>CM036565.1:1065000-3465000 GCA_020745775.1 Theristicus caerulescens | reverse complement strand
TCGCCGCCGTGATCCTCCTGGCTGTGACATGCAGGGTGAGACTGAAACCTGGGGTTACTTTCAAGCCCAGGTTTCTCAGACAGATTGAGCGTGCTGTGCTCGCAGCTACCATCTCCGTAAGGCATTTTGTAGTATCGGTACTGCTGTAGATGGGGGTTTTGTTTGTTTGTTTTTTGCCTTTTCTCAATGTGATGAAAAGGAGATAAAAGGCATACATTTCATTACAGAATACTTCACTTTCAGCAGCGGTTTAGTGCTCAACCTTATAAAATTGCATTTAAATGTGTTTAGCTTTTCTACTGCGTGCACGTGTGTTGCTTCCCATTGCTTGCTCATAATAAAAGAAACCCGAAGTTCCTTCTCTCCTGGCAGCGTGCTACCTGTTTCCTTTCTCTCACTTTCTTCACTCCTCATAGCCTCCTCTTATTTTTCCTCCCAGTCATGCATTACCATTTACTTTCCCACTAGCTGAGAAGTGGATGGTTCAGAAACAGAAGATACAATACATATACTATAAAATTATTTTTACCAGAAAATTTAATGGAAAATCTCAGTAATTCTTCACAAGCTACCACACACTGGAAAATAGAGCACAGTCCAGCAAAAGGAATAAACATGCGATAAAGTACTTGGCATGTGGTAGCCAATACACTGATAGCAAAGAGTTTTTATCCCTATGTGGAAAAAAATGTTGAATCATTAGTAACACATAAAAGACAGAAAGTACTTTTCCTTCTCTCAGTGATGACAGTGGATGCTCTTGCTATGAGTTGTATTTCTCAAAGACAAGAAGATTAAGTAAAGGCAATTTCTGCACAAGCATCATCAGGATCAAAACGCTGTCTATAATTTCTTGGTGTCTGAGGCAGTTTTGACAAGTATAAACCTGACAGCCAATGGTCAGAACGCATTTAATACATCTTTCATGTGCTGAAGTTAGTAGGTCTAAGGTCTCCCTGGGGTAATATGATGTAAAAGATGTTCATGGCACTAATTTACTCACAGACCATTAGCTCTCTGTAGATGTTAGACTTTAAAGACCTGTGTGCAAGGAACATACTCTTCAGATACCCATATTATACCGCAATCCTTCATTTTCTTAATGCAATTTCCTGCAGCTGTCCTGTTGGTCAGATGATGTGCAATGAAGAGTAGACCTTGGAAAGTCATAACTCTGAATAACAGGTCTTCTTATTTTGCACTAAATATTTTGAGTGTTTCATTCCTTAAGCAAAGAGGGGAGATGAAATTTGAAATATAAAAGTGATTTGTTGTAGTCAGTTTTGACAAACAGTATTCTCTAGTGTTTCCGTGTTTTAAAGAAATTGGCACAGAAAAATGAAATGCTAACTATCGTTATGAAGCTTTTTTATAGTCTTTCTGCCTCTGTTTTCCAATTTTAATAAGGTACCTATAAAAAATGAATAATGAAGCAATATATAAATAATGTTACGAAGGCAGCCTTTTCTCATTAGGTCGAACACCCTACTATTTTATAGATAGATTTTTTTTTAATGTTCTGAAGGTAAGTTTTGGATGAAATGCCAAGAATCTATAGAATGATACATAATGATGAACAATTAATGTCACATACCAAATTGTGTTGCCATCAGAATAGTATATCACGCAGTTCAGTGCCAGCAGATTTAACAATCGTGTCAGCCATCGTTATTAGAGCATCCAAAGGGTCATCTTTCTAGCCAGGCAGGGTAGTCTAATAGCTTACAGTATGCACATAATAAAAGAGAATGTGTGGGATCTCTGGTGATCTTTTTGATCGAGAATCAATTAAAATAAGTCGCTGTTACTGTGACACTAGATATAGACAAAGTGAGACACACTTGACAGTTACTAATTACAGCAGGCAGCCAAAAGAGCTCGGTAGAGATACGAGGACAAAAATGGCTAAATTAGTAAACTATGTTGACACACTCGCTCAGTATTTTTTAACATGCAAGCATAGCATATTCCCAGGTCTAGTGAACCTGACAGGCACGAGTTACTGACACTTTATGAAAATGAAGCAGAGAATGTGATATTTTTTTACGATTAGAGTAGCTCAAAACTAATTATCCTAGCAAAATGGAATGAGCAAGCTGTCCCAGCAGGGGAAGCTTGCACTTGTCTGTGTTGCTGCCGGAGTTCAAAAGCAACCTCTAACTAGACGCTTTTTAACCTGGGGATGCCACCAAGAAAATACTCCTGTTTTTAAACCAAATGGACGCCGACTTCTGTTCCACTCCCTCACTCCTTGTGGTGCCAGGTGGGATTTCTACATCACCTTGCTTTAGAGCAGGAATTAAAGAAATGTAAATCTGGGATAATTCTGCCCTGCTGTGTCTCACTCACGGAGCTCCGAGATCCCTCGGCATATGCCCTTCTTTGGGACAGTGTCCAAGAACAGCCGTGTTCAGACGCCTGGGGTGGAGGCAGGGAGCTTTATTTTGTTGGGTTTTTTTCCCTCCTCTTTTGATATCTTATACAAAGTGCCAAATGATCTTGTCATGTTGTGGGTGACTCGGTGTATCTTTCATTCAGAAACGTGTATGCCCACAGGAGGTTAACTGGTGCCTTGTAAGATGGATCCTGATGAAAACCTAACCCAGCTGCGTGACTGTTTTGAAACCGAATCCTGTATGAGAATCCCAGGGTGTCGTATCTGCTGGTTTGCCAGAACATTTGTGAATATTTTTTAAAATAACTCGAAGATTTTATGAGACTGAGCTTGCTATCCTTTACCACATCACAAAATTTCCCTACATTTTCTTAGCAAGCATTTTTTACAGCCTTGGACTTCTAATTGGGAAAATTGGGACTTCTTTAATGCCAGTGCTGTATTTCAGCTAATGGAAGAATCTGACACAGCACTGAGGTCAGCACTTTCGAGCATGTTTATCACACAACCTCGGGTTGTGCTCAAATCTTTCTCTTCTTTCCTGTGGTCAGACTTGCCAAATCACATCTGTTTTTTCCTTTACAACCTCTCTGGACCATGCCTCGCTTTCCTCTTCTGGGCACTTAATGTCTCTCACAACGACAGAAACCCCTGTTTATTCATCATCTTGACCGTAGCCCCACCTTATCTGCTCTAAGCTTATTTCTGGTTTCTTTGTGTACCATTGCACCCGGGTCTCCCCAGAAGGGAGGGGGACCCCTCAGCGCGCACATGCAGACCATGCACACCCCTCGTCGTCTGAAGGTTTGATTTCTCTCTAGCTGCTGTGTGAACTCCCAAGCTTGTAATTTTTTTTGGTATTGTATCCCAGTCCACCATGCTGTATGAATGTAGAGTATCATGGGGCTAATGCCTTTTTCTGTCCCCTAAATAATAGCTACAGTTTATTGTAAGGTTTATCACAAACTGGCTGCCTGTGTCTGAAGTCATACATTTAATCAGATTTTGTATCACTAAATTATTGACTGAATGCTCTCTTACCGAACTGAGCATGAATTAGCAGCGCAGATGGATTTAACTCAGCGTTGCACAGGCTCTTCAAAAGTATTTCTTCAGTACTAAGGTAACTTCTGAAAAACTGTGCATCACGTTTCCTTGGCGGAATTACAGTGCTGCTAAAGGAGCTTTACCAACAAGAAGGGAAGACATAGACCAGTCGTGTTAATAAATAGAAATGGTTTTCAGCCAAACATCGTGTGCGAACCAAAGCTGAGGGTTGAATCACAGATTCATACTGTAAAAGATCAGAAGGAAACATCATAATCCAATTTGATTTTCTGTCCACAGACCTTCACCCAATCAATTCTGTGGTATAAAGCTGCTGTTTCTAACCTAGATAAACTCAAGTTATTAGGCTGTGTTGCTGTTGCAGACCGAAGACTGGTTTTTTTTTTCTGTTCTAGGAAACGATTCTATAATTTCTGAGGAAATAGAAAATATTTCACTAGTTGATTGTTAAATTGCTCAACAAATTGAACATGCTTGAAATGTGAGATACCCCAGAAGAAGTGGGTTAAGGTGGAATGCAGATGACAGTGGTACAACCTGACTGGGAATTTACTTTTTTCACTTACACTGAGCCGAAAGCAAGCTAAGATCTCTGCATGCACTATGATTTCTGCATTAAATATGAGTCTGAGAAACTTACACTACATGCTTCTTCATTTCTCCCAAATGGGATATACATAAAATGCATTTCGCTTTCTATTTTGATGTAAAGAACTCTTGCTATACATTTCATTTTTCATTGCGATACAAAATAATGTCTCCATCTCTTGAAGTTTGCATTTTTGTGGAGTTCAGAGAGAGTTTTTCCATACAAATGTTTCCCTTTGCATTGAGTGAGCTATGACTGTAGTGTTCTCTGACATTTTCCCCTTACCGGAGCCTGTTCTGTATCTCTTAAGGGCAGTGAGCCATTCTGGGACTGATGTGACAAGACATGACAGGAAATTCCACTGAATAAAACAAATTATACACTAGAGATGTGCTGAACTGACTGAAAACAATTTGGACACCAGGGGCTATGAAAGGTGCTGAGAAGGTTGAGAGCAATGGCATTTTCTTTTAGATTTTATTTAAAGTGTTTTGATGCACAACTTGGTGCAAGTCAGTGATCGTGAGCTCTTCTTTGGGTTGTCCCCCTTCAGATCCCTTGCTCCGAAGGGTGTGCACACATGTGTGCGAGTGGGCTGAGTCGGTGACGTTCTTGTAGCTGATAACGACTCATTACGATTTTGACTCATTGTGCTGGTTTTGCCTGGGATTGAGTTAGTTTTCTTCATAGTAGCTAGTATGGGGCTATGTTTTGGGTTTGGGCTGGAAACTGTTGATAACACAGGGATGTTTTCGTTACTGCTGAGCAGTGCTTACGCGGAGTCAAGGCCTTTTCTGCTCCTCACCCCACCCCACCAGCGAGCAGGGTGGGGGGCACAAGGAGCTGGGAGGGGACACGGCTGGGACAGCTGACCCCAGTGACCAAAGGGATATCCCACACCGTATGGCGTCATGCCCAGCACATAAAGCTGGGGGGAGAAGAAGAAAAGGGGGGACCCTTCTGATTCTCTGCTCTATCCCACCGGGGTAGAGTGAGCAAGCCGCTGTGTGGTGCCTAGTTGCCAGCTGAGGTTAAACCACGGCAGTCATATTGGAAAATTTACGTATCCGTCTTTTCAATTTGTGTTTTACTGAATAATATCTACACAGAATAGAAATGGGTGATGTACGTGCCCAGGTTTTAATTCACAGTTGTAATCAAGCAATCACATGCTTGGGTTGTAAAACAAATTCTCAGTCAAATGCACGCTAGATGATCAATGGAAAGATTTTGTTAAGGCTAATTTTACTTTATATAGTGATAAAGAATTTCCCGTAAAGTAAACGCAACAACTTAAGTTGATGTGGAAAAGTATTTAAATACATCCAGAGGGAAGAGGAAGAAATCTAGTAAATGGATTGAGGATTATTTGTTATTCATGTTCTCCAACTTCGACAACAAAGAAATTTGACTTGATTCTTCTTTTACTTCTATCAGTTTTAAATCATTGTACATCAGCTTCTTTTGTGAGGTACTTCTGATTTGTAAGTGAGATGAAGGTAGTGAAATATTGCCAATAAACTAGGATTACCATTTTGCCCGTACAGTAACAAAACATAAATTTTGTTTAATGTACCTTTAAGAATGTGAGCTGAGTGGATATGCTGCTGGCAATGAATAATGATTTATATCGTCAGAATGAGGATCCGTTTGTCTGTCTCATCCTGTCATGTAAATGTTTGAGAAAACATCGAGCAGATACTGTGACAATCTGGCAGCAGTCCCCACCGAGGTCTGTGAGTCCAAGGGTTCTGCATCAGAGGGCCCTTACGTGAAGAGTGTGCTTTCCCTGGTACCAGCCGGATGACAGGCGTGGAAGCATCGCTGCCTTCGTGGAGCCAGGCAGTCCTACACCCGCTGGCAATCGGTCAGTACTATTGGGAAAGGCAGCGGAAAGCAGGGGATGAAGATGTTTTACACTTTATTTGCTGCATTTTCCAATAGTATGCTGAAATGGATCGCTGGAATAATACAAATTTTTCAAGTAACACCCAAAGAATGTCATTTGAGCTCTATGCTGTCACCTGTTCAGAGGAAAATTTCAGTACAGCCTTTAGGCAAGAGCAGATCTGACGTTGCGATTTGGAAGAACTAAAGCCAAGTTTAATTAATATACTTGAGATTTCTGCCTTGCATTGGTAGAAATCAGCAATGACCATTAGCAAGCCTGTAGAATTCCTCCCTTGAAAGTCAGACTGGAATATTGTAACGGTTCCTGCCTTCATTTGCCTGCGCATATTGGCAAGAAACTATCCCCAGTAAAGCTGGGTCTACACCAGGATTTGACCTGCCAGTCTTACTGGGGTGCTGAGTTTGAGGACAGGAATTCCGTTTTGAAGTCTCTGTCAGCATCAATCCAGGCTACCTGCTATTGCCTATTAATTCAGTGTTTTGATAGAGATTACAGTACTCACAGTGTTTCTGTCACGTGAAATTCAGTAAAACCTACAGATCGAAACACGCTATTGGCTGCATATGCTGCAGTAATATACAGGTTTTAATTGCATTTCTGAGAACAAGTACAAACTGAAATCCTTGTCTCAATGGAAATATAAAGTAAATTGCAACCTTGAATGAACTCCAAAGTGGCGTAATAGAAGATGTTCTTGGAAAATACAGAGATACTATTGTTTATGCACATGCTGGCAGTACCTAGTAGCTCCAATTATTGTATTTATAGCCAGATTTTCAAAGGTGCATGCATGGTGCTTAAGGAGCAGGCCCAAAAGACCTATAGAAGAGAAGGTACTGTCTCTTGCTGTGGTCAGTACCAGATGCTTCATGGAATAGCACAGCTTTTTATAGTTGGATTGTACTATCGCTGATGGGTCAATCAAATTCATCGTTCACACATGACTAACTTTACACCTTAATTTGTGGTAACAAGGAGCCGCTGCAATTTATGTAGCCATTGAAATTAGGTTTTTTCTAATTGGAATTATCAAAATCTGTTTCTTAGTCTCTGCAACAATTTTGTATGGGGCGTACAGAGAGACATATATTCCCAAAACACAGTGATTAATTTTGATTAAATTGTTCATGTTTCTGGCTTTGCTTGCAGTTGGAGAGCGTCATATTTTGTGAAGTTGGTAAAAATAATTCTGCCCCTGTATGTGCCGTTTTAACAGTGCTGTGCGCGTTTTCTCTCCCACACGGCATTCTGTGAAACGATCTGTTAGTTGTGAGCAAAATTATTGGCTTTTGCAAATTAGAAACCAGACTGAGCCATCCACAAATGCCAGAGAGATTTCTGAACATCTTTAACAGGGAAGACACAAAGAGAGAGTTTATTGGGCTACGTATACATGGGTGTATGTGTGTGTGTGTAGTATATGCATACATCAAGCTAAGAACATTGTTCTAAGTAGGTGTTTGCATACTTCTCAAGACACTTGAAATACCAGACACGGAGCGCTGTATGGGGATATACTTTTTATGCCAGGAAACAAATCTGTAATAGCAACTGCGTAATAGTCTGTAGAATATATATGACTGATTTTATTGAAAAGTCTTAAGGCACAGTGCATGTGACAAGCATTTTCATTACTGTAAATTAGATATTAAAAATATTTTTTTCACAGACTAAATTTTTTTTTTCTCTCTTGTAGTTTTCATTAGCTTACTAATTCAGTTATGGAGGTTTTTTGGTTTTTTTTGTTTTTTTTTTAAGGGAAAGGACTTGCTTTGCATCTTTTCCAAGACTAAAAGGAAGAAATATGAATTGCAAACCAGCTCATAAAACACTGTCCTCAAGCTCTTCAGAATTACTTTTTTTAAAAATTAAACAAAAGAAATAACCCTAAATGCCGATATTAATTCACAGTGTAGTTTAGCGCCCGATATTAAATGTTAAGTGCTAATAGTGAATCTACGGAGACAGCGTCATATTTTGTAGTCTAAGTATTTTTAAGTAGCACAAGGTCTTTCAACATAATTAGTAGAGAATATTGAGCCCAGCCAGAAATATGGGATTCATCATTAAATCCAGAGGCTTCTTTATCTCTGTGAGTCTAATCATGTGTGCAGAAGACTAATTGTTAATGGCATAGGCTTTATTGCTCTTAGCTTTCCTCTATTTTAAATGGAACGGTCTGCTTTGTGAGAAATAATTAGGTTTTATTGTTCTACCTGTATCGAGTCTTGTTGATAATCTTATGGTTTTACCAATTTAGATTCAGGGAGCAATTAGTGGTAGTGATGATGTTTCATTTTAAATCACAAAGTATTGTTATTTTTCCTCCTTTTTCCTTTATAGTCTTTTCTCTTTTCTTGTGACAATAATAGATGTAATCTCTCTAACTTTTAATGGGAAAATGTCAATAATTAACAAATGAAAACCATTTGGGTTTGCAATATGCAGGTTTAAGAACATAGCTTCTTCTGTTGGCGCATGCTTTAATGATTTGTCGGACACCTCACCTGTGCCTTTGCAATCGGAAAATGTGAAGCCTCAAGGCAATGACAGTGTATTACACAATCATATGCAATTTTCAGTGATTTACAAACTCATTGTTTGACCTTGCTTTTTTGGTTGGGCGAGTTATGATTATGCTTAAGGATTAATTAGCCTTCTGGTACTTGCTCACGTAGAAGAAAGATTTTTGCTTATCTGTAGTAAGGGTCATTCGTGCTGTCTTGAAGTCTCTGGAGAAATCCCTCTCATGTTTTTCAGTTTTAGCAAATCTCACAATTAATATAAGCGGAGGTTTAATGTGAAACCAAGGGACTGCGTGTCAGGGACATTTAACAGGTTTGTTGCTTGTAGCTTCAGAGGTGGGATCCTGGCACTTTCGGCATAAGTTCCAAGTCTCTTGTTGACTAATACATTTCAGAATGATTTTAGAATGAGATTCTTGTCCTGAATGCTCAGTAGGGAAAAATAACAATATGACTGAGAAGTCACTATGAGATGCATTTCTCTGTGTACAGGATGGAAGATTGTAGCTCTTCTGTTTGGGTCTGCATTTCACGTTTCCAAACATGTCTCCCACGGGTTGCTGAGGGTGTCTGTCGGTGCTGCAGTGCGTGCACCCTCCACCGTCAGTGCCCTCTTGCTAGGATAGTTCTAAAAAACCACGAAAATACTTTACATTTTTTTCTTTCTTGTATGAAGGCAAGTTCCTCAAGAATTTTTAATTGTTCACCTTGCATTAGTAGGTCCTGACATCGATCTAACAATACGCAAAATCTGTCTACTGATTCTTGGGTTAATTTTAATTTAGACCTATTTTCATCCTAAAGACAGAACAGTACAAATACTTGTGGGAGTTATTGAAGAAACAACTCCAAAGGGGGTTGTCCACTTGTTAGACTTGAGGGAAGATTTTCCCTATTTTAATGGCTGTACTGTAACTCAGACACTGACATCTATTTACAAATACTTTCATTAAGTTACAGCTTTCCCAGGAAGATGGGGAACATTAAAACATTGCAACTAGAGCTGTTTTGTTAAAAAATATTCGGTTCAATCATCTGGAGACTCTATGAAATGCAGGACTCTAAGTGCACAGGAGTGGACTTTAAAATCCCTTGCCCAGAACGAATGGACTCATATTTATTTTTCCAGGAAAGTCCCTGTGTTCCTAAAGTGCTGCTTTCTCCATGACACAGATTAATCTCAAACCCAAGGCTCTTTGGGATCCTCAAGAAAAGTTATGTTTTGTCTACATCTCCTTAGCAGTCCTATTCAGCTAAAGCATGGTTGATGTGATGCCCGCACAGAATATAATGGCCAAATCAGGACTTCTGAAATCTATACAATATTTCAGTAGATAGAGCACTCATCCAGGCTTGCAAGACTGCAACTCTGGGCTCTTTGTAGCCTCAGGGAGATCAAATTCATACCTTTCATTTCCCATCGAAGTGCCCTAGGTATTCAGCACGGAGGGCACTGTCCATTCCAGTTACATCTCTGTCATTCTGCAAAGAAACCCCTCCAGGTTCTTGGACTGAACAGACACATTATGTCTGTAGCTCAGTCACTGAGGCAGTCGCCTGGGTCAGCAGAGATCTTGGTGCAGTTATTAATCCAAGTATGGTTTAAACTGCCATTGGGCAAAATCCTCTATGTAAAAATTAGGAGCAGTCCCCAGAAGAGGCACCAGCACCCAGCCCCCTCTCTTTTGCTTGTTGTAAATAGGTGTTCTAACCCCCAGATTACAGCTGATTCTGCCCCTCTCTGGTTCCATTTAATTTTAACATAGAGATGTTTTCCACACAGTTGTGGAATGCAGAGAGCACTTCTGGCCGAGAGCAGGTGGTTGGAGCATTACAGAAATGGGTGAAAGATGCGAGTTTGAACCCTTTCACGCTGAGAACGATGTGGAACATTTACCTCTTTTTCTCAATAGTGTATAAAAATAAAGTGACTCGTATTGCTTCCTTCCACTATGCTTTTTTTTATAGGAATGACCCTCGCTCACTTTTCTGAAAAGAATGATTTAGGTGCATAAATGTAGTAGTAGAGGATTATTTTGGGACTGGCTGTAGCAATTTAAGAAGTAACCGCTACGCTGCCTTTTTGTGTTGTTACCTTTTCCCCGTAAGTGATTACCATCTCCAAAGCAGACATTCCTACTCCCTGTCAATCCAGAGTCAGCCAGGTTAGCCTGAACCAGCATTAAAGGTGATTTAAACTAATCTGTTTGACGTGATATTGAACTGGTCTTGAAACATTCACCCAACCTGACAACAGGGCTCTGCTTTGCGAATGGCAGCATCTAAGAGAAGTAGAGACGAGACAGCACTCTACACATTAACTCCTTGCAGCGTTTCAGCTGGGCACCCGGAGCCCGTCTGCCGGCTCCCTAAATCACCAGGGATGCCGGTACTCTGAATTCCTGTCTGATGCCGGCAGCCCGGAGTGAGGCACCTGAGCCGTACGGGGAGGTGGGATTTATGGCACTCGCACCTTCAGCATTCCCCATCAGCTATTCCAGGGTGTTGGCGCTTGTGATTCCCTCCCAGAACGCCTAATTTCCCCATGAGTGCTACAAAGATAAACGCCATGGGTTCCAGTTTGGAAGTCAGGTGCTTCAAAGTTGGGTAGTTCCATGACTGGCATGGAAGTGCCTAGGTCTTTTTGTATATTTGGACCCTCATGGTTTTTTCTCTCATTTACTGCGTTCATCATATAGTATTCAGTAAAAACAATGAAGGAAAAAAAGGCCCAAACAAATAGGGTTGTTCTATCCCACCAATATGATAGAACAGTTAAATTAATGGCTAAATCTAATTAGGAAATGAAAAATTACAGCTTGTCTGCTGCCAATACTAAAGCCAATGGACTGTGAGATAGAGCTATGGTTACACTCCAAAATTATCTCACCATTGTTGAATCTTAAGGTGGCTTTGCTGCCTGCACTTGGAAATAAAATAATCCTAGCAATTATGGTTTGTAATTTGTGAGTGGTTTGAAATGTAGTGGCTTTTACTATAATAAATGGATTATTGTATGTTGACAAAGTACAGGTTTAATTAACAGTGACAGATAAAGCTCTTGCATTTAGAAGCTGTTTATATTAAAAATTACCTGATAAAAAGGGTTTTTTTAAGCATTCTAAGTACTCAGTTATGCATTACCATCTTGATCTGCTACCATATGTATTCATCATTGCATGGATGTTTCCTGGAATCACGGCAAGTTTTTCTGAGACATTAGACTGTCATAATAACTGATAGATCAATGGCTTGATTTACATATTTATTATGGAGAAACTGCTTGTTTTCATCAACATAACTTAGATTTTATGCATCCTTTGTCTAAAGTTAATTTGAAAATATTAATTTTCCAGTGACAGCTCAGTCTTCTTCCTGTTTAATCACTTAATTTCCCTTCTACCTAAGAATGACATTCAGTGAAATGAATGAGAAATGATAACTTCAGGGTGTCATTGTCCTTCCTGACTAAGAGCAAACAGACAGCCCAAGAGAGGTCTGGGTAGCTGTACAAAACACATCAATCACAAAGGCAAAAGTTAATTACTTTAAGTTTTTTCCCTTTACATAAAAACATAACTTTAAAAATATATTCTTCTTTATTAGTTTTCTGAAGTCTAAAAATGTATATTTTTTAGAAAAAATAATCCTAAAAAGGAAAGAAAAAGTGCCATCTGTCAGAACTAGAAATGTCATTTTACTCTGCACATTTTGTTTTCAGCATCATATTCAGCATCATCTGGATCACAGTGTCTTAATCCTTCAATGACAGGAATTTGCAGAGGCACTCTTGATGGATCCCAGGGAAAACAGTCACTGAAATATTTTCATGAATAAAAAAGTGTTGGCATTTCTCTTTTTTGTCAATTCCCTGCTTTTCATTAATTTTATCCATTTCTGCAATTCAAGGTAGTAAAGATGTCCAAAGGAATGCAAATAGGTTCAGAGGAAAGAAATTACTGAAAGGGAGTGGCTTATAGCTTTCCATATTGTTGCACTTTGTATGATAGAGCTGAACGGACAAGGTAGGGAGAAAAAAAAAAAAAGAAGAGGAATTAAAATGAGGAGACTAAGAAATTGAAGAGTGTAAAAGGTAAGAGAGAGGAATGGACAAGAACAGAAGCAGGGTACCTGCAAAAGGGATAGTAGTTCTGGTGGTGTTAGTAGTTTAGCCATATCAGAAGTGTTAGCAGGTACTCAACCCCTTGGTAACATACTCAGGCCTTTTAGAAATTAGAAAAGATTTATAGAATTTCCATCGCTGTTTGTGTCTTTACAGATTCCTTCCATCAAGGCTATTTCTTATTCTATTTTCTGGTGGTGTGCATCAGGTCTCTCTTTAAAATAGCGCTATGACCTGCCCACTGCATCCTGCATCAAGACTGGAAGCTCACCCTATTGCCTAAGTGTTCCTCCATCAAGATCTCCTACCTTCTTCTGGGTCAACTCCACGTAGCCTTACTGCTGCTAGTGAGGATTTTACTGATGTGAACTGAATACCTAGTTTGCTTGGTAAATGGATTTTAAGAATGAAAATGAGATTTTTTTGTTTTCATATGCCATCAGTTTCGCACATACATCAGATGTGCGCTGTTAGGGACAGTGGACATGATTTTAGCCTCCAGCCTGTTACTAACTCTAGTTTGATAGAGGTTCAATCCAGTTCACTTATTTGGCTTGCCTCTGTTGCATGACTAAAGTTCTACGGGAAAAAAGCTCAGAGTCCCAGCATCTGTTAATTTAAGCTATTTAAAGTACAAATGAATCAGAGGAAAGATTTTTTAAACCATTTTCTTAGAGGGTTTCCTCCACTCACTGCTTGTGCCTATATTGAAAATGATTGAAATTATTTTAAAATTCCAAATTACAAAGCAGCCATTAGAAAATGACTTTGAGTCAACAATTATCATAACTCCTGTAATACAGTAATGTGCTCCACTGGTGGGAATGTTCGCTGGTGAGCCTGGGAATGCCTGTAAGGTATCATTCTTCCTGTTAGATAAAACTCCGACGGCTGCTTAAAATTGTGGTATGTCAGGGATGCTCCGCAGGCAGTTAAAGCCTCCATGAAAATGCACTACCTCTGTAGTTTGTAGGCACTACAGGAAATTTAATTGAAGCAGTTTGGGTGGTGTTATAGGACATAAAATTAGAGATGTTCCTTACTCTTATTACATACTTAAAAATATTATCTTAAAGTGCTCCCTAATAGTTTCTTATAATTTTGCCTCGGTTTTAAAAAAACAATGGTTTTGAGTACAAATAGATGAAAAATCCCTTGGTAACTAGGGTAATTACAGAGATTTTCAATTACCAATCTACACGTTTGCTGACTTTTCATTTATATCTTTCTTTTAAAATGAAGTTGTATTACAAGATGAAGTAGATGCATCTTCTGTTTTGGCTTCTCTTCATGTTCTCAAGAATTTGTTGTTCCTTTGGGTGCTTTTGCTGTTGGCTCTCTGCTATTTTTTTTTCAAATTGTTCCATACTGTGAGAACAATAATACATGCCACAATTGCTTTCCCCTTATCCCAAGCCTAACCACTGTCTTTCACCAAGTACGTACCTGATATGAATGTTTCTTTTTATTTTGGATATGGATATGTATTTTTATTTGGATGTGTATTCATAAACACGTACTCGCAAATATACATATACATTATGGTTTCACGTCTACACAAAACGATAACCTTGCACATTTTGCAGGAGCAGGAACACACAACACCCTCCACACTATGTTAATGCAAGCTGAGGAAGCTGAAGAAATTGCAACAGATATACTTTCAAAATTAATGTTATTGAGCTGCATGTATTTGGTGAATACTTTGTAATCCCCCGAGTTCCACATTAAGCCAAATGAACTGATTATGAAAATTGGAGGATAAAATAGATGTTAAATTTGCAAGGTTGCCAAACTAATGGTGCCGATAAAAAACTGAAAATGTTGGGGGCCAAATTCAGGGATTGTGTGAATAACACCTTGTTATAGCCCAATCTTTCCCAAATTTACTAATGCACTTTCAAGCATGCTTTTCAATTAGCTAAATATCACAGCTGCATCTTACACCTCAGGAAGTCAGCGTTAGCTCAGCTTCCACGCTGAGAGGCCAGAGGGCTTTTCTGTAGAAGGGAAAGGAAACCAACAACAAGCTTTAGGGCGAGACAGCTGATTGCCTTTTTTGCTTGCTACCATCCTTCCTTCTTTCTGGACATGCAAATAACACCAATTTACATTAAAAATGTATGCACATAATTTTGACTTCTGTTTATGTCACCATTAAATGTGACCCTTTGTGATTTACAGTTGCAGTTTTAATCTTGAATTAATGTGGCTGATTGCAATTATTTGTCTTTTTAATTGAAATAAAGTAGGAAAGAGAGGTTTCCTGAACTTGTTGCCTGCTGTACAAATGTTTCTACACTGGTTTGGAAGTAAACACCTCACTACGGTGAGTGGGACTGGAAGACAGAACAGCGCGTGTAATTGCACCGTTTGTTATGCAGTTGGAAGACCAGGAGAGAGCACGGCCCTGGAAAAAAATTACAGCTTTCTACCTGTGTTGCAGAAGATGAAATCTGTAGAAAAACCAAACTACAGGATATAGTCTTCTTTTGGAGCAGAATTATTAAGTTAGCCTTGCTTTACTTCTTTTGTAGAGGTACACAGTACCTGTTTTTATTTTACTTTATTTACAGTGTGCAGTTATGATTGTCTTTAAAAAGCTGTGGGGTGTGAAATAGGAATATATATATATTTTACATTAAAGGGTTCAGAATTGTTTTTCCTGAGGAAACTGTCAGTGATGCCAGAGAATATAAAAGTCAGTGTGAAGCTGTTATGCTAAAAACTGACTTTTCATTCAATTTCTTTGCCTCTGTATTTGAAATCTTGATAAAGGCTGAAAGTTTAGAGGTGACTGATACAATTACAAATGCAGTGACTGTTCAGCTAATTGGCAGCACTTTGAATAAAGGTACCATTTATAAATTATTCATTGATATATATTTCAAAATGAATAGGTGGAGCTTGGTTCTTCAGCTCATTGAAAAGCATATTCAGATTGTTTTAGTAAATTCGTAACAGATGCTGCTCTAACAAATTGTTATAAAACACATTATAATGTGTAGATATAACTGAAGCAATATACATCATTTCACTGTTATTCAGTGTCACTGTTTTCTTATATCATTTCTCACATCAGTGTAACACTGAATAAAGTGCGTTTTTTTCCTAATGAATAGTACAGGGAACAAAACCATATCCTCTTTGTGAAATGCCAGTTCCATCAAAATCAGTGGTGAAATTTCCACCATCATCACCATACTCAAAAGTAAGATTCAAATTTCAGTGTTGTAAATTGGTATGGGTGTCTTCATTTCACTTTAGAAAAAGGTTTATAGATTGAACAAGAATAGTGTGGTTAATGTATATTAAAGTTACTTCTTCATTGCTACTCCCAAGCCACTCTCAGGAAGGAAGGAATCACTTTTAAGTTTTCAGTGGAAGTTCAAGTTTTGGTTGTGTTCATTCAAGCCTTCTTCCTGCCTATGAAATAATTTCCTATGAAGAAGCATCCTCTATGAGTCTCTGAAGTCCCTACAGGCCTTTGAGCTTCCTTTCTTATTGCTCCTCCATCAACAGGGGTGATGGTGGACAATGTTTTCTGCTATTGTCTGTCCTCATCCTTCTTCTTACAGTCACTCAAGTTCATTGTTATTCTCTCTAAAGGGGGTCTAATCCTGCAGATATGTGCACCGTACTCTCTTTTGCAGTCTCCCACTGAGTTGTTCAGTGAGTAGATACTCACATCCATATGACCCATGGATGACAGCAGGACTGGTCTTGGTTTGGGAACTGTCATTACTGCGGTTAAAATCTGTCTGAACGCACTGAGAATCCAGCAGCCAGCGCTATTTTGGATTATTTTCACATGAATCTTCAGTTATCAAGGGTACTGAATTAACCTCCTATGACTCTGAGAACATGAAAATGTTGCATTTCAAATAGCTGTACAAAGTCCATGGATTAATATATTTGATCTTCTCAAGGGTCCCACAGGTTATTGACACAGACATTTAGAGAATTCAGGAAAACAGATGG
Organism: Theristicus caerulescens; assembly: GCA_020745775.1. NCBI lineage: Eukaryota > Metazoa > Chordata > Aves > Pelecaniformes > Threskiornithidae > Theristicus > Theristicus caerulescens. Next base: position 3,448,407 of record CM036565.1, on the reverse strand, counting down.
TCAATATTCACAGGAGGGATTAAAACAAGGTCATCAGGACATCAAAAAATGTGATACAAAATTCAAGTTGCCTGCGGAAAAATGAATGTGGAGCAGGTGGGGAGAAAATTACAACGCGCCATCGAACCAAAAGCATAGCCTCTTGCTGTGGTCTGGGGGTGGTTGTTTGAGGATGTAGGTGCATTGATCTGTAGCCTTGCTGCGGGCCATGGCCACATTTGCTGTGAGGAAATTCATGTTATCAGCTTCATGACAAAAAAGGACATTTACCCAAGAAAACTCTTCCAGAACGGCCTATGCGAGAAGCACCATACTTTGAATGATATTTTCCCAGAATTTCTCTTTGTAGCTTTGAAATGCATTATAGGCTTGCTAAACTCATTAGAAGCAAACTTGCTGAGTAGCACCATATCCCAAAAGAAGGCAGCTCATGCAAAGCAACAAGCGTAAAATTGGCAAACGCGTTGCCACCACCACTGTAAGAAATAGTTCTCACAACACAACTATCAAAATTCATGGATTCTCTCTCACTTTTTCTGTCTATGTCAGACTGCAATGTATTTCATCCAGTGCACCAAATGTCCTCAGGGAAGCTGTAGGTGAAAAGAATCCCTGCGCATTAAAATGAATTCACCCAGACAATTGGTGAAAAAATAAGAAAATCATATTTTTCCCAAGACAATCACTCCATTTCTAGCCTCTCTTACAAATCCTTAGGGAAGGTCTACAAAATACCTTCAAGAGGCTATGTCAGCAGAATAATTCACATCTATTGGGCACTAAAAGCAGGGACTCAACAGAGGGTTTATTGCACATTATAATTTTGATTTCCATTAATTTCTTGTATTCCAGAGGCAATTTCCTGTCTCTTTCCCCTGTCCTGTTGGACTAAATTCCTGATCATCTCGTTTCAGTCCCTTCTGTGAATACTGAACATCTCTTTTTTCTGAATTCTTTAAACAACTTAGTTGAACGCGAACAATTTGTCTTAACCATGTTTCGCTGGAAGGTTACTGCTCCTACACAAAAAATGAAGACAAGCTTTTACAGGAGTCTCATTTTTTTTCTCACAACCACATTACCTGGTCTAATAAAACTTCCCTTGCAGACCTTACTTCACTTCTATCCTCAGACGGTCTCAACTAAAGCAACAATAATATCGCGTCCTGGGGAAGAGAACAGCGAGCCGTTTTCACTTCTTGTGGCACCTCGCTGTGCAAACACATATGCACGCATGCCTATATGTGCATATATATGTGCGTTTATATACATATGTTCAGTGGCCAAGTGGAAATGCAGACATTTCTGTAAGTCTAGATCTCATGTCGGCAAAGTGCTAGTTTTGCTCTCGTGAGTGCATTGGTATGGCGTGCGGTCAAATACAAGTCATTTTCCACTGCGTTAGTGAAAACAGCTTTTGTTCAGATACGGGGAAAGAGTGCTCAGCAAATGGCTGACGCTGTGTGTTTTTGGGTAGTGAAGGCATTGCTCTTCTCCAAATGCTACAGCTGCTAACTGAAAAACTCGGGGCATCTGGGCTGTGACTCAGCATCTATATTTTAGGGTTTTTAATTTCCAAAATGATGTTGATAACTCTTTCAAATAAGGGTTGGTTCCACAACAATCTGGTGACTTTTCCAACACAACAGCTAAATGCAAATTGTTAAAATGTAAGGGAAATATTGTTCAATAATTTATGGTGTTAAAGAATGAGCTTTCATAGGAAATTTTCCTGAAAATTTTTTAGAAGCAATAGGACAAAAATCCCCTTGGAATATTCAGATGCCTGAATTATTCAATTTTCAATAAATACGATTTTCAAATCCTATTTATTTAAAAATGTAACTACTTCTTTTTTAAAAGCAAAGCCTGATACAGTTATACAAAAGATAATGGCAATATGGCTCACTGGAGAATAAAGGACTTTCTTTGAACCCAAGGAAGTAAATAATACTTAAAGGAAATCGGGTATATATCAAATCAGGGCTCAATTTTAACCTCCAAAACATTCCATTTTTTCTTAAACAATCTTAGGAGATTGTTTAAGAAAGTAATCTTTTGTTTAGGAGAACATGTTGCATATGGGTGGGAAGCTTCCTAAATTACTTAAGGATCTCTCTAAAGTCATTCACTGGCTTTACTTTAAAAGAGTGTTTTATTGGAAAAGCATTGCTGAAGTAATAGCCCTATAAGGTTTGATTTTCCAGGGATTTCCAGTGTTCTGTTTAGAAGTAAAAAAATTTTTTTTTTCACCTAAGCACAGCACAAAGCTAATGAGGGATCTGAAGTAAACTGGGTCTTCTCCTCTCACATCACCAATGGGAATAAACTGCCTAAATGGTGTGATGGCTTCCACCTGAGCACCACGGCTACGGCAGCCTGGGTGCTCAGCTGACAGCCGTTTGGCCCAGCTGGTGCCCATTAAGGCAGGTGTAGCTGACCAGGGGCGAGTGCACAAATAGGGGGATTTGCAGAAGGGAGCCTGGTTTGCCCTCACCTGTTGCCAGCGCTAACTGGGGCTGGGAGCTCGGCTCATACAGCCCGGCTTCCCCAGAGCTGGTGAGTTTGGGGCCTGTTTGCAGGGTGGATGAGAGCACGCTGCGTCTGGGCAGGCTGGTGGGTGCGTCGAGGGTTCGGGAAGTACTGGTCGGAGCTGGTTGGAATGACGTTTAATGGCAGGAGGGATGGCACTGAATGGAGAGCAAGCGAAGGGGAAATTTATGCCCATTTTCATAAATTTGTAGGGATGCCTGTGCTCTAGTACTGTAAAATGACAGCCCTGGGCTTTTTGTGAGCTCATCTGTGCAAAGTGTGACTCCACCTCCGCTTTAATACTTCCCAGATGCTGTATCTGTTGAAAATACTCAGCCCTGTCTAATTGGGGGACAGGGAAGTTGTTATGTTAGTGGGGCAGAATAAGAGTTTTACTGTTGATGGGTGCAAAGGTTTTCTGAGAGCTTTTCAGTAAAGGCACAGGAATAATTCATTTTGGTTATTTATTAATCATTCTTTTTAACTGGGATTTTTTCTTGTTCTGTCCTTTGCCTGCCTGCAACTTTCAGATGAGTAACTGCCATATATCTTTAGAAGGATTTCATAGCAATCAAAACATGGGGAAGACAATAAATGGGAAAGTCTACAGTCCAGCAGTTTATTTTAGCAGACGTTAATCAATGAAACTGCAGCTTCGATCGTGGAGCCTGAATTCATTTCTTGTATTTGATTTTCCCTCCAGCTACCATTACAATTTACTTTTTATTAAATGACTTCTGATGAGCAAATTACTTTAACCTCTTCTCAGTCCAATCCATTCACTGCATTATTGTGGACAAAACTTACCCTGACAGATGTAAATTTAAGCAATGTAGTTTTATTTTGTGATGCTAGAGTAACTCTTAGTTACCAAGTACCTTCATTCATTAGCTGAACTTGATGTAATCTACTCTAAAGTGTTAATTTTAGCCATGTATGGACCTGTAAATCGTTTCTAGAAAAGTAAAAAATATCACTAGCAACAAAAAAGTAATGAAAGTCTTCTTCCGAGACTGAGGTGCGTGATTTTATAATCTCCAATATTCTCTTACCTGCTTTCCTTCTCAAAGGAATTGTATCTTTTGCTTCATATGTTTCATGGAGCTACAAGCTTGCAGAAACAGTCAGCTGTGTCTGTATTATTTGTGTTAGCTGATCAAACTTCAGAGTAACCTGCCACTCTGAGGTGGTTCTTCTAATTCTTTCGCTAGATCAACTGCCAACAAGATATTTTTTATCCCACTGCAAGGTGACTGATAAAAGTGCTCTCTACATGGAACTGATAATAAATGAATAATCTCACAGACAAAATATAGAGTCTTTGCAAGAGGCAGGATTATCACTTGTGTGAAGTAGTAATACTGGGGAATGCAATCAATTGAGAAGAAGAAATTTGTGAGCCAGCAGTAGGTAGTATATGGGGTTCTTCTACCTTGAACCTACAGGAAGCTCTTAGGAGACAAAGAACAACAGCATTAGAAAAATGCAGGTCTTGGCTTGTCTTGTTAGGAGTGTTTCTCAGGAACATACTTTGCATGCTGCTTTTGAGAATTAAATTATGCTTGGAAGAGTGAAGAAAAGGAATAGTTGCCAAATAGGCGTCAAGCATGTTCACTCAAATTCTTTAAGTCATGTTCCAAGTAACATAAAGAATTTCCTGTGTAATTATAAGGAAGCTTTCAAAGCAGGACACTGGAGGCCAGGTGGGTATAAATCCAGAATCACACCTGGGCAGTGAGATAGTAGGTGTAGAAGACTTGTCACCCCTACGCTAAGTTAAAAAAGCAAGCAGAAGCAAGTTTGTTGGAGTAACCAGTTAGAGCTCTGCTGTGGCTGGTTGTCCTCTATGAATGTGGTGGTGCTCCACCAGTGGCAGGCCAGTTGTGGTTCCCTGAGATACCAAGATTTCCAACACCAGTGAAGCAGTCCGTCTTTTGCAGTGGTCTGTACAAGGAAAGCAGCACTGGGCTAAAGAAATGGAGAGGTTTCTGCTGTGGCTGGTGTGAGAACAGAAGTGTTTTGTCTCATTGTTTCCTGCTTTGCATAGTCATGAACTGATATCAAAGAAATGTCGCAGAATCCTCCCATGCTGCATTTGCTGTTGCTCCTACCCATTCCTATGTGCTCCTTTATTCCTACAGCTGCACTTTGTCTGTCGTCCTCCACCTTTTGCCTCTCCGATCGCAAATCCTTCTTTGTTTCTTGCACACATCAACAGAGATGTTTTTATTCTCTCCATTGCCTCTTTGCATTTAGTTCATATTTTACTCTTATTCTCCATGTTTCTTCCTCACCTGTGAATTTGCTTGCCTCAGATTTTTATATAATTTTCTTTTCTTGCCCTAAGTTGGCACAGCTGCCATCTGACTTTTCTTTTGTGTGATGTATCTTTTTTTCTCCTGTCTTATGTTCTGCAGTGTGTGAAACGCACTGAACTGTGGAGTTGCCAAGAAGCATCATACAGTGAGGAAGAGATAAAAGTATTGAACTACGAGAGTGTACTTTAAGCTCTGTGTGCTGCCACAGGCAGGACAGGCTCCCTGTAGTATAGCTCTATTTATGTTGTATAAAGTTTAAGACTAATTATGATATATGTTGCTTGTTCATTTTTGCTTTCTTGGGCATACAATCTAATTCCACCTGGGAGAAATGGTGTTTCTCTGAATAACCCTGTGCTATAGGTGTAGGTTTTTTTGTTTCTGAACATCACCTGTAGGGCAGCCCCAGAAAAGAAAAACACCGAACTTTCAACAACTTAACATACTAGCTTTGCAAGCAGATCCAATAACAAAAGCTTCTAATAGCTTATATATTTTAAAACTTGGCTTTAGTCAAATGCACATATTAGCAATATGTTGGTAGATATTTATCTTCATTAAAGGGTTGCTCTCTATTTGAGTATCATTTACGTAAATACATCTAAAGCGTGATTTTGGTTTGCGTAGGCTTTGTCCATCCCTATTACGCTTCTGTGATTACACTTTACTGCTCTCTTTCTAACCAATTTAGAAAAAGAAACATACTACAGTCAAAGCACCAGCATCATTTGAAAAATGTATGTAACTACTGAAAAATGGAGGGGGAGCCTGCAGTAAGAATATATTTTTTTGATTAGAAGAATAATAATATTGGAACTATTACATGTTGCATAAAGCCAGTTTTGTTGGCCTTGTATTGCCTACAAGACACAAGGAAAGTTTAAAAGGAATAGTAGCTAATGTACAACAGCAGAGGGTGGGAAATAAGATTTATTGCATAGATCAGACTTCTTCCTCTTAGCTTCTTCCAAGAAGAAAACAGTATTTTTTTTAAAATGTGCCAGTGAAACTTACAGGGTTCCTTAAAATGAAAATTCCCTTTTTTCCCCTGTATTTTTTTTTTCATAGATAGGGATATAGGTACTGCAGTCGTTCCATATGAGAACATATAGGTACTTTTAAAACAGATCTTTTCTACATTATTATTGGGAATATGGTCTTATAAAGAACAACTGCGTGATGTTGGCAGGCATAATATAAGCCAGAAGAGAAAACTAGTGAAGGTCAAGATTCTATGACCCAATTCCATTGTCTTCAGTTTGCGCATTTTTATAGCGTCTTCATCACTGTAGACTTTCAATGTTTTCCTGAAAAGCAGTAAGCTGTGTGACCAGCCTGGGCGAGGCATGATTCCCTTTCTAGAGAAACTTGTTGAGATTTTTAAGGTATTAAGATAATTTTGTTATTTATTTTCCTTTGCTACGGTTTGTGTGTGGTTTTGAATGTACATTCAAATGAATCCCAGATAGGAAATCCAGTAGTGAGAGCTGAAGTATTGCTTAGATACTGTGAATGTTCATGCCAGCATTCAGGAGCAGTCTGTCCCCTGTACAGGTGTATTCCCAAATGGCCTCCTTGGTCTCAGACTTCCCAGTGACAATTTAGATACTCCGGGAGGTGACAAAAGCACACCTAGCTATGAGCGGGTTCTTGCCCTTCAGATCGAGGACTGTCCTCAACTGGAGATGGTAGAAAATGTTCCTGTAAACTGAGAAACTATACCAAACTGAGCACCAGGGAGGAATCCTGGAGTGCTTGGAAGTGCAGAATAAATTGACTGTCTTTCAGGTCCATACTTGGATGAGTAATGATGACTGTAGGCTAGTGTTTCGCTTACTAGTCAGGACAGTGTCCATCCCCCTTGGGTTCAGTTTTAGTCAGCTGCTGTTCCTCTACAAACTCATCCCTACCAGGCTGGTCCCAGAAGACCTAGATATTTCTTTTTCTGGCTGTGCTATCACCTCACTGTGTCACTTGTCTGTATAAGCCACCTCTAATTAAAGTCACATCACTTAAAAATCACTTTTCCCAATTGGGGAAAGACAGGTGCTTAATTCATAAGCACACTGCTCAAAGTTGTTGCAAAACAAAGTTAAATGAAGAGGACTATAAATACTACGCTCCATTTATTTGGGAGAAACGCATCTCACTTATAAGAGATCCCATAGTTGCAGGAGTTGAATTCAGGTAATTCAGCCTCCTAGTTCTCTCGGAATAGCACAGCAGACAATACTCTTCATTTAGCCACAGCGAATACTCAGCTGAAGCTGACCACCTGGCTGTTTCTTCCTTCTTTTTTCCTTCCATGAAATTTCATCCTCTCCTTCCACTCCCAGCCCAGCCCTCCCTTCCTATGTGGCCCCCCAAGGGTAAGTTCTGTTCAATAGCATTTGAAGTATGGCTTAACGTTTCTTGTGGCTGATACTATGGCAATGCATTAGTCGCGCTGCACGTGCTCATCCATGTTGTGCCATTTGCGAATGTGAAATCATGGACGTGGTTTCGTTTCTTTGCTGACCGTGGTCTCCCTTTGCATCTCAGAAGTGTTTTGTGATTATGTGCAGTTTTATGAGAGTCAACTCAAGAATGGTTTGAAACCCTCGCTGTGCTCTCCAAGTTAAGCATTTTCCCACATGGCAATTCCCTGGAATATAAAGGTTCATTAGCTTGCCTGCCACCCCTCTCTCTGATTCTTCTTGGTTTGCATATTTGTAGGATCCTTGTGGATATAGTCAGTGCAACAGGTGTTTTCATTTCTAGAAGAAAATCTTGTCTTCTATTCTGTATGTGCTTTAATAGCTCCTGATTCCTTTATTAAAGTCTGCAGGGAAAGAATTTACATTAACAGATACAGCAGCTGTATTGGATCTTTAGATGTGAACTCTAGAAACAAAACCAAAAATCCTTTCAGCTGGTTGAAGTGTCTCAAGAAGCAAAAACTTGAACTTGACTATCATGTTCTGAAATAACAAAATGCAAATCTGCAAACAGCTTCTTACAAGTTTTTCTTTGGAAGTTGATACCCTGGGTCCGTATTTATTCTTTAAACTGTGCTAGCTAGGAACATAAGCTGTGTAGGTGTAAAGGAAAAGAAAAACAGATTACATTACAAAGCAAGATGCACACTGTTTGAAAGCATCAATAATTCCCTTTTTCTTCTCTTTTTACAGCAGTCCTGAAAAAGATGCAAAAATATTCTACAATTTAGACTTGTACTGTTTATGACAGATGTACATTAATATAAAACCCTTTTCTTAATGCACACACGGATGAGCCACACTTTGTACAGAAATAATTGGGCTAATTAAAATTGAGTGAATGCTTTAATTTCTTTTCAATACAACAACATATTTTCTACCTGTATCAGCTGTATGCCTTATTCATTTTGAGATATTGGAAAGAAAGCAAAAGGGCTGACTATGTTACATGAAAGGAAGTAAAATTTTTCCAGCCCTTTAATTTTTATGTTAAATGTTGTGTTCAATCAAAATAGTCTTGACCTAACCCTTTCCCCATGTCTCTTTCTACATACAACTTCAGTTTTTAATGTGCACATACCTGAGCATAATTTCAGGATAATGACAGCATTGGCATACATGGTGATTTAATTCTTAGTGTTTAGTAATGAATAATTTGGTTTTAATAAGGAACAATTACTTGTTAATTAATTTCAATTTTTACACAGATCAGAGATGCTTAGCTTGCCTTGTGCTCTTTCTTGGGATCTAGGCATTCAGTCTTGTAAAATGCAAACTTCACCTTCTCCTGTTGCATTATAAATGAAAACAGGTTCTCCTCTTAATATCACATTTGTCTTTTTTTTTTTTGTCTTGCTGCTCTTAGTATCTAGTACTGGATTCATAGCATGCTCAAAACATGTATTGATTTCAAGGAATACTGTATCAGATACTCATTTATGTGTGCTAGCATCTTTTTTTTCTTACAAAGTGACTCTCCTTGCCCATCTTTTCAATTTGTACAGTGTCGTTACTTGCATCAATATTACCCAACTAACACTTCACAGCTTGCCATATTTTCTGTTTGCATCAGCCCTACTCTACTAATAGCATTATACTTCATATTTTCCTCAATATTTACTGCTAATAATGATTACCTGAGTCCTGCTCTGTGTGGGAGTTTTCCAGCTCTTATTAGTGACTTTTCAACTGTGTCGTGAATCATGTTGTTAGTGTTTAATAAATATGAGCAAAATGGAATTATATTTAACTTGGGTTTCCTTCTCATGAAAAACAAGATCTTTCTCTTTTTTTTTGAGTAACTGTTGCAGCAGGGATGTAAATTCAGTTTAAAGGGCTTGTTCAGCTTGCTTGGGTTGAATGCTCGCCTGTTAAAGTCAATGGAAGTTTGCCATTTTCTTCCGCAGAGCTGCGATTTCCTTTGCTGTTCCCCTTCCCACCCCCTTTCTTTTCAAATAAATTATCAGTGTGATTCAACCCCAGCATGGTCCCTGGAAACCCTCGCTTCCTCTTTCTTCTCCTTCCTTACATTTTGCGGTTCTCTTCTTCTCCAAAAGCTGTTGTAAGCTTTCCTGCTCTGTGTTGCTGTTTGTATCCGAATACCCATGGCTTGCTTCTATCTTGCCATTAAATTTTGCACGACCAGAGTTTTCGTTGACCAGTATACTGCTTTACGTTGTATGCCTCTGGGAATGGGTAGGGTATTTAAGAAGTACTTCTCTTAAGAAAGACTAAGTCTTTCATAAGTCTCTTTAAAAGTCACTAGGATCTCAGCGAAATATTGCTGAAGTTTGTGTGGGGTCTTTTGAAGAGACAAAAAGGCCCCAGCTCACATGCAGAGAAAAGATACTTATCTGGACCTTCAGTAAAGTTTCATAGTCTTTTAGCTCAGAGTCACAGAACTTTCTTCTTTAGACTCCTGTCTACATCACTGTTCAGTGAATATTCTTCTATTGAGATCTAAGATGTGTGTGTTGCGCATCTTGGGGAGATGGAAGAAGACACACCAAACCAAAACGTATTCTGTCACTGAGGAAAAACAAACTACTAAATAGAAATTCTGCTTCAAGCTGCCATCGTAGCTCAGTGTTTCCGTGTGGGTGAGAGGGAGTTTTGTATATTGAACAGCTATATGAAATGCTTCAGCAAAAATGCTTCACATCATCATAGAAGAGCCATGGATGAAAAAGCACAAAATTGTGTTGGTGCAGAATGAAGACATGCAGCACCTTGTCTGAAAAGTACTGCACAAACAAGGACTGCTCCTTTTGGGGCTGGGAGCTGGGACTTTGAAAGGAACTATATGTTCCAAATCATTAGGTTTTTGGGTTTTGGTGGTTTTTTTGTTTGTTTGCTTTTTAAAAACTTTTATGAACTTAATTTCCATTTTAATACTGATGCTATATATATGAAAAATTGTCTGTCGCTAAATTCTTCTCTATGGAACGGTTACTATCTCCAGGAGCATTTTTACAAATAAATCTTATAAAAGAATCTTCACATTTTCCATTCGACTATGTAATACACCAAATCTCAGGAGATATTAAATGTGTGTCTGTGGGAGAATGCAGTGTTCCTTGCATAATTTAACCAGCATTATTACTCGGCAGCCTTCTTAAAGGAATAACAATTTCAAAGCTCTTTTTCTTGTTCTACGTTCTGTGATGTGGTGCTTTTGTACATCCTCTGCCAGTTAAATAAAAAACCTTAAGAGTCTTGAAACAGCACTACTGTTGCAGCTCAGGCTAGACAAGGGGAGATGAAAGTAGAGATTATATCTGGGCCTTCAAGAAGTTACTGAAAAGAAAAATGCATAGTGATGGCAGAAATTATTTTTTTTCCTGATGATGTTCCTTTATTTAGTGCAGGTTTGTAGAAATATATTTATAGAAATGAAATATGATGGGTAAGAATTTAACTGTGACAGTTTTCTGTTAATCATTCCTATGTTTCAGTTGATCCTTACTAAATTAAGCTTATGGCAGCACTCAAGGCAGCAGAAATTCTTCCTGAGAATCTGCAAAGCTATAACCAGCTACCTGACTATCTTGTTTCTTTACTGTGTGCAACAGAGTATTCAGCGAACAAAAAATACTGGACTTTTTCTCCTTTACTGTCATTTTTGATCCACTTCTAGTGGACAGGGCAGAGGTGTATGGAGTTCTGCGTGCTAGAGCTTATGTGCTCAGTTCTCTGCGTGGATTTTATGCATTTATCTGTATTTGAGAGACAGACTAGGAGGTATTATGTTGTGAGATGAATAATCTGCTTAAATAGTAAAGCACTGGTAAGCAGTATTGAAAGCAATGAATGTGTTTCTTTGGCCTTTTCCTATGTGGCCTGAATAATATTGCTGAGGACTGGCAGTCTGGCATTTTAGGCTCAGAGGAAATTTCTTCTGGTTTTGTAGGGCAAGTTTGTCAGGTGTGATGTGACAACACTTTTGTATGCAACTGAATGATTACTTTGTGCTGACAATTTGGCTAATTATGAAAGAAAACAGTATTGACTGTAGTTCAGGTCCGTAAGAGTTGCTGTCTGAGGTTTAGTTTTAATTTTTAAGTCTAATTTACAGCAAAGACATGATCATTCTAAGGTAGCTTTTACACTGAGGCTTACAAATGGGAAGAAAAAAATCAAAGTAGGGTTGACAGGATGGAGGAGTTACCGTACCAGCAAAATATTCCACTTGTAGAAACTTCAGGGGAAAATGTAGAGACAGATGAGAAGAAAAAGATGAAACTTGGCATTGTTCCTGAGTGAAGGAGATGGGTCAAGATTTCTCTGCTGAGAAATCAGCATAGCTCCATGCAGAATAATTGAGCTTCATGGAGATCAGCGGAAAATCTGACCCATAAGGCTTGTTCTTCTCCTACTCTGTGTTGTACACTAGGCAGAAATCCACTAAGGTCATTGGTGTTACACCTGCATGAGCGATAACTGAACCACGATCTACAGTAGCTATGTAAGTGGCAGTGAAGCTATGGGTGGCCCAGAGCATAGCAGTAAGAAGCCTGTGCTTTATTCCTTCAAGAATTGGATGCATTAAACGTATTAATAAAACATGAACTAACTAGGAGGAGTCTCTCCAGTCTGTTGGATAAATATGTACAACTTTAAAACTTCCATATATTTGGTATGCTAGATTTTTTGTATGCTTTCTAGATCTTGGTAAGTGTTAAGTACTAAATAGTAGCACTGCTACGAGGGATGTTAACAAGCACAAGAGTTTCATGCAGTTGAATGGCATTCTTTGTTCCTGATTACTCCGCTTTGCTACTCTCTTGCATGACTAAGTTTGCAGTTGTGTGCCTTTGACTGTGTCTCGATGATTTGAACGGTGATGAAGGTGCTATTGTAAGGAATATGTGGGAGTATTCATCCACAGGAACATTTAAAAATATATATACACACACCATCTGGTGCAATGAGGTGTATTTCAAAGGCAAAATATTTGCTCTTTAGAAGTGTCTCAGAGTTAAGAATAAATTTTTTTCTTTGGAAAAGACGGTTTGGCAGTTTCTAGAACGAAATTCTTCATTCGGAGAAGGGGAAGGAACCTAACCAGGATATGGGTATTTTATAGTTCATCTTTGAACCCTCTCCATGTTTTAAAAAAAACTCTTTAAAAGTACTTATTCAAGGACCGGAGAGTACTTGAAGAATAGCATCATTAAAATTTCATACAAACATAATACCATTTAGCTACGCCTTCTTGATATTTGTTTATACGACCAGGATCTATGTTAGCTCTCACAGAAAATGTTGAGTTGATTATCCCTTTCTATGGCCTTTTCAGAGCTTTCCAGCATAGAAGACTCCCATCAGGATTCCCCTGTGTAAAGGCTTTTTGTATTCACAACTCTGCAAAACATTGTGTATTAAGCTATATGACCGTATGTTTTTTCTAAATTACTAGTAAAAGTACTAAGAAATTGTATAGGGCCAAGAACAGATGCTCAGAGACCCCTAGTAGCAGCACCTCTAGTGAGCAATGAATATCTAACAATAACTTTTAGAGTTGTCAGCCTAGCATAGTAATGTGCACATTTAGCACATTTAAATGTGCCACTTTAATTCTGTGTAGTGCTATTTTTTTATTAGAACATTGTGTGCTGCAACATTAAATGTCTCGCAGAGATATTTTTTTTTTGTCAACTAAAGCTGATAGCAAATTTTTTTGGAGAAGACTTAAAAACATGTTTATAAAACCGAGGTGAATGACATGATTTTTTTCCTTCCAGTTCCTTATTTACTTGCTCACTTGGCAGCTGCTTGCTGTTTTGCTCAGGATCAAAATCAGCCTAATGAGTTGCAGGTAGAGAATTCATTTGGTTTGCACTTCACAGTTTTTGCCCAAAGAGTGTCCTTTATTAGTCTTCTGGAATTTCTGCAGTATACCAAGATGTATTAGGAACCAGCTAATTCTTGTAGAAGAACTGGATGAAAGGTTTTGCTAATTTTTAAAATCCACCATTAGCAGATGACTGGCTTTCTTTACTTTAGGGATAAACCCCCCGCTAAATTAACTGTGTAGCATATCCACTTATCTTCTGTTTTTCCAGATATAAACAGGAGTACTTAATGAATAATCATTTTTATGCATCTTTATTGATATTTTTAAATCCTAATATAGCAACGGTTGTATGCTTCACTGATAGATTCAATTTCTTTATTATTGTGCCTCACTATTTGCCACAGTTCTTTTTATTAGTGCTTTCCAGCTACCTTTTAAATTTAAGTTTTTATGCAATGCAATCAGGATTTCTTTCATATGCTTTTAGAGACAGACTTTTTATAGTGCAGTTTTCGCTTTTCCTTTTATTCAGGATGACTTTTTAAGTAAACCAAGCTTTTCTTGTAATAATGGAACTATAGGGTTTTTTTTTCCCCCCAGAACAATTAAGCAGTCCCGTTATCATTTATGCTATGGATGTGTCTTGTTGGGCATGAGCTGTGTCTGTACGCAGCAAGTGTAACCAGGCTGTGATCATTTACACCTTCTCTAGAGAAATTTTAGTAATGGCAGCATAAGATAACTAGCATATGTCCTCCAGACTGATATCACCTTGGATAATGCATTTTTCTTCTCTTTATCATACATGTTAAATCCTGCTCTTTGATCTAATATGGTACTCTGTAACAAACGTTAATGATTGCTGCTGTCAAATAGGACTTTAATCCATTCCAGGGCCTGGATGTCTGATGTGTGAATAATTTGAAGCAATAACACTTTCTCTCTCCAGCCCTAGCTAGGCATGCTGTTCTTTCTGACTGGATGTATTTAGAGACTTTAAACACTCCAGTCATGAATCTTCCCACCAGATTTTGATAATTCTGATTTTTGTCTAATTTCTCCTCAAATGCAAGCTTTTAAATATTCCTCTTATTTTTGTACGGACTTCTGGCATTAGCCTGAAGACAACTGATCACTTTGTTTTTAACATAATTTGATTCATTGTGCAGTGACACCCACAGTATGAGTCCTGCGTTTGATTATCAGTACCTCATTTAACCTCTCAACGTCCTTATGGAAAGACTAATGCTCTCCCAATTAGTACAACTAGTCAGTCACCCGGGGGATTACGTGTCCTCCCGCTGGATTATCTGCAGATAAAGCATTTCCAGTTACTCCAAGGTGATATAAAATCTCTCCAAACCGACTCCTCGCAGGAGCTCCCGGTGCTGCCGTGGGACCCGGGGAGGCTGGAGCCCTTCTCCCTCAGCAGGGCCCAAAATGGCAGCTGCGGCCTTGCCTGTGGCCTCCATGGCTTGGCTCTCCTCAGTGCTCTTATTTCTCTTTACCACAGCAATTTTTGATTGCTTTATGGAGGACTACAGTTAAGCGATGCAAATACCCATTCCAACTTTTCTCCTACTTAAATTTATGTTCCTGATACAGCTTATTTCAGCAAAGTGTTTTAGTAACCACGTAGCTTTGCATATCTCTTCTACAGGCCAAGGAATACTACTGGAAAAATGAATACATTAAAACTATCTAAAACTTCTGCTCAGTATCTAGAACAAAAATGTGTTTAGTACAATCGGGAGCAGGATTTGGCCCGTACTCCATTATCCATTAAATTGTGATAGCTCCTTCACTCTGTCATAAATCTGTTGATTATATTTCTTTGAAAAGGAATTACTGCTTCAGTCAGACATTAATCTCTCATCAGATTTTATTATCTTTCTTATTTACACTGCTACTTGGATTATAAAGAGCAGTTAAATAGCATGAATTAGCAGTTTGTCAAATTTAAGTTTCCACCGCCTAATAATTTTCAGGCTGAGCGGACTTCTCCTCAGTTTTTTCACATTCCTTAGCAAGAAGTTTTAATTGCGGCTTGTAAACAACAGCAAGGGAGGGGAAAAACCAACAAGAGCCCGGCCCTTCTGCGCCGCCCTTTTGTCAGGGATAAATGTTTCCAGATCAATTTTACAAACCTCTGGAAACAGAGGAGGGGGACGGAGGGGAGGAGGGCGCCCGAAAGGCCGCGGCGGGGCCTCCGCCGCCTGCCCGCCGCGGCGGGGCCGCCCCGGCGCCCTCCCTCATTGCCGCCCGCCTCACGTCCGGGGCGCAGGCGGCGGAGCTGCGGGCCCGCCGCGGTTGCCAGGGCGACGGGGCCCTGTCAGCCGCAGCCGCTACTCGAGCTTGTAGGCCGTGCCTAAGTGCCGCAGAGCGGGTTTTTAATATGGATTTATAGGTGGAAACGTAACAGAATAGTAAAAGTAGTAATATGAGGCACCTGTAGAAAAAAATAATCTTGTCTGTGCTGCTTTAACTCCCTGCTGAGTGCTGCCCTGGGTGTGCCAGCCATTGTTGTGCAGGGAGAGTCCGAGCTGAGGGGGAAAGACGGCCTGTTTGATTTTATCCCTTTCTATATGTATTTCTTTCCTCTTATGAAATGGAAACAGGGGAAATAAACAATTGCTTCAAGTTAGGTGGATCACGCTGGTGCGTTGGTCTGCGTCTACTTCAGCAAGTCTCTAAAGTCTGGCATAACATCTGAGAATTTATTTTTGGAGATTATAATGGAGAAATGTGTCGGCATTATTTCAGCGAAGTGTTAGCACATACTGCCAAAGTATCCAGGTTAATGCTGCTCCAGGATCAGCAGGTCCCGTGGGTACTCTTTACCCCCTGCCCTTGGTGGTGGTTTTGTTTCCAAAACAAAAAGCTGCTTTTGAGATGGCTTTCAGCCCCCAGGAGAACAAATTAACTGTTCAAACAAATGTGTTTTCCCTTCAGTTGCTCAGTTGCAACCTATCTGGTGACAGGAAAGAACCTTTTCACCACTGGCAGTGGTAAAGCTTTTTAAGTGCTGAATGTTAAAATCTTATTACTTTTACCTAAACTCCAGCTACCCGTACGCCTGGGAGCCCTTGGAAGGAAACGGTTTACCTGATCATTACGACTACAGAGAGCGCTGAGCTCCCAACGGGCCCTTGGCTGTGTTTGACCCTCCCTTTGCCTCACCTCCTGCCTATTGAGATTTTTGCTGCGAAGAAGTTCCTTGTCCCTGCTTGATGGCTTTGTTGGAGACTATTTCTGTTTCTGCCCCTGCAGCACCCCATGGCAGGGGATCGGCGTCTTCTCTGTGCTCGGGGTCAGCCAGAATAATGCACGGTGACTGCAGTGCCATTTTACAGTAATGTGAAATACTGTTGGGTCAAAATCCGTTGTTGCACTTGGTGCTAGCCTTTGTCAGCGTCTCTTTGAAGTGCCACAAGTGTTGGGTTTAGCTATATAATAAAGACATGGAACTAATGATTATTATCCATAAAAAACGGGATGCCGCTACTTATTTCTGTGAATGAGAGAAAAGAGAGCTCCCTTTTCTGATAGTAGTATTCTCAGTGAGTTCTGAAGCAGGTTTACAGTGCAGTAAGTTGAAAAACTGGCTTTGGAGAATATCATACTTAGCTGCTTGTGTAAAAACAGATCCTGTCGTCTTCAGCCTACACAGCCCGTGAAAGCATGATTATGGACGTTTTGGCGCAGGCTGGCTCTGGAGGCAGAGCTGAGCTGGCACGTGAGGCTTTGGAGCAGACCTCCTCCCTTGGAAAATTATCCAGGACTTTTCAACCATAGGTTGTGTTCGTGATCTCCAGTAATCAGAAGCTGGTATCGCACAATTGCATTTATGTTCAGGTTTTTCTGTTTCCGATTCAATGTTGGCTGTCAAAAAGCCCAGCTCCCACGCTGGGAAAATGACTGGATGGATTTGTCCTAAAGCAGGCACCAAAGCTGTTGTTCATGGGCTGGCTGTCAACAAAATGCTGAGCTAAGCTGGTTGACACTAGAATTTCTGTCCTGGAGATCAATTGCATCACGGACACGGTGGCAGAATGAGAGCTTTGCACTCTCATCTGCCCCATAAATTGCTGTCTTTACATTTTCTGGTTGTCTATTTTACCGTCTTATAAAATTTGCTGTAATCACTATCAATTGTTCCTATTACTTTTGGAATGTGCTGTATAACATGAAGTGTGTTAAGAGCTTTTTAACACTGAACATTTCTGAGGGGACTTTGTAATGTGTGCACAGGTCTGCCCTTGTGAATCCAGTCACCGAAATGGGATGCAGCAAACTGACTTAACGAGGATAAGGTGCACTAATGTAAGATGAGGGTTGTGTATAGGAATGTATATAGCATAGTAATGCTATTACTACTGTTGTCATCTATGATGTTGCTCAGATACAGGTTTGCCATTTTCAATAGCTGGAGGGTTTAGCATAGATGAGGCACAAATGGAAGTAAATAGATACACGTTTAATATCTGTAGATATTAATATCATGTCGCCGGTGTCTTTTACATGATAGCAATCTCAATAGGTAGTAATCTCATTTTTTATGAAACATCCACTTCATTTATTGCTCTCATTTACACATCTCAGGCTGTGTAGTTTTGCTACTGATTGTAAGCATGCTCATGTTATTAATTCCTTGTATTTTTACTTCTCTGAGTAAAACAGAACAAGAAAGTTTAGGGAAGTGAGAGCATGTAGTGCATATCAGTGATATGGAAGAGGTGTGCACCCACCCAAATGGATGATGATATCTCAGCAGCAAAAAGAGAACAACTGCCAGCTACAAGTGAAGAGGCAGAAATTAGAGCAACTGCTGAAAAATCACTGAAATTAAGGACCTGCTCGTTTAGTGTGATTGGAGCATGTAAATATTAACTCTAATGATGACAACACGTAAATTGGAGTGCTCAATAAAATTTGAGCACATGAAACTGAAGTGCCACAACCTGCTTTATTGATCATTTTTAAAGTCATCTGCATTTAATTTGCCACACTATTCACATATGCTTTTATGCAGTTTGTTTATAGCAGAATTTCCGTAAGGAAGCCACCAGTCTTCCAAAATTCACATGGACAGGTACATATAAACAAAACAATTCTATGTGCAAGATTGCCTAAAGTTGGGAGCTAATTAGGATTATGAAATTCTTTCATTTAACTTGTTCCACAACAGTCTCTGGCTTTGCAGAGAAGATGGAATATCCAAGAAAGCAACAAGATAATTGCAAGGTCATGCTAAAGATATCTGACATAGTCAACTATTGTTATTAATCAAGAAAGATAGCACATAGAGGCAAATACTGCCACATGGAAACAGATCAGTTTTATAGTAAGCTTCTAAACTAGCCAAAATGTATTTCCTGTAAATACCTATAAAATCCTATAGGGTTTAAGCTGCAGTAAACTTATGAATGTAAATTAAAACTGATTTAAGAGCAAGTATCTGTTTTGTTACATCACCAAATAGGACTTTGGAGTCTTTCAATGGCCCTTAAGTTTTTCAGAACTGACCTTTATACATACAGCATTATAATGCTAGACCTTTTGGTTCCTAAAATCTCCCAAGTGCAAGGGCAATAATTTACATGGCATCTTCACTGTAAGGATTCAGCAAACAAAAAGCAAAAGTGTCCCAAAAGTGAATCAACAATGAGAACATTGCTTAGATCATTCAAAGAGCAGCATCTTTCAAATAGTTGTGCACTTGGTTTTGGCAGAAGTCTTTGTTTTTATAAGGCTTCTAGATCACAAACATCGGTGTTGAAGAAAAATATGAATCTTAAAATTGCAAGAGTTAGTTTTTCAACAGCTATTTCCCTCATTAACATACCGTTACTTCTATAAATGATGAGCAGATGTAAGTACAAGGTTGTCTGGCATGATTAGAGACTCTCAGTAATTTTTGTAATATAAAAATCTTTTATCTCACTTTTAACATTTAAAAATATCTACAAACAGGAACATCAGTAGCAAAATTACTTTTTAGGATCCCAAAAGGAAAAGAAAGTTGTCTGTCCAGGTCAAGTCGATGACGGGAGGCTGGAGAGGCCTGTGCATAGCCGGGTTTCTGGCAGTGGCAATGTAATAGAGCAGTTTATCCTGACAGATGACAAGGCTTGCCTACCTAAATACAATACCTAATAAAAGACAGGCAAACTCGTGGGGACCTTCTGTCCTTTTGTCAAAGCCCTTGTACAAAAGGAGCTTTTTATATGGAAGAAAAGGCTTCTGGAGGATTCATAATTAAATGTCAGGCTGTGGAGTGGGCAGAGCCATGCAAAATATAAATGAAAACTCTTTGCACAAAAAGAACTAAGAAAGGATTTTTATAGATCGCTGAAGCAACCACTTACTGTTGACAAAATATGTGCATGACCGTATCATTTTGCAAATCCTTACTCACTGTCACGCTATTAAATGACTTCATTATACTGTATATGCAACAGTCTCAATAATTATTGCTTTTAATTAATTCAGATTTCTGATATGTAGAGATGTATTTCTTGCTCCTCCTCAGGACCTAGGGTGTTAAAAAATCTTTCAACATCATGGCAAACAATAAGAATTACTTGGTTTCTCCCATTCTAATATTGCAGACTTTGAAAACTGATCCGAGGTTTGCCATGAGGAGGTGTTCTGTTCTGCAGTACAGAAGCACTTTGTTATTGTAAAATAAAGCAGTTGTCTCTTAAATACCTAATGGAAGTGCAGGACAAAACAAGCCAAATCACAGACCTGCTTGATCTTTAAGGAGCTGAGAAGAGCTTTGTGCAGTTCAGAATGAGATTGATTGGATTTTAGGCTCACAGGTACTGGGTAATATATGTGGAAAATAATGTGATGTAGGAGACTTTGGGGGTTATCTCTGTTTTCTTTCAGGCTGTGCTTGAGCAAAAGCAGTGGTTGCTAAACCACATGTGTCTCGAATATTGGAAAAAAAACCCAAAACTAAAACCAAAAGCAGAGAACATGTCAAAACCTTCCCATAGTCCAAACAAGTCTGACATCGTGTGAGATCAGACTAGTAATACTGATCCTTGTCGCTGAGTGCAGATGTTGAGAGAATCTGGAGTTTGTTTTTTGCCTTTACTGGGCAGCACTGTGTCACCAGTGAGCACACTGCTGCATACCTTAACGCTGATCAAATAAATTGATTGGAGGGGAAGGGTGGAGGAAATTAATCCTTCTGGAAAATGAGAAGGCAGAAGGAGAGAAGAAAGGAGCTAAAGGAGGAAGCAAATGGGAAGGCATATAGGAAAGGTTACAAGTGCAAGAAGTGTGAGGGTAAAGCAGTAAAACAGGATGGGGAAAGAAAGAGTGGGACTAGAAAATATGAGAGGATGCAGAAAGGTACTGAGGAAACAATGTGAAGGTGAAGGCAATAGAAAAGGAAGTCTGCAACACATAAGAGGGGAATTTAATTGAAAAAAAAAAAAAGGTTGAAAAAATAAAAGTTAAAGAGGAATTAGGAAGTGCTCCATATAGGATCCCTCAAGAGTCCAACATATAGCCACATGCTGTTGGCAAAGCTTTTAATCTCATCTGCTTATAACTGTCTCTAAGAGTTAATGTGCCTTTGTAAAAGTTGATGACTTCTGTGGTCACCTTTTCTGGTTCAAGGGGATGTGCTCTGCCTTAGCCTGTGTGGAGGCTTTGTATCGCTAGAGTACCTATGTGACTTGCGACTCTGGGTTAATGGCAGTCATTGTATGGCCCTATGTCTTAGTCCCTGAAGATGTCCATATATAGTTAGCATTTGCATCTGTAACCAATGGCTGGAGGGTCTAAGATAGACATTGAAAAAGTCTATAAAATTACAGGCTCATCCATTTGTGTGGCAGTACAGGGTAGCTTCCTGCAATAAATCTTGTTAGAAAATAACATGAAATATTAATTTAGCTATATATCTTCCAGTAATTTAAAAACTAAAACCACTACAGTGGGCTCTGAATAACTTCTTATTCAGTGGAAAGTAAATAGCTGCTTGTCTTGTGGAGCTTCAGCATTTCAGCTTCTGCTGCTGCAGACCAGCTGAAAGGCCTGAGACTTAGTCTACTTTAAAATGCATAATAAAACCTGTGTAGGACAAATGCTCTTTGATACAGAATATTTAGCTTGGAAAAGCTTGGGGGTCATGATGGGATGTAAGGACTGTAAACGATCCTTTCCTTAAAATACAAGAAAGGTATTCAGGATGAGAGACATACTCAAATACTTGGGCCAGAATTAGAGCAGTCCTTACCAAGTGTTACCAAAACTGTACACTTGTTCTTGTCATGAAGCTGTGCACGGCACAGCGCAGAACTGATTACAGAACAGTGAACCTAGATTGTGTCCTTTGGGCCAGCAGATGACCCATGTTAATTGGCAAGGTTGGATTTAATTCTGTTCTTGGTGCATTTTGTGAGTGCTTATCTTATGCGCGGCTTTGGGAAGTGACATGTTAGTGAGTAATAAACTCTATGTTGGTACTAGAATGTTGACAATTGCTTTTGGGGGTCTAAAATTTTTCTCATTTATGTTTTATGTTGATATTAATATTTAAACTCTATTGCCTAAGAAGAATAGGTTGCATGAACAGAATAGAAAGTCTTGCGTAACCATTGAAGACAAATGCTTTAATATTTCTCATTTTAAGCCTTTTCTGTTAAACCATATTATTTTGTCATGCTGTCATACTTAAATTAGTCATTTTAATGTTAAATTTGGTGTAGTTTTTTGTATGTGGACTTCAGTTAAAATTAAGTATATTTAGCATTTCACTGGATTCTTTCACTTTCTTCAATATTAATCCAATATATGTTCAACAATAGGAAAAAATGTATTGTATGTGGGGTCATGTTTTCCTTCTTCCATGAGTTGTCTAAGATTAATGTATTTTATTTCATCAGATAACTATCCAGTGCTCATAACATCTACCACAGTAAAAAGTCGGTCAATTTTTTTTTTTCCACATATGGTTGAACAAAAAGTCCATGTTACAGATCCTTTCAGAAGTAAAAATGCAATGGCCATAGCCTGCACCAAATTGGGAAGTTTTATCAGATCTTCTTTCCATCTCTGTTCTGTCAGTCTCTCTAAAAAACTGATCTAAAGGTCACTGGAGTCAATGAAAAGACTCCTATTGACTTCATGGGGTTTGGTTCACTCCCTAAATGCCAGTGAATAAATGTGGGCTTTGCAAGATGCCTAGAGAATTTAAAAAAATCCTGGGAAAGATGAAAATACGTTGCAAAATCTTTCTCAACAGCAGTGTCCCATGAGTTCAATTCCCATTTATATCAAAGGAGCTCCAACTCTGCTTTCTCAGTTAACCCTGTGTAGTTTTTCTCATTTCAGCTGGAAAAATGATTGACAGAAACAATCAAGAAGTGTTCGTCACCTACCTTCATTTTGGTTTAGCTGTGAACTAAAAGCAATAGGGGATTTACACTCATGACCTTAGATTATTGCATACTGTAATGTGAAAACCCGGCTAACAGCCATGAGCCAGAGTTCCAATGGAAGGAAACAGTTGTGGAGTTTTCCCTTACTCTTGTTGATGTTTCCTTATCTTTTTTTTTACACCATAAACTGTATTTGCTAGTACTGACTTCTGTGTCTGGCTCTTAATATTTTTTTTGAGAGATCTAGTCTTTGCATTTGCAAGATTCTAGATTGCATATAGTTTTCAAAAAGCGGAGGTTACCAGCAGATCGCCAAGTACCTCTCCCTTTTTAAGAGCTTTTATTATCCCCTTTCTAGCCTCTCACATACTTCAGTTTTTTCAGTTCAAGCGTAGCTTCAAAGGCACTTCCCGTGAGCACTGAACTTTTGGGACAAAAGCTACCTGGAAAGCTTTGAGCTGTAGTCAACTGCAGAACACTATACTTGCTCAAGAACTTGTTGCAAAATGACAAAGATGATGGGTGATGCCATCCCTTTGTAAGATGACTAAATGCCGTTCTAGTTTCTGGTGGTCATCTCTTGGGATGTGCAAGAGGTTAGTTTGGATCTCTTGTCCTCACTGAAAAAACATGCAATCTGTCTAGATAAACTTATTCCAACTCAAAGGCTCTGTAAACCTCTACATGGCCCTTGCCTCCACCTTGGCTATGACTAGAGCTCTCTACAAGCCACCTTTCCCACAGCACTGTACTGATACAGCAAGAGTTACTGGTGGGACTGGCACTGGGATAAGGGAACTTTCCTGCCAGGCCTGTGTCTGGAGTTATTGGGGGGTGGGTGTGTTCAGGGCGTGGGGACACTCAGCAGAAGGGTGATATTAGCGTGTTCTCCTATCCTCTATTTTATAGACCCCGGCAAGATTAGATATATGTGGATATAAAGCGTTCGCTACCATGAAGTTAATTTCTAATAACAATTTCACAATGTAAATGTTACATTCTCTAAGAAACCTCACCAACCTGTGTTGCTCAATTTAGAGGCTCATGTTAGTAACAACCTCTTCTTATTTTTGGAAGTCTTTCTTCCCCTTGCACTAGCTTCAGATAGTTTATCAGGGTACAAGTAATTATTATTTGTAGAACTAATATTATTAGAAGCCTTTGTAAATTATACTTTTGCAAAAGAATAAGGCTGAATTTTGTGTTCAATTTTTTTAGAGGAAAATTAAAACACTTTTGCATATGACAGTCACAGAATCATAGCATCGTTTAGGTTGGAAAAGACCCTTAAGATCATCAAGTCCAACTGTTAACCCAGCACTGCCAAGGCCACCACTAACCCATGTCCCTAAGCACCACATCTCCCTGGCTTTTAAATACCTCCAGGGATGGGGACTCAGCCACTGCCCTGGGCAGCCTGTGCCAGGGCCTGACTGCCCTTTTGGGGAAGAAGTTTTTCCAATGCTGTGCTTTTCAGAACAGTCAGGGTTAATTACACTATACCTCCTCTAAAGCAAATTAAGCATGCATAAATATTTACCAGATATTTCAGAGACTTTACTACCTCATTTTTACATCTAGTTGCTTGATGGGCTGAGTGGCTTGTTAAAATAAGCCTGCAACGAGATGCTTGTGGGTTGTTAGGTTGCTATTGCAGCATTTGTGGTATCCAAGAAAACTTACTGTTTGGAGATACGCTGTTTCTTAATTGAGACTGGACATGCTGTAATGCTTAGATAATTCAGTGAGCTAACACTGGAGAGAGAAAGCTCAATTTTGAATCTTGCTTTTCTTGTCTGGTTGTGAAACCACTGACAGGTCAGAATTCATGGGAGGGTTGGGAGGACATCACAGCTTGCTTTGGCGGTTTAATGAACTCCCCAAACGTCAGCTCCTCACCACTGTGTAATGGATGAGTTTGTTCCCTCTTGCTGTTTGCTGTTATCTTGAGGACTCATCAGCCTTAACTGAGTTGTCTCTATTCAAGAATACCCAACCATGTGTTTAGGAATTCCCTTTGCCTCTGTGGTGATTCAGGCTGTTCAGGAGACTTTGTGTAATACTGCTCTGCGATTCAGATGCTCCCTGAGGTTGCTGGGCTTGGCCGATTTGAAGCAGTGAGCTTTGTTGTAGTCTCAGTAATGATAATGGTAAAAAAAATATAGTTTTTGAATCATTTCTCACTTTCATCCACTAAACACTTACTGAAAGCCCATATTTTATATGTTCCGTGCTACGCTGTTATATAGGGATTCCTCTACTGTCCTCTTCCTAAAAATATTGCCTTCTAAAAGAGCATTTAGCAATATGAATAATGTCTGTCGCATCTGGCTAGCGTTCTCCCATTTCTTATCTGGCAAAGCAGAATTTGGCTGTGCAGTATACACTTTGCCTTTAGAGGGGCTGTTTATTTTGGTTTTAATACATACTTTTGAAATCTCGTGTGTCTACAGCGACCTAATGGTTTAGGGCTATTTTGCACTTTGAGTAGAGGTTTGTGAGTCTTATGGTCACTAGGTCATTTGCGAGTTTCTCTCTTAGTCTCAGACAGCTTTCACAACTGAAATGTGGTACTAGTAATACACTCCATCGGATATTTTATTTTTGGTTTGTAGCCTATATGGGGTGGAGGTACTCTCAGTAACACAGAGACTTTTCATTGAGGACATCTTCTAAATTTAGTGTTCGTAAATGACTCGTAAAATTAGAAAGACACAATTGCCATTTAATTTTCTACCTTAGTAGTAAAAGCTAGTAGTGGTCTCCAGCTGCTGTGCAGTGGAAGAGGTGAATGTTGGTTGGAGTTGGGGGAGCTAGTTTAGCATTATTGAGGTATAATGCAAATAGCCAGAATTTAGTAATTTTTCCCTGAATAAAGAATGACATTTTAGACTGACCTATTGGGCTGACGTGTATGAAGGCATAGGTAACAGCAGAGTACCATGTTTCTATATATTTTGTAATTGTTGTGTATTGTGTTTTTGAGGACTAAAGGGTTGGAACTACTGTTGCTGCCACAACCAGAGATGGGTTTGCAGCGGTGGAAAAAGCTTTTCAAATAACTGCTTGAAAAACACTTGTTTTCACCAATTCTAATTAACTGCTGAAAATTTGACCTTTTGAAGGAAAAAGGCATTTATAGTGTCTTAGAGGGGAAAGAAACACCAAGTCACTCTATTCTTTGCAAGGTTTTCAAACAAACTTTTGTATAGGATAAGTATAAGTACAGGTAAATAGGTAAATCCAATGTGTTTTCATGCTGCTTTGGTTTTTAAAGTGAGTCTAGGATGCTGTTAGGGCAATTGATAAGTAATGTGGATAAACTTCACATTGATAGTGCAAAAGCCATAATAATCATTGTTAATTAGAATGTGTTAGGTGCTAGTCAGAATTTAGCTGGAGAACGTTGGATTATTTCCTACCATATTAACTGCTTTTCATAATGTGCTTCCTATGAAACAGAATTGTATCTATGTTTATGGAAAATCAAAGCAATCTAGTCTAGCTTCTGGCATTCTCTGGTGGGAAAACACCAAGAGTTAAAAGGCAAAACACCTAAAGAGTTTAAAGCAGGAACAGACTGTACGACTTTGTTATGGCATGAGATATTTATGATCGAAATGATATCACATGCATGTTTTGTTCTCACATTAATTCAAATGATGAGAGGTACACTTTGCCTTAGATTCAAATACAACTTGACATGCAGTTCATTTGCCATCTAGGTTAGATTTATATGGAAAATACTGGAAGCATCAGTTCACTTACTGATTATTTTTAAATGGCTTTAGACTACGTATATACAGCACTTTAGTTCATTGAACTCTTGTCAGCACAAACATAATATATGACAATTGCTTCACTAGCATTCAGTTATTACAATTATAACCTTATTATGTTGAATCAGCTTTTTGCTCCTTGCAGTTAATAAATAGTATTCAAGGTTTGTTTATTTTTTTTTCCTATGGCAGTGAAAGCATTGTCTTATTTAAGAAAAAGAAAAGCAAGAAGCAGAGAGCATATAAAATATGCAGAGAAAAGGCCATTGAGAAATTTTAGTGATGTGGTAAAATGAAATGAGGGCTCATTTACTTCTGCATAGCTTTTCAAAGCTTGACTTTGTATTTAGGATTTGTGACTGCTATCAATTTACCGTAACTTCTCCTGTTATAGTCTTAAGGAAAAAAACAAGACTGGTAGAATATTTTAGGAAATGAAAGCTTCTGGTTTTAGTTCATTGCTTTATTTCTTTATGCCTTACTTCTTTTCCTTGTAAGTTCATGAAATGATATATAGTTACTGAAATACCAGGTTACTTTGGTAATGATAGTCCACAGCTTCTTCCTTCTGCTGACGTAGTAGGGAAAAGAGAGGATTTTGTGCAAGTGTCCTTTCCTCAGGTCAAAGTAACGGTTAACTCTGTGCTAAATTGAAGTTGGAAAGAACTTCTTTTGGTTTAATTCAGTGATATTAATCAGTTCCACTGAATTGCAAGTTTTTTATATTTAGCACCTACCTTTTTTTTTGTCTGCCAGGCCTGTTAAAAGATACTACCTCTCTTTATAAACCTTGCTTTTCTTGTATCTGATCATTACAGGAGTAACACTGTTTGTTTTAGGTGAGCATCTAAAAGTGTAGATACTTACTGAAATATTGCTGAAATTTATTCATATGTAGACATCATCTATGGTTTCATGGCTCAAACAGCTCACATCAACCTTGGTAATGGTGACTAATGGTATTCCAACAGCTTCTGGATCCTGGGTCATCTCTGCTTTGCGCAGTCTGGGGCACAAAAGCTCCAAAGTGCACCCAAATATAATGTGAAATAAATGTTCCTTGATCACAGCTGGAGGGAAAAGTTGAAGAGTCATAATATTTTAATATAAAATGGTAATGTTAGCTCAAAATTTTTTTACCAATATACACCTAACCAAATAAATCCATGTCAGGTATTTCACATCAGAAAAACAAACAGGAATGAGACAGATTAGTACCATTTATTTCCTTCCCTAATTTTTTTCAGATCTTGAGTCTGCTGAACTGTCTGAGCTAAAGTTTTATCGTTGTATCACAAATACCCCCACCAGTTCACATCACAGATGGTTCAAATCTGACCTTTTAGAAGGTGAATGAATACCTCTTAGAAAAAGACAAAATAGCCTGGTAAATCCAGATGGTATGTCATGATCAAATTACCTGATCATTTTACAGGAAGAGAAGAATTTCTGGCAGGAAATCATCACACATGTCACTGCAAACTTTGACTGAGGCACAGCCTCGGGTTAGATGTTCTGTCAGTCCGGTGGTAGAGGTACAACAAGTAGCTGGCACGCAGATGCACACACACCAGGAGGAAGTATCTTGTGCATGTATGTAGGACACATACAGACTCACGTGTACATATATAGCGTTACTTTTTAACAAGTTTGGCTCATGTCTCTTACATAGAATCATAGAATTGTTAAGGTTGGAAAAGACCCTTAAGATCATAGAGTCCAACTGTTAACCTATCACTGCCACTGTCTTACAATTAAGACAGCTGAAAGTAATTCATGACATTAAACATTTCCACATGGTTTTATAGAAATAGGATAGAGTAGTAAGCAAGAGCAGTAATGAGCTTATATATTTATCCTATATGAATAAAAGGATGAGTGTCACAATTGATTTGTCTTTTTGCCTGTTTTGAGTAAAGGAGCTTGTACCATCAGGTACCTTTATTCTGGCTGTATGTATGGTCCAGGATGTAAAATATCCTGGTGGGTGTTTTGCCAGGAGGGGCATCACACAGTTGTGGTCATGGCACATAATGTGACATTATGATCCCACTGAACGAGGCTGGTGAGGAGGCTATAAACCTTGTGGTTACTCTGGTGGATCTGTCTGGCTTGCAGCACCACAGGGGTACTGTAGGGAGGAGGTGGAAGAAGGTAAATAGATACAACTTCACCTTTGGGAAGCTTTCACCTGCTTTTGGGGTAGCAATGTTCCCAATATGATACAACCTTTGAATTATGCGGCACAGTTCTAGCGTATGGAATTTGTAGGTTTGCCTGGAGCACGTTTTTGCATGGTTTTGCAAGCACTGAAACAAAACAACTGATTTTAGGTAGAAGCCTTGGTGTGTCTTAATTTGAAATGGGAAGCAAGACTTGAAGAAGATTTTCTCATAAATCAGATCAGTATCTTTTTGTGTTTTAAATGTAAAAGTGAAGATGATTTTTTCACTTACTGTAAACGAACGTGGTTAAAATCCTGTATACTGTTACTAGCTCAGTCCTGTATCTGCTCCTTTTGTGGGTTTTAGTAGTGCTATTCATATAAATATAAGGCCCACAAGAAAAGTCTTTGGCACTTTATTTGAATAAAATTCTCCTGTTGACTACTGCTTCAGCAAGGAGGGAATTTCTTGTCCCTCTGCTGTAACATCCATTGTAATAGTCTTAGTGCACATTATCATTATAACAAGTAACAAGAATCAATGCTACTGATTAATGTAATGTTGCATGTTAATGAGCCATGTTCCTGTATCATGTAGAAGGCTATATCCTTGAGACATATTTGAATAAATAACATTAAGAAGAAAGAAGCCTTCAAATAACTAAATGGTTTTAACTTAAGTCCATAAAATCAATGAAAATGGAAGTTAAGCTCTTGCTTATCTATTAATTCAGCACTATGCCTTCTCCAGGTCAGTGTTACAGCACACATGGGACAAAATATCCTTGAATGATTTTGTACAAGATTACTGCAATAGCCAGGCACAGGGAGATAAGGTAAAGATGGACTGATAGGCTTAACTCTGAAATGGCCTGGTTTCATGGGTTTATTTCAAAGTTCTTGTGTGTGTTAGATCACTGCTATATAAACCTGTGCTTACGTGGCCGTCTAATTTGTAAAGAAGGCAACCTTTAAGCTCACAAGCAGCTTTAGATCCTGTCTAGTGCCAGTACCAAAGGGAAAAATACGGGCCAAACTGTGACCCATAAAGTGTAAATGGGATGTGTCTTTCTCAGACGATTGTGTTAATAAAAGTCAGCAAGTGTTTTCCTATCGGGTCTAAAAATTTCTGTTTAACAGAGGCATAAATTTCACTTCTAAAAACACTTGTGGTTTTTTTAGTCTGATCCTATCTGTGTTCTTGGCTTTTCATGTATCTCCACTGCAGAAACTGTGTGTTTTCCAAGCAATAACAACATAAACTGCAATACTGATCTATGTTACATCCCACATAACATTTGGGATTTTATAGCTTTTTAATTTCATTTCTCTGTGCTCTTTCTTCTAATAACATCCCTCCTGTACTTTTACTACTTCTCTTCCACCTTTAAGATACTAAGCTACAGAAGTTAATTTTACTTTATTGTTATATTTATGGTCACTGTAAACTCCTCTGGTGTGAACCCAAGCTGAAGTCCTCTGTGGAAATAGCCCTGTCTCCTGTAATCATAAGTGTCATCTTTGAGGATGACAGCTCCAGAGTTTCTGGGGAACGTGGTTCTCGTTGGATGTTAGTGTTGTGAAGAGGGGCACTCCCACAGGTATTTTAAATCAGTTCCTTAGAGGGTTTTGAAGTGTAACAGCAAGACCTTGAATTTGACTGAGTATGCTATGGGGAATCAGTGTAGAGAAAGAAAGAGGGATGGTACGTTGTTAGCTGTTGATACAACTAAGGAATTAAATGAAACATTTTGAATTAATTGAAACTTTTCATTCACAAACAAAAAAAAAAGGCATGGCTTAGCCAAGGGATCAAAGGTGTCAGGGTACCACTGATTCTTCTTAATAGAGGACCATGCCCACCCCTTGTATATTTACTTTCACTGCAAAGGTAATAATTGTGGAATGGAGCTTACCTCGATCTTTGGTTGGTGGGTGTGCATTGCCTCAGGGAGCCCTGTGGTATGGGAGCCTTCTGGTATGTAAGATGTTAGGCTTTTGCTTCTCATCATCTTGACAGTTTTTTGGATTTTGGTGCTATTAGAGCTTCTTGTTAAATATTGTTTTAGATTACTTGTTTCTCCCCCCCCCCCCCCCCCCCCCCAGTTAATTGTGGTTTCTAGTTAATGTGGGGTTCATACTCAATGGTTCTGGTGTTTATGTGAAAAGTATGCTAGAAGGAAATATGTCTTTGTAGATAAGGTTATATATTTCTTAATTTTATAAACCACACATGGTAAAGAATTCCTGGTAAGGTTCTGGAAAAAAAAGAATCTATTGAATAAACATGAATGTGACTGGCAATTTAATACTAGCAGGAAAGACAAAAGATTTCTCTAGCAAAATTTGTCATGAACCTGAACCTCTAGCTGCAGTCATTACAAATGAAATATTTTTATTCTGGACAACCAACTTATTCATGGAATAGGTACTTTTACACTGTATAAAAGTTGCATTGTTTCTTTCATCCTCTCTGTTATCTGCCTTGGAAGCATCTCTGTGCAGTTGCAAAGTGTTGTATGGCATCAAATCGCTAACAGTAATGATTTTAGCCAGTCAAAAGGAGGTTTATGGGGTCTCTAATCTAGAAAGCCAGCTGACATTTAGAAACTTTGTTTCGGCAAGGAAGCGGCATGCATTTGTTTCCCCTGGAAGTCTGGTCTACCTTGGCAGATGAGTCTTCTGAACAGGAGATTCGGTGATAGGCTTTTATGTGGATTCCTGCTTTGGCAGCTACGTTGACAAGCCATCCTTGAACATGTTCTGCTTTTCTGCCTTGGTGCTGGTGCTGTCAGCACTTGTTTGTGTCCATGGGATGTCAGATGTCACCTTCACAATTCGTAGTGACCCACTAAGCTGAGATGGTCTGCTCTCCTTTATCAGGGAAGCACAGGGGAATTTGTCTCTTGGGGACCATGGAGAAATGTTGAATAGCTGTGAGAGGATTATTTTTACCTGAGAGGTTTAGCATGTCTCAGTGCAAAGCATGTGGATTACTATTTTACAGTAAGCAGCACTGTAGTGTTAGACTGTACCTAAAAAGATCAACAGGAATGCTGTAGTTACCCCATGCCTGAGTTAAGAGTTTTGCTGTGTGGATGGGAAATTGGTTACGGAGAGCATCCGGGCAAGATTCCCCTTTAAGGCGGCAGTGAAGAAAAATCCCTTAATCATGATGGACTGGATAAATGAAAACTGAGTAAGTTTAGAGCCAGATTTGTGTTTTACTGGTTTAGGAGTAGCTTCATTGGAATTGACTTTTATAAACTCAATAGAGTGAAAGCAGAACAAATGAAAGGAGTAGGAAGTTCCAGTTAGACTATTTTATTTTTTTATAGGTGACAGTATTGGTGACCTATTCACATTTTGGACTCTATGAAAGCTTCAGCACTCCCTTTCTGACAACAATATAAAAATCCATTCTAAACATTCTATGAAATCACCAGGAGTTATAGGAAAAACAGAAGCAGATTTGATGGAGTTAAAAGAATAAACACTTATTTCTTCCTCAAAATAAATGTACTTTCCAATGATACATAAAATTGCTCAAAAGATGCAAAGCATAGTTGTAACTTTCCAAAAACCTTGGAGAGGACTTTCCAAATCAGCTTAAAGGATAAGATTAAAAAAAAAAAAAAGAAATGACCATACAACATTGGGGTCCCCACAGGGATCTTTTGTTTGAAGATGATTTACCAACTGTAATGATGAATTGAAAGTTAATCGTGAATTGCCAGGATAAAGTGTTCTGAACTGCAATGATAAAGACCTGGATTTATTTCCCAATATCTTGATTCCTTTTCTTATCCGTCTGTACTTACCCTTTCAGGAAACATTGCAAACAATTCTCGCATGTACTCTTGCAGTAAGAGTGTAATGCTGTTTAGGACTGGGACTTCAAAAGAGAGTAGCGCACACAGATTAGCCACAGCGGTTTCCCAAAGGGGACAGGAAACAACAAAATACAGAACCAAAATCATAAGTTTGGTGAGATTTGGATTGATGTGGTACCAGGACCTGAAAATAAAGATACACTCTAGTGACATAGTAGTAAAAAGTGATTGACTGCAAATAGTAGAGCATTCTGTCTGCTGCAGCCAGAACAATATTCAGATTAAAAACAAGCAAGGAGAGCCACAGTGGAAGGATGGGTAGACAGCTGACGGAAAGCCCACTTTTTAATAAAATTTTCTATAAACTGGAGATTTTTTTTTCTGAAATATTAAAAAAAAATAATTGTAAGATGGTTTTAAAGACTCCAGCAGAAATTTGGAAAGGTGAAATTGGAAACAGAAGGAAGAGGGAGGAGTAGGAAGAAGGCAAGGTCATTTGCATGACAGGATCTTGAAGAAAGACATTTTTGCACACTTCAAATGGGTTTTACCCTTAGCAGGCATAAGTGTCAGTTGCAGTATTTGAAACGAGTATCTGGGCTCATGATTAGACTCTGTAGCAGAGGCTTGCCTTGCTTTGACAGGCTATGGGAAATAAAGGGGATACGTTCATTGCTTTTGGATGCATCCCTTTTTCCACATAGTTTCCAGTAAAGCTCAAGGGTTTGCTTTATTTTTTTTTCACTGCGGTGGCACGTAGCGACACAAAAACATTACAATAGCTTTTTCTCAGCAAGCCTTGTAAAATACTCTTCAGCCAGTTAGCAGGAGAAAAATAAAAGCTCTCTTATTTCAGGCCTTACTGAAAGAATGCAAGTACTAACACAGGGAGCCTGCCAGGACCAAAGCGTGGGAGACCGAGGGCGAGTCTGAATGAGAGGGAAGTGTCCCCGGTGCAGTATCATCTGTACCACGTACACATTTCGATACAGGTGTGGGCCTAGCTTTGCTCAGCTAGTTGTGTTTTCTATAGAGAGACTTTTCTGTCAGGATAGCTGATATATTAAGCTTAAGTTCTGGTTTTTAGCAGAACAAATCCTCCACAGGCTCCTGAAAATGAAAGATAGAAATGACCTGTGAGACTGCATGTACAAGAGCAACACTCATGCATGATATTGTCCCCAGCAGAAGGCACGTCAGATGAGACAGACGTTCTGTGCTTTGTCTTAGCCAAAGAGTCTGCAGTTCCAAGTAGGATATTGCTGTACCATGGCATGGTTAAATGTATCTTATAAAGGACAAAAGTGAAAAAGCACAAAAAACGCATTTTATTTGTCCTCATACCTAAGTCGGCGTTGGTTGTACGCTCATTACGCCTGCCTTAAGTCTACAGAACAGGGCTCAACAGGGATGTTAAGGGTACAGCTCTTTCCTGCTTGCCCGATGCACAGCAGCAGATGTTGTCTGTGGCGTGTTGTGCAATAACTGGGTTCATTCATACAGAGCAAGATTACTCTGTGCTGAATAGCTGTGACTAAAGCCGAGTGGGAAAGCATTATTATGAACTCTGAAGGGAGATGAAGCAGTATAAGTAGCATTTGGATGTTTACCTTTCCAATGTTTAACAATTTCCCATTTGTAGAAAAAGAAACTTAGTCTTTTCAATATTTCCACTATTGTAAAAAGAATCGTAGAATTGAAGCCACACAGATGAAGAAAGCAATTAACAGCAGAAAAAAGATAAAGGTCGTCCACCTCCAGTGGATGTAAAAAACCCAATTTTGCTTTGAGAATTTTTATAATAGAGAGGTTAAATTATGAGGCTTCATAAGAAACGATTTAGACTATCATTTCTTGCTGAGGTCTGTCTTGTATTTCTGTGTTAATCATGAAGTTACTTTTCCCAGGGTCACAAAAAATGCAGAAAATGTCAAAGCTCAGTGTAAATGACTGGGGGGAAAAAAAAAATCTGTTCCTTGGTGTTTCTTGGAAGAAAGGGCTTAGCAGAAACAGGAATAAAAAAAAAAATATACTGTGTAATATCACTTGCCTTAAGATACTGATACAATAAGATAGAGAAAAGGATGTTGAACACTTTTCCCAGAAACAAAACTATTAAAAACTGATTGCTAATGACTAGAGTATCCCCACTTTTTTGCAAAATTGTGTAGAAATAAACAGCATACGATTAACCCTCTTAAAGGTTTGGGGTTTTTCTTTTTTTTGGCAAATCACACAGATGGTAGATAAAATGCATCTAACTTTTCAAGTGCTCAAAGTGTGTACAGGCTTGGTGAAGAGGAATGCACAATGAGATGAGAAATTTTTAAACCACTTCTGCCACACTTTGTATGTGACCTCAAGCAAACCATTTCATCACTCGCTTGTTTTCCATTCTCCCAAATGGAAATGCAAAACCATTTGTACTTCACAGGTGAGTTGTGATCGTAAATTCATTCATTTATAAGAAATACTCGGATACTCACGACTGTTGTAAGAACAGTAATAAACACAAGAAATGTTGAAGGCAGAAAGAGTGAGGGTCAAAAGGCAGTGGAAACACAGTGCTTTACTCCCTTCTGTGCCTCTGAAAATTTCTCCAATTGGTTCTAGCTCAGATCTCCGAAGACCTGGAGTCTATATAACCCTATAAATTGCAATTAATGTTAAATTTGCACAGTAGTTGAACCTTTGACTGTCTTTTCCCTCTGCCCAGCCTTTACAAGCTGCACAAAGCTTGTGTTTCTGACCATGCTGCGGGAGAGTTATACTTAAGTCACCTTATGTTAAGCTTAGGTTCAGTCTTTAGATATATTGCTTCTGCTGTTTTTCCACTAATATCGTACGATGCCTGTATGTTAGGTTTAATCTCAAACAGCTCACTGGCATATCTGTTTATTTTCTCCTTTCTGTTACATATCTGTTCAGTTTCCTGTTTTCTGAAGTCTAGAAATTAATTTTAGCATAGTTGTATCATGTCTTACATGCACAGAACCTGACTCATTTCAGTTGCCATCTGTTGTATATTTTGAATCTTTGCATTGTGCTTCCTATAATCTGATAGTCAGAAATGTACACATTACTCCCAGTACTATTTCATTATATGCTTCGCAGGCCCAGAGGCCTGCCAGGTAATGTTGTTTCCTACTGTCTTAGAAAAATGTGTGATAGTATACTGTTTTTTGAAATTTCTGGAGAGGCTTTTTTCTCCACCTTTGACATTATGCATAGACTTAGTAACAAGACATTAATTATGGCATTGTTTTCAATCTATTTGTATTTCAAAATTTAGAATGATGACTCGCAAAGTGCATAGCTTAATATTTTTAGGAAAAGGCTTTCTATTATAAATGAAATTCAATGCAGGCTTTTAAAAAAACTTGTTTGTTGCAATACTGTGTGCAGTGTGATTGCAAAGTTTATCAAATATTCATGGAGTAATGGGTTATACTCTTATGAATGTGGAATTTTTTCTTTTGCCCGTGCAGCAGAAGAGCAGTGTAACTTGCATCACCCGCTGCCCTTATTTGTACAAAGACCTGTATTAACTGTGGGAGGTTTTCCAGTCCGATAGCACTTTCAATATGGGTGATGTCCCTAGGAACATGATTCATTCTTATTTTTAAAGAATAGAAAGGATTCCAAACTCAATCCTACACTTATGGCTATGTTGTT
Source organism: Theristicus caerulescens (assembly GCA_020745775.1). Lineage (NCBI taxonomy): Eukaryota > Metazoa > Chordata > Aves > Pelecaniformes > Threskiornithidae > Theristicus > Theristicus caerulescens. The sequence goes on along the minus strand of CM036565.1, from coordinate 3,412,431 downwards.
CATCCTAATGACACTTTAAAAAAATTACAGTACAGCAACATGTACTTGATGAAGAATCGTCTTGCTATACTAAGTACCTGATAGGCAGTTGCCATAGCTTTGTCTATAATAATTTGAGTTGTTGTAAATCCAGTTCAGTGTTTCAGTGCACGAATCTCAAGGAGTACTGGCAATCTTCTTTTTAATATATGTTCTTTCCAAAAAAGCAGCACATAACTGCATGGTATACATTTCTCAGCTTTATTTCAAATCCTCTAATAAAACAAGGAGTATGTAGAGTCCTACCCAGCCACTCCAGTCACTCTTAGCCTGAAGGAGCTAAGAGTTTTACACTAAATCAAATTTTGTATAAAGGACATGGCAGCCTTAGTCTTGCTCTTAACAAAGAGAATAGGAAAATCTCATTTTGACCATACTCATCCTTCTGTTGGAATCACTGTTGGAAACATGCAGCAAGAAGTCGTCAATCCTTTTTCCTCTTGTAGGCACCTCTAACCACTGCCTAGGGAAAGGATAAGCTACATCCAATCGCACTCTCCTCTTATTTCCATTCCTGCTTCCATCCTCCTCTTGTGACCCTCCGTTAATCCCTTTCATCCTCCAAAGCCCAAGGAAACCTACATCTAAAGTTACTCTTATCCTTTAACTCTCCCAAAAATAATACGCTGCAACTGCTTCTGAAAAATGCTCTTTATATATGTGCAAGTGCCTGCGATATTTCTAAAAAGATCTCAGACATCTAAGTGTTGTGTGAACTACTTATTTTTAATAGCAAAATATTGACCTAGGATCGGCGTGTGTTTCAGAAAACAGAGCAAAACAGAAATTCATCCTTTTACAAAAGGCTACCAAAGGCTTATGAACCACATGAATTCCACTTCAGCTTGTAAAGTAGGGCATGACTGCGTCTGCTTTTGTAGTATGGGCCTTGTCCTGGCTTTCTGGCTTTTTCATTTTTAGAAAAGACCGCGTTTATATTCATTTGGGGGCATTTCACATAATCAGGGAGTCATGGTTTACTAAAATGGATCTAGAGTTGTAAATACATAGCCCTACCCCTCTCCTTATAATCTAGCGACTATCATGTAGGGGCTTTAATAGAACAGCTAGCTGCCTCACCTGTTTTCAGATTTAACACTAGACAAAAAAAAATTCTGCAATTCTTCTTGATTGTATCAGTCATTACTATTAACAAGTAAGGAATCAATCTGTAGTACATTTTTAATAGTCATCTTAATGTGTTTTTTAATGCTTTTAAAAAAAAACCAGTTTTCAAATGTTGCTGGAGTAACTTTAGTTTCCCTTTCACAGATGCTAATTAACCTTTGACTAACTTAAGTATTAGTAGATGTAGGAATTTTTAATGTGTTAAATGTGATGGTGATTTTATTCTCATGAGTTTACATACTGGAAAAGCTTACAATACTATCATATCACTGAAAGAAGGAAGGAGAAATGATTTTATAAAATTCAAAATATTAATTTACATTTGTTAGTATGTCCTAAAGTTAAATTAGCTGTTTTGGAAAATTTTTTTTATTGGTTGCTTGGTATTCTGCTGCTATCCAGTTGCATAATCCCTGGTCCCGCAAAACATTTAAGCAAAAAAAGGCATGGTTAAGGTATAATTTTACAACTTTGCATTTATTTTTTAGAAAGTTCTACACAGAGCTTTAGGCACTATAATGTATAATTATAAACCTAAATGAAAAGCACCAGCATTGTTAAGATAATTAAAAACAATCAGCTGGCAACTATCTACAGAAAATCTCCTTTCCCTTCTATCCTCTTAAAGTACATTTTGAGACTTCTCTGAAATGTCTTCTGACGATCCTGTTCATGTAAGCAGGATGAATCCAATGACACTCACAGGAGTAACTCATGTATTTAAAGTTGCTCGAATGCTTAAATCTTAAATGCTTTGCCACATTCTTAGCATAGCCTTGATTTCCCATTCGTACAACATGTACCATCCTTAGGTACATGAGGTGATTTTCATGACCTTGTTTTACTTGCGATGAGAAACTGCTCTAAGAAATGCCTTCTCTGAGCCCGAGTTGTACTGGTTTGAAAAGTTTGTTTTCTTTATAAATTAAAGAAAAAAAATCAACAGATTTAAAATAGCTTGATGGCTTATGACAGTAATAAACATACTTTCTCTTAACTTTCAATACTTCAGCATTTTATATTGGCAAATAAGAATCGAGTATATGACTATTACAGCTTTAGTATTCAGTGTTCTGCCCAGTGCATTTCTAGGAGCTGAGATTTGCCTCTGATTACAACCTCAACTTCTTTTTCTATTCGCTAACACTATTAGTCACCCCATTAGTCACCTGATTATCTTAAATTAATGCTATCAATGAATATGTTTTCAGATTTGAGTTTGAAATGTCATGTTTTTGGCAATGTACTGTGCTAATTATTCAAATATCTTTGTTAGATGGAGGATGACGTGATGCAAAATGCCCTCCTTTTCCTTCCTCATGTTGAAATCTGGGAAATCCAACAGGTTTTGATACTGCCAGAATTGTTCTATACAATTTTCCTCAAAATAAAGTTGAGTGGGAAACCTGATTGTCCTACCAAGTACTGATTTGCTAAGTAATCTGTGTTGTTCACTAAGGCATGATGTAGTTGTGTCCGTGCACTTTCTTCCTGCTTATTCTGCCCACCCTGCCTCCTCTCCAGGACTCAATATCCATGTTTTCTCCTGACACATAACCAGGCAAACACACGGTTGCAGGGCCTGAAGGGGAGAGAGCAGCCGGGAGTGTGCTGCAGGATGCCAGAACCATTCCCATCGTTCATAGCCAGGCCAGTGCCTGAGGTGCCTGGCTTTAATGGAGCTGCTATTTCATCTACAGTAGGGGCTGTCCATTGCCATGCCATGGGATTTCTATTCTACAAAACAGGTTAAACTGAGAAAATCCATTGCATTCAATATTTGCACTCTTTGACAGATTCGTATTTCAGGACTTCATCAACCAAAACCATGAAAGCAGTAAGGAAGATGGGAGCTGTTAGCTTTGGCCTCCCTTCTTCAGGGAAGATATTCACATGTTTAAGTATGATTTCTACGTAATACAGCTTGCAAGACTACTCTAGTAAAGAACTTGGATATATATTTACAGACATTCATCGTGACTCATCAAGTAAATCATACTCATTTTCCAAATTGGTACTGTATGCCTATCAAATATGTACTTTCCAGACAGCTGTGGTCCTTTAAATATATCATTTTCTTTTTAAGAAAATTAAAATTCAAAGTTAAAATGAAACTTTGGGGCAAATTTTTAGCAAAAGGAGACTGAACATTTTTCAACTGAGGAATTTCAGTAGGTGGGTATAAAAGAACAGGTTTTGGCCTGAGCAAGTGATTGTAACAAGACAGATGTAAATGGAACCTCTTGCTACCAAAATGGTAGAAGTTTCTAGATATTTTGTTCTCCCTTCATAGATCCCAGTAATTTAATTTTTGCTGTGAAGGATGATGGGAAGGGAGGATCTTAGGGACCTTTAATTCAAGCTTGAAACCCAAAATAGGCTCTGCAGTTTATTATTTGACATAATAGATATGACAGATGCAACTAGTTGGAAGACTTTAAAGGTTCAGTGAATTTTGCATATGACACATACTTATTTGAATCACCCATCTGTGCTTTCAACGATGTGCACTAATATTCAAGACAATAGAGTATCAGACTATTATATAGGTGTAATGCTACACAGTATGTTCACCTTAATGTGAGTTTATAAATTCAGGTCTTCCTGTCTGCATGAAGTGAATCCACACAAAATTTAACAAAGAACTGACAAGTTTTATAAAACTATACAATTGATTGTGTCAAGAAATGAAATTTAAAAATCTTAGTGTTTCGTGTGAGGGATGTGTACTCCTCACCACCCATGTCTGTCTAATTCCAGTTTCTGGATACTGGGAGTGGGATTCAGCTCCAGATTAAGACACCGTCCTGCAGGAGTCACCCTGTAGCTGTCTGTGTGAGCCAACTGTCTAAACACCCATTGGAGTTTGAGGAGAGATGGTGTAGGAGTGCACCAACATTCACGGTGCCTACAGGTGTAGGGGTCTACATTAGGGTTTGATATTGTTCTGCTGGCTACACTGGCTGTATTATCTACATGGTCCTTGTTGAAAAGTCCATTATCAACATGGTCCTTGCTTATTTAGACACCTAGCTTGCATGTGGGGTACTCTTTGTTGGTCTCTTCTCCCCAGTAACAAGTGATAGGACGAGAGGAAATGGCCTCAAGCTGCGCCAGGGCAGGTTTAGGTTGGATATTAGGAAAAACTCCTTTACTGAAAGAGTAGTCAGGCACTGGCACAGGCTGCCCAGGGCAGTGGTTGAGTCCCCATCCCTGGAGGTATTTAAAAGCTGGGTAGATGTGGTGCTTGAGGACATGGTTTAGCAGTGGGCTTGGCAGTGCTGGGTTAACGGTTGGACTTAATGATCTTAAGGGTCTTTTCCAACCTTAACAATTCTATGATTCTACTACAGTTAGTCTTCATAGTTTAAAGCTTGTAACTCCTAAAGCTGTAGCTCTTTCCCTGCAATTTGGATATCCCACTGTAGAACTTAAACCACTAATGGAATGCCAGCATATTCTAACTTGCTCTCATTGTGGCATAAATTACTCTGTTCATCAGTGGTACCAGCGAAAGACACCGGCCCAGAGACTGGCACCGTAAAAGACAAAGGATATATACTGACACTGCAGAGGCTGGTGTATTTGATTGCAACATATGTTAGTCTCTTTGGGCAGTTGTAACCTGCCTACTGCAGTGTTAGACCCAACTCTTCAACAGAATTAAAACCATCACTGAAGTTTCAGCTTCTCTGTATGTTATTCAGACTACAGGAAAGCCAGCTCAGGTACGATTTGCACTGGTGTCAATCATACAGCTGGTATTGGGAAGCAGCCTGTTGCAATGAACGGCTGCAGTCTGCTAAAATTCACAGCCTGTTGGAAATCTGCAAAACTCAGAAGTTACTCTTACACTAATTGCACGTAATGGGTTGGGATGAAGTCAGAGGTTAAGCTGAAAGGCTTGCAGGGAAAGAGAGTGGCCAAGAAAAAGTCCTGTAACTTCTATGAAAGCAGTTCCAAACTGAGGACACAGCCTCGCTCCGCATGCAAACGTTTGGAACCTTGTCCAAAACCATAGTGAATAATAACCTCATATAAAAATAGTTTTAATTCACAAATGAAACTAATTGCAAAGTTGTTTCTACTGCTTTACATTGAAACATAAATCAACTCTGCTTTTTAAGTTTCTGACAATGTAAAACTATTAAATTGCTTCTGTTAAATGAAGCAGTTCATTCATGTTTTGTCTATATAGAAGTCTGATTATGTCTATAATCATTACTTCAAAAAAGTATAAGACTGCATAACAGTGATAACAGAATAGAACTATTCTATCAAAAAGCTTTTAACATAAAAAGGCTTACTGAATATTATTGACCAGTGATCCTGACCACTGTTGTTTCCAGGAAAACAGATTTCACCAATAAAAGAAAAGTAAACATGGATTATTATTTATTTTGGGGGAATTGCTATCAGTAATAGGTTCCTTCTCTTTTGCTTTCAAACTATTATGTCTGCATCTGGTCTTTCTCCATGAGATATACCCATATTGTTCACAAAAAATCCCAGGAGAAAGAATTATTTTTAACTCTCACAGTAGCAACGAATGTAGAAGTCATCTGTGCCCACATACATTTCTAAAACTTTCTCCTACATCTAAATCATAAAGTTAATATACACTTAGCTCATCTGTATATCTGAAGGCATGAGTTAAAAGCTCTCACAATCTATTGAAGTTAATTGGATTGTTCCCATTTGTCTACCTTAAATACCCTGCATTTACCGTTTCGTTAATCCCATAGCTGAAGAGCTGGAGTGAATCTGTCTGACATTACCAAAACTTTATTGAATCCACAATGCTAACAAACTAAAATCTTAAAGAAAAATTGTAAATTTAAAATTTTGCCTCCTGCTATGGAAATTACTCATTATTGATGCTGATGTGAAAACAAGGGCTGATATTATCTCTACTGTTGGCTCTATAAGCAAAAGTAATCTTTGCCTCCCTGTAGGAACAGGCTATTAGCTGTCTGTTACAGGAATAACTTTCCCTTTCCCCAGTTTGGTTGGTAGTTTGATAGTCTAAAGTATTGTTCTGGTGCCAGTCGTTTGCCGTACTTGCTGTAGGCTTTCATTCCGCTCAGTGGGATGGAGCTCGGATTACTGCGATATTTTTTTCACTAACTTTGGTCGACTTGGGAAAGGGTCATGAGGACCGTTTGCTCAAATATTCTCAGAAATGTGCCTCCTAGATTTGTTTACTTTCCAAACAGAAGTCATTCTAGTCATATCAGGGACTACTCTTAAACCTTAATAATGATCACTAAAGAGTTAAAGTGGTTACAAAGTAACTGTTATGTGTGTAGTTACAAAATGCCATATTTAATTTAGCTACTGATTTTGTTATCAAAAGGACCCATGCATGAAACCTTGCGGACCATCATAATAATTTAGTAGTTCATAGTGTTTATGTAAGTTCTCTATATTTGTTAGGGAAAAGAAAGTACCTTTTACCCCTTTAGTGTCAGCTTTAAAAAAGCGAAACATAGCTCAGTATAAAAACCCTGGTAACTGTGCCTGTACTGTGATCCTAAGCAAGTAGACTTCTGAGAAGGAAAATAAATAAAAATAAAAGTGCGATTACCTTGTGTCCAATGCTAAGAAATGTTATGCTTTTATCTGCTGTGCATTTTCTTGCTTTCCTCCAGAGAGCAGGGTTATTGTCAGCAGATAAAGAATTAGAAATGTCATATTGTCCCAAACCCGTCAACTCTCACCTAAATGACTGTTGTGAAAATGGAAGCAAGGGCTACTCTGACATTTTGCTCTTAAATTTGCTCTGCTTTTTGTAAATAATACATTGTAGTCCTAGACTTGACATTTTATAAATCTATTTTATTTTGATGATCATTTCCTGTTCACCGGCTTCTGTGTTAAGGTATTCAATTATTAAATAGTAAGCATGAAGGCAAAGCTTCTACTAGAAGGGTTTCGAGCCTTCTGTCCATATAGGAGTCGACAGTAGCTGTGTAAATACGTGGTCCCAAGTATCACTGCCTGTCTGTAAGTTCTGCTAGATTCGAAGTGATGGGCTGATTTCCTTTCATGCTCCATTCAGTATAAGGTTTTTATCTATCCATTTGGGAATCCTTAATATAACATGCAGAGCAAGTCAACTGTAGTTTCAAAACAAGTACCATGCTAATATTGAAAACATGTCAAAATGAAAATGATTTTTCTTATGACAAGTATTTGATCCCACTTATCTTCAAGTGCTGGCTGTGCTGTTCTTGTTTTGTGACTGCTCCATTGCTGAGATGTTTTGAGTTTTCTTGCCTAAAATTATGCTCTTCTAAAAATACAGTATGTAAATACAAGAAAATAAGTGAGGCAAGGCACTTTTCTTCTGACAGCCTTTTACATAAATGCTGCCCCCTCAGCTCTCCCATCACTGTTTCTCAGAGCTATGCACTTTGATTCTGTCAAAAGGTGTGGTAATGAGAGCAGATATAATTATGTTTCTAAAAGCTGGTGACCACAGTCCCAATTAAATGGTCTTTTCGGGATGCTTTGAAAGCTTTGACTAGTGGAGAAATGTTTGACTTGAAGTATCTTTATTCTTTTTAAGATTGAAGTTAATGGAAAGACTGTAGTTCTGAACACCAGGTTATTAGTATCAGTATTTATTAATTCTTTTATGTATTTCTATTCATATTTCAGTAATGCTCAGAACTTCAAATCTGTAGGAAGAATCTCTCTGTGTCAAGAAGTCATACAGGAGAACCTGCCTGTATGTGTGTGTACATGTATATCTATATAGCCATATATAACTAAAAGAAAATAATCCACCTTTACCTTCCAGGAAGAAATTTTTGTTGTGTGAATGTTTTAAAACATTTAAAAATAACTGTACATGCAGACAGATGTAAAGTATCAGAAGTACTATCTCTGCCCTTGAGATCACAGGAGGCACACCTGGGTATGATAGTAAGAACAAGAAAGCTCTGTGACTTAGGTACCAGCATCAGATGCTTGGGACGTTCTGGCCAATGCTGAAGACAAGCCTTTACAAGGAATGAAGGAGGGTGCAGTTCTGGCTAATGTAGCCTACTGCGAATGACTCGGCATACGTAGCGTCTACCTTGGTTGCTCACTATAGAACCAGATTTTCTTTGTGCTACTCAAAACATGACAAGAAATGTAGTGATTTGGGATTAATATGAGGGAATTGAAAAGTTGATCAACAAGGTGTTTTGCCTATAAACTCCCTGCCCCTCTGCCTGCTGAGTGTTTGTGAGGAGAGGGCTGGATTGCAGTCAGCTACACAACACAAACCGTTCTCCTCCCCTTTACCACTTCTCTGAAGAAATTCAGCTCTGTGAGGTAGCTGGAGAATTTAAGTTTTACTGATAGTGGCTCATTCAGAAAACTGAGAAAATAAGACTTGCATATGATTTATGATCTCTGTGTCATGCAAGAGTGTGGATTTCTAGATGGTAAAATACTGCACAGGTTGCAGTGGTATGGTGAATTATATAGAGCTCAAAGCATGTGGCTTAAAACCAGATGACATGAAGTACATTGGGGAGAGGGGTGGGAGAACTTATTTCATTCCAAACTCTCTATGAAAATATTATGCACAATTAACTTGATTTTCTCTGCAATGTTCAATTACATGGTTACATGAAGACCATTTTGCTCTGCTATTTAGGCTATGAAACTGGGTCTCAAGAGAGCTGGACTGTATGCTCAGCTGTGCCATAAACAAAACTATATAGCTGCTGTAACGCCAGCCCCTGCAGTTAATGGAATTAGTTGGGGAGAAGGCTTTTCCAGCAGAAGGCAGACTGACAGTGTTTGTCCCTAGCAAAGGTAATTGCTTGTGCAAGAACCCCAAAGCCATCTCCCTTGCCGACACCGCTGGTCTGGGCTAGTTGCTTTCCAAAGAGAGAGATTTGGGGATAAGATTACAAAGGTTATGTTTGTTTGTCCAGTTGTTGTTTTGGGCTGAATCTTTTCCAGATCTGTGAACAGAAGGAGACAACGAAATAAAAAAGTAAAATAAGATGGATTTTTTTCAAGTATGGTTTTAATTATTTTTTCGTATTTAAGTCAAGATGTAGCAGAGAATGCTTTCTGATAACATATTGTAGTAGATGACCCACCCTACCTGTCTGGAACAAAATAACATAAAAGAAAAAAGCACAAAAGCAGCAAAAAAGAGAAGAAAACTTTCCAGTTTTACCTAAATTGATGGTGGTTTTCTCAGCTGTGTCTCTTCATATATCCTTATACAAAGGATGCACTTACTGCATCCTGCCTTGCGCTGTTATTAGAGCAACACTATCGAGATCTTTGAAAGAAAATGAAGATTAATGTTGACATATTGATGGCAATTGTAAATCTTCCTTTTGGAACTAGAAATTTGGATCTTAAAATTACAAATCTTCAGTTCTGTTGCATGAGCTAAATATGATCACTTTTTTAAAGCTTGTGGTCTAAAACAAGTACGTATCTTCCTTAAAATTAGGAAGCAATCTAATTATGAGAGCTGTAGAAAATGAATGTAGCATTTTATTTCTGTGTACACAGACTAAAAAGCAAAGCATTTATAAAAAAAAAATTTTTCATCACAGAGCTTTGGTACAGAGTATGTTCAAGAGATTGAAATGCTATTTGTTGATTAGATTTATGCACAGAATAACTGAGGGAAGTTAGAAATTTGGGATGCTCATTCCTGCTTAACTTTTACTCCTGAGTTGACCTGGCCCAGATGCAAATAGGAGCAGCTCTGTTAATGGTAGTGGATCTATCTTTATATCATTAGGAGATTTAGCCTGTTGACTTCAGAGAACTTACTCAGAGGCTTAAAGTTAAGCATGTGCATAAGTCTTCATTAGGATCTGGACTGTAGTCATTACCTGTAGAGAGAGAGAGAATTGATTCATGATCTGAAAGCTCAAGTAGTGGCACAGCTGTGTAATGTTGCATTCAATTCATTATAGTGGTGTGTCACCCTGGAATATGAGTATCTGTAAAACAATTTGAATTATTAATGCAAGTAAAATGTTAAAAGCTGCATGGACTTGTGATATAGGCAAGTGAGGTGGCACTGGAGAGGTAAATGCTGATGTTAATGGCCATATAACAGCTTACAAATTTCATTTTTCATGTCTGTTACCTGCCCATCCCTCACCTCTGGAGCTTTGTACTTCCACTGCAGCGTTCCTGGTTAAATGCACGGGCTTTTTTTTTCTGTGTCAACATTGACCAGCGGAGTCCCTGTCTGTTTGAGGCATCCTTTTCCTCACATGTAATTCCAATGGGTGGGACAGCCGCTGCTTTATCATAATCATCTGTTGCTTTCCTTACTTCCACTGAAAAGAAAATAAATGAACATCTGTCTCCCCTCTCTCCCCTTTCCAATGTAATTTTTTTCCCCATTGGCTAGAACAGAAGTCAGAGTGGTTCAGAAGCTATGATGTCTAGAATAATCATCAGGCTGTTGGCTCTTCCACTGAATTGCTGCTTCTACTAAGTATACTCCATGCATGAGCTATGTTTTCATTGCAACCCTAGAAGGATTAGCAGGCAGCTCACTTAGGATATTAGCTTTGTATTCTATGGGAAGTTAGGAAAAAAGTACTTGTGCTGTCTTTGAACCTGTCCTGAGAAATCTCATCTGCATGAGTGGTACCACTGTGTCTGTGGTGCTGGGCAGGGGTAGGGTGGAACAGAGCTTTACCCACCCAAAAGACTGCCTGGCAGGACACTGTAAGGGTGCCCGATGCAGGCAGAGATCCAGAGGGATAAGGCGTGCATGCTGCGTGCATCTTCGGGGCTGAGCTTGCCTGCTGTGTGGATGGGCCCCGGGGGACCATGCCTCGCCCAGCAATCTGTACTTATCCTGCCTACTTTTCTAGTAATGCTGCATGACTCCACATAAGGCATATCATGTAATCAAAAGCCTCTAGAAAGGGAATTGGATTTACAGAGTGGCCTATTGCAAAGGGAATGGGATTTAGAGAGAGCCTGAAATGATGCTTCATTTGGGCTGCTCTCCACAGGACATGTGAGCATGAAGTGCCTTCACCTCTGAGAATACACTGAATTTCAGGCTGCACCTAAAATGGGAAGCAGAGGAGTGAAACTCTATCTACATTCCCAGATTCTGATCTCATTTAAATTCACACAAATCTAGTGTTCTGTAATGAAGTTCCTTCAGATTTAAGGGAAATCAAGATCCAGCCAGTGCGATTAATCTTGTGAATAAAAAGGTTCGGGATTAGACATTCTTTCTGTGTGACACTTCAGCAATATGCTGTTATAAAAGACACAGCAGGAGTTAGTCTTGAAGTGTCAGAATAGCTGCTTTAGTGACAAAGCATTTATACATGTAAATTTTCAAAGAAAGTTGGCACCCCTTTTGTGGGTTCAATTTGCACCTGTCATTCACTTGCAGATGCAAATTTGAGTTACTTGCAGCTCTAATTACAGTACTTGATTGTCATCACAAATCAGGTAGTAAGATGTGAAACGACTAAGGTTTGTGCCATCATTTGTTGTTAAAACATGAGTGCAAATGTTAGCATCAAAAAGCAAAGTCGACCAGGGCTTTGCCCTGCTGATGTACTCTACAAATAAGTACGATATGGAAATAGAAGGAATTTAAAGGGGGAAAATAACAAGCAAAGCAGTGAGCATGTGGTGAAAGACAGTAATAAGGGAAAATATAAAGTAGATTTTGTCTGTTGCAACAAAGTTTGATAATAGAAAGAGATATTTTTCAGTTAAGTGTTTCTTAAGACCCATTTGTACCTTCCCAATCTCTTTTTTGTAAGGAATTCTAGTTCTTTTCTTTTTACTGACAGCTTTCTAATTTTCAAATGAAAGAAGATGATTTTATAAAATTATTCATCAAATGACTATTATGCTGTATCTTTCCAATTTGTCATTACATTTATAAGAAAAATTATTATATAGTTAGTTTTACTTTCAGCATATAAGAATTTGATTTTTTAATTCTCTTCACTGAAAATGTTGAGGTCTGAAGATTGTTAATTATAACTCATCATTAATTTCTTTTAAATTAAAAACAGGAGATAGGTACAACATGTTATTGTGCCTCAGCTAACATCTGCTAGACTGTGATAATTCAGCAGAGATTTTTTTTTTCAGTTGGAGAGTCTGTTGCATAAAAATGATAGTTGAAATAACAAAGGATTGGTTATTTTATATTTGGATCTGAGGGTAGGGCCTAAAAAGGTGAGGTAATTTCACTTCACATATCTTCAATGCTCAATTAAATAGTACACTAATGAAGACAAAATAGCGATGGATGGAGGCACTTATCTAAGTTTAAAGGCAAATATATAACTGTATTTAACATGTGCGCTACCAGATTCCATGGTGTTGCAACCCACTCAGTGAATTTTTCTAATACCTGTATTATTTCAGCAGTTGGCCTTAACCTCATCTCTTTCCCTTTTTATTGAACAGACACCTTAACTCAAAGAATGATTATTACTATGGAGCTTTCTAAATTGCTAGATCCATGGAGTCTACTTAACCTAATGTAAAAGGTCCTTTTTTTCTTTCCCACTTTTCTCGTTACCGAAGGAGAACATTTTGGCCCGAACTATGGCTGTATACATAATCACAGATTTATTAAGTTTAGAGGATTTGTACTGTTGTTTTACAAAATGGTGTCAACTTGCAGTATGACTTTTTTTTATGATGAATAGCTTTTCCAGGCCAAAAAGCTAATGACATCCACAGCTTCCATGCCTCCCACACACATGCGGTCCAAAAGGCCACAGATAATTTCTGCCGAATCAAGGCCATAAAGAGAGAATTTATAATCAGCTTTAATGTATTTGGGAGCTAAAGTACCTTAGTCCTTCATCAAAGGGAATGATAAAAAAACAGAATTAATATGGCTGGACTTTAATTATTTCTGAGCACATAATTACTCTTTAGCTAACTGGACAGGAGGTATGTTATTTCTCTTATTTTGAGCAAATGAAAGCCATCTGCAAGCATACAGTAGTCAACTAGTGAGATTTTAAAATGCATCGTGTTACTTCCTTAGCATTAATTGCAGTACAAATAGAGTAAATATTTGAATAATACTTTAAATAATGTAAGAACTATTTTTAAATTAAATGAGCAGAGAGTTTGTTAGGAGTTCCTCCTGCACATAACATTCCTTTAGCTTTTGTAGCAAGACTATTCATTGCCTTTAGGGGACATAAAATGCAGTAATCGCTTCTTCCCCTTTTTAAACTGACTTTAGGGGTCTGCTTTCCCGTTAGCATTAATGAGAGTTATGGGTATGCAGCAGCATGAGACTAAATGAGACTAAACCTTAGAGAGGCTCTTGATAAGTAAATCGTCTTTGCCTCAGCATTTTAGAGGCTTTAGTGTCCTTTTTTTCCCCCCCATTATTTATGCTACCTGATTACTTTGATATTTAATATTTATTACATAAACTTTAGCTAAAATTTAGGCCAGCACAATAAGGCAGCGTGTCTATTTGAAGGCTTATGTCTTAAATGTAGTAAAATGAACTTTTTGTAATGGATGCCCATTTTTAGAAGTGAAATGCTCAAAGAGGAGGACTATGTGGGCCTTCATGAAAGGCGAAGAGAAGCTACAGTGGAACAACAGTGGAAAGTAATTGTGGACAAAAGACTCTTGCTGATCATAACTCTGTAAAATGTATATTCTTTCTTGTTTCATTGGCTTCTAGTCCATCATGTCTTAGTATCACTATTTTTAAAATTAGTTCCTGTTACCTGAAAAGAATATTAAAATGATCAAGAACCCTAAAGAATCATATATTGAATAAAAAGTCAGGGCTAAAGAAATAAATCTAGTTGAGCGATACATTTAATTTACAAAATCATAAACTTTCTGTTGAATATTAATTCAAACCTGCAGAAAGTAACTGAAAATTAACCACCTACTAAGCAATTTCAGTCGTGATTTATTTTTAGCAGAAAAGGCTATTGCTGTTACATTTTGTAGACTCTTTCCATAAGATTTTATTTTGTTTGCCTGATAGTGATTTCGGCATGTTTTCCTGTGTAAGGACTCAAGACATCAGTCGTCCTTTATGATCATACAGCGATGCTGTTAGTCAATGCAGTCTGTGATCTGGAGAATCAGAAGCAAAAGCCATTTCTTAGATTTTAGAATGAGAATTACTGCTCAAACGGCTGGAAGTCTAATCCAGAACGTCTCTTAATACTACTTCCATGATTTCAGAAAATTTCTTCAGCAGCCAGATGTGAAACGGGCAACACAGAACATAAACAGGCAAGCTCAGAGCTCTGCTTCCTCTTTGAGGATTCAAGATCAAATTTTAGACAGCCCCGTGCACAATGGGTCTTGAGCTGATGCTTCTTTTAGGGATTGCAGAACAATTTACAGATACAAATTAAGTTTCAGAACATCCCTGCATGTATTGGTAAAGTACAGCTAATAGGTAAATAGTTCCATGCCTGGTGCATGAGGACCAAACTCTGCTTTGGTTTCTAGACCTCAGATAGCATTGTAACTCCAGGAAGCAGAAAATTTGTCCCAGGCATTTTGGTCAGTGTTTCTCTAAGCTAGGTGTTGCTGAGATGTAATGGATGTGGTCCGTTATATTTGCAGACTGGAATGAACTTGTGGCAGAAATCATATCTCATCTCTTTCTTAACAGAACGCTGAGTGGTGCCTGGTGGGTCTGCCTCATGGCTCCAGCAGGGATGGGTCCTCCTGCTTGGGGGATGCGGCAAGCAGAGCCCCTGTATTGTGAAACAGATATACAGCTGTATTAGAAAGCATGTTTAATCTATGACAGCTTAAAAATAGGTCAGCCCCTTTGCAAAAGGAATTGTGTATAAATCTGTATTGCAACATGATTATAAGGAAGATGATCTGGGTTTTTTTATGGTTTCCAGAGAAACTCGCAACTGTATAAATACTGAAATTACCCAGGTTATTTTTAATAGCTAGCCTCAATTATGCTTCACCGTATTGTAAAATCAGAGATGGTATGAGATCAGTCATTTGCGTTGAGATGTTTGATGCACTATGTAACCGCTGTTGAGATCTGGAACCGTGATCTATACAAAATACCTCACAAAGGCCAGCTATTAAAAAAATGTAGCATTCATTTATCTTGGTTTCATCCAGGAAAGAAATTACCCTCTCTGTACAAGTTATTCAGAGAAACGTGTGCTGTTTGCCTTTCTAGGTGCTACTTTGTTCCTTTCTGGTGACTTTTAAAAATTTAAAAGATAACAAGAAGCCATTAAAAATGTGTACGTCTATATATCTTCGGCTGTGTCTGACTCGCCATTATTAAGTGCATAGCTCCATTAAGTGCATAGTTCTTAGAATTTTAAGTCCATTCTTCCAGCTCACCGTGCTGAAAACCCACCATGAAATGATTGTTATTCTTTGCATACATCTTTCACTTTTCTAGTTTTATTCTTTCAGAAGTAAAGTTGCTATGGTATGAGAATGATGGGCAGCAAGACATTTGAATGCGTCTGTTTGGATAGGGTCACATTATCTAGATACCATACATTGTAAAGATTACATTCAGGGCTTGTATTAGGAAAAGCTATTGCATTCACCAAGGCTCTGTATTTAACAGAATGATTGTTGCAGGTGTGGCTATAAAAATGCTCGTGTCTAATTTATGATGTATAATTCTAGTGTTCTGTATTTAGAATGAGTTTAAAACTCTACTCCTGACTGACGCAGTAATTAAGGTATTCAGCTTTGGTTTTCAATAATATGGTCCTGTTCCTACATTCACAGTTAAAAATCTTATGGTACTTCATGGGTTGTTTCTGTTTCTCAAATCCATGCACCTGGTACAAACATTGTATGAATTTTTTTTAAATGCATCACTCGGATACACGGTATTTTGCCTATAAACGACAGGTTTAATGCTGAATGACTAATATCCTGTAAAACAACAGAGCTAGAGAGAGCTTTTTAAATACAAATGTTTTAATACTCCATAGTGCTTAGAGTTAATGCATGTCTCTTGCCTACATCTACTGCAAATATCAACACATCTCTTTTTTTGTTGTTGTTTTTGTCTATTGCTATTTTATGCATGAGAAAGTTCTTGTTTTCTACTCTGTGCTTGGCTGGCTTTTTCTTTTTTTGTTACTTAGTCCTGTGTTTGTACTGATTGCTTTTTTGCATGCAAATTACAGAATGTCATGGAAATGAGAGAGCTCTGAAAAAAAAGGAAAGATAATGCTGAGTTCCAACTGTCTTTTGTTTGTGCGTAAGTGTGTAAAATATATGACGTGGAAATATTTTCAGAATAGCCTTTGACTTTCCTTCTGGTGTATATTTTTATTACTCAGTAAAGGAGTAGGCATTTTTCCCATGGGAAAATATGATGACTCTGTTAATGCTTGTTAATAATACAGGTGCTGGGCATGAAAGAATTTTGTCTTGCCATCCATTTCTAGAAGCAAGGAATTATGATGTGTGTCTTGCCCAAGCTAAAACTTCAATTGCCATATTCAATGCAACTTTTCTATACTGTGGGTGAAACCCTGGTCCCATTGAAATCAATGGCAAAAATCATTGTCTTCAGTTGGTCTAGGATTTCACTCTTGTTTCTAGTTTACATATGGATTTTCATGTTTCTTTACAAATATCTCAGCAGGTAGTCAAAGGTTTCAAGGGAATCTACAGTTCTATTTAAAAGAAAATGTAATGAGTGTGTCAAAAAAAAAAAGCCAAACCCATGCTTATCTTTGTAAAGCATGAGCTTAAATGGTTGAACTTGGAAATGTGAATTAGCATTTCAGAGAAAATATTGTTTTAACCAACTGTCAAGACATTTATTAGCCACCTTATTGCATCAAATGCAAGAGGTAATTTGGCAGTTCTTGTTTCCACTGTTCCCAATAACAACAACAACAAAAAACAATTAAATTAAGTGGATAAATATAGTTTATGGTGGGTATGCTTTTAGTAAACAAGCTTTGATTCTTCATTTAAAAACAATAAAGCACTGGGCACTCTTTGATTCTTGTGCTAGATGTTTCTAATAGCCATACCCCCTAGGGAAGGTTTTGCTGTAATGTTTGAAAAATGTAATGAAAAATTGGTTGTTATAAACTAAGATTTCCCTCCCTGCAAATGTTTTTCTTGAAACGTCCATGGGAATTTAATATTCACTGTTTTTTTTTCCTCAGTCTTGTATATTCTTGAATTGTCTTTTTTCCTCCATTTTCTCCGTTCTCAATCCTAGGTCCCCTTACAAAGAAACAGACAGATGATTTAGGTGATAATGACGGTGCTGAAGATGAAGGTATTTTTTTGCCGCCAAACTGATTTGCATGACAAGGATCCCTGAAAATCTTTTTTCTCCCCTCTTTTTTTGACTTCTTGTCTTCTTTTGAAGAGTTTTTTTTTTTAATTCCCATTTTTGATGTGTTTTGTCTTCTTGCTTGTTGTTATACATATATATATTTTTAATTTTTTAAAAGAAAGAATGTTGTTAAGTTCTACGTTTTGATACAAAACAGTAACAATATTTAAAAAGAAGGGGTTTTTGTTTTCTTGAAATGGACTTTCGATATGTTGCATCCCACCTTTTGACTGAATTTTGTCCATACTATTTAAACTAACACTCTTTTAAAGTTTCTCTGTACACCTTTTTGCATGTTTTCTAACCCTATGTATTTCACCAAGTACAAAGATGTTTCTTTTTTCACTGACTGATCTCAGTTTGATAAACATATAAAATGTTGTGTTTATTAAAGGAAAAATACAGAAAATTCTTAGAAAGTGTCTCTTAAGCAACTGAATTTCCCCAAATACAAAACCTTCTGCATTTACATTGCCATGAAGAAATATAAATAAATGCAAGACTACCCCACCTCCCTGTAGAAGAGCGGTAGCCCTAGAATGGTAGGTAACATCGGCAGTTGGTGAGGCTCTGCGCAGCACCAGTGAATTCAGTGGAGCTCAACTGATGTCATCTAAAGGAGTCTGATCCCTTTGGTTTTCCACAAGCATATAAAGATGCCTATCTGCTTGTGCTGACCCTTAGAAAACCCCATTACCAAGTAAAATCGCAACTTTGAAATGTCAAGCATATTATTCTGTTTAGGAATTATGTCTGTTAATCATATAAGCTATGCAGATTTGATATTTTTTCAGGGCTATGAAAATGGTAACAAGGGGCTCTTTCTCTTGAGCAGTCTCATCCCTTCAAGTTGATGTGCTTCAAAATTCTGAATCTTAAACACATACTTTGTATATTTTATGGTCAGTGACTAAATCAAATTACCATATAAGACTGGTAGACTTGCTACTTGCTTCTCTGTTAGTATCTGGGTTTTTTTTTTTTTGCCAGATACTAAGATGAAGCTCAACTTGTAAACTGCAAGGCTCTTAATTAAGAAATTTTTCATCACACAGAACATTAACTGTTTTACTCAAACAGAAACATGCAGTCTTATCACAAAAGATGAAGGAAGGCAAATATGAACATTTAACTTCTTAACAGAGACTTTAAAAATAAACAAATTTATACATGTCTGATTTATGATCCTCTACTGAATGTGTATGTTAGGCACATGAATGACAACCCACCAGTTGGTCCCAGATTTGAAAGAAGAACCTAATTGAAAATCTCCTTTGAAAGCTCTCATATTATTCAGAGCTAAGTATGATAATTCAGATGCACTTAGCTCTATGAGGCCAAGTTATTTTTACATTAGTTCGTGACAAAATATTGCAAGGGACGTTCTTGTGTGTTCTCCAAGACCTGTGATATTGAATTAGCCATTGTAAAAGTTACTCTGTCTTGTTTTAACAATATATTTTAAGAAACAGTTTGAAACCTGGGTTATTCATCCAGTGGACCTTAATGGCTCTCCTAAATTGCTGTATAATTGCCAAGACAGATGCTAATGGCTTAACATTTGTTGAGTCCATCCCTGCTTAGACACACTTAAAAGAGACTACTTGGTTTGCTAAAATCCAGCAGAGAGTGGTTGCTATCAGAAAGCCGTTCAGTACGGATAGTCAGAAGAGAGCAGGGATCTCAGTCTTTGGAGAACAAGTGTCCATGTCGGAGGAAACCCGTCTCTACATTGACAATTTTAAGAGAGAGACAGAAAGGACTGTAAGAACACAGCAGTCAAACTAGGGGGGAAGAAACACACTTACAACATTAATAAATCTCTGTAATTTATAGGACTGGGATTAATTTTCTCTGGCATACAAGTGACAGTTTTGTTCTCCTTTCCATGCCAATAGAAGAATGCAGGCAGTAATTAGACTTTCGCTGCTTCTGGGAGTCACAGAGAGACAGGGAAAATTTAAATTTTTATTATCAGTAGACACTGAAGGCTGCAGGGATGTGCGCTGGGTTGGTAGAAACCTGTCTGCCGAGGCCCTGCATTTCACTGTCCCTCGGTGGAGGAGCGGTATCAGATGACCTGACCTGCATTTTGGGAACCTGCTCTTCTGCATTGGAGCTCTAGAATGTGTTGCATATGCAGAACTGAAGAGTTCACAAACTTCAAGTCATATGTATTTGGGTATGAGCAGCTGGAAAGAAACTGGCAAAGCAAAAAGCCACCTTGGCTGTCTAGATTTCTGCTTGTCCATCAAACCCTTCACCTTTTGCAGTATGGTAGTTTTTATTCAATATAAAAATCTACAAATGAATAACTGCAGACAAAATAAAACAAATACCAAACTGAATGAATGATGAAGTTGGAATATTAGGGAGACGGGGCTATACATGGTGAAAACCAGCTGTGTCATATAACTGTAGAATCCATGCCACATAAACAAAGTCCAGTGATTTCTCAAATGCCCAGGATGGTCTCTGTATTAAGAAATTCAGAGCTCCCATGTCCTTTTCTTGTATTATACCTTTCCTGAAGAAAGACATGTCATAGCAGCTTCTTGGATCAAATGCCTGGAAAGTATTCTGTATTGTGTCACTCAAACATCAGAGTCTGATTAGAAAATTTCATTTTAAAACAGTGTTCAATAACCCTACTCCCATCTGCTGCTATATGTCACCACCACAGTATTGCGGTCCAAACCTTGCCAGCACAAGCACTGGAATCAGTAATCAAACTTGGATCCGTGGTATGTGCTGCAACAAGTAGACCAGACTTAATTAGATCATTTTTCATTTTTGTTTTCAAAAGACCCAAAGGCAGTGGTGCACATTACCAGCTAATGATCTGCAAATTTGCAGTTTAAAAAATGAAGGTGTTTTCAAATTCTATGAGTGTGAAAAGTCAGAAATTATATAAATGTCTTTTTTTCCCCAGTCTGGATGCATTCTTGTTTCTGTGTAACCCTTTCATGTCTACACTTGAAATTGCTTACCTGTTTTTCCATAAGTATTGAACTACTTGAGCAGGCACCAAAAACAAGAGTGGCAAAAGCCCCTGCAACCAGTGAGCGCTGGGGCTTCCCCTTTTTGTAGGAGTGGTGGATTTGCCTATTTGCTGATGTGCAGGTAAGCAATATCTAGTGTAGATGCAAGATTTAACTTTAAGTTGCTCAGCAGTTGAATAAACTGTGCCTTCCCCAGTCTAGAAACAAGGTTTGAGTTTTAAAAGTAAACTATTTTAATCTTAATATCTTAGTCTTAAATTTGGTAAGGCGATGATTTAACTTGATTTAATTTGGCTATAGGAAAAACCAGTGACTCTTTATGCACCTGTAGTTCCCATATGCTAAAATCCTTAGCATGACTTAAAATACAGCAACGCAAATCATTAATCAGCCTCAGTACTCAGGGATCAGAACTGGACTTGTAGGTAGTTAGTGCTGTATGAAATATCCATGAAGGATTGCTCACAAATGAATTCTTCGCATCCACCATTCTGTCATGCACACCTTACCTAGCGCATCAGTCTGTCAGTCTTAGGTCCTTGTTTAGTCCCCAGTGCTATTTGAGCATCTCTCAGTTTTTAATGTATTCAGCCTCACAGCATCCCTCTGTGATAGAGGAGGAATGCTGCTATTCCATTTTTAGAAATGAGGAATACAGACACCATGTCCATAGTAAAGCAGGGAACCGAGAGTACGTGCCTCCGAAGCGGGGCCTGCACTGTAATTGCTACATGTTTCTACTCTTCCCTTTTCCATTCCAATCTCTCCTGTGAAAAAGGAGACAGATTAGGAACAGATGTTGCTGTTTGTTCACAGGCTGTAACTGTGATGATTCTGATCATTTAGTCTGATGCTCTGTCTTATATGGGCTATTGGACTTCATTGACTGAAAGAAGTTCTTGGTCCAGAGCATGTTTTAAATGAAAACAAACAAAAATCCACTCAAATTTTAAAATGTTAATGATGCAGAATGCATCTGCAAATCCCTTCTTATGCTTAACAGACTGTAGCGTCATTGGCGCAAAAGCGCACATTTCAGAATTGAGGATCTTCTCCAGAAAACCCTATCACTCCATTAGTATTAAAATAGACTAGGTTGCTAAGTTTAGCATTTCATCTGCTTTCAACTGTCATGGTAGGAAATAAGGAGAGAAACAATCTTTTAGTCTGGCACTAGTTGTACATTTTCGGACTTCGGAGATCAGTAAACAACAGAACACATTTGTCTACCTTGCAAAGCAACCTCATGCTCCAGCCTTAATTATAGCCTCTAATGAGTTCCAGCCAGGCTGGAGCAGCACAGATCTTCATGCTCTGGGTGAACTTGTTGACTGATACACATAGATGTATTCAAGATTCCTGTTCGTCCTGTCACCCATTCGTGTTAGTTCTGTGATTCCAACTCCCAAGTACAGATTCCAGTGTCTCTTGTACATTAAATTTTGCTGATTAGATTTTTTCCCTTTTCACTGAGAACCTCAGTTCGGATTACGTTGAATTTTTGCAATGATGTTATTAATACTTGAAAACGTGCATTGTAAAAATCCTGACAGACCTTTAATTTATGCATCTCTTCAGGGCTCTGTTATACTTTTAGCACTGCCAAGCATTGCTTGTACAGTGAAGAGTCTGTGAGCTTTTGCATTTCTAACCATCATCTTTTAATAATTTAAAATTATTACCTACCTGGCTATTGAGGTCCTACTCTAATGAGAATCTGCTCCAGATGCCTACCTGTAAAAGCACAGGCCTTTTTTAATGTTAGAATATACATTCATATAGTCCTCTGTCAGGATCTCAAACCTCTTTCAGGTAAAGGTAGTTAAGTGTTTGAGAGTGCACAAAATGATCCATTGGTTTGACAGGGACAGAAACAAACAAAAAAAGGAGATAATTGTCTGAAACTTGGAGTGTGCTGTATTTTAACATGTGAAATGTGTCTAAAACCTCACTGCCACTCCTAAAAGAAGTTCAATAGTTACTTTAATAGTGTCAGGATTCAATAGTTACTTTAATAGTGTCAGGACACTAGTTTTATATCACATGTTAAAAACATGGTGTTAATTGATGTTTATGTATTAGCCCTGAGAAGGGCACTGGCTTATTAAAGTAGCAGTGCATCTGTGAGGCATCTGATAGATTTGAACTGAAAGGTCAAGCACTGTTCAAAGGCCTTTAAATGAGTAAGAGTTGCACTGATTGGTACCATGCTCTACTTAAAATATTTTAGGACAAAAGCTTATTTATGGAAGTGCTACACATATGCATATAATATTCTATGTAAGGACCACATAGGTTTTACAGTAACCAGTCTAAAAGTTTTCCACTCTTCTTGTGCTGTTTCACATTCAAAAAGCAAGATTTACTTAATACTCTACATCAAAATGTCACAATTTTTTATAGCATTTAGAAAAACACCGCTTGTGACATCTGTGCTAAACTAATTATATTTTTGTGTTAAGTTGTCTCCAGGTAGGCTTTCTTCCTTTCCCATTTTGGTTGTTCCCTGCAAATTATGCTTGTTAAGTCACGTGGCAAATTCACATCAGCTTTAAATGACTGAAGCTATAATTATGTTTTGTTATATATGACAATTGTGACTGGTATTCACAGTCAGACCCGGTTCCCTGTTGTGTGATGTAACAAACATGGAATAAAAGACAGCCCTATTCCTAAATTGACTGTAATGTGGTTAAGACCAGACATAAAAAGTAGATTCAACAAACATTAGAAAGGTACAGAAGAGAGGAGATGGTGGAAATCATAAGAAGAAAGTTCATGTATTTGTCATATAAATAAGATAATTCTCTGCTATACAGTAAGACCTACTTAGATCTTTTATGAACTAGCAATTTAAAGCCAAACAAATCGCAGCACTTGAAACTTATCTTCTGTGTGAATAAAAATAGGAGAGCTGAATTTGAGAAGGATTTTGAACAGCACTATCCCTGCATGTGTTTTTGAAAATATTCATGTGTCTGCTTTTTAATTGAAGCAACACTTAATAAAATGCAACAAAAGGTACAGTACGCAACTAAATTAAATCAGTATGTAAATCTACACTTTTTGGCAGACGTCACATTTGCACCCCAGTTCTTCAAGCCTGCTCAGAATGAGCTACTTCTATGAAGAACTGTTAATCTGCATCCATGAATGACTATTAATCTCCGTGAGAAAGCGTAACTACAGTTTACTGAGACTGCTCCAGCACATGCGCAGAAAGGACTGATAGCAGCTTGTAGGAAAGAATGAAAGACTTTTCAAATCATTTAGGGTCAGGTTTTGAAAAGTATCTGAATGCCAAAATCTCAATTATTTTCTTTGTCGAGTTGAACACTTAACTCCAATAAGCACTTTTGAAAAGTGCATCTTTCTGCCACTTTTGTAGCAATACAGGGATTCTCCTGACAGAGCATTATCTTAGTGCTTCCTCCATTTTAATTTTAAAGGATGGTAGTTTTCATGGGGGAACATTTTCTCTCTTTCAGGTAGGAATCAATTCTTCATTATGGTCTGAATTTTGCTCTCTTCCTTTGATCTTATTATTTAATAACATCCACTAGTGAATAACGTCTGTACTTAAACAGTTCTCTCCCAGCTGAATATTTGCACCTTTCAAATATTCCTAGCTCTAGACTGCAATTGATATGAAACCACTGACTGTAAGACCAAAATGCAGTGATCTCCTTCACATCGAGAGCTCCATGGCGTCTGTATAATCCGTAGCCCAAAGTCCCACTAGTCTCAGCTGAATGCTGCAGAACCTCACAGATGTCTCCAGTACTAGATTACTGCCTGAAAAACACACAGAAGCACAATTTTTCTTTTGTCGAAGGGATTTCTCTTAAGACTGATGACTTTGGCAAAGCAGCATGAGGAAAATTCATACTGCATGTCATCTGCTCTGACATGGCCCATAGGCAGAGCTGAAAATGAGTCTTTCGTTGTCTGTAATCTTTACGAGAATATTAGTAGTAAGAAATAACAAAAGTATAGTATAGACAGAATTTACTCAGAGAATCATTTCTTTATATGTCAGATTTTACTCATGAATGTGTGCTTCCTTTCTCAGATAAAGGACACCTATTCTTTTCTAAATATCCCAATATTATTTTCCAGATAAACAGACCAGTACTACCAACATTTCATTACTGTTCACAGTTGGTGCTCTGTAATTCTATGTAATTTTAATTAAAGAAGACTCTGAGACAGTCTCCCCCTGTGCTACCACCAAGCATACAATTAACTGTGTACAATTTCTGCTGGGAACAGTCACACAGTGATTTCAAATTAATAATTTATTATTGCTTCCATATTTGTATTAAAAAAAAAAAGTAGTATAGACTATGAACAAATGATCTACTGAAAACAGTATATGAATTTGAAAAGAGTTTTTCCTCTGTGTAGATTTTAAATGTCAGGAGCTCATAATTCTATGCTATGGACAATGAAGATAAATAGTCTCCTTAGGTTTACACTCTGAAAATTGCGTGTTGGAAAGCCTCACTGTATGCTTGAGTGAGGAAAGCAATGCAAGCAATTTCACACACAACCTTTCATCATCCTTTTGGTCTTGAATAAATGATTGGTCTAGTACTCCCAATATTGAAGATCCAGTTTCTGATCTTGACTGTTCTGGCATTTTCTTCAAATTAGAATCAGTATCAAAATAACAACAACTGGCTTTCTATAAACAGGCATGTCTGTGCTGGTTTTTTCACCAAATTCAAACAGCAGGACTTTCAGTGTAACTGCCCTCACCTAGTTGTCTTTACAGTCCTTCAGAAACGATTCAACCAATTCTACAGAGAGCTTACTTGAAAGCATCTTAACTAAGGTTCCTCCAAATCAAAGTTTTAAACACATCTGAGGTTTCTTCAAACGCTGAAGCGTGAGTAATCAGGGAAGTCACTCGAATACTGTCATAATGAAAAAAAGTGTCTTCAAATCAGAATATGCAGTCCAGCTCCTCGTTGGGAAGTA
This sequence comes from Theristicus caerulescens, assembly GCA_020745775.1. Taxonomy (NCBI): domain Eukaryota; kingdom Metazoa; phylum Chordata; class Aves; order Pelecaniformes; family Threskiornithidae; genus Theristicus; species Theristicus caerulescens. The sequence goes on along the minus strand of CM036565.1, from coordinate 3,386,937 downwards.
TTCACATGCTCTCTTACTAAGTCTTTCTTGATTTTTAGGGACTCTTATGGAATACTATCACTTGTGCAGTGGAAAAGACTCAGGCACCTAGTAAATGAGATCAAAATACAATTTATTCCAGATGTAAAAGTTTAAATTCACACCTTAGCTGATTTCTTTCCAGTCCAATGGAAAAAATCTTTTAAAAACATTTATTATCCCATCACTAGCTGTTGCTTTGAATTGGTACTTAAGAACAACTTTTCTCAGAAGGAGCAGTGGTGTTCAGATATTCAAAATTTTAATCTGAGTAGATGCATTAATTTGCAAATAGGACTATTTGGGGGAGAGGGATACCCAAATCAATGTCTTCATTAAAAAGAGACTCAAAACAATAGGTCAATATCCAATTTTGTTGTCTTAGAGAATAGCAAAGTGTCTAAGATTTAAAATTGTTACCTGCATTTGGTGTTACTTTTGAGAACCTTAATATTTGTTTGAATGCAGGGTGCGGATTTACAAACATTGTTCCAGGCAGCTATGTTTTTCAAATATAACATACAGTCCTGTTCACAATTTAGTAAAATAAGAAGTACCCATGCTCCTTAAACTTCAGGCTGCCCAGGTTACAAATAATATCCCTTTGAGGTCTAAGTGTTAAACAGCTTCCAAGTACTTTTTGAAAACTTGGACTTCAGACTTATCAAAAGACAGCTGTTTATACACCCTTTTTATAAATTATTGAGCTTACCATACTGGAATCAATCAACCATTTATGTATGAGCAGAAATCTTGTTTATCTTAATATGGTGAATTGCCTCTAGCTAAGTGAACAGAAAGATGGACTGAGCTTTCAGAAGTGTTCAGGCTGCCTAAATGAGCTCACACTGATGTTAGTAGACATTTTACGTCAAATTTAGCAAGAACGGAATCAGACCACTGTCCTATTGCATTTGAGCAAACATGTTACCGTTTCTGATTCCTTTCTGCTTTTCTGAGGCCAACAAGTGTTTCAAAAATGTGAACTTTAGTTACAAGCAAACCACAAAGAAACACTTACGCCCACCTGCCCTTTTCCTTATGTAAAAGACGTTGCTTGAGAAACACTTCAAGAAAAATAACCTCACTAAAAAAAAAAATTAAATATTGCATGTATCTTTTTTGGTACTTTCTTGAGATAAAATGTGTCTTAATATTTTTTCCAGACATTCGGGACAGTGGGGGACCTAAGCCTGTGATGGTCTATATTCACGGAGGGTCCTACATGGAAGGCACTGGAAATTTATATGATGGCAGTGTTCTAGCAAGTTATGGGAATGTGATAGTCATCACAGTCAACTATCGCCTTGGGGTACTTGGTAAGAAGCTTTCAGCTTTCCATTAATCCCTGCTATCTGCAATGCAATTCATGTTATGTGTGAGAATGTATTTAAAAAAAAAAAAAAAACAAACAAACCACCAAACAAGCAAAAGAACAACAACATTTGTTTTGTTAAAGAAAAGGTTTGTATTCTGGGGATGAGATATTATGGTATGGCAAGTATTATCTGGAAGAGCCTGCTGTCATGCTTTCAGTGGTATGAAGCAGGTGTTCCCTTCACTGAGCTGTTCAGACGGAAGAAGTTTTGGTTTTGTTTTGTTGGGGTTTTTTTGTTTTGTTTTGTTTTGTTTTTCTGTGAATAACAGTGATGTTCCACTTCACAGACAGGTAAATTAGATTTTTTTAAAAAAATGTTAAGTCATAGATAATAGGGTTTTCTGTTGGAAGAAAGACTAAATTTTGATTACCGTGATTTTTTCATACTTTGAAAAAAGCTAAGGAGGTTATGAAAACATTATTTAATAAGAGCTGTATGTTTTATTTATCTGTTTTGCACTTTATTGTGGTTTTGAAAAGTGTTATTATAATTCAATTACCTCCAGTATTTCTCTTCTAGGCCAAATTAGAGAGTAAATAGAGTTACTTTTGATTGTTTCAAATACAGTGAATAGGATATGCCGATGCTGTTGGTAGGCTTGTGTGGTATCCCTCTGGTAGCTTGTATTTCTAAAAAATTATGCTTTTGCTATTTGTTCAGTGTAGTCACATTCATGATACAAGTTCACCAGCTCTTGAGACAATATGACTGTTGGGTTTTTTTAAATTCTGCATATTCTACCAAAATACTGCATGCTAAGACTCCTGAAAGCAGGAGTTCAATTCTGGGATATTATGGAGGTCAGTAGAGTAACTTCAGAATATGTACGTACGTATAAGGGTATTCCCTGTAACATCTGAAGCGGTGTGATAAGCCAGGTGTCATTCACAGCAGTGAGTTGGTTTTGAAGATCAGTCGACTTTTTTTTTCAATTCCTGGGCATTAGCAACGTCTGCTACTCTGGTTTTCTTTTGCGTGGTCATTTTATGTCATCATTGCTTTGTTACTTTGTGCTTTGAATTCAGTTAGCACGATCCCCAAATTCATTGGTTCTGGTTTGCTCCTCTGGGTAATTTTCTTTCAACAGTTTCATTTTTATTAAAAGTTTCACATCTGAATGCACTTTAATTTTGGGGGAAAGGAACGGATTTTGACTTTAGATTTTGAAACTTAGTCTACTATGGTTATGTTTTACAAGGGACTGAATCATTTCCAGAAAGATCATAACTATTTTTTGCTGGATTTATCTCCTTTAGTATCCAGTTGGAGGTTTCATTTGTGATGTACTTCTTTAAGCAAAGCAATTCTGATATTTTGTATGTTTTTCTTTCTCCTCCTCATCTTCCAATTTATATAGTGACTTCAAGTCCTTGGGCACATATTAGTGCAGTAGTTAATAATCTGTAATCTGTACCTCTAATCAAGATTTTATTTTTACACCAGTGCTTTCATCTTTGATGTTTCAAGCAACATTTATCTATATTATATGCCAGTAGGGTATTCTGTCCAGTAATAGAGTATCCATTATCTGAAAGCACTGTTTATTTTTGTAAATTATTTAGTCTAATTCCTAAATCACTTGTAGTTGCAGTGTTTGAAAGGGCTAGTTGCTTGAAAGATGAAAATTAATTCACCTTCGTTGATGGTAATGTTTTTTCCACTTGTAATTTAACACTGATCCCTGAGGTAACCCACTGCTAACATCTTACTGAGCTTAGGAGGATTTCATTTGTGTTCGTGCTTTTGTGGTTCTTTGAACTTTGTGGTCTTTACAGAGCCTCAAGGGGAAGAGAGCTAATTTTCTTTTAAGTGGGACCTATTACAGTAAAACCTCTAGAACTCACGGTAGAATCCAGTGATTGGTATGAATACTTGAAAGTACTTTCAAACTAACTAAAATAACGCTGTATCAGGCTTGCAGGGTTTTCTTAGTAAAATAAATGCACCTGTTAACTATATGTAGCAGTTGTTCACATAGTTTGTATCTGGTACAATGCCTCTCTGTCATGCATTAAATAAATAATGATGACATATCACTAAATAGGTAGTGTAGAAACACACCAGTAATCAAAAGAGAAAATTTGCACAGTTTGCATTTTTTCTGCCTTCCTTTGTTTCCTGGTTGTTAAGATAGCCTCAGAGTAGAACTTTTGCATAACCATAGTAGATGCCAACTTTTACTTTTGCTGTTTTGAAACTCTTGTTCATCACTGTTCAGCAGAGCATTACCCTTTGCAGTCACTAAATAAGATATGGTTTTACAAATACATAGCTGACAAATTCTCAGCTTCCCTTATCCGATCGCATCCCATAAGGTGAGATATTCAGCTTCACGGTCCGTTGCCTGTGGGACACCTAGATCTCACTTCACCGCTGTGTAAAATGCCTGGCTGTACAGGGAGAAGGAATGTAGGGATTTTTTTCTTCACATGAGAAGATGTAGGGACAAAATAAGGTCTATGTTCTCACTTTCATATGACCTTTGTTGGTCTGGGTTTCTTAAATCAGTCTCTGTGGATGTATATCTTAATATAGACGATCTACTTGAGTCCTAGGAGTTCTGCTGTTGCTTCACCGAGAGTCACACTGTTACATTTCTTAACAAGGAAGTCGGTTAAATAAATGTTTAGCACTGTAACATTTTCTTCCAGACCAATAGTGATGGGAAGGGAAGATATGCTGTAATATTCGATTCCTTACAGTACTATTATTAAGTCCACGGTGGACAGCTTTTGGTGCAATTCAGATTATTTTTCTGTTTATTCTGAATTGAGACAACCTTTGTCCTATAGACAAATCTGCTCGAGGACTTGCATTTCATGGAGACGCAAAATTTTCTTCTAAATAAAATGTTAGAAATCACTTAAAAGTGAAATCCATTTGGGAAAGAGAAAAAACCATGATAAAAATTAAAGAAGCATGGAGCAAGTGCATTTAAAACCCAAACAAAACCCCAGTGAGTTCCCTGGCCCAATTTTGTCTTTGAAACAAGTCTGAGAATGAAAGTCTGCTAGAATCTTTTCTTAGATAAAGATAAGATGGAAAAGAGAACTGTTTGCCCTGGTAAATCAGGGACTACTGAATAAGAAGCCATTGGAAATGGACTATTTATATCTTCCTTAGATTCTCTTTGAGTGCAAGTCTTTTGCAAGCAATCTTGTCTAGCGAGGAATACTGCGTGAGTAGTCTAATATCATTGAGGGACAGCATAGGAGTAGGGGAAGATATATTTCTATGGCTTGTTTTTAGGAAAGGACAGATACGAAGGCAAGTTTGGATTTTGAACTCAACTAATTTGAGACTTCGAATGTTTATTTAAAATATCTCTAACTGGTAAAAAGCAGGAGCTCTTTATTTAAATTTCATGAAAGAATGTAAAAGGATTATAAAAAGAGTCTAGTTAACAACCAGAAAAGATCACGATAGACAGATTTAATACTGCCAGTGCCATTTTCTGTGTTCTTGCTTATGAAAGGTTTATTTAGAAAAGGGGAATGCTTTGGGTCACCATTGGATGCTACCTCTTTTGCTCTCAAGAGGGGAGAGAAAGGAGAGAGCTGGTTTATGCTAACGGCGTACTCATTTCTTCATTTTATTAATTTATACTTCTTGCTCTTGATTATCTTTTAACCACAGGACTTTAATAGAACTGAAAGAAACATTTTAAATGCAGCTCACACACTGAACTGGGGGATGGAAGAATGATTCACAGGAATCTCTAGGTTAAGCACTGCTTTAAATTTCCCATTTTTTTCCTCTTTAAGAGGCAGTGGTTTTCCCTACAGAAATAGTAAATTGTCATTCCAAAGGTCTGGGTTAAAAAGGTGGTAATAAAGAAAAAGGAAAAATTATATGTATTTTCTATTTTCTATTTCGCATTCTAAATAATGTCTGCATTGGGAAGGCAAACGTTCTGTAACTGCAAGACCTTAATTTATGCCAAAATCAAAGCACACCCGTAAGTGAGATTGTCTTGGTTATGCTTTTTTTAATTATAAGCAATTTTGCCTTTTGAGGAGGGTATAGGAACCGTTGCTCTCATTTAGTCTTGTATTTATATTGTCACCCTTTAGTTAGAGGATATTGACTGGGATTACTGAGTAGAAAACACCTATCCAGGTATTCCGCCGCTTTGATTTTTTTTTTTTGCCAGTTTGTACTTTTAATGCTAAAAGTAAAGTCACTGCAGCACACTATTTGAAAGACCTGGTAGCCTTATTCTTACCAGTACGTTATTTCCCAAATAACTGCACTGAAATCCATGGTGCTCATAAGTACAGTGCTTCCCCTTGTGACAGAGCCTAGTTGCCCATAGTTTGAAATGATGCAATGTGGAAAAAGGGTACAGAGCTGCTTCTGAGCAAAGCTATTCTTAGAAGAGGTCTGTTGTGTTTTCCAGCCCAAACCTCAATTTTTCAGTAGTGTGTTGTGTCAGCTGGCTATGTTGGGCTGCAACATTTGTGTAAAATAAAACTCAGGGAAAGAAAACAGAACAAAGCAAAGATACTGTCGCAAAAGCCCTTTCCTACTTTTATTAGTGACTGTTAGAGCTTTATGGACGATGTAGTGACAGAGGATGTCTTATTATGCCTTAACATGTTTTCTTTCTGTGTGCCAGAATACATTAGGAATATACATTAGGTTTGAATGTACGTATTGCTTCTATGCAGAATCATGCCAACCAGCAATATCTTACTGGCTAAAGAGGTACATGAAATATAAGGATACAGCCCTGCAGTAAGTGTTAGGCAATCTGTGCCAAGCCTAGCATTTCTGCCATTACCCATCTTTCTCTTCAGCAAGACACTGCACGTTCCCAACAGGCAAAAAATAATGCACAGCCTTTCCTTTGAGTAAGTTTATGCACATGAGTTTGTTCCCATTCCTACAGTAATTCCAGAATGTAGCCTAGTGAACCTTTTCATGGGATAAAGAATTATCTAGTTGACCGTTTGCAGGATTGAACACAGAGATGAGAATACATCATAACAAAAACTAATTCAGAACAACTTTGGAAGTACTTGCCCATTTCAGGAGTCTAATTCCATTGTGATTGACTAGAAGGCATTGTCTTGTTTTGTTTTTTATATTTTTCTCTTTCTAAATAGAATAACATACCATTTTTTTTTCAGTGCTTTCAAATTAGATCTGGTTTTTTTCAGTGTTAATGTAATTTGTCAGACCGATTAATCCTTATTTTGGTAATTATTTACTTTTTTGCTGCCTTGCTCTGCTCTTTATTTTGACATTATGGTAATACTATTGAAAATATTAAACAGAGGATATCTTTCAAATAGGTTTCAAAATTATACATGAAATTTAGACATAACCCTTCCAAAAAATGCTTCTTGTCAGATTAAAAAAAAGCTTTAGTCAACTTCATAAAGATATTGTGATGAATTAGTGTCCTGTGTCACTTAAGCATTTTTGCATATATAATCTATCATGTCCCTATTCTGCAACCTGCAGAGTTGTCTGTCTTCCTGAAAATAAGCCTCTTCACTGTAGTAAAAGTAAGCATCACCCACTCGTGCCATATTGACTCTTCAGTGAAAGTACCAGTGGAATAAGAAGGTTTATGTTAGTTAGATATCAAAGGAGATTAAAAATGTAGCAAGATTCCTTCTCCTACATTGCCTAGACTGTGGGGCTTTCTTTTATAGTCCACAATTTAATATCCAGTAAAACTGGGAAAATGTTTGATCATTAGCGTCAGTGACAAGCACATCCATTATCTTTTTATGAAACCTTAAAGGTACTGTCAGGAGATGGCATTTCATTCCAGCATTGCTGTACCACCAAAGGGTCTCTGATGAGCCTTTTTTCTATTATCCACTTCCTAGCATGTTTGAGTAAAAATGATAGATGAACAGAAGATTCCATATTATTGCCTAATTAAAAGTACATTATATTGAAAGTAAAGATGGGAAATTAATAGCAAAACACATCAAAATGGGCAGTCAAAAATCATTCATTTAAGTTTTCTGAATTGGAAGAACATGCAGAGAATGTTAATTCATAAATACTTTTAGGGGCCCTTAGCAGCTTCATAACAAGTCTCCTTTAGATACATGAATATTAAGTGTCTTATAAATGAAATTTTCACATTTTGGGATTACGCAGTAGGGAAAGTGTCCAGACGGCCTTATCTGATCCCACCTTAGCCTTGGGCATCACTGTTTTTTGGTATGAAGCACTCCAAATGAATTTGATGCTAGATAAAGAGAAGAAGTTAAGATAGAAAGCGTACTGCAGTTATCTATTCCCTCTGGTGGTGTACTTCACAAGGTCTGATTTACACAGACTTGGAATTCTAAAAATGTATTAGACAATTCTTATTTAACATAGTAGGTAACCTCAGGTCAGCCCAGTTTGCAGGAGGCCTGAGCGCAGCTCATCGAGATTTACAGTGGCCTAATTTCATAGGTCCATTAATAGAATTAGCATTCAGATCTCAAACCTGCTGTAATTAATGACATTTTAGTGGCTTTTTTGTGAGCTGGTACCAGCCAAAGGGAGTCATGTATGCAGTGAAGCAGAGAAAGGAAGATTGCCACACTTGAATCTGTACCATCAAAATGACAAAATGGACTTGTGGTAAACAATAGGTTATTGACTAGATATGTTTAAAGGGTCAACTGCAGTGCACAGCAGGCAAGATATTTATGAAATGGCAACCCTGAATATATAGTGCACTTTTAAAATGAACCATTTCTTTTCTATTTGTGCTTTTTCTAGCACAGCAAATTGACATTATCCATCTGCTTGGATAGATGGATACACACCCGCTTCTCTATTTTTTAGGGCACAAAGACATCATTTTGTTTGCCATTGAATAGGTTTCTGTCTTGGCACAGGTACATTTTAAATAACAGGTTTATTCCAACATTTGTCACTAGACTTCTTTTTTGGTAAACAGAAAAATAACAAATAACAAACTTTAAAACTATTCATTTTGGCATAAGAGCAGTTTGTGTCATTTCTGTCAAAAGAAATTACTTTTTGGTAAGATAAATGCCCTTGATCAATATTTAATCATATAATAAAAGTATTTGAGTTTTTCCAAATAGCAAATTTATCTTTGAGAGCATAATAAGCCTCAACTTGATAATATTTGCAAAATAGGAAAGAAAGTGTTCACTGAAGACAAATTATAGACATCTTACTGCCTCAGGAAAAAATATCAAATCTTTGACCCTATTATCCTACATGAAGTTATTTGTAATTTTTATGATCTAGCTATGGGTAGCTACCTTCACTTTCCTCTAAGTGCTATCTGACCAAATGACTTTTACACCATCACTGATCCCTGTGCAAAACCTCTAATCTACAGTCTTATAAATGTTTCAGTTATACAAAATAACTTGTCTTATACACTATACAGTGTCCTAAGCCTTTGGTTGTCCTGTGATGGGAGACCTGTCAGGAAGCCAGATTTGGCCTCATCCTTAGAAGCAAACAGAATTTAGGCTGCTCTGCATTTGCCAGGATGCCAAGCTTCCCAGGAAAGGATCTGTCTGCAAGCCAAGAGGTGGGGATAAATTAGGACTTTTATGCAATCTGTATCTCACTGCAGAGTGTTCCAACACTGAAATAATCCTCTGAGTTTCCAACATTCTGATTTTCAACCAAGGCAGGAAGACATTAAGAAATATGCTACAGCTCAGCATCTAGGTTAGATCTGTGCCCAGTCTTGGTGGGCCGGGCACTCTTCACTCCCGAGTTTTACAGTGCTGTAATTCATGCCCAGAAAAAAGGCAAATGGAAATTCTTTTGACACTTCTGATAGAAGTAGCAGGACAAGTAGATAGCATACTTCTGAATTCCCAATCCACTGCATTTAATTACATGTATTAAAATAGTCCCAAGTTTTCTGAAGCTTAAATGAAGCACTTCTGTATACTGTGGGGCTTTGGAAGCTGTAGATAACTTCACAGGGATTTCCATTGCAAATGTTGCTCTCATTTTTCACACATTTCAAATGCATAAAATAGCTCAAGTAGTATGTTTTTTCGTGTGCAAATTAGTTTACATATATAGGTACTAGCTCAAATACTGTTCTGATACTTCTTTGATGTAATACCTCATGATATTTTGGAATCAGTTGAATAAGATCTGTATTTTAAGGTTGTAACAGCACTTTTTAATGGTTCAAGAGTGCTGCGAACAATAGATCTAGAGGACCAAAACTCTCTTGGCAGCAGTACTGGCAAGAGAGGGTCCTAAATTTTTTCTTCTATTTAATGGGTGATCCATGTGAAAATGCCTGCCTTAGCCAACATAGAAAATTCTACAGTAAAATGTAGCAATATCCATTACTTTCCAACAGAGAATATATAGAAGACTGCATTGTTTGATATACTGATTTCTTACTTCCCATGGTGTACTGGCAAATAAATATTATTTTGGTGAAAACTGAATTTGAATACATTATTACATGAAAAAATGCTAGATGAAGGCCTATGAAAGGCCAGAAGAAGTGATGTATATTGGTTAGCATCCCTTATTAAGCAAAGTATGAAAATTGCCTTCAAGCAAATATATAGATATCAACATATTTGTAGAAGTATTTTGAGTATCTCTTGTGTTGTATATGTTGCAAGCTAAATATATTTTTGAAAAAAAGAAAGATTACTTATATATCTTGATTAAGCGTTTGAAATATCTTCTCCGTGTTTCAGGGGGTTTATTGTTGCTCAAAATGAGAAACAAGACAGAAATAAAACTTACTGAGGTTTTTCATTGTTCTGCAGTAATTTTTCACTCTTTTTGTGTCAAGATTCTAATGAAATAGAAACAAAAAGAGGTGAGCAGACTTTCTCTGAGAGACTCACTACACATTCAGGAATTCTACTGATTTTAAAAATTATTTTTGCTATGTTTTTCTGTCAGCTTTTGCATGTTTGATTTTATGAAATCTCTGCCATTCATTATAACTTGTGCATCTTCTCAACACTTTTCACCAGGATTTCAGTTGAGGGATCTTACTTTGCCATAGGTATGCTGAAAAAAATTCTTTACTTTTTTTTAAAATTTTATTAATTACAATGAAGTGTTCAGTACAGAAGTAGAAAATATAAAGAGAGAAGAGGCATAGCGCCATATAGCTCCAAATCATTTCAAAAAGAAAAGGCAAGCATATCCCTGACCTGTTTTCCTTACTTAGGTTCTAATACCTCATGAATTTGGTAAGCACTTTTTGGTATCATCTCACAGATTTCCACAGGAAACAGATGGAAAAATTAATTTATTCCAAAAAAAAGTTTGTTTCCATCTCTACTTGTTGGTATAATTTATTGCACATTAGTCGATTTGCTCCTATGACTGAAATTTTCCTTTCAACTTTAGCATAATACTCTAGCTCAACTGAAAATGGTTTTGCATTTCATCTGGAAGGCGTTATTAAAGCGGTGAGACGCAATAGGGTGTGCTTTACAGAGCCGTTAATGCATGCCCCATGTGTGTTGTGAGGCATGAGGCCAAAGGCCGTGAGCTTTCAGCTACCCATGAACCATATTAATGACCCTGTAAAATACACTCCTGAGGATCCTAATGCTATTATAATTACTCACTTTATTATTACATGCCTCTTGAAAAAAATTCTCTAAATATTTTCCTTTTGCTTTTATATAGTCCTTAACTAGGAAGGCTAATTTATGGTAGACTGAAAGGGAAATGTTCACAATAAAAGGAGCATTAACTTTCTTTTTACTATTTCTTTCTGATAATTTAAAATTTTCTCTTTTAACACTTCATGGGCTTGCACATCCTGCGTGTTCAAAGCTTACAAACCATTGCTAAGTTTCTCCTCTTGTAATTAATAGCTGTTTGGATGCACATTGCTTGGATGTTGTTTATCATTAGGTTCTTGAATTTATATTAAAAAGATAAAATGGAAATGTACTCACTATTTCATATATTTTCTTTCTAATACAAAAGAATTCATTTGGCATCTACCTTGCTAATATAGATCTTCTCTAATGTGGGTTTCCTTCGGCCGCAGATGTGCTTTAAAAATGTTACTGATAAATATCAAGATACTACCTGCTTTTTCCAGCAACCACAGAATTCAACATCTGTAATAGTTCCTGAATTCCATCTTTGCAGTTGTCTCTAAGCTAAATGTTATGGAAGTGCTGATCACAATTCGAAATTTAAGGTTGCATTTTTAAATAGCTTTAAAATGATGCATACATTTCCTTTTCTTTCCCCTCCATAAGCACATAATGTTGTTTTTTCATCCTTTGAAAGTTCTGTATAGTTCTTGGCTGGTTTCTTGTTGTAAATATTTCATAGGTAGTGTTTTGATCTCTGGTTCAAATTCAGTCGTGGCAGCAGATGTTTTTGTTGACAAGCTTCTTTTGAAAGTACTGTGTGCAAACAAATTTCCAAACAGGAGTATATTCAGTAGGTGTAGTGGAACTGATAATTTTGAAAAAGTATTATCTAGAATAAATGCTCAGTTTTAACCTTTTTTTCTTCAGATATACAAAATAGGAAAAGAAAAGCGTTACTTGGCTGTAGTGTATCAAAGATGCAGCTGAGGGTCAGAAAAAACCTGGATGATGTTAAGAACATGGAAAAAAGCCCTCCTCTTGCAGACAATGTTGTCTTGTAACCACTTCCAGTTCCAGATTGCCATAGAGCAGGCTCTCTTGCAAAACCGTTCCAAGCAGCTGTCATTAGGAATAATCAGCTTTGCTAGAACCTTATCTGTTTTTACTAGGACCAACCACAAATAGGAAATATTGGGGTTTGTACCAAAGAATCAGTGATGACGTGTTGCATCCATAGGAGGACCACTTGGTGCAGTGCCTCTGAACGAGGTGGAGATTCTGTTTCTGCTGCCTAGAGCCCCAAAGAAAACTGGGTCTACGTATTTGTTTTTCTCTGTTATTGCCATTCGTGTAAGCACCTTTGTGGCTCACCACTGCTGAAGTCTTCACAACATTCCAGAGCGGCTCTGGACAAATTTTCAGTATTGCACTAGTAGCATGTGGGCCTTTCTCAGCTTTTATATGATTCTCTTGCAATGCTCCAATAAAATAATTTTGAAGAATGAGCCCGAGTAGGTTTATTTCCCATTAATGATTGAATGCTGGTATTTGAATAATGGAAACAGATAAACCAAGATCCTTTGTCTGACTCTACAGAGGTGAGCTTTTGTCATGAGACTGCACTTTTCATTTACACAAGCACTTAGTCTTTTGGTGCTAAAACTTTTGAGTCCTTTAAAAGCTTTTTCCATCACATTCTCTGTGGTTCCTCAGTGTATTCTTCCTGGAGATCTGCATGAGTTAGGTGAAGATAATCAATCTCACTCTGAAAGAAACAAAATTACTTGTGACGATCAATGTGCACTAATAGTTACTTGTTGTTGTAGACATCCCGCAAAGTTGCAGAACCCAGCAGAAACATATTCAGAACATGGTTCTTAACTTGTCGCTGCCAAGTAAGCAATATGCAGGAAGCCAAAAGAAATGAAAACAAGCATATGAAGGGGTTTGGTTTTCACTAGCTTCAATTTAAGTTTATACAGAATAAGGAAGATTTTTCAAAAAAAAAAAAAAGAGCCAGACTCCTCTTAGTGGTATCTAGCAAAAGGGCAGGCAGCCATTGGCACCAAGTATACAGGCAATCCCAGTAAGAAAACCCTTGTTTACTCTGAGGGTGGTCAAATGCTGGAACAGGTTGCCCAAAGAGGCTGTGGAGTCTCCAGTGTGTGGAAATGGTCAAACCCCACCTGGACGCAGTCCTGACTAACCAGCTGTAGTTGACCTTGGTCTAAGCAGGGGAGGTGGTGGGCTAAACAATCTCCAGAGGTCCCTGCTACCTCGAGGCTGTGATCCTGTGGTCTTAAGGCATAGCAGTGGGATACCAAGTACTAAGAGGGATCAGATGAATTGTTTTCTAGATGTGTACCTGATCTTTTAACTCCTGATTATCTTTGTAAACCTTGTCTCTGCATAGACTGGACTCTCATGAAAATTAATTAGCCTATTCTAGTTGTCTTAGGCAAAACCCATGCTTTTCTGCAAAGCAATAACCACACTACTACCTTTTTTGATGTGAGTAGATATATCATCTACTTTCACTTGCTATGGTTTCAGACTGTGGCTCACAGGCACAGAAAGGATTACTTATTGTACCATCCCAGTGGAGTAAACTAGCTCCGTTTTGACAGTCGGGCAGTGAGAGATAATGATCTGTCTCCTGCAAACTTTACAGTGGCTCATGTCCAAAGCAGAGATGCTGAACTTTTTTCACACTTAAGCTAAGTCTTTCAAGCTCTCTTGGTAAGCCTTGCACTTATCCTAGTATTACCCAGAAATTAAACGTTTGGGGGTGAAGAATCACGTGGTCACAGGTTGGGTCAAGCGAAGTCTTGTGCTGTAGCTTCTTCAGTTAGAATTTGAGTTTTCTGGAAAGGAGCTCCTGATTTTGAGGAGTCCGAAAGACTGCGTGCAAGTTATAAGTGAATGGAAGACTACTTTTCCTCTCCCTTCTTTTGCCTGCTTTTCCACTTAGGAAAGGATCCAGTGTAAGCTGTACCTATACCCATGAAATGTTGGCTTGTTTTAGTTTGATGCTAATTATTTAGGTTCAGCCTACCAACCACTGACCTATATGGTGTCTTATTTTTTTCCTTTGTTTTCATCATGCTGGGATGTTTCCTCTGTGCTGTCACTCATCTCACTGTTCTTTTTCCACACAATTTGGCAATTTCTGAGCACGTATTTTTTCACCTCTCTTGACACATATTGAAAAATCACATGTTGACGAAGACCGATTTCTTAACTAAAAACTACCTACGCCATGGGTGAATACATCGCTTAGGGTACATTAGTGAAATACTAAAAACCTTACTTTTTGGAAGCTGATCATATGCTAAAAGCAGCAAAAGGAAAAAAATTAAATTGCCAATTACAGCTAATAGCTTTCTGCAATTGACAAGTATAAAGCAGATTGAAGGTACTTTTAATAGCGGCTTCTCAGTAAATGCAAGTAGTGAAATGCTTTGGAATGAAGCAGTTGCAAAAAGCAGGTTAAATGTCCCGTGCTTAACAACTTGCAGACTCTAGAAGGCTGTTTCAAAGACATCTTTGGGGATTTCTCTGTAAGAATACAACTGATAAGTGGTTTTGTTTGTTTTCCCTTGAGAGCGTTTACATAGATCTGATATTATTTGTTGCATTTCCTTAAAAAAAAAAATCCTCCTAAAATAATGTTAGTTTTAAAAGAATATGAAAAAGAGAAACCAATGCTAGTGATAAACCTCATTATTTCATTAAGTGTTTTCATTAATACCAACTCTTTAACATAAATATCGCTAAAGTGAATCAAAGAAATTGAAGTACTTTTTTTCTTAAAGCAGAAAATGTATTTTGTCTAGGAAGTCACTCATTTTTCAGACGGAATATCATAGTAGTTTTAATGATGGAAGAATTTCAAGAGAAGCAAATAACTTGTTAATACGATGATAAGTCAAGAAATAAAGATCACTCACTGAAACACGGCTTTCTGAACATTTTTTTTTATATTTGTATTTTTCAGTGCTGTGTAAAACACATTAAGTACAGATGAAAGGTTAAGAGAGTAATAAAAAAAGGCTGGAATGTGATTTTGATGGGTAAGCTGCACTTTGATCTTCACACTATAAAACACTGCTACCTGGGTCAGCACGAACACTCAGCAGGACAAACAATCAGTTGTTTGCTGCAGTGTAAAATTCACAACTCCGTATTTTATGCCATGCTAGCAAACATTCTTGTGGCACACCAAAAGAAGGAAAGGGAGAATGTAGGTGTTTTAGCAATTTGTGTAATTTAAAGTAACCTTAAACATGTGTTTATTAAGTATTTTCTTTAAAGTACTATGATCATTAACACATAGCACTATAGAAGTGGATTTATATCACATACTGAACAACACTGATGATCTTGAAAATGCTAATAATATATGAAATTACTTAAAACCAGGAATGACATTGTAGGTTATGTGATAACTTAAAAAATATTAAAAAATCAATGCTTCTTTTAATTCTGTTAGACAAAATTACTGCTATACCCAACTGTTCTCCTGCGTTATAATTTCCATTTTCTCCTTCATCCCTTTGGAAAGATGGCTACTACTTCTTACGTTTCTTAGTTTCACTTGTACTTTCCAAACACAATTAACAATGCTCTCCGATCTGAAGCTGTGCCATTGGCACCTTGCTCCTCGCTGAGGGCAGCACTCACCCAGCGCTCTTCAACATCCAGCACATTGTCGCATGCCGGATGATGTGGGTAACCCTGACATCCTTCTCTAATAACACCCGAATAAAAGCTTTTTAAAGATTTCTTTATGCTAAATTTTCCTCTCGCTTACAATGGTACAACTCCAAAGAGATGTCAGTGACAGTACTGTAGTTTCACATCAGTCTGAAGCAGGAGGACAATTTGAGATAGACAGAAGACTATCTCAAGAGCATAATGAACAGAAAGAGTACAGTAGAAAATCTAGACCCTTTAAAAAAAAACCCTGAGTTTGATGTTTCCTTTCTTTCGGTACACCTGGTCTTTGTTGCTGAAGTAAATTTTGTGATTTTTATAACCGCTCATTATTTCTGTTGTTCCTGATTAACTATAAATATGGGTAGTTCTACTGATTGCAGTTAGATTGCTTACGTGTATAAAATTAACATATAACAGATGTTTATAGAATCTGAGTCCTGGAGAATACAGTGAAGAAAATAGGAAAAGTTTACTCTTAAGGAAACTGGAAAAATAAATATTTTTTCCCCTTTGATTCTCAGTGTAGAAGAAGTGTTATTTCAACTTGACCATATTTCTTTTATATATCAATTGTAAAATAATTATTACTAATTCTAAAGACACTTATTGGAAAATTAATTTCCTGTTCTTGATTATCTTAATAAAGCCTTCATAGTATTTTACTGGATCACAATAGTAAAAATGGTCTGTTTTTAAAGAAACAAAAACTGATCGTTGAAAATGGGGGTTTTTTTAGTTAAAACTACACCCATACTGACTTTTTTATGTAGAAGGTAGTTGCAAGATTATCACGTACTATGAATAGATACATCACAAATGCATAGATTGCTTTTGAACGTGTGACCATATCTTTTAATTACGGCTTCAATTCTAGCAAATTTCAGGCAATAAAAACCTCATTAATTTGAATTGTGTTGGATCAAGCCCCATATTTATAATTTGATATAATTGTCCACCGCGTTCATGACATCTGGCAATATAATTCTCAATCATAGGGAAAGCACAAGAATATATTTATTCGTGCAGGATTAGCCATCAGACAATGCCCAGTCAAGAACAAAAAGCTATTCAGAGGATTCCTTCATCAACAATTAGGAAATTAAGTCAGAATGTATATTTATTTATATTTATTTAAATGTTACATTGCTCCTGTCATGATGATATCCACCTAAAGTTGATACAAGCTGTTGTTACTGACAGAACAACTCCATTTCAATCTGTTAGAGGTTGAAGGATATGCATATTTATTCCATATTTTTTTCTCCAGAGATTGCCACCACTGAAAATTTGGCTAGCAGGAAAGAACTGACACACCATAAGTTTGAGCTGGCATGTTGTATCACAACGTTGTGATACACCATTTTGGCTTGTTGTATCTGAAAGAAAGATCTTTAGTGCCCTTTAAGATTGTTTCTCAGCAGAAGAGGCAATACTGGAAATACCCAGATTGTTAAAACTACCCTAGATCATGCAAATGCCACTGCATATTATTTATGCATTTGTTAATTATCCCCGACCAATGCGTTAATGACTTTCTCTTTGCTGTATTACAGAGAGAGAGACGGGGCTTATGACTCTGAGACTTCCAATACTCCCGCTATGTAAAGTCCAAATATTTGGTTTCTGGAATGCAACAGGCAGATTCATATAACATATCTTATTCCACGCTTTCATCTTCATCGCATTTGTTTTGTTTCTCAGCCAGTGAACATTGGCTTCGCTGCCTGCCTGTACACAGCTGAGTGGAAACCATGAGGGGAAAGATGATTACTTGCTGCTTTCTTGTTTTACACTAAATAGCAGATAGGAATGGCTTTTCCTTTCCCTTGATCCTCCAGCTTATACTAGGCACTTTACACTAGTGAGTGCGTAATACTGCAAGCTATTGCAGTACAGTCCACCCTGGGAGGCTCTCTTCTAGGCTTTCTTGTCAAGGAGATCAAGTGCTGTGTTGAATTGTGTGACACACAGGGGCATTAATAAAGGACCTGTGCAGATCTGAAAGCCAGAGTATGCTGTATCCTTACCTTTGGAGTAGTCATAGAAGAGAAACCAAAAATTTGGCATTATAATCCATTTACTTTTCGGGAAGTTGTGTTTAATTGCTTGTCCTTCACATAAAAAAAGCTTAATTTCAAGTGAAATAAAGCTTAATTTCCAGTGAAACTAAATGAAATATCATAGCTAGTTGTGTATTTACCGCCCAGAATAACTCATTTAAGTCTTTAAAAATTAAATAACGATGGTTGAAAAAAATGACTACATTGATAACTGTTATTTAAGCAATTTAACCTCTTGGCCACTGTGTTGTGAGTTTTTATGGGACAAACATTGTTTGCTGCTTCCTTCTGGTAAATGTTTTCAAACTCTAAATTTGTATATGATTTTCATTAATAGATAATGGAAAAAGCAAATACGTAATTGAATAGTTTTTCTACACAGTCCTGTTGCTGCATAGCTCTTGATATTATTTTCAGAAAATGCCTATGCCAATATTTCTATTTTTGTTTTAGAGAATAATTAAATTGTAGTGCCTAAGGCTATCTGAAATTGTATCAGTAAAGTAAGTCGCCAAAGTGAAATGTGTCATTGCATGAGGGATGGCACAGAGAAAATAGAACAGTAATATCGGAATAATTCTTCTAATTAGCTTAGATTCATTGTTGTCTCTAGTTGTTGAGATATATGGTTTCTAGAGCTTAGTGGAGAGAAAAACAGAGGGAGATGAATGTAACAGGGGTGTGTATACATAATGCCGAATGGCATCCATGATTAGATATCAGTTTTGCGGTTGAAAGTATAGTGTTTCTTTCAATACCTCTTTTTCTTCCTCTCATTTCAAAGATTTTTTTACCTCTCCTTTTTGATCACTCATGTATCTAAAAAGAAAGGTTCTTCCACCCCCATCACCATTAGTTCAGTAAATCTAGGTGTCATCTGCCTAACAGCATAATGAGCAGTAATAGCTCATAATGACCATAATGAGCACTAACAGCTGAACATGTCAAATATACTGGAAAAAAGAATCGTTCCCTATGGGACTCCAGCCTCCTCAAAGTGGAGTTACAAAGTGCTGCTGTAGATAGCAGTGAACTACTGAACTGCAGTGCAACCACAGCTTGTTCCAAAAAATCTTTTATAGAGGAAGCCAACTTATAAGTGACATTTTTTGACATTACATTCATTATAAAGTGAGATTTCTCAGAGGATTTTGAAACAAAACAGGTATTTAAGTTTCCAATCAAACCTGAAGGGCAAGTTCATTTTATCAGGGCAAAGCCACAATGCAAATCTAACCCTGGCCACAGGGCAGCATACTGATTTCGCTTCTGATAAAGGTGGAATGGAATTTTATGAGAACATTTGAGGCGTTTAAGGTAGGATGTGACCTAATACATTGCTGGTTTACTCTCTGTCCACAGCACAAGCAGGTCTTGGGAGTAACTGCAATCAGATAGGCTGCACGCCATTCCCACTACAGTGTGTGCAGCTACAGATGTCCCAAATTAATTTACCTGATTTATCTTACACAAAAGTCTGTTGATTTTGCAATTCTCATCTTTCAAGCCTTTGGGAGTATTCTGACATTTTGTAGTTTTTTTGGCTTGATTTTACTGATGCATCACAGAAAAAGACCTAGATTTATCTGGAAAATTAAACTGTTAGAGATATAATAGTGTTTCCCTTGATACTGGATGACGCTCAGTGCAAGAAATAGTAATGGTAACAGTTTTCTTTTAGAAATGGTCTTTTACACCTCTGTAAATATTCAGCTATGTTTTGATCCATTGTATTCTAATTTTTCTTTTTGTTTCACTCCTTGCATTGCTTTCTGACTTACTCATCATTGGTCTTCTTCCTACTGAAATGTTTTAACTCCACCGGTCTCCGGCAGAGTTTGAAATGAATCCATACCTACCCTGTATGCCACTGGCCAAGGCAATGTTTTGTACAAATAAAGACAGACTTTTTTTTTTTTTAGTATTTTCAGAGAGGCCATGCTTTCTCTCAGGTCACATGGGAAAATAATGAAAGCCATGGCTTCCAAAGAGAAAAATATAATTGTTCATATCTGTTTGCAAACTGATCAGCTATGTGATTTTCCTTTATGTATGAGACTATGATACTAAAATGCAATGCCTGGTTTTCAATGCTGTGATGAACAGAGTCAGCAAAATTGTAGGAAAAAATGGGATGTGTTATCAAGTGTTTCCTCGTGCAGATTTTGGGCAATGAAGATGTTACTGAAGGTAATGCTCTTGCCTCAAATTGATGCAATTTTCTTTAGCTCAAGCCAACAGCCGAACTATTCATCGAGTTTTTAAGTACGTTAATATTTTTCTCAGTAAGTGGTCCAGTTTGTTTCACCTCAATTAATTGCATTCATGTGGATATGTTTGCCACATCAAGGTCTGAGAGTCTGAGAGTATCAACATCTATCAAACAACAAGGAAATGTAAGGGGATATAAAAAAATTTTGCTTTACTAATCAGTAAGAATAGCGAGCCCAAATGTCATAGTCTTCTAAAGAGCAATGTCACTGAGACCCGATGGTGAATACAGCTAAATACACACCGTGCGTAGCAACAGGCTGCACTGATTTTGGCAAACATCTTCCATGAAACCTATGTAGGTGGAGACTTTTTTAAGATATACCAGTCTGTATTGTTTCTGTAATGGGAAAAATTGTGGCAGATTTCATAATAATTTTTCAGTTTAGATGGTATGTAAAAGAAGAAAACAGAAACTTCTCTAAATACTAAGAATTATTTTCTATAGAGTAATCACTGTATGTGCAATGTTATTATCCTTAATTAGATCAGTCACAGAAACAGTCTTTTAAGAAAGTCAGCGTGACTCCTCTGTGCCGACTGCAGAAGAGGTGTGTTTGTACTTGCAGACACAATATATGTGTTTCTATATTACTACATGTGCATACGTTCAGGCACACATATTTGCTACGGTTATTATGCAGCAACACTTGGCATATGCTTGAGGTATCGTATCACTTTATGAAACACATTTAATCTTCATAATTTCCTCATAAAATATGTATGGCCCTTCTATCCCAGGTGAGATACAAGAGGTGAGGCTTTCCAAATGCCCAGCCCTGGATCCATGAGAAGCAAAGATGGCAATCCCACCTAATGATCTAACCATCTGACAACGCTGGCACAAAATAGCCATCTGCCAGGCTGATCAGCGTTCCACGAGTCCAGATATCTCCCATGCTGCTTTTGCAAATCCCTCAGCTTATAAGAAGATAAACCATAATTTTCAGGAAATGGGGAGTCTTTAAGAAAAATATTTTAAGACTTTCAGACAGCCAGAGAGGGATGCCTTTTAGAATTGTATTTAATTTATAATTAAACTTACTATTTTTTAACGAGGTATAGGTCCCTCCAGAATATAAATAAGGGACTTTAAGTGAAATAATCTATAATTAGAGGATCCAAATGTTTGGTATGACATTTATCTTTTTTTTCCCCCCCTTTTTTTTTTTTTTTTCACTTCACAGATAACCATCTGCTTTAGAGCAGTTTTTCACACGCTCTTGATTCTGACCAGGAAAGGATTTTTTTTAATAGTGTCCTATTTCTGAAATGTACATGGAGTAGGAATGCATAAAAGTGAAAAGGGTTTTAAGGAATTAGTAAAAATGGATGAAGCGGATTCCTACCTGAAATTAAATTTTGCTTTGTGCCTATAAATGGTTACTTGAAATGCATGGAAATTACACTTAAGCAAGAAAAATCTATCCTACAGTAGGTGGTCACCAAAGTCTCTGAAATATCAGGTATTTATGTGTCATTGCCAACGAACAAGTGTTAACAGAAAAAATCAACAATCTGAATGTTTTGGGTTTTGCCTAGAACTGGTAAGTGAGTAATATCCAGCTCAGACTTCTCTTCATCTCTAGGTCATGATTAGAATATATCAGTCTGAAATGTGAAATAGTCTTTTTTCACTTTCTAACTGCTGTTGGTAAATCACATGTAAATCTCATGTAAATACAAATCATTAGTCTCTGCAGAGATCACCACAGAAAGTGTTCTTTGCCTTTCCTTACTCAGAGTATGCCTACATGCTAATAGTGGTTCCTTCTGTCTTTAAAATGTATTAACCTGGAAATTTTGATAAATCAAGGGCAACTGCTAATGAAAGCTATCAAAGTTACCAAAGGGACCAGTATAAAGGAAATGGAACGCTGCAGATATAATATCTTTTATGGGAAGGAGCACTGGAGTTAGTGAACTTGTGAGGACGCAAGTTAAAATTCAGAGACTTATTAACATCTTTCTTTCTTTCCAGCTTTTGTCTTCATCATATTGTTTTATGGGTTAAACACTTATTCTGGGATTTTAGTTTAGACAGATAATTTTCTGGTACTTTCTCATTTTCCAGCATCAGTTCTGGCTGTTTCCCCTAGGAACTTAAGGGAGAAACCAGCCTTCCAACTATTATTAAACTGTCCTGTGCGAGTGCCCTGGTGACACCACAGCTAACGGCATCTCTTGGCCTGCAAGCCATGGCGAAAGATTCTTGCTGAAAGAGCTATAAACTCCTTTCTACAGGTGTTGATTGCTTACCTGAATGGAAAACTTCTGATTCTGGGCAAGATTTTATTTTTAAAAAGAAAGGCAAATAAAGATATAAAATTAAAGCCTGAATGCAGTCAGCTGCAAAGAAGAATGCTCTGTGGGCCAGGTGATACGGAAATCAAAGGCAAACAAGGATGAGTCAGGCCTTAAAAATAGATCTGAGCAGCTGCTTATTGGGAAAGCAAAGGTGGTACACATTTGGCCATTTCTATAATTATTACATAGATCACATCATCTACTTATCTGCAACTTTTGACGTGTCTGTCGTGGTATTGGCTACATTGGGACTGTACACCAGCTGAAAAGATCATATTAATGTATTATTCTTGGTCCTAACAACTTTTGCAGATAGTTTTGACTTCCTATTCTATTATTACTTACCTTTTTGAGGCAAAAAAATATTAGGAATTCTGTTAAAGACAGATTTTACACGAAAAATTTTGTGCTGACCCTGTTTGCTGTGAGGCAAAAAACATAATTTGTGTTTGTAAGTTGTTTGTCCAGACTGGGAGGATTTTGGGGAAGGCAATGTTGGGTTGGGTTTTTGTTTGGTTTGTGTTGGTTTTGCCTCTGGCTTTTCTTGTGTCCCATGACAGTGCTCAGCTGTGCAGGCAAAAGGGATAACTTTTCTCCTGACTCATAAAAATGCTTGAGAAAATTACTCTTTTTTTCTTTTTTTTTCTTTTTTTTCTTTTATGTTGGCACAGAATATACCCAATGGCTATTTTTTTCCCTTGGGCTTTGGTTTTGTTTTGTTTTGTTTTTTCCCCTTCAGGGTAAATTACTAATAGACTTTGTTTTTTTCACTTCTCTTCTTTGTTTGTTTCTCCGATGTTAGTTTTTAGTAATTTGTTTAAGAACAACAGACAAAGAATGGTAGGAAGAATTTTAATGCGACTTCTTGGTTATAATTAGGAAAAAAGTAGGAATATGTTTCCTTGTATGTCGTTTATAACACTTCGGGCAATTTGCTGGTGTACTGCTAACGGATTGCCTTGGGGAATATGAACTCCGTGCGTGCCCTAGTCAGACTCCAAACTTCTTTTTGAGTTTTTGACTCTGTCTTGCCACTTACTCCCTCTCCTGAACTGTATCGTTAGGGGGCTCCAACAGCGAATCCTTGACTGAAGTGTTATTACCACTGAAACGTAATTGTGCACGACAGTAAGTTACCTCCTAGTGATGACTGAGCTGACAAGAACGAAGTTTTCTGGCAACGGGCATCTGCCGATTTGTATGGTGACATTGTGAGAGCTGGTCACTGGAGTCACCTGAAAAAGTCGGGCAGAACTTGGACTCCTTGGCATTATTGGGAGTTCAAAAAGAGGGGAATCTCCTTGAATCATGAGCTTGATGAGACAAGGGTTCCCCTTTTCACACAACGGAGTCTTTTGTCAGGAAAATGGCTGAGCTACAAAGAAGCGTGTTGTATTTGGAAAAGCTGTTGTATTCCAGTAGCCTTAGCAAACATCTAAACTGTCAAGAAATGTATCTCCTATTTCACACTGAGGTAACCACATTATGTGCATTTTAGTTTACTTCCAGGCTTGCTTTCTGAGTGGGGAAATTAATTTTTCTGAGATGAAATCTAGGTGCAGTTGTCTGGAAAGCTTATTTCAGAGGCCGCTGCCCAGAGGCAGCGTGGCTGAGGCCACGCCAGCCCGGCTCCTCTGCCCGGCGCTGTCCTCAGACATCTCCGCGCTGCTGGACTCCCCAGGCTGATTGCTTAGGAAATGTGGCAACCTCTCATTACAAGTCCATCACAGCCTGCTTTTTGCAGGTTTATGTCATGTAGCTATCTACCGAAGACCTGAAAACTCAGCTCGGTGCTTAAGGTGCTCTAGTCAGCTCTGCTTATTGTAGCTTCCTAGCCTGGTTCTTTATGGTATTTCTCTGGCTTTTATGGAGACCAGGCAATCCTTAGACAGCTATTGAATGAATAAATCAGGTTCCTACTTCCCATTGCAATTAAATGGAAATTTATTGCCTTAATCCATTGTTATTTCTTTGAAAAATCACAGTTTAGCTGCTGTAATAAAGGTGTTCAATGCTCTGGTTTGCAGTATTCCAAGAGAAAGAGAAACTTGTTTTGATGGTCCCTTCTGGCCTTGAAAAGATGAGTATTGATAAGTATTTGCAGGCACCTAACTGGGAACTTTGCCCTACCGGAAGTAAGCTGGTACAAATCCTTCACACCTCAACTGCTTATATATTCTCTCCTCATCTTTCCTCTAAAAAATTCAGATCTTCCTCTCTCATGTACAGACCTGTCAAGCTTCATGAGCTGATCATAAGCCTCGCTTTCTTGACCTGTAAGACCATCTGATTGTACATTCATCCCCATCTCCTGGTCTGATACATGTTCCCACTTCCAATTTTCATTATTTTGAGAGATCTATCTCTCTTTTACCTGAAGGAAGTAGAAAAATTTTCTCATTGCAGGCAGAGCTTTTTCAGGACGTTGCACAGCTCTTTATCCTTTTTCTGATCAGAAAGTTTTACTGCACTTGCTGTCTCAAATACTACGTGTTATGAAAGGTCTAAAGGAAAAATGGACTTTCATACTTTGATATATTTAAATAGAAAAGATCACAGAAATCGTGCTAAAAATCAAAAAGGTATTATTCACTTCCTTAAAGCATATTAAGATCACGGATACCTATTTTTTTCCCTATAAATTAATACCACTCCCTCCCAAACTCCCAAAAGAAAACCCAGATTCCCAGACAATCATGGTTTGTGAATAGCTCAATCTAAGCTGCATTTCTTTCTCAAAAGAATATACTGTCCCAAAATTACATCAACAAAAAGGATGGGAATTTTCTTGGTACATTGATACTTGCGTTTCTTAATGAGTTACCACTTCTCTGAGTATCGTGTAATAACATCTACGCATAAATTTTATCAAAAATATCTGGTTTGCAATTTGAAGGAAATGTGAGGTAACTAGCATTTTAGAATGCAGTAAAAACTATGAATTTGTGTGAAGGTGACATAAACAAGGTAATTTCATTATTTTCTATGCATATGCCTTTACTATAAAAATATGTGTTACAGGAACATACTAAGGTTTGCTGATCCTTTGATTAGCTAAGGCCGCCTTCCATGTTTTCCATCTTCCCATCATTAAATTAATGACCACCAAATGTAATACAACATCTCCAATGAAGAGAGTCTTGAACACAATTTTCTTCTACACAAGACATAGTATTTCACGTTAAACAAATTTGGTATCCATCTGAAGTTCTTTTCTTGGCTTCCCTCGGAATGATTTCTAAGAATGATTCAGGCACAAGGTGCTCGGTATGGAGGCAGTACGCCACCTAATAGCAAACATGAAAGGAAGAACGATCTTTGTAATGCAGGAGAAGGGAATCAGAGTTCGGTTTTTTTTTTGTTTCCTATCCACTTGTTTAAAAAAAGATTGTGACATAGTTTCTTGTTCTGTAGAATGGAAAATTGCTATTTATTATATTTGTTATAATGCTGTCTTCATTCATTAATATTTATAAAACGTTTTGAGATCTTCGGAGAGCTATATCCTGTAAGTGAATAATCATTCACTCCAAAAAACCAAAGATATTAATATTGGTAATTATTAATATTATTTTTAAAATTTACTTTGTTACCTGAATTAGAAAAGTATATAGTATTTTTCTCTTCATTTAAACAAAGGAAACCAGTAAGTTTTTACCTTTGCATTCTGAAAGCTGTATACAGCAACACTGCTTGCAGTTTCTCTTTTCAGAATATATTTGTAAATCTGAATGGTAAAAAAATATTTCTTTCTTCTTCTGGGATCTCTGTTACACCAAATTACACCAAATCTTTGTTAAACCAAATTTAACTATTATACTTGTTACAGCAACAGAAATTTGATTTGTTTTGTTCAAATACTGCCATTTAGACAGGTATTCAGTGTATTCCACTTTCCTTTTTCATTCTTGCTGTTTATTAAAATAGGCCATGATTTTTATCACGGGTTATCCTACTGTAAACACACAACTTTAATTTCCAAAGGCATCTCCCTTCCTGAGTCCTATGGTAATCCTCAACCCACACATTATTGGTTTTCATTTCCTTTTGAATGTCAATTTTAAACCTTTAAGTATTGAGCCCAAATTAATTTTTTATATGGGTTCTTTATTCGTCATATGGAGTAAATTGGCTAGAATAGGTCACTTATGTGGTGCTGGACATTTCGCTAGAACAATATCTCTGTAAAACAAAAAATTCTCCCCTCTTGCTTGATTGCTACTCTAATAGTATTTTAGAAATAGTTTAGGTAAGATTAAGAAAGGCCCTTCAACAAAACTTTGGCTAGTACTTTGGGAACAGAGAAGCGTGCTCTCTAAGAAATAGTAATTGTTAGAGATTACATTAACTTCATGCTTTCTATTTATGGATTTAAATACACTGCTTATGGGAGGTCTTGACTTACTAACCCTGGAGAATGGCTATTTATTCTAAGGCTGGTTCCTGATCAAGAAATCCCAGTAAAAGCTTCCGTAAAGCATTCTCTCACAGGGAAGTAAACTGATTTTGAGAGATTGTGCTTAAAGGGAAAATGTAATTAAGACAAAATAACCCATCAACACCTGAACGTTTGTTCTTCATCAGTTCCCGTTGTGATGGTGTATTTGCAATATGGACACTTAGGCAATATGAAATAGGAAAGACCACTGAAGAAGCTTACACAACTACCTGAATATCACAGACAGTGGGTCAGGCATTCATATAGCTAGCCAGGAACTGGGCAGGCCTAATTAAGAGATTTACTAGATTTTATTCAGATTAGTATTAATAGCACACTCCACGATTAAACTGTTGAAAATGAAGTTTGAAGCTAGCAAAATACAAATATTGTATGAATACCTGTTGGCTTTAAAGCTTGCTTTCTAGGGAAAACAAACATTTTCTCAGTGTCCTGTAAGGATTTTTCTGTGCTTTCTACAAGCCAAAGTTTACTATATATTTTATTTTTATCAACTTATTCCTGTAAATTCCAATTGTTCTCTCTTCATTGGAGACCTGTTGGTAATAAAATACTTTAACAAGTGCAAGTGCATGATTGGGAAATCCATCCCCAGTTGGTTGCATTTAGAAGTACTCCAGTTGGGTGCATTTAGAAGTACTCTAAAGTTTGCATATCGGAGATCAGCAGGTGTTAACACAAACGCACTATTGAGCTGTGCAGTGGGTCTGAATTTGAAGACGAAAGGACCGTTACTGTGGGGCCAGTTGGCTGTTGTGTCTGGGTCAGAGGAAGTTTTACTTGCTTTTTTTATTAATTTAATGCACTAAACTGCCTACCCAAAAAATGTTTTGTCCTCTTCCGACTTCTGTCCCATGAGGCTGTGCAGCTGGTGTTGAAAGGGAACTCTGGACGTCTTGCGTCAATCCCAATTTTATTTGTTGTCGTTGTCAGTTGTGGGGCTTTTTTCTTCTGGAATTTTTATGTTTGAAACCAACATAACTGCGGCTGTTGTGGTGTTCTAAAACAATCACCTTAGCTCTGCCGTTGCCTGTGGACTTCGTATCTCTCACCCTACGTAAAAGAGAAGCTCTGATGGACAAGAGCCAAAAGGAAGAATAGATGGAGAAAATAATTGAAGGTGAGTATCATAATAACTAGTATCATCTTTAACACGCTGCAATTATATTAAATTACTGATATATATTATTTAAAACAGAAGAAATGAAAACATCAGGTATAGGTCATTCTGATATTCTTTGTTAGAAGGATGATAGACTGCCAAATTTCATTTTTAAGTAGACATAGGGCATTTGAGTGTTGGCCAAGAATTCCAGTATACCCCTGCTTTTAGTTGTGAATCTAGCTGGAAGAATCACCTTTGTCTCTCAGTTGTGGAAATGAGACACAAGCATTGGTTAATAAATTTGTTGCAGTTCATTGCTGTGACAACTAATAGATGTACATAGTGGCAATTTGCTTAGTAGATTATAATTTACTGACACTTTTTATAATTAGAATGTGATCTTCCGTTGTCTTTAATCTATTTGCATCATGGATGACAAATTTCTTTCCTTAAGGGCAATTCCTTATTATCACAAAACAATTTCACCCAAACTGTTGCATGAAGAGAACAGCCAAGACTGTAAGCATTTGAAATCCTGGGATTTCGCTCTTTAAGAGCCACATCATAAGTGCTGATTTATCATAGTTCTTAGAACAATACCCTTTTCAACTGTAATCACATTTTACACCAATTACAAAATGGACTCTGTAACTGTTTTGGCTCTCCAGATCTCTGTTATCATGATAGATAGGTATCTATCATAGGAAACTATTGCTTTTACTAGTCAGAATAATATTACTGGGAGATACAGCATAGCACGTTTCTTCTAAGCTTCAGGAAATGATTCTAGCAGTAGAAAAGTTGACAACGGTCACATCACACAGGAGTGTCCTCTGATTTTGGATGGTCAGCTTGAAACAACCGAGGGGAGATTCTCGGAGACGTTATCTTACCATAATTTCAACTGAAGCCAACACAAGTAGGAAGCGCTCAGTTGTGCTAAAAGTCACTGTCGTTGCCTCCATTAACTTTGTCCTGTCAGAGCAGGGAATCATGGAACTTGAATGTATACGGTAGCCACACCCAGTAACATTCAATGAATATTCATTTAGTACAATCCAATGAATACTTCTTAATTTCTCTATTTTTTGTTTCTTGTGCACGCAACCGAACTCAGTTAAGGAAGCAGAAAACCCAGTGCAGAACCCGAACAAGGACTGAGTGAAGTAACCTCAAAAAGCAAGAAAAACCTAAGGGGCATTAACAACATGAGTAACACGTGGATTCTTCAGGCTGCTAACTTTGCTGCTCCAAAAAGATAAGTTAAAAATTAAAACCAAAATTGTCCTAGCTAAAAACTAAAAATCTAAGAAACAGCTGCAAGCACTTAGAAATGCAGCAATAAGAGCAGTAGGCAAGTGGTTTATATGGAAAACCACACAGCGTCTTCTGCTTACACGCATAGCATGGTACAAAGGCAAACCACCTTATCTGTACCTGCAGGAGTAGCAGATGCCCACTGGGAAGTAAACAAAACGCATTTCATCGCAATGTTTTACCATAAACAACTCTCACGAAACGAACGGTCAGTTTTGCCTCACATTAGTGCAGATGACTGTCACTAGCTTTAAAATGGTATGTGCCAGCATGTGTCTTACTTTCAGCAGTTTATAAGATGCTTTAAGTTACAGAAAGAAATATTCCATTTCTTCCCAAAGAAAGCATTTAGAAAACAAATGGAACAGAAGTAAGATTCTCGCTTTATGTTTGACTTGGACTCTAGCTTACATAGGCTCCAAGGAATGTGCTGTAGTGAAAACAGTAAATTAGAGAAGATAAAATCATTTAAAGAAATGTCATCTGGTGCTTCAATGGAAAAGAAAAAACAATGCCACAAATTCTCTCAGTTTCCTCCCTAGATATGTTTTTTTATGATCTGAAACTGGGAGCTGAGCTGTCCTCAAAGGTCATGGAAAGCAAAAGAAAATATTTTCCTATTGAAAAGGGCAGTCATTTTCTTAAATTCTCCTTCACTGGCCTAATTCTCCCTGTTTTCAGGTGAACCACCTTTGAGTACCAGCTAGTAAAAGTAGCATCTCGGGAAGTTTTTATTTGAGATTAAATATTTGCTTCTTCTTTAACAACAAAGTCCTGCAAATGGTAAATAGTTTGGCAAAATAATAATAAAATGATTCTAAGAGTGGAAAGTACAGAAATATATAAGCTTCCCTTGGCAAAACCAAAAAGCGACCCCTCCTCCCCCAAGGGCTACGTTTGCTGTCCCAGAGAATTTGTCTCTAGTAATTACGGGCACATTGCAGAATCAGAGAACGCGAACAAAAGACGTGATTTGGTCTGTGCTCTGATCTCATTTTTCACATTCTTATATATATATTTTTTAACAACAGGCTTTTCAGCTTTTAATACGCATAATGATGAATTTCAACTGTATAACACTTAATGTAATGTATTGATGCATCTGATGAAGCTTACTGTAAAAGCTATTTTTTTAAATAGCAACATAGTCACTTTGTCAAAATCTATAGCTACTAGATTCATTAATAGGAAACAATAAGAAGTGGTGGATGTAAACCAATGTATTGGCCTCTTCTAACAAAACGAGCTGAGCTTTGTCAGCATGTGTAAACAAACCAAAGCCTCATTTTGATAAGTAATATTATATTTTCATAATTTTGTCTAATTTAATTATGCTAGCATTATGAAGTCATGTAACCATTGTAACTGAATCAGTGTCAGAAATCAGCTATTACTACAGTTAGGACTTAAGACAGATGAAACTGTAATATCCAAAATGGGGAGAACAGTTTAAATTGTGCCATGCAGAATTTATTGTGAACTAATAACTGGAGAACCTATCTTAGAAAGAAATCTCTTTCCTCAGAATATCCGTCATTTCACTGATTGTTTTACACTTGCGCTACTGCCATTATTTCTGGAATGCTATTACTGTATAAATATATATATACACACACACAGACACACAAATTTGTCAATCCCGATTTGTTAATTTTATGCACTTAAATCATCACATTGATGTACTTACCTGAAATTGTGCAGGAATTTCATTATTTTGTTTTAGTGAAAATCCATTTTATTGGAAAATCTGCTTTAAAATAATAAATTCTAGTACTCATGATTCATCCGTTTAAAGCAGTTGCTTTGAAAATTACTCCAAAAATGTAATTTTAAGATTCATATCTAGTTTTTATACTGACTCTAGGCTAAGTTTGCCTTTTTCTAACTGCCACTCTTGCAGATCAGCCATTGTATGATGTGGAGGTCATGACAGTTTCTCTGTGGTTTGTTTTATCAACTTTAATAGTAATTCTCGGTCACAAGCTAGGAATAATTAGTAGTTCTGTTGATGAAATATACAACAAATAGAATTTAGTGTTCTCACTTTGAATCTGTACAAAAAAAGAATTTTAGTCCACTGCAATTGAGATCTGCTTTTATATAGGAAATTTTCAGAATGAAAGAGCACTTTGGGTCTAATCACCTTTCCTTGGCCTCATTGCTGTCGCATTAACATGTCTCATCATAACACTCTGAGAGGCAGGGCAGTCTGCCATGTCTACAGAGGTTTTAGGCAGCTTGTCCCTGATTAAACAAAAATTTGGCAGAGGATGCAACCAAAGTTGCATCTCCTGACCTGTGCACTAGACCTGTAGTCTTTCCACAGATGTATCTTTTCACTGACACCACCAGAAAGTCATCAGGTGACTTTGAGATGCATTGTATGAAGACTGTTAAAGCCAGTTGCTTGTGAAGCTCATTTATCTAAATCAAGGGGTTACTTTAAGCATGACAAAAGGGATAGGAGGCATGGCTTGTAGTCTTTCCTTGTTTTATTTTATTCTCCTCCCTCTTATTATCTTGTCTTGTAACCTTGGTTAAGTCCATTAACCTCTTTATGACTCTGTGTCACTTCCCATGTGTCGTCCTTTTAGATTTAGTCATTAAGAGCAGGCATGTATACACGGTACGTAGCACAACGGGGCCCTTAATGTTACTGCAGTAGAAATTGCAAATAATTGAAGTAACCTATCAACAGTCAATAAGCCAACACAGAGCTACCCAATGATCCATGCCATTTAATTTTCAATCTAGTTAATGTTTTAATTATTTTACTCCCCCTTTTCTGCTTAGTGTTGTCACTGTGTACATGGGAATATTCAACTTTGTTTCCGCATCAAGCCACTGACTGCTCTAGCAAGGTATGAACATAGGACGTAGGTGGGCTGGGACTTGATATGAACAAGCTGACATTGTCAGGGTAAAAAACGTTCCCTAGAGAAAAGCTTCACGTTTATGACAATTGAACTCGAAGTGTTTGTTCTTGTTGGGTATTTGGCACCATACCTTTCAAAGAAGTTAAAAATCACCAGGGCTCTGTTGGGTCTCCAAGTGCAACGATGGATCGTGTGGCCATTTGGAACAGCAGATGCGATCTTTCTTGTTACAAATGTCACTGCTCCATTATGTCCTAAGTGGTTGTCTCCATCTCCTCTAACAATCCATCAGAACAAAAACTTCTTGTACTTCCCATTTTTTATCAATTTTTTGTTATGAAACAAAGGGTTTTTTCCATGCTTTTCTGAATGAATACATATGTTTTAATTAAGATTGAGAATTTGTGCTTTCTTAGTCTTTTTTGTTTTCATTTTCCATTTTTTAACCTTCTATGCTACTATTTCTTGATATTAATATTCATAACACAAAGTTCTATTTTAAATTCATTACTTCTTCCATTCATTATCTTATCTCTATATGTATGTCTTTAAAAGTATAAATAAAAATTCATGAAAGAAAAGCCAGAAAGAATAAATAGAGAAATTAATTGCTGGATTTGTTTTTCTTTCTGTATATCCTTTATTAGGTGGTTTATTGTTCTAATATTTACTGATAGGTTTGCTCTCCCTTTGCTTGGATATGTGCTATTTCTTTTAAACAGTTCACTTTTTTATTAAACTAGTGAGGGAACTACCCGTATGTTACAGAACTGGATAAGGATAACGTCCACCTTGTTCACCTTGTTCAAACCAAGAGATTTGTCTTTGCCAGTATCCTAACGTGATCTTTCTGGTTTTATTAATGCTATGTAAATCCCAAATTTATTTGCAGAGGAAGGCCCAGATATCTTCTTGGGGTCACTTAACAGACAGAGGTCCAGAGTAAGCTTTTAAATCCAGTCTTATCATCTCTTCTATGGCAGTTTTTATTTCTACAAAACTCTGTAAATCACTACTTGAAATTTCCAGTGTTTACGTGCATACTTGCACCTTTCAGTGTAAGTTAGTATCTCCCCAGTCAAAGCAATCTCTTGCAATGCTGGATTACAGGAGCAATTTGAGAATATAGCCTTGAACGCTTTATGTGCTGTTTCTGTTGAATAGGGACAGGTTCCCTCCTGGAGCTTTCCACCCAGAAACACTTAGATAACTTGTACTTAATGAATTCAAGTTAGAATAATATCATATCTATATTAATTGATTGGTTATGTTTGAAACAGATTATTTCTCACAGTTTGCAGCCTGAAAGATTTGGGGGAAAACATCTAGCAACTTTTGAATGGTTAACAGTATTTAAATTTTCAAATCCCTGGTTCTCATATCTGCGACATTCATATTTTGAAGGGCAGGTTCACTTGTGCAGTCCATGTACCCACAGTTAGACAGTGACGAAGGCCACAGCCTAACTATGGAAGACTGGAGCAATGTGATCCATGTCTGTCTTATGTAAATTGCTCTTGTCACAAAAATATTCTCCTATGATGGCCTTTCCCTAAAGCAAGAGGTTTGAAACTTTTTAGAAGTTCTGACTTCTGTTTTTTTTCCAAAGATAGGTCTGGATGCCAGTTTAAAAAAACTGAAGTCAGTTGACAACGTGGTCGGGTTGACAATATAATTGAATCTAAAAAAAATGCATCCCATAGGTCCGAAAGAAAAAGCTGTGGACCATTCCTAAGTCTGTTCACAGTAAGTTGAGAGCCACTCTTCCGAGAGGGAACGCTACTATTAATCTTTACATCACATTACAAATAAGTGAGGAATGTTGCTTTGGTACCTTCCTTCTTTATTTCAGCTCAATTCCATTCCTAAGGACAAAAAGAACATTACATCCTATTTTTGTCCTTCGCTAAAATGTATCTAGAGCCCTTAAGTTTCCTGAGGCCCAGCGGCAATGACCCTCGGTGCAGTGCTCCCAAACGCTTGGGGTGAGCTGTTGTGGCTGCAGGGCATGTACCAAGACAGCTCCGTGTCCCCCTGAAAGCCCTGCAGCTTGCTTCTAGGACTTTGGTCTTTTACTGCAGCATGTGTTAAATTTTAGCAAACAAATAGAAGATCTTCAAGCTGCTTACTGTTTTAATATTTCATCATTTTTTTTCCCCTCATAAATATAGATGTAGTCTAAGCACGGAGAAAATAGAAAAATCAGCAGGTGTAATATTCTGCCCAAGTCAGTGGAACTGCTTTAGGACACTTGGGCTTCCTTTGTAACCTTTATTACATTAGGGTACTATACAGCATACCATTAAAGTAAATTCTGGTCTTTGGTTGAAGTTCACCCTGCTTGTTCACAGAGATTTTTTTTTTTGTATTTTCTTGATTAAATTGATTATAACAAAGAGCTTTTAGGAAGTCATACTGCTAATAAACTACCTAGTAGTTTCATGAAAAAGTATCTCTCCTGTCAGCACGTTATGGTTTGTATGGAAAACCAAAAGCCAACCTGAAGGACTAACTGGGCTTTTAAGACCTTCCGCTTCATGACTAAGGACCGCACGCAAATGTCGCAATCTCGGTAGCGCTAAGCGCACAACCTGGCTATTGGCACGTCAGCGTTTTTATACCTGGTGTCAATGGATTTTCATGATGAAGAGCAATTGGAGTGTTAATGATGCTTGATGGTTCCCTTGTTAATTACAGTTTCAAGAAGGCAACCAGCTTGCAACTAATTTAATGTATTTCATGCTGAGTTTTGAATCATTCCACTTTATTAATAAAAATCTCATGTGATACTCTATCTCTATAATATGTCAATACTTTAGAAACCAAACTTAATTTATCTAAAGGTTGTCAAAAAAAATTCAACACATGCTTTTCTGTATCCTCTCTAAATGGGTACTAGAGCAATTTCAGCTTTTTACTACTTGTCTTGAATTTCCTCAGTATCCAAAATGTATTTAATATATTTTCCTAATATATATTTAACATATGTGGCCTAGTGAGGTTCTCAGGTGATGGTTTTAGACCTCCTGTATGAAAGCTGTCCCACTAACTTTCTGCTTGTTTATGCTGGGAAGCATTTTTTCATCATATTCCTATATGGCAACGCCAAGCCGGTTCAAAATCCAGAAACAAAATACTTGCTGGGTTCTGCATTTTCATCCTGATTATGGTAGCTGTTCTAAATCTTTATATCAGTTTTAGGATTCCCTTCATCCCTTAGATAGTTCAAAATTTTCTGCCGTCCTAATCAAATCTGCCAGCCCTTGATTTTATATTCTTTGGTTTCTACTGCTTGTTTCCTTGAGACCCTACCTACAGGTTTATATTTATTACTATTTATCCCTGTTTCCCCCCATTTACTGTAATAATATCTTTTTACATTGTCTACATAGCTGCATTCAGTTTTGTTTTGAAACATGTTGGTTTGCTTTGTTGTCAATTTTTAGAGAGTTGTGTTTTGCGATTATTGGTTTCTGGTTTTGAGCATCTCGGAAAATGCTCTTAAGCAGTTCCCAATTATAATTCATGATTTTCCATTTAAATTGAGCATCTACTAAGCTATTCTCAATTATTTTTTTTTTCCTGCTTAGCTCTTTCTCCCAAGTGATTTGGTTCATAATTATTTTCAGCTTTATGGAATTAGCCATTTTAAAGAAGAAGGAATACATAATAAACTCTGAATTTTGTGCTGTTTGCTTATAACAAAGTATATTAGGTTATAGTCACTGGCAACAAAATTACCATGAATTCTCTTGCTCTTCTTTATTTGTGAAGACCGTGGTTATAGGCATCTGTGAAAATGATCCGGCTTAAAAAATTTAATTTTTTTCTCCTGTGTTTGTAAGCTAGATTATTTCACCTGCCCAGTTCAGATACCTAAATCACAGGAACAGATGAATTGCCCTAACTCAGGAGCAGTAATCTTTTCCAGAAAGGTCTGAATGTAGTCTCAGGTTGAGAAAGAGAAAGCAAATGCAGGAGGGAGGTGGTTACCTTTTATATCAGATGTGCTTTCCTCAGAACAGTAGCCTGCAACCACAGCCTCATAGAGAATCCCCTCACGTTAGATCCTTATTTTTGAAGTAGGAGACCTTCTCCTATAATTTCCAAAGTTCCATTTTATTTCCAGCAGCGGGGGCTTTTCAGAATTCGACCTCTCAGATTTAACTCTCCCATGATTATATGATTGCTTCTGTACATATCACAGTTAGGTGTTGACGTATCCCTTCATCACATCCCCTGGGGTGTTTGAAGCTGCGTAGCAGATGTCACCAGGGGCCTCATCTTCTCTTCGGCAATAGTATGTATCCACGAGCAGTCCAGAGCTTTTGTTTCCATCATTTTGGGGTCCATTAGTCAAATAGAACCCTTTTTTTTTTTAACAGCTCTCCCATGGAAAAAGACAACATGACCATGCAGTGTTTTGTGTGCTTCTGACTGTCTCCTTCCTTTCTGGACTCTTTCCAAATAGATTTGGCGTATACGTGGCAGTCTCAAAAACAATTGGTTTTCTATAATTTGGGCTCATATTAGGTAGGAAAGTAGTTTCCCAAGTAGAAAAAGGAGACTAGGAGTGCCTAGGCTATGGGAACGGCTTATTAGATGACAGTGAATCCTCATGGGAGAGCTTTTATAAATGGTGAGCTGTGAAAACGTTTCAGCTATGGCTGATGTCATCTTAGATGACATCAATCATTCACATGAGGAAGATCATTAAGAGACCAGGCTTCATTAGTAGTTATACTCACAGAATTACTTATTGACATAGAATATTATTATCCCTCCCCATTGCCCCTCAGTCCCTTCTAAAGAGTTATTTTAACATTATTTTTCCAATTATAATCTTCCCACTAAGTTTCAGTGGTTACATTTGTGTTCATAAAGAGGCAATTCCAGTGGTGCTTCTCTGTTTCTCAGGCACCTCACAGGGATGTCATCTTTCCACAAAGTCCTGAATACATTCTGTTCTCAAGATCTCGCGTAGACCTAAATTAATGCTCCTTTTGCTCTTTTTTTTTTTCCCTCTGTTTTCCCATTTGTTCTTTTTTTAGAGAAGTTTCTGCCTCCGGTGAGTCCGCTAGCTTGCCACTGAGTACCTGTCCTTGCAGGTCCCACTAACTGCTGTGTCGCTGCTATCTGGGAGTCCAGATGTTTCTAGGATGTGCTGGTGCTGTGC
This sequence comes from Theristicus caerulescens, assembly GCA_020745775.1. Lineage (NCBI taxonomy): Eukaryota > Metazoa > Chordata > Aves > Pelecaniformes > Threskiornithidae > Theristicus > Theristicus caerulescens. The sequence goes on along the minus strand of CM036565.1, from coordinate 3,349,693 downwards.
ATGTGTTCTGTATTCTTCCAACTCTTCCATAGTGAGGACGTGAAAGGTTTACTGGACCCAACTCCTCAGGACCCGTAGTAATAAGTAAAATATTTTTACTTTGCTGTTTTTTTTTGTTTGTTTTTTTTTTTTTTTTTTTACTGCTGAGGGTGTTATTTAAGTTGAAATTAGGAGGTGTTGGGAGGTTTAGGGGTCCTTTTTAGAAAGCGTGGTGTAAATCCCTTTTGAGTTAAATTCAGTGAAGAGTCACGCTGGGCTAGCACAGAAACCAGGACAAGTATAACTGTGTTAGTACAGCTCTGTCTGGGTTAAGTAGCTTTACTGAACAGCAGGGCATAGGAGGCTGATCAGAGGACTGTGCTAATTCAGTTAAATCCTTTTCCATTTTGGAAATGTCATATTTAGAGCTGGTATATTTCTGTGTAGGGCTGTATTTTGTCATGCAAACATACCCTGATAAATCTTTCAATTCTGAGGTCAGTGACCCATTCACAGATGAAACCACATTTTTTTTCCCCAGCTAAAACATCTAGATAGCATTGTACAGAATAAAATACAAGGTGATGAACCCAGACCCAATGGCTCTTTTAGCTGATGCCTATTATGTATGTATATGTGTGAAGGGAAGTATAATGCAATGACAGGCTTTTAGAGACTTCTAATCTACATTTTTCTTACCGCAGAAATATATGAATAGGAGCCTGACTTCATTTTCTGAATCCAAAAAGCACATATCTGGCCTATGCTTTTAAGCATACTTTCATTTTGCTCTTTTGCAGTTTGCTCAATTTTTTTGAGCATTGTATGCATACATCTCAGAGCAGAATGGCGGCTTTTCTTTTTACCTCCACTATTTTCTTCTCCATATTCCAGAACAACTGCTCACGTAGCAGGAGGGCACACATGTCTACATAGATCTAGACGATCTATGGTTATGCGACCTATTCAAAATGTTTCTTGATTTTTTCTTTTCCTATATTGCCTCCTGTACAATCCTTTCTTGTATACTTGGGAAAGTGCCGAAGCCCTTGCATTTTACCCTCAATATTAGAGCTCTTCCAATAACAGGGAGTTCATTGCAAGGGAAAAATGGTTCTACTACAGCTTCTGTTCAAATCCCAAATTCAGGTGTACGATCATGGCAAGGATTTGTGTTGGTTCTCTGCATGTGTGTGTTTGATGTTATAGCAGCTGAAAATCAGATGCTTTCAATTTTCACTTTCTGAAGCCCGCATAAGCAAAGGGATTTATTTTTCTTGATTGCTTAATTAAGTAGGATGTTCACTATGGAAAGCTGAATATTTGAAATTCTTAAGAGCTTAGCAAGTTGTTGGAAAACTTCTGATTTGATGTGAATAGAGTCAAACCAAGGGAGCTTACTTTCTTTAACAAAATTCAGTTTGGAGGACCTTTAAGAACTAATTAACTAAATTAATTGATATTGGTTTCACTGGAGCAGTTGTGTGTGTTGCCCTCCTGCCACTCTTACTCTTGCAATGCCAGAGCTTGTGGGTTTTTTTTTTTTTATGATAGAGATAATATAATGAGAACAAATCTTCTGAACCCCAAAATAGTGCCTGCTTACTTTGCAGCGTGCCACTACCAAGCTTGCACAAACTACGGAAAGCTTGTCTGCTTTTGTTTCCACCAACTTAAGCAGCACAGGTGTAACTTTGAAAATGAATCTGGGGGTGGTTTGGTAAGGACACGGTAGCTATTACTAAGCGGTGCTTCCACAGAATTGATTCTTGAAGGTACACTTGGAAGATTAAATTAAAAAAAAAATTACACTGGAACAATTCTGCAGACATAGAGATAACACAAGATAATACTTTAAGAGTGTTAAAGAGAGGAAAGTGTTGACTGATTACTTTCAGAAGCCAGATCTGTTCAATGTATTCCTTGGGGATTGTGCAGGGATGCACTTGCCTTAGGAAGATGCTAGAGTTTGAATTATAAATGACTGAAGGCACTGTTCTTAAATGTGTTTAAACACACGTGCGTACCCGCGTACATACATACATATAAATATATAAACCAACAAACAATCTGTTGCAGTCAGAGAAGTAATGCATCACACATTTCCTTTTAAACTTTTTTTACCTCCATTTTACCCATAAGCTTGTTTAAAGTCTCTTGTTTTCTCTTGACATCTGTATTTCCGGATGTCTGGAACTGCTTTTGTTATTAGCAGTCTAGATTCCCTTTTTTCTCTCCCTTTTCCTTTTATTCTTTCATTCTTTCTTCCTATTATTTAATCAACTCTACTTTTTTTCCTCCATTGTCTCTCCCCTCATACTTGGCTTTTGGAGCTCTTGGCTACAAATACAAGATTCAAAGGGCAAATCTATTAAAAGAAATGGCAGCAGCTTTACGGCTCTCCCAGGAAAGGAGAAGGTGGTGTTTCCCCTCCTCCCACTCCAGTGATTTCACCTGGGAAGCTGACAGTTCATTTGCACAAATATACTTTCTGCTTCCCCGACTGCAGGAGCTAATGGTGTCAGGAAGATTCTAGGACGTACCCCACTCAATGGGAGAACTGCAGGAGCCCTTAATTCCTTCACAAGATTGTCCATTAAACAAACAAACAAACACCTTTGGTTAACAAGACTGCCTTTTCTGCTTGCTGTTGCTGTATTTGGGCTTTATGTAATGGCTGGGAGCGTAGAGTACGTTTCCAGCAGAGGAAAGCCTTGTCTTTAGTGTTTCCAAGATGCTGCCAGCAAAGCTATTCCATGTAGGAAGGTACCTACCTTGCAGAAATAATTTTCTTTTGTTGTGTTTTCCCTGTATTTACTGGTGCTCCGGGCTAAAGCCTTGGGCCATCCTTAACATTTTCAATTTTTCACCTTTTTAATACCTCCCACAACTTCAGTTTCTTCTGTTGTTTCCCATTGGGCCTTTGATGGCTTGTGCATTGACAACTGAGAAGTTTCAGAGACTCTAAAGTAATGCCCACTTTTTCCTGCGGGGTGGTTTGCAAAATTACCAATTAAAAATAACCTCAATCAAAACTGTTTGATTTCAGAGTTCAGTTTTAAAAAAATAGCATGATTATAAAGGTGGAGCAGGAAAAAAAATAATTACAGGGGCTTTCTCCACTGCAAACTCTGACCTTGTCATACGTCACCCTAAACCGATCGTGCTGTGAATTACTCATATTGTAAACACAATAATCTTACCAGTACTGAAGTTTCAGTTCCAGCCTGGCTTTATGCTGTGCTGGGGCCTCTAAAAAGCCTCAGCACTGTCATTCTTGCATACCTGTTCTGCTCTGCTTTCTCATTGTGCGCCTACAAATCTATGCAACTGCGACACTGAATATACTTTGAATTGCTTTTACCAGAGCTGAATCCCAAGAATGTTCCTTGAGCAGAGGCAATACTTGCCCTAGGTGCTGTTTCCAGTCATTTTACAGAAATATGAATACACTGCAAAAATCGGAGCTGGTCTTAATTTTGAAAACAACTGCTGTATAGGCTCAGTAGAGTAGAGCACTTAAACGCAGCCCCAAACTGAATGTTTCATGAGCCCCTGGCCTCCTCGCTGATACTGAAAGTGTAGTTTGCAATAAGGTTCTGCACCTCGTTACATGCCAGGTATATCAAAAGCAGTCTTACTGCTCGCTATTTTATAGCAATCACTTTTTTAAATTGGTAAATCTTCACACAGAAAGAGGAAAAAATAGTCAACATTCCAGTAATTGTTGTTTCTCGCTGCAGACGGGGATTTACAAATAGTGCAACAATGTTGAAGGTAAAATTATTACTAGATGCTCTGCTGTGAGTTCTAGCAAGCTCTTGCCTAAAATCTGTCAACTAGAAGGCCACAGTAATGCTTTATGAATGTAATGTAGCTTCAGTTGTAAAAATCTGTTGCCGGAATCAGAGACAGAGATGGAGGGATTCGTCAAGGAGATGTACTAAAAATGCAATCCAGCCTACAGCTATTATTCTTAAAGAGGCAGACATAACCTAATGCTGATGTCCAGACTATTACACCTAACAAAACTAGTTTATTTTTGAAGCAGTTTATTAATTAAGTCAGAAATAACTCTGGGGGAAAAACTGAAGATTCTTTCTACAGGAAATTAAAGTAGCAACATAAACAAGTTACGAATACTCTATTTATTTCCAATTAATGAAATTTAATTTGAAAGATAGAATGAGCTTCCCATCCATGATCCTTATACCCACGTATGTCGTCTGGAAACAAAATTTACTTTAATTAGTGGCAAAAAGTATTTGCAATTTCCCAGTGTCAAAAAACCCATAAATTTAGGACGCTCTTCAGAAAACAACAAGGATTGCGTTACTTGTTTTACAAGACTATACTGAATATTTTTAGTAGCATTAATGATAAAAACATAGGTAAATCATATATACTTAGCTTTTTAACATCCCCCTAATATCTATAGCAGTTGTAAAACTACTCCTATCGTCGTTGCATCGTGCAATTAGAAAGCGGTATATTTAAATCGCCCTTTCCACCAACTTTTGCAAGCCCCTTCCAGTTTTCCTATCACTTTCTGATACAGGACAGTTGCTGGGCCTAATGCGATAATCTAAGTGAATTCTCTAGGAAAAATTGATATTAATTAACTGGTTGCATCTCCCCGTTATACACTTAACTCCGTGACTAACAGGAGACACTTTTTTAAATCCCATGCATATTGTCAGCCACTAGGGGCCATCGAAGAGTAATTCAACCTGCGCCTTCGAGTCCCTGGGGCTGGGACTTACCTTCATTTCCAGTTCAGCCTTCATTGGCACAAAGATCAAACATCCCACAAATCGCTTCCAAGCTTGAGCCTTCCATATGGCACAACACGGCATTACCGATCGCGCCAGCAGGAGAGCTCTAATGGGTCCTGACGCACAACATCCCAATTAAGTGGCACAATGAAAGCAGCAATTTTAGCTTGTTTAATAACAGACTTCACGGAAGCAAGTCTTTGCTTCAGAGGATCTTTTAATAAATGTGAGGTAAAGCATGAGAGGAGAAAAAGCTAAACAGAAGTATAGTTACTTTTTTACAGATGATTAAATTGGAGAATTGTTAGCTTGAAGATGAAGATTTTAGTAGTTGAAGAGAGTCTCTCCAGAGAGACCCCGTGGAGTTGCACACACAACTTACACACGCGTGCATCTACCAGCACTGGTTGTTTTACACTTGCCTAATATAGATGCCTTATTTGTTTTAAAAAAAACATACTTGAAACAAACAAACAAACAAATTTATTCATAGCTCATTGCCCTGGACTGCATCACAGAACCCTTCTGATGAGGTGGGGGTTTATTACATGGCAGAAGGCAGTGGCAAATAAGCAACTTTTTTGCTATCTTCTTACAACTAAGACCTACGTATTCTTCCATATAGACAAGTCTACTGTGCACAGTAGTTCCCCTCTTACAATCTGCATTTGCAGTTAACTGCAGAATTGACATAATGTGGTAGCAGGAATAACTCTTTTTTTTTTATTAAAGTACTTTTTGGTAGTGATTTTTTATATGCACGCACACGTTCCTAAGAGATAGCTCTGCTCTTCTTTCCATGAGAGCATTCCTTAATTACCTTGTACAGCTGAATAAGAGATGCATAGCAACAATAGATCAAGAAAAAGCATTAACGATCTTCTCTATAAAATAGTGACTTTCTCATGGGTGGTACTGGAGAGATTAGAGAACGTAGCAGTAATAAGAGTGCATAATTTACAGGCCAGTACCTCAGCAAGTAGATATGTGGCTGAGTTGCAATATGGCAACTCGTGTCAACCTGTCTTAGCAGCCACCTTTCCTTTCTGACCTCACACCGTGTATCCATAATACCTGCAACAACATAAGTTTCTCCTTCAGTAGACACGCAGGGGGAGACTTGTTGGCTTTCTTCTTCATTAGAGAGTGCTGAGGAATTCCAGGGCAAACCAGCAACACAAATAGCAAAGGCAGAAAGAAATTTGCAGTAACAGGATGGTGATTACTGAAAGTAGGTCTTAGTGTGGGAAAACCTGTTTTTATTTTCCCAGTATAATGCTCATTTCAGTAGCTGGTGACGTGATAAAATGGTACTTTTCACCACAGTTCATCTAAACAGCTAAAGACATAACTGAATTCAGCATTAACTAAGCTCCATAACATCCCTGTGGAAGTCATTGCTATAACGTGTATATGCTTACAGTGAAGCACCACGGGTCAAAGCTACATGTTTAAAACTACATGCGTACCAACTATAGTTATGAGGACATCAGAAAGATCTATCTAGTTCTCCATCATAGAATCAAGTTGCAGTGTTAGAGACCAAAAAGCATCCTGGAGAAGAGGTGATTGGGCACTACAGCTGTAGCAGGTACATGGTTAGGGGGGAGAGGTAAAAGGGGAGGGCCAGGATCAATTAAGAAGAGTACTTCTAGCCCTGCCCTTAGAAGGGCTCTTGCTGTGGTGAAAAGCTACCTGAAATTACCTGTTAGATGCATCTCCCAAGAAAAGGTAAATCTGGCGTGGGAATGCTGTGTGGGACGAGGCTTCTTTGCTGTTTCTTTGTAAGCCTGGTTTACATGGTGTTAAAGAGTTAAAAAATTTTTTTTTTTTAATTAAGCTTAAGTTGGGACCTGTAGTAGTTTAGTCTTTAGTTGAAAATTAGTAGCATTGTTTGCCCTTACACTACAATATAGAATGGCAGATCTTTGCTGCTTGAGTGTTTTATAGTTTGGATTGTACTAAAATATCTTCTAGGGAGTAAGTGGTGGGTAAATTTGGGAAGGTCACACGGTTTATGGAATGACTGTAACTTCTGAAAATGGAAAACGTCCCACTGAACTGCATGCAGGCAACACAGTTTACCCATGTGAAGTGCTGATAGAAATGCTTATGCTTAAGTCAGTTTACAGTCCCTAGCTGTTCTGAAGTGGCCTAAGCCAGCTGCGGTCAGCACAAGGGGAAATCCCCATCCTCACCGTTCCTGATGAGCTAAATCACAGCCACTCTGATGTCAGGTTGTGGTCTGGGGAGGGTTGTAGTGACTCGTGGTTCTGCCCTGGATGGTTATGTACGAGTAGAACTTTTTTTCTTGATTGGTGATAGACCTTAGAGCTAGTCTTCTACTTTCTTAACTTCTGCCAAGACCATTATAACTGGAGGTTTGCTGTTGTCCTGCCTGGCATAAAATGTAAAAATTTAGAAGAGACTTTATAATGTTTCATCTCTTTGCTTGGATTCCTTATGTCCTCTGTGGCACTAGATAATGTTTTTCACATCTGTATTTCAGCAGCGTTAAAAAATCAGGCTGTTATGGTACTTGAGAGAAACAAACACTGTTCAATGGCTTTGCCCTTTCCTCTCCTGAAATTAGCAGCGCTGACATGAAGAAAGGGAGAGAGCTGCTTTTTAAAAACATGTTGCTATTTTAAAGAAGTGATCAAAGGCTGGCCTTTCATGAATGTCTACACTTAAAATGACTTTTCAGTTGTCAAGTATGTGTGTGATGCAGTTAGAATGGAAATATTGACATAACAATAATAATAAAAAAGACATCAAAATGCTGATTAAAAATAGACATGCAGAAACACTGTCCTGGTGCCTCACTGGTTAAAAATACTCCTTCAGCATACCAGGGTCCTGGCATAGAACTGCGCCTGGTAAGTGTTACAGTAGCACCACCAGCTAAAGGATTTCCACTAAACGTATTAAGCTATGGATGTGCCTTTTTTCCCCCAACAGTGCTCCTCTAACAGTATTTGGGGAGGGAGAGAAAATATCTCCCAATATAGGATTCCTCATTGGAAGTATTCTATAGGAAAAACTGTAATTGTGGGGGAAACACGCTCTTTAAGCATATATAATGTCCAGGGCTACTGTAGGAACTTGCTGTATTGGTTTGCAATGGCAGCATGTAGGTATTAAACGCTTGCACTGGCTTTGGAGTAAGAAAGACCGAAGGAAGAAAAATAGCACATAGACAGACTTTTCCTTGGACAATCGTGCTAGCTGTCAATTAGATAAATTGTTTTTATGGTATGTTTTTACTGCATGTTTTTAACTTTAGCACCTGTTTTCTACTTAAATATCTTTGGGCTATCCAGAAATTCTCCTCTGTTGCCTTGAGGTTTTTACTCTATATATCTCTATTGCTCTCGCTGGTGTGATTTATGTTTCCTTTGCTTAGGAAAGGAATCAGACAACATTGCTTAATAGAGTAAATGTGTTATCACACAGTAATACACTAGTAAATGTAAAAGGTATATCTCTGCACTAGTATGGATGGAGAAGGTAGGATATGTAATAAATATTTTACAGCAGGGAAGTTGTGTTTACTGACCTGTATAAGCTTCAGGGATTTCATTCTACAAGTGTGGTAATAGATTTGTTTTGTGGTGCACGCACCACTCAAACTTGTAATCAATATAAGCAGAGTGGTGTGGCACTCTTGCATGTGTTGGATTGAGTCATTCCAGGCAATCGGATTTACGTTCGTAAAAGTTCTTGTTCTGTGGTATAATGTCTGAAGCTCATGTAAAATACAAAGGACTGCACAGTCCTCTGAAATTGAGCGATCCCTCACGTTTCAGCCAGCTACATGTGATGTTTTCAGCAAGAGCTCTTATTCCAAGTTTATGAATTGGAAGCTTGAGAGCCTGAAGGCACTCAGCAGTACAAGAGCCACTAGTGGATTTGCATATCCGTCTCCATTACCAGGGAGCCAAGGGCTAGAATCTGTCACACAGAGGAAGGTGTGGAGTCATATTCCCACTAAATAGATTGCTTGAAGAGCAAGTCATCTTGGAGAACTGGTGGCGTAATTCTCTGTTATGCCGTTAAATGTCCACAGTAGTCCACAACTGTAGTCTCAGTCCTTGGAATATCCAGTTCCAAACAGAAATGTGAGCTAAGGGTTTACACAGTTGCAGTGAAGCAGAGTAGGATTTGAGCTGCCATCTCTGGGTGAATTAACTCGCTGTTTCAGCAGAGCAGGTGGAGCTATTTTTGCCTGTCTGAGGGTGAGAAGCCCCACATCATCATCTTCACTCATGGGAAAGGCTAGGGAACTGAGCGTGCTGTTGCGGAGGGTCCAAGGGAAGCTGCTTTTGCAAAAGGATTCCTGCAACCTCACAGAAATTTTTGCCCTGTTCACCTCAACCCTCGTTCAGCACAAGCAAAGCTGATTTTCCAGGGCTATGCATTGCTTTGCTCATTTTTCATCTGTGCTAGGAAGCTGCCAATTTACCTAGAGAGCATCGTGATGTCTGGCAGAGGTGCTTCAAAAGTGTCTACAACCACCCCAGTCTCACCCACAAATTATACTACCATGTCATACCGAGATTTGGGATTTCTTTCTGGGGCAACTAGATCCTGTAGTTACCAGCCCTGGCAAATATAAAATGAAGTTGAGTGGAAAATGAAGGGGGCTTTTTGTTTGTTTGTTTTCTTTCGCCCTCTTTTGTTGTACTGTACTGGATTGCAGTTGTGGAATAGGCACATCTGAGGAGGGTGGGATTGATGACTATAAAGCACTAAGATGTTGGCTAGAAGATTTATAGGACAGTTTGTCAGTTGTATGACGTTAAACAACATAACCCACTGAGTGGAGTTGAAAGCAACACAGTTCCTGGCACAAAAAGGAAATGGTGTGAAAAAAATCTTGCGTCTTGCTCTCCCAGGATTCAAAATGGTCTTTACATCTGTTGTCTGTGGAAGTTCTGTTATGTGTCGCTGGCCTTCACAGCCAAGAAGATGCTCTGCATCTGCTCTGAAAGGCTAGATCCCTTCTGACAACATTAACCCAGCTTTGACAGATGCAGCTCAGCCAGAAGAACACCAGCTTTCAGCCTCTCTGCAACTTAGAAATAATGTATGTCCCATGGATGCTCACTCTGTGGATATCCATTCAATAGCTCAGCAGGACGTGCAGCTCTTGGCCCCAGGGTGCACGTACATAGCAATGGACAGCGGTGCCCTGTGTGCTGGAGATTCCAGCAGTTTTTAGTTTGAGCTTTCTTTTTTCCTCCTCTGACTACCCTGCTTCACTCAAATTAACTGAGACATATTTTATGACATCTGCTCTGAGATGAATGACTCCTGTCCACTAAACTTCATTGGAAATCTTCATTAGTGCTGTCTTTTCAAGTGCATACTCAGCCAATAGATAACATGGATAATATTTTGGGTTTGCTTTTCTGCAAACTTCTGTACTGGGCAATCCATTAAATGAAAGCAAAGTGGTATCGGATAGCTTTATCATAAAGTTCTGATTACTTCAGGGTATTACAGGACAGTGACATCACCTTAGGAAAATCTTCTTTAAAGACATTAATTGCTATAAAGATTTCATATGCTTATTATCTTATGGGGCCTCTGTTGTATGCACACAGCACTAAACAGTTTCTTGTCAAAGAGGCTGTGTTTTTTCTTAAAAGACAAAACATGAAAGATGAAAAAGATTTAATATCACATTTGTTCCGATCCAAGTGATGGGTTTTGATACTCTCAAAGTTTTTGCAACAAAGAGAGAAGATAAATGAGGAATGTTAAGCAGGATGGAAAAGGGGAGACTTCAAGGAGAGATGATGTGGCAGGGACAGGAAAGAGCAAAAATGGGATCCACTGGGAGCTGGGGGGGGAAAGCTGAGATGATGAAGGGGTTATCAAGAGGGTGGCTCAGATCAGATACAATCATGATCATGTGCATTCCTAAATTCCTAAATCTTAATTGTAGACCCAGGATTAAAGCAACTTCTTTAACATCAGAGGAAGCTTTCTAAAGAACGTGAACACCATTGGCAAATAGTTTGAATTGTCTCAAAAGAGTGTTGCAGCTGGCTTGTGTAAAAGCGAACATGGATTTTATGTAAATATAATTTTAAAGACAAGGGTTGAATAAAAGTAGAATTACTCCACAACATCAAGCACAATCCAGATCTGACTATTTTGCAAGGTTTGGCAAATGGCTTCCTAATAGAAACATGGACTGACTACAGAAGTCATAAGAGTCCATATAGATTCAGGTAAACCAGCACTTCTTACATCTGGTTAACACATACTGTGTGTTGAATCAAATGTGGCTTCACTTACTAAGTTTCAACTCTAAAAAAACTTTTTCTGTTTGTGGTAAGTGCAGTACATATTTGGAACATGAGTCCTAAAAGCTGTGTAGCTATTTAACAACTAACTTCTAGTATTTCATCTTTGGTATCTTATGGTGGGTGCTAAGAAACTTAGTAGCATATAGGTCACCTGACAGGACAATTTAGTTTAAATTGTGTACCTCCTAAAAAGGGCTGAGACTCACGTGAGGAAGTACTGCAAGCCTTAGGATTCCCTAACAAATCTTAAATTAACGAAGATCTCTTTTTAAAATGGTCTGGTGTGGAGAGCGTCTGCATCTACCTGTATCTGCTCCTGGAGGCAACAGCAGTAGTGGCAAGTTTTAACTCCGCATGAGGGAGAAACCAATTCTTCTCACTCAAGGTAGAATTCTTTTGCTTTTATGGCTAATATTGCATTCGCATGCCTTCAGTTCAGCAATCCAAATGACCACATACCTATTTATATACGAGGGGAAAAGCAGGCATACAGGGAAGCTTCCCTATCTTTGCAAATTGCTCCCACCAGCATATACTGCATTTGGACTTAAAACCGATGAACCGTTTACTTCAGAGAAGATTGAACCACTGGGTTCAGAGAACCTACTATCTTCCTCAGAGCCTGCATAACTTAGCTGATAAGGAGAGCTTGGTTTTTATCGCAGAATTGTGTGTCTGCAAGATGATAGCTGCTCTGACAAATTTTACCACTGCCTCCATGAAAGCCATAACAATTCCCAGGTGCGCTTCAGGTCTTGGAGACAGACTACACCAAGTGCTCCAAGGGTCTAATGAGTTAGTGGGTATATAAATGACTCAGTACTCTGCAGGATCAAATGAAATGAGTATTAGTTAACATGCAAGTAACAATATGAGTAGAATAATTAGATTTAGTTTCTTTTATACTGGAAACAATAGTCTTCTAGGATGCTTGCAACAGTGAAGTTACCTCATGCTCTCTCTGGATTAATGTTCAGTTGTTTACCTATAAAAAAGCGTCGGATACAAAGAAAAATTAAAAAGGCTTCACTTACAAAAACAGAAGCCCAAATTAAGAGCAAATTCTTATGAAAGTTATCTTAAACAACACAGGAGAAAGGCATTAGTCTACAAGAAACAATTGTTTGGGCCGTTACATTACAACCACCAGTACTCTCTCCTACCTCCTACCCAGCTTTAAGTCTAGCAGTTTATCTCAATTATCAGCCAACACAGAAGCGACTAGACCTAAAACAAATCCCCATTAACCTCTCCTGTAATGTGCCCCTCCATGCCTCCTCAGACCACGCAAAAACCCCTGCACATGGAAAAGAGCCCTCCCCATGCTTTGGCAACCCCTAATTCAGGAGCTGGAGGCATTTATCTTTCCCCCAAAAAGGTCCCCGGCCCCGAAAGGAGCCCCTCTGCTGTCTTTGGGACACCGAGATCTCCTATTTATTCACACTGCTGCCATGTGTTCCTCAGCTTGGCAAGTATGTATGTCAGCTACGCTGATCAGAGCCCGTAAACTGTAAATATTTGGTACTTAAACCACACCTTTTTTTTTAAAGTCATTATTCATCCAGGACTGAAAAACTCCAAAACACATGACACTTTTTTTTTTTCCTTTCTAAGACAGAAAGTGTAACAACAGTGTTAATCTTCTGAGGACTTTTTAAATTTAAAGTGCCAAATATAAAAATTAATGAGGTGTGAGGAGACGCGAGCTTTTGCATCTGTCTATCAACAGCTTAAATACGGGAAAAGAAAATAATCTACTTGAATAGCATCTGATTGCGTGCTTTATTTTGATTCCTATCTTGGTTCTGAGAGGCACTTAGTACATAGAGAAAGAGAGCACTTAATATCTGGCAAGACCAGCCCGTGTGTTGCAGTCTCTCAAAGATTATTAATTTTCAAGGACAAAATCAAAAAAGAAACGTCGCTACTGATGTTTTTCTTCTAAAGTTGCAGCAGAAGGCAGATGCGGTGGGGCAGGCAGGCGTCCACACACGGCTTCGGTGGCCCGAGCTGCCGGCGTGGGCAGCACCTGCGGTACCCGGCCGTGGAGCTGTTTGCTTGCTCAGGTTTGTGTGGCTCGGCTCAGTTTGGTTTGGTTTGCTACTATCGACAGACCTTAAACCCAAACTGGCGTACAGCTTTTTTTGGTCTGAATTATAAAAGGTCTTTGACTCTTTCTCCTCTGTTTCTACCCAAAAGGTGAAATCCTGTAGGCCTAAAACTTTCTTTTTAGCGCTATTATTCTCCTTTGAATATTTATGGTTAAGATGCAGTAAAGAACGTTCCAGTTTTTCATTCTTTCCCCTCTGGAGTTTTGTAATACTCCTGAACAATGTTGGAGCTGCTGTTTTGGGGTTTCTTTTTAATTCTGTATCAATACATGAAGCACATTATTCATCTTTATATTGCACCAAAACCCTCAATTTTAATTAACTTCTTTAAGGACTTCATTCTGTACCCATTGACATTAATTAAGAAGTTCCATTGGCTTTAGCTATCAGTCACTGCATTTGCTTGGGGCTAGATTCACCCAGGGGAGAGTTACAGAATTAGCCACTGAAATATCTTAAGCCAAGAAGGTGAGTCTGAACTTCCACCTGCCTTAGAAACACAGCCGCTTGATTCAGGGCTGCCAGGAGGACTCTACCTGTGCAGCATCTGAAGCCTGATCCGCTCAGAAGCACCTTTCAAGGGGCTAGTGGTGGCCAAAAAGGCTGCCTAGGAGGTTCAGAGTGGGGTTTATCAGCCTCCACAGTTTGAGGGCTGCACCATATATATTTGCTGAATGTACCCCAGCTTTTTCCCCCTCTCTCAGTTGCCATCTGACATTGTAGTGGTCTGCATGCTGCTGAGCTGTTGTGGCTGGAGTGTGAGAGGCTCCGGGGCTGTGTAGAGGTAAGAAATAACTTATGTGAGCCCAGCAGAAGGTAAGGAAGAGGAGCCTCGTTTAATAGTGAAGGCCTTTACCTGGGAAAGACCAGACTGAGTTTCAGTCTGAGTTTACTGTTGTTATTGTGGGTTAAAAAGCCATTGGACAAAATAAGAAAAGAATCCTGGCAACAAAGACCGGAGCTTGTGGCTTACTTGTTGACATGGAACAGTTTTGCACAGAAGAACTGGAGTTACTGCCTCCAGAGTAAAGTAGCTGATTTTTTTTTTTCTTTATTCAGTTTTTGGTGTTAGGTGATAAAAGTTCAGCTAAGTCTTTCTTGGATCTGACTCCAAATCAAAGTATATCGCATCTGGATGTTGCACCTTGCCTAAATGTTTAGAAAGGTACAGCCTTCAAAGACTAGCGGCACGAGCACGTTGCTTTTCATGGAAATCTCTGATTGCTTTTTCAGTATCCCTTCCTTTAATAGTAGTAGATGGAATTTTTGCCTTGCCATGCTAAGAAACTGAAAACCTCTCCTGTGCGTGTTTGTGTATACTTGTGTGCATGTGTAAATAAGTCAATTCTGAGAAATGAACAAAGCAATCTGTCCTCTTTGGGGATTTACTAAAGGGAATGGGCATTTCACATACACTCTTAAGTCTGCATATAGAACAAAATAGCAAAAAATAAGGAAATACTTATCCTAGGCAGCAGCAATATTTATTTTATTTCTTTGTCCAGTTATTTTCTGCCACATAACGCACTCAGATACAGCTCATAATTTTTATTCTTTTTAAATTATTTTATTGCATAACTGCGCAATTCCACATTTTTAAACAGGCTGGTAACTTTCTTGAACTGAGATCATACAGAAGCAACAGCAGTTGCTTAAGTGTATATAGATTACAAATATTTTTTTAAAGTGTATTTAGAAAGCGATGCCTGTTTTGGAAAATACGGAGAACTTCATCTACTGCATATGGTTGATGACACAGTTAGCTTTTTTTAAAAAGTTGAAATGGTTCTGTGGTTATTGTTTATTTCCTTTATTCATTAGCAGATTAGCTGTTTTTTAAAGCAATGCCAGATGACTTGAGCAAGAGGGCAGAATAAAGTCTAAGCCTGTACTATTTTTGTCCAATACTCATTAATCAAATGCATTTGGAAACAAATATTGGCCTTGATTCACCACCCAGTATTATGCTGATGTAATTCCATCAAATTCTGAGGCGGTTTCTCTCATTTACACCAGTGCGAGTAAAGAGGAAAATCAGGTCTTGCATCTCTCTAGCAAAACGCAATTTGTTTGCCAGGAAGGCGGGATAAAATGTAGATATCACACAGGCAATATGCCTCTAGCTGCTGTGCTTACCCCAAGCAGCTCAAAGAGAATTATTTAATCCTTGTTTGCATAATAACTTCTGATAAATAATTCACGAATGTATGGCCTAAAGTTTTTTAAGGCAGTGCCTGAGGGAGAAACACGATTCTGTTCCAGTTTTAACAAGGAACCAGAAACCCCAGCAGAGTTGTTAGAGCTGTATTCAAGCTCTTCGGACGTGTTTGGGTGTAAAAGGTACAGTGCAATGCACAAGAGGACTTCAGGATATTTCATGGGGAGTTGTCACAAGAGGAAATACACCTCTGTGCAATGCAAATATTGTGTGTTTGTAGTGTGAGAGGAAACTAGCAGGCTGGAAGGTAGCTCTTTAGTAACAGGACTTAATAGTGTAATCCGTTAAATCAAATGTCTAAAGAGTGGTGTTCTGAAAAAGGATGATTTTTTTTTTTTCCTGCCTTATCACAACAAGATGCTTAATACAGGCTTGCTGACAGTAAGCGCTTCAAATTGGCTTCTCTCTTTTTCCCTTCTCTCTGGTTATCTTTAACATGTTAAAGTTATCCTGATTAAGGAATAAAATGGTATCATTATCTTTGGCTACTTTTTTCCTTCATATTTTGTGGGTTTTGGAAATTATTTATTTATAAGACCAAAACAACTCTGTCAACCAACATAATAGCTTGAATTTATCTCTGTTAGATGGATTCTGATACCCTTATTACTTGCGTCTGTTTACTGCAGTGGGGTTTGCTTTGAGTTAATACATAGCTGAATGTGAATGAGGCTAAATCCAGTCCTTACATCACTGATCTGGAAGGGGAAAAAAAAGGTAATTGTTACTCCTGGCAACCTAGGGGATATCATTGCAATTTGAAAACTGTTTGTTCCCAGTCTATCATGGGGTTTGACATCCATACAGTACTGTATACAAACCTTGTATTTACTAATTACAATAGCAATCAACAGCTGCTTGTTTGGATTTAGAGCAAAATCCTGTTTGTTCTCATCCAATTCTCTGATGTGAAGTTTGTTTGGTTTGTGTTGTAGGAGAGTTTTATATGACCACACTCCTTCATCAACCCTGGTTTTGCTTGTCTGTATAAAATACACAAAACCCAGGAAAGGTGGCATTGACTTTCCTAACAGAAGGGTACATAAAAGCTAATCTGGGACAACTTACCTGAAGTTTTCAGCTTCTTAGCAAGTGCAACAGCATGGTCAGTTCCAGACTGTTGTACTCTGTAGGCAATTCTGATTTATATTTCAGTTACCTCAAAATAGGTATTTGTAAAGATGGATGTTAAGTGAAACTTCGTAACAAGTGAAATATTGTTTTTATGCTGGTGGTACATACCTTTTATTGCTGGATGTATTTTTGATTGACTTTCTATCCCATTCGAATATTATGCAGAACAAGTGAGTTACCACTGAAGTTTTATGGGCTAGGTAGAAAGAGAGAATCTCAGGAATGTACTGTTTGTTCTTGATGCAAATAAATGCCCTAGATCTTTTAGTCTTTGTTGGGGTGCCTGATTTTCATGAACCTTTGAATGGAAGTAAGCAATTCGGCAAGAAATTAGTTATTCTTGCAGAAGGCTCATAAATGAAACAAGTGCAAATTTGGCAGAAGGACAAAGCGAAATGTGAATGTAGTACTTGTTCAAACATTTTGCCAGGCTCTCCCAGTCAGGCTGTTAAAATGCAAGTGTGGATGACAGCTGTGTATCTCCAGGTGAGGCTGATTTTGTTTGAAAATCTGGTTTTGTTGTATGTAAGCGATTTGGCTGTTTGAATTTCAACAAGGAGAAACAGTACGGGTACCGTGCTTTACGTTCAGTTTTTTCCCTGTGTGCTTATCTGCAGAATTCCCATTGAGACTCTTTTGTTACAGTGTTCCCTGGAAAATCCTTTAGTATCTCATGCTGTGCTTCTTTCAAACCTGAGGTGTAACAATACCATTTTAATCTCTCCATCTGTTGATGGCAGAAGATCAATGCTGTAAAATTGTATATTAATATAAACCTCCAGTGTGTCTTGTTTGGAATTTTTATTATTTCTATCTTTCTGATTATATAGAGGAAGGCTGTCATCGGATTCAGTTATACCTGTAAATGATTTTACAGTCTTATTCTTGTGGGTCCTTTCTGCAGCATCGTGTAGTCTTGATCAGTAAGATATTATACCTGTACCTACTTTTAAGTGCTAGAGAAGTACCATTGAATTCAGGAACTAGGTGTCTGCAAGCACTTTTATAAATTAGAGCATATGTGAGGAAGGCACACTTGCTGCTTAGCTCTGATTTTTATTTGCAGAAAGCATGTTTTATTCTGGAGAAAATCCAACCTTGATAACTTGGAAACTAGACTGTATCTCAAAGAGCTTGTACTTTAAGAACCAACGCTTGGCTTTACGTGTATAGTTATATTGGCAGCAATGGCATTGATACCACGCTTTGTTCACAGTATCAAGACCTAATTTTGTGAGAGGTAACCCAATAACAGGAAAGCATAGAGCGAAATAGTTATAATGTGACAGAACCTGTTTTGACAGGAAGCCATAAAGATGGTTTAAAGGGAAATACAGATTGCTTATTTATTTATTAAATGTAGAACTTGCTGTCAAAGTGTAGTTCTAGTTTTAGCGGTATCAATGACCTGCAATTCCATGGTCCATTACACAAGTGTTGAGATTATCAGAGATCTCACACTGGCTAATGTTTTGATAGCACATGACTCTCATCTCCTGATTCTCATGCATGTTTTAATTGGGATTTTGACAGTGTGATGCATCTTCTGCATCCATCAAGTACAGACCTGTATTGAAGGTGAGGGCTCAGGTGGCTAAATGCAAGTCACTATGGGTTAACGTGTTACCAAGTATTTAGAGATCCTGTGCCTAGACTTGCACCGTTTTGACGGCCAAGTAAATCGTGTTTGTTTTTAAACTTTTCATTTTCCTTTACATTAGCCATAGGCTGAGAATGGGCAAATAGCCAATTACTCTCTGGCTCAGGTGACATGCTGCAACTCACTTCTGAGTATTTGACGTTTCAGTCATCGCGCAAGGGACAAAGCAATATTAACGTACAAAAAAGTGTATCTTGCATTAGGAAGGAAGAGTACATCTTAATAGAAATTCCAAGCACAACTGAGGGTAGTCTGCTTTAGCTGTACAATTACAATTGCAACATTAAAATTTATAATTCTTCCATAAATAACTACAGTGCACAGGTATCGTGAAGCCCTATTCTGACACACGCTGTCAAGGGAATGATGTGGTCTGCAGGCTCCGACTGTTGAACTTGGATAACAGATTTCTCTTTAGTTTTAGCTTCAAAAAAAATAGAAAGCCTTCCCCATGTGACAGAAAATACTGAAGTAGCAAGAGCTAAGCTATTCCGAACTGTGAGCTTACAAATTGAATGTTGATTGCAATTTGAATGTTAGATTATATTGTATCATTTGCATTAGAAATATTTCTAGAACTGACAAATGACAATGCCCAGTTTGCCCAGCTGGTTTTTATTTTGTGTGAAAATTCTTTGCTTCTTACTTCTTACTTCTGCAAGTTGTGCAATGGAAGTGCTGCCTCTGTAGTACTGAAACCCCAAGCGTGTAACGTCTATCTCACCCTTCAAAAAAGGTGTTTTTATTTATATATGTGTGTGTGTATATATATGGCTTAAGACAGCTACGCTTCTTTAAATAAAGAAAGAAAGAAAAGCATGTTTTTAACATCTTCCATAGAAATCCTGTATTACAGGCAGCTGCAACCTGTTCGTAGTGTATAAGGATAATTTTACTCAGAGGAAACAAACACTCCTAAGCAAAAACTACAAAGTAGGTATGTCTGAAGCTCTGTTTGATGCTATGGAAGTTTTGATATCTTTTTCACATCTCTTGCTACTCTAAAGAAAAAGACAAATAAACTCCATTTAACAGTAAAATTAAGGAAATTGGGGGATACCACAGAGCCTTTTTTTTTTTTTTTTTTTAATTCCCTCCCCAGCTTCCTGGGCTGCTTTGCTCAAATTGGTCTTGTTTGAGTTCATCTTGGAGTGCAACTGGTTACAGAGAAAAGCTTGGTGCTTATTCACTGGTTAGTGACATAGCTGTGTGCAAAATGTTTGGGTCACTTATCTATTTTGGAATAAATGAACGCTATATTCTCTGAACATGGGTAGTTGTGTGTATACTTTTAAATAAAACTAGATCTGCTTACCCCTACTTTTGCAAGGGCAAAGCTGAAGTTAATAAAGAGAGGGATACAGATGTTTTTAGTTTTCCATGTTTGTTGCAATGGAGTAACATCTTTAAATGGCCATTGCCACCTGGGAGAAAGGTTTGGCATTTCTGGACCTGGCAAAAAATTGACAAGGTGGCCTTGCGGTGCTGCTCCCATGCATCACCGTTGTTGGGATCAACAGGCCCTAATCAGTGCCTACAGAAGAAGCCTCAGAGTTAACACTGCTGTTCATCAGGTCGTGTATGGTCGTAATGAAGGTCTTGTCTTGTGATCGCTTATGCAAGTGAGTAATTTTATTCACGCCAGTGATCTCGGTGACTTCAGGGAGACTGCTCACAGTGGTTTGCCGACTTGAGGCTGCCATGTGTAAACTGCGGCTGCTGGAAGCTTCTTAATGATGTATTTTTAATTAAATACTGCCTATCAAAAATATAAATTCTATTTCTCCAGAGCCAAAGAATAACATGATACGTGAAGTTACTCGGATGAAGGTGCTAGAGTTGCAGGAAGAACTGTCATCTTATTTTCTAAGTGACATCAATTTGTGTGGCTAACATTTTAGTAATAAAAAGCAAAATGTAAATCTGTAGCCTGCTGTGAAGAGAAGTCTACAGTTTCAATGAACACTGCAGGATCTACTCATAAATATTCATTAAACAGTGCCTTACTGAAAATGAAATTTAAGTACTTAAGGTAATGGAATAAAAGTAGCTGAGAAGCTCTTTCAGACATGTTTGAAAACAGGACAGGAAAGAGATAGGGTGAGTAGGATAAAGTTTATGACTTGCTTGTTGATCCTAAGAGGTAGAACAAAAGCACTATAGGGTTAATGGCACTGAAGCGCCTTGTCCCACAGCCAGGGAAACCACGTTAGCTTTTGATGGAAAAGCAGTAGAATTTCTGCCTCCTTGGACACATGTATTCAGTTACATCCTTCCGTGGCATTATGATGTCAGGATTTTTACTTCTTTACATCAGGAAAAATATGTGAAGTGTTGTGTAGCTCATCATTCAGAAACTGTAAGGTTGTCAGCACAGAAAAGAAACAGTAAAGTTGCTCTTACTTTTACTTTTTTAACTTTTATTAAGACCCCCAGAAATAGCAGTTCAAGAAGAGGATGAATAAAATAGGCTCCACTGCAGATGGAAGTGATTATGACTCTTCGTTTTCTTCACATGACAGTAATTATGTCTCTTCACACCATTGCTTTCCAGCACAAGGGTGATGCATACTGAGGATGCTTCATTCTTTGAGTAAGCCTGCGACTGGCCAGTATGAAATGAGTGAGGCAAACGGTCGTACGAATTTAATTGCTCCTGCGCGGCTCCCTCAAAGTCAGTAACAGTTTGTGCTCATCCCACCTTGTTTGAGGTGCTTTACTGAGATATCCAGATTAGGAGCTTGGTGGCCCTGATCTCGCCACGTGTCCAGTGGAAAGGAAGTGAGCCCAAGCCACCTGGGGCTGCTGTTGTCTTTCCGTCAACTCTACAGGGAGACTGCAGCAAGCGTGCTCTGATATTTGATGAAAGTGGCCGTTAGTGCCTGTAGGTATAATGCATTTACTGTATCTCTGGGTATGCTGCATATTTAACCAGATGGCATTTCTGAAAGTTTTGACAGGATCCTGAGTTAGCCATAGCTTTGAAATGTAACTGCCAGCACTGTTTCCTTAAAATAAGTATGCTGGCAGATACTACTGGGCTTCTAATCTCTAGAGCTTGGTTTTATTAGAACAGAATAGCTTTTGAAATAGGGAGAACTTGGATCTGCAGGATGAGACAGATTCAAATAAAAGATTAGAAAAGCAAATTTCTTTCCTGCCTACTGTGCCCGTGAATGAGGAGATCTTTCCTTCTGCTTCTGCTTTCTCAGGTCCAGCAGTTTTCAGTGGCTCCATGGGTTGGAGAACCTGTGCAAAATTTAGGTTCCCTGGTAAACATAAACAGCTCTCTGTCCCCCGAGAGCTGACAGCATTTCTGCTGCCTGCTTGTCTTGGGAATCCCAGGGCCTTGGGCTGTTGGGGTCTCCTGTGCTCTTCCTGCTGCATTTTGTGCTCCAGAAGGTCTCCAGGCTGAGAAATCTTCTCTTCCATTGTGAGTGCAATAACCCGACAAAAGATAAAAAGGGCACTCTTTTTAGCACAATGTGACATTGAGTTTTTCCATAGCTGCCTCTCCTAAATTGCAGCCAGTGTCTGAGAAGCAGACAGGATAGGTGACAGAGCATCTCCTCAAGTAAACCTAGGCATGGACACTTAGAAAAGTCAGGACAGATTCGGACTGAGATGGTCTTCTGTTGCCAAATCAACCTTAGGGATGTTCTCATCCCACTTGTGAAAGGACCGTGTGAGGGAGCTGAATCTTGAAGAAAAGATTTTGGACAAATGTGTGGTGTTTCTTTGGTTAAATTGAGTAATTTTACCCTGCTTGACTGCAATGACAGGCTGTCTGTGGAAAGAACAGGTGGAGCCGGTGGTTCCCTAACATCCCACAGAGTTAGCAGTGCTGTAGTGTGTTGCATTAAATCCTCTCCTGATGCCTTCATGGCTTGTTTAGTCTGTGTTCAGATAAAGGATGCACGTATTGTATCAAGCTGTATCTGGAAATAGTGAAGAAAATGCTTATCTTCCATATAGATAAATTAATAACATAGAGGATTTAGTATATATTAAATCATGACTGCCTTTTTTTGACATAAACGATAAGTAAATACTACATATTTGCATACCATATAGCTCCTTAATTATTTAAGAAGCCGCCTTGGCTAAAAACTTTAAGTACATCTAATTAAATGTTGTGAGGCAAAGTGATTTTATTCTTGGTTTAAAAAAAAAAAGGAAAAAAGACTTATATAAAGGATTTGTATGGACAATATT
This sequence comes from Theristicus caerulescens, assembly GCA_020745775.1. Classification (NCBI taxonomy): domain Eukaryota; kingdom Metazoa; phylum Chordata; class Aves; order Pelecaniformes; family Threskiornithidae; genus Theristicus; species Theristicus caerulescens. The sequence continues at coordinate 3,327,281 of CM036565.1, read as the reverse complement.
TCAGTAAAACATCTGTTACTGTATTTATTCTGCTATTTTAAAAATAATTGCCAGAGAAGGAAGAATATGAAGACTCTTCAAAAAAACAAATTAAAAAAGGGAGGAAAAAACCCAAACCCAACTTGATATTGGTAATATCAAGTGGTAATACCACAGTATGGGTAATGAAAGTGCAATCGCAAAGATCCTGTCGTGGTGGTGTGCCTTGACTTCTTTCAAACGTTGTGTAAGCTGGGAGAGTCTCCACTGAACTCAAAGGGTGCACGGTAATGTCACCATGAAGAGAATCAAGTTCAGTTTCTATTTAAAACTCATTTACGGTTTTGCTGCCTGACCCATAGCAAGGGGAGGGCACGAGGTCTGCAAGCTGGGGGCAGATACAACAAATCCCTGATGGCAGTTTTTGCTATTTTTGCTCTTGCTGTTGCCACTGCCTGAGCAGAGGCCTCGTGTCTGCAGTAGCTCTCGCAAGAAGCATGGAAGGGGTGGGAGGAAGTCCTGAGGCAGTGGAGGAGCAGCTCCTGCTAGGGATTATCAAAATATCTTTCTTGAGATCTGATGGCAGCCGGCTCTGAAGTGTCGTACAGCAACTTTGTTCATTGTTGTGTTACACTTCCTATTCCAGAACAGGATCTACACGTTGGAAATGAACTTTATTTTTTGTAACCTATCTCTAAGTTTTTTCTTCTGTTTTAATCTTGTAGTATTCTGTGAAAACTAACATTGCTAAATACGTGCCCTGCGAACCTTTGCAAAACGAGCTTCTGTAACTTCAAATGTTATACATGATATGCCAGATTTTTCCCCCGCCCCGCCCAAAATAAAGGAGGGCAAGGGGGAACCCATGAGGATACGTACACTGAGACATACCTAGAATTACAGATGTGGTATTTTGAATCCTTAATTATTAGTCTATGCTCAAAACTACTGTGTCAGTTACTACTGTCCTTTGGAAATTTGATGCTATCACTTCAAAATAAAAAATCACAGGTGTTGAAATTATTAGAATAAATTAATTCAAGTAGCAGCCATCATCTTTTTCCTGTCTCTCAAAAAGAGAGTATTACTGATTTTTTTTTTTTTTTTTTAAGCCTTCTTTTGGTCATTGATTTGTTTAACTGCAGAGCTCCCATTGTAGCTTACTTGTTGATTGTAGCATTTTAGCTAAAGTTTCTAAATTGCCATTCTCAGCTGAAGATGTGTCACAAGATTGAACAAATGACCTTTACGGTGTAATAACATCCTTTAGCCATCAGGAATTAGCGTGTTGCATCTATCATTCCTGCAGGCCTTAAGGTATGTGCCTAGTTCTGTAGTGCCAGTCCTGTAATAACGTTACAGCCTTGAGAGAGACACTTCTCTCTTCAGTGCAGTTATCACTGAAATGGGTACTCGTGTTTCAGCATTGTTATTACCATCATGTGTTTTATAGGTGATAAAATAACAAAATGTATTTTTGAACTAGCTATATCTTTATTGACCTTTTTTTACTATTTTTTTCACTGAAGTTCTTATTTATCCTAATTGTTAACATGTGATTAATCTTTTGTTTAGATAAAGCAAGAAAGCTAAAGGCTTGAGAACTTAGTCTGAGGTTTTGCACAAATAATTAAAACATTATGTAAAACTGCTATACGCAGTAGGATATTTTGGTACTCTAGAAACAACTCTCAATTGGAAAGAGAAATATGTACTTACTGGTTCAAAGAACAATTAGGTGCTTTTAATAATGCACTTGCAAAACTTTACACGCTATAGCTAATAAAAAGGAATTTACTTTTCTAAGCAGTTGTAAATGAAAGACAAGGCTTTTATCTGCAGCAATTTACAATGTATACAGTAATAGAAAATAATGATTCACAATGAGAACTTCAAAGTGTCTGATTTAGGCCTCTAATTTTCAAGTCGAGAGGATTTAGTATTCACAAATGAAGATGTTAGTTCATGTAGACTGATCTTTTAAGTTCATTAAGGTACACAAGCCCTAGGATGATATCGGCAAGCCTTGTGATTGTCAGTTGTTCCTTAATAGAGGTGTGATGTTGGCAAGAAATACTGAAATGAATGTTGCCAGCAGTCATTACTTGTGCCTCACCTGGGAAAGCACTGTTAAAATCGGGAGTAATTTTGTGCGGGAAGTGACAGAATGCTACAAGCTCTGACTGTAATTGGAAGGGAAACGAGAAATGTTGCATCAGTGTTTGTCATAAATGACCAGCTGAAACAAATTTGAATGTGCTGATGCAGACCATTCTGGCATGTTAGTTGAGATCATCCTCTGTGTGCTAAGGGCAGCACAAAAGGATGGGGTAACACTTCTGAAGACGCAGACTGTTGCTGGGCTTTGTGAAGAGGCATGGTAAAAATGTCTCATCCTACAGTGCATAAAATAAGGAGAATTGCTCTCCCGGTCCTTGCAGGGTGCCCATCTCATCGTCTTCAGGATGAAAGCCATGTGGCTAGGCCAACCATGCCCTTACACTCATGTTGTTTTCCCACATCAGTTACACAGCCCTATTTATAAGAATTGTTAAGTATAATTGCCGTCTTTGCAGTAGCTCTGCCCACTCACTGCTTCTGCACTCTCGGGTGTGCTGTAGGAGGTGTTATATCTCTAGCTAAGTAGGTTTTTAAAACTCACTGCCTCCTGGAGATCCCTGTTGTACTAGTCACCTCCGCTACCATCCCCATAGCTAGCTTGCTAGAGTCTGGATTTACATCAAAACTTGTGGAATGTTTCAGTGAGTGTACATCAAATTTCATAGCCCAAGAGTTGTATATCATACAGTTTGAGCACCTGCTTTTCTGAAAGGATACTAGTCAGTTCTTTCACTTCACAGTGAAAGTTTTTTTTCAATAATTTATATAATCTTTGAGCCTGAAGGAAGAGAAGGGCTTAGAATAAAGTACACCTATGGATTCATCACACAGACTGAACAGTCAAAAGCAGTCAGAAACATCAAAGGGCATCCTTCTTTACAGCTAAAGCTAATTCAGAACAGTTAGACTGCAACTGACATTATTGGTATGTTTACTTAAATCTGAAATGTAGATGTTACTTGGTTTGAGAACATACTATGTGTGAATATGTGGGCATCGATAGCATTGTGATTTGCATTCAAGTGAAAGGAAAACCGAACAAAGAATGAGTGAGTCACCTTAAAACCAAGGGAGGATGACAGTGGAAAAATGCGGATAAATGTCTATAACAATAGACAGAAGTCAGAGAGAGGGTATGCCATTGACAAGAATATTACGCTTTTATTTCCATAAGAGAATAAGAACACAATTCGAAAACTGGACCAGCCATTACAAGGGACTGGACACTCATTTGGCTAAAAGAAGACTGAACTTAATGTTCTGTGGCCTCTCACAAAAGTGCAACACACTGTGTTTTGCTAAATATTGCTCCACTCGTGTTCTGTTTGGAAACCAGACGTGGGGAAAAAAGGCCACACGCTTCCCACTGATTTTTAGAAATGTTACTTCATGTCAGTCTTGTGAAAAGCACTTGCTAAAGCTATCAAACCCCTGAATCAAAAAAATGAGGTTTCCCTGCAGTCGGTCCAGCCCCTGCGTTTGTTCAGTCCTCTGTGTGGCCTGGCCCTCTGCGGCCTGGGAGGGCTCCAGGGCCCTGAAGAAACAACTTGACCAGAATCTGCTGCATTTGCAGCTCCCTTTAATTTCTAATGTTGCAGTTCATCAGTGTGAAAACCTGTAGCTGTTGCAGCTATTAAATTTGTAGCTCTTAGAGCCATTCTCTGTAAAATGGTTTAGTACATCTGTAAAATAAACAGAAGAATATGCAACACTAATAACTAGAAATCTTTTAAAAGTCTGGGCAAAAAACATTGCGGGATTTAGTTTTGATTATATAAAATTTTATCTGAGGGGCTGCATCTCAGATGTAATGCTGCATATTCCCCATCCCTGGAGGTATTTAAAAGCTGGGTAGATGTGGTGCTTAGGGACATGGTTTAGTGGTGGGCTTGGCAGTGCTGGCTTAAGAGCTGGGCTCAATGATCTTGAAGGTCTTTTCCAACCTAAACAATTCTATGATTCTGTTATATAAATCTAATGTTTGTGTTCATAAGAAAATACTAGTTAACAAGGTGGGATAACTCTCTACATCTCTTTTCTTCCTTTCAGCACCAGGAGAATGAAACAAAGTAGCTCTTAATATGTTCTCATCCAATTACATTTATCTCTCTGGCTGAAATTATTCATTGATCACTAATCACTGGTAGTTGTTTACACACAACAGTGTTCACATGTAGCATGCAGCATATTGAGGATTATTGCTATAATAGGAGCTAATCAATGAAAACCACTCATGACTCTCTCAGTGAGGTGATAGTGAAAGGTTTTTCTTTTGATTACTCCAGCAATAGATTTGTCAAAACAGACATAGCTGTTCACAGCCAGCAGGAAAATGGTGTTCAGCATTAGATCGCAGACACCATTTTTCTCTTTCTCTATAATAATATTAAAGTTGAAAAACGATTATTCCGGTCCCCCTTTATTAAACAAGCTATTACAAAGCAAGTGAAGGGTTTCTGCACCTTCAATTTTCCACCTAATAATAGTAAAATATATCCATTGTTGCCTTGACAATATTAATGCTATTTTTTTCCCCCAGTGCCTAAAGCAACGCATCTCACCATTTTCTTTGCAAGCTTGAAACAAATTGTGGCTTTAGATTTTTAATATTAAAGATGGGTTTTTTACTAGTTTTCACTGTGATTAGTTAATTCAATTAGGCTTGATATTCACCAGCAGACTAGACATAGACATTAACTAAGTCTTCAAAATAGCCTTTTATTATTCTTGATAATACCAGTATTTTGCACTGAGACATATCTGTTAACTCTAGAACTCCAAAATACCTTAAAATAGACGTATGTCAGATATTAGGCATTTAGGCAGAGTTCATGACATTGGCCTACATGTTTGGGGTTTTTTTTTCTAGTTTATCATGCCATGTTTCTGCTATTAAAGCTTCAGACACGCTGGCTCTGGTATTTCTGGAGGTGCTGTGTTCTCAAAGCTCTGCTGATTTATTAGAGAACGGTGAATTCAGCACCCCTAAAAATAGATGAGTAAAGTTTTGACTTTGGAGCACGTTCATTTTTGCAATTAGAAATGGGATCAGAAATAACCCTTCCTAGGCATGTGCTCTGAATGTCAGGCTACAGCCGTAGGCTCACTCTGGTTTGTCTCCAAACAGTAGGAAATCTAAGATGGAATGATCTTCATTGGAAGATCCTTTAGATAATTCTTTTTAATTATTTATGTTGAAAATATTCCAAATGCAAAAAGAAGCTCAAACTTCTTAGATTATGCAGATTCAAAGAGACTTTGGGGACATCGATTAATATTTGCATGCTGGATAGTTTGGTGTGCTGCTTCAATTATCTGGAGCTTGATCACTGTGTGTAATCATAATTTGTTCATAAAACTACCCAGGCCTGTCAGCACACTGCCTGAAATTAAACTTCTTCTGCCTGTGCAGAGCTTATGAAAAATTGAATGGCAGTTCATTTTCACAAAACATGACAAACATAAAAGAAATTATGAATTAATTTTAAACCCTGCTTAGCAGAGTCTTATCAATTTGATGGAGCCCTTTGTCTTACAGAAGTCTGGCATCCGAGCTGATATGCTTAATTAGTATCAAGCATCTCAAAATGTCTGTGACTGACAGGTTAGATCATTCGGTGTCCTCCCCCAACCTCCCCATGAATTGCAGTTTGAAAGAATATAACAGTTTTAGTTAAGGAAGCTTACTAACAACTTTCACACCTTTACATCAAATTAAACACGTGAAAATGGGATTGCTATTGCAGATGAAGCGAAGACTGGCACAACCCATGATATCAAAGATAAATAAAATCACATTTACTGCTGTGGAGTCTAGATCTGAGATTACAGTGTGCTGGTCTGGAATATACCTCCGATTTGAATGTGAACATAATATGTTGTCGTTTAGCACTTGGAAAAATTAATCCATCTGGCACAAGCAATCAAGAGCTTCAAATAGGTTACTAGGCACATCCAATAAGCACTTTGGAGGGTGTACAAATTAAAGAATGTTTCTTTTATTCAAGAATTCTGCCTGGTATCAGTAGCATTTTAAAGCAGTAGGCACCTTATACAGTTAATCTCCAAATAATTTTTTTCCAGAAGCATACTGAGGTAGGGGTGTCACTAGTGTGAAAATAAGGATTTCAGCGTCAAGCTTTAGTTAAAAGGTATTAATAGATATTGTCTGTCTCGCAGAGAAAGGGGAGAGAGAGTAGAATAATAATACTTAAGGGTGTTAGAGATAACTGTCTAGATTCTCCTTTTCTCTCATTGAAGCCTTGTAATTAATTGCACTGATTTCCTCAAGGTAATTCCTGAACTGTGGTGATGTAACAGGAACATGACTTGACCTATAGAATTGTAGAATAAGTTTAAAATCCTTAAATGTGCCCTGTCCCTGCATATTTTTAGCAATATCTAGAGAAAAAGATAGGTATTCAGACAATATTGCATAAAGTTATGCTCATGGACAAGCTATTAGAGATGTTTAGTTGAATTTGGACTGTAAAATCTTCTGTAGATCCAAGTTTAGCTTAAATCTAGCCATGTGGCAATCAAAATACAATTGAGTTTTGGATGTAGATTCTTGCCTGGTATTGCTCAGATAATCACAATGATGCTGAATTTTCGGTCTTAGATATGTTATGCATCTTTCAAGAAAGACAGTCCAATTCTTTGTTGATATTTTCTGGACTTTCAGTACGGTTTAGCTATGCCACATGTTGTTTGCTCCTACTGGCAGGTTTCCCATTGGAGTTACTGGGATAATTTGCTGCAGAAGGAGGACAAATTTAGGTCTATTTCATGTATTTCTTTTTTATGTGCAAAGAGAGGGATAAAGAATGAAATTGCCCTCAAGTAGCTGAAAGGAGAAATAGGTAATTTTTTTTTTTTTCTGCTCAGCTCTGCAAGCCTGATATTACTTTTTTTTCCTTATCTTTTTTTTTTCCCCCCTCCTTTTCATCTCTCTTTTTCCAAGAGTCTCCTGGCTCTGGGAGTCTCTCAGATCAACTTATGTTCAGATTGCACTGGTATAAGTGGCTATAGTTTATACACCTGCAATGAGAGTCAGGACTTTGAACAGACAGTGTAATAGTTATGATCATGCTGAGGATTACGTTGAGGAGAGATCTCATAAGTTGCTCTACTATCCTAAGCTTTTAATAAACCTTTCTGTGACTTTCATAGTGTACTTCTGTGTGTACTTTGGATATTCCAGTTGCACCTACGATGGTCTTCACCTTCTTGTCGGGGCAATAACGTACCTTGGGTAAGCAACTTCTCTGCATTCCAGGTTGCTCTTTTATCTTCCTTGCAGGCACTTCATATCTGTTTTGTCCATTCTGGGGTGCATCTACGTTTCCTTCTGCTCTTAAAGTGAAAATAGTGTAAACTGGAAGAGCATAAGTTATTTCAAGAAACCTGGATTCTCTCAGCAGAAGAATATTTTTATGCTGGTAGCTGTGCTCTCCCCAGAGGAACCTCAGCTTAACTATAAACTCACTTGTCACTGCTAGTCTTCATTTCTCATCATTTCTAGAATTACTGTACTGTAAAAGTCATTTCTGAAATATCATTACAGATTAAGACAAAGCTTTTTCTTTTTCTATTATATAGCTGAGAGTGCTTTGGTATGTCTAAGAAACATGTTAGTGTCAGGGGAAAAATGTTTTTTTACTTACCTTACATTTCAAATTTAATAGCTACTAAAAGTATTTACTCATTATGTAGCTACCAGCCTAAAAAGCCTATCAAATATGTATCATTGGTAATGAGCATACTGCCTTTTGTTTATTTTTTTTTTTAATGATAAGACAAGAAATGCAGCTAATGAGGCACAACTAGGCAAATCAGTAGAAAGTGCAAGTTCAGTCTGTGTGCTCAGTGTAAAAACTGAATCACTCCTCAGGCCTTTGATTGCCAAGGTCAGTGTAGGGATGGGCCCTGCATATGTTCTTGTACTTAGTATCTTTGAAAATTTGCTACTCTGCATTTTTAGGGTTTTTTGTTTGCCTTTATACATAAAAAACTGCTAAGATCATATGGTAGCACAAACATTTTATTTCTCTTAGGCATACGGAATAAAGAAGTTGAAGTTTTCATGCGTATCATTATGAAACATTTGTTACATTCTCAAGGGCATTATGGAAGCTTCATACCTGCTTACAGAAGCTCACCCATCTGAACTCGGTGGGAACGGTTCCTTTTTTGGCAGGAATAGATTGGATTTGACTATATTTCCAGGTTGCCTTGATACTCTAGAAATGCTCTGCTAAAAGTGGTTTGTTTTTCCTGCATCTCTGCAGTAAATTACATACTTCAGAGTAGTGGTGGGCACTCTAAAATGGTCAGTCTGATGTTTATTATGATTTTGTATGATCTTGAGTGGCATGTGATTAAAGGGATGATTTTAAAGTGTCACACTGCAGCTTTGTTAATGTACTTGGCAATTTTCAAGTGGTGCTAGTGTAGGAGCTGTGGAGTGGTTCTTTGTAACCCTAATACAGTAAACCTCTAAAGAGTAGTCCTTTTCTGTCTACCTAGTGCTATATGCAGTTCGACCTTTTAAGGGAAAATAGAGAACTTGATGCAAGGTAAATGTCCAGCTACGAAAACTGGGGTCTTCAGTGCTACCTTGAGTTTCCTTTCTGCCTTTTAGCACTCTTGGACATTAGCCAGAAGATGTGATAAACTAAACTTTCCCTCAGATGATTTACTTTGATTTCTGAGTCCTATGCCCATTAACCTAAGACTACTTAAATTACACTCCTAGAAATGTCTGCTAGTCTTGGCCTTAGTGGGAACATTTTCTTCCAATCTCTAAACAGTCAATTTGTCCTGAAAATGGAGCTCCTGTCCTAAACAACAGGGAGTGGAAGAGAGCAGGACAATTGCACAGAGCAAGAGACTTGAAGCACCTGGCAAATATTTGACTACGCAGTTCTTCCCACAGGAATGTAATCAGCTCCCTTCTCCCACCATCTGGAAGACAGAGCACTTTTGCCAGCAGAGGAACTTGCTCTGCAGTCCCCATCCTGCCTGCCTTCTGTTCTTTTCTCCATACAGAGCTTTTTCTCCCTTTCTGACTTCACAGGCTGATCCAGAATCCCACGTGAGAAAGTAAATGGAGGTGGGAGTATTGTGGGATGGATATTCCTTGATTTTGTCAAAAAAAAAAAAAATGGCAAGAAATTATATTCTGCTCAAGCTTTTTCCAGCTTTGAGAGCATTAAATATGCTGACCTGTGGAAAATAATGCTTGATATTGGCTTTGAAATGAAGCTGTGCTTTTTGTTATTCCAAATCATATTTGAACAGCTTCCAAATGATTTGGTAGAATTTCACAGACACAGCTGAAACAGAATGTGGTACAATAGCTTGGGGTTTATTTTGTTTTGTTTTTCCATCACCCCTTAACGAGAATTTCTCTGCAATGGAAATTGTGGTGCCCTTTGAAACCATGGGTGCTAGTGTGTCAAAGACATGAGTCTGCTGTGTAACGCAGGCATTAGTGATCTGCATTAATGCATCTTTAAATCTACCAATCTGTTGTTGCCAGTGATCAGATACGTGCCTTGATTCTTAGTTCAAAGAGTTGATTAGAGGCACTAGTCCCGCAGCATTAGTTTTGAGACTTCCTTGTTGCACGTAGGAGGTGTTTTACTTTTTTAATTTTATTTTTAACATAATTAAAGATATGAAAGTAAGTGATCATTGCTAGTTGTTTATGATGGAGTATTTTAAACATACTTGAATGTTTTACCTTCTGTCCCTTAGGTTAGGTGGGCTCTTTATGTAATTAGCAGATTCTCATTATTGTTTTCTAAACAGTAGTCATGCAAGTGTGTGGCAAGGACATTTAAATGCACGCCCTCAGGTTAAGTGTGGTGTAGGTGCCGTGTTGCAGGATCTGTTTGTGACTCCAAGAGAACTCTTCTGCTTACATGACTGGAAACTGGAAAAGGCCATAAGGATGTTGAACATTCTCATGGTTTAGCCTGTAGCCTCTCTGAAATGGGTGGTCATGGTTACCTTTTACCACCCAAGCTGGTTAAGTGAATGCCAGGGGTAGGGTGAAGGGCATGAAAGTTTGTAGTGATGATGTTGTGAGTGGTAATGTCACAGTTAATGTTACAGCAGCCTCGTTAGAAGTCAAGTCAAGAGCAAGCCCCCCTGCTACTATGAGGGCCAGTTAAACAAAGTATGAAAGATGTGATACATTGTAGCAAACTAAGGACAAAATGCAGTTATTTAACGACATTGAATTAAAATGTTTCCAATAATAATAATGCGTGCATCCTTAATGATCATGAAAACTGTTTCGTTTGCTTGTTCTTCATTTTGAACACCAGTTCTCACTTACAGAATTTTCATATATAGAACTGAGTATATGTGATAATCAACAACTGCTCAGATGCACAAAGTTGATGTTAAAATATTAACATTGCAAAGTCAAAGTCTTTTCTTAAAAAAAAAAAAAGGAAAATAAAAAAAGTATTTACGTCAGGGCAACAACTGATTGAAACAATGTGATTCGAACTTGTCCTTTTATCCATAAATAATGGATTTTAGAAATAGAAGGACAACTTTGTGAATTGTTAAGAGAAAGACATATTCAAAGATTCAAACTGCAAATTAAGTATTATTTAAAACAGTTAATCAGATGTTGGTTCTGGGAATTTTTGTTTCTAGTCTTCATTCTTATATTGCTCCCTGTGTCAGTTCTTAGGGAAGATTATTCATTTTCAGAGTAGTAGTGAAGAACTGAATCATTTGTGCTTGAGCATCTACCAAAGAAATGCTGGGCAAGTCACTCACTATCTTCTTATTTTCATAATATTTCCACTTCATAGGGAGGATAGAGGGGACTGGAAATCAAAGAACAAGACCAATAGATGCTCAAACTGTCAAGCCTGAACTGGCTAAATCTTGAAGGTGTAATACTGAGATCCCAAAGCCAGCACAATCTGCCAGAGACGTTGCTGGTTTAGGTGGCCATTTGTCTTGCACGAAGAGAAAACAGAGGGGAACTGGAGGCAGTTTTAGTTAACTTATTATTCTGTAGTTTGAGACAGTTCAAGTAAGTATCCAAGTCACAATGTCCTGAAGTTCTTTCTCATCAGTTCTGAACATAGTTTTTATAAATCAAGTCTTCCTGTGCATGTTATTTTGGTTTGGTGTGCTATTTTTAACCTCCCTTGCTGCAATAATGTCCGAGTGATGAAACTGAGACGTGTTTGCGTACTCTGTGGGATGCAAGGCATAAGTGGCTCAGCCCTTCATTACCGCGGAGACCAGTTTTACAATCACCATCCTGAAAACCAAATAGACAACATTCTATTGAACTTGCTTCCCTCCTACGAGTTGCTCAACACCTCATTTAAACTACCTATCATGTCTCCTGGTTCATCTCTCCTTACAAAATAGGAAAGGAAAATTACTGCGGAATCAGTAAGAGCCCAGCTGGCTGCTGCCGATGCCGAAGTGGCACTGCTTGCCTGTGTTCCCCCAGTCACGGCTACCCTCCTGCTGCAAAACATCACACGCTGGTGAATTGTGTGGTTTTAATGGCATCTTTGAAAACTGGATTCAGATAATCAGAAATAGAAAATGAAGTAGAAATTATGTTTAAACTAGTGGGTTTTTTTTATAATATATATATTATATATTATATATTATATATAATATATATAACTGGGTCAAAAAATTTTGCTCGCGAAGCGACACTGGTGAAGCAATATTTGCCTCATGCAAAGCCTTTAAAATGCTTACTTTTATTTAAAAGAAAAGATTTTGAGGAACTGTCCTTTCAAAAGACTTGTTAGATATGTATCTTAATTATATGATGATAATGTTAGATGCAAAAATAATAACTTTCACTAAGTCATAATCTTAAGTAACCAGTGGACCATGGGTAGATTACTTGGAGTTAAACTTCTAGCTTCCTCTTTAGTTTTGAAAAACTTTGACTGGTGTATTTCAGAATTTACCTGTTTGTCTTCATTGAAATACTGTGTCAGAAAATTTTGTAAGGAAATTTCTGATGCAGAAATATGAAGCACAGCAACAAGAGTGGGGGGAAGTGACAGAAATTGCCACAGTGGATTTAAAAGACTGCATGGTAGGTTTAGAATTAGCAGAGGCAATAGCATTAATAATGTTTTGCATTACTGCATCAATTACCTGGTTCACTGTGCCATTGAAGAAAGGGATCTAATAAATTCCATCTCTTGCTGTTGAAGGATATTAGCCATCCGTTTACTGAGAGGTTTTAATTTGCAGACATATGAAATGATGTTTGACCCAAGTGCTTGTTGAATGCAAACCAATGACAAATATATATATATGTATTTCTAGCTGCAATTTTAAAGAATCTTTTCAGAAAAAAAAAATCAATGAAATCATTTGATGTCTACAGTTTGATGTGCTTGATATAACAAATCTACATGCATATTGGTGCTTAGGGACATGGTTTAGAGGTGGGCCTGGCAGTTAGGTTAACGGCTGGACTCGATGATCTCGGAGGCCTTTTCCAAACTTAATGATTCTATGAGTCTATATTCTAAAATTTACAGAGCATTTAAGGTTTTCTTTTTATCTGCGCCTCTTGGCTTCAGGTTGAGACAGGAAACACAAAGTGTGCACTTTAAGATAGTAATGTAGTGGCTGCTACATATCCTTTTAAAAATGAGGTGAAATTGGTAAACAGATGAGGAGGCTTTCAAAGAAGAGTGAAGTTTAGTTATTTGAATTTATTGTAAGCTGTTGTTATTAAAATAATTTGAGATAAGGGACAATTTTTTTATTGAAAGATATTAATATAGTGAAATTCTGTAGGAATTTGCAGCTCCATGTTAAGAGCAAAACGTGTGTTGAAGAATGGTGCACAGTGAGCCTGTTTGGCACTTATCTGGGAAATCCAGTTATTAGTGTTTCTGGGTGCTGCTGGAATGGAAATATTATAAAAACCTGATCTGACCCCATAGCCTGAGCCATCCAATATAATGTATGCAAGGACGTTACAATTTTTGGGTCTTTTTACTTGAGTAAAAGTTTTAATTATAAATTAGAGAAAATACAAATATTGCTAAAATAACTTTCTGTATTCCAGTCAGTCCCAAGAACGATCACCAAGGAATTTGATTAAAAGAGTCAGAGCTGTGCTAACGGCAGTTTGCTCCAGTGTGGTAGAGCCTTTATTAAAATTCCAATTAAAAATCACCAAGAGGAAGGCTGCAGTTTGTGCTACTTGTCCTGGAAGCCACAGGCATCTGTGTCCAGTGGAAAGGTTTTTTTGCTTGTTAATTATATTCATGTTTTGTAGCACTAATGTCTGGAAAGACATAGAAGCAGGATTAGGGCTTAGGGGCTCCTGGATAAATTGTTGGTTTCTGTAATAGTGTTTGGGCTATGTATATACAAGAGTGGGTTAATATATTTAACAGGAATTTGTGTCCTTTCATATGTGAAAGGATTAAAATAACAGTAAACTGTGTATCTCGGAGACTGGTTACGTGTATTTGAATTATTTGTAAAGGATATTCTCACTTTGAATGACCCTATAAACATTAATGAAGCCGAGCTGTATTTTCTCGAGATTCCTGCAAAGTTAATATTTGAAGAAGTTGTGTGTGAAGTATTGTAATGGAGAAGCAATGTGACTGTAATTTTTAAAAGGTGTAAATATTGTATAAGGTTTGCAGCCAGTGGATACCGTTAACAAATGCGTGTCCATGGATGGCTGGAGATAAGTGTATGAGAGACTAGTTGGAGGAAAAACTCTGATCCTAAGTACTATCAGGCATTTGTTTCTAATCTGGTGTCCTCAAAGCCAAAGGGATTAGCAGCATGATTGCAGCCTTTTAGGATTTGCTCATCAGAATATTTATACGATATTAATAATAAGGAATATTAAACTTGTAACTCGTGGTTTATATTTAATGAGGATACGTTTCATATGGGAACATAAGTTGTTTTCTAGCACAACTCAGAAAGATGCATCTAGCTTAAGATCAGGCATGTAATAGCTTCTTCCCCATTTGTTTTCACAAAAACCACTTGTCTGTAGTAGTCCTGAACGGCCCTGTATTTGCTGGTCCCAAGACTGATTACTAATAAAACTAATTCTCTGAAAGGAATCACTGATATTTTTGCAACTACCTACCTCCGAATATCCAACATGGCTTGGGTATCACTGAGTCACGTCATAGAGGAGTGTAAGCGCAGGCAGCATCTTCAGGTGACGTTGCACAAGCTTTTGCACAGGTCATGGGGCTCTGAACCTTTGACTCTGCCACTTCGTGGTGATTCCCGTAATATGTGCTGTGACAGAAGATACAAAGCTGTGCTCTCTGGACAGTTGCACTGGCTGGGCATGCTGCCATGCAAGCGCTCGACCTATGCGCATCACCACCTCGAGGACACAACCGCTCCACTTCCACCAGCCAAGGGGAGCCTGCAGCTGAGGAAGGGTGCTGCGTGGACACTGCCGATGTTATTTCTAATCTTTGCTGTGACTAAGTGCACAAATCCCTTGATGGCTTTAATGAAGTTTACAGCAGTTACTTAGCATTATGCACAGTGCTTGCTGTAGGTGGCAATGGTAAGATTTCCTGGATTCGCAGGTTTATGAAGTGTAGCGCTAAAACAGCTTAAGGCTTCATCAGTTCTAGTTCTGCCATTAAGCATTGCCACAATCTGCAAAATGAATATGGATGACATCCGAGAAGGTTATGCTCATTAGTTTAGTTGAAGTCATTCCATGGCTCGGATTGCGTAAATTAATATTTTTAACTCTAATTTTAATGGGAGGAACAATTGAAAGCAACTCTGAAATCGGAGCATCGTAAAAAGATATTGCTAGCCTGTAAACGTGGCTCTATATGATGATGCAGATAATGAACAGTGTATGACGTAAATATCTCGTTATTGAAAGCTATGTGGAAAAAGTCTAACATATAACTTGCAGGTTTTCGTTTCTCATACCTATATGTATTTGCTGTACTACTGTACAAGGGTAGCAGCCTTCCAGTACCTGAAGGGGGGTGACAAGAAAGCTGGAGAGGGACTTTTTACAAGGGAGCATAGTGATAGGACAAGGGGCAATGGCTACAAACTGAGAGAGGGGAGATTTAGATTAGATATAAGGAAGAAGTTCGTTACTATGAGGGTGGTGAGCCGCTGGAACAGGTTGCCCGGTGAAGTCATGGATGCCCCTTCCTTGGAAATGTTCAAGGCCAGGCTGGATGGGGCTTTGAGCACCCTGGGATAGTGGAAGGTGTCCCTGCCCATGGCAGGGGGGGTGGAAACAGATGATCTTTAAGGTCCCTTCCAACCCAAACCATTCCATGATTCTATGATTCATATATATAGTACAAGAATTTGAATGTTATGAACTTAGAAATTTTAGAGATTAAATTTTGTCTTTTTAGCTTTCAAACTAGGTCTTTTAGAATGATAGATGCAGAACTGATTAATTATTTCAATTTTTTTTTTTCTATTTCAGTATAGGTGATCTGCTCAGTTGAGCTAGTCTCTATCTGCATGATTAAAACTACCATGCACTTTGCTTTTGAGATGTTTATATACTTGGCTTTTTCTGCAGTATAAAGTGGAAGCTGCAGGTTAACTTTGTTTTCTCAACAGAGAAGCTATTCTTCCTTTCCTTTAATGCTATGCTCATGTATATTCGTTAGAGGTATTTTGGACTTCCCAGCCATCTTTTATACAGTATCTGGGGAAAAAACCCAGAAGCTTCCCGCCCCCTGCCCCCTTAGGAAGCCCATTAATCACTGAAATTGCCAAGAATGTTGCTAAAGGAAAATATTTATCATTCTATGTATATCTTAAAATTTTGGAGCCACACTGTGACAGTGTGCAACATCTATAGATTATGAAATTACAGTAAGAAGTTATGATGCTAAAAAGAATGTAAATGTAGGAATGGAACAAATAAAATCAGGTTAAATTGAAGATTCTAGTTATTTTCTTTTATGCCCCATGATTTCACTCATCATAACACCAAGAGACCTAAACATGCATCAAGAACCCACTGTTAAAAAGAGCTTAAAGTCTAAGACAGCAAGTGTGCCAGGATATATTTGAATATCATTGAAGATGTGATGGTAGCATATTTAGACATACCTCTGCATTATTTACCAGTAACGGCAGTAATGATGGAACAACAGAAGTTTCATCTAAGATTGTGGAAAAACACTGTGAAATTTAAGATTAATTAGTTGGCCAATTTGTGCTACACCATCGTCACTGAATTGCTACCTAAAGGAGTTGTATTTAAAGCTGGTTCAAGTATGTCAGCCTTAACCCACATACCCTTGTAGATTCACAGAAAGAAGAGATTCCGAGTGGAATCTGAAATCTTGTTCAGACAAAATGTCATTTGTGTATGAGGTTATCCAAAGATAACCATAAAAGCAATTGAGGATACAACCCCGAGGAGCTGCACAGAGAAGCCTCTGAAGAGCCACTGAAGGAGGGGTCAGGCTGGCAGGAGGAGAACTATGGCAGAACAGATTAAAAGAGGCAAAGGGCTTTATGAAGTCATGATTATATTTTAAAAGTTCATTGTTGTTTCAGCACTGTAGCAGCTACTGTAAAAACGCGTATGTAAGCCATAACGCTACTGAGTGGGGGTTTAGCAAGTAAACCTGTATAATCCTCTGAGGACTTCTGTACTACGTTGCCGCTTGCTGAGCCACTTACACTTTCATACATGTTTTGTAGATAAAGATATGTAAGAACTGGTGAGTTCAGAGAGAACTCTTAAATAGAATTTCAACCTTTGGCAAGCTGTCCCACCCAGGGCTTTAAACCTTGAACACTTGGTATGGATTATTCTATAGGCATAGTTGAAAGAATTTATTGGACTGAACCTTTCAGAAGCAGCCTAATGCAAGAAGGCTTTAGCTATCTAATACAATGTGATAGCCCTGTGTGAACTTTGGTTTTATTTTTTTTTTATCTTGGGTTTTTGACATGTTTCACCCTGGCTTAAACCATTGTTTTAAGGGCAGTGACTGGCAGTATATGTCTTTTCTGTGCTAATGTTTGTGAAGATGAATGTCTGTTAGGTTAACAGACATAACCTGTGTAATCTGACACAGAAATGTTTATCTCTGTAAAAGGCAACCTGGTAGGATATTTTTGTCAAAAAAAGAAAAGAAATTTGTCCATTTTTCTTTTTGATTTGGAAGTGGCTTACTTGGATTGAGTTTCTAATTAAGCTTGTTTTCATATTGGGATGTTTATTTCACGGGGAGATTATTTCCAGTAATGCATCTCAGATAAACAGGCGACAGCAAACCACAGACAAATCCATCACTAATTCTGGCATTATCAATCACTTTTTAAGCTAATGCACAAAATCTCCAAAGACAAACATTTAACTCTGTTCAGTGTGTTACTGTATGTCAACTGTTGATAGAGAGGTTTTTTAATGATTTTGGATGTGTCATGCTCCACTTAGAATTCTCTAGCGTTTCCATTGATAAATACGGAGGCACAACTGTCATTTGCATGAATGGAAGCTGTAATTATAAATGTACTTCTGGCCTGTGTTGAAGTCATAAATGTAGAGAGGGATGTTTGCTAATGTAGAGTTATAAATAACAGTTTTAAATGTTCACTCTCTAACATGGAAATTATATTTCAGACAATTTGAGATGCATTCTGTTTTTTAAATAATAGTAATAGGAGGCTGAATTTTTAGTATTTACAATGTTGCAATTAAATTGTTGATCATATAAATAAGTTTGGCAAGAGCAGTGTATCCATTTATCAAACATGAGAAAGAAGTGTGAGAATTGGCTTGGCAAATTTAAGATTTAAAGAATAATGAAGACCAGCACCATTGGAGAGGAGCCTGCATCTTCTTAGGGCTGTATCCTCAATCACTTTTTTTTTTATGATTATCTTTGGATAAACTCCTATAGTTTAGGAAAGATACTGTTGTCCTCAAAACATGAAGTAACTTTTGAGCTCATCAAAAGTTGCAGTTGGTTTTCCACTGGAAATTAAAAAAAACTCCGTCCCAAAAATTCCACCCTTCATTGTGAAATGAAATTTTTCTCAACTTTACCCACCTAATTTAGAGAATTTTGATATTGAATTGATCCTAAAAGCCAGTGACCATTGCTTTGTGATCTTCTTAGCACTTGGGTCACCTACCTATGGGACTGGACTCAGTGAAGCCATGGCCAAAGTAGAAATCCTCTTGTTGGGGATGAGCTGAAACGCTCTCAGCTTTCCATTTCTGTGGTGGGGTGTCTCTGATATGTTTGGAGACTTGCAACCCACCAAATACTTGGCCTTCAGAAATGGAACTTGGGTGCTTTCATGTAAATTAGGATATTGTCCAGTACTATGAGTTTGTCATCTCTGCGGTCATAGTAGATGCATTTAGCAGGCTCCTTTTTAAAATGTACCTGCTTTGATTTCTGTGATCTTCATGCTGTAGATTAACTGTAATGAAACTGGTTAAGTGAGTAACGTGTAGGATCTATTTTATAGCCAGATTGGGTACTTCGTATTCTGTATACTAAAGTTGGCACCGTGGGTACGTTATTGTAATAAAAGCCAATAATGAAAAAAGCTTTTTTTTGCCTCAACTAAATACTGTAAACAAAGGTCATGTAAAAATTTATTGTTTAACTATGCTTCATATTGTCAGCATTGGGATTAATAATCTTCAGTTTTTATAATGCTGCTAAAACATATTTTAACAAAAATTATGTATAGGCATTCTTTAAGTTAAAATTAAACAGACCATTTACTATCCTATGACAACTACAACTTAGTTTCCACTCCTGTGTTCAATAGAGGCTTCCCTGTTTTTTTTAATGACAGTCCATGTTGTTTAAAATTGCTTCAGATACAAAGTGCAGAACTTGCTCATATTTTTGCTGGGATTGTCTTACACAACCAAAATTACAGTAGTAATTTAGCGTGTGTTTATTAACTATAAATTTATCTTCGGTGCCTAGACCCTTTGGATTGCCTATGCTATTCGTAAACAAAAGAGATTCAGGGTCATTTTAATTAGGGGCAAGGAGCTGAATTACTGAACTACAAAGTACTGCCTGAATCCTGTTTGCAGTTCCTTGCAAACTTCTCCCGAGAAGTTGTTGCTAAGAAACACCATCAAGTGTGTAGCTTCTCCTTTACCCTTTCTGACACGTTCAAAACGTAAAAGAAAATACTGGGTTTTACCAATATTTTTACCGGGTATCTGTGTGCTTACAGGTTTTAAGGAATGAACAGAGAAATACTGGATGTTTTACAGATGAATAAATTACAGCCTCTTGGAAACATAGGGGTCATATTGTCACTTATGTTTAAAAAGCAATTTTTGTGACTCAGATTGTTGGAACAAATCCTCAGAACTGAAGAAATTACATTTTCAGTTTCCCAAATCCATTCTAATTGGTTTGATGCATGCGCTGGCAGAATAATTGATTGACACTAAGATCACTAAGCAAAGAGTGAGCTAACAGAATCAGATTAATGAAAACATATGGTAATTACAACTGTGAAAAAACAACTTAGAATTTATAATGTTGCCTTGGGGCAAATAATCAGATGTGTTATCAATGAACAATTAGGGTTGATAAAAGTTGTCTTGTATGTATAGGATTACCATGCATAGTTACAGATGTGTTTTAAATGAAAGATTTATTGGAAGGTTCCTGCCTAAAATATGCGTGACATGTCAACACATTGTTTATGATAACAAATAAAATCAAATAAATTCCTGCAGAGCGCTTCATGGCAGAAGATCAAAGTTTATGTATGCTTTTCATTTATATTCTGTAAAAGATTAATTTCATGCCCTTTATTGCATTATATTAATCAGTTTCCCTAATACGTGTGTTATTAATGAATATTCCTATAATGGCTGTCAAAATACTGGTATATTAACAATGGAAGTAAAAAATTAACTTCATGGCTATGAAAACCTCTGCATTTTGCAAGAGCATAAAAAAATAATATGTGACAAAATAGAAGTGGGAAATACCTACCACATAAAATTTAAAAACAAGTTCCTGAGGGCAGGTAGTTCTGAAGAGCCAATGTTTTGGGAACTCTATGTCTTTCTCCAATATCCCCATTCCTCCATCATAGACTAGACTTCCAAAAGCCATTCAGAAGTGTAGTGGAAGATATACAGAAGTATATCTTGGCCAGCTTTGGCATGGAATGGTGACAGAAAAAATCTAGGGAGAAAGGAGGAAATAAAGATGACAACATGGCTGTCATTTTAATAACAGAAAATTTGCTGTTAGTTATTCTCCAAATTTATTTAGGAAAAAAAATGTAGTTTATTCATTTTCTTTTGAAGTTTCTATGATTGCAAAACAAAATTAAAGAACTTGTTTTGTGTATCCTTGTGCAAATACATAGTATTGTGTGTTTGTGCAAGGGTTACCCATAAGAAATTGTAGGATTTGGAGTCTTGTTTTTGTTTAGCGATAATTTGCACATGTATATAGCCTCAAACATTGAGAAAGATACTGTAACTCCACCTCAAGTGAGAAATCGTCTCTTACTGAAGTGAATAATAAAGGCTTTACTGTCATTGCTGTAATGGAACTGGGACTGGAACTGGACTCCTGAAGCTCTCACAGATTATCCTAACCTTACCTTCAGCATCATTTAGATGCCCATAATCTTAAGAAATATGTCTCTAACTTCCAAATCTAGCTTAGCCTTTAATTATATGGCAAATAATTATGTGAACACCGGATCAGCATTCACTTCAGCAAGACTGCTATATCTCAGTTGCTTGTAATTCCTTCTCGTGGAGTGTTAGACTTCTTACCAGCACCACGTTCTAAAGTTTGAATCTTCCTGCACCAGGATCTGGATATACTCTGGCATTACGATGTAGTAGTCGCCGTCTCATCATGGGAACTATCCTGTAGCAATTAGCGAGGTTTTATTTGTCCTGGAATGATCAAATAGAAAGATACAAAATTCAAGGATCCCTGAACAGGCTCATTGGTACAGATATAGTTCCTTTATTAAATCTCCTTAATGTTCAAATGCAAGTGAGCAGTCAAGGAAAAAACAGGGAAGAGAAAGCTTAAAGAGAATTTAAAAATCATGTGAAACTCGTGCTCTGCTTGTATCTCATCACAGGCACAGTTTTGTTTTCATGTAAACGTATGCACAAATTCTGGTAGTGGGTCTCCCCATTTAGAAGAGGCAGTCATGCTCTTGTACAGAGATCAACAAAATTAAAGTAATGGTAGATTTTACTTGTCAACTATGCAATCTAGAGCTGGACATTGCCTTGCACAAAAGGTATAGTTTCTGTTATTTTTAAGTGAAAGATCTCAGTAAGGTGGAAAGCCCAAGTCCTTCATTTTTCATGCTTCCACCTTATCTTCCTGCTGTAAATTTCATTCTTCTTGTGTTCTCAGAGCTTGCATTGAAAAGTGTCTGGAAAAAATATTCTTTGAGACATTTGACAACCCTTTTTTGTTTCCACCTCTTGTACTTTCTCACAAAACAAAAGGAATATTTCTGCTTCTATAGAAATCTAAATTCTACTTTTAATGAAAGTTTTTGTGGCTTTCAAGATCCTGTGATACCAGTGGTGATAATGCCGTTGTTTACTCCATTGGCTACTTGATTAATCCTCACTTGTAATCAGTGTTACAGCAATATTCACCTCCTTGGAATAATGTCATTATGATTTAAACCAGGAATTAGTAAACAACTCACAGCTGTTGTGCAAAATGTTTGTCTAGTAATGCATATTCATGAATATTTCATACAATAACACTTATTAATTTGGTTTTTGCAGAGAAACAACTAAATGATATTTTATAGATTGATGTTTGGCAAATAATGCAGTTTGTTTTTCATGGCTGGTGTCAGTGATGTATGAATCTCCCTACGTGTACTTTCTCACTAAACATTGCAAAAAGCTGCTTTGCAGCATCTTTAAATATCATTAAGGCAAATGTTTTTTCATGTGTGCGCTAGGTAAGAAGGGGCTAAAGAATCAAGGCCACAAACTGTAGAATAGGGCCTCAAGGTGTTCGTTCCTTTTCCCAACCACAGCAAAAATTCTTAGGCTCTTCCCATGCAATCTGTTCTTGGTTTCACATAGCGGACATACCAAACGTTGGAAGCAGTCTGTTCCTATAGCCGTACCATGAAACAAATTTTCTTTCCTAATGTGTAACTTTAAAGATATGACTTGAAGTCAGCCAATACAAGAAGTTTAGAGAAGGTTGGACCAGATGATTTCCAGGAGAACATATGAATCTAAATCATTTTATGATTCCATGATTTTGTACACCAAAATTTCTACCTCTGCAATTTAAGCCCACTGTTGTTTGCCTCATGTACGTGTGAGATATGGAGAATATTTTATTCCCTTCATCTTTGCAGCCACCTTTTATGTATTTAAATGTTACTGCTCTGTGTCCTCTTGGTCTGATAACATTTTAATCATAAATGGCTTCTTGGAATTTTTTGGTTTAGACGGTGTTTTCCAGACTTGTGCTTCAACTAACCCACACCTTTCATGGAGTACTCAAAGTTGGGTTGCATAGGCTGTATTGTAGGCCTTACCACTAATTAATAGGATGGGAAGCTTAGCTTGTTTTCCATACAAAATATTATGAATATAACCCATTATAACGTCTGTCTTGTCTGATACAGCCGAGGGATGGTCAGCTTATGATCCATTGTAGTTCTGAGATTTGTGTTTTGTGTTTGTTTTTTAAAGAATGGATGCACAACCAACTGTTCAGTATCTTGCATTTGTGCAGGTGGTTATTCTTGCTGAAAGTGTAAAAATGTATGACTTGTCCTAGAATTATGTTCTGTTGCTTCCTTCTCTGAGACCAACACTGTATTTCTTTGTCTTGATTATGAAAATGTGAAGTGTGATTGTGTGAAAAGCATTTCTGAAGTCAAAATACGAAATTACTACTTCTCACCTACAAGGTATGACTGACTCATGAATTGAAATAACCTTGATCCATGTCATCTTTCAAGTGCTCATAGGTAGTTTTATAATTCTGATTACTTGAAAATTGATAAAGTGAAGCAGTCGAAAGTTCAATGATTCTTCTGTTCTCCCCTTTCTTGAAAAAGAACAAAGATTAAGTTTACTGAACACTAGTGTTTAGAAACTTTAGCTGTCTTCCACAAGTTCTCAGAGGACATGGATCCAATGAGGTGCTAGACACTGTCTTTTCTCTCAAGCGGCAGCTGAAAAAAGTTTACAACCCTTGCCAAAAATGAATTGTTCATCTGGCATAAAATTATACAGCTGAGATAATGCGTTTTATTTTATTTTTCCAAGCAAGCTAGACATGAACACTGGCACCTTTAAGATTTCTTCAGTGCTGTATCAGCCTTGAGGGGGAACAGGACCATTATACTAGTGAATTTAATTCCGGTATAACTAGATTTTGTGGGGTGGTCAATAAGCAGAAGCTGTTACTCAGATCAGTGAGGGCTTCTTTGGTCTTCATTTTGGTACTAATTTCATTCAGTGCTACTCCAATGAACTTTTAAAAGGAAGAAAGCTGTTCCTTAAGCTTTTTCTGCTTAATGCTCAGTTAACTAGCAGAACTATGAACCCCATCCTCTAAGAAATCAGATTTGATTTTTTTTTTCATCACAATAATTTGATAGAATAATTCTACTTTTCATGCTGAGGATAGAGGCTAGGCTTCAGTGACATTTATAAATTCCTGTAAAGCTTTTCAATGGACTTAGAAGAAAAAGAACTTTAGCTAGCATAGTTAGGCTACATGAGAGCCCTGAGAAGAGGGGAGCAAGGGGAAAGAGGAGTAATATGCATAAGCTGGAGCATCATTTAAGCTTTTTCAAAAGTTTTTGGGCACCATGAGCTCTCAAGTAAAGTAACCATATGGATTGTATGTTCTATACCTCTGAGCAACATAAGGCAAATCCCTACCCAACTCCTTATGGTTATTGATTTGGTTTTGCAGGCTGATACAAATTCAGATCTGAATCAGAAAGTTCTGTCATGACTTTCTTTATGATTAACAGCTCCTGATGGCACTTTCTTATGTGAATTTGTTTAGTTACTTTTTTTAATGTAATAGTTTTACTCTCCAGACCAGCCTGTCTGTAAGTTCTCCAGTTTGTTTGTGCATTGTGTGGCTTAAGTGTTGGTCTCTTGTCATGTGTTCCAACTATAAAGAACAGGATTTTTATCCATACCATTCAGAGAGGAAAAATGCATTTGGTGATATCTGTCCAGTTCTTGGTAGTGTCTCTGTGTCATGGCATCAATGAGTTGTTCTCGTCTAACTATTAACCAAACCATTTAAGCTTTAGCTGATAATTTTATTGATACATGATTTGTTTTGCTTAGCCTCGTTAACCATTTCTGCAGTGCTGTGTGCAGCCATATACACAAGGATTTCAATCAACTCTAGGAGGGGCGTATGCCCTTGTCAAGTGCTTAAAAAGCTTTTCCTTTTCACTTTACTGAGGGATGTGTTATGAATTTGGGATTGGATCAGAAAGTTACAAGTCAAGATCCTTCATGCTAATATTTTTCAATGGTTCATCCTCTTATTCTCCTCTTTTGCCTTCATTTTCCTACTGAAAACATTGAAAACACTGAATGCAATTATTAAGTGGTTTTTTTTTTTTCTTTTCCCTGAGCTTTTAATTAAAATACATAACAAACCTGGAGTCATAATATTCCACTTGTAGTACTGCAAGGTAGTGTTTTAAAGAAAAAAGTATGCTTAATTATGGTATTTGATAATCTTTACAGAAAGTCACCAGCAAGACACATAGAATTTAAAGGGCCTGGGACTGCTTACAAATGAAAAATATAAAGTGTTAAACTTTTTTCCGCCTTACTTCAATCCATTAATGCTAGCAAAGTCCCCTTGCAATTCACTCATGTTTATATCCTTGTAATACTTGTATGCAGTAATCATGAGTCCATTTAGTAATTATTTAGCCAAGCTATGCATATTATTTCTTATACTCTTTCTTCATAAGTTATTCTTTTCATCTTCATAATTACTACTTTTGCAGTTCTCTCTTTGCCTTAAAATTTGCTAGTCTCTTCCTTGTATACACATAGCTGGAAGTAAGTGCATTCTTTGTGTTGTAATTATGCTGGTGTTCTATAAATAGGGAATAGTACCTTTTTAATTCATCATGTGCTACTGCAACTTTTCAGCAATCATTTGGAAAGGAAAAATATTCATATGTAGTTACAGCATATTGTTATAGACAGCTTGGGCTTGCAATATATCTTCCTTCCCAGTGAGAAAAGTGTCATGACTTATTTTTCCACATTTGTTTAGAAAAAGCGAGGCAAATACAATGAATAATTATCAAGTTTAATAGAACAAGAGGATTTCCGACCCCATGGATAAATAGTCCTTTTCTTTTTTCCTTGACTCTTGTTAAAATGTGTAAATAAGTAGGGGACATCCTGCAGGTGTTTTTGATAGCTCTTGGTGTCACCAAGAAAATCTCAACATTGTTATATTGTGTGACCTATATACAGTGGAACGGTGATATTTCAGCTATTCTGGCTGCAAAGCTTCAGTTGTGTGACAGCTGTACCTTAAAGATCCAATGAATAATGCCAAAAAAGGGGTTTATGGGCAGTTAGCCATTGTGAAATTCAGTCAGAAATTTAAAAAACAAAAACAAAAAAAAACACCCAAAAAACCCCACTATCCTTATTGCCATATATAACTTAGAGTAATTATGCCCTACATACATGTACTGTCTACAGTATCACTGCAATGAAGTCCAAAATATTAGGGTCATCAGCACTGTAGCTTAGAGAAAAGAGTCTATCACGCATACATGTATTTTGCTTTTAAATATGTTCTGTGACTTGTGTAGTATTTTTCCGAGATCTGTTGTAGTATCCTTTGGGCAGTAGATGGTGCAGCAGGTTACAAACTTGTTGGTTTTCCCATGTGACATAGTTTTGACCATTACCTGAGTCAATAATGTAAAAGTTTAGTTGAGACATGTTTAATATATTAGTAAATTCAGATCAAATCCATTAGACTTTAAGTATGATTAGTTCTTTTTAAATTTCATATATAATGCGTAAGAGTGGCATTGGACATAAATTAGCAAATACACAGTGTCATAAGCAAACTTGGATAAAGTGAATGTGAATGTTTAATTGATTAAAGTGGATAGATATAATTTTACTGAAATACAGAAAATGGATTTGTTGAGTTTTTCTGGAGAGTCATTCTTCTACAAGAAACTCAGATTAGGAACTGTTGCTACTGACATGAGTTGTATCAAATTCTGCATGGAGTTATACCAAAATAATTCAGTTTATTTCCTTCTGTATGCATAGCGCTGTTAGTCGTGTACACTAGTAAGTCTTTGAAGAAAAGGAAGTTAGCTAACATGTTGAAGAACACTGTAGTAAGATGCTGCTGCTTGATTGAATCTTAAATTACATGAAAAGGCCCTTATGATATACTCAAGCATGAACTCAAGAACTAGCAAGTCAGTTTGGTAATTAAGAATCAAACACATCATTTAGGATCTACTGAAGTTCAGTGTCTCTGCCTTGCTAATTAATGCTTTGCCTACCATCAGCTACATCTATATTGAGCTAGCTTTTTTCTCCTTGAGTGAGCAATACTACTTGTAGGATGTGTGATGTATTCAGAGGAATTTGAATTTTCTTTATTTGAGCTATCACAGGCTGAGATGTGACACTAGGACAGCTTGTGGCTGTAGAGGCTACTTAGGCTACTAGAGGACGTGGGAGTATTTGTTTTCTTTCTGTGGGGAAGGAGACAGGAGACAGTACAGGACTTGGCATGGAGCTTTCTTTTTTGTAATAGTCTTGGCTCAGAGGAAGCTTTTTTGTTCGACAGATTTGCATGATAGTCCTTTTGGCCAACAAAACTAATTCTTTCTGTGTAACGTCTAAAATACCAGCTGATAAAATCAAACCAAGAATTTATTGCGCTACGTGATGCATATTCCACTATAGTCAATATAAAGCACAAAGCTTTGAAAATCACCTGGAAGTATCATGTACTCTGGACTTGCCTTCTTTTGAAATACTGTAGGAATAAGGTGTGTATCAGTAAACCTGCCTGTTGCATGCTGCACAAGTTCTTCTTAACTGATATTTTTCCTGTAATACAATATAGTTAC
Source organism: Theristicus caerulescens (assembly GCA_020745775.1). Lineage (NCBI taxonomy): Eukaryota > Metazoa > Chordata > Aves > Pelecaniformes > Threskiornithidae > Theristicus > Theristicus caerulescens. The sequence goes on along the minus strand of CM036565.1, from coordinate 3,300,011 downwards.
AAATTCTACTCTGACAGATTTCTGAATTGCTTATTAGTTAAATGGCTTATGGTTGGTGAAACACACAATTAAAAAATTGAATCTGTGTAAGCTAAGGCTTTGCTTCATCAATTTTTCTAGTTTTCTGAAGGAAAATTTATGAATTTATTGATGATTTATTGTCTCTTGTCTTCAGAAAATTCTTTGTGCCAAAAGACCATTGCAAAAATCACCAGATCCAGTTTTTATTGAAATGAACCACGATTTTCTATTTGATTCTCATGAAAATAGTATTGGTTCTAAACTATTAAAATGCAAGATCTGTTACTGCCTCCCACCTTTTAAGAAAAAGAAAATTGCAGAGGACTTTACATCTAGTTTTGTGACGTGGTGGGATAATAAAAATTTAAAGCTTCAAGGTCAAATGTACTTTCCTGAGTGACTCAATTACTGCTCAGTTTGATGGCAGTAGAGGAACAAGGATGCTTGAGCTTTAAGATTGCTGGGTTTTCGTTATATAACTAGAGCATATTAACAGGAAGCCGTTAAATACAATTTATGTGTGAATAGCCCAATTGGTAGGCGCATTGGCTCCATTGTGTGAGGGATTAAATAAATGTAATAGTTTCCCATTATTATTCACTGAATGGATTTTTTTTTAATTAAGTTTTGGTTAAAATGTGCACAGTTATATTGTCAAAGTGACATGTCTGTTTTCTTAAAACCCTAGTCTATACTGAAAAATATTGTGCTGTAAAGTTTATAATGCTATTAGTTCAATTTTAGCAGTTTAATTTTTTTTTCCTTTTGCACATACCCTTTATATTTGCATTCTGCTGAGCAGTTCACACATTTGTTATTTTGATCTTATATATTGTGTGGCTGTTGACGCATACAAGTCTTTTTGGTAAGTGCTTTCATAAATCTTTAAATGTTCACTTAGAAATCATGGAACTATGTCATTTTCCAACTAGAGAGATACATAAATAAGAATTCTAGTACCACTTCAAATTTTTCTCAGCGCCATGCCAGAAGGTCATCACTGGTCTTACGTTCCATGTCACAGCCATTTTCAGAAATTAAGGTTCTAAATCACTTTTTTTAAACTTATGCCAATTTAGTCTGCCTTTCTCCCATTTACTAGTCTATAATTTACGCCTCCATTTGTCATCTCTGTTTCTGGCCCAGGATCTTTGCTAAATATACTTACACAGAGTAAATGAAACAATCTCTGAATTGTGCTTCTTTCTTCAATGGGTTGGCAGAAGCATTCTCTGTAGCATTAGCTGGATGACTTTCTTTGGCAAGTTGTTTGCAGCAGTTATTAATCTTATTTTGTTGTCATTGTCATGTGAGAATCCTAACATGAATTACTGTGTTTTAATTCCCTTGGAGAAAAGCATGGAAATATATTGTAATGAATGAAATTTTTGAAATGGTCTTGCTAGCATAAAAAGTATGCTCAAATTTCTAGTAGAAGATTAACCCAGTCAAACAAAGTATTAGTTGTAAAAAGCAGTTATTAAGGCAGTGCTGTGTTCTGGACACTGTAATTGTACTGTACATAAGACTTTCCATTAACCAACGGAGGCATAGGGAACAGGTACAGGTCAACACCATACAGCTTTGCTCAAACAGTGGCTAGGATCAGCCGATTACCGCACATACTTCTCGTTCTGATTTTGCTGATTGCGTGCGGGGAAGTTTCAGGCAGAAACCTCTTCTCCTGGGCTTTGCTGAATTGCTGTTCCTGGTTTTACGCCAGATTCTGATGCAGGTCCAGATCTAGCAGTTGTGAAGGTTGTTATCGTCCTTCTGCCTGACAGATGTATCCCCCTACTCAACATCTAATAACAATTTGTCATCAGCATTTTAGTGGAGCTCAAGCTGTAAATGTGAAATAGCATTCTCATAGAGAGCAGTACTGCAGAAAATACTGTGTTCGTTCTCCTTCGGCTCTGGAAATAAGAGCGTAGACACATAATCCAATGTTGCTTAAAATAAGTTTAAAAATCTTGAGAGAGACTTCGTATCTATAATCAGATCTGCAGGCTGTTTCTTCATAATTATCTGGTATTTTATTCTAATGCTGTATATGCCACATCTGAATATATATGTTCTTGAGCTATCTTACATATATATGAATAAATAGAATTTGATATGAATAGATTTCTTTTTAAATTTACAGTCTTATTAGAAAATTCTAATAGTAGTTGAGACATATATTACTTTACATTTTAAAGAATAATTTCAATAAATAAGCCCTTTTAAAGGACCAGAAAATTGGCATACATGTTTTTCCTCACATTATAGTGCCTCACAGAGCATGGAAGGAATGGAACTACGGAAACAGAAAGATCATCCCTAAAGAGAAAAATAAAGTAACCTGAAGAACAGACACTCACTATCTTCAATCTGTTTATCATTTTCAGTGTTTCACATCCTCTATCACAAAATACCTAGCAGGTTGACTTGAAGCCATGTTTGTGTTCATTTGATTGGTGGTCACTTGAGAGCATTTGTGAAGGTAAAAATATTATGTGGTTTCTTGCTGCATCAGGGCCGTAATGTCTTTGACAAAAGATTTGCTCTTTGTGGTGGTTTTATGTTTGCTTGTGGTTTTGGGGGTTTTTTGTTTTGGTTTGGGTTTTTTTGCTAAACATTGTCAAAGTTTGCCCTCAGCAAATGAGGAAAGGGAAGTTGCATAGGTATATGTTCCTCTTTAAAGGTCTCCATGAAGAGGCAGGAATAAAATTTTGGAAAGTGAGCTGTTTTTGCTATATATTAGTTGGTATTAAACAAAGAAACCTTCCTTTTACAGTCTGCAAAGCCAGTAATCTTTAAACCATGTTGGTCCTCCTTTTCTCTCTAACAAACACAAAGGGAAAAGACAGCAAAAATTCCAAACAGGGGGAAAAAAAAGAGCATTGAGCACATATTTTGTTAACTCTAACATTTGATAGGTCTTCTAGATATAGCATTTTGGCAATATTTTATTGTCTAATGAATGCCAAAACATTTTGGCCTCTTCATAGTCGCTGCTAATAAAAACAACAGAAGTTCAATCAAATATTCTCCCCATTCTTTTCTTGGGTGAAGAAATAAAATCCTGATAGCTTTGATTGCTTCCACTTTCTTTTGTTGCTGCTGGTTTTGTTGGACTGTGGTCAGTAAGAAAAGCACTGATGTAGAAAGGATACCATCTGAACATCAGCCAGAGACATAACCCAAAATATTTTGATCTTCCAATAAGCCTTAAACTAAAGCCAAGATTCAAGTGAGTAAATTCTCATTGCCTTCATGAAAATTAGCACATGCATTCTGCAGGTTTCCTTCCAAGCGATTTCTTCAGCATTCTTCTGGCACAGAGTTACTGAAGTTATTCCTGGTACAACCTACACTTGGAATCAAGTAAAGGATTTAAGGTACCCTTTTTCACCGATCATTTCTCCAAATTACAAAGCCAGTGTGCATAATTTGAGTCAATTAGCAATTCTGTAGTTCCCAATTATCTATCTTTATTGTTGATTCCCTCTGTAACAAATCCTGGATGAAGCAAAATTTGCATATTTTTGTATTTATACCAAAATTTAAGTATTTTAGTGGTGAGACTACAGCAAAACTTGGTTCAACTTTGGTGAAAGTACTTCCAGTATCTGCTGAAAAAAGTAGAGCAAACATTTTTTTTTTTTCCCCTCTTTTAAAAGATGATAAATTGTACAATTGTATGAATTTCCTTTTACCTTTACAGGCTGCTTATAAAACAGCCTCCCCCCGCCCCCCCACCCCAATCTGCCTGATGAGGTAATTAATACTGTAATTCTGAGTAATTGTTTCAATGTAGATATCTATTTCATGGAATAGTCTTCTTCCCAATGTTGCAATTAGATCTGCTTTAAAAAGGAAATCTATTACAGTGTCTATTTGAGGAAATCCATATAAACTTGTAAAGGATTCATTTTACATTAGCATCCATGCCATATTCCGATATAAGTGCTAATTTGAATGCTTCAGCTGATTTTAAGTGACCGTGAATACGCTACAGTATAGTGATTTCACCTTAATCTTTAGTGGTCAAATTAAACTCATTGCTATTTAACCACTGTTCTCCTATCAGATCACTCCTTGAGCCTGGAGTACGTAAGGCAGAAAAAAACAGCTGCTGAAATCTGGTTAAGAAAATGCATTTATATGTGGTGACTGGGAAGTAATATCTAAGTTTGTGCAGGGATTTGAAGTTCTGTTGCAATGATAAAATGATTGAGAATTTATGCAGTATCTTTAATTATTGAAAAGCTAGAGTCAGATTCACTGTTGTCTGAGCATCTAACTGTGCAGCAGTTTGGATTTTCATAAGGCAGCTAACAAAGTTACGGACCTAACTCCCTATAAAATCAATGTCTGTAACCTGCTTAGCTGCCTTTTAAGTATCCCAATACCTTCCTGTTTACCTTTGAAACTATGCTGTTTGGGTCCAAATCCTATAACCCAGTTAACGAAACCGAGGAAGGTATCTGTTCATGTTGGTAAAGGTTGCAACGCAGATTGTTTTTTCCAGATCGGCTGCAAAAGGCTCTGTTACGCCAAGCAAACAGATCAGTCACAGTTTTCTTATTCTTGTATGCTACGCAACACAAAAAACGGTGTGCACTTCATGCTGCAAAGGAGCCCAGTTCGATAAAAATTGCATCAGTTTAATCAATAGTAATGTTTTGTCTGACTAAAAAATACTCATAAGTGTTGTTTTGAAAGAACAGGCCTTATGAAAGTCTCTACTTTTTAAGAGCTAGGGCTCTCTGGCCTCATGTATATTTAAGTACCTATTACCTTTTTTGCCTGCCTCTATAAACATACCATGTATTGTTCCTGGAAATATGACTACGGAAAGATGCTGTTTCTGGGAACAGTGTTACAGAGCTGGTAATGTTGATTGGTGACTAATTAGTGTCATTCCCAGAAGTATGATCTCTGGACGAATTTCCGAGAAGGGACTGACAACATGGTGCGTTGGTAGATGCCCAAGTCATGCTGGTGTTTTACTACCCCTCCCATAATTCAAAGTTAAGGCTGTGACAAATGGCAGTTATGAATTTGTATTTTTTTCTGACCATAATTAGCTAAAGCATAGCTCTGTTCCCTTCATTTCAGCCCTTTATCATATTTTGTGCTTTTCTTACAGGAAAAACACCAAAAAGCTGGACACAATACTAATGGCTTTAGTTGGCTGCCTGCGTGCATTCCTTCTGTGCATGCAGAAGTCGAAGCTATTAAATAGGCCATGTACATTTGCGTGTCTAATTTACAAAAATATCTGCTCTTACATGGGAGAACTGATCTTGTGACACATCTCTAAATGAGTCCATGATGGATGAAAATATCTTAAGATAATTAGTGGAAGAATCTAAGCAAATAAAATGTAAAGAATAAACAGCAAAAAATCAGGCAAGCAAAACAAGCATGGCTAAAGAAAGCAACAGTAATGAATTATCATTCAAAATATAGTATAATTTTTAGTTGGTTGGAAATGAAAATCCAGAAGATGGTCTGGATTTTGTCAGAAAGCTTTAATGTTCTTCAGTTAAAAAGTTTCAGGAACATTGCTGCCAGTGGCAAATTGTGAAGTGTTTGTTCTTGTCTGATGAGGAATAAGCTGTATGCAAGGAAGCGCACAATCACTGAGGAAGTGCTGTATCAAATAAAAAACATTGTTAGAGGTAGCTCAGTTGCAGTACAAGTGCTAAAAGAAACCTTATAGCTAGGAAATCAACACTAAATTTGCCCATTCTGTTTGGGGATTACAGAAATTTATCTTAGGAGCGTCTTTAGGATTTGCTGTTGCACATTGGCTGGAACTGGCTGCAGCAGCACATCTACCCTTGCGACACTGGTTTTGGTAGAGGTGGTGGAGCTCAATCGCTGGATACCTGGATAAACTACCTTAGATAAGGTTGGATGATATTTGAATCCATTTTTGCTCTATTCAAAACGCATCTTTTGTGGGATGGCGTATAATTGAAGCTCATAGTCTTCATTTGAAAGTTCTGTTGATACATCTATGCTAACATAGTTTTATTTGCAAAACATCTGTTGTTCTTCTGCTCTTCCCTAAGGACTTTTGATGATGTGGCCATTTGGATCAGCTGTGGCTATGATTTATTTATCTGTTTGCTTATTGGCAAGACTTTAAAATCAGCAAACCCAGATAGGTTGGATACAATTTACACAGCCCAGAGCCACCCCTCCCTGCTCTGTCAAGTAATTTTTCTAGGATATCTCAACATGTTTAGATGGCTAGGATAAAATAGAATATCAAATGTGTTTTGCAAGTACCTCTGTATCTAAATTCACACTCTTGTTGGTATTTATCTGTCAAGGAAAAATATCAGAGTCCGTTATTGTTGTGCAGGCAAAGGTTTTGAGGGCATGGGATAATGATTCAGGGTTTCAGGGTACTAAATCTGGTTTTGCCATTAGTTCGCTGCATGGTTTTTAGTTGAATAACTCATAATTTAATTTTGCCTCAGTATGCCTGAGAATGTAAAGACTGGAAGTTTCATTGTATGCAAAGCTAAATAGATCCTCAGTACTTTTGTTCACGTGTTCCTGACCTGAGGGTCTCTTTTACCACCACCAACCTTGGCAGAGCATGTCAAGATCACAGAATTTTTCTTCTTTCTTGCAAGGACACAACTTAAGTGATGAGTTGGCTTAGTCAAATTTTTGGGCAGGCAGCAAGGGTACTGATACTTTTTTTTTAATGTAGCTCCCCTTCTGTTCCCAGACATTTGCTGCAGAAAGTAATGAAATAAACCACTAAAAATCATTGTGGAGAATCAGTCTGAATTGTCTGCAGCCTATGCATTTAAATCGCCAAGAGGCCTTCTGCAGTCTCACCAGTTATCACTTTTGCACATGTTGAGCCTTTGCTGCCTGCCAGCAGCAGTTCAGTAAGTTCTGCACAGGATTTTCTCCTGAATCAATCCATTCTAAGCCAGTAGTAGAGCTACTGATGTATTTTAATGAATTCTGTTTCACATTTTCCCATTTATACTGCAGTTTATATACTGTCCTTAGAGATTTCTGTATTCATCTTATCTGGCTTAGAAGAGTACTGGAGAATCTGGTAAATGACAGCTGCTGTGTTTTTAAATTTTGCTGCAAGGTTTCAGCAAGATAACATTGCAAGAATGGAGGGGGTTTTGTTGAGTTTCTTCTTTCTTTTTTTTCTTTGTTTCTTTCTTTCTTTCTTTCTTTTTTTTTTTTCCCAGAACTGAAGCCTAGGACAAATGTTTCTGTTGTTTAGCAAGTAACAGCATGTGTATAAATTTCTAACGATGCTCGAACCAATAAGAAACATGCCTCAGATTACATAAAATGGAAAGGTGGTTTTTCCAGTGAAATACTTGATTTAGGATAAATACCACATCACAGAAGTGAAGGGGGCACCCTGAGTCATGAAGTTTACGGTCCCCAGTGGTGCAGCCAACCAAATCACATAACACCATTAATATATGTGTCAAGCTGTTTTGAAACTAGTTATGTTTCTTACCTCCATCACCTACAGAAAAGCTGTCTTAGAACTTCATTCAGACCCCTGCTTTTCATTGCCAGCTGGTGTTTATTAATGACTATTTATTCTTGTGCTTTCATTTTTCACTTCGCCCTGCTAGTATTTATTCCTTTCTTCCTGTCTTTCAACCCACAGTGTGTTTTATTTATAAAAATAGGTCACTGGCAATTTTTAAGAAAATGTCCTATATAGATTATGGAGCAGATTGATAAACTGCAAATTACAATAGCAGCACAAGACCTTCAAGCAGAGAGATCCTCCCTTTCGGTAACTGCAAATTTAGTTATTTTACTCTAGAGGACAGAACCAGCAACGCAATTAGTATTATAAAATGTTAGCGAAGCTTCTAACTCTTCAAATTTGCCATGACATTGTGCAGGAAACAGTGATGCACTGCACTGCAAGGTCTAGATATGCTCTAATTCCTCTGTGGCACATATCCCAGCAAGAACCCTTCTACTTCAGATCTATAGCTTGACAGGGAACAGCGTCAATGCTGAAGCTTTTTCCTGGTTTCTTTGTTTTCTTGCAGAAATGCTTCTTGGTTTTTTGTTTTTCTTTGATTTGTTCAAGAAAACCAGTTTTCTTTTAAATTCTGCAGAAGGTCTCAGATGAGGGAATATTTTCCTTTATAGCTTTTTGAATAACAAGTTTCCCTGATATAAGCCGCAGAGAGCAGCCTCCTATCTGTGAACTCTGAAGTTCTCCAGGTACTTTCTGTGTTTCCCTCCCTTATAAGCCACCTTCTTCCTATGCCTCGTGAATGTCATACCTTTGCCCAGATCAGGGAGAATCTTGGAGCTTCTAAGCTTGGAGCTTGAAAGACACAGCTAATTTCATCACTGGTATGGCTCATTTTGCAATTGTGTCACATTATAGCATTAAAGTTTTTAAATGCCTACACATTGCTTAAGTGTTACTTTCCCTAGGGGTAGGTAAGACTTCTAACTGATTTTTCTTCCTGCTGTAACAGCAATGTACAAACTATAGTAACGGTAGGTTCACAAAATTGTCTCAAGTTGCATAACTCCAAATGTACTTTTTTTTTGTTGTTTTCAGTAGTCATTAAAATTGCTTGATCTACCTTTTTCTTTCTGTATTTTCTCATCTTGCCTATGTCCAATCAGTGTAATTCAAACTGACTCTCCTGAAAGTGGTACATATGATTAGTCTGAGACCAAGAGAGAGATCGGAAATATCAACATGGGTTTCTCTCAAAGAAAACATACACGGTAAAAATCAGATTAGGAGCAAAATCCTAGCATTTCAGATCCAGTCACCCCCATATTCAAGAAGTAGTATATTCCCTGAAACTATAATTTAAATAATAAGCATATTCTGCATTTTGGCTTATGTTCATGTTTGACATTACATTTGTTGGTGGTTCTTCATTTATTATGACTTTATTTACATCTTTCTAAAATTGATTTACTGCCTAGGAAAATGTTAAACTGACAGATTTGGAAATTGAAATTGTTTCCCTGTCTGTAAAAGATGGGCTGTATAGGCAACAGTGCTATACCCACCGTCCTGATGGATGCTGCAAGAAGCATCAGCCCCCTGATGGTGAGTGGGTCTCAGTGCCTGTATCCATTTCATTTCTTTGGCCTGCTAAAGAAGTTTGGTGATGTAGTAGCTTCAGCATGTGCTGCACCTGAATGGACAACAGATCTTGTGTTGCCAGTAATTGTCTAAATCATTCTTTGCTAAATGTAAAATCCAGTGGCATTCCATGCTGCATATCCAAATGTGTCTTTCTCCTCTATGATAGCATAACAATATAGTTCTTCATTTTGGAGCTGGTGCTTATTTCCTAATAAGCCTGGAGACTGGGCTTATTATTTTCCTAATAAGAAGAGACTGGGTTAGGGATTATCTCTATAGAATCTCCTGTTTTTCAGTGTTAATGTTCCTGGTCTGCTGATGTAGTAAAATCTCAAATATCCAGGGGAATGCCTAGGGTAGAGAGGGGAGTAGCATGAGTAGCCAGGGATAAGCAAAAGGAAGATTTGACTTTATAAAAATATGCTGTAATATATGCTGTTTTGGAAAAAACTGCAAGCAGATTCCACATTTTGAAAAATTTCTGAGAAGTAGAAATATCTTTAAATAGTAACAGGTTGAACTGAACTGGGGGAAGCTGCATGTGCATCTCATCCTTTGCAGCACCATGTAGCCAGGGCTGTTGAGAGAAGATACCTAGAGATGCCTCAAGGTTGATCATAGATATTTACCATAAAAGTTGAAAATTACCTGCTCATTTTAACAAAAAGCTTCAGCTTAGATGCATATGGTTGAAGGATCAAAGCAATCTCTTTGCTTTTCTTTTATCCATAATATCTGCTAGTTTTGTTCATCTGTATACCTATCCACATACAGTCACAACTCAAGGGATGCTCTTAAAACACATATTTTTAGGAAATTTTGTAGTGGAGCCAGTACTCTTCTTGTACCTGGGTTACTCCAATAACAGACATATATAAAAAGATTAAGTACAATTTGAGCCTTTTTTTTTTCCTGATGAAAGGAGCAGAGAATAATGAATTATTGCATGATAAATTTCTTCTTAAAATCAGCTTTTAATCTTGCTGGCTTCCATCTTGTAAAATGAGGTAGGATTTGCAGTTTGCTTCACAGCCATACAGATAGTTTAAAGGAAACTATTCTAGGAGGAACAATTTTTCTGTCCTTAAATGATTTACTGTATTTAATGAAACTGTATGTTTTCTTTGTCCCCTCCTATCCCTAAAATGATAAGATGGATCATTATCACAACAGGGGGCTCATTGTCATTCCCAACCATCATGTCATCTCTGACACATCTTGGCCCATGCAGTTGCTGTGAGTAGTCCCTACGAATAATTAGCGTTTCTTTTAGAAGAGCGTTGGTATAAGAATGCATATGTGCTTTGTATAAAATTAGTATAATGTATTACACATTATAAATGCCAGCACCTAAGGTGTTCTTTTTCTCAGCAGAAGCCTTGTGATCTCGCTGTGTTCAGTAGGCACTGGTTTTGCTTTGTACGAAGGCAGGATTTGCCTCCTGTTGCTTGTCAGTAGGCCTGAAAGTCCTCTGTTAACATTGCATTGGGGATCTCGCCACCGATTGACTCAGTATTTTATTTTCAACTGCTTCACTAGAGATGAATAAAAGGAGTTCTCTAAAGTACTCTTCCGCTCCCCTTTGAAAGCCCAATTCTAGACAATGTATGCAACAGGGACACAAATAATCATCATGCTTTTCAAGTTGTTTGCCTTCTATTGCTAAAGTTAAATATGTTTAAATAGTGAAAGTTACCAACTTGAAACCTGCTATCTGTTCCTATAATGAAGGCCAGAGGGAATTTAACCCTAATCATTTTCTTCTTTCCTGGAAGCAAATGAACTTGCTATCAGTGAGGGTCTACTGGTCCTTACCAGTAAGAATGAAGTTCAGAAAATTGCCACTTGACATTGGAGAGCATTGCACAGATTCTACCAGCACAACCAGAAATTGAAATAGAGGCCCCAAGAGCAAAAGGTTTAATAATGCAGCAAGTCTGTCAAGCAATTGAATTTAAATAATGCTATAATGCAAAACACTAGTTACTAATTACTACAAGGAAGGAATCGCAATAGAAACTTTCAACAGTTTGTTATTATGCTGTGGCAATATTATGAGATTGGCTTGGTTTTGCAATATAAAATCCTGATTTCAAATTGATTTTAATGAAATGAACAGAAAGCCTATTTGGAGTGGACACTTGAAAATAGGAATTCAATACTTAGAGAAAATATATAGCTGTCTAGCTTTCTAATAAAAAATTCAGGAAAAACGTTAAATAGTTTTCATGACACAAGTACGCCGTAATTCTAAGTAATGCTGAGCTCAGGTTGGGACCCATGTACCAGGCGTTTGGCTGTCTCACTCAAAGCCAAGTTTGTGAAGCACAGCTGTGTGAGTGGCTTAGTTTTACTGAAAAAACCAGAATGGTGTTGAGCTGTGAGGTTGTCTATAAGCAAGAGCTTTGCAGTATAAGAAAATAAAGAATGGAAAAGTGAAATCTTGAGATGGTTATAGTAGATGTAGGGTTCAAAGGACATGTACTGACATGAAAAGATATAAAACTCCAGAAAAAGCAGGGTCGGAAGGTTGCAACTCTGCAAGACGGAGGATCAGCCCACTCTGAAATCTGCAGTGGCTGACACAGCCACCCTTGACTGATGACTGCCCGCCAGCAGGGACTCGTTGGGCGCCAGCATCAGGCGAGGTGATCATGCTGGTATTTAGCCTTGTAGCATGTAAACCCAAGCTGTCTTTGTAGCTATTAACGAAAATTATTGTTTGCTCCTAAATCGTATCTGATCCTGCTTGCACAATGTCTGTGCGTGAAAAAAGGCGCCCAAGAGAATGTGGCACAGAGGGATGGTTAAAAAGTGAGGCTAAGAATTATGGTTAAACAAATTTAACTCAAGAAAATAAACCAACTAGTTATGTTTAGTTTGGATGTCTTCTGTAATCAAGGCCATTTTTGTTTAATGCATGCTAACCAATTGCATTTAAAGAGCTAACATGCTCAATATTTTTCTGTGCTTTGGTTGTTAAAGTATTTAATGTACAAAAAGTTTGAAACAATTATGGTATAAAAATAGATGAGCATAACATTGAGACATCTTGTTAGCAGATTCTTCCAGTGAGAAGGAAGGTGTGGAAACAGGACGTGGCTTAAGAGGTAGAGTAGCAACAGCTAACAAAAATAAAGGTATTACATGGAGTAGGAGGACTGAGACTTGAAAGCTGGGATGTCAGATTATATTGCATTCCTCAGAGAAAGAAGAAACAGCAACACTATAGGTAGGCAAAGTAGCAGAGGTAGCACTGCACTATTACTGATGCTAAGGAAAGGAAGAATAAAAAGATAAAGTGAACTAGAAGAATAAAATATGAAAACAAAAGGGCTTATCATTTATAGTATCTACATAACTCCTGAGCATTAATTCATTCATTAACTTCTACTCTTGAAAAGTGTTTTGCATTTATTAAGAAAACTTAACCCTGTTGATGTGGGGCTGGAACAGAGACAACGTGAAAGGAACAGACGCTCTAAGAAAGCCCAGATTTACAATTTTCATTTTCCCACACCTCTACGAAATGGTTTCTTTCCATTTTTGGAGAGCACCACCTGTGCTAGACAGTTTTTTTTAAAGTGGTCCCAGGCAGATCTGCCATGAGATGGCAATTTCATCTCTTATTTCCAGCTGTATACTCTTATTAAGATGTTATTGGGTTTGCTACAAAACAACTGCTGACAATACCAACTGGGAAATGTGGAGTATGAATGCCATTTAAGACTTTTCTCTTGTCTTTTTGGCGTGGGGTAATTTGCCCAGTGCATTAATTTGCAACATGGTAAGACACAGCTTTCAGTCAATAGGGTCAGTTCTAGAGCAACATTTTCCTTTTGTTCTTTAGAAAATTGTTGTTTCTCTCTGGGGACTTCATTAGGGGAGTAACAGGATTCTTTCTGCCAGTCCTTCAGCAAGAAGGGAACCTCATTAACAATTTTTAATATGAAAAAGTAAGGGGCAAGTTTGAATAACAAAAAAATTGAAGAGCCATGTGACAGCATAGCATTTCAACATGGTGCACTACCTTGTGCAAGATATAGCTGAGTGGTTACAGTAGTATCTGTATCAATAGAAAAATCTCTGCTGATTTATTAGGGTGTTATAGGTATGGTGTGGCTGTATAGATATAAACTGTATCAATTATAGATGTATGCATGTGTACATATACATAGTCTTGATGACCTTAAATTGACTGTTTTAATGACTATGGAGTTAAGTGTATATTATGTATGTTACAAAAGTCTCTTTCACTGTCAGGACGACTAATAGTAGAATAAAATAAAATATCACAGATACTGATTGTGTATCATCCTGCACATGGGTGACTCCCTGCTCTGGAAAAATCTTTGTCTTTTAGTTAGAAAAGGACTTCCTACTTCTGTATTTGAAAAGCAGTTAGCACATCCTGGTAATTAAGGTAATGTAAAGATCGATGTACTAATTGTTCCCCCCCCCCCCCCGTTGCTATATATACTAATAATGAAATTCAGACTAAACAGGTTCCTAATTCAATTAGTTGTTTTGGCTGCATCCACGTGCATATTAGCTGCACATTTTCAAAAGGTTTTCATCTAGTAGGAGCCACTTGAGCAAATGAAAAACAATTTTAGTGCAACAGGTATAGGAATAGGGATGCTTCTTGGTAATGCACAGTTACTCTGTCTAGACGAGAGTAAAGAGACAGAAGATCATTGAGTTTGAGAACATGGTTGTGCTAGTAAACATTTGCTGCTTGTACAAGATCTTCTGAAGGCATTTTTTGTAAAGGTTTGCTCCTGTGAGATCGTATAGTGAATTTGCAAGAAAGAGCCTTGCAGAAAAGGGCATTTCTTCATGTTAACTGGTATTCAGTACCAACCATGTCTTTCCAAGCCTTAAGCATAGTATTTTCACTTCTCCAAAAGACATGGCTAAAGCCACCAGCCTAAAAGGAGAATTAAACAAACAAACAAAAAAAACCTCACAAAAAACCCAACTTCAAACAAAATTTAAAAATGGCTTCACAGTGATTAAGTCAGACTCTGGTTAAAAAATAATTTTACATTATTTTTACTCCTTTGGTGTGAATGAATTGCATGGAGTAAGCCACCAGTCACAGAATCATAGAGTAATTTAAGTCAGAAGAGACCTTTGCAGGTCTCTTTTCCAGTGTCATGCCCAAAAATAGGGCTACCATCAAAGTTTGGGGCTGCTCAGGCTCTTGTCTGGATGTCTGTGAAAATGTCCAAGAATGGGGTTTCTACAAGACCCCGTGGGGAGCCTTTGATATCACAAAGCTTTATAGAAATTATGTTACATGATGCATGCAATGTTCTCAGTAAATTGAACCATTAGGCCAATTAGCTGCATTTTTCCATAATATAATTTCATATTATGGTTTTAATGTTAATGATTTTCATTGCTAATTAACGTACAAAGAAGAAAAGATAAAATATATCTCACTGCTTGGTGTCCTATGCAGCAGATGCAGGTTTCCAGTTTGTTCTCATGCTTTTTAAATTGAACTCCAGCTTTTTTCTCCATGAAGGTTTGGGCCTTACTTCTCCACACACATAAATAAATCTCCATTCTCCAGCCTGCACAGAACTCTGTCCTCTAACCTCTCCATTCCCTCAAACCTACTACACATCATCCTCCTCCCCTCTACTCTTAAAAAATAAGTAAAAATATTTACACCTGAATTTTCTGTAATCAAGTCACAAACTGAACTTAGTCTTGTATTCTCTGTGGGTATATACATTCATATATATATATCTCACTTAAAGATAATATTTTTCTGTTCAAGCCTCTCCCAGTGAGTTAATTTATTAGAATCTTACCATTGTGAACAGCAATATGATTTAGACATAGGGAAGTCTCAGCTTCTGTAAAATAAGAACCTTCTTATTTCTCCTGCTATATGTGAATCTGATCAAATTAATAAGAAATGAGCTTCCAATATATTCCAGAAATGTCAGGTCCTTTAGGGAATGTTTTGGTGGTGATGGTTTTTTTTTCTTATAAAAACTGCATTAAACCACACTTACTGTTTTCTGTTTTCATACATTAAGCTTCATTATTTGCTGATTGACGGTTTGAGTTGTTCCTATTCTCCCCCTGCTTAATTACATACAGTCATTTTGTTATTCTTCTATAATTTCATGACTATGCTAATGAAAGTATTGGGACTATGGATTGATTTCCATGGAGTCTTATCTTTTTGTAATTTAGGGCCTGTTAGCAATGAAAAGAAAGCCTTCAAGAATTTACAATTTAAGACCAATTTAAATCTAATTAATTAAAAGAGAAGTAAGTCCTGGTACTTCCATTACAACAAAACTCAGAAGCTTTGAGCACTTTGATTTCTCACCTGATGTTTTAGAGTTCTGCAGATGCAGACCAGGCAGTATTCTATAAAACATGTGTCCAATTGTCTTGTTGGATAGGGATGCACAGCTGGGAGCTACTAAGTATATTTAAAAAAATGTAAGGAAAGAGAAATGCACTTTTCTAAATATGGAAAAGAAGATGCAAAAGTTTTAAAAAGTGAATAGAGGCATCTGACTACTTTATACAGTGTGTATAAGCCTCCTACTGTCTAAGTGGCATATGGAAAGTCTAGCTGCAGTCCCTAAAATAAAATCCTAGATTTCTCCATTAGAAGCCCCAGCTATAGCAGTCATTCTAGGAAGAAACTTACAGAACATTTTGCAAAGGAGTGGTAGTTCACAGTGAACTTTCTTAGTCTGTTGGGGTTTTTTTTGGTTGGTGGTTTTTTTTCCTGTTGTGGAAGGAATTATGTCCTCCACTGGTTCTGTCTTGCTGCCTTCATATCATGTACGATCTTGTGCTGATGTGACTGCAGTGAAGTTGTATCTGATCTATAGAACTGCAAGATCAAAATCAAGCCCCGAACTTGCATTTTTATTAGCAGCTATATCAGGCATTATATTGAGCTTTACTTCTTTTTAAAATAATCTTTTTCACATCTCATACTTCAAATTAATTCTGTAATGTAAATACCAAATGAACCAAGTCTGCTGAATATAGGACCAAAGAGGGAGGTGTGGAGAAAAATTCACGAAGAGCAATCCATTGGTGACTTGTAAGCACCAGTCTAGCTCAAGATGTTTGCGAGCTACAAATTGCTGGAGGCTGGGCGAGTATTTTGGGGCAGTATGACAAAGTGCCGCTTTGGGGTTGTGTCCCTGGCCTGCCTTGGAGACCAGAACTTTGGTTTGACCTACTATGGGCATTTTTTTTTTTTAAGCGCGTAAGAGTGAGCATTTAAGATGTGTTGCTTTCTAAGACTATTTAATGGGTAGTAAAACTTGCATTATACTCTTGCACAAATCTATTATTTATACAAACTGTTTAAAGGAACATAGCTAATATCTGCTTTTATTTATGTTGCTGTAAATCCAAAACAATTTATTAGTTACTTCTCCGAAAGTCATGAAAGCAGAGTTTGACCCTGGTAGTCTTTGTCCAAAGGAAACAGAATTCAAGTGTCCATGATGAATGTTTTCTGGGTTTTTTTTCACACTTGGTTAAGATCCAGGGCAATATGCCAGTACTAAAACTGTACTAGTATCAGGGATTGCGTTTGACTTCTGATGCCTCCTTTTTAATAATAGCAAAGTACCTAAAATCATATACATGGCCTTGCATTTTTAGATTGCTGTGTGTCCAAGGATTTTGGAGATTTTTATGACTACAGCAATCCCTATACTCTTCCATGGGTGAGAAGGAATTATTTATTGCATTGACTTAAATTATGCAATTTTTACAAATGGGTAAATGGAAGTACAATGAGATTAAGTAATTTCACCAAGAGTAGAAAGTGGTGTCAGTGACAACTTGGGGAGTAGAATGTGAGGTATTTAATGCAATTAATTGACCAGCGGGTCGAGAGAGGTGATTCTGCCCCTCTGCTCTGCTCTGGTGAGACCCCACCTGGAGCACTGCGTCCAGCTCTGGGGTCCCCAGTGCAGGAAAGACATGGACCTGTTGGAGCGGGGCCAGAGGAGGGCTGTGAAAACGGTCAGAGGGCTGCAACACCTCTCCTATGAAGAAAGGCTGAGAGAGTTGGGGTTGTTCAGGCTGAAGAAGAGAAGGCTCCAGGGAGAACTTATTGTGGCCTTTCAATATCTAAAGGGAGCTTGTAAGAAAGATGGAGAGAGACTTTTCACGAAGGCTTGTAGTGACAGGACAAGGGGCAATGGTTTTAAACTGAAAGAGGTGAGATTTAGGTTGGACATTAGGAAGAAATTTTTTACAATGAAGGTGGTGAGATACTGGCACAGGTTGCCCGGAGAAGTTGTGGATCCCCATCATTGGAAGTGTTCTATGACTCTATGATCACTGTAACTGTAGTAGCATACCATGAGATACAGGTTAGTTTGAGTCCTAATTCTCCTCACAAATTAGCTGCACAGTTGTATGTCTGACTGCACTGACTTCAGTTCGTTATTCCTAATTTCCCCATTGTAAGAGAGAGAAGAATTGAGCAAGTAAAGTGTATTTAGTATACCTTTGTATGCATGTACCTGCACACAATGAATGGAAGTACTCTGGATGTTATAAACTGAAGATCAAAATGTCAGAAGTAAGGAGTACACCATTGCCTAGTAAGTAACTTTAGATGTGATTCCATGTTTTTCGAGTGTTAATTACTTCATATACAAAAAGTATATAAGGTAATATTAAATACTCATTTGGAACATTGTTCTATGCATCACCAATAACTGAGGTGCAATATATGCAGTGCCTTAACATTAACCAATATTGAGTAATGTGCTCTACAGTCTACACGCTTGAATAGTGAGATGCTTTGCATTTATATAGCACTCTTGATACAAAAAACTGAAATACTTTTAAAATAGGCTTAAGCACTGGTATCCCCACATCCCAGCTGGAAAATTACAGAACAGAGATTGAACTGTTTTAGCAAAATGTTGGTGATTATTTGGAATAGAATCCATCATCTGATATTCATTTGACTGCTGTGACATTACAAAGATTTCTAATGTGCTAGATGGATGAATGTTGCTAACCACTTAGTATATTTTTTAAGATTTGAATAATCTTTCTATACAGAAAAATACTGTTGTTTTTCTGAGTTTCCTAAATGAGCCATTTTACTCATTTGGTCACTGATGGCTTGAGACAACAACTTGTTTCTTAAACCATTTTTTGGGAGCAGATACTCATTTTATGACATGGTCACTTTTTTGTGCGTTAGTAGCTGTTGAGACCCGTGCTAAATCCTAAGGTTTTGTTTCCCCACTGGACTGTCTGTCACTTTAAATGAAAACTCACTGTCTGTTCAGGAGGTGTTGGAGAAGTTCTCACTGGGGATGTGCTGTGACCTTGGTGTTGTGTGCCATTTGTGCATCATTAAAAGGTTGTAATGAAGTTCTGCCGCACACAGATTGTAAAAGGTCAAGCAGAAAGTTGGGAGCCAATGAGGTTGGGAAGAAAAATTGTGCTAGCAGCAGAGGTTGAGGGATTCATTATATTGATGCTGTGGGGTTTTCAGCAGAGTAATAACTGAGTTAGCAATAGAATGTAAATCTTCTCAGCCACTTAGTCTGAGCCTGCTTCCTCTTGATTTGTGAGGATATATTTTTACTAGAGTACAGGAAAAGTCATTATGCTTTCAAGAAAGCCACTGGAACTAGTTAATGCATTGTAGGTAGAAAGACAGAAGATAAACAGAACTGTATGTGGCTCATCTGTAAAAGCAGGGCATTGGTGACAGAAAGAGAACGATTGCACCAAATGAAAATGTTTATGTGAATAATTGGAGTTGCTACACCACATAATTGTAGGTTTGTGGGATTTGGTTGGCAGGTTATGTTGTATATATGTAGAATGCTGGGATAATAACTATAAAGGCTGCCTTTATGGTTCATAGCATGGAAAGTGGTCGTGGCCTTCCAGAATCATATCTACATGGGAAGGTATTCTTCAGTCCCATAGACTTCATAATTTCCCCCTATTTCTCTGAAAAACGGCCCCTGTAATTGCAGAAGTATAGGTGTTCATCAGATAGAGCAACATTTAACAGACCATGTAACTTCCTTGCATTATAATTGACTTGAAATTAATTTAAGCTATTGTGCACTATAAAATAAAATGGAAGAATAAATCTAAACTCCAACTGCCATGCCCTTACAAAAATTAGGAGTAACTAAAATATATGGAACGATTTTACTTTCCAGTTCTCTGGATATGCTAAATTATGTTCTGGCATAATTTGTCACAATCTGCACATAGATGAGAAGTTATATGAAAGGCTGTGGGTTTGTTGTACTTTTATAGTCTTGCATACAGGACTTTCCCCAATTGGTCTATAAAATTAGAGCTTTTTTGACACATATGGAAAAATTAGCAATTTTTAATCATTCTTCATGTTAACAACTTGATTTCCTAGAAAGCAGTTTCTTTAACGTGGAAGAGGCACCAACCTGGCACGACTGATCTAAGACAGTTTTTTTGTTAATTCCTTAAATATGCAGATACTCAGTTGGGGGAACTAAAAAACTATCTCTAAAAAACTAAAACTATCTCTAAAAAACTAAAAAAAAATCTCTAATTCTCATCTAATGCATATGGAAGTCACCAAAAGTCTTTCCATTGCTTTCAGTGATCAGAGCCTGTAATATTCCCAGATTGTCCTCCAAAGTCTTAGTATTTCATTCCTATACTTATTAATTAATTCATATTATTTAGGGAATTACATGCAAAGAGAGGAAAACTACACAAAAGCTGCTATCAACTTCATTGTTATCTGCATGGAGGCTCATCATTTTCTATACTTGAGTGGTATGGGAAGGATCAAGCCCATTACTCCTAAATGGTCCTAAAAAACTAAATGTCAGTGTTCATCCCTTTTCATTCCTGGCAGGTGATCTTGTAACTAATCTCATGTGTCAATTACAGCCAGCTTTGAAAAAAGATACTCAAAGTGTCTGGAGGAAAAAAAAAAATACTGTGACTACAACAGGTTATTTGGCATCCAGTCAGCTTCCATCAGATCACTGTAAATTACCTGTCACATTATTCCATTTCTGAACATGCTTTGTTTCAACATCCTCAGCTAAACAGTTACATATTTTGTACCTTTATTCTGTCACGCTTTCACGCTTGCTATGCAGTTCTGTTTTGTTCTAGAAAATACCATCTCTCTACAGGCTGTGATAAAAGAGCTCAGAGAGGTTTTCAAAGGAAGCTTTAATCAATATTGGAGGTATATTTTTTTGTGCATTGATTATGCTAAGGTGTTTAATTAATCAGCAGACAGTATTTTAATAGAGAAAAATGTTACGGAAGAAATGATAATGGAAAATTACAGAAATTTCCTTTTAACACCAACTTGAAGATTTCTCTTCACACACACACGCCAATGCTGTGAACCTGAGACAATCCTGCTAATCCAAACCTGTTCGTTTTGGAGGCTTTTATATTTGTTTGGTCCCAGGCTCCGTCATTCATCAATATCTCTACAACTGAAAATTTCAACCCCCAGATTTGCATAGTATTTCTCTCAAAAACTGAAGGATCTTATATCCCATTATGGCCTCTCTTCCTGAAGTATATTACAGAATCAAATCCCTGAAGTCTGTTGCAGTGCTTTGGAGGCATATATCCTTTTGGATGCTAATTCAGAGAGACCCAGTTTGTAGGTATTTCAGGTGGTCTCAAGAGTCAGGATCCCAGAGGTTCTCTAACTCATTCCTCTGCCCCAAACAGGATCAACCATGCTTCTGTCATTCCTGATGGATGGTAACATCCATTTTTGTAAACTTCCAGAGAGTAGATGGCTGTATTAAACTATCCTGTATTTAACTATCCTTATCGCTAGATTTTTTTTTCCTACTTATTAGCCAAAATCTCTCGTTTCATTCTTATTCCTGATACTGCCTTCCATGAAGGAGAGATTAATTGCAGGAGTCATTTACATATTGGCAAACTGTTATCAAGTCTCTCTCTTATATCCTTTTCCTCAGCTTAAACATTTTATTTCACGTTGTTTCTTGTCATCGCTGCTGTTCCCTGAACAATTCTCTCTCCTCTTAGCTCCTGTCTGTGAAGGTGGTGTCCAAAAGCAGAGGCGGTACTCTAGATGAAGTCTTTCCAATGCTTATTAGAGCAGAAAGGTTCATTCCGCTTGTCCTAGCGGTGATACTTCTCTTTGTACATCTTGTTTTATGAAAAGGCTTCTGCTGAACATGTGAGCTTTGGATAAAGACCAAAATGCAGATCCATTCTGGGCAGTAAGGGTACAGATGCTGTTGTATAACTTGATGACCGCGGCTTCCCTGTCATTGCCATAGCAAATACATTCAGTTCAAAAGCTAAGGAGTCTTAAACTCACTGTCTTGCAGCTAAAATGCATTACTTTATTTACCTTTTACTTAATCCAAATGAGGAACAAACAATCTTAATCAACTACAAACACTTTCTTTGAAACTTCCAATACTGCATTTTACTTCCCAGCTGGGCTTCCAAGGGTTAAGGCTCTTGACTATGCCAATATAACCAGCACATTCAGGTACAGGCTTCGTTATCTTTACCCCGCCTGCTCTGACTTCGCTGTTTAGGATCCATAAGGATGAAAGGAGTAGAAGGCTGCAGAGAAGTAAAAATGAAGGAGTTAAAGTAATCAGCTGTCGCGCTGTGCATTCACATAAGGCAAAGCTCTGTTGAGTAAGTAACACCTTCTTGCCTAATTATTTCTAAATCAGAATTATACTTGGTTAAGGCATGATGTTTGGTGTCACGTTTTATCTGGAAAACTTACTTGCGTTGAAGAATGTAAATCGCACAGTGATTATATTATTTGCTATTTATATTCACTTCTCAAGATGTACATTGCATCAGGTAATAAGGCTTTCACTTATTTATCAATTCTCTTTTTGCTAGTATGTTATAAATGTTTTGTTAATTATAACTGATTAAGATACATAAGACATTATGTCATGATTCCCATCACAGCATCATTCTTTCAGTGAGTTATCTCTATTGTTAGCAGTGCAATTGTTTCACTGCTGGAGAGTGCAAACACCTATGAAAAATAAGATATGTTGCTAAAAATAGCACCTTCAGAATAAAAATGAATAATAAACACCTGTGCCTTGAATTGTTTAGAATACATATAATCTGTTTTCAGTTGGTTTCTCACAATCACCCACAACTGCTGAAAAATAAAAACTGCTTTTTGATTCTTTTTTCTTCTCTTCTTAAAAATGTGACTCGTACCCAAATAAAAACACTTGGCATGCATATTCGGGGCTACATGGAAACCTGAAGTATAAACACTTGTTTGTAAGACAGAAACATTTGTGTGAGTTCAATAATCAGAAGATGTTGGGTTTGAAATTGCAGATCATTTATTTTCCTGGTTTTGGTATTAGATTGAGATTTGCAATGTCTTTGGTTTAGAAAATGTAGTTTATTAATGGACACTCTGTTTACCATGAAAGCAGATGCAATTAGAATTTTCCAGGATGCAGAAACATTGTTCTCATAGTAACCATATACTTTTAAATTTGGTTCAATATTTTGGGATAGACAAATTTGGGGTATGGTAGGGCACATGATCAAATGTGATCGACTACTATAATGGTAATTTTTTAGTACAGTCATAGGTTCCAGTTTAAGTCATAGAGATTTATAAGTTACTTCAGGAAATAAAAGGTGAAGATGAAGAATATGTTATCGTATTGGTGTACATCTGGTGTAGAATCCTCTCACCATCGCAAAGAAATCTTGTTGTATGTGACCATATCCTCTATAGATGCTGTTTAGGATAGATTGGAAAAAAAATCACGAACGTGACATTCGGAGAGAAAGAGGCAGCTACATACTGTTATACCAGTTTAAATCTCTGCAAGCTGTTGCTGACCTGACTAGGCAAAATATGGACTGTTTTCTCAGCCCAATTTTTGCAAAGCGCTGATGGCAATGAACTTGCAGTGCTATGGCTAGTGTTAAATAAAGCATAGTGGCCCAAATGGAATACTGTTCTGATGAATTATGTTGTAGAGTCCTGATCTGTGCCGAGTTCTCCATTTTGAATCATACACAATATTTTGTAATCCTGGTTTTGCTTTTCAAAAATGCATCTTATTATGTTCAGCAACAAATTGTGCTAGAGATTGTGACTCTTGGAAAATGACTGAGCTTCTGTTGAGGCCAATTTTTGCAACAGTATGTTAATGAGGCTTGGGAAAAAAAGTCTCCATTTTCATGTTGTACCATATAATAGAGTTAGCACTTCAGTGCCCAAATTATGTAAGTGACAGAGAAAGGGAGAAATCAAGAGCCCTACTCCCAAAGCAGTTGAATTAAGCAGGCTTCAGATCATATTGAGAATCTGTGCTTGCGCTACTTCTATTATTAGACAGAGAATTCTTTCCTGTAGGGCATTGTTAATGAGCCAATAACTTTTGGAGTTACTCATTGTATTCCCCTTCACACTCATGCTCCTCAGGATACCCACCTTCCGCGCCCAGCCCATCCCTACTGCTGTTCCTGCTGTATTTCTGCTGTGAGATTTGAAAGGGAATGGTGTTATATTTAATGTCATTTAACAGCTTTAACTTTACTATCTCTTGTGATGGCCTTCAGGGGATTACTGAGCTTTGAGAACATCCACTTCTTCTGGACAGTGCTGACTCTCTTTCCCAGTGCGAGTCCTTTGGAGCTTTGTCGTAGCGTGGAAGGATAAGGCCCTTAGCTGCAAGTACTCCCGCTAGCAAAGTGCCTTACGTAGCCCTTGTTTAGTGGGAAGCTATTGCAAATGGATGTTTATATTTATGAAGGCTTGTCATCATTCCTATTGAAATTTAATGGTGTATTGCTGTGAAATGGGGTCATCAGGCCACTTATTAACTTGGCCAGAAGAAAAATAAAAATGCCTTTTGGGCCCCATTGGCAATATTTCTTGAGTACCTGCTATTTAATCACCTTCCTGCTATGTTCAGGATGTCAGTTATCTATATTACATATTTTATTTAAGTGTATAGAATGAGGTGTGGTAATGATTTCTACATTCATAGTAATGAAGTACTAGCTTCCCTACGGTATCTGAAATTACTGTGGCTCAGCAGCATCAGAGATACTTATGACACCAAAACCCAAGTTGCTATATTTTATACCTTTGCTGCTGGCACTGAATTTCTACATGGTTACTTAACCAATTAAAACTGGTTTATTACTTTTAATTACCTGTCTAGTTTACTTTCTTTTCTAATTTATCAAATCAGGCTCGAATATTTTATACATGCTTACTTTTTTGCTAACAGACAAGGCAGCTACATGCCACATTATGTACATGCAGCTCATGTTATCTCCGAGTATAGCATTATGAGAGTTGGGAGGAACTTTTTTTAAATATCGTTTCAAGGATCCTAGACCCAAATTGTGACTTGTCTTCTAGTTTCAAGTGCATCCCAGGCTGTAAATAGCAATATTTGCCAAACCCCACAGTAACATCTGAGAAATTGCATTCTTTTCCTAGAAGCTGTTATAGGGGAATCATTTTGCACTTATTTCCATGCTGAATTTACAGCAAAAACAGTTAAGTAAGAGGGTGCTTTTCTCAGAGCTGTGTACTTCTGGCAGTTTTGCTGATTGAAGAAGGCATGCGAATGCCAAGCAAAGATGGACCAAGTGGAATCTGCGGGGCTCCAGCTGTGCATGGACACGTGCTAAGTTACTTCTCACAGCTTCCCCACCTTCCTCTTCTTTTCATCTTGAGCTTATGGACAGTGTGTTTCCAAATGTTACCTAGGACTTCTCTTCTGGAGCTCTGGACTAAACGCCAGTTCTGTATTTCCTTCATGTTAATGAAAATGCTTTGATCATTTCCTAGGCAAACCTCAGGATCAGTTCTTGGTTCTTACCCTGGACCTGTTGACAGTTGTCAAGACAGCTGACTCTTTCTTCTTTTTCCTCCTCTTTCTCTTGCTGTTCTTTTAGACCTTTTTTTTTCTTTGATGCCATCCTGCTTTCTCTGAGGGTTCCTTACAGCTGTGTCCTGGTTGCTTTCTCTTTTCCCACTGTGCCTCATCTTTGATTAGTTTCATTTGCAACTAACTTAAATAACCAGCTCTATGATGCTGAATTAAACCCCTACCTATTATCCTGTCGTCTGTCCAAACTAACACCCCAGCAACTCCAGAGATCTTGTGTGACTGTTTAGTTTTAAGCTAAATTCATTGTAACTAAGAGAGAATGCTTCCTCCCTTTCCCTCTCCCATTTCTTTCTCTTTTCTTTCCTGGTTGGTGCTCTCTTACCTGATGAAGATAGATAGCACTATATTCTGCCTCCAAAAGCTTATTTAAAGTTACTTTTAAGACTTGTAAACAATAACCCTACATGTGTGAGATCAGCACTTAGCTGTATGGAAAGGTTTCTAGAATATTTTTTAGTTTGTCTCTCAGTTCTCCTTTGTTTTACTCCCTTGTTGTCTTGATTATGACCGAGATTTCAAATTCTTTGGGGAAAATCTGGCTGCACAGCACCTGCTATTAAGCTAACCTGACTGAGACTTCCAAATGATGTAGTGAAAGTAAGTCAGAGTATACTAATAACAGACTGCATGGAACTATCGGAAACGATTAATCTTTGGAGAGTTAAAGCCTTATTTTGTGGGATGAAAGCCTTATTTTGTAGGATTTCAGTGACAAACTGAAGCTGAAAGTCACATGAAATGTGTTCCATTAGTTTTCAATAGTCCTCTTATCTGTGTGTGTGCGCCCTGTAAGACAAAGAGGCACCGTGTATTCCTCCTTGTTGCATCATGAGCCTTCAGCTGAATCCTGCGGGCTGGTGCGAACCTTGCTCCCAAACCTAGTAAAGCTCTTCAGTATGGGCTGAACTTGAACTAAAAGGGATTGCATCCTTGAAGAGTTTGTATTTAGCACGTTCTTTTCTAGTTTTCTGTAAGACTGCTCAGCTATTGCGACCTCGGTGGCTTCAGAGAAAATATTTCACTCAGTCGCTTGTGGAACATTCAAGGGAAACAGCCAGTGAGTCTACAGAGATAAGTTTCCATCCTGACATATGATGCATTGTTAAAGTGACTTTACATTGTTCAGGTGCACCCTTAATACACAGCACTCAGAAGCCTGCAGTAATCACACAAAGGAGTCATGTTTATGGCCAAGCTTCAATATATCACAGAATCTGCTTAGAAAAGGGGCGGGGGGGGGGAAGTAATTTGCAATGCTTGAGGCACTCAGGTATAAATTGTACTCTCTTCTTCTGTGACGGATAGAGCTCAAGAAAATAAGACTTTTTTTGAAAACTTATAAACAAAAGATTATATGCCTGTTCACATACATACATTCAGTGCTGTGTGACAAAATGTCACGAAGAATGTACAAACATGCTGGTGCAATGACCTCTAACAGTAAGAAGTCCTTCTAGAACTGGCAACCATCAGCTTTCAGAAAACTCTAAACTGTCAGTTGCAACTTTTAGGCAGTAAATTTCCCAGAAAATAGACCATTAATCAATTTAGACAGCAGGAGATGTAACCGATCAGAGCAAAGACTGGCATCTTGATCAAAATACACATTTTATTTACTTGCATTCATAGGTGATGTGGGCTGATTTGAGCTGAGGTAGAGCCTTCTAATTTGAAATGTGTCGAGTACAGAGTCTAAACTCTATTCTAAATTTCTATTTGATGGCTCTTCATGGATTAACATACATTGAGGCGACTGTCTGGGGAAAAAAAAAAACCCACCTATTTATTTGTTTATTAGTAGTTCAAAGAACTGCAGGCTGCTTAAGGCTATGGGTGTATTGGTCCTTCCCCAACAGAAACACTCTCACTTGTTTTTAAGATCACAAAATAAAGGCCTTAATAATGACAATTTGGTTACTTTTCTTGTACTTTACCTGAAAAACAAACCTTCAGGATTATTAGCCTGGCAACATTAGGAACAAAACATTCACTTTAAAAAGCAAATTGAAACATACTTCGCAGGAATAAACAGGATTCAGCCGTGGCTGTTGGGTGATAGATACTATTTCTTTTATTGTGCTTTATGAGCAGTAAGACATGAAACTTGTCACATTTTGAAAGTACTATTAAGCGAATGAGGCGGACGGAGGAACAAGACAGAGAGGTTTGGGAGAATTTGTGTTTGATCTGCTGTAGGGACACGTGGTTAGAAGCAATAGCTTGTCCATGGTTTATCAAGCTCTGTTGGCAGGCCGCCAGTAGAAATGTTTCCTTCTAGTCCAACACAACAGAGGGAAAAGAAAACCACTTAAACCACCCAGAAGTACTAGGCAGAGGAAAGCCTAAGACTATACATGTGGTCAGCAACCACAGGTCATTATCCAGTTTGTTCCCTCTCTGCGGTGTGTCCGGAGCCTAATGTGTAGACCTGTGGACCAGGTTCTAGTTGCAGAAGCATGGGTGCATAGCGCTGTTCAAGGTACCCTCAGGTATCCAAGACACTCTGCACCTGGAAAGACAAATACAACACAGGAGTTAGGGGAGACTCCCAGCCTTTTGGATCAGCAGCTGGAGGTGGGGCAGGGTGATTTGCAGAGCCTGAAAAAAGGCTAGGCATCCAAATCCTGCCCTTCAGATGAAATCCCAATCCCATAGGATTAGTAGGATTTCTATTTAAGAAGTTAGGATTTATGCTTTAATAAGTAAGTGTCCCAATTCCTGAAAGGGCTGAAATTACGTAATAAAACTTATTTGCTAGCCAAACCATTGATTTAGGCAGCTGAAAGTATCCAGTTGTTTTTTTTTTTTTTTTGTTAAATAACTACCCCAGCATCCAAGTTTATGGCAAATGCAGAAGGATCTTATCCTGCAGGTTTTTCTGCTAATGTAAACATGCACTAATTGAGCTATGTAGTCTATACAGATACTCCACTGTATGCAATATAATATAGTAGGAAGAGGAGAGTAGAAGCAAGCCAGTTCCTCCTACCACTTATTGCTCAATTCATATATTTTATATGGTAGCACGTGAGTTCTCAAAACTGTTTTGGAAAAGCAGGTCTGCCTGCTGGAGAATGAAGAAGTCCACGGGGACATTATTATTTTGACATAATTACTAATCCCTTCTGCTACCTCCAGGAATGATTAGTCTCATGGCTGTGCCAAAGCAAACTTATTTCAGATTTCTTACACACACTAAGCATGTATGTTTTCTCTTGTATCTATGATTAATACACTTTTTTCTGTCTCCTAGCTTACTAGTGTGCTAATGTCTCTTTCAAACTGCACAGTTCTAAATTGTAGGAATGAAATAATCAGTTGCTTTAAAACTCATCATTTGAATGATAAAATAATGAATGAATAAAAGACATGATAAAATATAGCTTTAGCTGGGTCTGACCACATACTGTTCTTTCTCTCTATAAAGTGCAAGTAGTGGTTTTCCGTTCCTGATTTGCAGCCTCTAGTGAATCTTTGCTACTTTGGTCCTGTGTTTATGATTTCAGCAAGTGCCTATGGTAAATAACCTTGCATGTGATTCCTGTATGTACTACAGCTTTTATGGTTTTTATTTTTCCAATTTTAGCAATCTAGCTTTATTTCCAATGAGTCCAAAAGAATGTTCGTCTCTGCTTTCTGTGTTCATCTTCTTCAAAGTTCAAATTGTTGGAGCAGCCTTGCATTTGTGGGTGGATTCTCTCATGGATGTTCTCATCACTAAGGGCACTTGGTCTTGCTGTAGAAATACATCTCCAGTGAGGCTCATCTCCTTGAAATATTTTCTCATTTTCTAAATACTGAAGACAAGGTAAACCGTCCTGCCTTAAAAGAAAACACTACAGCATTTCAAGCTTATTGTTTTAGTTATCATTAGGGAGCTTCTTGTGAGTTCATATTTGGATTTCGTTAATGAAAATCAATGAGAGATTTTAAAGTATTTTCAAAACTTATTAGCTGTAGTATAACCTCAGTGAAAACTGGAATGATGCCAGTATGAGTAGAATAAGTGTAATTGAGGTGTAAAGGACCAAAATGCAAATTCATTCGCTTTAGTTCAACAATGCCAATCTATTAGCTGTCACCTTATGCTCACGTGCAGGAAGAATATGGGGTAAATCAGCACTGTTTACCCCCTTCTCACACCTAAAAGAGGTTGCCTAAAATGCCACTTCTTTCTCTTCCTTCAGCAAGACCTTCCAGCAGCTACAACTCTTCCTCACTCAGGAGAAGTGCAAAGGCAGTCTTGCAGTGAGAGCAGTGGGGAAAGGGGAAATAAACGTACGTTTTTATTTTAATGGCACATGTTAACCATCCAGCCCCCTATATGTAAATGCTTAGGTGTTAACCAATTACTGTAACATTATAATGAAGAAATGCTAATACATCAGGAGTATAGCCATGTATATGCATTCTGTGCGCTCTTCTGGTTTTCTCTTTATTGTTGTGATTGGGTTTTTTTTGTACCCAGATAACCTCACAGATTTCACAGGAGTGACTCTTAAATTAAGTGAGATCAGGATCAGTGGTCCTCTACTTTGGGGCCAATTTTGCTGGTTCATCTGCTGAGTTGTGCTTTTTTAACTTCACAAAATCACTTTAATTCCAGTTAAACTATTTCATGTTATCAGTGACCTCAAAATGTGCTACCCTGGTTATACAGGATAAGGTTAAGACTTTTCTCTCAGAACTAGCTCATTGAATTAGGGGGCAGATTCTGAGCCACTGTAAAGTGGCATAATAAAAATTGATCTTAGGGGAGCTATGCTACTTTGCATTGAGTGAGAATATAGCCCTTCATAAATCTTAATTCTGATTTTTTTCATTAGCTGTATTATTGTAAGGTAACAATTAATCTATTACATGTATTTAGCTGCTGGTGCAATGGAAAACCTACAGTGTAGTACGAATCAGAAGGTAGCAGAGGCTTTAATTTAGTCGGAGACAAACTTTGAAGGCAGTCAAAGAGTCACTGATGGAGATCAAATGCTCTTTGTCTTGCAAAAATAAAGACCCTGTTTGTTCTGCCTTTTTACATTAGCATCTTCTACCTAGCTGGAAGAAAAGGAGGAAGAACTGTAATCCCAAGCTCTTGTTTTTAACAAAAGACAAATATTGAACTCGTTGGTCTTACCAAAACTTTAGCTGTATGGCAAAAAGATGCAGTTTGCAATGGCATTTAACAAGTTTTATGGACTGGATAGTTTATACCCCAGAAGTACCAGGGAGTAAAGTAACTATTTCTGCTTTCTTATTTTCCTCTTATTTCTCCCACCACCCTGTGACTATGCAGTGCCATGACAGATGTTGCCAGCAAAGGACTGGGTTTTGAGAGCTGCCGGGTACCGGGCAGCTTCCACCAAAGTTGAAATACGCAGTACCTCACATTCACAGGGCTCAAGCCATCAGACACAAGACCCTCAACATTTGGCAGGGACTCCCTCTCGACTGTCAAAATATTCTTTGATAGCAGTTGCTACTACCTAAAGAGGAAAGTAGTTCTGATCACAATACCTGACTATATGGCAAGCACAGTGGACTAGTTTGCTTCTCAAAC
The DNA here is from genome assembly GCA_020745775.1 of Theristicus caerulescens. Lineage (NCBI taxonomy): Eukaryota > Metazoa > Chordata > Aves > Pelecaniformes > Threskiornithidae > Theristicus > Theristicus caerulescens. Next base: position 3,269,332 of record CM036565.1, on the reverse strand, counting down.
AATAGAAAAACATTTTAAATTTTTAACTGATTACGCCATTACTCCTTGCTTTGTTCCTTTTGGATCAAGTAATTCATGTGTGTTTGTAAGGATCTCCCTATGCTAAACTGAAGGTATTCTTTTCTATTCTATATCCTTCTGCTGCACCTAATAAGACCTAATATCAGGTAAGCATCTTCCCCCTCCCTGCCACAGCAATTGTTTCAGTAATTTGGAGAGTGAACTGGAGTCGATTGCCTTCTCTTTTGCTTTGTGGACAGGAGATAGTTTATGTAGCACGCTTGCTCTCGCCGCGCTTTCTGCTAGTAGTTTCTTCTAAGGAAATCAGCCCGTTCTCTTTGCAAATTACTTGTATTCTTAGCAGGGTTCAAAGAGGGTCCTAGGGTTACTGCTTTTACCAGTGGATAGATACAATTTCACCTGTACAGCATCCAGCAGAAGACAATGCTTTTATCATTAGCTCTACCTTTATCCCATGGAATAACGTTATAGCCCTTTAGTGTTCGGTGCTTTTGAAGAGTCCTGCTTGAGCTGATTATGCACGTGCAAAGCTCAAGTGGCAAATTAAGTTCAATTATTATCTGTTCACTTGCCTTATCTACCTATTTCTAGAATAAGTTGTTTTCTATGTTTTATCTCTGGGTTCTATCACAAAAACTTCACCTTCAACTTTTTTTAACCCAGTATCTCCATAGTGTACCCATTAAAAGGGCTATCCAATTATATTTAGTATAGACAAAGACTTCTTTTAAAATCGGAGAGTTTGCAGCTTGCTTACATGCCTTTAACGGCAAAACAATAGTGTGTCTACACAAAGCAGTACTAGATCGAATGAGGACTGTCTTGAAACGGTTCACAGTAAAATCCAAGTTCTTAATTTTCCTCTTCAGACACTCTGCTAAAGAATAAGATGTCTTTCCTTTTTCTTCCTTAAGCCTTGAAGACCAGTATAAGTTTTTACCCGTTCTTCGTATTCCTGGTTAGGTCTATGCCCTTTTGCCAACCCTAATCTTGGTCACAAATTTCCAGCAGCTATCACATGCGTAAGTCTGCCTTGATTACCATATGCAGTTGCTTGATGGAAGATTGTTTCACAGACTAAATGGGGGAAAAGGTCAGTATTTATAATTAAACACTGGTGTCATAGGGATTCCTTTAAATGGGAATATGTAAGAATTAAAATATTCTGATGTTTCCTTATTCTATTGGTGTCATTAAAATTACCATATTTATTAAATTCTTAGTATGTATGGCAAAATAGAATGGAGGATATGCGTAAATGAATACATAAAATCTTGTGTGCATGTGCATATATATGTGTATTTCTCGCCTATTCCACAACATTTGATAATGGACAGATCTCAGAGAGGCAGGTAAGATTGGAGGAAGCGGAGCTGTAAAACTTCTAGGTAAAGACACAACTACTAGTCTGAAATTTGCCCTGCAGAATAAAATAAGCCATAGAAGAGAGACGGCTTTATTAGAGGATGAACTTATTAGTTATGCTACATAACTTTAGAGCTTTTGGGCTTATTTTCTCTGGTGTAAAGCATGACTATATCATCCATAGACACTGAGAAACTATGCTATTTTTTTTCAGGATCTGATTTTTTAGGGATTGATTAGACTGACTAACAAAAATCGGTTGTCCTAGATTTAACTTTCTGTATTTTATGTGCGAATGAGTGTATTGTTTCAATAAGAGGCAATTTTGATACTTTAAAAGTAGATTTAATCAATATGTGCCATATTTACTAATGCTGAGTCTGAAAATTAAAAAAGAAAAGAAACCATAAATAATGGGAAATTTTAAATTGAAAAAAAAATTGCTGTGGCCAAAATTAAGATACCAAAATATCATCCCATCAATGTATAGTGTTAAAGGCTGTTGGTGGCATTTAACGCTACAAGTTCTTCCCAGAATCTTAATTTTCCCCAACAGCTTATAATGCAGTAAAACAGGATATTGTCATCATGTACTTCAGTTCGGAAGGAATTCAGTATATGGTAGAGTGTCTTGATTACTTGAATTGTCAAATTATCCAAAATTTATTCAGTTCTACAGTTCGTTGGCATAAAAAGTTCTCGCTGACTTCAACAGCAATTCCCTGTATTAAACAGACAAAGTACACTGACTCTGTAACTGCAAGAAGGCTTCCTCCTTTATGTGAGCCCATTTTGAAAAAAGCATAAATTATTCTCAAAGGCTACTCAACACATTTATTTAAGGTCTGATGTTGCAATTCATGTGGAAGAAAAACACTGATTTTCATAGGCCAAAAGTCTAGTGAAGGATACCTTTTCAAGAAGAAAACAGGACACCAAACTCCTCTGTACTTCTTGGGAATTACAGCTTAAAGGGGAATTTCTTTCTGGAATTTGAATCACGGTTGATAATCTCTCATGTTTGCACAATGTGCAAAAATGAACAAATAAAGTCAACTATAGCAATATTTGAGCTATATACAGTGTGTACCATAGATAAAATAGGTTAAAAACTGGAATATAATAAATAGATTATAATAACCCATTGCATACCTTTAGTGCCACCTATATGCAAGCAACTGTGCAAGAAAGTTAAAGCACATTCCTGTAAAGTATGTTGATTGAACTGACTCTGTCAGCAACATTCACCCCAAAGTAATCGCAAATAAATTTATTAAATGGGAAGCTGCCAACTTATTACTAAGTTATTGTCTTCTAGTATAATGACATAATATTATTTTATCCTACAAAGAGTTCTTCCAATTAGCCAGCTTTACGCTAAGACACAATAGTAGCTTTCTATCATATTGCCTTGAATGAGATTCTTGCAATTAAACTTTTGAAACTGCCTTCATCTTTTTAGAAGAAAACTTTAAAATCAAGCCTAAAAAATCACAAAAGTTATTGTATAAGTGCTTGTTGGCTTATCAAATTTCAATTGTAAATCACAGACAGTTTGAGCTGGCTTTTATTCCATTAGTTGTATCTGTTTTATATTTCATTTTGTGCACATCACTTGCAAGATTTAAGTCTCAGTATTGGAGTTGGTTTTTTATTTCCAACATGACTTAATAACTGAAAGATGCCAGGTGAAATCCTGTTCAGTGTTGCTATTAACTTGCTACATACAAACTATTAAGCTTTTACAGGAACTGAGTTTCAGCAGCAAGTACCAAGTTCTGTAGAGTGATTTTATTTTATATCCAAGCAGTAAGAAGAAGTTGATAACCCTGTCTATGCCACCTGAATGTAAAGCCACAAAACTGCAAGCCTCTTCATAAATTTTTTTGCTGTCTTACTAAAGGTTACAAAATACGTATATCATTTCTCCAAAGACAGCATGAAATAGAAGCATATAGTCATGGCCATGCCAAAGACAAGTCATTCAGACTATCGACATTGGCCACAAAAACAATTAAACAGGTGTATTCATATTTCAGTGTCTTTACCACTCTGTATTACTATTAATGCTTTTGAATTCGAGCATCACATGCTGTATAAAATCTTGTATTTTAGTAATATGTGCTGATATTTGGTCCTTGTTCATGGCAATAAGAGTTGTGTAGGATTTTTCATGCAAATCACTTGACAAAGTGATTTTTGAAACAGATGCAGAAACAAGGACACAGGTAGGTCAGGGGCATGTCAGAAGGCCAACAGTGTTTGAAATGGTTATAAGGCCTTGATCTTCTGTCTCCAATCCCTCAACAGTTTACAGACAAGTAACGCAGACACCCACTATAAGAATACTACAGTGTTAATGCTGCAAAATAGGAAGAGGGTTTATGTTTATAACAAGTCTGAATCTAAATGATGACTGTTGGGGAGTTACTGATGTATCCTACACCTTTGCATTCTGCCCCTTTAGAGAAAAACCAAGTGCAAATACTCTACAGATATTATACCTTATAACAACTCCCCCCTTCCTCAATACGTACAGGCTTATCCGGCATTTGGGCTTCGGAATGGAGCAGTCCAAATCATGTTAGGGTTGCTTGTAGCACAAATACTTCCTGTGTGCACTCATAGGTTAAAAAAAACCTAACCAAACAAGCTTGTAGATAACAAAAATCCCGGTGACCTCACTAGGGTCAGAATTTCAGCTCTGGAATTAAGACACCAAAATGACTGCTCTTTCTGCAGAGCTCAAAGAAGGATGTTTCTCAGTCCTTTCTCTAGATCATGCATTCAGCTCTGCTCAGAATATCACTTTCAGTATTTAATAATCAGTTTTCATCTGAGAATAATGAGACAAAGGAGCACCTTACAATGTGATTGCCAACCTGCAAAGAAACTCTTTTTTTAAAAATTGAAAATATTATAATTCATTTTCAAGCTTTTCAAGGAAGAGACTTTAAACACATCACTGATCACTAAGCATTGCTTAAGTTGTCCTGTAATTTGAGGTTCCTTTTTATGACAGATCTGAAATAGATCTCGAGTAGGCCATAGAAAAAGAATACCATCTCTTTAAAAAAATCAATAGCTTTCAAGGTCCAGGATGGCCTCTGTGCTGAGATTAATAAAGCTTGACAATACATTCTGAATGCAAGCAATGACTTCTATTACAAGGGGAAAAATGAAAAAGCTGCTATTACTGACATAGTCAATAGATTGCACCTCAGTGTATACTGTACTTTCTACATTTTTAATATAAATGTGTTCAGTTTCAGAGACGGGAGCATTATCAGCATTCATTTTACTTGAGGCAATAATGTGAGAAGTTGTGTCTTGTGTAATAAATAAATAACCTGTCTTTAAAACCATTTACTCAGATTGCTTTTCCCAAATGCTTATTTAGAGGTACTCTGGAAGGTGTCATATACCAAGACAGCCATGCTATAAGGATTTTATAAAACACAGTTTCTTTATATTATACATAATATAATTGTTCGTAGGGTAGTTTTGTTCTGGTTTTAGAAACAGCATAATGGCCGTCTTGTACGATGGTGGGATGGTGTGACAAGGTGTGGCTTGAGGACCCCGCAGTTTCTCAGGCTTTCTTGGTGGTCATGAAGACCTGCCAGTAGAGGCCAAAAAGCTTTCCATTATGGCTGGCAATTGCCCCTTTTTCAGTTTGAGACTTATCTTTTTCTTCCATCGTATTTTTCTGGACTTGAAAGAATGGAAGGAATTATCTTCTCTCTCTCTATATATATATATTTAGATCTTCATAATCGTTGTAGCACCCACTGGTACTAAGAAATTATATTCTCTGTGTAAATGTATCGTGTTAGATGGCACTTAATTATAAAATAAGTCACTGAGTTAATTCATACTTTGTGCGGTCACTTCTCTGTATCTGTCTTGGCAAATATGTTCATGTGAACAAAACCTTTTCAATCTGTTCAGAAGTATAGGGAAGGAAGTATATATTGCATAGGTAGCTTATAAGAACATAAAACCAAGAAATAATCAGCAAACTTTGAATTACTTCTAACAATATCTAATATTGAAGGTGGTGTTTTGTACTCATCTGATGCCTGGCCATAACAGATTTTTCTTTTAACATAACCAGAGCAATGGGCCTGATATATCTCCAGTGCCTCTTTTACATCAGCACAAATGTGCTGATTTCATTGGAGTGACCCTTTATTTACGCCGTTGTAAAGAAAGAAGAATCAGGCTATAAATATATAAGGGAGGGAAAGCATAACTGTCTTAGACTTCTAGAGACTCTAAGTACAAAATAGAGGAAGATTTATTTAGAGTGGCTCAGGGGTTGTAGCTAGCATAATAGGCTATAACGGAGCACGGGAAATTTAGGCTGACTGGAAACAGCATGGTTTACTGTTCTGTGGCTTAGCTATCCATGGCCCAAGGTGAAAACTCCATTGGTTAACAGATAGACACGTTTCTGACCATAGTTTAAAGAAAGAGGTGGAGGTGAAGACATAATACCATTTATGCATTCCTAATTCTTTACTCTTCTAGTGCTAGACCTGGTTTATAACTCAGAAAAACCTTCCCCTCCTGAGACCTCCCACTTCAAATGGCGGGTTTTGAAGTTAAAGCTAAAAGTTTATTCTTTCTCTATTCAGCAAAAAAAAAATCTTTCACTAGTAAGAATGCTCTGTATAAAGTCGTCTGCAATACTTTCTTTAGGTCACGCAGGGAAACCTAATTTAAAAATATTACAGAAGGCAAAACTTACCATTTTCTGTCCTAGAACTCAGCACTGATCTGATTACTTTTGACTGTGATTCCAGGTTATCTACCTAATTTGTCTACAGTGTTATTACCAACATGTGTTTTCCCATGAGGAACATATTAATTTGGTTGTTGCCCTGGGGAAATCTAAACAACAAAAAAAAAGAGATGAAGTACAAGAATTCTTTGTCATGAAAAGGAACACGATATACACAACAAATGACAGGCTTGTATTTAGAAGAGTGTTGAAATCAAAGTATTTTCAGTCTGCACTTTCCAATATAAATCGCTCATTTCAAAACATAATGCTCTGCATAATTAGGTCACACAGTTTCAGCATCTGAGCTGTGTATCAGTCTGTTAAGCGATGTGGTAAAAGCTATGGGTAGCAGGAGCAATGAAAGAACCTGATGCCCACCTACAGAGCTGCGGATGGACAGACTCTCGCTCCTGCATTTCCCATTTTCTGCTGGACAGAGGTGCTGCTTTCCTGGTGTTCTTTCCCACCTCTCCTCTCTGTGGCTCTTCCATGGGCACAGAAACCACCAGAACTGGAGCAGCGGTGACAGTTTTGATGGTGACATAGTTTCCATCTTCTACCTCCCATACAGCAGGGTGGCCATGAGAAAATTCAGCCTTGAGCTGCAATTAGCGATTGCCCACTCATTTCATCTGAAGTGCAGTCATCGAACTAATGACAGCATTTCTTCATCTGGAGATAACATGACAGATAAAATGGGTTTCTGTGAATCACCATGTATGTGCATGAAAAGATTATTTTGCTTTCTAATTCTGTATGTCAGGCAAGCAGACCTGAATTCCTTAGCAAATGCTCTTGTGCTGCCCTCCCTACTGTTCCTTACTTCTTTTCCTTTCCTTTGGATTTAATGAGTAAGCAGCCAGAAGCTTAATTATGCTAGATAGGTAATGGGTGCAATACAAACTTAAATATTGTAAAAGAATATTGATACATTGATTGTTAGCACGTATTCCAAGTAATTCATAAAGGTACAGAAGGTGTTATGGAAAATGGTGATTTACATGGATAAAAATTAACTCTATAATTTCTTCAGTAGACATATCCTTTATTAGGGCATGTCATCGTTGTTTTAACAAAAAGAAAACTGTATAAAACCAACTTTGGATTGGTTATGTTGCAAAAATAATTGTGAAATGTGATTTTGAAGACCAATATCTGTTATTCCTACTTATTGTTTTCATTTAATTCCTTTAGTTTGTAGGTGTAGTTTTGTTACCAATGACTGAACTTCAGTGAAACTCAGGTGTGAGTTTGAAGTATGACTACAAATCCCTTAGTCTCTTGGAAGCAAAGTGTGCATGGAGAGCCTGGGCAGCTTCTATTATAGCAGAGAACCAGATAATCAAAGATATCAAGCTTTTTAAAGTATAGATCTATTTCTTCATATTTTTAAAGAAATAAGCTCTTCTGAAAGCATGATTTTTATATAAAAAATTAATTTTTTTTTTAGTAAAAAGCTGGATGATGCTTTAATACTCTACTGGATTTTGCAGCAGGCAAAATCAGGCTCATGATTTCTCATGCAGGCTCAGAGAAAATTGTTGCTTATCTAATTTTACATACCCTGAGCAATTTTGAAAAATAGGAGTCATTGAGTAGTATCTTTACTAGTGCCATAAATCAGAGACTTATTTGCATACAAATGAAAATTCAAACCAAAGTGCACTAAGAAGTAACAGTGCCCTAAGTTAGGGATCAACATTAGAATATGACCCAAGTCTCCACCTTGAAGTAAACTAGAAATCAGAAGATATCTTCTATTGGGAGATACCTTCTATGTATTTGTTGCTGGGGTTTTGGTTTGTTTGTAATTTTAACTCTGAACACATTCACAGAAGGATGAAATTATTCACTGGTCTTTGAGATAATGCCTGTAAACAATTCATTAAAATCTTATCATTGATAGTATCAAAAATACATGAAATATTCAGTAGATAAATCACATCAACAAGTCGTGGTTGTAACCTGTAGCAACGCTAATTCAGAAATGTGTACTGAGATGTGTGAAAAAGCGCATTGCAGAAGATGGAAGTGAACTCTGTACTTTCTGTTAACCAATTTTTTCAGTATTGTTCAAAAGAGGCAGTGGTGAATTCTGAGACAATAAAATCAAGGTTCATCAAAGAATGATATTGGCCTGCTTAGGAAAAAAAAAACCAACCCAGTGAACTGGAACAAGGTGAAAAGAACCTCAACACTTTAAAACACTGTAACAAATTCTGAGACAAATTTGTAAGGTCAATATTGGAGTGCAAATACACAAGTGGCCATTTTAGAGTTAGAATATTAAACTAAATCTAAGCTACAGTGGTCAAGGCAACACCACCTAATTAAAGGGCTGAAGAAGGAGTTCCACCTACAGGGAACAGATGAAAAAGCTTCCAGATGAAAGAGATTGGAAGGCTGCAAATGAGATATGTAATTTTTAATAAAAGTGATACAACAATTTTCCCTATGGTAAGGTCAGCAGGTGAAAAAGGACTATGTGCAAAGTTTTTAGAAATAGAATATATTATTTAGAACAGTCCCTCCTTTTAACTTTTCAGTCTCTGAATGAGACTGTAACTTTAATTACACATTTGCTTCTTTCAATGAAGACTTCTCTCTGGACTCAGGTTTGGGGTTTTTTTAACCCTAGCTCATTTTGGTAGTCTTTAAGCACCCCTGTAGTCCAGTTGACTTTGTGCCTGCTTAAGTAAGCACTACTGAATCTGAGTAAAGATTATTGAATCAGGCCGAAGGGTGATTATAAAGGCATACTAAAACCTGTAAAAATGGACATAAAGGCTATTTTTACATAAATCAAAGAACAGTGACTTTTTAAATTATTTGAATGAGTTGCATATTGAGTAGATTTGTTGGCAAGCTAGTATCATTACTGCTTGAAATTACATCTCCATTACAAAATCTATTCCCGTATATGTAGGTGGTCATAGCAGTTTCAATGAAATTTTGTCTGTATGGTCCTGTTTAATTTGCCTCAGATAAAACAGTGCATTGGTGGCAACATCCTCTGTCCTGATTGAAGACTGAGTAAAGATAATGTCAGTGGATCTAAAGGCCACAAGGTTACTAAGGAAGGATTAGTCAGAGATCTGATCAGCAGATTTTCTTTGACTGGTCAGCACAGCCTTTCTCTGGTCCCGAGACAGGTTTTCCTAGAAAAAAAGATGGACGTTTCTGGGCTCTTTATATTCAGCGATCCAGTCAGAATTCAATGAGAAAAAAGGCATTAATTATACCAGAACTAATGGCATCTTTTCCTTTATTTTCTGTTTATCTATTTAAATATCTTAGCCTTTAGTCAGAAAGCAAGCCAAGGCTTTCTTCATCTTGCTCCAAGCTCCTTTGCTGCCGTGCCATCCTCGGTCTTTCTTGCTTGAATCTTTGAACAGATGCACCACTGCAAACAAGGAAAATTTAAAGTCCTAAATTGGTTCCTGTTTGAGACATTCAATTAGAAGTGTCTCAACTACAGTCAAGCCCTACAGTGTTTAACAAACAGCTGTGATTACTTTGATTATACCAAGCCACAGTGACCGCTTCAGGTTCCCAGGTTAGTCCTGCAAGAATGATTCGGATGATGCCAAAGAAGGAATGGGAAGAAGTGTCTAAAGACCAAAATGGAAATCAGTAAGGAGGAAACTGCTAAAGAGGAGAGGGAGAGAAGGAGGATTGTCACAGGCATGCTTGTGAGAGGGGGGCCGGTGCTGGCAGAGAGCCTGCTGGTTGCTAAAATAAAAACTTGTTTTGGAGCGGTACAGCAGACCAAACAGATTCATCTTCAGTCTGCTTTCTGGTTGAAGTTAATTTCTGTATGCAAAATTTCTTCTGTCCCACTTCCATGTCTGATCATTAATATTTTAATTTAATTTCTTTCTGAGGACCACTTTATTAACTCCGCCGTAATTCTTCTGCAGCTCTGCACCAGAAGCAGGGCATCACTTCTTGGAGGCTGTCTAAACTGGCTGACTATGTCCTTCATGCAACAAAGAATCAAAATTAGTGAATCGGGCAAATCTGCTGCACTAAAGGGAATGATCAGCCATTACGGAGCCTGCTGGGTTGGCTAAACTTAGACTTCTGCAGAGATGCACCCCAAAAATTATATGAGACGTTCAGGTCAGAGGCTCAGCCTACAGTTGTGGAAGGAGTTGTTAGAGATGCTTGGTGGAAAAATGTTTAGCACCAGTTACTCTGTAGGAAGTTTAAGTCCTCTCAAACTATAATGGTCTCTTGAACGAAGAAGAATCTATACAGAAAATAATAAAATATGGACTTTGTGTTGTTAGTATTCTGGAGAGATTACACTGGTATATATTTTATATTTTCAATATATTACACAGTCAAACTTTGTATAATTCACCAAGGACATTATAGCAATGTTGTAGAGGCTGAATTCTTCTCGGGAGTAAACAGGCACGGTGTCATCAAAGGTGACGCATCCTGCCCATTTCCTGTCTGGTTGCGTTATGGAGAGGAAAATCTCATTTAACACAAATTCTACCCTTCTGTAATATCCATGAATGAGGACAGAGTGCTGGATTGGACATCAAATCAGTAATATCTGCAAACACTGGCTTTTAACTTAAGAATATGTCTCCTGCAGACCTGCTTACAACTGATCCCTTGAGATCTGTGGGAATGTGAGTAGATGAAGATGTTATAAAAATTAAATAGCCTCAGTTTACCCTCAGCTAGGCTGTAAGGTGTGAAAGATATGCCAAAATTTGAGGGTAAATAGGTTTAATTTCCATCATTTTGCATATAGTCTTTGAATTTTGCCAACTGTATGTAGTGCTACCACATGATTATCTTAAATTCAATCTACTCTGAGGGGTGTTTAAGGGAGCTGCTAAACTACTATTAATATCTCAGTGGACCTGCTGTGCAATTTAGGGATGACAGTAATTTTGCAGTTGGTCAAATATTTAACACAGGGTTCAGGTATTGTGTAAATTAGTATTCTATGCCTTGATAAAATCAACTTATTAGAATACAAATGGGTTTATTGTGACAGTATCATTCTTCCCAGTTCATATTTTTCTGCATCACAGTACAGAAATGTGCTTTGCTAGGTTAAGAGTTCTTTTTTGAAGAATCCTAAGGAGAAATTAATAGAGGACATGAACTCTGTCCTTTGAGGTGGATTAATTTGGCCAGGTCGGAAGGCCTAGTAAGTATTTGATCATAGGATGCATAAAGTGTAATATAACCAGTGGCATTAGTTACATCCCTGATCTCTGGGATGGAAGAGAAAATCTGTTTACAGAAGTAGTTAACTGAATATTCACTATAAAAATTTCTTATTAAAAATATTACCAGTAATAAATGAAGGTTTATCTATTGTTTAAAATGGAACATTCATTTAAAAAAAAAAAAGTCTGGTTTTACATACCTCATTTTAATACAGTCATTTGTTCATTAACACTAAATGATAATTCACATTGAAACACCTGCACATCCCCTCACCAAAGAACCAAAATATTTCCACACATATTATGTACATTATCCTAACTGATTACTGTTGCTTGACTGCATCCCCTAGTACATGCAGTGAGGATGCCATGCAATGTAATCATCAAGTAATCAACGGCAGCATTATACAGGTGGAATTATACAGAATTAGGTACCTGTTAGAATTTCAGCTGTAAAATATTTGAGTCAAATGTAGTGTGGCAGGCAGAACTTAAGAAATGCCCCATTTTTCATAAAATCGCACAAACAAAAAGCTTTAAAGAATATCATCTGAGTCTTCCATTATGATTAGAGATAAAACCAAGGAAAGCTGATTGTTTTTGTCAATCTATTGGTCTAAAACAACAAAAAAATAGCATTTAAGCTGCATTCCCATAGATCAGATTATCATGAGCAGTTACTTTTCCATAGACACTTTATCTATATAAGGATGTTCCCGTAAGCTACAAGTGTTTTCTTTGTGTCCATGCCAAATTGCATGGCTGTGCTTAACAAACTGAGGTCATTCATGCCACAGTTGTTACAAGCTATTAAAGCTCAGAGTGAAATACTTGGAGCATTCATTTTGCAATTGGCAGAAATACCGTGGGCTGATAAGCACTGGTGATTGTCAGCACTGAAAAAAAAGAAAAAGCTTGGGGCTTTAATGTATGTAAAGAACAGGTATATCAATAATGTAGAGTTACTTTAGCTAAATGCACATTTTAATGCCAAAATATTGGAGGGAAGAACAGTTGTCAGAGAACTCTTGACCATTCCTTGTAGTTTCATAAAATGGACTGGCTAATAAGCAAGGGGAAACCATAAAATGATCACGCTTCTTTTCTTTTCACCCAATATACTGAGTGATCTCTTTAGTGGACTAATCGTTCCTGACTGAGATTTTTGAAATGGCAGGATAAATTGCACAGCTGAAGTTAACAAAGAACTCTGAGATTTGACAAATTTATTTCCTCTGACAAATACCAAATGCTTATAGTCCTTGCTTTAGTTTCAAGCCATTACAGGTGCAGCAGAGATGGAGGAATAACTTCACTTAAAAGTGATGATTTTGTCGGGGAATAACACAATCATCCTGTCAATCAGCAATATATTTCCTTTCAAGTGCGGTAATTAAATAAGCAATAGTATTATTAAGTTGACAAATAAGAAATACAAAAAAAGGAACAGAAACTTCTCAGGAAGCAAGAGAAAGCGGTAGGTTAAGACCTGGGCTACGGTCTAGAAGAGGTTTGTAATTGCATTGTTGTCTGGATGTTGACTGGCTGATTGAACAGCCTTGGAGGTGTCCACAAGCTGTCAGGCCAGGGAATTGGAGTTAATGGACAGCTAATATCATGATTGAATGGTAAAAGTGGAGTCTGATCTCTTTGAGGATGGAAAATCAATAGTCTATTAGATTTGTCAGGATGACAGGGGGAGAAAAAAGTGAAAGTCTGCTGTATTTGCTTGCATTACCAGGGCTGCTCTAATTAAGCACCCACCTCAAGATGGAGGGGAACCTGGAGAATTGAAGTAGTAATGAGATTCAGGCTTGAAGTAAATGAAGTAACTGCAGCATAAGGCAAGCTGACAGACAATTAAACCTGTTTATCAATGCCGCTTCTTTCCAGAAATAAAATCTCATATGGCAACTATAAAATAAGGCTGGGGCCGGTATGATCATAAATCTTTCTGCAGCTTGTGGTTGTGCGCATTATTGTTCAAGTTGGTTTGGAGTTGTTTTCACAAAAATTGTGGATGCATTGGCTAGTTTTGAGCTTTACTAAATGCAAGTTTCTGCTCCTATGAGTACGTGTCCTGCCTAGAATTACTCTGCGTTAGACCTGTGCTCTTTCACAATTAACTACTGATATCCAATGTGACACTCCTGGCTTGCTGATAGCACGGCGTATCTGGGTACATGCCAGCCAGTTCAGTGGCACAAGGTAGCTCTCATTCTTCTCTTTTTCCTTCTTGCCATCAGGAGGTAACTAATCTGCCTAATTCAATCAACACGCACATATCTCATCCAAACCTGATAGTAAATGTAATGCTTCTGACATTGGGAATGTTAAGAATGAGCCCACATTCACCAGAGTGCAGTGCTGCACGAAATTGCTGATTTGGATTAAACCTGAAATTCTCCAGGGCTTCAGATGGCTCACACACATACAAATGTATAGTATTATTATTTCTGTTATCTCTTTCCTAATCAGTGAGGTTGAGCAAGTGAAGGGTTTGGGGCTCAAGATTTCTTGTGGGAGAACATTTTACTTTTGCAATAAGCAGTGGCAGCAAAGGTGCGCCTTTCTTCTCCCAACGTTTAAACCGACCACTGCTGGAGGATTATGTGAGTGTTCAGAGGCTGCTTTGCATTTCTTTGCATTGCTTTGCATCATTTTTCAGCAGGCAGGTTTATGGGAGAAGAAATTCCTTTACCTTGCAGCCCCTCTTTGCTCCATACCTGAAGTGATTGCTATTCACTGTAGCAAACTGAAGGCAATCTGTTGCGTGCTCTGTTTCTTAGAGGCAGAAGGCAGTAGGTATTATACAAAATTAATTGCAAATTGAAATTGAAAGTGTATAATTTGAGTTCTTAATACTTTTGGCCTGCCATTTTGATTAAGTTAATTGTACTATTAGTTGCTGAATGCTCCAAATGACAAAATCAAGAAGGGGTTCCACATACACATATCCATCACTGTGAATTCACTTCATATTTTTGCAGTAATTTGTGAAAGAATTTGCAAATGCTTTACAAAACTTCTTTGATCAAGGAAAGCGGTTTTATATTGAGTGATTGCTTTGTCAGGACTCTTCTGAGTGATAATCTACACTAAATACCTCAGTAGACTCAGAGGCAAGGCCACACTCTATGGCACTTTGTTGTATTTCTGTGAGTTGATGTTTCTATTAGATGTGTGGAACCAGGGAAACTTTCTGTATATAAGGTCACTAGTGCCTTTGTTTTGGCTATTGTATTTGTTAGCCTGTTAAAATGAAAGGCAATTTATTCTACCCTGTTCTATGTTTCCATGATTATGCCTATAGTATGATGTATACAGGACGGGAGGAAACGGCCTCAGGCTGCGCCAGGGGAGGTTTAGGTTGGATATTAGGAAAAACTTCTTCACTGAAAGCGTAGTCAGGCCCTGGCACAGGCTGCCCAGGGAAGTGGTTGAGTCCCCATCCCTGGAGGTATTTAAAAGACGGGGAGATGTGGTGCTTAGGGACATGGCTTAGAGGTGGCTTTGGCAGTGCTGGGTTAACGGTTGGACTTGATGATCTTAAGGGTCTTCTCCAACCTGAACGATTCTATGATTCTACAATATTAGAATAGGACGTTAAATAATTCTGTGTATCTAAAGAGGTATATGAAGTGTTTTGTAAGTGATAGAGCTATACATAGGAGCCAGCTGTTTCTTTTGCACATATGCATGTATTCGTTGTAGCTGAATGTTCATTTGGTTGTCCTCCCTTCATTATGGATTCAGCTTGATAGGAAGTTATTAAATTCATTTCCGCTATTTACTATACCTTATTTGGCTCTGCCTCCACTTAAAGATCCACTGATTCCTCTTCATTTCATCTCAAAATTCCTTCTGCTTCCATCATATTTATTTTTTTTCCATTTACTTCTATTACTGCATTGGTTATACCAGCCTTAATATAAAGAAATTAAGTTCAAGACTATAGCTCCCTTCAGTCTGGACTCAATAGAGGTTCAAAGATGGGGTAGTTGAAAGACCTTCACATTTTCTTCACAAGAAAATACCTTGCATTTTGATCCTATTTCTTTTTATAAGGATTTTATTACAGATTGTGGTGATCATGCTTTAAAGTTTATTACATAAGTGCATATCATATATGAAGAAAAACATCTGATATTTCAAATATATATTGAGGATGTTTCTTGCACTAGTCTATTAGTTTGTTTGGGTTAGTAGATTAAATAAATGACAAGTGACAGAGTGGTTTAAACTGAGTGCCTAGTACAACCTGCCTTCACATCTGCTGTGGTTTAGAATAAAAACAGATATGAGTACAATGACCTTGATTTAATCTTTGGAGAATGTTTGCAGAGCATTAAAAGTTCACAAGTTGTCATGATGATGAACTAATCGAATCGTAGGAGGATACAGAGCAAGTGCCTGAGTCTGAAAGTGTTTGACATTTTCTGGTGTGTCGTGAATGTCTCACTGAGGGGGCTGGACCTGCTGGGAATCAAATGCTCTGAGACACTCTTTGGCACTGGTCAGCATTTCTTTAAGTCGGGCCTTAAAGTAGCACAGATTTAAGTTCAGGTCTTACTGCAGAGTTTTGTAATATAGTTTGGAAACCACTTACTCATGTTCTCTCTTGACAGCAACTGGTCGTGCCATGCCATTTGAAACATAAAATTAGAATTTGGCATAGTGTAGGTTTTAGATTTTTTGTTACAAAATCAAGGTTCATTATGAGTCTGGGTCTGATGCCTTCTGTAAAGAAATGGATTTTTGAGCCTGCAGTGGCATAAACTCAGCTTGGTAACAGAGCCTGTGGTCTCTAAAGGTGCAAAAAATTAACAACTTTTAATCAAAATGTTGAACAGTACAATAGCAAGTATGACTCCCCATAGAAAGCGTAGGACTAATACACAATTACATATTCTTCAGTCTAAATGTGCAGAAATACAAAATAAATAAAGGGCCTTGCCCAAGTACAATAGTTGCCTGAAATTATTACATTGAAGTTATTACAGTGTATTTATGTGATATAAATAAGCACACATTCTAAGAATTAAACAGATTAGCTTTCCCTAGAGGTGGCAAGACTCAGGTTATTTGTTTAAATAATGGATAGAGTTAATACAGAAGCCAGAGACCCTCACTGACAGCAGCACCGATACCTGGCAGCAGCACCCTCTTATTTATGCCAAAAGGACTCCAGCTTTGGTTTTTTTGCTAATCTTAGTTTGGCACTTAAGAACTTTGTGGGGGAGAGAAGACTCCCCGATACAGTCTTGTTGATGTTGGCAAAATACATCTATTTCAAATGGAATACTGATTTTTGACAGTCTGGCTGAAATCTGATCCATTGAAATACGTATATCATTGTAGGCTGGTGCAACTGTGGCTTTATAAATCATTCTTTTGACATACTGGTGTTTCAGTGATATTTCTTATCATTCTAGTTTGCAATATATGCTGTTCAGAATTCAGTACTGCTGTAGCAGAATAACTGTATTAGTGCTTAACAGGAATGCAGGAAAGGGGACTTTTCATTGCACTGGTAACTTAAAGCAGCTAATACTCAGTCTTTATTTAGGTTACACAGAATTAAGATAATATTGCAGAACTTCTAACTTCTGCTTTTAAAATAGTTTTAAAATAATTTTGGCTTTTGTCAACCAGAATTCCTCTGACAGTCTTCAATAAGATACTTCTGAATTTGTCATCACTTGGAACTAACTTCTTAGAAGAGAATTTTTTAATCTAATATTCCAACAGTGATAAGTGTGAACAAATTTAAAGAAGGCACGTGGGTTTTACATTCTCTGAAATTTTTGTTTAATTTGTATCTGAAACAATGCAGCTGTAAGTGATCATTCTATAATTTTACAAGTCAGAACAGATATGAAATGAAAGGTTTTTCATTTCAAGTACTGGTCCCTTTAGAATTGGCTTTTACTTTAGATTTTCTAGCGACTCTCCCTTAAGTCCTAGATGAGCCATTGCTAAGGCTGACCAGCACCACGTGAAGGTATGATACAGTCTAAACCAAAGGCCATTTAAGCAGGCAAAAGTCTTTCCACTTGCTTCACGGCATTTCAGACAACGTCCATAGTTTTTAGTTTCTGTATCTGTTCTTCCCGATACCTGGGAATGTGTTTCTTTATGTGCTTGTATTTTTTTTGCCCCAAATCCTAGATCATTAGGTTCAATTGACATTTAAAAAGTCCTGCTTTTAGATTTAGATCTCAGAACTGCTGATGAGTGCAAGTCAGTTTTGGTTGTAAATAATGCCAAGCATTTCCATTTCCAGTACTTGAAAGAATTGAAGTAATAAAAAAGATCAGGCTATGAGTGACAACTTAAAACCTTACTCACTAGACTGAAAAGGTTATAAAGTTACAATTTAATGTGTATATACTCCAAAATTTTAAAGCAGAATATAGATAATTCTAGTAGCTCTATAAATACTTAACTGAGCTCTTCAGGCCTATTTTTCTGATGCTACATTCATTGCAACTATAAATTTAAACTAGACTGTGTCAAAGGAACAATTACAGTTTGTCACAAAAAGGAAAATTTAAACCCATGTCCTTTTCTTTATAAATTATTAGACATATAAAATGTGTTATTTTCCCCTTAAATTTTAAATTCGTTTAATGTCAAGTTCACTGCCATCTGGATACATGGTTTTATGCACTTCTCAAGGAGGACTTACTCAGCTAATTTTTGCTTCAGTTCAAGCGAAAAATCTTTTTAAAACAAGTTCTCACTGTTTGCAGAGAGAGGCATCTTGAGCATGCTGACCAATTTGTGTTTAGGATCATAAATCACATTCCATTAGGCATATTAGAAAACAAATTGTTCTTTTCAGCATATACTTTATGGAATATTAGACATGATGCAGCATAATGGACCTAAATCTTCAGTGAATGTATTTTGTGTAAAATAGATCCAATTTGTGTTTAAGGAAGAAAGAAGTTAACGTTCTCTTTACACAGCACATTCTGCAATGCAATTTATTAGCATTTCATTCATAGGGACTGGAATTCTTCCAGCTGCGTTGGGATTATCCGACCTTGGATTTGAGTTCAGACAGTACATTCTCCCCAGTCTTTTGAGTGCATTTATGTGGTCTATGCATTTTAAATGGAGAATATTGATTTGTATAGGTTGTGAAAACAATATCTAAAAGCAGTTTACCATGTATGCTAAAGAAAGGGAAATAGATCGTTCCACTTCTTCCCCAAAGACCCAGCTTCTTTTGATATTGCCCATGCTTGTGTTATCTTTAGTATGTAGCCTTAATGAATGCTTTATCTTTGGCAGTAACGTGCAGAGCATAAGTGGTATTGGCCTTGGAGGGCTTTTTGACTTAATTTGCTGGATGCGAAGCCTCTGTTTCCAATAATTTATTATGTTTCAAAACCATCTCTGGGAATATAAAATGTGCACCTGAGGCTAGCTTTTATTTATTTCCAATCAATTTTTGAAGCCGCGCTATTTTCTGGCATGAAAAAGTAGATGTAAGTCCACCTTTTTTCTGTTCCTCCCTTACCCCTAATGTTTAAAGCATGAATAAAATCAATGTGATCATATATTGATTTGTATAACATCTTTTGTATGCTTGAAAGTGCATAGCAGAACTAGAAATTGTGTTAAACTCCAAAAATAATTTGATGGCAGATTACACTAAGTATTTAATCACTCCAAAAAAACCAACCCTAACAAATGCCTCAGTTGAAACTCTCATGCCAAAATTGATTCTCTTGCACTGGATTTCAGACTTTGTAAAGTATATATTAAAGAGCTTAACTAGTAAATTAGAAGACAAGATAACTGCAATGTAGGTAAATGAACATTGCTTAGAGAATTTTAACCAGATTTTTGCCTAATTATTCATTCTCTACTGTGTAGTAAAAATGAGCAAAACCAACTCCATGGAAATACAGGATTTTGAATGGATTGTTTTTGTGTAACTGGGAGCAGAGGGTGCATATCTGCACTTATTTGCATCTCATATTTAACTTGCAAGGTATTTTGGCAGGGTTTGTCATTCATTAGGCATTTCTTCAATCCTTGGTCTAAGAGGATCATTGTCTTGGTTGCAAACCCAGCCCCCTCAGTTGGGACATTAAAAAGAAAGGAAAGGAGCATAAACTCTCTATAAATATGAGAACTTCAAATGGTTTTTACCTTGTTCATATTCCTATGCAGTGAAAGCCTGTTTGAACACTCACCTTAGTTACTGGCTAGCTTTGGTCATTTTTCTACCCAGCTGGACAAATGGGGTAAAAACCCAGGTGAAAAAGCAATGCTGTAAATCTCCTTTATCACTTCCTATGAAAGCTAAACCTACAGCCCGCAAAATGTATGTGCTTTACTTCACATGCCTAAGTCATCCTCTTGAAATCGATGGGACTTCTGAGGGGCATAGATTTAAAGAAGAGCATCACTCCTTACAGGTCCTGGATCAAGATTTATGGATGCACTGTGTGCGCTTCACTGAGAAATTTTGGCCACCAGAGCATATGAGGGTTCCTGGATTTCGGCCTCATGGCAGCTTGTCTAGCTTGTTTGTTCAGTTTGTGCAATATGCTCTGGTTCTTAGTCTAATGGTATTACGCCTTTTTAATTTTAAGAGACTGTCTGTCTTTTCTGTGAACTCACTGTAAGGAAAAGATCTAGGCAGATCTACCTCAAAGCTTTAGCCAAGTTAAAGTCCTATCACAAGCCATTGAGGTGATTTAATTTTCTTACTTCAGGACACTTTTTGTGAGGAAAGTTAGTATGTGCTGCAGTGCGTTGCTGAATACGGGCATCCTTCTCCTTCATTCCTATCTGAGACCTTGGTAGGCAAACACCATGGATGCAGCTGTAATACACGCTGGTATTTTAAAATGCAGTGTAGGGATATAAGATTTTTTTAATATTGATTTGGCTTCATCTGCTTAGGTGACCCCTGGCATTAATACCATATTTAGCTGTGAACTTTGCTTTTTTCTTTTTTCTTTTTTTCTTTTATACATAAAGAGCCAAAACTATTTTTTTTTTCTGTGTGTGTGTAGCATAAGCCTCATCTGGCACTAGTTGGTACAAAAAAGCTCAACATCAGAGAACTGAAGTATATTTTTGCCTTCCAACTACTATCAGAACGAACAGTAGGACCAGAGGCTCTCATTGAAAATAATTCCTTAAATAATCACTTACCTTGAAGGCATTTGATCTGTATGATCTGAATGAAACTGCTGATAACTTCAGAGAAATAGAAAACTGTGTTAAAAATCACTTTCTCCTGGGGACTGAAGTCCTGTCAGTCACATGGTGGATTAGAGGCTTGGCATCTCGCCAGCCCGTCAGACGGCATGTAAGTTCTTTGATGCCAATTGCATTAGCTTTCCTCTACTAATGTGCTACATAGCTTGGAAAATAAAAGAATGAAGGTCAACATAGCAGCATGTACCCCTGCTATAGCAAGGGCTGCTCATAATGTGCAGGAGAATAAAAATGCTTCAGAGTTCAAGCTGCAGGCTGAGTGACCTTCTCCTATGCCCAAGGTCCCGAGATTTTGTCCTCAAGTCCTGAGTGCAACGAGCGCTTGTCAGAGCCCTGTCCCAGGATGCAATTTACTCTGAAATTCCCAAACGGACACAGTTTGCCTTCAACCATTACGGCCTGTTATTTATGTGCAGATGCTGTGGGCTATGAACTTTCTGCAGAGCGTAAGCACTGCCGAACTTCACTCTCACTCTCCCGGTTTTGTTCATTGTGAGGGCCATAGGAATCAGCATAGCTCATGAGTAAAAAAGCTAGGCTTTATGACTGGTTGAATGCCCTCAGACAAAAAGTCTGCTTTACGTACATCTTCTCCCACAGGCATCTTGCTGTAGAGATGTGTTACAGAGATGGATGACAGACCCATGTGTCTGCTGACTTACATTAACCATAATACAGTAAAGACGCTACACGGATGACAGATGACCAGAGATGCTCATGTGTTTGCAAGGTAATTAATTACTACATCCTTCTTCCTCCCTCAAAAACAGGGAGGAAGAACCAAGCTGCTCCCAGAAGCATCTGAAGTATGATACTTGCTGGGAGGTGAAGCTTATGTATTGAAGCAAAACGTAGAAACAGAAGTTAAGTCTAAGAAATCATCAAAACACAGCAAGGTGACCATACCCGTATCTAGTCATCACAAAATAATCAGTTTTGATGTGGAGAGGCATGAATCCAGCCACAAAAAGATTTAGAGCCCTCCAGTCTAACCTCTGTCCTACCCAGGGTACACCTGAGATCTCCACACCTTTTCTTGTTCCTCACCCTGGACGTCATCTTGTATTCTTCCCACTGAGTGTACTTTGGAAAGCTTGAAAGGCTTCTGCACCACTGCTGACACAGTGCCACAGCCCTTAAATTCACCCTTCGCTACTGAGGAGTAAACCATAACTCCCCAGGTAGCAGTTGGCAGAGAATTTGGCATCAATCAGCTTGTAAAACTGGTAGATTGACACTGAAATCTACCTTGTGCCTAGTAAAAGAACTAAAGCATAAAATTATGGGAAGAAAGGAAACTCATATGGAATGAAAAAAATCAAATAGATTGTTTTGGTCTTAAGCTGTTTTCAGTCCAAAGGGGGAAGGGTTTTATTTTAACCTCTGATTTTTCAGTTTTACACTGTAATAACCTCATCAGGGAGACAGGCTGTAACGTGGGGAACAATTTGTAATATTTTCCCATGACTGTTATGTGCTAAATTTGCCCTTCAAGCTTGAAGTGACTTTGTTTTTAAGTCATGATAGGGGGATAGACCTCCCAAAGCAAGGGAACTCTACTGTACTTCTCTTCCCTCATACTGATGATAATTAATGCTCATAAAACAGAGGCAAGGGCAACACTGCAACAGCTACCCTTACAACCTTATAAGAAAACTCTCATTTCTTGCCAAAACCAGGGTTTGATTACATGATGTTATCTGACATGGAGTGAAAAAAAAGCTGTATTACTTTGCTAGGTTAAAAGCGGTAACAACAAGAATATGTAAACAGTGAAGGAAGAACATACTTTGTCATTAAATGAACGAGACAGATGATAGATGATATGGAGATTAAAGTGCAAGAAATGTTGGAGTCATTTTTAATTGCTTAATTTTATCCCTTTTGAATGAAGAAACATATCTTCCATGACTTTAGGGGTGGCAAAAGGTGAATTATGTATAAAATAGAGATTTGGCCTGAGGTTAAATCCTTTACTTAGCTATACGCAAATCTGGATCTCCAGTTTGCAGCTGAGCTATATCAATAATAGCAAGGAAAAAAAATATTTCCTCTCTGTAGGTCTGGGAGGTTTTTTGATCAGTGCAAAGATGAGTCGTGCACCTTTGGACGACTGATTTTGCTTTGCATGTACTGCTCAGGTCTTCTATAACCATTCAGATGTTCTACTTATTTACAGGGCCTCCGACTTTGCAAGGTTTGTACTGAAAAAATAATACAGAGCATGTCCACCCATAACCTTGAATGTGTTAGAGGATAATTGCAGAATCTTGTTCATATAATTCACAAGTAAATTTTTTTAGGATTAATACAGGGGATCCTGATACATAACACTCTTTTCACTTCTGCTTTCTTTTCATCTGAGGTTTTCAAAGTGCTCCAGTAATGGTATTTAATTTCTCTTCTTAAGCAACAACAGTCTGAAGATTTGCAGCATTTATCTAGATTTTTTTTTTTTTGGTTTTAATATTATTTGAGGTACTGATTTGGGAGAGTGCTTACAGATTACTATAGGATATGTGTTTGTAGGTACAGTACAGACAGAGAAATTATGTAGGCTAGAATTAGGGTTTTCTGATACTTCTGGTGGTAAAATGCTTTTCGGAGCTGCTTTTATACCTTTTGTGCTGTATTTGTGATGAAACCCACAGCAGATCTTTGTCTTAGGCCGAATTAAATGGAAAATTGGAGTGACTTTTTATCAAAATATGAATCCAGAGGAGAAAAGCTGTTCTGCTTACATTAGGTCTTAAAAATTCTGTCTGTGAAAAAACAGTTGCACCCACATATTTTGGCACATGGATTTGAAATACTACACCATGGAGAGGTAGCTTTTCTTCAGCAATGTCTGTTTCGTAATCCTTGTACAAGTCCTTCTTATTTCACCTTTCACACAAGTCCAGTAGATCCTTGTTAGAAATCTAGTTTTGTATTTTCTAGTTTTGTATTTTTTCTATTTTGTCCTAGTTTTATATTATGTTGCACTGGGGAGGGTGGAGGGAGAAGGATGCTACTCCTAAGTAGTGTTGTTAATTTTGACTCATATTGTAATAGTAATTGTCTGCTAAAAATTAAGTATAATTTTTTTATTACACTGCTTTTTTCTACCCTCTACTTCATTTCATGCTTTCTTGCTCAGACTGTGGTCACATAATTAGTTGATTTCTAAAGTGGTGTAAATGAAGGGATGAAAACGTTCATGGAGAGGGCAGGAACAAATGCAGGAAGGTTAGGTTTTTCTAACTAGTTTTGCCATTAATGCAGTTTCTTTCTGATACATCTTAGGAGATTTCTCTCTCCACCCCCAGCCTCCTCCCTACTCCTTTTTGCTATGACACATCTCACACACTCCTTTGTTTTAACAAATTCTTGTTCAATTCTTAGCGAAGGGGTAAAAACTTTTAGACAAAAAGCAGAAGTAAGTAGCTGGAGGCAGGTTCGCTCTGTTCTTTGGGAGGTAAACAGATTTACCCCTCTTAAAGTAGTGATTAGTAAATCTGTTACCATTTAACTGCCCTATGGCTAAGGTAATAAAATTACAGTTTATCCAAAACTAGAAATATGCCAATAAATGTGATCCTCATAGTGACACTGAAGTCATTAGGAACATTTTTTTCTATATGGAAGGAGAATGTAGCTGAGCTAAAAATACTGTAAATACACAATAGCACTTAGAATCATAGAATCCTTTAGGTTGGAAAGACCTTTAAGATCATCAAGGCCAACCGTTAACGTAGCACCGCCAAGTCCACCACTAAACCACATCCCTCAGCACCACATCTACCCATCTTGTAAATCCCCCCAGGGATGGGGACTCAGCCCCTGCCCTGGGCAGCCTGTGCCAGGCCCTGACAGCCCTTTGGGGGAAGGAGTTTTTCCCAATACCCAACCTAACCCTGCCCTGGCGCAGCTTGAGGCCGTTCCCTCTCGTCCCATGGCTTGTTCCTGGGGAGAAGAGACCGACCCCCCCGGCTCCAGCCTCCTTTCAGGCAGTTGCAGAGAGCGATGAGGGCTCCCCTCAGCCTCCTCTTCTCCAGGCTGAGCACCCCCAGCTCCCCCAGCCGCCCCTCCCCAGCCTTGTGCTCCAGCCCCTTCCCCAGCCTCGCTGCCCTGCTCTGGCCACGCTCCAGCCCCTCCATCTCCTTCTTGGGGTGAGGGGCCAAAACCGAACACTTGAAATATTTAGAAAGATACAGACTCAGATCAACTACAATAGCATTCTCTTTTATGCATGAACAGTTAAAGGATACCTTAGTTTATAAAGTATTTTATTGCTAATGGTTTTCTTTGAGTTGGAGCCAGTAGAAATGGGGAACATGAGATGTCCAGAGAACAGAGAGGTGGGAACAGAGATGAGGGGATGTGGGGATGGGAAATAAGAAGGTGAATAAGAAGGCGGGCTGTGTAGGTGACAAGATTGAGGCTGGGACAAGAAGAGAAACGGGAAAGGAACCAGCTAGATTGAATGCAGCAGAAGGCAGAAGATGCGGGGAAGCGCAAAGAGGGTTTCCCTAGTAGAGCAAATGGTGTTTCAGAGGCTGGAAGGAGTCCCCTTTCTTTTGCTGCCACTGAATGCCTGTAAAGCTCCTGTCAGATTGCCCTATTCTTCTACCAACCATGAAAATTTACTTGCTAGCTTCATAAAGGAGGTGTTACATGGATATGTACAGTGCATATGTGGTGTGTATATATAGTGGGTTTTAGCTCTCAGCTGCCTCCCTTACCACATGTTTCTCAACTTTTCTATCCTGCTTGCTGCTATCTTTCACACCATAACCTGATCTATCCATGTAGAGGTCCGCTTTGTGAAATGAATGGATCTGAGCTGTTTTGGTTGTTTTTTTTTTTTTCTTTTTTTTTTTGGAGGGAGGAGGGGTAGATATGGGGGGGAGAGGAACAGTGTAAATCATTCATAGGCAAAAGATTGCACAAGCAGCACCAATTCCAGGCATCCTAAATGAAGTGCCTAGCTTTATATTTAGACAGCTATTATTCCCACTGACTTTACTGCAAACTTTATCTGCAGCCCAGCGTTTCTGTTAAAAAAGACTGTTTCTTAGAGCTTGAAAATGTGAATGGATTTTATAGTTTGGAACCTGAGTTTATAGATTTGCTCAAGAACACAAACCTATTCGCTATAAGAACCACAATTAGAATTTCTTTATCTTCAAGGGCTCAATCTTACAGGAGGTTGAACATTATTGAGATTAAACTCATAGAGTTAAGGTGTATATAATCAAAGTACACAACACTCCGAAGAATTGAGCCGTAAGCATAGAATTCACTAGACGAATGCATTTGGAAACACTTTGCTTTGCATATAGAGGGAATGATCACACATCAGACACCTGGCAATTTTGATGATCCTGGTTTCATAAGAATAACATTGCATACTCTATTACCAGAAGAGTAATAAATGAGAACACTGAACAGAAGTGCTGAAAGGAATCCTTAATATCATTTTTATGAACATCTGTCATTTTGTTTAAGTACAAAGAAAAATGAGCTTATGCAGAATGAAAAATCAGTTCTAAAATGGAGACTATTAGTACCTTTTGCAAAATGTTCTTATTTTTATTGAGCATTTTCCTGTATGCATGCGAATTTGCAGCATTATTTTTATGGCTCTGCACAACCTCCATTGTGCGTTCGGCCTCGGTATGGAACTGAGAGGAGCTGGCTTACACATAAGGACAAAAAGAGGTGTAATGAATCATGAAACAAGCCCGTTTTATTCAATAAGATGTTGTCTGAGCTTTCTTTCCACATGAAGAACTGGCCATTCAAACAGAAATGACCTGCAGAATTTTTGCATAGAAAGGAAACTAAATGCATTGGGGCATATGTGGTAATAACTCTGTTGTTTCCTGATACTATGAGATTAAATTAAACAATACTTACATTTGGAAACTTGTCTAGTGCAAAGAACAATGAAGTATTTTCTTCTGAAAATGTCATCGATTCCTTTCTCCAGTAATTTTTCAAAACTTCTGTAATTGCAAGACCTTTGTTTTCAGTATAAATGCAGGCAGAGATGTCTGGCACAACAGAGAATAAAAGATTGAAAGGCTTCCTCAGGAAAGCAAGTGCCAACATTACATATGCATTACAAAAAAAACCTCACAAATAAAATGCTGCACGTACACCGCAGGTAAAAGATGTCACCAGTATACAACGTAGGATCTGACGTGAGTTTTTAAAATGGAATTTGTATAGTTTAGGTACTACCTTCAACCTGTGAAGAGATGAAAGAAAGCTTATTATACTTAATAACATTTACAGGCATCAGTCTATCCATAAATTCTTGGCCTTTGTTGTCTATGTAAAGCACTGAGTTACAGCACGCCACTCTTGAAAAGCCATTATTTTAGAGGTTGGTGCATAGAATAATGACATTTTTTCTTTTTTGGCTGAAATCAGTTTGCGTGGACTAGGTCTTACTAGGAGGAAGAGAGTATTTTCATTGTGGGATTTGAAAATCTTCTACCACATAAAGGCTACTCTTTGGTTTTTTAGTGGTTTTTGAGCAATAATATGAAACTATGAAGCACTTATAAAAAGCTTTTCTTTCTTCATATCTTTGCAGCATTCTAGTTTTAGTGGAACGTACAGACTTTTCCACTTAGCCATTCCACACAACGGGTTTGGTAGTTCAATGCATACCTTTTTCTTTCTTCTCTCCGTAGTCACTGATGCCTCTGGTTGATTAATTTTAGAATAAAGCATTCCTAGAAGAGCTCTTCCAGAGAGGCTTTTCTGTGGGCATCTGTTCTTTACATCCAGGTCAAGATGGTCCCTGCATGGTCAGGCAGGCTGTGAAGTTCAGTATATAGAAACTTTGATTTTTACAGTCTTTTAAGTTTTGGATGTGACTTCTTCACATAGGAAACACTTGCTGCAAGTCAAAGTGCAACAAGCTATCAAGTCAAATTAAAACTAGAAATAAAAATGGAAAATGAAAGAATTTTTCTCCCACCCCAGAGTAGAACACTGGCTCTAATGCACATCAAGGTCTGACCTTAAAGCTTTCACCGATAGGATTCTTTAATAGAGCAAGAAAATGAGTAACTGAGGAAAGTAGGAAAAAAGGGAGAGCGCTGCAATCCACAACAGCCCTTTGACTCATTGTTACTGTTAGGGAGTCAGTGCTGGACACACTGCTGCCTCTTTCCTCACTTTTATACACACTTTAACGTGTCTGATCTTTTTTTTCTTTTCTTTTTTTTAATATGTGGTTAGTAATTTTCATTATGAAAGGTCAGTCTACTTTTCTGCTGAAATGTTGTCCACATTTTTTTCCCAAATGTCATTACATCAGCTAACATTTTTATCACCTATAACGACAAGATTTTGTAGCGTTTCTAGCACCCATCTTTAGAATACATTCTGTCTGAAGAGTTCTTCTTTTGATAATTAAAAATGACCTGGCTACATAGTAAATGCTAAAATATTGTGAAATGCTAATGGCCATCTTCAAGGTTTGAGAACCTTCTGTTCCTGGTAAATTGTGTAAAATGTGAGTTTGGGATCTTGGAAAAATGTCTTCTCCCCTCATGTTCATAAATTTCAGTTAATTGAAATGGATAAGGTCACTGAGTTTGTCTGGAACACCATTTAAGAATAACCATTTCTGAAAACTTAGTTTCTAAAGCTGGCATTCTCAAGCTCTGCAGAACTCCGATGCGCATTGCTTCATGGGCTCCCTGTTCATATAGGCTGATTCTCCCCTATGCCTGCATTTCTATCCAGAGTATTTTTCTAATTATAGAAGCAGTTACTAGCTTAGAAAAAAAACTACTCAAGCCTTGTAGCTGGGCTAGGGATGAAGCTGTAGCTGCCCTTCAGACACTGTTGCTGTCTCTGAAGCCAGCCTGCAGGACGCCTTTTATTTTCCCTTTGTGCGGCTCAGTTTTGTTATCTGCAGATGGAGTTAATGCCGCGTGGCTCCTCTCCGAGCACTTGGCACCTACAGGTGGAAAATGCTCGTTTGTTGTTATCTGTGAATTTTAGCAGTTCTTAATTCATAACCATTTAAACCACTTGGAAAACTGTTAATTGCATTTCTGCTCTTCCACGCCTCCTCCTCCTCCCATCTGCTGCCTTTTTCTCCCACCTCTTCCTATCACCTCTTCTTCTGATGGAGGTGGAGTTCAGATGTTCCTGCCCGATGGCCCAACTCTGTTATTTGGCTGCGTGCCTGTGCCTCTGTGCTTCCCTGGTGCCTCGCTCTGGGCATCTCCGTGTGTGATTTTAGCTCCCAAGGTTCTCACTTGCACCTTGTTTCTCTCCCTTTCTCTGCCACAGCATATTCTTACTTTCCTTCTGTTGGTAGTTTTAACTCGCAAAGGCAGTTGCCAAAGTGAGTAGAATAGCGAGGCTGGCCCCTCTGTGGTCTCCCTTGGCCGCTGGAGCCGGGATGCGTGCACCCGCAGGTGGGTGCCACGCAGTGGGGTGGTCCCGCTCGACAGCAAGCCCAAGAGGACTCTGTGAAACCAGTAACTACAAAGTTGGTGAAAACCTCCTACCTTTAACAGTTCTTTACATAACACCACGTCAAAATTTGTGCTATGCTGGGTATTCTGAGGACGCAGTAAGTAATCAGAAGTTTAATGTGTCAGATTATAAAGAAATTATATCTATTTCCTGAGGGCAAAATTAGAATTGTTTTCCAAGTATTTTAATGGAAGATACAGATGCAGAGAACTGTTTTCCCTAGTTCATTGGGACTTTCATTTATTATTAGAGACAGTCAGCTGTCTGGTTTGTAGTGCGCTTGCAAGTCGTAGGGATACTTAGAGTTGTTAAGCACATATAATGGAAAGAAGCGAGAGAGCAGAGCTAGCCAAGAATTTTGCAGCAGAATGCTTTTTCCTGGAAAATGGTGTTTCAAGGAAACTCAGATGTTTCATGGTAATTCTTTGGGGTTTTGTTATGAACTTGCACAAAAAGACAGGCTGTGATGTTAGAGAAGGCAGTCTGCCATGCTTTTCCCTGTCCTCTTGATTTGACATAATATCAAACAGTATAATTGAAATACTTGGGTTTACTTTTAAAGTCATTTTAAGGGCACCTCTTATTTATTATTGTCAAGGCATCAGAATGTTCCATTGTAAACTAAACAGGATATGTTTCATTCCAGAAAAAATGACGTTTTAATCAATGCTGGGTGGCAGATGTGTCTCTGATGATTTAAAAGTAAAATATTTCAACTCTTATGCTATAGATGACTGTATCACTAATTGTAGTGCACTACTGCTGACGTGGAGAGCAATAATATAAACAAAGAAAACAAAAGGCAATGTCAAAATACATTTTAAAAGGCAATTAATTTGAATTCTGAAATTTTCCAAAAAAGCATTGCTTTGTCAAAGCATGTTTATATGTAGAATTTTTTGTAAATATTTTGTTGAAAATACTAAGATTTTGAGAAATTACCATTTTTCATTTAAAAAAAAAAAAGTTAATGGATAATTTCCAAGAAAGGTCTTGCCATTGTTTACTGTGCTCTCTAGTGAGACCACTTCTGGAAGAAGAGACTGGCCAGAGTGGCTTTATGTTCCCACCCTGGTCTGCAGCACGGGGTCTAGCTCAGACTCCATTGCTGAGTCAGGCAGCATTTAGGAAGACAAACTCTCTCACATTACTAACTTACCTCTTTAACTTCTAACGCTCATCTATGAAAGATGGTTGCACAATTTACCATATGCAATTTTTAAACCTAATTTGAGTTAATTCTGTACAACTTCTCATCAAGGCACTTTCAATTTTTATTTTTTTTTTTTTAGGACTGCTTTAATTAAATTTAACATAAGTCAATTCACATTGATTGAAATTACCTTAAATGAGTTTGGCTTAAGCCCAAATAACACAGTCTTTTGCACCTGTTTTAAGTTAAATTGGTTTAAATTTATACCAACAGTTATACTTTTGCCAACCGTCAGTGGTAGTCAGCAGACAGAAAGTTCACACTTCTAGGCTGTTATGCAGTACCAAGTACTGCATAATACTATGAAATAATCTAAGGAAATAATCTAAGACTACTTATGTGTACTCAGCTCTCAACAGTATCATTTGTAGAGTAAAATATGATTTAATTAGTATAAGCTTCTGAGAAACTTATCAGTACCAGGTGTTTGATCTTCCATTCCTTCAATCCTAATTTCCCAACATATATTATACAATCAAATAAATGGTGATTTTGTATATTCTCAGTTTGTTAAGCCTCGACCTTTATTGTGGCTCTTCTTAGAACTCACACTCTTCTGCTTTAGTATTCTGACATGTTTTCCTTTCTTCCCATAGCTTTGACGGGAAATACCAAATTCTTGCAAAATAGGCTGAACGCAGATCAGGAATAACAGGAGGATTCTCTGTGGGGAGGGAAGGCAGCAGTGCAGGCAGGACCCCTGTGCTAAAACTTTCTCCATAATTCCAGAGCTCTCAAACGCAAGTGGAAACTGCTGCTTGATTTCAGCTGAACTTTCCCCTTGTGGCCCTTTAAAAACGTTATTTAGGAGAAAGGCAAGTAAAACTCTGTTTGGGACTTGGAGTGTTTTGCTAATTTGATCTTAAGTTCACTAAGTCTGTAGGTAAATATTGGAGCTAATTCTATACTCACATCACTATAAACTAGAAGAAATCAAATGAAATGGAAAAGAATTACTTGAGTTTTTCCCAGATACAGGTTGTACTCGTGATGAGTTTGTTGCTATGAGCTAAAATGAGGTGTAGAAATAGCTGCGGAGGCTAGGGGAACATGCTTTCTTAACCTATACACAAACAGGCAGGTGTTTTGACGTGACTATGCGGGACGGTCTCATCTGAGTGCTTTATTAAGACCACAGAGGGGTGGGCACGTCTACAGGCTTAGGAATTTCCACTGTAAAATATTTTTTTCGTGCATTTTGGGGGAGGACAGACAGTCGTTTATTTTATTTTTACTTTTATCCATTTTTTCTCCTCAGTCTCTCTCTTTACTACAGAAATCATTTTCTAGTGCAGAGCATCAAGTGATGTAACCTAGTGTGTACGAGCCATATAAATTAACAGAAACGGAAAATAATGTGCTGCCACATTTTGATATAGCATTTAATACTGCTGCCTTAATATCCATTGCAATGTAAATATTACTGTTTAGAAAATGTTTGACCCTTTCTAATATAGGAGGCCACACTACATTATATCAGACTGTGCTCTGTCATGTTGCAACACGAAATGAAGTAACAAGAAGTGACGTGAACCTTTGCAAAATACCACAGTGCAGTAACCCATTTTTAATGCTGTCAGTATAAACTATGGTAGCAGGTAGAAACAAATCAAACGTAACATCTGAACAGGAAAATATTGTTAAAATTACCTACAGCCTTCAGTTAATATCTGACTGTCAGGACATCTCTAGCTGGAGTATCAATTCACGCTAATAAATCGTGTGGTTTTGTGATGAGAATGATTGTGAATCTCATTATAGAGATTGTCACTTCAGTGTTATTTATCGGTACCTCATACAGCATTGTGGTATAGCTAACAATATGAGTTTTGTCTTGGTAATTTCCTTGACTAACAATCCCACAGGCCCACCTTGCCTCTCTTCCCAGGTCTAAAAAAGCAAACGCAGCAATGGTTTGACTGAGCATCCCAGAAGCTTATTCACCATTTCACCTTGCAGTATTTTTGTTCCATTTACTCTCAAACTTTTCCCCTCCTAAACTGCCCCAAAGCACATTCCTACCGGCACGGAAAGGCTAGCAAGGTGCTTGCTAGATTTCCTTCTTAATACTTCCCTAAAGACTAAGAGCATCCAGCTTTTATGGTCCTGACATTTCAGCAGTCCTAGGGCGTCTTCCACAAACAAATCTCGCGCTTGATGCCAAACTATATCCAAAAAGCAAAAGCAGTGCAAAACTCATTAATTTTATTGGACACTGTGGAATTAACTGGGCAACCAACTTAAGGGTGCAGAGACTGATTCACCAGCATTACTGCTGAGGAATAAAGTAGCAGATTCATTTGATCTGGTATTTTTGGACATAATAATGTTTAAAGCAATTAACAATGGATTTCAGGTTTGTCCTGATGACTATATCAAACTGCAATTCTACAGAACAAATGGGGCTTGTAAATACAGGTATGTAAATAAAAATCCCAGTTTTACAATGAGGTTCTTTGGCATATGTTATGCAGCACGTAGGTCTTGATCACACTGCTCTTAATATGTATGAACGAGCCCTGTAGTAACAAAAGTGATTCTTCTATTTACACTGGTAAAGGCTGCAGCGTATTAGGGCTTTCTCTTTCACCTGACCTTTCTGCTGCACTTTCTTTCTTCTCCTAAAGTTCTCTACTCCCCACTGAAAGGAAGATGATTTCACTGGAGAATATTCCTCAACAACAAGCAGGTGAATCCTGCAGTCTGACCCAGTAGCGGGAGATTTGCTATTTTTCCATTTTAAGGGATGTTCACAACCACCATACAGGCAGAGGAAATTCCCACAGCTCACAGTTTTCTAAGTGGTGCTGTCCTGGCATTACACAAATCAGTGATGTGACCTGAGACAGGGTGGTAGAGGCTTTTGTGTTGGGTAAACAACACAAGAAACAGGGCTCTAGCTGCAACAAGGGAAGTTCTGAATAGATATTGGGAAAAGTATTCATAATGAGGATGGTCAAACATTGGAACAAGTTGCCCAGAGATGTTTCATAATCTCCATCCTTAGAGGTATGAAAAACTTGACCGGAAAAACAAGCCCTAAGCAACCCGATCCAACTTCAAAGTTAGATTCAACTTCAGAGTTGGCTCTGCTTTGAAAGGTCATCTTTCCCAGGTGGCCCGCAGAGGTCCCTTCTACCCTCAATTATTCTGTGATTCTTTGCCAGCAATTTCTCACTGAATAGTATTTGGTGACCTTCTCATCTGTATAGATTTGCTATAAAGACTGACTGCAAAGGGTTAAAATAATTTTGGTTAGGGTTATAGGATGAACATGAACTGTGGTCTGAGAAGAATCACATGCTACTGGCTCATCCACTAGACATCTAATGTTACGAATGCTTCTAAATGTACCATGAAGATACTCTAAATTGTATTCATTTTTCATGTTATCTTAAAAACTGGTCTAAAAACTGAAAGACACCTTCATTTTAGTTCATTATTTTTTTGTGTGCACCGTGAAAGAATTAAGGACTAACCCAGCTTGCTGCAGGCCATCAGATTTCCTCTTTGACCTTGTCTGATATCATCTCATCTGTTTGTGTTCAAGACTGCTTAAAAACCTAAACCTACAAAATAAATACAGGAGAAAAACTCTCAGGAAATGCTCTTTATTCTAAGCCCAATGGGCTATCTTTATTCGATAGAGCTAAGTATTTGACTAGTATCTAGTTTTGCAATAAACAGAAGCTGAAATGTAATTTACCAGCTCTTCATGAATTGTTTATTCATATCCACCCTGGGGATATTCCAGTACTATTGAATTACTCAGTATGATGTTGACAACTAGTTTATTTTTTTTTCCTCCTAATTTCTGAAATGTGCTGTTATCCAGTATTTAGATCTGAGAATTAATTATCGAGGACATGTGAGAATTTTGCAAAAAAAAGTGTAGACAAGTTAAATATAATGGGCCAAATTCTACCCTGAATTAAACTGCTGCAGCCGAATTCATGACAGCAGAAAGACAGAATGTAGGCAATTAAATATTACTGCAAGATTGTTTTTTCATGTGTGACATCGCTTTCTAGATCTCCTAAAAATACTCCAGGGTTTGGGGGGGGATTGGTTTGTTTTTCTCCCCTGTCGACGTAGTGATACAGTAAACTTCTGTAACAAGAAAGGAAAAAGCAAGTGTAAAAAATCCCTTGACATCAAATTATTTTTCAGGAAGTTAATAGGGAGTGCTATTTACTTTCTCCAAGAAATTCACAAGTGAAGGTAAGGTTGTGTTCCCAACCAGTAATATAGGATAGAAAAAATCCAATGATTTCACCAAGGCTTCAGAATGACGAGTTAGAATTTGTTGCAAATCCTGAGAACTGATTTGTGCCTGGTCCCCTGGACTACATGGAGCTTACTGAGGGATTTCACTGGGACAAAAACATCTGCCCAAATACAGGGACTGGAAAAAAAAAAAAAAAACAACAACCCAACCAAGACCTAAGAAAATAAAAAAATATGTAGATTAAAAGGAGGGCACTAATTAACTGAAATCAGTAGCAGCTCTGGTGTTTGACCTGGAGAGATGTGGCAGTTTACTTTAGAATAGGCAGGACTTGCTTACAGCAACGTAAGATATAACGATGAGTAGGGGTATAAAATATGAAGAAGAGAGGAGACTGCCATGTGTATTTTCAGTTAGTGTTGAGACAGCTGGTGTTGAGAGATTTCTGAGGTTAAAAATAACATTCTTATTTTGTTACAATTTTAAATTGCAGCATTCCTTTTTCAAAAACAGTTACAGCACTAATTAGTTAATATCCTTAAGTATTCATGGTCTAGACTAGCGCAATACTTTAATATACAGTTAAAATTAAGGATGGTTTTGTGCAGCTTTCTAAAACAAGGCCCTGCAGTAAACAAATAAACTTAAAGGTAAATTATATTGTGAATAGTCTCTAAGCGTCAAAGCCTCTATGTTGCCTGCAACCTACATGCTGCAATACTAAATTAAAAATAACCACTCTCATTTTATTTATCAGGAATCCAATACCAAGAGATGTATTGTGCCGTATACTTCCCATAGAGGCAGACACTATATTATTGGAATTATCCCCAATCCTTCCTTTCCCTTCCTGTCAGAGTTGCAGAATAAACTGCAATATCCAGCTGACCTGCAATTCACAGCGGGCTCTGTGCGAACTCAGACAACAGCCATCATTCACTTGGGGTACTTTAAAAATTATAATCCTTCAAATTAAAAATCTTTCAACTGATAAACATCCTCGGTGGGGAAAAGGCCCAGATTCAGTTCCTAAAGCTTCCCACTTAAATAGACAACCCCCAAGCGATGCTGGCTTGAGCCCCGCCTCGGCACTCCCTGCCCCCTAGTTGGGCTCGGGGGATGCCCGCTTGCAATCGGGAAGGCTGGGGTTAACGGGATAGATTTTTATTGAAGAGAAATGCAGTCATTCTGGCATTACGTAGGCAGACCCTCATCAGAGTGCCCTGTCAACGCTGTTCTCCGTGATGCCTGCCCTGTCAGTCTCTGCATCTCGTGACAAGTCCCATATCACCAGGGCTGTTGTCACCACTGCGTCTGTGCCTGGGCTCCGACTTGCTCGTGACGGTAATCCCTGCAGCGCTCAGCTCTGCGGACAGAGGAGACAGCAGTCAGGATCCCAGCTTAGACCTTACCCACCGGGGTGATCCAGAGCCTTTTTCCTTCCTCTCCCTTCGCCCGGAGCACTGTTACTCAGTCGCTCAGATGTCACTGGCTGTGGCACTGCTGGGAATTACCGTCCCCTGGCCATGCTGGGTATAGGTTGTGTCAGTGTGCTCATGTCATTAAAGCCTTCCAGCTTTTCAGTTTTCGAGACTGCTGCATTTGCGTCCATCCCATACAGCTTATTGCACATTTAGCTGTTCGAACAACAGGCAATTTTCCTGGCGGTTACTCAAATTTTTAATTAATTGTTATGTATTGTGTTGAGTCCTGCCCTTTTTCCATAAGCAAGAAATGACTCTCGATGTAGTTATTAGACTCTGTTTCCTACCCACTTCATGCAATTATGTCCGAAGGCTCTGTGACTAACGCTCTGTAATAAGCAGCCCTTCTTATTTCTCAGATGTGAAATCATTCTCATATTGGATATGCTGATACTAGTAGTATTTGAATCCCTAGGTTTACAGAAATTGCATTTCCTTTTTTAACCTTCTTGTGACACTGCTTAGAGCTCCTGTTTATCCCTGGCGCTTTTAGCAGCACAGTAACTCCATCATAAATGTCCTGCTTCATTGCATTCCTGCTGCAATCATTAGATTGCACTTCTGCTCGGGTTCTTAGTCCCAGCCATTTATTATGGCCACATGGCAAAGTGTAGAGGTTTCTCCTCTGGAGCTTTGGGCTGGTAGTCTAGAAGGGCAGAGCTCTGCCTCTGGAAGTCAAGTTTTACACAAACTGGAGAGTTTTATGTATGAATTACAGAGAGTGTGAGAACAAGCTAAGCTGTCACAAGTCCTAGTAGCCACAGTTATCTTGTCCATTCATTACGAAGCATGAATAATAATATTCTATTCACCCATCACTTCAAAGCATGATGGCAGCCTAACAAAAACATTTGTAACAGACTAAGCATCTTTCCGATCTCTGCTATCAAGCCATGATTGCCCACTAAGGAATGGTAGTGTTCCTTTGGGACGTCAGTCTAGGATTCAGCAAGTCTCTCAACACTCCAGGACTGGGGAACCTCTCCTTGGTCATCAGGAGGTGTCAGCAGTGAAGTCTCTATCCCTTTGAAGTTTCAGATTACGTAGCATACAGCTCTAAAGTTCAAGTCTTTGCAC
This sequence comes from Theristicus caerulescens, assembly GCA_020745775.1. NCBI lineage: Eukaryota > Metazoa > Chordata > Aves > Pelecaniformes > Threskiornithidae > Theristicus > Theristicus caerulescens. Next base: position 3,232,215 of record CM036565.1, on the reverse strand, counting down.
CATGGGGCTGCAGAGCAGTGCAGATCGGGCAGGAAGGAAGCCATCATATTCATCATTCCAGCTTTAGAAGTCGTCTTGCCCTTTCTAGCTCTTGTCCTCTATTCTATGAAATGCAAAGTGCCTTTGAGAAAGCATCATTTATTAATAAGATATATTCTTTTAGATTTTGGCAGGTTACATTCCAAACAAAGACCCAGAGTGTCCTTATGTAATGAAACACTGCACAATTCATGTCTCACCTCCTGCCACTGCTTTTAGAAACGGGTGGAAATGACTAATTACCCATAAATGGTAGGCATTTCTCCATTACTTACAGATAGTATTTGGCAGTGATCATTTAGGCTTTAAATGCTTTTTTAAAAGCTAATACCCTTCATAGACCTGCCAGTTTCCAAACTTTAACAAGCGTCCCTTAAACTCTTCAACCAATTTATTACAAAATTACTTCATTTTTTAAATTCAGCTCTGTTTACCTCTGCCTGCTCTGTATTTAAACCATTATTGTGGAGTTCTTTTTATATGCCAGAGTATAATAACTTGAAATTAGAGATTGCTCTGAGTACTATAAGAGAAGAAAGTTTGTGTCAGCTGTAATTCAGGCAAGAGTTGAAGAAGAAGGGGAGAAGAGGGCATCTCACCGCTTTCCCAATGGCACCTCACCAGCAGCTTGCTTTGATGGTTTGGTATTATCTGACTGGGATGGCAAGCTGCTGCCCACACGGGCTTGTCCGCGGGGCCAGCGAGGCATGCCCACCTCCAGGCAGATGTTGCTGAGCCAGCTGTGTGCGCGCTGCATCCGTGTGGTAAAGCTGCATTGCAGCGTGGGGGTTTCACTAGGTTACCGCAGGAGTTCTCCTGATCCTTCGGTTACTCCCATACATCTCGAATGCGTGGCTGAGTTTCCAAGTTACAATTTAACCTGTATCTGCAGTTATTTTTCATGTAATAGCATTGCTGAAGCTCTCTGTTTTAGAGACCTCCTCTCTTCAAAAGTGACCTCATATATGGTGACTGGCCTAATATAATGTAGCTATAAATTTCATATAGCTGCATTCCAGCTGCCATCACAGATTTGGCAATTTATTTCTTCTGATGGTCTCAGAAAGCTGGACTTTTCAAGAACAGCAAAGGGCCATTTCTTTTTTCTTTGCTCTATTTTTTAGAAGCATGTTAGAGGCAGGTATGCTAGTTACAGGAAATAGTTTGTACTGTAGAAAGTGTAGTTTTAACACTTAAACCCAATAGATTTATAATTTTTTTCTTCATTCCTCATAGATGCATTGAATTATTATATAATCTCCAGTAATATAAACTAATATGCTATGATTTTACATACTAATTATTTTATATATTATTTGATCTTCTGATGATTTTACTTCCATTGTCTTCTCTTCTTCATCAAGACACCATAAGTAGTAACCACTGGCATGCATGGACCACTTTGGATGATAGTCCATCCTAGCTTCAGAATTTCATGTCTTGTTAGAGCAGGAATTGTCTGTTGGCCAATTCTCCTAGCAGTCTTTTGTGCGTATGTGTATAAATATCTATGTACATGGAGAGAGAAAGAGAATAGTTATAGAGAGAGTCTATTTAAGAGCATTTTTTTATATATATGTTATTTATATAATATTAATTTAAATTTAATGGACTTTTCCATGTGCCAAGGAAAAAATCCCTGCTCTAGCCCTAAGTAAACTCAGTAAAATTAGATATGGTCAAGTCAAGTTATTTAAACTTGGGGATTTCAAATACAGGATGAGTAAACAGACTTGAAGAAAATGGCAAGAACACTGGCAACATCTGACATGTTGTGGAAACATTAAAACTCTCTCTAAAGGATGTGTAATAGAGCAAGAGAATGATATGCATACACCAGCTGATATAATAGGAATTACTTTCTTGGAGAGCCCATAGAGATCAGATTTAGGCTCAGTATATCAGTTGTCCTTCTATCTTACTGATCAATAGAGGTACTATATCTAGCTCAGCTTTTATTCTGTGAGTACCATAGTATGCTTTTGCTTCAACTAAGGAGAATTTCTGATGAACGCAAAGCCCCACTTCCTTGTGCCTTTGATTTTACCATCACTCCATTACTTTATTTTAGCATGTTGAACTTAGGGACTTAAGCTAAAAATAAAAGAATTTTTCCTTCTGCCAATGCAACTGAAATGCCACTGAGCAATGGCGTTGTTCAAACAAAGCCCAAATTACCAGTGCAGTGCAAATATTGTCGGGTTAAGTAACAGTTCATTTAGTTCTCCGGGTTTAATTTTGTTCAGCCAGAGGAGGCTTCTCGGTTTACTTTTACATTTTCTATAGGGTACACACGTGCCAGTTTTGTGAAAGGAAGGGCAAGAACAAGGTTCTGAGCCAGTGGATTCTGGAAGCTCTTGGAGCATCTTCCTTAATTTCTGTGGGCACTGAACCAAAAGGCTGGAATGCAATGTGTTGCAAAACTGCCACAGGGAACCTTTTTGCTACAAAATATATAATGAGACCATAGGTGTTTTCGTAGAGTTTTGAGTCGTCTAATCTTAGTGTGGTGTGGGTGGAAGTAAGGGGGTTCTGTGCTTCCTGCCATAATGCATAGAAAAAGTATTTGAAATTGGAGTAGTTTGAACTACTTTCTGCAGTTAGTACTCAAAATAAATAATCTTTGCTAACTTGGTAGAAATGATTGATTATTCCCTAAGCACCACTTTGTAGCTGGAACATGGAGACTTGCTGGTGTGCTTGAAACAGCATAAGCAACCCATTGCTTTTTAACTTCAGCTAAGCATTAATTACTCAAGAGTTTTACCACTAAGTGTTATGGTATTGATTAATAGGTTGGAAGTTGAAAGTTTTAAAACTCTCTCTCAATGCCCACATAGTGCACATCTGAGAGCATGGGGAACACTCAGAGCTCAGCTTTCAGTACATCTCCCATTAATTCTCATTAAATAGCTCCCATCCTTCTTCTCTTCCAGGATCTAAAGTGGTTGCAATGGATTTCATGGATTTCACATTCAAAAATAAGTTTGACAGGCATGATAATAGAGATACCTTTATTTAGTATAGGTTAGATGTGAATGTAAAAGACATCCATAATTAAAGACGTGGGTTTGGGGGCTGGAGAGGAATGCCATTCATGGTTTAGGACTAAATGATGCCTATTTGTGCTCTGACTGATAAGTTCTAGTGGTGACAATTATCGACATTGCTCCTGAAAGATAAGTCCACCGTCCCTCTCCTCCACCGAGGTGGCAGAACAAGACGTGTGTCCCCATGTGTCGCTCCAGTTCCCAGCCTCGCGTGCGACCTTAAACCACCAGTGCAATGTATTTGTGCACAGATGCTGCACTGTAAACTCGCCCAGCTGCGGTCCGTGCAAACGCTGCCTCGTATTGACTTTCCTATGGGGACTGTAGTCTCTCGCCAAGGGGCCCAAAAGAAGTTCCTGGAAGCAATAATGTTCTGAGCCACTTCGCCTCTCTGGTGATCAAACGTGAGTCTTCCCTCCTAGGACAGACTACGGGGGGATTGGCTTTCCAAGCATACGGTGACAAAGAGTGTGACTGAAACTTCCTAAAAAATCAGTGCTAAGGCTTGATTAGAAGGAAATAAACCAAAATCGGAAGTGTCATGAACTACAGTGAACTTTGTTCTTTCTTAAGAGCAGGGAGGAAAGCCCAGGTGAAGCCTGGCTGTTTTGCTGGGCTGATGAGGCTGGGTGCAGCTATCAGGGGAAGGCTCTGTGTGTGATGGAAATATATATGCAATTCCTAAGAAAGATCCGCAAAAGCAGTGGATATTTAAAAATGCCAGAAGAAAGGTAACTGCAGTTGTGCTTTTTTTAGTACAAGCAGGATCCTAACATTTAAAATAACTATCCCTGCCATAGTCTTCAACAGAAGATCAAAACCCTATCATTTGAACATCAAAAAGCATATTCTGATTTTTTTTTTTTTCAGCAAAAAACACCCCTTGCTGTGTCTTTTTTTTTCTTTTTTTCTTTTCCCAAAGACTAAGGCATTCAGACCCTAGCGTGGAGGCTGTTTATGTCTCTTCTTTTCGAAAGATGTTTGACAGCTGATCCCGGGAGAGGGTCCCTCAGTCTTTAAAATTTTATTAAGCTGCAATATTTGGAATTTTGAGGCTAGACTTCAGCCTTTGAGGGAGAATATTCAATGGCATGAATCTTTTAAGCTGCAGTGCTGCAAGAGATGATTTCAGCAATTTGCCACGGACCATTTGTCAAAGGGACAATGAGGCATTTGTGAGCAATATATGGTGGGAATAAGCTTCAATTTTTTCATATAGCAACGTTGCAAGAAACACTGTTATGTCTATGTGGTTTACACGGTACTTAAAATAGCTCAGGCAGCCTCCAAGGGAGTATAAAGCCAATTTTTAAAATATAAATCTCAATTTCAGGTCAAGCTGGACAAAGAAAACAAAGCAATTTAGGAAAACCTCTCACAGATTTTTTGTCTGAATTTGTAAGCTTCTAAGTGTAGGTGAAAGCCAGGCTCAATTTTGGGCTGCTTAAAGGAATTCATTCTAACCCACCTGGTATATGAGCGTTGGCATTTAGTGTCTTTTCAGTGGTTTCCATAAGGTCAGATTCTGTTACTGTTGCTAAGATTAAGAGGACTTTTTAATGTAAATTTTCAGCGTAAAGTCTATATGAACATGAATAAGCAGAACAGGAGGGAGAAAAGAATCCAAGCTAAAGTTATTGTAAACCATCTGTACTACTGTGAAACCTGCCTGAATTCTTCCATCATGGGACTGACCAAAATATCTTTTACTAAATGGAGAGAGATATATATATATGAGCTTAAGTATACAGTAGAATGAGACTTATATGGGTTAGGAAAGCTTGGCTGGAAAAGTGTCTAATAGATTCCTTTTAAAATTTGAAATTTTTTGCAGGTTTACTGACTGGTACATACTATGCAGATGCTTCACAGCAATCACAATGCTTAATTTATATTCCAGTGACACACATTTGTTCACTATGATTTTCAAGACCTAAGCTATAATGAGTGTTTTGATGATGTAAATGACATTCAGATCTATTCTATTCCATTCTGTTCTATTCTAAAATTCTGCAAATAAGGATGTTGGGATCCATGGAAAAAACTTTAAATTGCTTTGTGTTCTCATTCTGTTCACCAGTGAAGTAAAGTACTGTATGGTGCAGCAGCATCACCGAGTGCAGATGAAACAGTGGAAAATGAAGTTAGCAGCAGCGTTTTTCCCTTCTTCACAGAAGATCTGTAGTGGTAAATATAGTGCCAATAGAGGAAAAAACATAATGTTAACGTATCTCGTAATAATGCCTTTCTCATTCATCACTGCAGTAAGCCAACTGTTCTCCCCCTTGGTGTCACAGCAGTAGGGAAATTCCAGCTACAAGGATCCACAACATCTTCATCTACTTTCTGTCTTTGAACAGACCCAAATGACATAATGATAGTGCCTGGTGCTGGGGCGTGAAAGTTTCAGCATCCATCTGCCCTAGCTCCTTCACCAGTAGTCTCTGTCATTACTAGGTACTCAGTTTAAAGATATAGACTAAACAATTTCTTGTTAAGGCTGAAGTGAAGTTCTGAAAAAGAAATTATTGGAGAATTAGAGTAAATTTATCTTCCTTACAGATAAGTATTTAAAAACTAAGCTATTGCAAGACAGGTGGTAGGATTGCTCCAGCTTACTTTGAAAGTGGAGGCAGTGCAGAAGCATGTCTTTACAGCTTCAGGCTGTCCAGAAAGCCCAGTTATTCTCCTGTGCTGCAGAATGTGGTGCTGTAAGTGCTATACGTACATCACTGCAGAGATTACACTGTCTTGAGCTATTTTAATTCCACTATATTTTCAGCTCCTTTAAATGTTACAAATACACATACGTCCTCTTGCAACCTGAATTTCCTTTGCAGTTTATTTTCCACTGCTTTTTTAATTATGCCAGTGATAGTGAACATGTTCGTTATTTTATTTCAACATGCCCCATATGATACTTGTGTGAAAAGTCTGTCGACTTCATACTTTGACTGTTTTGATTCTTTTCTGTGCCTGCGGGGTCCACATAGAAGGTGCATGGGCAATATCTTCTAGTTAGGAATAAGTACTTCATAGAAAGCAGGGGAAATACTAACTCATATCAGCTTCCAATTGGAAATGTCACTCTTGTATTTCAAGAATTAGAATGCAGCATGTTGCCAGAGTAGACAGCCAGACATTTCAGAAATGTTCATTATGTTTATCTGTTTCAACTTTTGAATACTTGTCTTGAAGACAGTGATTTTCCAGATGTGTTCAGCAGTCTCCACTCAAAATTACTAATTAAATTGTCATTAACTTCAAAAATCTAACAGAACTCTTTCAGTGACAGGCAAAGAGAAATCAAAAGATTCAATGCCAGTGCAACTTTTGAAAAATTAGGTCTATAAAAATAAATGAAATAGATTATCCAGTTTCATTTTGAAATAAGTTTTCAGCTTTCAGTTATTGTTTTGCTGCTGAATTCCTGAAAATCTGCCAGGTATGCTGCTGACCCTGCTCCCGTGAACCCTGCTCCCAGTTGAGCAGAACGTGCATCCATTCCCCTTGAACGCTTGCCCTTTAAAATGGGAATGGTGAGCAGTAGTCACAAATTAAAGGTCCAAACCCCGACTTTGAGGCTGTGCATGCAGGACAGGGGCTGACGTGTTCCCGCCTGGCACCGCTCTACTTCTGCGTAGCACTAATTGAATCCTCAGCAGGAATTCCCTGCAGTACCGGCCCCTGGGAAGCTTGTCGGGATGCTGAGCCAGAGCCGGTGCTAACATGAAATCAGAGCTCCAGCTTCACGCTGTCTACTGCCAAGCATCGCCGTGGGAGGGCGGTGGATTTCTGCCTCGGTATGAAAGTCAGCTTCCTGACAGAAGCCAAGTAACTACACAGAGAGGAAAGCTAGTTGAAGACTATCAAACCATATGAAAGCCCTGTGTGCGTGTGTTTGTTTTTAATAAAAAGAGATAGCAGCAGGAGACAAATGACCTATTAATCTGTGAAAAATGAGGGCCAGTGTTTATAAAGACCTGCACCATTTGTAAATTTGGATGTAGAAGTTTTCAATGAGCCCTGCAATCTGCTTATGACACAGAAGTGAGAAACCGCTAAGGCTCTTTGAGGTCCTTTCAGTATGTTCATAAGGAAGAATAAGTGGCTGTATGTTTCTTCCCCTGGATTTGTTGATAAAACTGAAATCAAAACCTGTCAGTAAGTCTTGAATTATAGTTGATGTGCTCCTACTGAACTTTCCTGCTCCTGTTTGTTTGAGACAGACTATTGAAACTAATGGGAGACTTTCAGAAACCTGGAATTTGCTCATTTAGACTCAAACGTGAGATTTCTTCACATTTAGGAAAAGTGAGTTAGAGAATATTACACGCACGTCATGTTTTGTGCCATATCAATCCCTTGTGCCTAATTACTGAAGACTTTTTATGCAAGGATGGGACCTTTCACTTTTTTAGAGTTCATCCACTTGTGCTGCTTTTCCTTTGTGTGAAATCAGTCTCTAGCAGCAAAAAACATACCCATTATTTTTCTCACGTGTCCTTGAAGACTTGAATGTTTGTCCATGTTTTTAGCATCTTTACAGAATCCGTATTATTTCACTTGTTTTCCCTTTGGAATGATTGTGCCTTGTTATACTAGTTCCAGGTGCATTATTCAGTAACCAAAGTAATGAAGACTATAGAAACATCTTGATAACATTATCCTCCCGTCACCTCTGTTATGTCTCATTCCCATTAATCCACCTGTCACAATGTCAGTTCCCTGTTTGCACCATCTCTATTCTCCTCAAGTCCCTCATTACAGCTGCTTCTTAAACACCTTCCTTTCTACTATTTGAAGACATTTGGGCACAGCCCCATAACATAATGGTTCTTTGGTCTCCTTCTCTGAGATACAGGCTATTTAAATGGGATGTCCTTTTGAATGGAGAGCTTTCTCTTGCACTCACTGGACCCCAGTAACATGAAAAGTTGGCTCGTAACAGCCTGTTTTCCAGACCTGTGCCTCAAATTTTTCTTAGCAAAATACGTACTTTCACAAAGTTCAAACCTTACCAAACAGATCTGTGTCCCAGACTCCACGCTTCCAAAAGTACTCTTGCGATGTATCAAATAATCATCTGTTATAAAGGGGCATTCTTGCAACATACTCTAATAATATATCGCTGCAGCCTCATTGCTTAGTTGATGTAATACATCATCATAACAGTGTCAGACGAGAAACAATGTGCTTTAAGCAGCCTTCTATCATACATGTTATTAAAATGAGATTTTTGAGATGGTAGTGATATGATGGAAAATATTCATGGTGAGTTCTCTGCACATCACTGAAATCATTATTAATGCTGATGGTGATGGCATTTATTGTAATCTAAGAAACAATAATTCAGGTTCCAGCCCAATTTGTTGAAAGATATTCTGTTTTGCCCAGGTCATTTTGTTGTTTTTTATTTATTTAGTGCTACTATTGTATTTTATTTTTTCAGCCAAGTCTTACAAGCAAAATAGTAAAAAAAAAAAAAGTATTTTTTATATTTATGATGGCAATATTTGAGTATTTGTCTTTTCAAGCCTGAGTTGAAAATTGTATCAAAGGAAACTTTTAGTTTGGGTTGCTAAAGAAACAAGGCTTAAGTGATGATGCTGTCCGCTTTTCTGTCGTACTGCCTCCTCCCTGGTTTCCAGTGCTAGTAGCTTGTTAATTTGTTGGCCAATTTCAAGCCAGGATGACTGAAAGTAAAGATCCAAAAATGTGTTAGGTACCTGCATGCTTCATGAGAGTGAGAAGCCAGATAGAAGAGGAAGATGCAGCTTAATGCCCTAACTTTAAGGAAAAATTACCACGTTAATTTAACCCCGTTACTAGAGAGCAAAGGTCATAGGAAAACAGGTTTTGTAACTCCTGCAGCTTGTGGAAATACTTTTGAAGTAGAAACATAACAGAAGAGTTCCTCAGTTGGCATTTATGGTCAAATCCTGAGTGTACTGTCCACAGCTATTAATTTTATAGCTTTTAGCTTCCTGCTAAAAGTTCATTCAAAGCACTTACTTTGAAACCCAATTCCATTATTGATTACCAAAACACCAATACATGGGGTTCGTGGAACCTTCTATCTATCACAATAAATCACTAAGTTACTCTTTTGAAAGTACTTTTAATGAAGAAGTTCACATGTAGTTGCTGTCACTTAACATGCTGTCTCCTTTTAATATTTCGACCTGGATCAGCAGTTTAAAGGTAATGTTTTTCATCATGTACAACATCAATTTTGATCTTTCCAGTGGAGTGGTGTTTTTCTTTTCTGGCAGTAAATTTGGACATAGATTTCATTTGGATGTGGTGTTCAAAGTTTCATAATCCAAGGAGGTTTTTATAATTATTATTATCCTGTTATCTTTAATATATTTTTCCTGAGAGATGTGGGAAAATGATTTTCAAACACTTCCAAAATAAAAGCTGAAGCAAGGTCTTTTTCTCCCTGTTGTAAAATGCACATTTTTCTCCCTGTTGTATTTTTTGAATAGTTGTTCTCAAAGTAACTGTATTAAAAGTGGAAATAAATGGAAGAAAATGCTTTAGATCTAAAAGAAGGCAAATGGAAATGAAGGTGCCATCTCTCTACTGAGCATGCAATGACCTGGGTGGTCTAATCTCCGTGGGACGTCGCAGGTTTTTATACATTGGTATTCACCATTGTTTGGGTAGCAGCAGTAAATTACATCATATCTGCAAGTCCAGAACTATGTGTATTGGCTTCATGATGTGCTCTGTTCTTAAAAAGGAATTTATTTGAGTTTTAGTAGTTTATTTTAGTTAAGGCTTTAGAAGGAACTTAAAAAACCCCCAACAATCCACAAGCCTCTTAATTGCACTCAGTAAATGACTCATTCATCCAGCATTAATTCATACATAGTATATCAACCCCTAATTTCTGTTTGATTTTAGTTATAATACTCCTTGGGCTTATTTCCTCACAATTTAAAAGTGACAGTTGCATTAACTTAATAACCTTTACAGAATAAATGAGAGAATAAATGAGAAAGCAGCAATGCCTTTAATAAATGTTGTTCATAAAATACAATTGTTACAGGATACTTAATTAGAAATATTGCGTGGTCAAAATAAGAATAGAAATGAATGAGACAGATAATGTTTCCTTGCTGGTAGCAACATCTTGAATGCTCACAGTAATTGTAATAATTCTTGTTATAACTACCCAGACATGCTGCATGCTTTGTAGCAATGTCTGTACTTTGCCTAACTTACAAATTCAGAAACTGGTGAATAATGTGTGGTGCTTTATTAGTATGACTGTATGCACTAGGGGAGTTGAAGTTGTAGCTATGAACCTTACAGTCCTTTGCCAATATCTTGGCCGTTCTACAGAGACAGGAAATTTCTTTAGAAAGATCATGACCTGGAGATTTTTTTTTTTTTTTTTAGAAACCAGTGCAGAAGCCTGTTTTATTTGCCAAGTAATATTCATGTTTCATAGTGGTTTGGGCATAAAGTACAAATTACTTTCATAAATGGGCTTTCTAGGTGAATATTTCTTAATGAGATTTAATGAAGACATTGAATGAGGAGAAGAGCATTTAGTATTTGGGAGAAGAGCAATGACAAAGATGCAGTAGCAAAAGGAAAAGAAATGCTGACCAGTGAGGGACTTCATAAACTAGAGCTTGGGATCAGCACAACATTTGACAAGAGAATTGGGAGGGAATCAAAACATAGTTTTATAGAGTTCTTGTTTAGTTGCTGAGGTGCAGCATTTTGAATGTACATTTCTGGATGCATTTTTTTCCTCTTTATTTCTACATGTGTGGATTTGCTCATTCAATCAGATAAATTTGCTTGTATATAAGAAATGGTAGATAATCTTTGTGTGAATTGCTATTAGTGAACTCTGTTGGGGGATAGTACTAACAAATGAAATAAAACTGGCATAAAAGACAGCAATCACTTCAAAGTAAATACATTATCCAAAGCAACTTCTTTGGCTTTTAAGTGAAGGATCACCTCTACTAGGTGTAGGTTTTAATTGGTTCTTTGGGAGATTTCTTTATATATTTATTATAAATTATAAATTTATTCATATTTAAATGCATCCATTCACTGCTGAGTTGGCCCAGAACTTGAAGAACAGCAATATCATGTTCTTAGAAGTGTCGCTGAGTGTGCTAATGATGAGAGTATTTCATGAGCCATCCCGATCTTTACTGCTTTGTAAAATTTGTAGTCCAAATATTTAGGTCACAATGAGCACCGTAACACTGCTGATTGATTAATTCAATATCTGTACTATTGTTTGACTCAGCTGTGGAAGAAACATAAAGAAAAATATCTCAAGTTCAGCATTTTGTTAGAGGGAAGTGTCAAAGGAAGAAAAAAGATTTACATTACTGAATTGAACTGTTCCCCCAGCTTAATGACTATACATAAAACACAAAAAGAACAGAGAGAAGATGTAATTAAACAGTAATAAAATGTATAAATGAATTTCTAGAGAAGCTAGTTTTCACATTGTATGTCTAGCCACTGATTATAAAGAAATTCTGAAAAATTAATCTTGTAAACAAATCCTGATGACTACAAATACATGAGCTGAACCAGGGGGGCATCACATCTACCTCCTTTTCCCTCTTTTTAATCTGAAAGATTTGAAAAACCAAAGATCCCTCCCCTTTGTTGCATTATAGTCTATGATCTGAACCAGGGAAAAGTAGATACTGCTGCATGCAGACAGCTCCATTCATGCTTTGAGAAGGTGCATTGTTCTCCATAGACCACAAAATAGAAATAAATTTATTTAGCTGAGGTTCAAATAGAAATGCCAGCCAATATTAATAAAGTAAATCTAAGCAAAGATAGATTTTGTTCCAAAGTAGCTTATGAAAGGAAAACCAAATGACCTACAGGAAGCAATAGTGAACAAAAGGAAAATATTGATGCCCCAATGTAAGAGCAAAAAGCCTTAAAAATCAAAGAAAAGATAGTGTAGTGCATTTTTAGGATCTCAGTCTTCTACTCAGGTTGAAGAGGAAGCTCTGTTACAGCAACCTCTGATAGCTCGGAGCTGTGTGCCCTTGCACAGCAACTAGAACTGGAAAATCCTGCCATGAAGTAACGAAGCCAGTATGGACTGCAGTATTTTACATATTGGTTTCTCATATACGTGGTCAGAATCAACTGTAGGGAAAAGGCAGCTTGATTAAAGAAAGGACTTGCAGTTAAAATTCTTTAATTGGTGGGAATGTAAAATATTCTAGGAGTTCCAACTGAAAAAAAAAAATCTAGCTGTGGAAAAAGAGAAAATGTAGTCACAACTTAAGACGACTAGTTCGTCTTCAAGGAAGCTCAGTGACTCCCTTTATGTGCTCTGAGAGTACCCAGCCCCTGACAGATGATAAAGGAGAGGGGATTTCTCCACAGAATTTCTTTGGTTAATTTTTTGAAAAAGCAATATAATAATGAGCAGTGCAGAAGTTTCAATACAGAGCAGGTGCTCTGTACGGCATTATATAAATGAGGCTAGTCCACTCAGGAGTTTTTTTACATGTTCCCTCTGTTTTCCTTTAGAAGGTGGTTAAGACTGTACAAATGAAATATGCCACCGAGGAATAATTTGAGTACATTGGGTCTCAGGCTCTAATAGTGTATCTTTACATTATAAAGCAAAACTATTTCATAACCATAGTGGTAAACCATGATAAAGCATACTGATATTATGGTACTCGTAATGTCCACTGCATGTGCACAGCCGACTAGTGTAAGATAAAACATCACAATGAAAAAGTATTTGGAAAGAAAGTAATTTTCTGTGGTTTCCCCACATTTATTTTACAAAATATTACTACAGTATAACTGCCAAAATTTGTGTTCGTTGAAACCCCTATTTATGTCCAGATATGGGACCTCATTACACTAATAGTATAGTATTATGTAAATGTATTTTCTATAAATGTCTAATATCTGTAAGTAGTTTAGTCTCTGTGTCCCTAATGTAATATATCAAACAATAACTCATTTGTCAAAGAGAGACAGTTCATTAGTATTCAGCCATCATTTGGACAGAATAAAACAGCAACAGTATAAAAATTGATGTTGCGAAACTTAACAAATGAGAGAATAAGGAAAGTGTGATTCAGGAAATTGCAGGCCTGCCCTCCAGGGCCATTTTTAGGTCACTTGTCTGCATTTTAATATTACATTTGTTTTAGAGAGAGTCTCCAAGTTATTAGGTTGGGAGGGAAGCCAATTTGCAACCATGACATCAATATCCAGGGGGTTCAATAAATGGGAACATAACAACACCTGGGACAGAGTCAGGGTGAAAAGGTGTAACACAGCCAACTGTGGTATTGTAACTCAGTTTTGCAATGAAATTACTGAACGACATAAACCTTAACTTTTAATGCGTTTCAATACTAGAAAATTTGCTCTTGGAATCTCTTACCTTTGAAGACGAGGAAAGAAGTAGGTACATGTGTATATGACTTAAATTCTGGTACTTTTTGCATTCATTTTAAAATTCAGTTACTGCATAGATACAGACAGACGTGTTTTGTCTACCTATGGGCAAGTTTGATAAGATGCCAGCTTCACAGTTTTATGTTAGCCATTCTGCACAGATATTAGACGTGTAAGTCTCAGTTTCTTGCATGGTGTTTTGCTTCTTCTCAATCAAGCAATTTCTTTTTTTCTCACATGTGTGGGCATGTCTTACGCTGATGCGCATTATCTGAATTGTAGAGATAGAATTTTTATTGACTTAGTTAAAAGAGGCATTTACAAGGGAGATATCAAAATATCTGAAGGTACCTTGTCTCTCATCACTGCTGTAAGGGTTGCTTGAATATGAATCTCTTGCATGTGAGAGTTTGAAGGACGTTGTGTATGGCCTTTAAAAACCTTGCTAGGCAAAGATGCACTTTCTTCTCTGACTCACAGAAAATGTCAGCAGCAGGTTTTGTGAATCTGTACCTATTTCTACATATTGTTCATCTCAGGTCAGAGAACAGCACTGGTGGAGTACTGTTGCTTTGGCTGTTCTGGCTGCCATCATTGTATATTGAAAAGAAATGGGTATATTCTAAAACAATCCATTGTTTTTGACATGCAATTGGTGCACATTTTACCTTTAATTGGGTTTTTGACCTGTAAATAAATGAACCAGGTAGATAGGTACCTAGGTACTGAGAAGCAGTTTTCCTATATGCTTGATCCAGATGTCTCTCTTGTCAGGCTTATTCATGAGGATGTGCCTGTTCATTTGATTCAATATTCTGTTCTCCTGTTATTTTCCTCCTAAAAGCACTGTAACCTCCATTCATCAAGTCTAAGATTAGCCATCTACGGCTTTTCCAAAAATACCAAGAGCTACACAGTTGCTGTTGAATCAGAATTAGAATAAAACCTTCTTATAATGCTTTCTCTTTTATATTCAGCACCCTCATTTCCATCTTTCACAGCTAAATCGGGTTATTTAGATTACAGCGAGGTCTGAACCAACTCAGATGAACAAAATTGTCTACAGAGCCTATTTACATTTCTTTAATGAAACACTATGTTGGCTTTGTATTAAAAAGATTTTTTTTAAAAAACAAAAACCTGAATGTGATAAGCATAAAAATATTGTGAAGTAAAGATAAGCTTAAAACTGAAGCTAGTTTTTGAAGAAAAGAAAAGAAAGATTATGCTTTCAGAGCTTGATGTAGACGACAGTTAATTAAATGACATGTTGCAGCGGTCACTTTATATAAAATTCATAACAGTTCCACAGTGGTATTTGAAATACTTATTCTGACCACTGCAAAATACCTTCACCAGTTCAACTGCAGCTGCGATAAACATTTGTAAACACCAGGCTTGTTTTAAAAAGTAACAAATATATGTGCACCTGGAATCCAATATCCGACGTGTTCCCATAAGGAAGCTGTGGTGCAAACCAGCCCCTTCCCATGGACCACTGGGATAGCAGGAGCCGTGGAGTGATGCCAGCTCTGCCGCTCGCGCATCTCAAGTTGCCAGGAGGAGGGCATCGGGTAGCTGGCATCGCGGGAAGTGCCCGGCGATGGAGCTGTCCATTTAGGATATAGCAGATCTCTTTATTGTATTTCCACAGTGCAAAATAAGCCAGGATCTGATTTTTTTTTTTCAGTTTTGCACAACCATGGAAGTGGAGCCCAAATCTGAATCAACGGTATTTCATTGGCTGGTAGATGGTAGCCAAAATATGGCCCTTTGATTTTGTCTTTAGCGACAATAACTTCCTTTCCATATGTGGAACACCTACAGAATGAATTTAAATGAGGCTGTCATTCTTTTTCATAAGAAATGAATATTATCTGTCTGTGCATGAAGAGGGAAATACTACAGCTCAGGCTTTAAGTCTGTGTTTTTTCCAACCTCTGCTCTCTTGATGAAAAAGATGTACCTGCCAAGTCAATCTCTAAAACCAGGGGAAAATTTAATTTAGTTTAGTCCATCCTTTTAATTATGGAGTAATTGACAGAATAGGAGGTTTCTGATATTGTGAAAATGTGACATGAAAATATTTGATATGTGAAAAATAACCTGCCATTTACAAGGTAGGTTAAAAAACAGACAGTTCAGAACAGATGCTATATAGTGATACTCTTTTCAAAATGTCATCGCTCTGCTGTCATGCTTGCTGTGCTGCTTTGGTGAGCAAACAAGAAATGTTACAAGTGCAGCTGATGAGCAGGCAGAGATCACGCATCGAAGAGACTGAAGCGGTATTTATCTTTGGGTTAATACAATACTGAAAAATTAAAATCTAGCCTCATAAATAACTGTTTGAGAGGTAATGAGTCATTCATCGGCAGTCTGCTAATGACTGACTGTGCAGCTATCAGGTGTGGATTTACAGAAGGCCCTAGGATAGCCATGCTAATAATAAGTTTTTCATTTATTATAACCTGAAATGTCTGTTAAAGGCAATGTCTGATTGAGTTGTCTGTATTATCCCTTGTTAATGTCATTTTAGAACCTCTGGGGTTTTAAGTTTTTTTTTTTCCTTTCAAAGGACCTCAATATAAGTGTCTTACAACAATCTCAAAGATTTCTACAAACACAATAAATGATATGTATATCATTTTATACCAGTAGACATCAAAATAATCCTCAGAAGAGAGAACTGTAATCCTCATCTCTTATGTGGGAAAAAGGAGGCTTGGAGCTATGATCTGTCTCAAGCTAAGAGGAAAGGATGCAGCTGAGAAACCAAGAGAGGCTTGCCACCTACTGCTGGAGAGATGCTGTGTATCCTAACACTCTCACGCAGTGCTCTTGAATAGCTGCTTATTTCTCGGTCATGTACTAGCTGAAACAATTTACAAGAGGAAAATCCAAAATCAGTCCATGTATAGGTAGGCAGACAGCTTGCACTTGTTACACTAGGTAGGAATTTAGCCCTAGTTTGTCTATTGATAAAAACAAGATTCAAACTCAGAAATACTTATTGGCCTCCTCTTTGGGGTGATTTTTCTTGCGTTGCAGTAAGGGGATTAGTATGTATGTCAGATTTTTGGGGGGCTTCTGCATTGTGTTGTTGAAGCTCCTTGTGTGGTCAAGTTATGTGACCAGTTCAGAGTTGCTGTAAAAGTCATCGCTGCCTTTAACCCAAGGGATATTGCTTAATCACACAAAGACTGCATTTGGTCTGCACAAAAATACGGTCTAGGTTTTTGTGTCTGTTGCAAAACAAGGCACGTGTTCACCTAGGACTGGAGTCCAAGAGGGGCAACCGGGTTATGACACAGGGGAGAAATTACTAATTAAAACAGAACTATAACACAGCCTGGAAATACCTCTGGTAACATTTTTGACCTTCATCTAATTGGGTCCAGACACTGAAGTCTGCACTGGGTTCTTCAGGAGAGATTTTAACGGTCTTTCTCTGAAGGCTTACCAAGCCATGAAAATAAGGAGGTAAAAAGACGTACCCCCATACCAAGACCTTGGTTTGTTAACAGTTTACAGCCTCCAGGGACAATGCCTTTTTGGAGCTACCTAGCTGCCTGGCAGATGGCTTGCTGCCAGGCAGCCACAGAAAGCGCCTCTCCACCTTGAACGACAAATGATTCTCTTACAGAGCCAGCGAAGTTCAACCAATTGCTGCTATAGATTAATATAGAGGGCTAGTAAATGGGAGCTGATGGTCATGCAGATGAAAGCAGAAGGCCCAAAATGGTGAACTGTACTTCTAGCACAGAAATAATTCAGTCGCCTTAATCAGGCTTTGTGGATGCAGAGCTATCCAAGTTCTGCAACTTCTCCTCAGCTGAAGTCCATAGAAAGCTTATTTATAGTGAATAAGAGTTCTGAGCTGTTCATGTTTACAGACTTTCACCTGATAGAGGGTAGTGTATTACCAACCTCCAACTTTCCGAATCTTGAATTTCCTGGCTGGTGAACTATTAAAATGCAGATTAACTAAACTTCAAACAGATTTATTGCAGATGGCTCCTGCAAAATCCTTTTGGATTACCTGCCTCCGGACATCATTTCCTAGTCTGTAGGGGTTCATTAAGGACAGATTTAAATGTGTTCGCTGGGAAAAGGCCAGCAGGAAGAGTATGTTGAAAATTATTCATATTATTATGCTTGATCTAGTGATACAGACTTACCTTTTACGAACTCTTAAGTTTCTCATTTGCAATAATGAATAAGACATGCAAGCATGCCTCATGTATCATGGCTTTGTTTAAGAGTGCATTTCATAACCTTTGAGTTATTTGTGGCAAAGAAAGTAGCCTGTGCTCGGAGTGCAAAGAGAAAATCCAATAGCCGCAATGCATGCCCCTCTTAGTTCTCAGCTGCAGCAACTCTCCATTTTCCTCTGAGGAGTGCCCTGAGATTGAAAACATAGCCATGAAGCATTTTGCTTTGCTTCTGCCATCTAACCCGTTTCAAAATACAATCAGCCCGGGGTTAGATCTAAGGTTTATTTCATTATGCTTATAAAAACAAAAATAGCGATGTTTAGACTGACATGATTCACTAATTGTACTGCCACTTGGTTTTTTACAAATTGGCTCCAAAGCTCTTAAGTTTTTTTGGAGATGTATTTAAGCTAAATTTATGCAAGAGCACTGTAATGACTTCTCCTTCAGACTACAAGGGGTTTTTAATCACTTTCAACATTTAGCCCCTGATTGGGCAAAGCACTTAGATGTAAGTACTCAGGCGCTCAAACTACTCGCTGAATCGCGTCTGAGGACTAAATGCTGAATTCTCGGTTGCCTCGGGATTTTAAACAAAGTGGAAGTGCAGCCCCGCGAACAGGCATCACCTTGATGCTATTTAGCAGATAGGCAGTAAATCGGAGCCCTCGACGGGGCTGGCGGTGCCACCTGAGCAGCAGAAGCCAGGGTCTTTCTTGAGCTCAACTATCTCCCTGCCTGTGTGCCACTTCAATGGCACACTCTTGCCTCTAGATTTTATTCTGTACTTACACAGGCTAAATATAGAAGTCCTCCTAAGTTGTTTGAAAATGCTTTCCACTTCAGATCTCTAAATGTCTTATTCATTATTGCAAATGAGAAACTTAAGAGTATTTTGACAGTGTCAAGCGTGCGGTCCAAATACTCTTCATAGGATCCTGATCCAATTTACTTTGACTTCGGTGTGTACTGAAGCCAGTTTCAAACTACCTATTTCCAAGCTGAAGCAGCATATTTCATTGACAAGGGCTTGCCAGAAAAAGCTGCCAAGCACTGAGGAGTGTTCAGCCCTTTGGACTGTAGACTAACTTGTGTATGAGCTGGCTATAGTCTAACAGATACACTTCAAATATTGAACCCTGGTCTCCACTGATGAAAATTCAGTGCATTAAAGAGTGACACCAGTTTGTTCCTCTGACTAGTGCTGACCCTCACACCTGCTTCAACACTTTTGTATTCAGTCGCTGTGTGCTGGAAACCAAATTTTCAACCATGTTTCCTTCTAAAATGTGCTCCTCCGCTCGTGCGAACAGATGTTTTTGCAGCTACGCTTGTGCAGGTTAACAACCACAATAGTAAAGTGCATGCGGGTTTTAGAGTTTATCCCCTTGAGCTTTCATAAATGCTCTTTTCAGGCTCTAATAGCATAGCTGATGTGTGTGTGCAGGTGTCAGTTGTGTTGAAGTATGCTTGTAGGCATTCATGGCTGCACAGGATTGATGAACATGGCAACTGGGGGTTGAATAGCAGGTGCTGAAAAACTACCCGTTTTTCTTTTGGTTTTTAGTTTTCCAGAGCTCTTTAACTGACTCCAGAACTATTCAATCGTAGTACAAATACAGCTACTTTTCATAGCATTATAAGCGTAACTACCATGATGGCAGTTTTAATCTGTCATGGCTTTGATCTCACCATCTAACAAAAAAGTTAAGTTTTAATGGATGCATTTTCTAATAATGTATTTTTAATTGTAAATGCGTGCAAACAGGAGTTATTTGCCAAATTCTAAGTGGTAAACACACGAATGCTTCATATGCTTCTGTAGCCACTTTCAGAAGATGCTGCCAAGGTACACAATGCATCAAAGTTTGCATTGAAAAAGGAAAATCCATCAGTTCAGATACTGTTTCAGCCTGAAGCTTGTTGTCATGCTTGGATGTTTGCTTGCCTTCTGAAAAGGTTGGGAGCCATTTCCTTCCCTGGTTTGGGAAAACTTGCATGACTGAGCCCTTCTCTGTAGGTTATGTGACCCCTGGAGAGCCCAAGATCTCTGTTATTTTATTTTCAGTGAATGGAGAACAGCAGATATATAAATGTCAGTAGAAACGGACAAGAGCTACTAATCAGAATAAAATCTGGTCGCTGGGTCTGGTTATGTAATGGGTTGAGTTAATTTTGTTGTCTCTGGAAATAAAGGGAGGCATGAAGGGGAGGTTTCCTAGATGGCACCTCATGCCAGAAAATGCAAAATTCTTCAGCAAACCCTGACCCTTGCTTCTAAGGCCTTATTGAAATCACATGAACATCCTTTATAAAAAAAAATGCCTTTTTCTAGAGAGCTATACAGAGGATCTGAAGCATATTGTGCACTCACATTCCAGGTTCTCTAACCTTCTGCAATAATTGGCAGCTAGCCTGCTTCAAGGATAAAATTTATAAAGCAGAGAAAGCCTCCCATATGCTGCCCTTTTAAGGAAAGTCTTCTCATTACTGGAAAGCAGGAGCACAGTGATGGTAAAATACTGTAAGGATCATTTATCAATCATGCTATCAGCAAAGCTGCAGAAACACAGAACTAGAGAAATTAGACAGGGAGAAGCTCTATTTTTCATCTTCATTTCCCTGTTTCCACCACTGCAAAACTTTCTGGTGCTTTATGTCTCTTAGTTTTAAAAGTTCAGATCAATGAGGTATGCCACCATTTCTCTCGGGAAACTTTCCCTCATTTTTAGCAGTTCTCATAACCCAGAAGTATATTTGTTACCTGTTCTTATTTTGGTGCTATTGTGTCTGGTGATAACCTTATGTGGCAACCTGAATAATTCATACTGTAATGTACCCGTCATCCCTTGAGTGTTTTTTTGACCAAACTATATTCGTTTTACCTTGTGTTGTTTACCCACTTTTTAATCTTTTCCAAGCGTTTCCCCCTTCAGCACCTTATCATTTTTTTTACTCTTTTGTGAGCTTACTCCCATTTGTTTTTCCTTTGTATTCCAGATAAGAAAGACACACTGTGACACCTGGGTTGTTTAGTACCTTTCAACTGCTAAACAAGTGCTGAGCTGCATTTGCAGAAGGATCACTTTTGGCTGCTATATGGCAATGCAAACCTGTGATGGACTTAACTGGGGTAGAAATGGAGAAATCTCTAACATCATTATCGTATCCCCTCCTATTTCTCCCCAGGTTTAGCAGTCTGTATTTTTTTCTGAAGCTAATCTTTCTTCACACTGTTTATATACTCTCTGCCTCTGTTTTATTGCTGCTGTGTTCACAAACCCCTTTCCTTTTTAGTGTCATTGATTAATTTAACTGATCTTCTTCCTTCTTCCCTATTATTTGTCAGGATTTTAAATGAGGTGCTAACCCCATTTTTTGTGATGCTCCCTTCAATAGCCTGTACCACCTACACGGTTCCCAAAATCATGAGCGCAGTCCACGTGAACTTCTGAAGTCTTCAGGTCATAGAGGAAGCGTCTGAGTGAAAGACGCAGACAATCATAAGCAAGGAACAAAATTTGATAAACAGCATTCAATAGTCTCGAACAAATACAACTGTCAGCTCTATGCTGATGAATCACAGATGTACCTCTCTATTCCCAGCTTCTTGATTTCCCCTTCCTGACTCTCAACACTCTAATTATTGTGAGGGTGAGAGCTTTGTTACTTCATCTTTCCGGCTTTCTTCTGTTTCTAACAAAAGTAAAAATACACTCCCAGTCTTCTAATATTTCATTTGCTTTGGAGTTTTCTTCCCACTAAATAGTTGCAGTATTCTTTCCATTTAATGAAATGGTTTCATCTTTCTCTCCTGTTTAATGGGTGGGAGGTTAGCAGTGAACAGGAATAGTCCATTGCTTTGGTCTGTAGCTTAGGAAATCTGTGAGAAGGAAGGGGAAGACTTGTGAAGGCTGTCTGCAGACTCAGGAATGGTCTTCATTTTGCTTTTGTAATTTTATTAGAGTACAAGGCTTAGTAAATTAAAACAGATGCAGTTCAGCAGACGGTACTGTTGTCCAAATGCTATAGCTTTTTGTTTTCCCAGACAATTATTTTTCAAAACTTAGTTTTTAGCATGTGTTTTATATTTTTTCCTCAAATTTACTTATGTTTATGGTTAGCAATCCATAAGGTCTAAGAGGACATTATATAAGTTAGGTAACCACACATAGCCTTGTGCATTGTGATTCTTTCGTTGTTCTTATTGTAGTGTAATTAAGACATTTTTAGATGGCCATTAGTGTTGTATTGTGTCATACTAATTGATTAGATTGTGGTTTTCTAAGTAATATACAGTGATCTCTAAAGGGTATTGCAACAGCTCCACAGCACTGTAAGAATTTGTGTGTTTTACAGATAAGTCCATTATATGGGGTCATGCACGTAGGATAAACAGGCAGCACAAGTAGGCTTTATCAGTGTAGGGCCCCCAAGGGTTGTACACAACACGAGAAAATCCAATTAGAGCCACAGGGACTTTTTTCAATCTCTTAATCGGCATTGCAGCACTGCAGATGGATATTATTGCCCACTACTTAAACTTTATTACTCCATTTTTCTGTCTGTAGCCCTTCGCCTTGCCAACCCACCTTGAAGAGATGGCAGGCAGAACCATATAATACTTTTTATGACCTTGGCATCTGCACTGTTTTGTCGCATGAAAGATAAGTAGGGTTGTGACAATGAAGAGGAAGCCGGCAACCCTTTAAGTTGGTTTTACAAGTGCAGTTTGCCCTGCATCCCAATGACAAGAGCTAGCTGCTCCTCCTGAACAAGGCTTCGCCCGCCCTTAATGACTGTAAACAGAATTTGCAAGACCAACTTCTTTTTGAGGCTAATGCTTTTAAAAGAGGAGGCAGGATGATCTAGGGCAAAGGAGCAGGTGTTGGCTGCATTCATGCTCCGGTTTGCACGGAGGTACAGATTCATTGTGTGACCTTGCATTGAGTCACTTGACTTCCAGTGTTTCAGTTGTGCTATAAAATTGACTAAAAGCAGGGCTTAAACCAGACACTGCATCCCGGGTAAATAATATACTCAGAGAAAACATATAGGAGGAGGGGATTATGTTTTTGTATCTTAAAATACCTTTCCTGACAGAGAGGGTGGGTTTGCTACGGATGAATAATCTGTTAGCATAAATTACTGTTATTTTCAGTGATGGCTTACCAGGTATATGTATCAAAGAATGATACAGTCTGCTTGATTTTATGGTACATTAACTTTGCCAGAATGCATTTATTATATTTAAAACCTGCTAGGTACCTGCAGTGGGAACAAAGATTGTATAATTATTTTTTCTTTAGCTTGTGGGAAACCGAATGCTTTGAATATAAAAGATTCTAGGGGTGAAAAGTTCATTCTGTTCACCCCTCCGTGATGAGAGTATAGGCAAAAGGTAATCTGATTACTAATTTGAAAACAGATGAAAGAAACCAATATAGTGATGGAATAACTGCTACTTCCATTTCTGTCCTTTGTATTATTGGAAATAGTAAATAGATGCAATAGCTGAGCTGTGAAGCAAATCTTTCATTATTTTATAATAAGCATCTTCTCCAATCAATTAATCACTCTGCAATAAATAGCTTCAGGGTTTTGATTTTAAAACATATATGCAAGATTTTGCTGCAACAGCAATAAACAGCAGGAAACGTACCAATGTTCAATCCCTGTTTTAAATGAGGAATGCAGAGTCTATGAAATTAATGGAAATATCTTCATCAAGTTCACTGGCTTCATCGCCTCAGAAAACAATCATCTGTCCTTGAAAGCGTTGCAAAATCCCCACGAGCAAATTCATAGGAAGTGATGGATAAGGGTTTCAATTTTGGATGGCTTTTCCATACAGGTCTTGGGTAAGTTCATTCTCACATCCCAGCTCGGTTACTTTATTATCTGATCTCTTATCTTTTATGTGATAACAACTGTGCCTCCTTTTTTACATTTTTGAACACTGGTCAATACCTGCTTCATTTATGTGAGGAAAAGGTGTCCGTATGGACACTGTGATATGCAGAAAGCTGGCTGATCTTTATTTGCCGACATTGAAACTCATTGATTCTGAGATATAGATAGATAGATAGATAGATAGATAGATAGATTAAAAAAAAAAAAAGTTAAACTCACTACTACATTTTGAAAGCAGAGAACAACTTGCTACTTCCACAACTCCTCCTATGCTTGGAACAAGATAAGGGATTAAAACTATACATATTTAAAATGTAAGAAGCCTGAAGCCCCCAAGCAGTAGCAAGCCAAAGACGACAATAAGTACTGCGATCTAGACATGGACATAGTCCTTTGCTCTGTGAAGTGAGGTACAACCCACAATACCTGTGAGCTTATCAGAAATAGCTTTTAAGTCACCTAAAGCACCGTGAATGCAAAAGTACCAATGACAATAATGGTCATATAGTTACAAATAATGATGTGTTGTACTACACAGAGGTCCAAACAAGCTTGCTTTTCTTATGTCTAAGTTTTTGACTGTTCAGCTATAGCATTCTTTTACTTGAGACTTTTTTAGTACATAGCACCTTTTCTTCATGCTCTATATCTGTTTTGACATAGTTCTGGGAAGAAGGACAAAGGTAGAAGGAAGCATAAACTCTTGTACATGGCCAGCTCCCAACAGCTATCAGGAAGTGATTTACAGTATTAAAGTAAATATTTTTCATACCTTGCACACCATTATTTGTGTTCAGTCACTTTTAGTGTGAGATATAACATGTTGTTGACTATGATGTATACATATTGTGAAACAATAGCTGGGGCAGTGCACAGTGGTATTTAAAGATGGTTTAGAATGAAGTGGACACCAATATATGTGTTTTAGTTTTTAACACATATAACTAAAGACACAGGGAAACTTAATATAAACTATATATTTAAAGAATTGAAGAAGTATTGAGAGTATTGGGGAAAAAAAATCAGTTCGAGTTTTGATCAGATCCACCTCCGTATAGACTGTGATAGCTGGAGATTGACTTATTGACAGCAACGGGGAGCACAGTATTCCAACCGCTGTAATGCATTTAAATGGTCTTCTATAATGCTGTTAAATAGTCTTCCAAACTTACAGCAAGGAATTGTAATTTTGAGGAGAAGAAAGAAGGATACAGTAGAAGTTCTAGTTTCTATCCTAGAAAGAAAGATATTGTCTTAAAACTACTGAGACTAGTTCTAAACATTTAGGGACATATTCCATTTATTTCTTAAATCATGTCATTTTTCCATGAGAATTAGCAAAACATTTTCAAAATTAATATTTTGAAATTACGACTCATCATCATCTTTGAATTTGATGGATCATTAAAAAGCAAAAACCATGTGGTACCTTTTGTTCTGGTGGAGGAAAAGAGCAATGACATACAGAACGCTACCAAATGAAACTGCTAGTCGTTGAGCCATTCTCTTCCTTTCTATGGTCTATGTAGTCAACCCATCACTGCTGTTTTCAGAAGTTAACAAATTAAGAGAGCTTAACTTTATTCAGTAACTGTCTTGTGAGTAAAGAACAAGAATATAAGTACTTTAACTGTCAAGTGATGTTCTACACCATTGACTACAAATACAAAGTTATGCACGTTACGTTAGAAGCTGAGAAATCATATAAAGATTAATCAAGCCAGCACAGCAACTCATTGTATCACACTGATCCTCCACTGAAAACAGCTGGTATTTTGCTAGCAGTACATTGCCAGAAATGGGACATGATTCTATATTGCAGTGTCAGAGATGCCTTTGTTAACCGAAACAATCCTCGGAGTCAGCAGAATTAATGTTGAGTATAAATACATTTTCTGACAAATCTCGAGCATACCAAGAATGCAATCCGTTGCAATCTAGCAGATGCGCTTTACATTCAGTAACTTTGTCAGGATGTTGCTTGAGATCTGATGGTAATTACTGATGTGTCATTTGGGGTGTGTTGTTGAGCAAAGTCTGTTAAAACTCAATTTATTTCATCAGTTAGCACCCAGCTTGCATTATACAGTATGTTAAAAGAATGTTCATACTGGAATTCTAAAGGTGGGCATGTGGTTGCAAAAAATCCTCAAAATGTAATGGCCCAATAATTCTCTAGCTATTTCATTGCTTAAGTCTACCAGATGCTCTTTCTGGCCTCGTAATTCAGAGGTGGGTTCAACTACCTCTTCCACCACAGCTTTCCTCTGTAATCCTGGGTGTGTCACTCCCCTCTTTGTGCTGTGTCTCCTTATTCCTACGAACTGAGTATTACTACTACCACCTTATTATTCAGGGTGAGGACAAAAACATAACATACTGTAAACCATCCTGATTCCAGAGTAATTCAGGGCAACGTATAAATGTCATAGAAAGGAAGAACAGTAATAGACCTTTTATATTTTGTTCCCTTAACCTGCTCCCTTAAGGAGCAGATCATGACTGAAATCAGAGTAGACCCTGGGACTTGGCCTTGCTTATGCACCATATGGAAATGTCTGACTTAGAGGAGGGAGAGATGGGGGATGTTGTGCAAGGAGGTGCAGCAGCTCCAGGAGAACAGGGTATCCTCTAACCAGCTACTGCAGGTTTTGTGAAACTTTTTTTTTTTAAAAAGATTATGATACTGCAACAGCATGGGCAGAAATCTGCTCCTCTTAGGCTACTGAGAAACCGTGAGCCATGTTGGTTTAATAAACTCACTTTTAATGTCATTTCACCTTCCCAACTTTTCTTTTCCACATGTTGATTCCTTCACTTTGCACAAAGCCTAAGAACATGCTTTGTTACCTCTCTAACGTTGTTAAGCCCAGGGCTGTGGTGAGGTTTTAAGCCTTTTACAATAACAAACAGCAGCTAAATCACCGGTTAATACCTACTGTCTGCGACCTTTATTTTCAGATGAGGTGGTCTTTAGTCCTATGAGTTCGTACCTCCTGCCTTCAAGTGATGTACATCAATGAGGTTTACTGGCATAGTCCTGGCTTTATTTACCTTCCATAGGTAATGATATTTCTGGGCCTGGAATGAAACATTTTCCCATTGTAAATAACACAGATACCATGGTACTGCCTGTGCAAAAAATATTGGGTTTAGTGACAAGCTTTGCATACATAACATAATCCCTTGAAGGCCCAAATTCTGTGACTTTTCTCCCCTTGAGTGTATCTTCCTATACAATCAAGGAGGCTGTTTTCAATTATTTAAGAGAAATAAGTGCAGCAGAATTGAGCCTTAAGAAATGAACATTAGCTATCCCAAAAGGGACCTAGAGAGAATGGAAGCTTAAAAGGGTCTACACAGTTTAATTCACGCACCACCTGTTTGGGGGAAAATTAGCACAGATTAGATTTTCCAACTCATTTGAGGCTAAGAAAGTACCTTTAGAACCTGTAGTATTTGGTTAAATGTTAAAAACAAATTAGCACCATTTTACTTACTGTGTGAATACTGTGCACGTTAGTTCACTTTGTAGTAAGCTATGAGAATTGTAATGGCAAAATAGAAAACTGATGCCTCTGAGTGAGCCACTCTTTACCATAATGTTTCTTCGCTGCCTTATAGAAGTGCTTGACATTCTTGTCCTCTTCTGAGCACTGTTTTGTTAGATGTGACCGTTTGGTACAAATTCAGTTCTTGCTCAGGGCTGAGAATTTGTTCCCTGTGACCTCCAATTCGTGTTCCTTCTCTCAGTTTGGCTGCAAGTGGGTGTTGTAAGCTTCAAGACACCTAATTTCATCCAAATGCGAGTAACTGAAGAATATTACCCTCCCCATAAAAGAATCCTCCTACTCAAAGACCATGTAATTGTATTGTATCAAAGTATTACTTTATAATTGTAGAGTAGCTTTCAAAAAAGTGTTAGATTTTAAAATACATGACAGAAAAATGAAATAATTTAGGTTTTGTTGGTTTTACTTTCCTCACTTTGCCACTAACCGGGTTTCTGTATTCTTATGGCAAAAAGGTGAAACTAGCCATGCTAGATGAGGCTGTTATGTGATGCTCTCCAATTAGGCAATATTGAATACCTGGCTTCCTACTGTGGTCTGAATGTAGGGGCAGTAAATGCAAAGTTAGAATCTTTAACAGTATATTTACCTCAGCTGGACACTGGTTTTCTTTCGCTGTATTTGTTGCAGAAATCTTTAAATGTAGAGCAATCTCGGTTATTGGGAGCTGGATGGCATATGTACACACATTTTTCTTTTCAAAGATTTCCAGAATCTTACTTCAGCTTCCAGTCATCTCACATACTTAACTATCTGAAACGTCAATTATTTTCTGCTACCCATTAAATATTACTTAGTTTAGTCACTTTGTTGATGCTGTATATTTGATACAGTATCTACAAATGCACTTACTAATGTCATGCTTTTACATATCTCAAAAGATTAAGGGCCTGGAATCACAGCCTTGCTTGGTTTGAACTGGCAAATTTTCTTGACTTCACTAGAATTAGTTAGATTTAGAATAGCAATGAGCCTGGCCCATCTGTAGATGGGTATATGCATATTTTCAGATGATGTAATGGTAATGCATATGATACTCATTGTGGAGTGGAACGAAAGGATAAAGCAACTTATGGAAAGCTAGAGCTCTGCATTTAGTTGAAGCTGCAGTAGGCAATCTTTCAAAGAATCCTCTAATTGTAACAAAACAGAGTAAAAAAATGGCCTTTCAGCAACTGAATAAACATTTGAGATCGTTACTGGAAACAGTACAGGCATTTTTGTTTTGGTACTTTATTGGTGAATGCAACTTTATTTAGTGAGGCCTGAAGATCAACATGCTGATGGCATGCGTCTGTGCGCACCCACGCGTATAAAGTATTTCTTACTATTACCTTTAAATAAAGGTATTTCAGCTTTGCTTTTGTGGTTTCAAGGTGCTAACTGAAAAGCGAAACTTGGAGTACTACAACATTTGTTCTTCTGGTACTCCAAAAGCCTACTTTGAGTTAATCGGTGATTTTTCACAGACGACATCTAATCTATAAGTATAAATTACTTTGCACTCTTATTACGCCTTAATTGAAGTGCACCAATGTGAAATTGCAATGGATGGAGCTGCAGTGATTCTAGCCTCAATTAACTTTGGGTGGATTTGAGGCTTTTTGCCTTCCTTTTCCTTGGACTAAGGACGATTCTTTGACATCTTGTATTTATTTAAATTGTTGCTAGAAAAGTTCGGGGATATGCATATGACCAGCTATTTTATAAGACTGCTCTGAAAAGATACACAGGAGCTGTGTGTATGATTTATATATTAATACATATCTTTTATGTCCTACTGTTTTGTGTAACAGCTGTAGAGTCAGCAGTGGCCAAATCCCTCAGGATTCTGCTGGGGAGGAACAGTTTAATAGCAATCATTTTTTTTTGGTAAATGGCAGTTACCGCCTCTGTAACAGCTACCCTCATCCCATTCTTGACTTTTCTTCAGCTCTCTGCCTTTAAGACCCAAAATGTGTGTTGCAGCACAGTAAAATCATTGTGAAGAGAAAAAGTATCTTGCTCTATGGAAGAGGAAACTCAGACACAGCAGAAAGCAAAAATTGTACTGGGAGAGGCAGGGTGCCGCGTAAGAGAGGAACAGGCATATGGTGATGCAGTTAATTCTTATTTACTTCACATTTTACCAGAACTGATAGATATTTACCAGAAAATTAGATTTGATGCCTCTGTCTAGGCATATATGCTCTTACAAATGTTTCTGGTGTTCAGTTAATAGCGATGAAAACAGTGTAAGGATCTGGCTAGCACAAGGCTGTGAATGACGATAGCTGTTTGCAACTTCTGTTGCGATTTTTGTTACAGACCTCTCGAAGTTTTCCCTCGTGGCTCAGGTGGTCATAAAGTACGTTTGTGTTTGCTCTTAATTGGTTTGCTTTTCTTAGTGATCTTTGGCCCCTGAGAAGTAGTCCATAGGCTTTTAGAGGTCCACAGGTATAAGTCGAAAACCTGCTATATTTCTTAGCTTTCTCACTGTTGGCCGAGTCCTTTTCTCTGGGTAAGAACAGATTCAGCATCTCTGCCATCATAAACACAAATGGCAGCTGCAATAACAAGCCGTGATGTATAACCTGATGCGCTGTAATTAGTTGTGGTGTGCTCCAACATGCCTCACTTTACAATTTAAACTGAAACTGGTTTGCTGCTTTTGCTGCTTACTTCTTCTTATTAGAAGTTATTCTTCCAGGCAGGCTAAGATAGCCACAAATACAGTGTCTTCAGTAAGACAAACATGCCTGTAGGTGTTTAAAGGGACAGAGCAGAACGTCACCTTTCTGATCACTGTGCTACCGCTGCATATTGTATCGCGGCAAGGAAACAGATGTGGATGCGATGCCACAGGTAGGCCAAGGGGGTGGTCGACCACACAGCGTCTGTGGAGAGCATGGCAGGTTGTTATCACAGGGGTAGAAATTTTGCCAGGTATTCCCGAGGATTTGTCAAGCGATAAATTGATTGTGTGCCCCCAAGTGTATTTCAAAGAGCATAGTGGACACATATATAAATTCACACGAATAACGGAACTCCAAGAATAATGCTGATACTGATTAAACAAGATTAAGCTTTGCAAAAAGAGAAGGGAAGAGAAGAGGAAAGGGAGAGAAAGAAAGAAGGAAGACAGAAAAGCTTTATTTCTCAGGCTTTCCCAAAACTTATTTAAATTCCCAGTACATTTAAAGGGCCTGTCTGCACTGATGAGGCTACAGAAGTCAGATCTTGATTATTTAAGTCTCATATGTTGTTTAACTCACACATCCGAAAGCAAGAAGGCATTTTTGTGATGATCTGGTATGATCTCTACCTGTATTATACTGTTCATAAAACTTTCCTGAATTAAGTCTTATCTGAACAGTGACACATATTTAGAAAGCCTCCAGTTCTGATTTAAAAATGCGAGTGATGACATACTGAATGCAGTTCTTGGTAAATTGGTCCAATGGTTAATCTTTTCTATTTATTTTCAAATAAAGAGGTTTGAGTTCACAGTAAATTAGCACCATAATTTCTGTGTTCTGATTGAAAGATTGCACTTTCAAATAGCTGCTAGGCTTCTAACTAGTGATTTGCATATACAGTTTTACATGAAGATTTCTGACTTCCCTTTCATCAGCTCATAGAATATATATTAGCATTGATTGGACCCTCATTGCAAATCTCAACACTGTGAAGAAGTATCAAAAATTATGGTGCTGTCCCTCTCGATGGAACTCGTAATTATGATTTTTTTTATTTCTAAAATATGAATTTTCCCTTCTCATGAAATTAAACCCATACTTTCTCTCATCCACATACATATTCAAAATTCTGAAAAACTGTGTGGCATTACTGAAAACATATACTAATATACAACCAGAGTGACCATTATAAAGCAAAGATGATTTCCAGGCCTAAGTTAGAAAAAGTGTTCTCTGGCACGTACCAATCAATTAAAATGTACTACCTAAAAGATGCTCTGGAAAGCTGAATCTGAACTACATGTAGTTCGAAGTAGCTGCACATATTACACAGGTAATATAGCAAAAATTTCTTAAATATATTGAGTAGAAAGGCCTTCAAGTACCATCTGGGCTATCTTGAGATAATGAACTCATTTTGCCCACATCTTGAAGGAAAATGGAAAGCAGACTTTTTTTATGGGGTCAATTTTGATTTTTAAAGCCTTGCACATTAAGAACATTGATATTTGTTAACTCTCCACTATAACATGTTTTCCGGGTTTGTGGCTGCTGCCTTTAATTGTATCATCTGAAGTTAAAAGTTTTGGCATATTGCATGAAAGACTAGCATATCTTAATGCCTTGTTTCTGATCTCGCTACTGAAAATGGGGATGCTGAAAGACCACAGTAAAGGACAGCTATTGGATGCAATGTGCTGTGGGCTGCTTAATTTTCCTTATTGCACTACTTGAAGTAAGCAGGACTGGCACAGCTGTGCACTCAGTCCTGGGGAAGACAAGAATCTCTCCCTCAGGGCATCTCTTTCTTCTGCCAAGTAGGAAAGTCAAGTGATGGCTTTGGCTATGGACTTTTCTGTTCTCTCACGTAGTCCTTCCTTATCATTTGGGCTTTAGCTGAGTATATTTGAAAGGATCAGTATGTATTTGATTTTTATCATTCCACACTTTATCCTATAATAAGATTTGCCCATGCTGTCTTTTAGAGACTATTGATTTTATTTATATTTTTGTTAAAGTTCTCAAAGACGGTGGTTCATAAGAGCATTGCTATTGTATGACTTGGTAATACAGCGTCGTTCGTTTCCCGTGAAAAGTTTGTATGCAACTTAAAACTCCTTTAAACTAAAAGTTGTGTTGCCCTAGAGCGTGACTCAGCCGTGTACTAACAACTATGATTTTTACCTTGTGGAAGGCATTTAAGCAGATGTTCTCTGCTGGCAGCAGAATTCCTTATTTTTTCAAAGATGAAAATATTCATAGATATCTGTTCTTTTCTTTAGCAAACCCTATCTCTTTTCTGTATTTTTAAAGAAGAGGAGACAATCAAATCAAACGTACTGCTGCCGCCTTTTGTGTACACCTATGCCAAATGTCATTCATCAGTTCTTAAGCCTTACTTCTACTTTCCGGTATGTGTCAGCATGTATCACTTAAAATCCTGTAAAATTAGTTTCTGCAGCTGTATTTCTGAGACTAGACTTGCCTCCTCCTTTTCTTTCTTCCTTTTACAGCGTACCCAGAAATCAGTATTAAAGATCACTTCTAGCGGACTAGCCCTCTTGCTTATAGAACTCTTTCAAAGTATCTCTGAGATTGTTATCAGCCTTTCATTTGACTCTTCAGTAAAGATCATCTATAATAAGCTACTACAGAGCTGATCTCTCGGGTGATCACTTGGGACCGGCTATGTTGTACTTAGAGGAGAGGTCTGACAAGCAGAGGGCAGCTGAAGCCCCTTGTCCTGGTTTCGGCTGGGATGGAGTTGGTTTTCTTCCTGGTAGCTGGTATGGGGCTGTGTTTTGGGTTTAGGTTGAGAACAATGTCGATGATACAGATGTTTTGGTTCTTGTTAAGTAGTGCTAAGTACTTGCTAAGTGGTGCTCACACTGGTCAAGGACCTTTCAGCTTCCCATGCTCTGCCAGGGGCACGGGAGGCTGGGAGGGGGCACAGCCGGGGCAGCTGACTCAGACTGGGCGGGGGCTATTCCATACCACGTGACGTCATGCTCAGTATATAAGCAGGGGAGTTGGCCGGGGAGGGGTTCGGTCGCTGCTTGGGGGGACGTGCTGGGCATCGGTCGGCGGGTGGTGAGCAATTGTACAGTGTACCGCTTGCTTTGTATTACTACTGTTCTATTTTTTATTTGACTTTAGTTATTAAACTGTTTTTATCTCAACCCACGAGTTTTCCCCTTTTGCCCTTCTGATCCTCTCCCCCATCTCACCGGTGGGGGGTGAGCGAGCGGCTGCGTGGTGCTTAGTTGCTGGCTGGGGTTAAACCACAACACCCCTCTTGTCCATGCTCCCTGCGCCGAAGCCAGAACGCTGGCTGCAAGAACTGCAGGAGCACAGGAGCAGCGTACGCTTCCCACCCCGATACCAGCTCCACCGCACGGGCTTAGAGAATTGCTGCTGTGCAGCTCGTCTCCACAGCTGACAGTGCTGTAACAAACATCTGACTTTTTGTATTCTCACCATTGCCCCGCGTCTGACAAGCCTGCCACACACCGCGGGAGCGGTGACCCGCTAACCGCTCGCGCTTGACATGTGGGCTGGGAGAGCTGGAGAGAAACACCACCGCGCCGCGCTGCCGGCGGGGAAACCGGCCGGCTCGGTGCTTTATAAACAAGTAATGCTTCATCGTGTGGGCCTGCCCCATCCCACGACCCCATGCGCAAGCATGGGATTGTCACAGGGACCGATACGTGAGTGTCTCATACATTGGGAATACCCAGAATTTGAGAGACTGCCTACAACTGTCCCGACATGACAGACAGGGCAGAATGGAAAGTAACCATTGGGCACGTGAAGAAAAGGCAGCTAAAGCTTTTGCAAGCACTCTCAGACTTTCATCATCTCTTTACTGAAACCTTAAAGGCAAAGAGAGTCACGGTCTTCTCACAGCCTTCAGAGAAAGCTAGAAATTATAATCTCAGGCTGTTTCAGCATCTGCGACATACTTGCCAGGAATATCACAGTAAATCTAAGCATCTTCCTTCCTTCTGTAATGGTTGCGGATAATTTTCCAGGATAGGAAAAAATCTGGCTTCATCCAGACTTTTTTTGACATTTAAAGGACTTTGATATAGCCTGTGAAAGAGAACCTGTGTTTTGGAAAAAGACTAAGAGTTAGCACGCTTTGGGCCGCATTGCACCCAGTGAAGTCGTGCCAATGCATCTTGGACAATGGAATAAAGTGCTTTGGTGTGGAGACGCTTCAGTCTTTTGCAATCTGCCTCAATACTGGAAGTTTGCTGTAATGCATCAGCGCTGGCAAGTGACAGATGCCAGACTGAAACAGCTGTAAGGGACTTCTGTAACTTGCAGCGTTCAGTTCGTTTAGCCTCTCACGGGAAAAGAAATTAAGTAAAATGCAAGGAAGGTAAAACCCCTGTTGGTTCAAAAAGCCACAAGGAAAGCCCAGCCTTTTTGTAGGCTCTGGCCACTTGACTAATATTAATTTGAAGGATTTGGTACTCTGGGAGGAGCGTTAATAATTCCAGCAGTAAAATAGCAATGCTGAAAAAGCACATCCGAGTTCATACATCATCACACACTTTTCTCCATGTATACTTTCAAAATGCCAAAGGATATAGTTACAAGTTCTCATATTTACTGATTCAATTCTGTAAATTGTTTACTTTGGTGAAACGAATGGGAATTTCCAAAGGCTAACTGCTGGGGCAACAGCACTGGCCAGTGAAGGTGGTACTGTTGGTACTTTTAAGCAACTCTGCCTCGCGGATGCAGCACTTTGGTACATTAATGAATTACTGCAGCTGGTTTGCATTGCTCGCAGTACGGTTTATTGTTCATCCACTTAACCTTGAGGTACCGTTCTTACAGTAACACAGCTTAATTAAGACAGTTAAAAGGGTCTGAGCTGTTGAGCTAGGTTTTTACTGAGTGGCTGAGGTTATGTGAATAGTGGGAACAACTACTCAAAAAAGTTTTCAGTTTCTGAGCTGTTCTTTTTAAGTCAGCTGTATAATCCAGCCATATTGAATGGATGGATTTTCATTCTACAAGAGAGTCTTTGTTTAAAAAAAAAACCCAACCAAACAACCAAACAAAAAAAGCCCAAAGAACCCCACAGCCCTAGAACATTTGCAATTAAACTGGCCTCATATCAGAACCCTTCCTGGTCCCCCCATCACTTTGATCAGTGTTATATGGCACATTCAGCTCTTTTGGTAGTCACAACTTGATCACAGCCGAAATGCAAGCCTAACACATCCCAAAACAGAGCTGTGAGCTGAAAAAATCAGTGTAGACTATTTGTATGGAAGATACTTGTCCTTAATTTATAAAGTTTATGGTATGACACCAGAAGGTATGACTAAGGAAGTTTTCAAACCATTTATGTGACCAGTCACATAACCTTACTATGTGAAAAGTGAATAGTTTGCAAATGTATGCATATAATGTATAGAATCATAGAATGGTTTGGGTTGCAAGGGACCTTTAAAGGCCGTCTAGTCCAACCCCCTGCAATGGGCAGGGACATCTTCAGTCAGATCAGGTTGCTCAGAGCCCCATCCAACCTGTCAATGTACCTCTGTTAACAAGTATTTTGCAACAGAACGTTTATCTTCCAATTGTTTAAAAGTACAGTGTGTCCACCTGCAAAGATTCTGACATATTAATTTATCTTTTATACATAAAATTAAAATAAAATCTCTATATACATGCAGTGTCTCACGTATCTTAGCTAGGAAAGAGTGCATGTAGCATGATAGCCTGCACATCTCGTGGCACATCTTGCACTTCTGAAATCATTAATCTTACTACTAATATGTGTGTGGCAGAAAGCTACAGAAACAGACGAGTACTTTGCTAATGTTGCAATTACTTTTTTGTATATTAAGTGAATTTGATACAAAAACTCCCGATTGAGCAGCATTTTCAGAAGACTTGCTTATCTGATTCTCGAGCAGAGGTATATTGCAGATGTCTACGAAGGAATATTTTTCTTGCACTGAATAGTTTATGTTCTCCTACATCTTCGTTATGGGAGTTCCTAGTCCTTTTATTCACCTTACCCCTTATCCATTACTAAAATATACTATTAATATTAGGTTGTGCTGGTCAGCAAAGCGAGAAGCAGTATCTCTGCTTCATGAATATCACATACGCATTAATGTTCACAGCGCTGCTGCCCACGTAATTCATTCAGATTAGTTAGCTGATGTGAATTCAAGAGAGAAGTCTAAGATGAAAACAAATGTGCTCTTTAAGTTTAACCATATTGCTTAAAATTTGCTTATCTTGCTCACAGTTCTAACTGAGTAGGTATAGTTTAAAGGGCAACTGAAATTTTCTGTAGATGGCAATTACTCTTCAATATTAATAGAAGGTGTCAAACTAAAGTCCTAACCAAGGAACTTGCAATCCAGAGGGAATATATATTCTTCCCTCAAAATATGCCCTGTATTCTTCCACTATGCGTTGATGCATTTACACTTGTACAATTTAACATTTGCTTTTAACAAAATAAACGATGATATTTGACTGCATAGGGAATTGTAACTGGAAACATAGCTAAATTATTATAACACATGCCCAAACAGGTGGGTAATATTAAAATCTTAAGTGTTTCTGCTTTCAGTAACACCGCTCTCTGAAAAATCCCTTTAAGCATGTCAGACCTGTTTTCATAAGCTCTTCTGTTTTATTTTTAGAGTAGCATTTGTTACTGTGTATTTTCTCGCAGGCAGATATTTTTTTTGTCCAGCAAGACATTCTTCCCCTTACTTTAATCCAGTCATGAAGCTTGCTGGGTTATGAAACACTTAAATGGGCAGAGCTCATCAGAGGGAAGGTTTGGTTCTCTCTTACGTATCCACCAGCCCGCACTTAGTCTTTTACTGCATCAATGGGTTGTAGCAGTCCCTTACATTAGGAAAAAATCTGTCTTGGCCTTCCCCTCTGCATTAATTTGAATGTTCAAATTAGGCCAGAGCTTAAAATAATTCAATCTACTAAAGTTTTCAACAAAATATTGTAACTTTCCCAGCTCTATTATTTTATTTACTCTTCAAAAATGCTGGAATCATATTAGAAAAAGATTTATCTGAATGGCAAGCAGAAATCATTACCCAGGCAGATAAGCCTATAAAGCATTAAAATTTATCTTAACACAAAATACAGGGCCTGGTCGTGGCGCACACCGCCTATTTGTCTAACGGACATATAACAGAGAAATGGTCCAAATGAGCTTAATAAATCTCTTTCTTAAACTCACAAAAGACCACATCCTCACTTCCATAATTCTATTAGAGTCTGCTCCTTTGGAAGAGATAAAAGAAGAGATAACCTCTCCATTCAGAATATAAAATAGCAATTGTTCAGCTGATGATTGGAATATTTCCAGTAGAAGGACTTAATTATGGAACAAAATTAACTCAATCTGACCTTTTCAG
The DNA here is from genome assembly GCA_020745775.1 of Theristicus caerulescens. Classification (NCBI taxonomy): domain Eukaryota; kingdom Metazoa; phylum Chordata; class Aves; order Pelecaniformes; family Threskiornithidae; genus Theristicus; species Theristicus caerulescens. The sequence continues at coordinate 3,194,885 of CM036565.1, read as the reverse complement.
AGAATAATGCCAAAATAAGTTTTTTTGCAAATGTCTTCCTGGAATAACTAAAATAAGGAATAATTTACTTCACTTTTTTTACAAGAGCAAAAGGTGGTAGCACATGACAGCAGCGTTCTTGGTGAGATGACAATCCAAGGATAATAATAAGACAGCATTTGCAGAAAGGGATAATATATTTTAATAGACTAGCTGATACAGTTTAAAAACCAGACAAGCTTTCAGACACAGAAGCCCTTTTCACCAAGAGCAGGTTCACCTCTGTGACTCAAAATTGCTAGCTTAGTATCTAGATAGCATACTGATGGTGTCATAGAGATTCATGGAAATGTATGGTATCTATATTAATTACGTTCTGAAAGCTCCTCGTGGGATAAAGACAAAAGAGATTGTTGCAATCTCTTTTTTTATCTGAGTGATAAATAGGAATAAGTATGTGTACCCACAGATCTACAGACTGGGCATGATGCTGTGTGTTAAAGCATTTCTCTATGGGTGTTTAGTTAGATGAGTTTATCTGTATTGAGGCACTCCTCGCTAGGGGAAAAAAAAACAAACTAAAACTGGGAAGAAAAACCTCATCTGTTTTATCAGTCCTATCTCTGATTTCATGACATTTTGAATGCCTCTAAGCCCTACTGATACTACTGCATACAAGAAAAAAGGCATGAACAGGTGGCGATATTAACAGGCTTCTTATGGTTCTGAAAAATGAGATAGAAATGTTTCATGTCATGAAAGTCAACATCAATAATCATCCATCTTGTGTAGATATGGAAGTCAGCCAATGTGATTCTTGCTGAGGAGGCGTGAGATATTTCTTTTGCATCGGAGCTGTTGCTCTGGACACAAGTCATAATTTGTCTAATATAGATGAATGAGGAGAATATTACTAATACTTCCTTTTTCTTCCTTTTGCCTTTTTTTTTTTTTAAATAAACTGAAAGCTCCCCCTTCTGGCACATTTCCTGAACTGAAGGCAAGGTTCCCGATGTCTGCTTTTAGCAACAGGAGACATTTCCTCTTTTGCTCCCTTTTTAAGATCCTTTTCGCAAAGATTCTTTCTAACTAGTATATTTATAGTTTCCCAAGGGTTTCCTATTTCCCCATCAAGCTTCGGGGCTTGATATGAACTCATATAACAGCAGGGGATTGCCCTAAACCTTTACCTATAATTTTCATCTGTTGCTTTTTCCAGGCAAAGACTTACTTGCTTCCCACTTTGCTGCATATTATGCAGAGCATGGAAAGCAACTTTTTCAGAAAGGTTGAGTGTTAGCCTTTGTTTTCCTTCAGGGCAATCCCTGTATCTCAGCTATAACCCTACCATCTATTTTCCTAACAAGTGCCTTGGAACCTCTTTGAGAAATCGACGGGATCTTTTCAAACCAACGCTGTAGCTCTGCTGCGAGTGGATCCTGCCCAGGCTCAGGGAATCTGCAAGCCAGGGAAAGGGGAAAAAGCCAAGCGGGACTTGTTTAGAGCACAGTTTTGGTAACTGCTCTAACTGCTCTCATCTCATTGCTGCCTGTGTTTCAAGGACCACCAGTGTCAATTGTTCCTCCTTAAATCAGTGCAGTCACTTATGTGCTTAATATGATGAACTGATTTGTCACTGATTTTCCGCAGTCATGTATGTACACAAAGAAAGGGGAAGACTTTCCCAGCACGTGCAGCCACAGGGTCCTGTAGTTCCCATAAATTCCTACATTTTAATTTTGTTACAGTCACTGGTACCATCCCTCAACTCCAAGCAGGCTGACAAAGGCAGTGAGACTGGTTAGGAAGCTTTCATTAAATTTGCTATCATAGACTCAAAGACATCATCTCTCTGTGTCCTTAAAAACTATTTATGGGGGACAACATTTTACTGGAGCGTGAAGACAGGAATGAATGCTTCTGTGCAGGAAGGATTATACTGGGGCCATCCCTTCACATAGGCAGGCACGCCAGCCCCTCTGGCTACACAGAAGAAAATGAAAGAGAGGGAAGCAGAGTAAAATAACATCATGCTCATCTCAACTCAGTACTGAGCTGTAATAATAAAATGAGAATGAATTAATTATATTTATGACTTCCTTTCTGGGCTTTCCCTGAATATCAAGGTGGTATTTTCTTCTATGGTAGTGATGCTACTTTGCTTTTTTTATGCAGTTAAGTAGTAAATGTGGCAGGTTTTAGTTGTAGAATAGCGGTTATTTTAAAGTCTAGTATCAGAGTAACAATTTATTGTGGCTACAGTGAATGAAGCATGCCCATTAGACTTGGTACATTAGGTCTGGAAGTGGGAGAATTGCTGGCCTGGCACCTTATGCCACTTTCCTGTTCCCTCTCCATGGTAACAAAAATCAGGATTGACCTACACAAACAAAGCTGCTCGCCCTGATCGGAGCACAGCTCAACTACGGAGGCAGCGAGGCCAATTAGCTTCCAGTGTGGTTTACAGCAAAGAAGGCCTGTTAGTATAAATGTCTACACATACGACAGAATAGCAAATGTAAGCTTGGCATTTGAAGTCAAATCAGAATAATAATAAAGTAACAAATGGCATGTTCATTATATACATGAATATAGGTACCTGCACGCACCTATCTGTATTCTTGTTAAATCCTTACTTTATATATGTATACGCACACGTGTCTTTCTTCTTAGAAATGTCTCAAAAGCTGTTTTTATTGTCATAATGAAACAGTAGGACTCCTTTGAGAGCCATTTGTCTGAAAAACTACTGTAAACTTCTTTTGAGTAGGCTGTCTGCACTCAAGAGAGTTCAATCAGTAGAACTTTGACGAGACTAGAAGACCCACTAATATCTAATTAATGTGGAAATAATTGTTGTAATGGTTGCATTTCTCTACAAAGCATGCACTGAAAAACAGTTACACTGTCGATTTAGTGAGCGTTAAATCAGTTTGATAGGCAAATGGAGGTGCTGGGCTACTTCATAATGCTGGTATTATTTAAACATTTGTTTATTAAGCTGAGAAAATTGCAAATGTCAACAAATGGGATCCAGAAGCAAAGCAATGAATTTTATCAACAGAGACTTGCTTCAAAGTTTTTATTGTCCACCTTTTAGAGTCAGTAGGCTCTAATGACAAGAGTAACAGCGATACTAAATACGGGGGTACTGCTGGGGGTGAAAGTGTAAAACAGTTGTTCCTGCACCTGACACATTCCGCCGTTTTTTTTCCAGTGTGAATAAAAAGGAGCAATTGTTGTGCTCTCTGGATTACCCCTGAGCTCTTATCTTTTTGATGTTAAGGGGTCGTGGAAACAGCTTAAATTGTCTTTATCCATTTAATGTAGATTCAATTAACTCAGGTTAATGACTATGGGATGGAGCTCAGGGAGTTGAGAGCTGCTCACATTGTTCAACCCGGCTTGTCCTGTGATATAAGCTGCATTTTTGGGGGGAGAAAAAAGGAAAAGAGAGTGCGTTGCCAGGACATAACCAAACACAGACTACAGAAAAGCGTAACCATTGACCGTCAGGCATGCGCGAAGCTCAGGGCTGCATCTAGGTACAGCAGTGCAATACACAGTCAACCAAATCACTTACAAAATGACTGTAGCATATCTGTTTGCTAAACCTTTACTCTTAAACATAGTACAATCAACACCGTCTTTGTGACCTGTTAAGACTTAGACAAGTATTTTGCCTGGGACGTATCGTCATCTTCCCTACATCAATATATCACGGCCAAAAGAGTGGATACCAAATAATTTGTTTCAGGAAGAGTGCAAAATTGCAAATTGTTGTCCAGTGAATATGGAAAATTATGTCATTGCATAACATTTAATGGCATCTGCTTTTGAAATCTTACTTAGAAGATGGCAACAGGATTACTCAGAAGAGCACGTGCTAACCCTTTGTTTTTTCATTTATGTTCACAGGATTTTTGAGCACTGGGGACCAAGCAGCAAAAGGAAACTATGGCCTCCTTGATCTAATTCAAGCTTTGCGATGGACTAGTGAAAATATTGGGTTCTTTGGTGGTGACCCATTAAGAATAACTGTTTTTGGATCTGGTGCAGGCGGTTCATGCGTCAACCTGTTGACTTTATCCCATTATTCTGAAGGTAACCGTTGGAGCAATTCAACCAAAGGTATTATGCAGGTTGCAAATTTTGACAATTTTGGTGTCTGCATGCCACCGCCATTAGTACTATGTGATGCTCTGTATATTCTCTTTGTTCCTACGAACTGTTGAGTTCAGCTCAATATTAAGCAAACTTTTTAAAGGCTGTACAAGCCGCCTTCTCCCTCAGCTCTTCTGTGCATGTTTAAATTTTGGGTCACTTTCTTCTTTTTCCTATGGAGCTTTGTAGAAACACTTTATAGCAGACTTCTGAACAGCATTTTCTCGGTGCATCATTTTTGTCTCTTTTCTTTCCTACTTAAGGGTGTCCTTTTCGGAAAACCAGTCAGTCATGCTCACAGTAGATGAGGTCGTCTATGTTCAGGCAGTCATGAAAGGCATGTTTAGTTTCTCATGAGGAGCAGAATTTAAAGAAAATGAGAATGACACAGTCTCTCTTTTCAGGCTAACAGCTGAAATGCTTAAAACTATTGTTTCGTGTGAAGGAAACAAGTACCTAGTTCAGAAATCTTTTGTCTGAAAGTGCATGAACTTCACTTGCTGTCATCTAATAAAAGAATGGTTGAATGTTTTGCATGCATGATCCAAAATTGTCAAAGCATCCAAGTTGCAAATGGATTTTCTTCTATATGTTTTTTCCTATTCCATAACTAACACCTTTTCTCTCGAGTTGAGGCAGACAGCAGGAAATTAAAAACATGCTGTTTGAGGCAGCCAATATTTTTCCTATGATTTTTTCACTACAGTTCCACACAGTTTCTCTCATTTGCATGGCTATTGCTTATTGATCACATTACTTTTGTCTCACTGTTTTCACACATTTTTATCTGTATTGTTTAGTTTTACCAGGGACACCACACTGTGCCCTGTGCATACAACCCTCCACTAATTTATATTGCTGTATCCATGGGGGACTAATTGGCCAGTCATAAAAAAATAATCCTCTGACATCAAAAGAGCTGCATTTACCCAAAGTCATGATGCAGAGCGCACTGAGGTCAAGAGAAGTGACGGATTCTTTAGATCAGGCCTTTACGCTACTTTAAATGAGAGAAAAATATAGCTTTTACAAGAAAAGTCTAGTGGAAAATAGACTGTGGTTTAAATTTTAGTCCATTTCCACAATTTGATTTTTAATGTAATCTTTTTTTCCCATAACTACCTGCAGTTAAATAGGACATATTTATAAACTGGCCTATAAGAACGAGATGTAAGCATAACCTCATTGCACGGCAATCTGAGGGTCACACGGCACCATCTTTTTTCATCAGAACTCACAAAAATAACTTTAGCTTAAGGTTGAATGAGGAGACTTGCTTTATCCTCCCCTAACTCTTACTTGAACTTGATCTTCCTGATGTAACATGACATTAATGCGAAATGCCACATTTACAAGATACGGACAGTCGTGTTGCCTCTTATGAGCAAATTTTACCCTGTCGTATTTTAACACATGGCCAGAATCCTGCCAGGAGCAGCATTTGTTTGGGGAAACTGATGCAGTAATTTGCCAACAGAGCAGATCAAAGGATTCGGGAGGGGACTGGAGAGGGCTTAGGGATGTATACGTAAAATCTAATTGTAAAAGTAAATTTTTGAGGATTTCTTTTATGAGAAAGCAAAAACATGCTTTATTGAAATTTGGATTAAACAGAAGAATGTGCCACACCCCTATGTATGTTATGTTTCATTTGGGGATGGTTAGACCTGTCATTAAAAAGAAGTATTAAAATAAAAATTGGTCAGCTTCAAATAAGAAAAGTTGTTTCAAGTTTTCAAACATTTTCAAATATCTTAACATTTTCAAAAAAACCATTTGTTTCACATTATTAACCAGTCTCTCTCATAAGCTGTAAATTCGGATGCTCTCTTTGCTTCCTTCATTTCCCTTTGAAAGGATCCCTTCGTAGTTGAGAGGATGCATTCAGCCTGTTTCAAGATGGTGCTGTTCATAGCTGCCCATCTGCAAGTGGGCAGAACAGCACCCATCTTTAGAAAGTGCTCTGAAAATGTAGATGAATATATGCAAATTATTATTATTTACTTTGGCGAGACTTTGAATAGGAGTCACAAAGCGATATGGTCCATTGAACGTTTAAATCTTCTTTCCATCAGTCTGAAGCCCATAAGCTATAATAATCGTACACATTATCAGATAAAAATGTAGTTCTCCATCCTGTGTGGGACCAATTTCTGCCAGGAATTATGTGACAGAATGAAAGTAATTTTTCATACTGTTGTTCATTTTTCACCAAATGGTTTGAGAGGAGGAATATTTCCGTAAGCATTCTTCAGCAGAAGGAGGGATGTTTAGTTTCATTTCCTAAGATAACTTTATGGCCAGAGGACTTGACCACTTTTACTTAATCCAACATTTAATGTTTATGTAGCACTTAGCAAGCCATAGTGTTTATATCAGCAGTTTCTTAATACGTAGCTTACACTTTCTGTCCTTGTTCAGAGATATTTAATAAAGCAATAAAAATAGATTTACACAATATGCAAAAAAGAAACATTATGAAGTATCATGAAATACATCTTTGTGAAAATTCAGTTTTGTCATTTAGTTACATTTATTACAATGCCTGGATCCTCTGCGGTAATTCCACTGACTTTGAGCTGATTTATGCTAGCTCAATATCTGACCTTGTAAACATGCAAATATATCTTTACCTGCTTTATAGCTCAAGTTCTTTTTTATTTTTCACTCATATCTTCCAAGGAAATAATATCTTGGATATGACTTCTCATAAATTTAAGGAGAGGCTTGAGTTTACATATTTTAGTCCCTACACCTATCTGATTTTAAGACTTTTGGATTTGGACGTAATACAGTCTAGAATGAATTTAAAATTCCTCGGAAGCTTGTAAAACGTTTCTTGCCAGCAACTGATTCCAACTAACTTCTGAGTGTACAGGGTCTGGTACTGCAATAGAGGCTGTAAAGGCATGTCTCTGACTTGATTTAGAGGCTATGGAAGTTTTTTATCAATAGAAATATGTTACTCATCAAAGTAAAAGCCGTCTTTTGCATTATTGGAATAAAATTCTGAGGCAAACTGAGCACCTTAACTCCAGTTCCTTTGGTGGGAGTATTCAGCTATTTATCAAGCATTGGACCAAAGATAAATTCTTAGGAAAATTAAGCGAGTGAGACCAGATGTCACTTCCAGTCCCCAAGCAACTCCACCAAAGTCAGTGGAATTACTCCAGGTGCCTTTCAGCATAAGTCAAATTACATTTTGACCCATATATCTTGAATCAGCATAACTTATGATGCTATAGACCATTTTGTATTACCCACAGTGAGCTATAGGAGGTAGGGTCCAGTATAAAATATTTTCCAGTAATTAGTGCCAAAGATGGGCTACTGAAATGAACTGGATGCACTTCCATGAAAATGCAAAAAAAACGGAAAGGTCACAGTTACTTAAATATAATCTAAATTTTGGACATTAGAGATGAGCATTATTTTGTGCAAGGTTCAGACTCAAAACGTCTTTCAGAACTTGAACTACCCTCCCTAAAGGGAGCGGGAAAAGGCAAAGCTCAGCACAAAGGGAGCACAAGAAGTATCGAACAAGGGTGGAGTTTTGCTTGCATTAAAGTCAATAGCAAAAAAATTGGATTGATTCATTGACTGCAAGGGGGTGAGGCTTTCATCTGTGATATGCTCAAAAATGCTTACAGAAGGGAGAAGAAAACATCAATTTAAACATATTTTGTTATTTCTATGAGTACAATTCCTGGTCCAGAATGCTAGTTAAATCAGCATAAATTCAAATTAATTGCACTGAAGTCTTTTTGGGATTTGCTACAAGTTTATATGCAGCGCCAGATCATGGTCTCTCTCTCCCCTAAATGAATACCTGAACATATGTTTAAATCTCTGAATTACAAAGCTAAATAGTGTAAAATATATCATTTCCTTTTTTATGTAAGTGTGATCACTATAAACCTTCATTACAAAAACTCCTTACAGGAAAGGATCTTGACTCTTAGACACTTATAAATTTAATAGCTGCCTAGTACCTTCTCATCTGTTACTCCAGAATACAAAATTTTGCTGTGATAGACAATTCAAAAGCACTGCACCTCTCAAACCAAGTTTTAATCCCAAACAAAACATAAAAAAGCAGTATATTAGGTTTATTTAACAGATAGTTGTATGCACCCATGCTGCTGCTGACTTGAACAATATCCAGAAATTCAATCCATTTCAGAGACTTGTTGGCTTCTCCTCCAACCTATAAATTGCTTTAATTTTAGGAATTTCTTTCAAGCTAATAGTGTTATCCTACATAAGGTAATGCCACTTCTTTTTCTTCCTGAGTTTCTTTTGAAAAATCTGTTCCTCAGCTGGACTTCATTGAGGTAGAACCATTTGCTTCAACTTCTGCGCATATTGCATTTATTTTGTATACATTACCTGTAGGTACAATGACAGTCAGATCTCACCATCTTGTGTATTTAAGTACTATTAAGATCCAAGTATCTCTTCTGTTAAAGTTTTCTATTGTTTCAAAGAACTCCTTTGAATCTTTCAAGTATGTAGCTTGTTTCAAGGTCACTTCAGTAGTGTTTAAATATTTCTCCCCACAGGACTTTTTCAAAGAGCAATAGCTCAAAGCGGAACAGCTCTCTCCAGCTGGGCAGTTAGTTTTCAGCCTGCAAAATACGCCAGGATGTTGGCTACAAAAGTTGGTTGCAACATGTCAGACACTGTAGAATTGGTAGAATGTCTACAGAAGAAGCCTTATAGAGAACTTGTCGACCAGGACATTCAACCAGCAAGATACCATATAGCCTTTGGACCAGTAATTGATGGCGACGTGATACCAGATGATCCTCAGATATTGATGGAACAAGGAGAATTCCTCAATTATGACATCATGTTGGGAGTTAACCAAGGGGAAGGGTTAAAATTTGTTGAAAATATTGTGGATAGCGAAGATGGCATATCAGCTAGTGATTTTGACTTTGCAGTTTCTAATTTTGTCGATAACTTATACGGATACCCTGAAGGCAAAGATATCTTGAGGGAAACTATTAAATTTATGTACACGGACTGGGCAGATCGACACAATCCTGAGACCAGAAGGAAAACACTGCTGGCTTTGTTTACTGATCACCAGTGGGTTGCACCAGCAGTGGCTACAGCAGATCTTCACTCAAATTTTGGATCGCCTACGTATTTCTATGCCTTCTACCATCATTGCCAGACAGATCAGGTACCTGCATGGGCAGATGCAGCCCATGGAGATGAGGTTCCTTACGTACTAGGAATCCCCATGATTGGTCCTACTGAATTATTTCCTTGTAATTTCTCCAAAAATGATGTCATGCTAAGTGCGGTGGTGATGACGTACTGGACAAACTTTGCAAAGACTGGGTGAGTACCGGAGAGTGAATAGTCTTGTATACAAACTCAGGATGTAATGATGCACTGCTTTCCTTTGGTTAGCTCCCTTGGGAATGCCTCTGTGCTCGTAGGATGAATCAGAGATTAAGAACTGGGTTGGTTGTTTATGCTTATTGTAATGTCCCTCAGCTCACTTACATGTTCTAGCAAAAAGAGGGAAAAAATATCTTTGCGAACATTCTGCGTGAAGAAATTAAAAAAATACTTTGTACACAAAAATATTTAAGGGATCCCCAGAAAGGTGCAAAACTAAGCGTTTAACATATGTGTATAGTTAAAAATGGTTACATTAGTAACTGACTTTACCCCAGCACTGATAATATTTTCATGCCATGAGACAGAAAATTATATAAATATTGCATCAGATAAAATACAGCTTATTTTAATCATGTATTTTGTTTTAAACTGACATTTCTGACCATAAAATATGTAACTTTAAACTTGAAAAGTTTTGTCATTTTCATTAATTCTTCTTTCACTGGTGGTTCTAAACACTTTTCTACCTTCGGCCATTGGACTCTAAGTCACTATGTGTTATACTGAGGTATGCCCTGCCGTGGTCTTTCACCTCTGGAAGGCCACAGATACTGCACATGAACTGAAATGCTGAGCTTTATGAGCTTTCTGTTACTAAAAAAGAAAAACAAAGCTTCATGTCCCCTCACACTGGTCTCTCATAGACATTTGCCCGCATTGCCACATTGCTGGCAATCTGTCCACAGCAGCAAAAGATTTCAGCGTGAGAGATACCAGCATTTTGGGGAACTGGGGAAGTCGCTGAAGTCTGTGTAAAAGAAGGGTTCGTTTGCATAATGCTGTTTCTAATCAAGATTATTAAGGCCTCTAATTTTAGGAAATAGCATTCTGCTCTGTCCAATGGCAGACTTAAACATTAAGTATAAAATCTTAATTATGTTAATTTTATAATTCCTTTTGAAATACTTTGTAACATTGGAGATTATTTTTTTTTTTTAGTGACCCAAATCAACCAGTGCCGCAAGATACAAAATTCATCCATACAAAACCAAATCGTTTTGAAGAAGTAGCATGGACCAGATATTCTCAGAAAGACCAACTGTATCTTCACATTGGATTAAAACCACGAGTTAAAGAACATTATAGGGCCAATAAAGTGAACCTTTGGTTGGAACTGGTACCTCATCTGCACAATCTTAACGACATTTCACAGTATACCTCTACCACAACTAAAGTGCCATCAACTGATAATACTTTCAGACCAACAAGGAAAAATTCTGTTTCTGTTACTTCAGCCTTTCCTACAGCCAAACAAGATGATCCCAAACAACAACCGAGCCCGTTTTCAGTGGATCAAAGGGACTATTCAACAGAATTGAGTGTTACTATTGCAGTTGGTGCATCTTTGCTGTTCCTGAACATTTTGGCCTTTGCAGCGTTGTACTACAAAAAGGACAAGCGGAGACATGATGTTCACAGGAGATGTAGCCCACAACGTACTACTACCAATGATCTCACCCATGCACAAGAAGAGGAGATAATGTCCCTCCAAATGAAGCACACTGACTTGGATCATGAATGTGAGTCCATCCATCCACATGAGGTGGTTCTTAGGACCGCCTGTCCCCCAGACTACACGCTAGCTATGAGAAGGTCTCCTGATGATATTCCCTTAATGACACCCAACACCATCACAATGATCCCCAACACTATACCAGGGATTCAACCCCTACACACATTCAATACATTTACCGGAGGACAGAACAATACTCTGCCCCATCCTCATCCCCACCCCCATTCACACTCAACAACCAGGGTATAGCCAGACAAGACGAAACAAACTTTATTTTTTGATGGATTACAGTAGGTGATATTACTGAAGATTACTTGGCTTTCAACCTACAAGACTCTTACTATTTAAATATGGAGGAATATTATGTGAATATACATATCAAGAACTTTTGGGGTTTTGAAAAAAATGAATTGTACATATATCAAATGAACTTAAGAAACAAACAAACAAAACAAACAAAAGAGAAAACAAAAAACCCAACTGTTTGCAATTGCTTGAAGCAGTTGTCCTGAATGATACTTTTTCATTCACATTCAAGTATTAATTTTTTGAAGATTTAAGTTACATAATGGAATTAGGCATGTGCAACACAAACAGGAAAGAACTATGACTGAAAATTTTAAAAACCTATAAATATGCACAAGGGACACACTAATGGAATGTCAGATAATTTTCACCAATTTTTATTTGGACCTGTTTTCTTGTGTAGACCATATTTACATATTTGAATAAGTACACAAAGCACCAATGCTGTTAAGGCCTTAGAAAGGGGCCCCTGCTGAAATCTGCCAGTCAAAGAAGTTTTACAGCCTGGCAGGTACAACATTATCACATAAGTGCTGTCAGTATAAAAGTTGTGGGAATAAAGGAAACTGGATATTTTTAGCACGATGTGCATGATAATTTATATGCTTGGTGGCTGTGCTGCTGATTAAGCCGTAATTAAAATTCTTCTCATCCCATTGGAGTTTTTAATAGAAGCTTTCTCCATCAATTGGCACAACCTAAAGAAGTTTTTCAAAGGGGCAAAAGTAACTACAGTAAAATATTTCACGGTAGCTTCAGAAACAGAAGGAATTGCAACAGTTCTTAAAGGTATTTATGGCATTCTAGGTACACAGTTGTGAACCCTCGCTGATACGAATCCCAGACAAAAAATCTCTATTATTAATGCTCTTTTTCCTTTCCACCTAAATAATTTCTAACTTTAACATAGCTATAACTTTAATGGAATCTCCTTTGATGAAGGATTTATAATTTGCTGTGATTTAGTTACAACATATTTAGTTCAAATTGGTAAGGTAAAGTGTGTCCAAAAATTTAATTGCAATGATATTTTGCAATATAAAAATGCCCCGATATTACCGCTCTGATTACACCTTTCAGTTTATCGTTCAGACTCATGTTGCATGTTACAAAGTTTACTTATAATGCTTTAATATAAAGTCAATTCCCTTTTTGCTATACATTAGCTTTGCCATTCAAATGAATTCTTTAGACCAGATGGCAACAGCGTAGAAAAAGAGGGTATGTAAGAACGGGGAGAGAGCCAACAACTGGAAATTTTAAAATCTGAGTACTACATATGTTTGTGTGATTTGAAATGAATGTTCTAAAATCACAAGAAATTTTTCATTCCCCTGTTGCTTTCCAGTAATTATACACCACGGTCCTTTCAAAATGTTTGTATATGTAATCAGATGTACATTTATATAAAAGAAATAATTGAGATGGACTTAAGAGCACATCCCTGATAAATACTTTCTCTCTTACCTGTACTATATTTCTATTAGACTAAAGTTATGTGATTTTTTTTTACATTTTTTCAAATTACTAGCAATTTTGATAGTTTGTAAGATAATGCGAAGAACTTTCTCTGACAAACTAACTGCAGTAACAGAAACATTTCTTTTCAGTTACTCTTTTTCAAGAATGAAAGCTTATTACACACAAAAATTGTATACTACTTGATGGAAAATTACTTTGTACTTCTTGGCCATGTTACTGGTCACTGAGTGAAATAAAGATAATCTGGATAACGAATATTATTCCAATGCTAAGAGACCTGATCTTTGCTCATTAAAGAGCTAAAATGTTTATTGCTGTTTTGTCATTTTTTAATGAAGTAATGGTAACTGTCTCAAATAAAGAGTAATATCTTAAGACCAGTCTGGTTTTTGAAGACATGAACATGCCTTCTACAATGAAAACAACTGCATATTTATGGGCCAGTCCCACCTGCAACCATTTCTCACAGAAATACTGACATTGTGACTGTATGATGTCATAGTATTACACGCAAATCTCCCCTAGTCTTCAGGAATAAGTTAAAAATGCAAATATCGACACCCAAAAAAAAGCCAAGGAACAGGCCTAATTGAAATAAATCTGCAGTATTCCGTGACAGGAAAAAAATCACGTGGGTTTTATTTGGGTGATTGAACTTTCATAAACGATTGCTAGGAAGTTCAAAGCGTGTTCGCTAACATCAAGCGCAAACGTTAAAACTGAAGCTGAAAGCGGAAGAAAGCACTGCAATTTCAGTCATTTTATTTAGCTATTTTTTAAAAGAAAGAAATCTATATATTTAATTAGTGTGTGTTACAGTCCCCAGTTTTAAATTAAGCTCTTTTGGTAGAAGCATAAAAATAGTCTTCAAAATCCAGGGCGGTCTGTGTGCAATTTCTGCCTGATGTGGTTGTGCTTTTAGACTGTGACCTGCCAATGTAAACCAATAAAAAGAATTGTCTGCCATCTGATAATTATTGTTTAATAGGAAGATTGTATTTTGCTATGTTGATGAAACAAAACAAAAAAATACAAAAATATTGATGGCCATAAAACAAGATATTCATGGAATATGATTTTATGTGCTTTTCTTAACTTTATCAAAACCAAAATAACTTTCTACTATAGTTTATTTGTGGCCATATATCTATATATCTCTATATATACAGTATCTGGTACTTGTTTACTTTTATTAGTTACAAAATAAATGATTTAGGTAAACCAAGCATGACACTACACTTTATTTCTGTCAGCCAACAGTATTTAAAATGTGAAAGATGAAGGCAACAACACAAATTTTATCACTCCTGTTTGGAAAAAAACAAGTCCGCTCCTGTGATGCAGATACTGTGAATGATATTTTAGTGGCTACTTTCTAATCAAATTACAGCAGCTGGCTTTCCGAAAGTAAGATGGTGTCCCACATTTTAACACAACAGTAAGAAAGACCAAGAGCTGTTTTAAAGCTGAAACAAAATAAAAATACAGGAAATGGTTTTGGAATATCTTCATTATGCTTCATGGAATATAAGTTTGTTCTTTTAAAAATATTTATCTGTTTAATTTGTTTTCCATGGTAGCCTACAAGAAAGCAAAACTGAGTGTGATGTTTAATTTCTTGTATCATCCTTGGACCAGATTTCCAATAAAATTAGGATATCAGTCAGTCTTTGGAAGTTCAGTAAAAATATAAAAAGCCTGCATTTATTGCTTTCACACTTTTGTAAATATGTTTGCAGACCTTTTTAAGAAAGTGTACTCTACCATTTTGAGAAAAAAAATAACAATGGAATCATTGTCTCGTTTATCTATTAAAATTACAGGCAATATAATGTGCTGTGCTGACATTTCTAGGAGAAATAAAGCAGATAAAAACGCATTTTGCTCAATGGTATCTCAGTCGGTTATACGTGGTGTTCTCCGCCCGCTGAAGCCTTGCAGGGCATGGATGAGCCACCTGAATATAATGCTCCGCAGGAAAATGTAGTTGATGTTTTCGTTGTCCGCACTAAACGTGGATTCCTATGTCACAAGACTTTAGTTATTGGATATTTTGGTTCTTGAAACGCCCTGAAAACCGGATGAATAGAGGTCTAACAAACATGTTACAGCTTTAAAGACACCACTGCACAGAAAATGCTGGAATTTCTGTTGCCAACTTCACTAAGAGATGAAACAGCTGAATTCATAAGAAGCTGTCAAACATCATGGCATTCCTTTGATGTTTGCAAGTTGTTGGTTTTTTCCTGTGGTAGTTTAAAATATTGGCCTTTTTTCGCCCTTTTTTCTAGTAATGAACTGTTACAGATGATCGCTTTTTAATGTAAGCGAACATTAGATAATTTAATTATTATTGTGAAGATGTGCTCCCAAATAAATTAGATTAATTGGAAATTCCCTGCAGAGGTTCTGTTATTTTTCATTCAAAGTTCTTGTCAAAATATCTGTTGCAGCAGTTCTGCCTTTTTTTCAGTCTGTAAGCTAAGGGACTTTCTCCAAATAACATTAAAAATCTCCTTTTCTATTTGAAATAATAACACTATAAGATTAAGATGTCCTTCTGAGGCCTCCAAATAAATATGAACAATTTGAAACACGGCGAAGGGGCTTTTACTCTAAACATTCTAATTTGATTTAATTCTGGCACATCAATACCTTTGTATGCAGACTAGAAATTAGCGGCATTTGCTAAGGCGTTCAAGGGAGCCACGCAGCAGAATCAATGAGTTAACCACCAGCCATGCGCAAAGTCCCTTTTCTCTTACGTTCTGTGAATGCTATTGTATAATTGATTTCTTACGCACAGATTCAGTACAAAGTTCACTTTGTGAAATGGGAAATGGCTAGAACAAGGTAATGAACTTTATCTGGTGGAAAATGTTTAGTAAAAAATGTTGAGAATTGCCTGGGAAGTGTAGATTTTTGTGTGCAACCTGGCGTCATTCCTTTTTGTTGATATTATAATTCTCAGTAACTCATACACAGGGGAAACTATAATTTCTGTAATAAGCTTTAGTTTCTAAAAGGAATTTTGTAAATTGTGGATTAAAGCCTATTCTGAGTTTAGTTTCCCTCACTATTGGGATGAATGAAAAACCTCATAGAATTGCAACAAATTTGTACAAGTAATTTTCATACAGTAGCTTGAAATGTTTTTTTTTTTTCCAATTGAAGATACAAGTACCATCACAGCAGTAAAAGCCATGTAAGTACTTGTTTGTCAGGGAAAATGCCTTCTTGCATATATACGCATCTTTCTCTCCACGTGCGTACCCACATGCGCTACTCCAGCCGATAGCAGAGATTTCAAAAACCGTGAATAAACAGGGAATTTTACCTTTTTGCAGCACGCGGAGTCAATTCTGCAGGTAAACGCGAGTGCTCAGTGTGGAGGTAACACCGATACCTTGTTCTGCATTCTCCACTTTTATTGACCAGATGTTCAGCTGATGGCATTTTTTTTTAGCAGCAGCTGAATTAGTATTTATCATAGGGCCATTGAAATCAATGAAGCCCTGACAATTTACACAGCTATCGATCTGTTTCCGGCCCTTTAATGTTCACCATGGCTCATCTCACCTTCCAGCTTGGCGTACCTTCTCACGCACACGAACACCCACTCACAGAAATTATTACAAGTGTAACTGCCTGATTTACGAGCACTATCAGGCACTAAAATGTGCTTTGAAATATGCTTGTAGTTACTTGTCCGTAAGTCCAAAATTCAGAAAAAAAAGAGCCTTCTGCATAAAAAAAAAATCCCCGGTAATTACGCTGATCCACACGTTTGTACCACAGTTTGCAGCCTTAACATGCTATAGTATTATGTTAAAATCTTTTTTAAAAGGAACATTCAGTTCTGTCTGATCCTCAAATCTCTACATTGACCTATATGTCAAAGACACAATGATGCTTTCCAGCCTGCTCTGCTCCGCTCCATTCTGGAAGGGAAGAGGCATACAACCGAGCCACTCGCTTGCTGGAAATTCAGGACAGAAATAGCCGGATTTTCTCGGTCCTCTGAATTTTCCCCTCTCAGTGTCAGCAACGCCAGGCGCTCAGCGTTTATGAGCTTAGCTTTAGAATCATGGCATTTAAAAAAATGGTAAATGTGGAGTTCTTAAGTCTATAGGGTTGGGCAGTTAGTATTCAGGTTTTCTGCTTTACAGCTGTAAGAGCCAGTAACTTTTTTTCAAACAGAACTTCATAATACTGGCAACCAGAGGCGATAATACCAGAGCTCAATTAACAAGAGGTTTGTGAAAGCCTGTGTGAGCTGATAACGCTTTAACTGCATTATTTATAAAAAAAAAAAAAAAGACAAATTTTGCATGTAGTGATTTTGTCCAGTTGCTGTGGAAGTTAATGAGGATTTCACTGTTGATTTTACTGAAAGAAGGATCAGTTCAGAAATCTGTATGAACTCCTGTGAGGTCCATACAGAAGTTAAACAGCTACAACCATGGCTTCTAAGAGCCTTTGGATGTTTCCAGACCTCCCCGAGTTATTTATCCATCCCTATTTCTGCAAAGACGAGCGTGTACGTTCAGGTATTGATGCTTGGTGGCTGAATAGACTTCCCAAAAGGTCACCTCACCATGATACTGCAATATCGGCTCATATATCTTATTTTTCCACAGGTCTTGTGAGCTTGGTCTCAGCACGTGGTCAGCATGGCCACATGGCTCTGGGCTGGAACATGGTTGTATCTCACGGGTGTGAAGGACAGAAAAAGAAAACTTGTGACTGCAGAGCAGTCATGGGCCAGACCCAGTACAATACACTTGATATAAATTGTCCCTGGAATAAAATGAGGGCAGGAGGCAGTTTGGGAGAGTGAGATGTGCAATGTGCCTACTTCATCCATTAACTTGTAGAAACAACTTTGGTGGTAATTTAAAGCAATTAAGACTATATGAAAGGTTCTAAAAATAATAGATGGTTTGTCACCAAATACATTTTCAGAAGTCGTGCAATATTTTACTGATTGATGATAAAGATCTGGTTGTACAGTGTTGCTTTTCTACTTTTCACAAGGTTACCTCTATGTAGTGGTGAAATTTGGCTAAGCAGATGCATAAATTTTGCTCTCATTTGCATACAGGTAAGTCTAGAGCAATTTCATGAAAGTGGAAACGTGGACCTTCACTAAAAGAGGTAAGTAACATCCAAAAGCAGTTACTCTTGGCCAGTCAGTAGAGATTCCCCTGTTAAACCATGTGATGATTTTTTCTTCAACATTCATAAATTTGCCATAAATATATTTTTCTCTCCCCAGTCAGTAACTGGAGTTAAGTGTACCACACTCTTCACAGAAGATGAAGATCATAGGAACCATTGGTTTCTTCTCATGAATCATGACTTCGGTGTCCCAGATCAGAAAATGTAATAGAAGAAGAAAAATAGCAAGCCAGGTTTTGGGGTTTCCTTGGGGTTTTTTTGCTTTTTTTTGCTATAGGCACATTTGGGTATCTTGATTCTCTGAAGGCTCACCAGAACCCTGGAAAGGATACAACCTTAATTGCCACAGCCAGGAGCTTTGTTGGGAATTTTCCTCATTCCTTGTCCAAGAGAAAAGAGCAGGGTTAAATTCATGAAAGGAGACTTCTCCCGAAAACCACGGCCAAGTGTAGCTCTGAGACACACCAAGGAAGTGTGAAAACACTTGCAAATTCTGCTATGTTTGACAGAAGAAGGAACATATACTGTCAAATTTAATAAAATATTCATAATGTTTGTATATTTGAGATTCTATTAACTTTGTTTTAAAAACCAAATAATCCTTTTTTAACAGTACGGTTTATCTTAAACCTAAAAGGGCTACTTGGTTACTAGGGTTTGGACTGTGTTGGAATGCGGCATGTGAATTCCCCTTTGTCCCGTGCTTCTCCTGGTTCCACTCTACAATCCAATGCAGGGATTTTATTTTAAAACTAGAAACTCTCTGCTTTTATTGAGTTGCTTCAGTATGGATTACTGCTAGGTGCAGTTTGTTCTCTCCAATGCATTTATCATTTATTCAAAAAGTATATTATCCCAATCCGTTCAGTTATGATTCATTTTCTTATTTTTTTCTTACTTCCTTTAAGTTTTGGGGTTTTTTTTTAAACTGTTTCTGTATAAGTATAATTTTATTCTTCTTCATGCCGTCTCACATTGTTACTACTGTCTCACACAAATGCAAATATTTGAAATAATTCAAAATCTCTCTTTTCTTCACTTATTTTTGTCAGTCTTCTTGTTCCTTCTAATTGGAATTCTGCTTTATCTTGTTTTTCTTGTAGCTGCGTATCCAGGGCTATTCACAGATGATCTCTTTTTCTAGAAGAGTAGCGTTTGGGTACAGAACAGCTCTGGAGACTAAACTCCTTTATTAACTTATGAACTCCCAGCCACAGAGGAATTGCTACTCAGGATGGTAATGGAAATCCATCTACTCTAGTATCTCTGGCGTCTGGCATGGCCAAGACCAGTTGCTCGTGGGTAGGTACAGGAATCCCTTCCGTCAGGGCTGGCAGGAATGTGCCAAGAAGTTCACAGCCATCACCGAATTATCCTCACGCACGTGCCAGGAGGTCATTTTCCCCTTTGAAAGATGCTGGAGGTGCAATTTCACAAAGCCAACCTTGAGCTAAGGCGAGAATGTGCCTCCAGAAATAAGCAGTGACTTGCAAACTCTGCTGCTTGCTAGATTATAAAGCTTAAAGAGGCTACGAATAGTTTCTAGCTCATGGCCACACTTCAGACAAGTGCTGATGTATTTTCCCCGGCTGCAGACGCTCAGACCTTTGTTCTGAGGTGGGCTCTGCTGCGGAGCCCGGGTCTCTGCTACAGCTGATCCACGGAGCTGAGCTCCTGCTGCCCCACTGCAGTAAACAGCAACATTCCCATTGATTGCACCTGGAAGGATGAGCACCTTCCCTAGCAGAAGGGAATGAGTTACAGATGTGGAGCATCAAACACAATGTTCTACTGTTTTATAACTTGAAACAGCCCTTTGCCTCCCTTCCTGAAGAGCAGAAGGAGCCTGATAGTTTGGATAGGAGGGTAGGAGGTGGTTTTGCTGTAGATTTCTGGCTGGCTGTAGAAGGCTATCAGGACAAAATTCTTCTTTCCTAAATTTAACTACCAAGATCAGGTGCCTAGTGTAAGGAAGCTGGCTAGACCTTATCTGAAGTTAGTAAGAGGGTGAATTTTAGCACTGGGTAAATCATAGTCTACTGGTATCTGGTTTTCCCTGTTGACTAAGAGGGAACCAAGAGTAGGTGAAAAAAAATTGCTGTCCTTCTGATACACTTAACTAACTATGACAGCCTGAAATCTTTTCATGAGATAAAGCATTTATTTTTATATATGTATGCTATTGATAATTATTTCTTTTTAGTTGTATAGATCAGAATGATAGCTTTTTACCATCATTGTTTATTTTATTACTACAGTGCCTATGGCTAAGGGAATAAGACCAGCAGTGATAAGAATTAAATAGCAAAGGCTCTGAGGCAGCATGAAGTAATGAAAAAATCCTCACTTTAAAAATATTATAGTGTAGGAACTTTCCAATGGTAAGTGTAGCTAGGACTGGAGCAGGTTGCATGTGGCTTCTATAGCAGAGAATGCATTTCAGAACGGATTCTGCCTTGGGATGGCTAGATGGGCTGGAGATTTTCTTCTTATTTCTTCCATCTCCCTAAATAGCACCAAGATTCTTAACAGATAAGGCGCAGTTGTGTGGTTTACAAGAATTGCTCGTTCCACAACATGTTATTTCATTCCATGTGACGTTACTTTGTGAGGGGTAACCTTTGTTAGGAGTGAGTTAGCAAAGTGGAAATGCAGAACAGAGAAATGCCGTAGGGGAGAGAAAGCAAGGGAAAAGAGCTGGAGGAAAAAGCTCAGCCCAGAGGAGTGAACTTCGGGGATCAAACCACTCCTGAGCAGTCTGGCACACCAGCAGAGATGGAGGCTTCTTATAGCCCTTGGTGAGACTGCTGGGTTTTGCCAGTTTGAGTTTCTTTGATCAGTGGGCTGATCCTTCTCAGAAGTCAGGATGGGTTTCGATGCGTTTAACACACAATAGTCGTACTTAACAAAAAAGACTAGCTGCCTGTTCCGGTGCAGTGGGGCCCTTTTTTATGTAGTCAGGCATTCCTCTTTCTCCTCCTAGTTTTGAGTGTGTTTGTAGGCTTCAAACCTTTGTCTAAGGACTATAAGAGACAGTAGGAACAGCGAGAGCTCACATATAAAAAGGATGAGTTGTATTTTCAAAAACTGCCCAAAAGCAAAGGGGGTTTTATTAGTTGTAAGCAGCAAAACAAATTATTTCTGTCAGCTTAGCAGCCTCTAGTTACAGTGTCACAGCGAGCTGCACTACTTTAACCTGTGTTGAGCATGAAGATGTACAATAGACGGATCGATGTCAAGCACTTGAAGAAGGGTTTACATGAGTATTTTTAGACTTTTGTGTGGTCTCTGACATCTGTTTGACAAGCACTTAAGACCACAAGATTTATAAAACGCATGCTTTAGAGCTATACCTTATTTAAATCATTGCCAACTTACTTTACTGGAGAGAGAACTGATTGTTGTCCTGTAAATCATTAGTATTATGAAGAGAACTACGCAAAATGTGATCACGTATGTCTCAGAGAGCAGTTACATGAATGACTTTGCTGCATTTGTTCAAAGCTCTGAACCTCATGCTGTGTGTTGCAATCAGATTAACTGAAAAGCTAAAACCAAACAGAAAAAAACAGATAAAACTGATAGCAATATTTGCCACACACTGAGGTCAAAGAGGTATAAAAACTGGCAGATATTGATGGCTTCATTGCCTATGAAACTACTGAAATTATCCATTTAGAGGAGAGATCAATAGGAAAAGCACCAGCTAATGGGGACTACCTGTGGTGCAATCATCATCAAGTGCATGTCCATCCTGTTGATCTATAAGGCTTCTATAAAACTGTTTTTTTCAGATCAGAGGTCAAAGCTAGAACATTCTGAATTTCAGAGAACAGCTGTGAGCATTCAGAAGACTCATTGACTCGAATATCTTCTAGGAACTCTTTATTTATTTGAAGAATTTGCCAAGGCACTGTCATCTGTGATGATGATTAACCTAGATACCAGACATAGCAGACTTTGGTTTAGAGTAGAATTGTATGGATTAAAGGTGGGTATGATAACATTTGGTTCACATCGGTTCAGCCAAAAAGAAGCTTTCTTGATAGAGTGACTTTTACCTATGTGTCCCTAGCTTCAGTCTTGCATCGTACGTGGCATTTTCTGAGGAGGAGAGGTAAGGAGCTGGTGCAGCATGCTTACCTGCAGAACAGCCTTGCTTGGCTTTCACAAAGTTAATGAAGAGCTTTTCTAGGAAATGGGAGATATCTTGTCTTTCATCCCTGACAGCAGAAATTTCCCTGCTGCTGTTCAGACAGTTAGTTTCTGCAATTAAAATTACATTAATATCTACTCTCTTTTCTCTCTCCATTCTTGTAGGTATATGCTAATGAAACAGGAAATCTTGAATGTTCTTGTTCAACTTTTGAATTTAAAAATGTCTTTGCCTTGTTGATGTTAGTGACCGCACAACCCTAGGAAGTTACGAAGCTGTTATGCATATGCACATTTGGTTGGTGATTGCAAGGCATACTGGAATACAACAGTACTGTACAAGGACATGACACTGTAAAACCACCATTCATCTTCAGACCACAAACACTGTGGCCTCCATAGCTCTGCTGGCTGTCTTGGCAGTGTGAAAGGCTCACTGGAAAATCAAGAAAGGTTATCAAACGGCAGCACTGGCACTGGAAAGCAAGTCTTTCTGCAGGCTGGTAAGGATAAGTGGTTGTAGCCCCGCCGAGTCCATTGGGGCCCCTTCTACATGGCATTTGCAGGCATCAGACTGAAATGCAGCAGTAGGGAGCAATCAAAGAGCTTATTTCAGGTTTTTATCACTGTAGAGATGTTAATGGATCTAGGGCCATGGTCTTGTGTGCTAAGGAAATAGGAACAGCAAATTGAATCTTGGTAAAATCTTAAGAAAAAACAAGTAAACATTTTCTGAGGCTAAAATTTTCATCTGAGCTGTTGGCTTGCTGATGACCTTAACTCACAGATGTTATAGCAGACCTGCTGTGGTTTTGCCGCACACTAGGTGACAGCGGCCGGAGTATTCAGGTGCATGTTCCAAACTAGAGCACATCTGTAGCTACTTCTTCAGCCTCATCACTTCTGTGATCAGTCCGTAATCCCTCAGGTAGGTGCTGAGCTTATGTTCCCTGAATGTTCATCCTGGGTCTATGTTCTATGGTCAGTGCCTTCTCCTGGGTAGAGAAAACTGATCATGCTCTAAGGAGCTGAACTTGGAATTTGCAGACTGGAAATCTTTGGCATCCTACATAGCAAATGACGTAGGATAGGCTGCATTCCTCCCATAATGTGAATTTATTTTTAAGATGGGATCATTAAAACTCAAAGAGAAAGAAATTCTATAACAATTTCACCAGTCATTTGTTTCTCGATTTAAAAAAAAAAAAAAAAAAATTTTCATATTTCCATTGGTCAAATTTAGTAATACCTTTAAGTAATATATAGAAAGATAGCCTATATTTTTCACAATTATTGCAAAATTATACTGCAGTTATTATTCTGAATGAACCAGTTCTATTTCATATGTCTTCAACAACAAGAAAGAATAGCAATAAAATATAATGATCTGTAATCTCACCATTTACCACATGCGAGCCTGAGATGCCGACCCACAAGAGAGATCCTCCAACATCTACAAGCTCATTCAAAGTAGCAACCTCAGAGCTGCTTTGGATTAAACTGGCATCACGTTCCAAGAGCGGGAGTCTCTGCAATGCGATGGTGCGTGTGAACTGGGCAGGGGTAGCGAGGGGACAGCGGTACCTGACCTTTTTCATCGCCATTCAGTGATCTATGGAAGATGGACAGGACCAGAATGGCACAAACCTGTTTTGTTACTACCAGCAACCCCACTCTAGCTCCTTTACGTGCGGTCCCTCTTTCTTGCCTTGGAGAGATCCATAACAGCATGAGCTTGTGCCCAATTAGGCAAGAGTTAAAACCAGCAATTAAAAATACTAACATTTAATTTTAGAGTGGAGGCAGACCGGAATATTCCAGAGTAGACAGCAGGGTCAACAGCAGGCATGGTCTGTAAATTGACTCTGTCTGGTGTGAGCAAACTAGGTAACTGCTGATTAGGCAGGTCTTGTGATGTGCCTTTTGTGAAAACAAATTCAAGCTGCAGCCTTCCATACACAGTACAGCTGATGATGGGTTGTTACTTAAAGGTCTGGGAAAGCAGCTCTCAGATCCCAGGCTTGTCAGAAAAAACAGCAGGAGGGGGCACATATAATGAAAACAAATGTACACAGAGAACTGGACGGGTAACACCGGTGCAGAAGTCAACGGTGTGATGTGCCCTGAAATGTATTGCAGGACACTGTGTAAAGTCAAAGCTGACCCAGGACACTGAAATAGCTTCCGTGTATTTATTACTTGCTGTGCTTGGGTCCTGATGGGGCAAACAGTATCAGTTATGCTTTTCTTCCCCTATGCAGGATGTCACAGTCGTTAAGATACGTCCTATCCTTGGAGAAAGAGACTGTAAAATTGCACTGACAGGTACAGCTGGTTGTAGGAGGAAGAAAAAGCAGCAGCTAGCGATGGCCGTGCTGGGGGAGGCTGAAGGGCACTGACAAGTGCCATCGCCAGCTGGGGCGGTGCTGATGTGCAAAGTGCAGGTCGGCATCGGAGATGGTGGCGGTGGGTGCGCAAGCTATTCCTGTAAGCCCCAGTGGCCACAAAACATGTTCCTGTCATTGGGTATGAAGACGTGGTTTTCAGACAGCACTTAATGAATCACTTCCCTTACAAATGAGGAGCAGAAAACATCCTTTAATCAACAGAACCCTCTCATTGCTGTTGATAACAGTTTTTTTTCACAGGTGTTTTAAAAAAAAATAAATCTCATTTCCAGCTGTCGCATATGCACAGTTCTCAAAATAGCTGAGAAATTGGAAGCCATTTTATGGATTTTTAGGTTTTAAAGAACTTTCTGACTGGGAGATGGGACTGAATAGGAAAAGGTGATAAGAGGGGGGCACTAGGCTGATTTAATTCTCGTGAGCGTGAGACCACACTCACTAGCATTAGGAATAATTCTTCTTGTTGTTATTTAATTCCTGGTAGTAGGTACTAATTTTACAAAAAACAAGAACTGTAGGAAAATATACTATAATTATTAGTTGACCTACTCTGCAAAAGGCAGCTGCTGTAATTTTGCATGCAGTTCCAGCAGCAGCTGTTTATCTAATGAGCTTTGGAAGACCAGCTCTCCCAGCCTGACAGCTCCAACAAATACAGAAGCATGGCAAAAAGTGGCATTGATGTTTCAATAAGTGACGTTCTTTCCTCTGAGTCAGCATGAACAAAATGCCATGGAAGAGTGCTGGAGGCGCTGGGAGGCATCACCTTTAAATAAGGCTTAAAGCCAGCACCCATCTTCTCATTAAGAATGAGAGAGTCTCCAGCACACAGATGATAAATATGTGTATGTGGTCATAGACCTCAAGGAATCTATGGAGGACAGAGACATTTTGGGGAAGGAGAGATACATTTTGGTTCTTTGCAATATGTGTGAGCTTAATAAATGCTATCGACTATTTCTGCATTGCATAAGCTAGCTCTAAACAAAGTAATTCAGGTCTCTTAAACAGGAGTCCTGTCGTAGCACTGGACCTTCATCCAGAAGTTCTCTGCAGGTCCATATGATGCTGCTGCTCCAATATAGTGCAGTGTAAGGCTTGTACCTTTATAGCATTGTGCCAGAAAGTCATGCTCTTGTCACCTTTGCGGTTAAGCCTCTAGCCAAGATGTTGCTTCTAGTGGTCTGTTCTTGCTGCCAACAGCTGAACCCTAGAAAAATGTTCATATTCAGGAATCGTAAGTTGGAATTAAAGCTGCGTTTCCCATTTGGCTTTGTTCTGATCCACAATTGTTCTCACAGTGCACTTAAAAATAAAATGACCTCTTTCTTTTTCTAGCTGCGGTCATAATTGTCATTCCCCACCAGATGCCCTAACTTCCCACTGCGCCCCGCCGTTTCTTCTGCCCCTGTTGTCTCTCAGTCCAAAGAGTTTCTGAACAAGAGACATGCTTTTATGGAGCCTGGCAAAGCTTCAGAAGGGAAAAGGAAAAAATCAATACTGCTTCAAAGCAAAGTCTTTGCTTCAGTGAATATGACATTTGCCCTTTCTTCACTAGTGGGAAAAACAACAAGGACACTTACACTGGCAATGGAAATAGAATGAACAACAACAGAGAGACCTTCCAGGTTTGACTTGTAAAGGGAAATAACTTTATAGTCATTGTCCCTGTTTGGCGACATCAAAAGCAGGTGTAGAGTGTTAGGCGGTGCAGTCTGGGAATGAAGTGGAAAGTAGCACAAAGTCAAAGAGAAGAGTTGAAGGAATTTGGAACAAGCGATAATGGACTCGGCTGAAGAAACTGCGGAATGAAAGACAGGACATGGAGGTCAGGTCCATCGCTGCATAATCGAATCAACTATAAAATGTCACCTGCAAAGGTGGGCCATAATATTAAAAGGACCTTCCAGTAAGTTTTACACCATTTTGACAGCTTCGCAGCAACTGAAAATGGCAACAGAACCTCACATTTCGCTAACGAACAGCTTCCCAGTAGGGTCGAAGCAGGTCAGAATTTTTCCAACAGAAGTCAAAAATGCCAGTTAAGGAAATTATTGTTTCTGCAAAGGCAAAACATCTTTGAAAGACTCTCACTGATGTTTTTGGAGGATTTACAAAAATGTAAACTAAATGTAAACCTTACAAGTCTGCTTCAATTACTTTTCATACTCAAGTTTCCATCAATTTCATTTTCATTTTATTTTGACTGGGTTTTTTGTTTCCAGTTCCTTTTGTTCAAAACTAGATGCTTGTTCCAAGTTCTTAATTTCATTCTGTTTTGACTATGCCGCTTCCTAGCTAGTTTTCCAAGTTGTTTTGTTTTGATGTTTCTACTTCTGTGTCATTCTTCACATGAACTTTGTGGAGCTCTTTCTTTTGGAATAACATGCATTGTTTCAATAGGCTCTGTGTAATTATTTGGAAATAGTCTTTTGTAAAGAAAGTATTATTTTCCTTATGTGAAGCTGTGCCTTCAGCTGCCACTAGCTTTGTTGTAGCTGCTGGCCGGTGCAGTGGATAATTTGCAGCACCTAACTTCCCCCACTGAGAGGGGATCCTGGGTCAGCTGCTGTTGTTGCAGTCATGTAGTGGAGCAGACTTCATCCTTGGTGAATCAAATAGCACGATTTCTGAGGAGCACACTCGTAGTGTAGCAGGACAGTCATGTACTCATACTCTGACCCCTGTACTTGTGCTGGGTGAGAGTTCTGCAGCTACAAGAATCAATAAAAATGTATTGATTTCTCCACACCATCATAAAGCTTGTCTGCTCTTATCTCCAGTTTGCAAGCTGAAAAAGGAGACTGAAAAACTACAATTGTCTTAGACTTTCTCTCCTTTTTCCTCCTCCATTCCACGCTTCTCGCACAGGAGACCAAGATCTGTTTCTGACAGAGCCACCTGGCCAGGGAGCCATAGCCCCACTCGCTGTATCACAGCATCCTACTCTTTTAACACTTGGGTTGTGAAAATAGCTGCTTTTGAAGCTTTCTGAGTAAGGAGAAGTGCGGGGGGATTGCCCCAAAGGCTGAAGTTGAGTGACTTCTCTGGGGCTTAACTCATCCCTCTACATGCAAGCAATGGTAGTCAAGGAAATGTAATGTGAGTGAAGAGCTCAGTGCATCTCTGGATATTCCAGATTCGTGTAAATTTGCTTTTTCAGGGTCATTTCAGCTCCCTTTGCAACTGTTTGATGTTTTCTGTTCTAGGAAGAAGGTAGGCAGCCATCATTCATCTGAAGAACACGGGAATATGCTCCCCTGTTAAAAACTGCCTCAGTGGTAAAAATGAAGCAGGTGAAGGGTAAAGCAGTATTTTCAATAATATTTAATTTCACAGAAACTGTCACCTAAAGCCATACCTGTCAAAAGGTGAGTGGGCAGATGTCTGCTTCTGGTACTCACACAGACTACTTGGGAAGCTTGGCTTCAGGCTTCTGGGGATGGATGCAGCTGTTTGTCAGCTCTGTAGTCAGCCTTGGTTAAATACTAAAGTCCTGATAAAACACATGGAATGCAGTCATAGAGCAATCAGATTGGAACAGATTTACCCAGAAGACAAAAACGCAAACCCCCTGCAAATTGCAGAAAACACTTTGAGGATTTCCATGATTTCATCAGCTAGGTCAGCATTATCACTGAACAGTCATGGCAGAGTGTTACAGAACAAGAAAAAACGTGACCAGAAACATCTTATAGCATTTGAAGGTGTCAGTCTTGGATGCCTTTGTTTCTATGGAGAACGAGGGCTTTAACACTCAGCTGGTCCCATTGAGAAGATCCCCAGCTGCACCAATTTTGATAAAAATACGTGCAGTATGGCAGGCAGGTATAACTGTTATGGTAGATATGTGTGACCACTGGTCAAATGACCAACTGTGTATCTGTCATATCTATATTTAAATTGTATGCTACTTAAGGCAATGTATTTGTGGCATAAAATGAGTAGCCACCGCTTTCTGCTCTACCAGCTGGAGGGTGAGGCAGACTCACTGACAAACAGCAAAACGCTATGGTTTACCTGCCATATTACCATTTGTGACTTTCCCCACCTTCATGGTTTCAGGCCCATAATTCACAGTTTCACCCTGTTGGGGCCGTTGCACGCGGGACATTGAGGCCGGCTCTCATGCACAGAATATTATTAGCGGGGTCTGCAGCTGGGAACACAGAAGGAAAAGGGAAAACTCCTCTGTGGGCAACTGGGAAGAGCAGTGGTGGGGTCCCCAGATCAGTGTCCTCTGGGGACTCTCTCCAGTGCAGCAGCGGTGAGGATGAAAAGGAAGATGATGATGGTTTTTGGCATGCTTTTCCACTATTTACTATATGCTTTTTTCAATGGGATCAACTCAGACTCCCTCTTGGATGTTCCTCTTTGTGGCATGATTACAGCTAAGTTGAGCATGGTAATTAGATAGGGGCATTGCACATTGGTCGTTACCCTTCTGTGCACATGTATGATTGGATAATATTTTAGTATTTAAAATACTAATAGTGTTTAGTATACAAATACTGCTTTGTTGTGGGCTATGTTTTATTTGTCTCTAATATAAACTAACATCTACAAAATGAGGTATGGAAAGGTTGGGGGAAAGGGCTGATTTTCATACCAGTGGTAATGGCTTCCAGGAGAACCTGCCGTATAACATTACTGGGGTTTGCAGGTGCAAAGCCGTGGGAACGATAAACAAAGACGTGAGAACAAAGGGAAAGCACTGCCTCAGCAGCTGATGTGAGAGGTTACAGAGCTGCAAAGAGCAGCCCCTGAGCACTGCTAAGGCTGAGGCACCTAAGGCACAGCACAACAGGCCAAACTCAGTTTTAGCATGAGCAAATGCGATGTCGTAGTGCTCGGTGTCTCATCTTGGCCTCAGACTTGAGCCATATGCAATAAAGTATAAGAACACAGCCTTTACATCAAGATATACATGCGAGCCAATATATACTTTGGGTTTCATTCTAGACTGTTAAAATATGGTGTTTATTCAAAGGAAAAAGAATATAATCCTTCCTAAGTAAACATAAACTCACATCTCTTCGCTCCCTGCCGCACGGAAATCGGGACTCTGTAGCCCACAGATCACAAAGTGAGTCATGCTGAAGTACAGAAAATATAGCCCAATCAAGCTGGTAAAACAACCCAGATTTTAGAGATGAAGGTCTCTAAATTAAGTGTGTTCTGCTGCTGACCCCCAGGCTGTTAAAGCTCATGACTGTTTGCTCCAGCGCCGCAGTTGCTATGGCAATTCATATAGACAAAAGCAGTAACCTTTCAGGATCCAACCAGGTAAAAAACTAGGACCTAAATTATACTCAGAAACAAACAGGAAGCTGATATAGATGCCAAAGAATCGATATACTGTATTCTTGGTGTCTAATACCATTTCACAGGCAGGCGGCTACATTCTGTAGAAGCTGCACATTCCCAGTGCCTTTGAACACTTGCACCACACAGAGCACATTGCAGCAACTCTGACTTGGGGAAAAAAAAATCAAAAAACTCTTGTAAAGAAACTGGGAAAAAGCAACAAAGGTCTAAGCAGACCCAGGCAATGCCTACTTGGATGCTACTCTAAAAAAAATGTCAGATAGTGTCTTAGTAGAAGCTAGATGAGGTATTTTTCAGATTCTTTGATGTGATGCTACGATGGAGCCCAAGCACCTGTAAATGACAAATCTCTTTAACAGCAGGGAGACAAGCATGTGGATAAGATGGCATTGGTTGTATTTTAGAGATAGCAGGCTGGACCTTGTTGCCATTTCATTAGGGAATCCATCTTGTTCATGCTCTAGGACTACAGCACCTTAATTTGCATTAAAATATGCTTCTCCCTAGAAATGGAATTGGAAAAGACAACAGAATTGTCAGCAGCTACTTTTACACAATTGCATAATCTTAGTTTTGTCCTCTCCAGTAATGAAATCAGTGATATAAGAGATTTATCAGATGGAGACCCTAGATTTAGCACACTGAAACTTTCTCATGTCCCTTACACACATCATTATAAAGCGCAAAATATCACCCCGAACATCAGATAAAACATGTATCCGAATCTGCACTTCTCAGAAGGATTTTCAGTCCCTGGCTTCTTTTTCCTCACTTGGAGGTGCAAATGACCCAAAATGGGTGACAGACGCGAACTCCCATCCTTCCCTGCAAGGCAGTCCACAGAGCTTCTAGATGGGCCAAACCAGAAATGCTGCGACTCCGACCCGCCTGCGGCACGAGAGATCTTCCTTATGGGGCACTATCAAGCCAGAAACAGTCGCCCACAGCAAAGTTGCAAGCATGAAAGCCTGTCAGCTCTCATCGACTGTCATAACAGGACTCACCCTGACTGTACCAAGAATTTGACCGAGCCAATATCACTGTTAACGTTGATGAGCATCATTGCAGGGAAGAAGTGACTGTATCTCCCGTTGGGTACAGCTCCTCCTCGCAAAGCAATGTGCTGGTGCAACTCGGTACTGTAACATTTCATTCCTTGCCCTGCCTGCACATCTTCCTTCTCGGAGAGCTGCAGACACACCAAGTAAATCAAAGGTATAAGAATTTATGCAACCCAAAGCAGCACTGGATTTTTGGAATGACATCATGATTGTATATGGGTACTAATAAAAGGCAAAGGTTCCCTGAAGCCGCAGGCTATAAAGTGTAGTAGAGCAATATGATTAAGACAGAGTTAAGCCATATTAAACTTTGAAGAAAAAGGCATTCCATAGTGACATGTTAATAGATCCCAGGAAAGATTTGTTAATGGACTAAAAATTGAGAAGCTCTTTGTAGGCAGCATTAAGGAAAAAGAAAATCACTATTTCTCTACGAGTGAGATTCACTTAAAAAGAAGCCAGAGAAGGCAAGAGCGCCGGGTGCAGCCGGGGCTGCCTGCCTGGGGCCTGGAGGCAGGAACGCGGGGCTGGTCCCTGCGCGCTTCCCGCCCCGGTGCTGCACCATGGGTCTGCACGGCCACACCTGCGTTAGGGCTTTCTTCCCATCCCGCCGAGCGTACGCGTGAATAAAACCTTATGATTTGGGTCTACGAAGGTGGTTTGGGATGTGGTGATTTCCTGAAGACTTCTTCCAGAGTGTGAACCACGGAGTGTGTCACAACATATATCCAAATAACGACTATTTTTCAATTAAAAGGCGCTGCAGTTGGGCAATAGGTAAAAATGAAATGCGGTGTCGTCAAAGCCTGAACCTTGTAAGGACACCGAGCCCAGTAAAAAACTTCATCTGGCTGGTATGAGACACTAAAATTTTCACTGATAGCCACCTGAAAGCAATTGTAATAAGGGGAAAAAAATGGCAGTAAAATGTTTGTCTTGGCCTGCTCTCACTTCTGTGATCTCCTTTCCAAGCTGACATATTGGAAGCCACAAAAGTGGCAATATTTCGGAGCACACTCGCCTCTGAAAGGCAGAAAGCACCAGAACGAGTAATACTGTCTCCTCTCAATCGTGAAAGGCTGATTTATTCTTGCCGCATTATTATAAAAGGTATCATATATTTTGTAACATGCTGCAAGCAGTGGGGGACCTTTACTTGGCCCGTCTCATATCTTTGGCTCAGCTTTATTTTTCTAATCAGATACTTTTAGGCTCCCACAATATTAAACAAAAACAGAGCAAAGGCAAATAAATCAAGCACCTTTCTTCAAATTAGTTCATAATCTCTCCTGCAAGCGGTCAGTTTTGCATTAGCTATCAAGCACTTTTCTCCCATGGCACTGAATTCCATGAATAAAATTTCTGTGATGATATTCATGTATAAGAAATTAAAACCTCCTGGTTGATTTCTAGCTTCCAAGTCCACAATCTTAACTCCAGGTTCTTTCTTTTCTCCGCTGCCTTGTCCAGATGCACCTAAGCCTCTCAGATTTTCATACCATAAACTCTAACCTGCGTTTCCCAGACAATGAGAAAGTGGCACCATGAACTTTGGATGTGGCTTCAGAGAGGACTGGACGTTACCAGGGGTAATTGCACAGCCGCTGTTGTACCATCAAACACAGAGCCCTCTTCTGCAAAAGAGGCTCTCCTACATGTTTGATGTGAGCAGTGTATATCAGCGGTGACAAGAATTAATAAAACAGCCGCCTAAACCCCAGCACTGGTGCTGCTGCAGTCCAGCATTGCTGTGCTTCTGCTGGGATTTCTGCAAACGGTTCCTCAGGTTTTTTATTCAGCCCTGAGGCTACGAGGCACCATGGCCTGGCAGCGTGCTAAGGAGTGTGGCACCCGGCTGGTGCTTGTCACCCCTCATGCGCCCAAGCCCCAGCTCAGTCCTGGCGATGGGGTTGCTCTCCCACCCTTGTGACCAGGTGTTTTGCATTTGGGAGCCCAAAACCAGGCTGAGCTCAGGTGATGCCGGCTCCTGTCAGGTAATCGCAGCCAGGTGTTTTGCATTTGGGAGCTCAGGCATTGCATATAGGAGCCAAAGTGGAAGTGGCTTGGTTTAGTCCTGTGAGCATCAGCAGTTGCAGGCTGGCAGCTGGGAGGAGGGACGTGCCGGCCCCCCCAGGAGTCTCTGCTGGAAAGAAACTTCCAGAAAGAGGGGGCAAAAGCAGAGATGTGAGGTGAGAAGGGAAGAGGTGGGCAGATGGCAGAGGGGAGCTGCAGCTCTGGGGCCATGATCTCCTACAGCTGCAAAGCAGGTTTGGAGGAAAGGCTTAAAAGAGTGAGACACCCATAATATCCTCAGTCAGGGAAGGAGATCCCTCCCCAGAGTGGAGGTGGGTGTTTGACCCTCTGAAGGGGAAGGTAGGAAGCATTTATATGGTTATTTTACAGCTACTTCTGAATGGAAGTGTCTTGAGGTAGGGGTAAACCAGGGGAGTTAACAGAAGTGCAGCTAAGGAGCCATACTCACTTTGTTTTTCATGCAGGAAAGCAATATAATGAGTCCAAAAAATGAATTCGGTATTGGGCGGGAAGGGTCTTTTTCTAAAAGAAGTAATATATTTTTCTAACAGAGTTCTATGCAATAGGAAAATGTCTAAGTGTTGACCTGCTTAGGATACTTATGATCTTAATTACTTTATTGATTAAAGGTTTACACTATATAGATATTTTGTTCTTTTTTTTTTTTACCTCTCATGTTTTTGCTACAGTTAGCACGAATATTTAAGATACAAGAGATAGAACTGTCCTAGGGCTTTTTGTTTGTTACATGTCACAGGGTTTTTTTTTTTTTTAGATGATTTCCATATTAATAACTACTTAGCTTTTTCTTCTGGCTTTTGTTTTCCTTGAGGAAATTATACCCCTTCTCTCCTTGTGGAAGGGGGGGGAGTGACTTAGGTGTTGGTTTTTTTTTTTTATATCAGTATGTATTCTTTAAGTGAGAACAGTATTGCTTCCTAAAATATCTAGCTTCTGTTGAGCGCAGTAAATCATGAAATTACGTATTTATCATTTCTTTTTATTTTTTTAAAGGCATGATAGAGAGGCAAGCCATTTAGCAAATCAGGTACAAAACTAAGATCTATATTTTAAGAGCTGCAGGGGAGTTGGAAGAAAATTGGCTCTTATGATGAAGCGTTATTCAGTCCATCACACATGTGAAGTCCAATTTTGCCCCTGAGGTGAAGAGACTGGTATTTTTTTCCCTTTCTATATAACCTTGGAATTTGCAGGATTTTCTTACGTGCCTTACTGTACCACTTGGCAGTGCCTCTGAGACATGTAATGATTTGGGATATGCTAAGCATGGCGGGGGCAAATATGTGTCTATTTGCAGAGCTAGGCAGTAAGGGTGGCAGGAATGGGACTTAGACTCTTAAGGCTGCTATCCAGTCCTGTTTCCCCAGTAGCTGCTCTTCACAATGGGAGAATGGGGATTTTATTGTTTGTTTTGTCCTGGACCTCTACCAATTTTCATTGCTCTTGATAAAGAATTAATAAAAATCAGCGGTGTTTGAATTAATGTGTGTGTGTGTCCTCAGGACCAGCCCAGGGGTCTGGAGTGTTGTGTGAGACCTGTGTAAAGTATTAGGGAGTCACCAACACCTCTATATCACCCCAGCGTCACCTGTGCTTTAGGGCTCTGTGGTTAGGACTGCCTCATGCTCCTTAGCAGTGAGTTGAAGGTAGGGTAAATTGGCCATTAAATTAAAAACTGAGAGACTAAGTCAGCTCTACTTATTTGAATGTGTTGTGATAAATCATTAATAAATACATCCCAAGAGGCAGGGATGGGTGCATTGTGGGTCCCCTCCTGGGCAGAGCTTCTGCAAGCAGTATTTTCAGCATCCTGGAAGCAATGTGTGGTTTTGGAGGGCATGGAGAACAAGAGGAAAGGGGGGTGTGCTGCAACAGCACCTCGTCAGTATTTCCCTTCTTTCATGTACAGCTTATTACCTTTAGTGTCACTGTGATGCATGAGAGTGACTGTGAGTGATGTTGATTGTGTGCTGTGGGGAGGATGGAGCTTGAATTCTCCTCTTTGACTTTCCAGCACTTCTTTCTGGTACAGAGTAAGATTATTTTCTTGCCTTTTCCTGTTCCTCTTCAGAGCACTCTAAGAATACTAACAGCGTTGTTCTTCCAGTGTGCTTTGCTAAGCACAGGGCTGCAAAACCCAGCTGGCACTTGCACAGAGATTCATATGGAAAACTGTCCTGGCTTCCTCTTCTTAACCCTCTATAAGGCCAGCCATTCTATGTTTCAAGATATAAATTAAAAAAAAAAAAAGAATATAATGTAGAAGCTGCTGTTGTGTACAGCTCCATAGTTGAGATTGATGTGTTAAGACTGTTGCTTGAAGATAGAGGGCAAATCTTATGAAAATGTTGGTACTTTGCCCTGTAAAAGAGAAGAGAGGGATAAAAAAAAAAAAAAAAGAATAAGGTTTGGGTAGAAGGAAAAATAATTTGAACAGTATTCTGAGCAAAAGAGCCAGAAGGAAGTCGTACATATTTCAGAGAGACAGACTGGGCAAAGAAGCCCGGCAAAGAAAATCCTTGTAGCAAAGCTGTTAAAATGGCATTGTCTTAGAGCGGTGAAACAACTCTGCTTTCTCGCATTTCTCTGCATGAGTTAACTTGACCCCAAGCCATTGTTTCCTATGGAAGTGGAATAATGTGATAGGCAGTGTGAGGCAACGTTATTTCAAGTCTTTCAGCATTGCTTCCTGTAACCAAAAAAGTAAACATGGACATCAGCATGTAAACAGGATGCTCAGCTGTAAATTAGAGCAAGATGTAGCTTGTTCTACATTCAGCTTTTCCAAAAATAATTCTGCTTTAGTAAATAAGACATTCTGTATGTGTATCCTACTTTAACACATTTCAGATTGCTGTCAACAAACTGTAGGATTTTAGTAGAAGGTGTTTGCTAAATAACAAGTAAGGCAAACTGGATTTCCTAAATCAGACCTTCTCTGGTTTTGATGCTAAACTTTTGTATGGAATATGCCTTTTCCGTATGTGGATAAATGGCACTAGGGATTTACTGTTCTATTTGTGAATGCGGCTGTTCTTATAAAGCAGTCTTATGGTTGAGATACTGGGATAAACAGGCAGCGGGTGTTCCGGTTCTAGCACTGCATTATTGGGTTTTTTCTTTTTTAAAAAATACATTTTGGCAAGTAGGGCTGGCTTTTTTGGAAGCAGATTCTTTTCTTTCTTCCCCCCTGCTCCATTTTGCTGCTGGCCAAAATGTGAGCTCTTTGGTTTCTAGATAAAACTGCTGCAGTTTCTCTTGGAAATCATAATTTGGACATATAGAGCTGCATCTCATAAAATAAACCATAGTTCCCATGGTGCGCATTGACCGAGTACAGGGAGACCGTGACACATTTGGCTGTGTGGGGGACCCGCCGGCAGCCGTCCTGTGCCTTTGGAGGTTATCGAGGAGACGGCCAGGCTCTTTGCAGCACCGCATGGCAGGAAGCTGAGAGGCGATGGCTGTAAATTGGAATTACAGAGGTTTAGGTTGGATTTAAGGGAAAAGCTTTCTCATCATTAGGCTAGTCGAGCAGATTTTGGCCAGAGAGGTTGTGTAGTCTCCATCCGCAGAGATTTTTCAAAACCTGATCGGATAAAGCTCTGAGCAACCTCGGCAGACAGACAGCAGTTTTGGATCATAATCTAACATTTTTTTTGTCAAAAGCTGGTGCACCTGTATAAACTTCGTTTTGATGTATGTGGGTATAGTAGCAGGCAAAGCAAATTATAGCCCAGGAGCCTGGGGAATTTTTTCCCTTGACTTTCCAGTGAAGGGGATGTTCTTAACATTAGATATATAGCAGGAATGTAGTAGGTACAGTGCAGCATGGTGACTTCCTGACTCCTTAAATATCGGATCCAGTTTGCATAAACTACACTTGAGAGAATTTCCAAAATACCATTCTCATTAGACTGTTGAAAGGTAATTCGGATAACTTATTCTTGACAATAAAGGTTAGGAATAGGACAAATAAACCACCTTCATTTTTTCCTTATCCGGATACGTGCATCACAACTGCTGTAGAGGTACGGTGTCTGGTATCAGCTGTGAGTGATGCTGTTTGGAGGGTGAATTCAAAGTGTGTCAGGCAAGTTGTAAATATAAGGGAAAGTGTTAATGGAAAAAGGGCAGTTGCTTGTGGCTTGAACTCCTTCTCCCTCCACGCACACACACATTGTGTTTTCGCTACACTTATAAAGCAGTCAGCTTACCGTACCTGTTTGCCTCTCAACTACTCTTTAGCTTCAGGTAGAGAAGTGTGAGGAGGCAAAATCAATGGGCTATGAAGACTTGTTTCTTTCCTTTTCAGATGTGTGTGCGTATCATTGCTAACACTATGTACTTAAGAGCTTGTAAGTGGTCAGTCTCAGCATAGCTAGTTATAGTGAGACCAGATGAGCAGGCTCTTTGATATTGATTTACCTTGGTTGGTATCTTGGTGTAATTTGCACCTTGTCTGCACCGGTAAGTGCAGATACGTCTGAAGAGTGGGTGACTTCCCACTTGTAGAAATGTAAGTGCTGCACTTGCCCCTGTAGCAGAGATCTCATGGATTTAAATACCCAGGTGGTGATATCTGGGGAAAGTTGTATCTTAACAGGTTTAATTCATGCTGCAGTTGTTCACTTTGATGCTGGACATGGTTTTAGAGTAGGAAGTGATTCAGAATGAAAATGTTTGTCCAAGGATGTTTCTCTTTCAAGTCTATGAATAAAAAGAGGAGGGGCACCCAAAGGAGCAGTGGTTAATGGTGGTCTGCTGATGTGAGTCTGTTAAGTGATAGACCATTGAGAACAATGATGATGCTTTCAGCCCAGAATATACTCTTTTGAGCAGTCAGGCAGTCTGTAGAATGGCTTTGGCCACATGCCATCTTCATTTTAAGAATCATACTGTAGGCTGCTAAAGAATATTACGCTAGTAGCTAAACACCAGGCACTGTGCATGTCAAATGTCTCACTTTTTGGTGCTGAATTTTTTTCTGTCTGCTACAGAAAACACTTATTTCTCTGGGTATATTTTTAAATGCAGTTCTGATTTTGCAAAAAAATAGCAAGGAAACCCCAAAAAATCATGGGGTATGTGACTGTCCAGTAACAGGCAAGGACCAGAAAAAGTTTTATTGATCTCTTAAAGACTAGTATCAAACCGCTGTTATCTTACCCAGTTTATAAATACTCTGCACTCCCTGTGTTAAGCTTTATATTCTAAGAATGTTGTTCCTTAGCTGAGTGGGGCTTCGGGCATCTCTGCTTACTGTGTGCTTCAAGATATTATGGACCCCTCAGTATGAAAATGGGCGTGTAGCTTGCAGCTTAAAATAAAGACACATTTTTGACATTCCGGTTCCTGATTCAAGGGTGCTCTGATCACTCAGGAGCTTTTCATTAGAGGGAGAGTCTCTAGTTAGCAATGTAATGTTCAAGAATAGTGCTGCATTTTTTATCAGTAGTTTTTCCCCCACAGTACAGGAAAAAAAAATCAAATGTAGCACTACAGAGGAAGCCAGTGACACTGTGTTCTGTCACAGAAGTAGGTGGTTAAATGGAGGAAGAGGCTAAAGGACAGTATAAAAACTCAATTTCAGTTAATTAGTATTACTATCTGTTTGCAACACTTAGCACTAATGCTCTGTTAGAGGATATCCCCACAAGCAACTAAGCTGCAATGAAGTACTGTTACCCATGCCCCAAACTTTGCTGGTTACAGCGTCGCAGGAGTTGTGTGTGAAAGGCAAGGAAGGTCAGTCTGCATTAATCTTACTGTGTCATCTGAATTCTAGGTACTAATTGAAAAGGAATGAAGATGTCTGGAGGTAGAGTGTATTGCTCTAAAACATTTAAAGTGGAAAAGAAAATAGTACTCTGCCATTCTTAAAACATAAGAGGTAAAAAAAACAGGATTTTTTTTTTATGGGCAACAATAGCATAATTCTTAGTCTGTTGCACAGTCAGCCTTTTGGCATACCACAAAGACTAACTGCTAAAATCATAAATATCCACAGCTTCAAGTTGGTTGCTAAAGTTATCCTGCTAAATCTTTATAAAAAATTAAAAAGTAAAAAAAAAGCTTCCTTTTTCCTAAATTCTCCTCTAATGACATTGCTGTTCTAATAAAGTGATTAGACCTCCTTATCCCAGCTAGGGATGCTGCTAAATGAAGTCCAAATACCCATCTTGCTGGGATTATCCTTCAGGCACAATTTAAATGACCCACCAGCAAATATATCTGCTTTAACTTGACATTTGTTGTCCTTGCTGCTTTCTCCTACTAGTTCTCTAAGAGACTAATTTTTCCCTTGGAGTCATGAATAGCGTTTAAAAAAAAAATATCTGTCTTTATTCTTAGAAATGACATTCTTGTTGATGAGCTCTCCACTCTTTCACTTATGAACCTTAAATTGTATGCTGCTTTGAGAGCATTTTTATCCTTGGAAGTATCCAGCTACACCATCGCACTTCAAAAACCCAACTGTTCAGAGCCAAATTGTTCTCTTGCTCCATGCACTGGTGCCCAGTATGAAAGTGAACCAGACCAATGAAAAGCTATTTATTATGCGATGGCATCTTGAGGCCTGTGTTAGTTTGAAAAGGTCTTTTATTCTACTTAGGTTCCTACCTTAGCAGTCTGCATGTTGCGTTTTGCTTAAAAGCTAATTTAATCACCCTTACTTTTAAAAGCTTTGGTCACAGGGAGCAAAACTGTTAATATCCCAAGACAATACCAACTGAAATGAGAATCAATGAAAGTACTAAACCACCCCTTCTGCCATCTGATAAGAGCTACTGAAGCAGTGCTACCTCTGACATGGTCTCTTCTGGACCCCTTCTGCTTCCCTGTACTTCAGCTCTTTTTCCCATTTTATTCAGGCCAGCATCTCAAGTTACTACTTGGTACTTCTCCCTTTGCCCAGCATTTAACAAAACCAGCAAGATTTTCCTATAAAATTGGCATGTATTTCTCTTTACCAGTCTCAGCTATGGATTGCTTATCCAGATTAGAATTAAAGCCCATGCACTGCCAGAACTAGTGTGAAGAGACCAAGTGGGATTCAGTCATGTGCTTTCATTTAAATTGCAATCACAGAAGTGTGTTTGAAATTAAAAGGTTTAATAACATATTCTTTACACTGACCTGCATTAGGACAAGTAAATTGGATACAAGCTGTGCTTTAAAGAAAACCTAAGCCCTGCACAAACAACCCCCCCAATTTGTCCACTTTAATCTGGGTTGGGTTTTTATTGGCAGGACTTCACTTTTGCTATATGTAACAAATGGGTAGCACTGACAGAAGCAGATATGGTTTTGATGAAATTCTGGTGCCCCTTTAGGTTTGCAGTTTTTTAGTGTTTGTACTATTTGACTCCCTTTATTATAGTTTGTTTGGGTATGTATCTGGAAAAAAAGTGAAGAATTAGAGCTACTGAATTATAGAACAAACTTTACTGCATGGATTTCATACCAGCTCATGTAAATGTTTTTCCTGTAATGCTGTATCATGACAGGGTATTAACAGGCATCCTCTGGTCTGTGCCAATCACCTGAAGCTACCTTTGAAATCAGTTGGGCAGTTCGCTGCCGTCTTCCATTCTTGTACCTTATGTAGTCTTTTATGTCAATGCAAAGGAAATAAAATACATTCAAACACTGGGTTTCATCTTTTTTTTTTTAAGCTAACAGAAGGCTAGGTTTAATCATGAGACTAGGTACAGATTTAAATGGAGGCTTCAGGAATGCTCTTACATAGAGGACTTCCATGTAACAGAACCTGCTCTGCTGTGGGCATAGCGCATATGACTGGGCAGAAAATATCACGGAAATAACAAAGAGGGTATAGCACTTGGGTATTCCCCAGACTTTTTAGGTGCTTAGGTCTAAATTATGGCAGGCACAGGAGGCCTCCTGACAGCAACAGAATAAATAATGTACAAACTCTTGCAAGCATAACCCGAGCAGTTGCAAGGAAACAATCCTAGCGTGGTGTGATGGGCTATCCCTGCTGCGGATAAGGCTTCCCTGTGAATGTGTAAAAGCTACGAGATCCTGGAATGGAAATAGGTGTTGACCTGTTAATCTTCACCTGGCTCTATAGTGAAAGCAAACTATACCAAGGACTTGCAATGCAAGCCCATAAGCTAGATTCCTCTGTCCGGGCTCTGCACAGTATTGACAGGTTCTGTTGCATCAATGGGATGTAACTAATGGTGCTGGAGCATGTCCAGAGAAGGGCCACGGAGCTGGTGAAGGGTCTGGAGCACAAGTCTTGCGAGGAGCGGCTGAGGGAGCTGGGGTTGTTTAGTCTGGAGAAGAGGAGGCTCAGGGGAGACCTTATCACTCTCTACAACTACCTGACAGGAGGCTGTAGCGAGGTGGGTGTTGGTCTCTTCTCCCAAGTAACAAGTGGTAGGATGAGAGGAGATGGGCTCACGTTGTGTCAGGGGAGATTTAGATTAGATATTAGGAAAAATTTCTTCACCGAGAGAGTGGTCAGGCATTGGGATAGGCTGCCCAGGGCAGTGGTGCAATCACAGTCCCTGAAAGTATTCAAGAAACATGTGGATGTGGTGCTTAGGGACATGGTTTAGAGGCGGACCAAGCAGTTAGGTTAACGGTTGGATTCGATGATCTCGGAGGTCCTCTCCAACCTTAACCATTCTATGATGACTTGAGCTACAGCTTCCCAACAGGTACACAGGGGCCTGAGTCAAACTCTGTTGCTGCTCCTAGAGTACAGTTTTGCTATAATTACGGTTTTAAAATGATATTTCATTTTTTCCACGCCAGTCCCCTGGTGAGTTAAAATGGAAATGTCCTTGATTCTGTTGATTTATGTGAAAACTGTAACACCATTTTATCAGGTTTTAATTTAATTAGCTTGCTTCAGGGAGAGGATTAACATAGCATGTATAGCCCCTATTTAAGTGTACCCAGTACGTATAATAGGGGAGTTTGTGCCAAACAAACAGCTGGGCCCTGCCCAGAAGAGCTTATATTTCAGTGACACAAACAAAAATACACAATAAATGCAAACACAGAACAGCATGTGGCCATTGCAGTTGGTACTAAATAGAAAGAAATTAAATTCCTCTGTTTCTGCGACTTGTTTCTGCAATCAAAGTGCCCCAGAATTATGATAACTCGTTATTCTTTGTATAGACTCTCTCTTGATACTTCCCTTTCAAACATAGCTCCTGTTCCAATATTCTGAGTATTCAGCAGACACCTTCTTATAACTTGCACCTTCTTTCCTTGTTTCAGAATCTCTTCTGATAATTTTGCTTCCAAGTTCTAGTATCTCTCCACCACTGATGTCCCATATGGTCACTTCATTCATATAGTTCATTTAATTAAATTCCTCTATAGGGAAGCACTACACTGGGCAAAGGCTCTCGTGACTCTCCTGATGGATCACTGGGCAAAGCCTCCACTCATTAGGACTTTGATTGGCATGTGGTTTTAATTATTTAAATAGTTATGAAAAATAATCACAAACTACATTAAGAAAGCAGTGTTAGATGTCTTCTTGAAAACCTTAAAAAAGCAAGTGTAAAGAGTTGTCTAGAAGCTAGTTAGGCTTACATTTGATTTAAAAAAAAAAAAGATTTCTTCCTATTTATAAGCAACAGTAAAAACATTTGGACAACACTCTTATTCATTATTTTCTTACTCTTCTGACAGCAAACTTGGGATGAATCCTTCCCACAACATGTAGGCTTTTTTTGTGTCTTGTCAGAGATAAGGTGATTGTGTGGAAAAACAATGATGATTGGGATCTGTAATTACTTGTGACTGATGAGCATATCTCACACTGTTTCCTGGTATCCACCGATACTTCTAGGAGGTAAGAGCAAAACAGACAATTTCCTCTGCTGGCACAGTATATATTTTATGTTCAAGATGCTGCTTGCCGTGAGGTTTTGGACAGGATTGCTCTACCACAGTGTGAAAATATTAGTAAAAACAATGCATGTTTGGGGACCAGTCTGTTAAATGTTTCTATCTTTCAAGTTGGTACAGTACAAGTAAAGAGAAAATGAGTCCTGTGAGACGGAGAGCTCTTTCAGATGTCAGTCCTCCAATTAACTCTGTAAGGGCAAATCAGAGCATCTTTGAGTAAAGGCCATCTATCTTTTCCTCCTAATATGAGTGGTGGCAATATAATTATTTTGAGTGGTGAAAGAACAAGATTCTCTTTCTGGGAGAAGTTTGTTGTCTGGATTCAAAAGTACTGGTATATGCAAAATCAGAACTGGGCCCTGTGGCAGGTTTAGTTATTTTAAGCTGAGCATTTAAAATATATATATATTTATGTGAGATTTTAAAGTTTCTGAGAAGTTTTAAAAATGGTGAACTAGCCTAAATAAGGCTGAGGTCTTGGAGCTCAAATAACTACAGCCAAGCATTCAAGTGCACCACTAACCTTCAGAACTACCTCTATCTGAATGGCTTAAATGAAATACTGTTCTCTGGTAGGGTAAGAGGATAATACTTAGTTTAACTGCACTTTATTTGGTACTTCACAAAATGATCAGTTGTAGGACAATCATTAAAATCATAGGTTATAAGTTACTGTCCTTTGAAGTAAATTATACGTTGCAAGATATGTGGGTCTTTGTCTTTTATCACACCAAATGGAATGTGTCTAAGTCACTGGTTTTTTTAGTTGTCCCTTATTTTGCTAGGCCTGCTGCTTTTAAATAAAATGTTTTGGTTTAATAAAGAATCAAGACTTACATTTGTGTTAGTTTCAATATTGCTGTTTTGTTTAAGTATCTTTTCTTGCTAAGTACTGACTACACTGCAGCTCCTGATGAAATCAACCAATTAAGTAATTAGGGGTTGTCTCCTTCATCTTCTCCTCACAATCTCCTTCAGCAGTTACCTCTCTTGTTCAAAAACAACTGGAGGTCAGGTTATGTGAAGAAACCCCATGATGAGTTAAATGATCGAGACCCAGAAAAGCCTGGAGCACTGAAGTCTGTAGTGTTCCTCCTCCATTTGGAACAAATTACCTATCCCAGCTTCAAACCTCAATGGGGGTGAATATAAATTGTTTTTTATTTGGTCTTAATGTTGTGTTTGCCACCCTACCTGTGCTCTGAGTATTTGCTGTAAGTGTGAGCCCTCCAGGCTGCCAAATG
Source organism: Theristicus caerulescens (assembly GCA_020745775.1). Taxonomy (NCBI): domain Eukaryota; kingdom Metazoa; phylum Chordata; class Aves; order Pelecaniformes; family Threskiornithidae; genus Theristicus; species Theristicus caerulescens. The sequence goes on along the minus strand of CM036565.1, from coordinate 3,150,688 downwards.
ACCACTCGCAATGCTCTATCTTCTGTTCCTGTTCTAGTTTTACTGTGTTAGCCCTCCTAGGTTAGAAGCTGAATGCTGTGTTGAACATGAGGTGGAGAGAGGGAAGTCTGTCTGCATAATAGCAATGCATGTATCTCATGGTAAAAAGGCATAAGAGGATCTGAAACTGCCAGGCTTTGGTGAAAAATTGGATAGTTAAAAAGGAGGTTATATTCTATAAGCAAGATTAAAGGAAATTAAATTGGAGGATTAAGGCTCAGGTTCTGCACTCTCATTTTCTGTTTCAATTCACAAACACCTCCTAAAACTCACCACTGAAGTGATTATTCTCTAAATAATTAAAAAAGTAGGAGGCAGGTTTTCTCCTCCATATGTGGCTCTAAGCTTTATCATAGGAACTGTCTCTCTTGTGAAACAACTTTGAGTGTTGTGGAGACCTGCTTATTAGAGATGTTGATTATATTCACTCATTTACAGCTCTTTAATGAGTTGGTCTACGAACATCTTGAAATGTACACCCTGAGCTGTTTTCATAAATTAAAATTACCTGTTAGGAACCCCAAATCCGGAGTCAGTGACAAAACAACTTGCTTCTGGTAATGCATGAAAATGTCTATAACAGACTCAGACTTCAGGACAACCGATGGTACTTCCCCTGTTTCTCAGGAGTTCTGAAATGGAAACTTTTCTGATTAACAGTGACATTATGGACATTGCTTGTTAGAAAAGAATTTTTTTGAAAGACAGTGTTTGGGGCCAGTGTGGGCATGGGAGTGATTCTTCAGTAAATCATCTTGTTCTCTTTCATATTCTTGTAATCTGAAAGGAGAATGGAGGAGATGACAATTTTTGTTTTCATTTATTGATTTGCAATTAATTTTTCTATTGGAATGAATTTTTTTCAGCAAAAGCTGCATATAGAGGTATTTCCTTGTACTCATAACTGCTCTGTATCCTGGGCAGCTATCAGAAGCTAAAAACTTCCAGAGTGGGTCCTGTGGTCCCTAAAAACTACAAGCTTTGGACGCTTCAAAAAAAAATTGTAAATAAGCTATACACCGACTTTGGGGAATTATGGTTTGCAGCTTAGGATACGATTTTCCTGAGTAGGAGGGAAAAGGCTGAGCAAGTCCACTGCAGAAATGCATTGATAAGAAATGGTGGACTTCCATTTTATTTCAATATGATAGATTTCAAAGTTAAAAGAAAATGTGATACTTCTGTTAAGTGGGGAGTCATCTCCTTTACAGAAAAATCCTGCTCTAGTTTAAGCTTGGACAAATCAGAATCGCCTGCTTTTGCGAGTTATTCTACTTTGTAAGGCAAAGATCAAGGAATAAAAAACTCCAGGCCAACTGCAGAACCACGCAACTTCTTTTGCATCACTATGCACTACTTAAACAGTAGTTCAACATGAATTAGACATTCTTCCAATTGTGTAAAGCATATGTGCTTAAACGCCTTTTTAGGAGGTATTTCACTGCTTATGGGATAGTGAATATTCAATGGAATTGTCTAAATATGTTGCATTACTTCTCGTTTAGTTGTCCTTTTCTAAGTACTTGGGGAAGCCATGCTAGGCTTCTAGGCCTAATTTTGTAATCTTCGTACTTTCATAATGCTGCACAGCTCTGAACTCCTACTGCCTCAGTGGATCATCGTACTTCATTGTATACTGGGTAGAAACATACACTGAGCAAAACTGGGGTTACGTTAGGGGGTGCATTGAAGCAGGCACGTTCAATGCTTAGGATGCTTGATAAATGAACAGCAGCTCTAGCAAGTTTATACGATCCATTTAATGTCTTCATTCTTTAGAAGCTATTGCTCTTAGCAGACTTTATAGGTAGATAGCACTCATTTTTGTTGGTTTGTAGTGTACTTTTCCAAATTCATTATTTAAAAGGTCATTTTCCAAGGTTGCTAGGCCTAAAATGACCACTCTTGGCAGCAGTTCCAACTGTCTGTTCATTTCATTAATTTTCTTGCTGAATCATGGATTAGTTCTGTAAAATACACATATCCAATTAATTCTTCAGTATAAAAAAGCAGAGACTGCTCATAAAAAGGAATTGTAGACCTTCAATCTACATTTGGCAGATGTTTTTAATGGTATTTAATTTCTTGTTTCCCCAGGTGGGGTTTCTGTTAGTTAAATGTGTGGTGTCTTTAGCCTATGCAAGGAAGAAAGACTTGACATTCCAGGCATGCCTACAAGTCGTCTTGGTCTCAGTAGCTTCCTTGATTAAATACCGCAGGAGTGGACGACAAGGGGCAGGGCTGTAGGTCCCTTTCAGACCTTTGAAATGACAGTTTGAATGCCTTCCTTCTCCCACAGTGGAATAAATCGTCTGCCAACTACAGTGATCCGTGTCCTCAAGCAAGGACTTGAGAACATCACCCTTCATAGTGGCAGTCCATAAACGTGTGAACTAGGTAGGATTTTTTATTGTTCCTAGGCTGAACTGTTTTAAAAATGAGATTTTTATATTAGTTACCTCTAATATGACCCGAAAAGGCAGCGTCTTAACCAGCAAGTACTAACAGAGCCACAAGATGGCACTTTTGCTTCATGTAACGACTGAAGCTCAATCACTTAGCAGGCTGGTAAAAAAAACCAAAAAAGAAACAAACAAACCCAACTTGAACCTACAGAAGAAAAGCAAGCTTATTCTTGTGAACAGCAATTTAAAGTCAGTAGTTAAAAACACCAAATGGATTCCTTTCAACCCAGCCTTTTTGTAAAGCAGAAACTCTTTTTCTTTCCGCCTTGAACAGTATCCCAAGACTGACTTAATGTCAGTATCTTTAAGCTTAACATTCAACTTTTCCATGTTTCTGTGAACATTTCCAAATTACCTGAGATACTTTTGATAAGGCAAGATGCATGTAAATACTCAAGTGTTCTATGGATGGACTATTTTTATGCACTATTTCCTTTCAGAAAAAATTTATGGAAGGCTTAAGTTTGTATTTGATTGTCTTGCATGTTCTTTTCTAGTCATGTCACATTAAGTTTTTGCAAAATGAAGTTGCTTGGAGTTTTTTCTTCATAGTGTAAATCTATTTCAATTTTCCTTAATGTTGGGGTATCACTTGCTTTTTTTTTTTTTGTGACTCGCTTCTGGAGTGTGTGGTCCTGATTCATTATAAAAAAAAAAACTTTCACTTCCTTGCCAGTTGACTCAAACTTCTCCTTTTGGCTAAACCTCTGCACTCAGGAAAGTGAATGCTTGCCTCTTCCGCTGCCTGCAATCAAGCCAATCCCTGGCAAAAATGTTGGGGGAAGGAGGAACTATTAGAATAGTAGGAGGAAGACAAGGGTTTGGGCGGCAAAGCTAACCTGGTTTTAGCAAAAGGGTAATGAAATTTTAGGTCTGAGTGACTTTTTGCTATTGCTCAGAGTAATTAAAAGGCCTGTCCAGGAATTTTTGACTAAGATGCAGCAGAGGCACAAGACTCCAAGCAGTTGGCTTTCTGGTTACTTAATGCATTTGGACCCTTGTGTAAAAGCATGAGGCGTCATGGCTGGTGCACTGATTTGCTGTTGGAGGCGATTTCTCTGTTGCAGTGTTGGCTCACACTTTTGCCATATTCTGGACTATCTAAAAGTGGTTCACAGCTGAAGCAAGGAAATGCAGAACTCTGGTGATGGAGAATCTGTTTTGAACTTCAGTCTCAGCCTTTCACACAGAATGGGCACGGCTGGCTTAAGCTATGTGGCACAAGAAACTCAAGTCTGTACTTATGGTGTGACTAGCAAAACCAGTGTATAGCTATGGCTCTAGCCCATAGGTGGTTTAGAAAAAAGAATGTAGGAAGGAGCAGAGTTGTAACATGTTCTTGCAGGAGAAGAGAAAATCGTGAATAAAAACTGATGAATTGCGCTTTGAGTAAATTTATTTGTACACCTAAATGCCTGATAGATTTCCGTTTCATTGGGCAAGAAAAGTGTGCCTCCAGTTGCAGTTGTTTTACTTCTGCTGCTTCTTAATGTTGGAAAAACTGCTTTATTAATGAGGATTGTAGATTAGTTCACCTGCTCTTCAGTGATTGCATTGCTCTGTTTTCTGAAATTGCTTTCAGAGCTATAGCAGTCCAACCAGACTTTCCCATTAATACTTTATTAGCAGAAGCTACTTCTGTTATAAATGCCTGAAATTTGCTTTTCTGTCTGCTAGTATGTGTACCATATGCATGGAAGACTTTTGAAAGACTTTTTCTGCCTTCTCTGCAGTGGCTGTTGGATTAAGATGCCTTTTTTTTTTTAATAGTAGTTGTTATTATCCAGTAGGGAAAACATCTTAATTGTTCTCTTTTTTTCTTCTTCCCCTCCTATGGGGAGGGATATGTCATAAATGTCCTTCTGGGAAATGCTTCTTGACACATTCCCCCTTTTTAAAATGAACATTTCTATCGCTAATTCTCTTAGGGTAAACAGTATTAACCCTGACTTCAGACAGTGAAATTTAGCAGGCTGTTACTTCTCCTGTGTGTTGAAGACAGCTGAGCTCTGTAGCTTGTGTGGTAGCATCCAGAATTACAGGAGAAATTGTAGATTTAGGACAGAATGAACAGCAAAATGCTTCCAAGCAGAACTAAGTCATTACTTTGTATTGAAGAAATTCCTTTTTATAAGGAGACAGTACTGTAGCAGGAGCGCATTCAAGATCAAAGTTTCCCTATGGACACTAAGAGGCTTTGTGAAAGCCATGTGATTACAGCAGTTCAGACACTTGTAGAACTGTGTGCTCGTTGTTCGATCCTGCTGATATTTGTCAGACAGGTGACCATGGTGCTCAGGTGTTCAGTGCTGCAGAGCTGTGCTGGGAAAACCTGTGGGTCCTGGCTGTCTCTGGGTGCTCTTGGCTGCTCCTGTCTCCCCTCCCAGGTGGTGGGCCTGTGGGTAGAGCCAGGTTACCATGCAACTTGTATATACATGAACTGCTGCATAACCCAAACTATCACTAAAAATCCTTAAAACAAGGCTTGAACACCGCTGTATCTGTCAAATGTTATGAATCTAGATCATGAGGTAGGGAAAACTCCTCTCATCCCGCAGGAGCTACAGCTGCAGGTTCTGCTGCTCCAATGTAGGTGACGGCTTGGCCTGTGACCCGCACAACTTCTTGTCATGTTGTGTGAAAAGCTTTCTGCAATTTTCCTCTCCCCATGTTCCCCGGGACCAGGGTCCCGCTCGCTGCTTCTGCTTCGGCCCCGGCTGACTGGGGGCTCAGGGGGGCCCTCGGGCAGGACAGGCCCGGCCAGGTGGGGGGTGGTGGTGGGCAAGCCCCGGTGCTCCGAAGATGGAGCCGAAGGAGGGCACGGCGCCCACAGGCCCCAGCCGGCCCCGCGGCGGGGGAAAGCCCGGTGCCGCCGCCCGCCCGCCCGCCCGGAGGGCCGCTTCCCGGGGCGGGGGGGGCCCTGCCCGGCCGCCGGCGCCGCGCCGCTCGGGGAAAGCGCGCTCCCCGCTTTACGGCTGCTGAAAACCTCCCTCGGCGGGCGCGGGGCGGCCGTACGGCGCCGGGGCGGGCAGGTAACGGCGGGGCGGCGCGGGGAGGAGGCGGGCGGGCAGCAGCGGCGCCGGGGCGGCCGGGCCCCCGCTACCGGCATCCCCCCGCCCCGGGCGGCAGGCCGGGCCGGCGGGCTGCTGCGGAGGCCGGCTGTCAGCCGGGGCTCGCCCTGGCGCCAGCGCCGCAGGCAGCGGGGGAAAACTTTATCAAAAGAAGGCGGTTTTGTGGGTGTCTCTTTCTAAAAGTAGCTATAAACTCGGTTAAAAAAAAAAAAGTCGCTGCGAGCCCCCCGCGGGCTCCGTGGCTGCTCCCCGCGGTGAGGTGAGGGGAGCGGGGAGCGCTGGCTGCGCGCGGCGCCCGGCACGCGCGGGCGCTAATTGCTGCGGCCCTGCCCTCCGCTAATGAGCGGCGGTTGGCGGCGCGCGGGAACGTCGCGTCTGTCAGTCAGGACGGTGCCTCTCAGGTCCCGGCGTGAGCGCGCTACCGGGTGCGGTATCACAGGTAAATCTGCGTTGCAAATGCGTCCTACATAAATACGATTAGCTGCATTCCTCTGCTCCTTTTTTCTTTTTTTTTTTTTTTTCATTCTTACTTCTGAGTTACGGCGTTGAATTACTCAGAGTATGTTGTTATTTGCGCTCTGTTCACTTAGCTAATTTGAGAAGTTGGACGCAAGCATTGTCTCGGCTAGATTTAGAAACTGAATTATGTGTTGAATTACGTGTTAGCGCCTTAAAGCTTTTCGATACTAAAAAAGAAACCCCAAAACATAGTGATACGTGACGTCTTGAAAACTTTCTGGAAGCCATCAAAAGAGTGAACTGGATGAAACCATGCGTTCCGCTCCATCTTGTACATTCTCAGGTTATCGGAGACACAAATGAGTAATTTCGCTGGTTTTGGTATAGGGTGCCATTGTAGTCCTGCTGTGTGATCCACGGTGTCTTTGGCTTCTCCATCCGTGTAAAGCTCCTGGGCTTCAGCAGGTTTCTGTCCGGTAAGTCTCCCTTAACTGAGATGGCCTCAAAATTGTAGTTAAAATCTCCTCTATAAAGACTGTGGAGTTGACACTTGCTGAGTGCTGAGGCATCTTGCTGACTTCAGCTTAAATTTGCAATGCTGTTGCTGAGTCATCTGGACAGAAACGTTCAGGGAAGAAATAAAGAATTTAGGTTTTACCCTAATAGGAACAGCCCATTTCATGTTGGTTTATTTATTACTTGGTACATATTTCTTGCATTTACAGGCAAATTTATTTGTTCAGTTGTTAGCATATGGAAAGCATTAGATGACTGAAACTGTAACGATTCCAGAGTCCTGTATATCAAGCAATGCTATATATATTTATAGAATCTTAATCTAAAGAGCTCTTGTATGAGTCCCAGTGCATCCATAATCCAGCATTTATCTCCAGTATCGACAAAAGACTAAAGAATATCTTGTGAATTTTGGTCTTGTATGTTCCTAGTAGGTGTCTTAATTGCATGATAATCTACCATAAAGTTAATCACCTGAAACAAACCAAAGAATGGTCTTTTGTAGCAGACCTTTTGCAGATTTTTACAGCTGGAATTTTTAATTAAAAGCTGTAGAGCTATACACACATGTTCTTAAAAAAAGAAAAAAATCCTGCAGAAAAACACTTTCCTCCAAGTTTCGTCAAGTTTTTCTTGTTTTAAGTGTCTGTCTAAACTTGGAAATTTTTTTCACGTCCTTAAAGTAAAAACAGTTTTGCATTGTTGAAGATGTTAGCTGAGACAATATTAACAGGCCAAATTGCTAGATAATGAAGCAATTTCTTTTTGTGCTAATGGGAGGCTGTTTTGTTTGCTTTGAAGAGTTGGGTCCAGGTTGTTTATCTAAAGCAGAAAAAAGGATTAAGTGGTAAAAACATAAGAATTGTCTAAGTCTATAAAAAGATGCTTATGGTTCATATGAGTGTCACAAGTTGCAGATTTTTTGTGGTAGCAGCTCCCAATAACCATGCTGAATCATATGACTTCCCGCTCTGTTAATCTTCATAGCTGAAGTCTTAGCTTGTCACTTACTGTGGTACATACCTGCATTATTTTTTCCCCTTCTTAAATAACCTCAGGGTATGAATACAAACTAGACAAAAATAGACCTTTGAAGTGCTTTTTCTCCCTTTTAATAAGCAGATTTATTTCAGAAGAGTTGTTCTTAGTGATGCACATGTAACCCTCCAGGGAATGTGTGCTGTAGATCTTCATTACGGTTAATCTGTCAAATAGACATCCTCTAGATCCTAAAACTTTTTCCCTGGCTCTGGAGCTCCTACTCTAAATGTACTTTTGTTGGCCAAGATAGTGTTCCTGTAGTACGATGTATTTCTTTAGTATAGAATCAGTGCTTAGGCTATTGTGTGGTGTTTTGTTTCTTTTCCTCTGCTGTGATATTTGCTTTGGTGTTTAAGCACATGCATCTATAAATAGATATTTATAGATGAGTTTGAGGAGTATGGAGTGTAATGTGAAGAAGTCATTGATAGATGGCTCTGCATTAGCGATAAAACTTAGAACTGGGATCCTGTAAGTTGCCTTCCCGTGCAGATCACTCTTTGCTTTGCTGATTTGTAAAACACGGGTCATAATGCTTTCCTGAAGATAGCTGTAATTAATCCAATTATGAAATATAGATGATCTCTCTAGCTGCGAGATACAGAACAGGTACTGAATGTCTGGTTTTTTTTGGAGGGGCAAAGTTGTTTCTTTTTCCTGCCATGTGGAGATACAGTGGTGCCATTCTTGTTTTCACTGGGGTTTGACTTTTGTTCTGTGTTTGATCTATTGCAAGAAGTAGCTTTCTGGGACTATTTTTGCTTGATGCCTTGCCTTGTCTCAGCATAAACTGGTAACAGGAACGTTAGTCATATTTGTTCTAATACTGTATTGCCAGAACCTTCTCTTAGGTGGCTGTGTACAGAGGGGACCAACTCTATGTTTCTATCTTCTCTATAGGTTGTTGGCAATTCAGCAACCACTGGGTCTGTGTACAGACTGCCAATAACAGGAATTGCAGAACAGTTTCGTGTTGGTGTGAGGAAATGGACTTTTATGGATATAAAATTTTGTGCTAGCACTTCCATGGAACGTGCACCACAGCTTAGTTCACAAGACTGCTATGTTGGCTACCAGTTTCTGCAGCAAAACTGCTTTGTTGATATTTGTATTTTTGTTTGGACCTCCTGTATTATAAATTTCTGAAACTTACCTATGTGTTCTTTTGATTGTAAACTAAACTGTTTTGAATTGAAATCTTCTAGGCATGGTGGCTCTCCTCTCCCTCTATCCATGTATATTTCTCTTCCAAAAGCTTGGGTATGATTGCTAGAGCAGTAAAGTAAGCACTTGTTTTTGTTCCTGACTTCTGTGTTTGTGTGTTGTCTGTGTGTTTGGGTGTGTTTTTGTTTTTGGATTTTTGTGTGTGTTTTTTTTTTTTTAAAGTCAGTACTGGTTTTAGATTCAGAAGCTTTAGATTTCCAGAGCATGTCAGCATAAAAACTTGCATCAACACAGATATACTATTTAACAACGAGAAACCCTGATTCCTCCCACTCCCACTACATGCTTAAATTGTAAACCGAAGTGAGGAGAAGAAACATTTTCCTTGCTCCTGTTTTTCCCCCTAATTTTCTTTCAGGTTTTCATGTTCCTTAACTGCATTGCTCAAGTGGTTGAGAGTTGAAATTTGATGTGGAAATTGCCTCCATTGAGAAGTAACTCAGTGTTCTGACTGAGTTATGAGCGGTTGAAAACAATGCACACTCTTCTTGGAGCCTTAGCAACATGTACTCGTGTACCAGGCTTTAATGTGTTCTTCGACTTCCCCTCGCAATGTATCTTCTAGAATAAGCTCTAACTAGAATAATAGTAATAGAAAAATCTATTTTGATGATGAGGAGAGCACTTTGTTTCTCCTCAAATATGCATCTACTGGTTCTGCCAGTTGTGTATGCTTGGTTAACATAACTGTGCAGGGAAGTAGGAAAGGTCATCATTCATTCTACAGTAACTACATGGTTCCTATAAAGCAAAAATCAAGTACGGCTCTTACAGCCTAGGCCAAGTGCAGAAGAGTGGTTACTTTCTATGAACCATCTACTAGCCATGGGATTTGTTGGTCAGCTGGAATCTAGCAGGGAAAAGAACGTTAAGACTTGAATATCTGAAAACATAGTCAAGAAGTAATCAAATAAAGGTTCATGAATGCTGTTTGTTCTGGTTTCTTGTACAAACGTGCTTGCAGGTCTCTGCGAATATCTGAGAAGCACAGAATATGTACAGCAGCTGAATAGAAGTGAGAATATGCTGTTATTTATTATTGATCCATTACTTGTGCTGAAGATCGATATCCTGACTTTATTGACATTGGTTGTTCACCTCAGTAAACCTTAACTTTTAACTTAGGCTGGTTAACTCTCAGCTCTCTAGACTAGTACGTGCAGCATTCCTCCTCTATACGCAGCCAAAGCATTCGGCCATCATACCACTCTTCTGTAGTTTCTGCTTGAACATCAGAGGGAAATGCCACCCAAGCACATGCGTGTAGGGAGAGGGAAATATGTAAGAGTCATCTGGGAGGTTGAATTGGTAGGATTGTTGGGTCTGTTCCCTTGTTCTCTCTTCAGTGTTGTTTTTGAGCTTCAGTTAACTATTTTCCATGTAAATACTGATTATTTTATGGCAAATCTTGAGGAAAATATTTAATATGATACAAGGTATATATGACTGAGCAGAAAATGTACAGCATCTTTATATTGACATTGAGATCACTCCAAGAATCCTCTGTCAAGTTTAGGTGTTCATACTTCAAGGAGGATGTTAAAGTCAAAGAGAATTCAGAGAAGAACTGTAAGAATGAGTAAGGGTTGAAAATAGCTCCTGAGGGAGAGATTCGAAGAGCTTAATATGTTAAATATTATCAAAGAGAAAGACAAGGAGGGACTTGATTGCAGTGTTTAAGTGTGTGCATTGTGAACAGAAATTCTATAATGAAGCAGAAAATGATGGTATAACAAGATCCATCGGCTAAAATATGAGCCAGACACATTTGCAATAGAAATGAGAAATGCATTGTCAGCAATGAGGGTAATATATTGCTGGTTATGGTAGGACATTCATCAAAGGAAAAATTTAATTTAAATGTGATATTTTTCCTTTAAGATGTTCCTAAATAGAAATTAATTGAGGGCCTATGTCCATGTTTTATAGGTCAGAGTAGGTGATCATAGTATTCTTTTGGTATCTAAATACATGAATCTGCATAAAACGAAAATAACGAAATATGGTTCTTTAACGCAGGATGCTGTTGAAATTGGAAGAGAGCTGATAGTTAACTCAAGACTTTTAAAATGTCTAAAATGCTTGGAAACAATGGACTTGTTTTAGAAGTTCTCTGCTGAAGATTGAGGATTGCTAAAGTAATGTTGGCAACAAAGTTCTTCAGCAATGGAAAGATGTCATTACACTCAATTTCTGCATTAGTAGGTTTTGGCCATTGTCTGTAAGTACTGGATTAACATGCCAGTCTCTAGGATTCCTTACAAGTTTTCATGAAAGCACTGTGGAGGTAAAGATGGTTGAAGTCCAGAATCTGAAAGAAAGGTGAAATTAAAACGGAAAAAAAAGAAATCCTGCTGTCATTGAGTAACTTTCATTGAAGAGGGCTCTTGGATTGCTTTAGAAAACGACTGAGTACAACCGACTGGTTAACAGAAGAGCCTACTGTGTGTGTGGGGGAATTATTGGAGGGTTTGCAAGGAGGGATTTGTAGATCCTGCAGAGATTTCGGGGAAATCTGTGTTATAATGCGTTATCTCCTGCAGTGAAGAGCCAGCAGGAATGTTCTGAGGGTTTTAGTGTGCTCAGTTTTACATGCCTTTAGCAGGCGATGCTTTCAGGTCTTAGGCTTAGCGGAATTGTAGGCAGCATAGGGAGAAATAAAAGAATTGTAAATCAAAATAGTGATACCTCCTTTTGACACTTAAGTTTGACAGGAGGAGCAGAAATCAAGCTGAAGTGCAAGTCAGATATGATATGACTGTCTTGTATAAACTCTTAAGCTTTTTGGAGAAGATCTCAGGAATCAGCCTTCAGTACGATGAGAGGGTCATCAAAATAAATGAAAAGGACCCAAGCAAACCCACATCACTCAGTGAAACCAGTCTTTTTGCTTAAATCCCTGAAGATACTGAAGCAAGGACCAGAGGATTGATTAGAAGAGTGTGGTTTGATGAACCGCATCATGTATGCAGTGAGGACCAGCTGGTTATAATACTGCAGCAAATTAGAGCAGGAAAAATCTGTGGCTGGAAGGAGTTTTGAGAGTCTGAAGATAATTGTGCTGCTTGTCTCAAGTGGTAATGTGCACGTATCCAGAAAGTTTCATGGTATATGCTGAATAGAAAGCTAGATATTTGTTGTAGTATTGATCGATGTAAGAGCTGGAGATGTCTGTAAAAGTGATTATTTTTCTTTTGGGCTCAGTCAACAAATTCTAAGCCACTTGCTAGTAAGAAACTGTGCAATGAAAAGTATTTAATGGGAGTGGATGATAGATGTGTGAAATACTGTTGAGAAAAAGAAAGGGATTCCAAATGCTGTAATTACAGAAAATCCTGTGTGAGTGTGTGTGCAAGGTAGAGTTGTTTGACTATGCATTGTTTTTCTCCTTACTAATAGCAGAAAGTAATTCATAGGTGTGTACATATTTTCCTTCAGGACTGTTTTTATTTTTTAAATGATTATTTCTTGTCTTAAGTTTATATTTAGGCATTTTATTTAATATTCTAAGTAGCTCCATACACATTCTACCTTTTCTACTTTATACCTACATATATGTGTTAGGGATTGCCTAAATTTGTTTCAAGCTTTGTCTTTGTCATGGCAATAAAAATTTAACCTTTATGAATGAAAAACTTTTTTTATGCACTGACTTAGGCCTAAGACTATCGTTAATATGTGTGATATAAGGTGGTATAGTGGTTTGAAAAGATTAACTTTGGCAAAACCATAATGAGAAGTATCTGTGTAGAGTGATGGGTGAGAAATTCTGAAAAAAAAAAAAATTTGCAGAAAACCATGTGTATACTGGCAATTTCCAAGTAGATTTGGGTGTATTTATCTACCCATTATATTCTTATTTTACGGATGAATATGCTAAGTGCTATTCAGAATTATTTGGCCATATGTTCCTGTTTTTATGGAACTTCATTTTGCGGGCTCTTTATATAAATAAAATTATTCTCTTTGTGATGGCATGTAGTAAGAGGAAGAGAAAAGAATGTTATTTCAAATGTTATACCTTTTGCAAAAGAGCAGATGGTGTTTGTATGTGGGGCTTCAAGTAAGTTTTACACTTTGAAGCTACTGCTTTATTCCAGATTGTCTATGTGAAATTAGCGTTTCTAGCTCTTCCGGAGCATACCAGGTTATATTACACTTGATTTCAGTGTGTTTTAAAGTCAGCAAAGGTGTGGAGTTATATTGATCCTCTGTAGCTTTATTTCACTGTATTCTTTGTATGATACGGATTGGTGTCCAGATGCAGGCAAGAGATGCTTGCTTAAAATTTCTTGTGTGCCATACTTTTGGCAAGACAGGACTGAGGTGAGGCTGAATGATCTCAAGCTCCTGCATCTTCATTCGTGCCTTTTTACAGATGAGCGTAACACTTGACTCTTCCAGTCTTTGACTTCTTTCAGTCACCACAACTTTGCAAAGCTGATCGAGAGCAGTCTCTTGGTGATATTAGCCAGCTCCTTCAACACCTTTGGATGCATCCCATCTACTGTCACAGTTGGTTCTCTACAGTCAATTTGACACACTTTTGTATCAAATTTAGTGCCCACAAACCCCCCAGGAAAAATAGTTGTCAAATGATTAATTCTCCTATTTGTCTTTTAATGTGAAATCTGAAATCCACTGATCATGCTAATTGTGGGGAAAAATGAATTTGGCGGTAAAGTCCCAGAGGAATTCATAGATGGGAACCACGAGCTGCATTGAAACATTAAATTATTAAACATGACTTTTTATAAATGTGTTCCAAGAGATTTACACCTATGAATCACAAACATCGTGCTGGGTGAGACTAAGGGCAGGGATTTACGTTGTACTGCTGTCTAAATTAGTTAATTGTCTTTCACTATTCTCTTGGTTAGTTTGTTGGGGTTTTTTAATGATGATACTTGGGCATGTTTAAAAACTTACTTTCCTTGTGGTGATGTGCTTCAAATAATTTGGTTTTAGAACTATTTTAATAGGAACGAATGCATGTGAGCTCTGGCACAGAAATGATTTCTTGCGTGAAAGTCTGAAAGCATAATTAGAGGGCAGCAAAGAATATTGAACTGCTGTAGATACACACCTTATATCTACAGCAAACAAAGGATTATGCCAGGGACTTAGACTTTTGTAATCTTCCTGTCGATAGTGGCTATTCCTGTGGGTACCATTGCAGAGCATCTACAGTATGAAGGAACTACCCCTGAGGAGGAAACTGGAACCTTGGGGATCACCTGTATATAAAAGCGAAATGTACTGTGCCTCTGGCTAGTATAGTAGACTGTGTCTGAGGCTGAATTATGGCAGCCTATTAAAATATTAGTGGATTTACTCATTTAGAGGTCTCTGAGAATACCTGTGGAAGAAAACAATTGACAAATCAGGATGCTACTTCTCTTAACTATTAAAGGAGACAGTTGTGATGTAGTGCCCTCTTCTGCATTCTGTAACAGCCATTTGCACTATGCATCAAGGAGGGGAGACAGAAAAGTTCTGAAGTTACACAGTGTCAGAAATGTGCCTCTGAAATTTTTATTTTAGTAGTGAGGTGCTGCATTACTTCATACTTTTACTGTATCAATTGAGAATAAAGCCTATACAATATTGTTTATATAAGTGCTTACGCAAGAGAGGCATATGTTGAAATACTCGGAGAAGCCTGGTCTTGTTTTCAGGCCAAAGTGCTGGCCCAGAGCTGGTATGTGAGCATATGTTCAACATGCTGAACTACTGGTTATTCAGTCGTCTTTCTCAGTCACAGACAAGCATGCAAAAGTATCCAGTTTTCTCCCCAGATGGAAGGAGAACAAATACAAAGATATTTTTAAACGGGATTGAATTCTTGTTTTCCTACCAGCTAATCACATGTATTAGATGCTTGATGAGTGTCTGCTATTTGGAAAACAGATACAACATGGGCACGTATGTCTGGCACAAGCCAGATGGTTTGATTTTTGTCTTCATGGAAATAGTAAAAAATACATGTAGTGAGCAAAGACGCTATGGAGAACATAGTGTTTCCAGGGAAAAAAAAAATGGCATCTCTAGTTCTGATCAATTACCAGGCTTTGCAATTTTATTACAGAGCTTTTCTTGATTACTGAGTTGTGGCTTCCTTTCACTTGCTTCATCCACCTACTTGTAATGCTTTGAAAATGAATATTTTGGGACATGCTTTCTCACTTTCATCCTTGGTCAGAAAAAGTTTTTTTTCTTCATGTTTTCCAACAGCTGTTTTTCATAAGTGTGTGTGGAAAAATACTCATTTCCCATGTGGTCTAGCTGGCTTTTCTGCACTGTTAATACTCCACCATAACAAAAAGTGATTCTGCATAGACACTTCATTCTTGATGTATTTTGTATGCCAGCAGTTAAGTCTAGATTTTGAAGTTGAGTGGATAATTAACTTTGAAACTATGAAAGTTTAAATTCACTGAATTTGCATGTGTATTTTACATGGGTTTCAGTTTTTGAACCAATTCTAACGAACACTTAAGTTTTCTAGAGAAAATAAGGTCTGCTCTGCAGGAAAAAATAGAATGTATTTCAAGTGATTTTTTTTTTAATTAATATGCATGTTCAAAGGTCCAGCACTTCAGAACCAGAAAGTCCCAGGAGCAAAAATTTTCCTGGGATGTGTGTTCAAACATAGGATACTTCTGTGGCACAAGCGTGGAGTTTCGGTTGGTTGGTTTGTTTTGGGTTTTTTTGTAAAGTTATTTTTTTCATTGTTCCTTTTTTTTTTTGTAAAAAAGAACATACTGCTGTTTGAGTAATGTACAGATGGTTCTTGCACATGAAAATTATCAATGTACTTCTGAGTATAGGAAACTGAAATGAAATATACATTTTTCATGTATGTAGTGGTTATATACTAAAGTATGTAAGCATACAAGAATTTATTGATGTATGTGCAATCTTGATGAGATAGGCTTGTGGCTTCTGAGTTTGAAAATAGTTCCAGAAAGGTAGTAGAGAATATTTATAGGAATTTTTCTGAGTTCCTATCCTAAGAGGAATCTGAGCCGTATTAAAGCAATTGTGTGTTTCTTAGGAGATACATAGTTTGAACAATTACTGAACTGTTATTTCAAATTATGTGAAAGTAACCTGACATGGTGTCCCTTTTGAAACAGGTATTAGTGTTTCTCTTAAATACTATGTGTATAATGCTAAGATTGAAACACGTTTGTTGTCTAGCTGCTAATAGATCAGGGTTCGATAGAGTTGTCTTTGTGTATTAGTATCTGAGAGCAGATGTATTGACTGTCTTTGGAAGGGTGGGGTGAGGTGTAAGGAAGCTGTTATCCAGTCTTCCTTCCAGTAAAAGACTTGTGTTCCAATACATGAAAGGAGGGGAAAAAAGTGTTAGTGAATATCAAATTATAGTTCAATTACTGGAAGTAGAGTACTTGCTCTTGATGCTAATTCTTAATGCAGAATTGGTTTTTGTTTGGTATGTCATTCAAGCATAAATGAGAGATTTGTTCCATCTTTCTCAAGATTAAGTATATTTTTGAAAAATAATACTGATGTATGAGGACTACTTTCTGCGCTTTGTTTGGCTTATTTGTGGTTTTTTTCTTTATAAAATAAAATGTCTTTCTAGTTGTATAATATGTTCTAAGTGGCAAAGCCTAAGTAATTTATTCCTTTTTCTAGCAGACACTTTGTGTGATTCAGTTTTGAAGTCCACTTCTTTCTATGTTTAACGGACACACTTCTTTTTCTTTTTTTGGTTGAAAGGACCTAATTAATGATACTTCCTAGAAAGATGAGATAGAAGTGATACCAAAAAAAAGGGGAAAAAAA
The DNA here is from genome assembly GCA_020745775.1 of Theristicus caerulescens. Taxonomy (NCBI): domain Eukaryota; kingdom Metazoa; phylum Chordata; class Aves; order Pelecaniformes; family Threskiornithidae; genus Theristicus; species Theristicus caerulescens. The sequence goes on along the minus strand of CM036565.1, from coordinate 3,134,058 downwards.
TTCTTGACCTTTAGTGCATAATTGTTTTTAGTACCAGTTCAAAAGTCCGAAAATCACTGATGTCCTTAGAAGGCATAAAAGTGCCAGTGTAAAAGATATATCAAAGTAATTCGTTTCTTTCAGAACTGAAATAAACGTGATTTAAAGGGAAACTGTCAAGATACTTAGATCTTAAAACCACATTAGTGGAAATTTGGTTTTTATTCTGTTAGAAGGCTTGCATTTACACTACTGGTTCTCGACTAAATTAACTGAAAGCTGTAGAAAAACTTCAGAGATTATTATTACAGTGCTCCCTAGGGAATATTAATCCATTTATTGTTTATCTCTTGATTTGGAGGAATTTCCATGTAGAAACTTTTATTCAGTGATCTTGTGCAATGTGAAGTATTCCAGCCTGCTATGTGAATGTACCTCTGTTTAAAGCACAGATAGACACCAAGTTATACTGGCTTATGAAGAAAAGTGAAAAAAGAACAGCATTTTCTTTGAAACTATATAAAGGAAATTGTCTTGCAGTGATGAGATGTGCCTCACAAACTGGCTTAAAATGCAGACTCATCCTTGTCCTGATTTGCTTGGAGTGGAAACTTGGGTAGCTATTTTATCAAACAAAAGGAAGCCAGCAATCTGGAAATAGGTGAGATTTGAGTAATTCACTGATGGAAATCTAGACAGAGAAATCTTCTTGTCTTGGTTAGCTAAATAACTCTTCCTAGGAACATTCTGTATGCACCAAGAAGTTCCTTAATTTACAGAAGCTAGTGTAAATATTATCTCAGTCTTTCCTGGTAATCTTTTTTAAATCAGGGCTTTTCTTAAGACTTCATTTCTGATAGTTGTATAGGCACCGACTGTACCATAACATGCAGTAGAGTGTGTGTGTGTGTGCGTGTGATTTCTGTTTGTTTCGGAACATTTTTTAATCCTCACTGTTGTGGTATACTAATCAGGATCTTCAGAGGTCTGCACTGTATTTTGTTAGTTACTGCAGCAGGTTAAAAATTAAAAGGAAGTGCCAATGAAAATTAATCAGGAGTACTTTCTGCAGCCTCAGTACTGAGAGTCTGGTTTATCAGGGCTTCATAAGAAGAACAGCAATTCTAAGTAAAGAGGGATTCGGTGTTTATCTAAGGTACTGTTAAGATGAGAGATTTCTAGAGCTTTTCCAGGGTGCATTTTTGAAGGCTGTTAGCATTTTTGTAGTACTTGTGTGTTTTTTACAGACTCCCTTCGCCGTGTCACTGAACAGCAGGTCAGACTTGAACAAAATAAATATACGCAGCCTGAAATTTGCAGGATTTTGCAATCAGATGTAATGAAGTTAAACTGTTGGAAAGTGTTTGGTGGGGTGGGTTTTTTTTCTTTTGAAGAGATTGGTCTTCCTTTAATGGATTTTAGATTAATATTGCAAATATTTTTTTTTAAATAGCCTGCTACTGTAATAGATGCCTTAATCTGTAAACTTTTAAACTATTTTCATTAGCAGCCTAGTGTCGTACCGTTATTTAGATGTGAAAATCTGGACAAGATTTATTCTTCCCCCCAGCCACTAACCTTTGTTTCTCTTTAGGCTTCTTCTGACATTGTTTTAAGCCCAAGTTTCCAGGGTGGGGATGTGTGGGTGTATTAGGCAAAATAAGACTTCACCTGGAGTCTGTACCAATCCAAAATGAACCTGAGGTATCTAGTATCTGAGGTGCTGGACTTTCGTAGTGACTGCTTTAGTCAAGCCAATTCGGGGGCAATGAAACTTAGATTTCTGGATTTACAGTTTGACCACGCAGTGCGTAAGTCAGGGGTCTTGCTCAGCAAAGCATTCATATTTGAGATTATATGCTTCCCTCTGCTAACTCAACAAATTAATGAAGAATGTTTGCTGAAATCTCCCTGACTTCACTTCTTCGTGAGGAGATAATTCCTTGTTTCATGAATAAGGATCTGTGGTCACTGGCAAACTCAGATGACTATAAATGCTTCACAAATGACTAAAAATATAGGATGGTCAGGGTTGCCCATTTAGTGCTCAGTTAAAAAAAAAAAAATTCCAGCAAAGCAAGTTGAAATGCATTTTTATTGCATTCTTCACTTCAAGAGTAGCTTTCTGAATTGGATTCCTAGTGAGAATTTATGAAAATTTTATGCATAAGTAACAAAGATCCATGAAAGTTTATTTCAATTTGATTTTTCCTGATCTATGTATAAGTTTAGCTTTAGGCAGGCCTGTAAGGATTCAAACAGGTTTTTTTTTCCTAAAATTCAACTCATAGTACTATCGAATTTTGTTTCCTTGTAACAAGCAGAGACCTTATTTAGCAGAGATTGCTAGAGAGCTGCAGCTCCACTCATCTGTAATTCATGCCTGTTCTCATCCAAACGTGTCTGTTGTTAGATTTCAGCGGTCTTGAGGTCAGACCTGCTGCAAATTTGGTAGTTTGAAGAGAATTAATTTGGTGGAAAGAAATGTGTGAAAGACTTTGAGTGTTTTGTACTGCTGTTTTGACTAATGCAGGCTTGACTAATACAAGTTAGTTGTCTCCTTTTTTGTGTGTGTGTGTCCCCTTACATCACATGATACACTTTGCCTGGAACAAGTGGTCACTAACAGAGCTAAATTAATGTTAATCAGCTTATAGAATGAGTCCAATTTGAGAGGTGAATGAAAAAATGTAAAACCCTAAACCCCCTGTTTATAAAGTAGTTTATAATAATGTATTTATATATTACTGAAATATAGTTTCTCCAACCTAGTTCCAAGTTACTTGAACAAATATTTTACTAGAATCAGAATTAAAATACCAAAAGCAGAGCTAATATTTTATCTGAGTAGAAGCTATTTAATTCTGCAAACTCTGTGTGGTCAAACTAGCATTACATCTACATGAAGTAAAGCAGGACCGATACTGTGCAGCTGTATTCCTTACCTGCTGGAGCTGCCCAGGAGGCTGCTTGATGCTCTGAGGCTGCAAGAGGTGTGGAGTTCCCCATGCTCCCTGTGTGCTGATTTCGTGGTGTTGCTGCATGTGTTAATGGGACCGGGAGATGTTAAAAGCAGCTTTTCATGGGTTGTAAGCCAGGAAGCAGAAAATTAGTAGCTCTGTCAAAGCTGGGGATAGATAGGCTCTTGGGGGGAGCTCCTCAGCTGACATAATCTGTTGTTCTCTAGACTGTTAGGCTATAGGAAATGTAGTCATGGACTTTGAGAAAATTGTCTCAATCCCTTTTTTAAGAACTGAAGTGTTTTTCTCTTTTTTTTTTTTGTAAGTAGCCTCTGTTCACAAGGAAAATGTCCAGAATGTGAATATCTAACTAAACACAAGAGGGAATGAACTGGGATTTAGAAGACTTGGTCAATATTCAAATGTAGCCACTGTTCCCCTCTATGGTCTTGGCCAAGGCCTCTTTTCTTTCCTGTGCTTTCACTTCCCTGTCTATAAAATGAGTGATGCTATACTGTCTTTCTAAAGAAATTTCAGAAATTGCAATAAAAAGCAGTGAATTAGATCTAAATTAGTTTTGTATAGTCATATGACTTTAGAAACCTTATTATGTCACTCTAGTTATCAGCCAAAATTGTAATCTCATTGAATGAACAATGAAGCTTATTCTGAATGGCAATCAATGTATTGAGAATGAAATATGTGGCAAGACAGTTGCTAGGATAATAAATACTTGCAAATACAATTAAAAAAGGCAAAGCAAAGACAATATAAATAATAAAATTCTTTGTGTGCTCGGGTCAATGATCACAACGGGCCTATGCTTCTTTGTACTGAATATTCATGGTTTGAATAGGAAGGCTAAAAACGGATAATTATGGAGGCAATGACATGTTTTGTCAGGCTATGTTGATATCCTTTGGGCTGTAACTTAATGCTGATCTAGTAGTAACAACATCATAGTGTCTCCAGTTTCATGTGAACCGTAGTTTCTGATCGATGATAATGCATTCCACCGTGACTTATGCTTCTCGTGTACCAGGCTTTAATGTGTTCTTCGACTTCCCCTCGCAATGTATCTTCTAGAATAAGCTCTAACTAGAATAATAGTAATAGAAAAATCTATTTTGATAATGAGGAGAGCTCTGCAAATATTCACAGCATATCACGTACAATTCCTGCATCAGGGTTGCTTGGGGGACAGGTATTTTTAGTCAAAGATAAATGTCACAAAATGGATCTTCTCATAGAAGGGTGCTTTGGTTCATCACCAGAGGCAGAACAACTTAAATGGAATTGCATTTTTGGATCTGTTTGCATTCAGTTAGATACTTGTATTCTGGAAATTTTCCCTGTGAACAGAGAATATTGGGGTGGGGGGGGGGACACCAAAACCTCAAACACTTAAGAAATAGGAAGTGTTGTTCCAGAATGGATCACTGGGAGGAGTGGTTTATGACAGCTTTTGTGCATTAAATTGGCAGCAAAGGAATGAGAGAGTGGGAAAGTGATGTGGAGCCAAATATACTTTGTCATGAGTGGAGAATACTTGCCTTTAGTAGAAAGTGATAAATGGCTTTTTTTTTTTAAAAAAAAGTGATCACTTCAAGGGAAAGGACTATTTCACTAAAATTGTAAAACTTACTGTATATTAACTGTAAAATGGAAGTGCAGTTAGGCCACATCATGCCCGATGGGAATGCACTGAACAGGTGGTAGTTGTACAACTGTCCATTAACACACTGGAGAGCTCATGAGTTCCAAATAAGACAAGAACTGTTCCTACCATTGGAGTACTGAAAGGATCTTTTTTAACAGTAATCCTATTATACCTAGAAGGTAACCCACCTCATAAAGACGATTTGTCTTTGTATCCTGATATGATAGAGTGAAAGGGGAAAAAAAAAATCTTTGTAAAAATTCTCCACCACTATCTCCATAATCTCTACTTGAGTGAGCATCAGCCAAGTGAGAAAATGAAAAATTATAACCTGCCAAGCATCAGTGGCAGACTGAAATGAAAAAATTGCAAGTTAATAACAGTGATGCCTCAGAAAAATTTGCTGGCCAATTTAACATTGCTTTATCCAAGGTCACATCTTGCAGCTGATTATTTTTAGTAATTTGCAGATGAGGACTTTCTACCTTTCTGATGGCAAGTGAAGATCAGGGAAATGCCAGTTACAGTTTAAAACTCAAGGTTATCAATCTCTTTAGATCAAAAGTAAGATCATGTTCCCTGCTTATTTGCTTAAGACTGGGCACGGAAATTGTTTCCATTGTAGTGAAGTGGGACGTCTATGCTATCCTTTATGGCAGCGATAAAGCCAATGGAATATGAAAACTTACAGTGGAATGAGGCTGATAAGGGGTTGAAAGTATGAGAAACTAAAACTTGGCAGAGTTTCTTCTGGAGTAGACTCTTGCTAATGTTCATGTGATGATTTTTACATAATAGTGTTAAAAGAGATTACATTGCACGTTTTTGAGGCTTCTGAAGGAATGTGAATGTATTGCAAGCTAGTACATGAGACATACTGGAAGTGGAGTCCTGTGAAATAACCAGAGCACTTTACTGGAATCCAAGGTGTGAAAATCATTAGTGAACTGTAGCAGCACTTAATTTCTTCCAGCACAATCTAAACAATCATCTTAACATTACAGAGTGAACCTTGCTGCAATGTTTGCAAAGCATTGGCACGCTGTCACTTATTTAAAATAGACCATTCTTCAACAAATGGAATGTATCATTAGTTTGTGGAAACTCTTGCTCTAGGCCTGCAGTGCAAAGGGCTGTGCAAGAGGAAACCCTCTGTGCTGTTGTTTTAATGTGGTTCTGTGGTCCTTTTAATGAAGGCTATGCAACGTCCTGATATGCTGAGTGTACACAGTGGTTCTAGGCAGATTTTGTGGTCTGGTGGTTCAAAAATCTTGTCTGTGGGTAACTTTTTTCAGCCACTGAGTTGTTGCTGCACAGAAAAGAGTGTAGTGCTTCTGTCTGGTGTGGAAAGTGAAGGGCTGTTCTTACTGGAAGACTGATGGAGTGCCGTTTGTAACTGCCCTGTTTTCTAACCATATAGGTCTTCTCCGTCATTAAAATAATAAAAAGACTTGAGCAGCTCCATCCAAGGACTCTCCAAATCATTCATTTTTATTCCTGTATGTGTGAGCTTTGTAAGCTAGGGCTATTCTGTGTTGAGATGGCTGAAAGTGTTGCTGGAATGCTTTTCAAGAGCAAGAGGATTAACTTGCAAAAGGCATTACTGGCAATGGTTAATGACCACTGTGGTCAGAAGCCAGGGTTGGAGTCTCAGCCTCTAGAACCAAGTCTGCTGGGCGGTTGCTCAGTAGGAATGGGAGCTGAATTCCCAGCTGTATTTCTCAGCTTTCCGTGGAAGTTCCCTATCAGATCACTCGTGTCCTATCTGGCTTCTGAGATCTGACAAGATTGCAGCTTGAACTGTTCAATTTGTCTCGCTGTCATGCCGTGCATCATATTGAGTTAGTTCAATAGCCCTAATCTAATGCTTACTGCCATGAAACTGTGAATGTATCAATCAATACTTATTTCAGTAAACGTAAAGCAAAATGAAAATTCTTTTGACAACTTCTGTCCATTTCATTATCTCTTTTTTTAATCACAAAACTGTCTCTTAAAGTTTCCACACTTCCTCAAACTTTGTAGCCTGTCTTCTTCCATATACATCAGGCCACTGCCAGCAGCTCTCCTCTCCCAAACAAGGTTCCATCTAATGCATCAGGTTAATCTGCCTTCATGCAGCAGAAGGAAGCTGAATCTTTCCTGACATATCCAGGCAGCTGTGGCAGGCAGACCTAGGAGAAAAAAAATTTCAGGGAATATGAGACTTCAAACTTGATGTTTTATTGCCCTGTTATTTTTCTTCCTCAAAAGTAGTCTTGCTTTAGGATATCTGCAATGCAAGCAAAGCAAAGAAGCTTTGGTATTGCTGTTCTCTAGCATCAGTCAGTCTTATCATCTAGTGTTATGTGATGTCTAATATCCAGATTCTGGCAGGGTGTGCTCTGTCCCAAGCCAGACAGAGCAGCAGTTGTTGGATTATGTTCTCATGCAAAATGGAATTTCTTCACTGAACTGTGATATTTTTCCCATTTATACTAAGGCTGCTTTCTGTTTATGCAGGAAAGTGTGTATCTGTGTGTAATACTTCTAAGTATATGTGCTCTCATATACACACTCTTTCCACCATTTTTGTGGCAGTATGAAGTCCTGGCGGAGATTAAATTCCTCCCCTTTTTCTGTAAAACATACCTTTAGTCAAATAGCTAGTTTAATAGTTTTCTTCTAATGTTGCACAATATTAAGAGATAAACATACAGGTGGGAGGAAGAAACAAAGCATAGAGAAGATAAATATTGTACACAGCTGGGCATGAGTTTTTCTTCATGCCTTCCAGGAGAGAACTGGACTAGTTGTCCCTTTCTTCTGCTTAGGGCAGCAGTGTTGTTTTGGATACTTTGTTCTGCATCCTCTCTGTGGGAATGAAATGACAGGGCACACCTTCCTTGTGCTCGCTTATATATGAGCAGCTATGTGGATGCATAGTACTCTGTGGATGGAGGAGATAGCATCCGTAGCTTATGACTCGCAGTCATAAAATAGCAGTTTTTGCCAGCTAAGAGGGGGTGCAGCAGGCTCTTCTCAAAATCAGGCCATTTTTGCTTGCTGTTGTGAAAAGATAGAGCTTGACTCTGCTTTTTGCTTTTCACGAAGCTTAATGCTTTTGCACTGTCTTCAGCCAAATGCTGATAATAGGCTCTATAAGGGGGCTTTTGTGCAATGATTCATTTAGCAATGAAATTGCATGTAGCAAAAGTGGACTTGACCAAGAGAAAGGTAAGGTTAAAGCAAATATTTAGACTTTTTTTTTAAAGCTTGTCAGAGTAATTAAGGCCACTGAACACACATTAGCACTTTAAAATAGAATCACAAAGCTGCACTTTTTTTCCTGCAAAAGTATTCTGGAACATTGTACAACTATTAACGAACACTTCTTTTAAAGCCTCTCTCTTGTGGCAGGTATTCTCTGTGCGGGTTCTTGGCTTGCAATTGTGTGAGAGATACAAATTGTTCATTTTAATTGACCCTTCTGGCCTTAAAACGAATGTAAATACATGCAGACTGTTGGTTTGTTTCGTTTTCTTTTGAAAACATTGTTTTAAGGTAACTCACCCTGTGATCATACTTTTTTCTGGTAGGCCTGTTACTTTCAGAGGCTGGTAATGAAATGATGGGAGAGATTTAAAATAGATTTCCTTTTTGAAGCCTGTGTGCTGATTATTAAAGTGTGTGAAAGGAGTACCCTGACCCATTACAAAATACTCTTTTGCCAACAGAAAGCATAATGCATTCTGATGACACTTATAATTGCAGTACTTCCAGAACAATTACCCTGGTAGTTCATTTTCATATTGTTGGAAATCATATTTGCATGTTATATTTAATTGAAAATGGTATGCTTTGCTCTATGTACATCTGGAAATACTCATTGGCTTTAACTTGAGAGCAAATGTGTATTTACTTCGCAGGTAAGCAAACATTTAGCTATCCTGACAGGAGAATGTGTTTTAATATCACTTGCATGTGATACCACATCCCTATGCAGCTGCGTTTTCCCAAGTTATAGCCAGTCCAAGTAGTGGTGGATACTGAATGCTTAGGTGTGCATTCACCTATCAGATTCCAATGGTTATGAAGTTTTGAATTGTGCCAGAAACTGATTTGTGGTCAGGTGTTGGTCTCTGTCCTCAGATTGATTTGCTGATGTTGCCTCCCTTCAGTTAAATGATACGCTTTTGTACCAGGTGATGTTCTAGCTTGGTACTTCTACAGAAAAAGGAAATAGATCTCACAACTTTGAACAGTTGCCCTTCACTTAGCTTTTGCCACTGTTAGAACACACCCTTTCCTTTGGCAAAGACATGATTGAACTTTTCATATGTGACTGAAGACACCTGGTTAATGAAGTGCCAGAAACTGAAGTAGGAAGGACATCTCTGTAGAGGATGAAGAATAAAATTAATGAGGTGGTGCGTTAGTACAGAATGAGAAGGCAGATTCATGAGTAAAAATAACAAACAAACAAACAAAAAACCAACAACAACCAAACCCAAAAATGTTAAAACAGCGATGTCTGGGTGGGTGTGATTTGCCTATATTAAAGTCAGGCTTGTTAAGTTAAACCTAGAATAAACACAGCTCTTCCTGTGATGGACTTGGGAATTCTAGAAAGTCTTTTGAATAGAGTTCATCTTGTATTTTAAGGTTAAATTACCCTGATGAAAATTATTTCTTTGTATGCTTTCTGGATATGTAGTTTAATCAGACTTTCTTGGAAAGAAGCCTGGGTCTAATGGAAGCATTTTCTTGATGTGATGTCTACATATTTTGTTTCACGAGAGAGGAGAGACAGGTTGTGGTCATTCTCCTGTTGGATGGGAAAGAGCTACCTAAAGCATGTTGTCAGCACTAGATTTTTCTGCATTTTCTTTACACTAGTAATGTTATTGAGGTTAATGTTTGTTTTACTTAAATTCACAGCTAAAAATACTGTCCAGAGTGTGAAACAATTGTTAAATTAGCAGTTATTAATATGCAGTGATTGTAAGTTGAAATCAGGCTGGGTGTGGAAGAATTCTTAGTGCATGGAAATCAGTGTTAACATCTGACCTGAGTTTTTTCCCATTATGTTATCTTCTAAAAGCCTTCTGCTTAATATCTCTGTGTAATGATTTATATTTCAGATAGCTCCAGGTACTTATTCTGTACACTTCTGAATCCTTCTGCTGTGCCTTATCAGACAGACAAAATGCCGTCCTCTTCTAGCACTGTGTGAGGCTACCCCAGTTTAACTTGTGATACAGCTAGAACTGGCAACAGGAGTGAAGGTTTTGTTGTATGAGCAGAACTGGGGACCGGAGTGAACCTCCAGTTTTGTACATCCAGTGGGTAGTCGCTAGATAGGAACTTATTTTGGTTGTTACCAAGCTGGGTGGCAATCATTCAGCATGTAGAAGATGCTGAACTAGCCAGTGTTCCTAAGCTGTTAATGTCCATCTTTTCAGGTACTAAATTTAAAAAAAAAAGCACCGTTTCTTCCATCAACACATACTGCTTTTTTTCTTGCATGTGTTCAGGGTAAAAATGTGTGTGACCTTGGTTCAAAAAAAAAGTACAGGATCAAATTCCACTGCATAAAAGTACATTTGAAAAGTTAAATAAAAATCCTTTCCTACAGATTAAGACTGCTGCCTTTCTCCTCCTTTTTAAACATTTAAACACACTCTTTACATGATGCTTAAGCTTTCAAGTCAAAGTTACGAGGTGCTTTAGCCAGGCTTGAGTCTGAGAACGAGACCCAAACCAGGACAATAACAAAATGACACAAAGATTGACTACACTGTGCTTGCTGGATGAAGTGAAAACTGCTGAAATATAAATCCTATATCCTGGGATTTCACTGCCTGCTGGAACTAATCTCATTAACTTAAAACCACCTGAGGCTTAAGAGAGATATACACTGCCGTGAGAAATTATATTTATCTCATCCTAGGGGGAAATCCTTTCCTTCCCCCAGCTTACCTTACTTTTGACTTTGTCATTCTTGAATTACCAGGTCATTTTTCCCCCATGGGAAAGTCGTCATAGCTCACAGCAATGCAATTACTGTATCTGAAGTTCACTGCTGTATGAATGCTGAGATCACTGTTCAAGGTTTTTCTTCTTAAATAATTTCTTAAAGAAAACAAAGATTGGAAAAATATGTTAGCAGTTTACTTAAAGTTTGTCCAGAGTTACAAGAAAAGATTCCAGAATTAAAGACAGGGCATAATAAAAACAGCTTCTTAAAAATATCTAGGTGTTTATTGCCATTGTAACCCAAATACTGAGTTTTCTTTAACCAGTATGGTTTTAAGAGATTGGCTGCCTCTGATAGCTGGTAATTGGATGCAGAAATGTCAAATGGAAGGTTGCAGTTTTAAATCCAATGAGCGTTGCCAGTGAGAGCTGTGTAGTTGTGTAGTTGATTGCTGTACTCTTTGGAGTGAGTCTCGATCCCAAATCTACATTCAGTATTCCAGCCACTAAAAATATTCCCTTTGACATGCAAGGATTTTGGGTGAGGCCTTATCTGATAGTCTTGTTGAACTTTGGAGCATGGCAAAATGACCTTGTTCAAGTGTCTTTTTAATGTTTGTCTACTTATGAAAAAATAAATCAGTTTTGAGTTACCCATTAAACAGCTCAAACATAGAAGGTTATTAAGAAGAAAAGTAATATTAAAGCTGAGTTAGCTCTCAAAACTAAAAACTAAAGGCCTGATCTCTGAGGTGGTATGAAGAAAGCCTTATGCAGTGAAAGGTTTTTGTGGTAAGCCTGGCCCTTGGCATACTGCTTCCAGAACGGACCCCAGGGTATGCTTGTTTTGTGGAGGTGGAAGTTACTTGTGGTGAAATGGAGGTGCCAGTTTCTGTGACTAAGAGAAATGACCACTGAGCAAAACGACACGTGATTTCTGTAAAAATCCAGTTCAGCTCAAAATATGGTTTGTGGATTTGAATGACATGTCTGTCAGAGTTCAGCATTCATAGTGGCTTGTTAGCCCTAAGTCACCATATTGATAGCTTATGTATAGGGACAAAAATAAATACAGTTGCAATTGCAGACCAATTGAAGTAATAAAAATGAGAATACAAGGCACGGTTTCTTTTTCAGCCTCGCTGTATGAGTGGAGGCAGGATAGAAAATCGTTTTGCAGCACTCTTGTCCATCAGTATGGAGGGCAAGATGAAGAAAAAGTTTGTATTTTCAGAATGTCCTTTTTCCTTGTTACTACAAGCAAAAGTGATCTGTTCTTCAGACCATTTGATTGGTACCATTGGTGTGCTGTATCAGTGTTGGACCCTATTTCTTCCATGAAAATCATGGAGCTTGGACAACAGTAGCCTCACTGAGGGCCACATGAGGATGTGCAGAGGATGCTTCCCTGTTCTGGAAAACAACCAGCACCCAGAGAGGCCTGTTCATCTCCTAATTTACCCCCAAAGCCACCTTGTTGTTTCAGGGAGGCCGACTGGGGTATAGATTAGATGAAGCTTGACTGAGCCATTATGATGATAAAATAGGGTGCTTGACATTATAAGGAGGGTGTGTTAGGCATGAATAATGATCAGTGAATTTATGAAGAACAGATAGGATGAAGGTTGGGGTGGGGGGGACAGTAGGATGGTTAACTAAGGGTTTTTGGTTTGGAAGGGTGTTACTTATTTGTATTTGCTTATTGGACCTACAATTAATGCTTGATTTAGCAGTTTATAGTAACAGGTGGATATGAACTACAATATACTTAATGTTTCCAGCAGTGTTAGTAATAGCTCAGGTCAATTTGCGGTGCAGATAATTAGGTGTGCGGTGCTTGTGTGTTGTGATTTGTTCAGAAGCTACCTGAGTTCCTTGATAAATGGTACAGCAGTTTATGGGGTGAACTTTGATTTTATACGCAAGGCAATAAAATTTTGAAGTTAAGGTTGAAAAACCAAGAACAAAATGCAGTGAGCCCTCCAATGTTTTAATGGACTTTGTTCCATGATATTTAACTGTCTTTGAACATTGAGGTGATCTAGTCTGTTGATGTGGATGCCCCATTAAAGATGTTTAAGGCGATACAATGAAATGCCTATGAGCCAGTAGTTAAGTGCATTCGTGTGTCTGAATAAGAAATGTCCATGTAACTTACCTGGCCTATATAGTGCTAATTATGTATTGCTGTGATCTTGTCTAAGTGTAAGTGAATTTGGCCAAGTGTTTTTGTTTAATTTTATTGATTAATGAATAAATCAGTGAAGGTATAAATGATTATGGATATTGTGTTGCTAAGAAGAGAGACTATAGTGGTGTATGCTTGCTGAACTCTAGTGTACATTCCTTTTCAGTCCTGCAGAAATAAGTACAATGTATTCTAGTTTATTTAGTGATGGACAGGCTGTTAATTCTTAAAATAGCTAAGGAGTAGGAACCCAACACCTTGAATGATTTATGTGTTTTCTTTGTAAGGTTGTTTCTGTTTTGTAACCTTTAAAATGTGGGTTTTATGAATAGTATCATTAAAATTTATACTCCCTCTAGTATGTGATGTTAGTCATTATTGCTCTGCTGTGCCTCCAGATCACCTGTCTGAATTATAAAACAGCCTTCCTTGGAGCTAAATAGTAATTTTTTTTTTTCCTTTCTAGAGTAAATGCGTATTGACTTCATTATTTTTCATTGGTGCTCCCATACTGGAGCAGAGGTCAGAATCTGGCCTTTTCTGCTTTCCATCCAAATGTGAAATGTTGCTAGGAGTAACTGCGTATTTCTAAGAATGAAATCTGAAACGTCTTTTAACTTGGGAGAATTGATATCAATCAGAAGAAACTGCCAGAGAATTTGTTTTGAAGTGTACTCTTTTTTTTTTATGAAGTCAGATTGATATGCTCAATAGGTGATTTAATATTGTGCTAGGCTTTGTTACGCTAATTTTAAAATGTTTCAGTGAAGAGTTGATCTTCAGTAAGAGAAAAATGTAAGCTAATACTGAAAGTGAACGACAATCCTTGTTTCTATCAATTGAGACTTTTTAAAAGACCTCATATACCAGGAAGGATTTTGCAAAAGACTTGGAAGTTACACCTTTAGTCTGCATCCTCAAAGTGAAGGTGCCAAAAATCTTTCCTTTAGAAAGCTCTGCCATACTCTAAAAAGTTGTGGGCTTTTGGAAGCAAATGAATCAAATGGGAAATGGAAGTTTTGCTTGAGCTGTGGGTTACTGCACTGGTTCTGTAAAGGCTGTCAAGCAAACTGCTTGTTACTGCTCTGTAACAGTCATGAAGATGACTCATCTCTTCTTTTTTTTTTTAAGAAATGAAAGATCTTTACTCACAGTTTATGTAGACAGATCATATAGCAGATTGCGGTATGATAAATTCATTGCAAGTTCCCCAAACATGGCTTAGCTAGCCAGATGTAGTACAGAGGTAATAGGGAATTGTTTTCTGAAACACAGACTGAATGGTATTGTTGTGGATGTTTTAGGTTTTTTTTCAACTCAAACTTGCTTGCCTCATGCAAAAGAGCTAGGATTCAAGCTGCTCTTAGCAATGCCAATATAAGAGTTTTTTTTTTAAAAAAAACCCTTACTCTTGTAATAACATGTTTTACTGATGTTAACAGAGGATAAAATACTAATTTCAGTGCAGCCTGAGGCTACCATGATATATTCAGTACCGTCACCTATTTCCATTGAAAGGTATGTCCTATAGTACTAGAAAACAAGTTTGAACAACAAAAAAAGTGTTATTGTTGGAAAGCTTGAGAATGAAATAGCTCAGATTGGAGGTATGTCAGAGTAAGCACACTCAAGCATTAGATCCTCAAGCCAGTGGCCTCTTCCTGAAATATTTGTTATAATGCTGCATGTTGCTACAGTTATTAAAATTCCCTGTCTGCTTCTGTTCCCCAAATGATTATTCTCTCAATATCTGCAAGGCAAGTTTCATGGCACGTTGCAAATTTCCCTATTTATTTTTACAATAAAGAAAATGTGAGCATCAGAGGGTCCTGCACTGAACCCTTCCAGTAGCATAATTCCTAGAGCTGGAAGGGATGCTCTGTGGGCTTGCGCTCTCTCCTAATATCAACTAAGGTCTATTTCAAGAGTCATGTCCTCCCCTCACTACACACATTGCAACTAGACTTTGATTAAAGTAATACTATCAAGTTGAAGTTTAATTTGCTCTATGCTACTTTTATGTATTTAAAATTGTGACCGAGCCTCATACATACATGTCAGTGAGAGGGTGAAGAAGGTAGAAAGAAGAGCTGTGATGCTGATTAGAGGAGGCTGAGTAGAGTTTTTCATAGGGTTAATGCTTTCCAAATTGGAGGATATAAGATTGAAAGTGAAGGGCATACTCCTTGTTGAGGGAAAGTGGTAGAGTGGTCCTAATGCAGAATCTCATTAAAGCAACTGTCAGGATTCCTCTATTTTACCATCGCCTCCTCTATTCTGTAAGAGTCAACTGTCGTTTTGAGTGAGCATGCTGCCAAAGAGGCATTTACAAATAAATGAAAAATGTCACAATTGATTTTGCTCCTTTCAGAGTACTCTGTGTCAGCTTTGTCACAAACCCTTTGTTATTCTCTTTTTCAGAACTCTTGTCTGGACATTGGAAATAACTTTGCATGGTTCTGGGCTTCTTTCTGTTGACCCAGGGTAAGTTCCCTGGATTCTGATTTTTTTTTTTTTATTATGAATGTTTGTGCAACAGTTAAGTTATATTGACTTTCCGGTGCTTATAAAGGGTGAAATGCTAGAAATTCTTCCCAATTACCTGATGAATGTATATCAAAGCTGCATAATGCAATCTACACTTGAGAATGCTACTAGCATAATGGATTTATTTCTTAGTTTCTTCTATAGAAGTATATGTGAATTATGGTAATTACTTTGCTAATGTTGCATGCAAGCAGTACTAGCCGCATAAAATATATATAGCTATGTTTTTTTATTTGTTTCTAAAGAATATGTACTTCTGAGCTGATAGTGTTCTTTTCTTCAATATTTATAATTTCTTGTTCTCTTTCAATGTATGTTATATAGTTATTGTAGTGCATAATGCTGCTTGTAAACATACCTAAAGGTAAGCTGTTTTTCTTATGTATTTGCTTGCTGGGTAAGTGAACCTAATGGGCAATATCAGTAAACCCCTTTTAATGCAAAAGTGTTAGTATAAGAATGGATATCTGTTGGAATTTCATTATAAGACATACTTGAGATGGTTTAGATACAGCGAAGTATCTGAACTACCATCACTTCTAATAAAAAAGTCTTAGTTATTTTCTCCTTGAACTTCAGTTTTGCGATAGCAATCAAAAATACATGGAGTGTTTTACTAAAACTGCTGTGAAAGAGAACTTCATTAACATGTAGAAATGCTCATGATCCTTTAAATAGGAGTTGAAGATTTTTAATGACAGACCCAGTGCTACACTTAAGAGTAATTTTTGTTCTTTTTGCGTTTTCTGTGATGTTCAAGAAGCGTAACCTGCAAATAGTAATAGGAACGGAGTTTACCACTTTCCACTGACTTCAAAAAGTAAATTTGCACTGTATAGAAAGAATTGTTTTGTGACCTTTTGTGTGAGTATTTCTGAAGGGATTCTCCAACAAAGATTCACACACATTTTGCAATCTGCCGAACAGCCCAAAGTCTCTCTATTTCAGTGCACGTTATTTTTCTTCATAGCATATTTTAAGAAGTTGCTGCATTTTATCACTATTGCTAATAACGGAAGAACTGAAGAAAATCCCATTGCTGTCATTTTTGTACTCTGGAAGCTCCTAGGAAATCTAGGGAGGAATTGGCCTCTGTACGTGGAAACAAGAACAGTTTACAGTGTCACTTGTCCTGTATACAGATTTCTTCTCTGTTCCTCTTTCATCTGGGATAGTAATGTAGCCTGATTAGATCTACTTTGAACACAGCAGAAATTTCTTTGCATTAGTCTATGCATATTTGTCAGCTGTTAGAGCATTTTTAATGCGTTGCATTCACAGCCAGCTTTTAGAGTCCTGATATACCTTTGGCTTAATTAAAATGAAATGTGTTGAATTTGTTTTAAAACAAATTTTAAAATGAATATTTAAAATAACTGTTAACTTTCCTGAAAATTTAGAATTTTTGTTCATTTAACTAAAGTCAAAACTTGTGCACTAAAACTACGGAAGAACACCCTTAATTTGAACTTTGGACACTCTCTTTTGTTTACATATTAATACAAACTTTGGGACAAAGCTCTCTAAGGCAATCCCTAATACTGTGTTATGAGCAGCAAAAGCTGCCCAACCTTGCTTTTCTTCTATTTGTATTAGAAGAAAATCTGAGATGTGACTCTAGTACAAAGACAGAAAATGAGTTCTGGCACTGTGAAAGTAGATGACATAATTTCAATGAATAAAGCAGACAGTTCAAGGCTGTTTTATTTGTGTAATTAATTATTATTGTAATTGTAAACAAAGAGAGAAGGAAGGAAAACTTAGATGAAAATGAAGTAGAACTCAGCTCTGTCAGCTCTACGCGTCCCCCAAACTCCACTCCCTGTTTGACTTTAACAATACAGTAAATTGTTTTGAGGTAAATCTAAATGGAAGTCTGTAGCATTTCAAATCTAAATGGGGCGTGCACTTAGGAGTAAAGCAGTGCTGCAAGGGGAAATCTAGAACACTTCCGTAATGCCTTGGAACAATTGTAGGGTATTGGCTAAGTAGGACTTGGCAGATTTGCAGAAGCTTAGACTTTTGATCACAAAATCTCTGCATGTAAACATGCTATTCAGTTTCACAATGCTACTGACGTTGATTTGTCCCAGCTTCTATAGAGCTGGGCATACTCTGATGTATAGTTCTGCATATGTAAATCTCTGTGTGCCAGCTGATTGCACATACGAGAATTACTTCCATATATTAGTCTGAATCATAAGATTTCTCTCAACTGCTGGATGTCCCTACAAGCAATGGATAAAATGTAGTGATTAGCAAAATTACCATGAGTTAGGATATAACTTTAGTGGGAGATTGTCTAAGATCTCCATCCATCAAATAGCAAACACCGAATAATGAAAAAAGAAACAACCATGTGAACACCACCACTGGTTATTTAGTTCACTGAGGAACTTGCAAGTAGGGAATGAGCCTAGGAAAAGCTGAAGGGATACACAGAGCATTTGCTCCAGTGAGAACCCTTGCTGGTAGTGGGCCAAAGATAGTGCTGTACTGTGAATACAGGTTTCCAGTAAACTCATTTTCAGTCAGGAGCAAGGGAATAGGGAAGTGAACTGAGTGCTGTATCTTTCTGAATCGGTTTCTGTTCTTAAAATGTAAATGAAGATGTTAAAACTATTAAATTCCAGATTAACTGATTCTTGTTGTTGTTGTCTATGTCCCTACCAGTAATTAGACTTTGCTATTCATGATGACAGTAACTTATTTGTTTGGCTCCCGAACCCAGAATATTCCTGCAACCCCTTTTCATACACAAATGTCTCTTTTCCTGTTGAAATTAATAAAGGTGCTGTATTTCTAGGTCATGGGAACTTGCTGGTCTTCTATTTCAGCGAGATGAATCACAGACCCTTCCCAATCCCCAAATACCTGACTCTTCATGGCATAAGATGGCTTTTCTATATATGAAGAAAAAGTAATTGAAGAAGGAAGGAAGTAAGGGAGAATAATCTGGTCAAGTGGAGAAAGATAAGATTTGGAGGAGTTATCATTCATGAATTTGTCAATTAAGTAGTTCCAATTTCACTTTTAGAAGATCCATTTTAAAATCCTGAAGATCCTTTCTCATTAAAGTCACGCCAGTTTCTAGCACCTCTTCTGATTTGTACCATGTTATTCCTTCAGTATCCAAGTTATATTGACTTCAGGGAGATCACTCATGGAGCAAAGAAATTATTTGTCACGTCTTTGTATCTGAGGCTCTGCTCTGTGCTGCTGCCTTTTAGCTGTTACAAAACATTATCATCCAACTGGTTTCCTCTGAATTGTTTTGTGTAGATGCTTTATAAATAGCATTGCTTCAAGTAGTGTAATAGAACTCATAGCAGAAAGGACATGTGAAGAAGACATGCCCACAAGACAATGCTAACAAACAATTTGCAGTTCCTCTTTGCCATGGCTGAATGAGTTGGTTTTAGGTAATTTGCTATTCAAACAGGACTAATGAGGTAAAATGCATTTTACTCATTTTTGTTGTGGCATGATGGTCAAGCCTGAACCACTTGATTTTAGGGGGTTGGACAGGGCAAAGGAAATTGCTAATCACTTGCTTAATTGATCATTCTCTCACGGTTGCCTCTAGCTGTAATGTGTTAATGATGGTCAGAGATTAACGATCAGAAAATCCCCCAAACTGTACAGGAAAATACCATGAAGTAGCTTAATGTTGAAGTAGTTTAATTGCTGCTTAATCAGCATAGCAAAGGCAGGGGAGGAAGCTCACGTGCTGACCCCTAGGTTCCAAGAGAGTCTTTAGTCAAAACAGTAACTCGAAGTGCATGTAGTATGATGATCTATGCATAGGATATTTGAGAGTGGAGGGAAGCATCTTTGACTACATTTCCTTGAGTCATTATTTTAGCAAGAACATCTTGGGAATAGTTTCAACGCTCAAAAGCGTTAGCAGGACCTAATGCATTTTAATTTTTTCCCCATGAAATTGTAGTATTTATTTAAGCAACAAATAATGATAATTGCAGCTGTTTTTTTCTTTTGCATTTACTAGAACAAAATTGTTTGAAATTCTGTTCAGAATTGGCTCCCAAGTACTTATGCCTGCATATAGATTTGAATTACTATAAGAAAAAATCAATGAATTGCCAGTGAGTTAGTAGTATTGGCTCTATTTGATAACCAAGTCCTTGGGCTCCTTTGAAAATTATAGCTATAGTTCATGATGGCTGAACACAACTCCTATGACTCTTCTGTAGCTCTGGAAACAGGTTATGCAAACTTGTTGCCGATTGCAGCGGTCTTCAGTAGAGCCAAGATTTCACACAATGTCTGCATATAAAGGAAGCAAATACACCCTGTTATCCACCACCGTCTGTTGTCAGGGGTATTCCCTTATTTTCCACTGTTTCAGGGAATAATTTGGCTCAATGTTCTCGAATTAAGTATAGAGACATAATTAAGACTTTTAACACTTGTAAAAACTTCACTTGCATGCAGGAGGTAGATTGTGACAGCCTGATGCCATACTAAAATGACACATAAGTAGAGCAATGTTTTCATCAACAGAAATGTGTTGCTGTTTAAAGCTGATTTTCTCTATAGGGTGCCATAAAGTAATTAGAAGACCATAACATAATCATTCAGTATTGCATATTAATTCCTTAGAGGGATGAATTGATCTTTTCTGACTGCCATAGTGTACGACTGACCATGGAAATGCTATAGAACTATAAAACGATCTGTAAAGCAAAGTATAGTTTTTCTAGACTAGCATATTTATTTTACAAAACTCCTCAAAGGCTCATACTTCTAGCGATTTTTGCTTGTAGCAAACTGGGAGTGAAAGTATTTGTCTTAAAATTAAAAATCGACATGGAATGCTGTGCACTTTGCCTTAAAGAAACTGCATGTAAAATATTTGTCCTCTGTGAGGACTGAAGACTATTAGAAAGTCTGTGCTAACACAAGAAGGATCTCTTTTGTTACAGATGATGGTGAGTTTTTGCAGCTAGTGTAAACTAATACAGCAATAGCTGCATACTGTTTATTTAAAGGATGAGAATTCTGAGCAGATTTTTCCCAGCGGTGAATGTAGAGCTGGGTTTGTCTAGTTGAGACAGTGTTACAAATTACCCCCTTGATTGGGGTTTTCTTGGCTTATTTTTTTTTATGATCAATGTTCTAAGCATGAGTTTGTAATAGAGAATTGTGGTGACTGGAAGGGGAGGGGAGCTGCCCATGGGCAGCTCTGATGGAGGAAGACTAGAAATATTATTCAGTGAGCTTAATCAGAAAAGGTTCTGTGTGCAAGCCCCTCTGAGTTGACGTGTTCCCTGGCTCATAGCAGAGTTCTGTAACCCACGAGGACATTATTTCACTGTCTTTGTTGTGCCCATGTAGGACATTTTTCTGATTGTTCTATGAAGTGTATCACACTTCAAAGGTTCTTTCCAGCACACCAGACTTGTGTGTTTCTGCTGTGTTTTGGCTTGTACTCAGCATTTTAATTACTTTGAGCTTTAACTCTTCCTTTACTAATATTTTCAGTAGCAGTGGTGGAAGTAAGTTGTTAGCAAGGCCCTTGCCTGCCATATCCCAAAACAAGGCCCTTTTCTTGAAGAATAAACTAGATCTTGAGGTCTAGTTTGCTACCGCAAAGGCTTTAGGAATGTCCAACAAAAATTTAGAAGTCTGATTAAGGAAAAGCTGAATTTAAGCCCAGCGTTGACTACCTCGCTCAGGTTGATACTTCCATGATCTTGTAGGGGGTTACTTGCCTTTAGTGTAGAGAAGGGCATGAGTGGCTCCATGCATGCAAATTGGAACTAATGACTCTTCTGTATGACAATGCAGTCAGCCTTTGGCTTCAAGCAAGGTAGCGTAATTGCTATTTGTTAATAGATAAATATCTAGAGTAGTGTGCAAAACAATTTTTCAAAACAACCACGGTACATGTGATCATTATTTCTCACGTGAATATTGAAAAAGTAAAGAAAATATGGAAGCTTAAATAGGTGCTTCTGACCATGGTGTAGTTTAGGGAAGAGGTCTAATATTTAGTAACTTCATGGCATTCTCAGTATACTTAATTATTCCTCAGGACTACGCTGTTCTAGATATAGCATGTCTGAGTTCAAAAGTGAGTGCTTCCTATACCTTAAGACCTCTGAAGGAGACAGTTGTCTTGGAAGAGTTTTGATGTTTGTTTCAATGGAAGCAGGATCAAGCACAAATGCTAGGTTAGCAGGAATGGCATTTAAGTGATCAGCAATACTGAACAGTGATTGGTAAATGGAGCTGTTAAAGGAGTCTCTTAACTAAACAGCTTGATGTAATGTATTGCCAATTCTGTAGATGTGGGGTTTTCTTTAATTAGAAAGAATATGGCTATGCCTGTATGAATAAACCACCCTCATCCTGGTGATGCCGATGGCGCTCTGATGGATTTCAGCAACATGAATCTATCTGGTGGAGATTCAGTTTATGCGTATAGATACAGTACTGGTCAAAGCAAAATATTTCACAGTCCTAGTATGAACACTTTCATTGCTCTAAGGCATCTCAGTGCATTATGTAAAAGAGCTCACCTGCACCAAGATAAATGTTTTGTAATGGTTTTATTTTCACAAAAGCTAAAGCCCTAACCAAGAAATGATGACCAAATTTTTGATTAAAAAAACAAATCACCCCAGCTCCTCTCCCCCCCAACAAAACACCTGCACAGCAAATAAATAATGTTGTAGTTAAACTAACTGAGGTTTTAGCTTCAACAAGGAGGATATCCAATATGAGAGGCTTGCAGAAAATGGAACATAAAAGCTGGAGGTGTCAATGCATTGTTTAGAGACAGGATTGAGGGACTTGAAAGCAGGCAGGTCCAGCTTTTTGGGAAGCTTCTCCTTGAGGGTTAAGTATTCCTGTTGTTTTCACCTCTGCTCCTCCAAGTCCACCTGTGCCTTCTATCAAAATCAGCTGTGCCTGCTGTTGTCTTAAAGCACCCTGCACTGGGAGTCACTGACTTTGTTACTGCAGGTCTTATGGATTTGCTGTGAGTTCACTGAGTAACACATTGTAAGCTTTATATTATCTGTCACTTTTATTAAGTAGGACTCCTTCAGGTAAATAGGATCCTTTATCCTAGATAGCGCTATCACTGTTTTAGTCAACACCTGAACAATTAATATCTTTCAGAAAATGATAGATTGGATTTTGGAAGTATAATTTCATGAGCTCAGTTTACCTCATCTGAAAGAGAATTTTGTTGGTGCATCAGCTTAGAACTTTTCCTTTAAAACATAAGATGACACTTCTCCATGTTCCCCCATTTACAAAGTGCTGTGCCAGAAATAAGTAAATGCGCTCTTTCTTTTTTTTCCTTTACAATGTAAGTGATAAACACCTTCTATTCCTTTCTATTCCATTTTCTTTGCTTTTCTACATCTATGCTTGCTGCTTCATTTATCCGTTAGTTCCCTTCCTCTTAACACACACAACAAAATCTGCCTGGCAATGGTGGGGGCAGGACTAAAGCGGCTAGCAGAGACAGAGCAGAAAACAGGGGATGTGGCCCTTGGCATTTTAGTTTGATGGTTCTGCAGTGTTTGTAAGAATACATTTGCAATAAGAAGTGGGAGTACCTTGTTTTATAGCTTTCCTAGTGATTTTAGTTCCTTCAACCAAATGTGAGAAGCCTGCTACCTTTCTTTTTCCCCAGTGTTTTTCATTCATGTTTTTCCTATACCTTAGACTCAGCTGAAGCTTGACAAATGCAGGTGTTCTTATGACTTGTCTTCAAGCTATACTTCAGATTTTTCTCTCGCCTCCCTTTGCAATAAGAAATATCTGTTCAAATGTTTTTATAGTTTGTTTATGATAGGCATTTCAGATACCTACTGCTGAATAAATAAAACTGCCTTCCTAGCTTAAGGAGCCTGGGATGTTTTTTCATTTGTTTTTCAAAATCTGTTGCAGTACAGAATGTAGCTGGTTGTCATAGTAAAGAAGATGGTCTGGCATTGAAATGAGAACATAATTAAAATTATTTTTACTTTTCTCAGGACTTGGAACAAACTGTTACTTAAACCTTTTCTTAGAGGTATTACACCTAACAAGTTCTCTTGAGAGAGATGGCGGCAAAGCAGCTAAGCTATCAACGAAACTACCGAATGGCTGCATTCCCTGGAGTTTGCTTAAATTTGAAAGTAGATAGGAACTGTGAAAAAATATAATGCAATCTGGTAAAGAAGCTGCAGCATAACTCAGTGGCCTCAGACACAGTAATGTACCAGTATAAAAATCTCATATTAACCTGGAATATAGGTAACATCATAAAACACCCTAAAGTTGCTTAGCTTACATTTGTACTTGATGCATCATTTTCAGTGTTTTGTGATGTTGAGATCAGTTTATGCTGTAAACTCTATGGAAGGGAAGCCAGGTCTCTTTACCTGCTGTGGAAAAGGCCCTGTGAACCTTTTCTGGGCTGTCTGTGCTAGATTATGACATGCTAAATGCAAAATGACCACTGAGCTGAAACAGCAATCAAATGGTGTTATGTTCTTGGTCTTAATTTTGTGGCAGGTTAAGGTTCACTAAGCTGCTGAAGCCACTTGCGGTCTGAGGTTTTCTTTCCCTGCCCACATGAATGTACGTGTGTACATGATGAAGTCATAACACTGGTCTTCGAGGATTTGAAGCAAGAGGACGGGGAAACAGTAATTTTTGGGTGTTTCAAATGTTTCCTATTCCTTTTTTTTAATCTGGAGTGCTTGTTAATCCATGCAATGTTTGTTTTATTGTAATCCTTTCTCAGTATTTGTGAATGCCTTCCAATACAGCATCAGTAGTAATGGTTTTGCTGAGTCACAGCCCTTCTCTTTCCACTTCCGAAACTTAGATTGAGATGTAGCAATTCTTTAGTTTGTTGTTTTGAGGAGGAGCTTGATACAGGATTCATGGTGAGAACCATGCTTGAATTTGAGGAAATAGATGTTTTCCAAAAAGTAGTTTTACCTGATGACTTTTTCTGGCTTTCAGTGGATTCTGGAAGATGATACCCGAGGCAGATCCTCTTAACTAAGAAAGAATGCAGCTCTTCATTGAATTATCCAGAGACCTCAATCTGTATTATTATATTACATTCTCAAAAAGGAGCACAGTGATGTGGTGATTCGTAGATTTGTACAACAGCTTTGAAGCAGCAGGGGACAAATCTGTTGATGATTGCTGTATGCAGCTGTACATCTCTCTCTTCTTACTTAGCAGTACACAGTGCTCCAAGTGCTCTGACAGCATGGCAGAGCATCAGGCAGAGCTTACTCAGTGAGGCTCTGATAAACCTAACCTCACTGTATTTTGGCTTCAAGTTAGTGGGGGACAGAGCACATTCGGTGTGGAAGTCAGGGTGGCATGAGTTTGTGGCTTTCTGCTTGAGTAGTATGCTAAGGCAGTCGCATGGGAATAGCATCAACTAATACGAGACCCTGGCTCCTAGGCAGGGCTGGCTTACAGCTGCCTGGCTCAGACCGCAGCCTCGAGAGCAGGGTCCTTGCAGCTACCTGGGTTGTCTTGACAGTAGTGAGCTAGTGCATCGGTTACCGTTTGACTCTCAGTAAGAGCAAAGTGTCCAAGGACCTGAGTTGCAATGTTATCTAGGTGCCTAGTAGCATTTTTCAAAATTGCCAACAAACATGCATAAATACTAAACTTCTCTTGAACAACCTGATCCTTGTAAACCTTTGGAGCTAGGTAGCAGACCACTCTAGATGTTTTGGGGAAATCCTGTTGAATGTCTGTCTCTTATTATATGTTCACACACATTTGAAAATCTGCGATGAGGTTATTGGTGTCTTGCCTATTGGACAATTGTGAGAATTTTAACTTGCAGGAATAGATCTGCATTACATAGTGTCCCCAAAATCATGAAGCTTACAGTTCTGATTGAACTGTAGAATTCCTTCAGAAAACTGATTATTTTTTTTAGGATTTATTACAATTAATTCTTTTAAAAAGTATTAAGGCACATTTTCTTCTACCTTCTAGACTTCTTGATGTTTTCATTGGAGCAGAGATGGTCTATTGTGAAAGGAGTTACAGAACATCCCATGTTGTTTCAGTTCATACACAGGTGTGCATATACCTGCAGCAGGGATCCTACTACAGACAATTCTGGCTTGTCAGAAAAGGTGTATCTACAGCTTTGCTTGAAATGCCTTTGTGATTCGGGGACTTGTGCTGGTTAGGTATCTTCTGTTTTAGTCTATACATGCGTATATGCAAGAATGGGATGCTGCCAGATTGGTTTGCTGTGTTAAATGTTAAATTGTCAGATATGCTTTTTTTTTTAAAAATAGTATGTTGTTGGGGTCGGCTCAAGAAATTAAAGGCGAAGGGTTACAAAGCTGTCTTCACAGGCTCTATTACCTCCTTGAAAATAGAATTTCATGATTACTTAATGTGCGTGTGTGCCTGTGTCCAATTATTATCTGATAATAATGTTTTTTAAAAAAAACAAACAACAAAACAACAAAAAAATCAACCTGAATGAAACAGTTTTAACATCTGAGTGAAACAGAATGGTGAGTATAAATGTAGTTTGTTGCATGTAGATTCCAGTCAGTTTAAATGGTCTGGCTTTTGTAACTATTCAAAACCTAAGTCATGTTGAAGGCATTAAGCTATGTCATTTTTAGCCAAACACATGAAAGAAAGAGTGAATGAGTCCAACAAGGAGCTCAGATAACTTAAAGTATAAAAATGTTACCTCTTCTGGCAATGGAGGCATGTGTATATTTAGTAGGAGCTCAGGAGCAGACAGTGAGCAAGTGTGCCTGTGTTCAATTTCAGCCTTCTTTCCAGCCAGAGCAATAATAATTTGCAAGTTTATGGGGGTAACTCTTCTTAAGGCTGTTGATTCTTGTGTAGTGTCTCCTGGTCAAAAGTAGTAAGCTGGAGTCGGTAGTATCATTAGGCTTTAAATGGGGACAGACTGCTGAAAGAGTGCTGTGTTACTCAGCAAGCCACGTAGGCATCACCAGCTAGGAACTCCTACGCTGCAGCCTAAATCTACAGCTTCTGTATTGCACCACCTAAAGTGTAGACTCAGCCCTGGTGTGGAAGACGGGAAATATGGATCAGATTTCGTATGATGCCTTTTCATCCCTTTTCTAATAGAAAACTAGTGCAATGAATGGTGCCTGGGTAAAGAAGAAACTAACACCTCCTGGAACTATGGATGGCTTTATTAAGGAGCATATACACAGGTCTATTTTTCATGTACCTATAGGCAAAAAAAACTTCTTGGTTTCTGTGAAGGTCAGACTGGAATGATAAATTTAGAAAAGAAATGATCTAATTGCAGTATTACCTACTGAAACAATGAAGCTTTATAGTCCATTAGTTTTGTATGTAAGACTCTTATGACAATATAATTTTCATGACTGTATTAAAATGTCATTAATGTGTTTAGTAACTACTCTTCTATGATCCATTAATTATAATAGATGAAATTAGATATGAATGGAACTTATATTCTGAATTCTAAAAGACTAACTTTATTTGCAATGACTGTATGTGTGTAATCCTCAGGTTCTGGTCTTAAACTACTTTATTTGATAATGTAACAAAATAGGTGATTCCAATGTCTTAAAAAATTAGTATCGATAAAATCCAATGCGTGTTTAATTGTAAAGATTTTATTTCAGAACAACCCCTTTTGTTGGTGCTATATTGCATTAGTGTGCTGTGTTGCAACAAATCAATATGGATTTAAATGAAATAATCTGCTGCATCCTGCAGTAGTAGGGAATTACTATGATACTAGTTTAAGTCTTTTCTTATTCACAGCATAGTTGGTCACCTCTAATGAGTTTACTTCTAACTTGGATCAGTATAACCAAAAGTAAAATGAGGTTCCTAAGCAGGTTCTCTTTGTTAAAGTAATAAATATGCATGTTAATTTTGGTATTGTCTTTGGTCAGCCTTGGTAATTAAACTGTAAGTTCTTTCTTCCTCCACCCTCAAACTTGCATGTGGGTAGGAGGCAAACTAAGACCAACTCTTGGCCCTGTTTCAGAGAGGACAGTAAAGCGAAAATAAATAAATAGATGGCATAGCTGCATGTGCACTGGGGTCATGATAGCAGCTCTAGAATTTTGATACTGCTATCTAAAGCAGTCTTAAAGTTTTAAATTGATAACCTTTCCTGTCTACATGTGAGTTTCCGAATTTCTGTTTTGTAGGAAAACAAACAACCCCCGTATGCTTAGTTGCCTCTTTCTTCCTGTTGTTGGTTCTTTACTTAACAAGAATTTTTAGACCTGTCCACACTGTGGCACAATAGAAAATAGTTAATTTTACCCTTCACTCAGCTTCCCTTTTGCAGGGAGCTCCACCTGAGGACACAGGCACAGGTTTCTGATGCCTATCACTTTTTTGTTGCATTTCATTAATCTTAGGGGGATTAAGCTGATGTTACAATTTGTGGTAATCTGCATTAGAATCAGTGTCATTTACGACTGATTTCTAAATTTGGTTTGGTTTGATTTTTTTGTTTGTTTTATGATTTGAGTGAAGCTTGAAAGAAGGCATCACAGCAGAAGGTGCATGGAAGATATTAGCAGAAAAAGTGAAATTTTGTGTCTAAGCTCTTGTTGCTTTGAACTTCAATTGAAATTAACAGTAGAGGCAAACTGTTACTTAATAGTATCTCTTGCATCTTAAACATGTGAAATTAAAATGTTGTTTTGCATCTTTCCCAAAAATCCAGCTAGCAAAAACTACTTGTGGCATTATTATGGCTGTGAATGTTAACTAACTTACAATTCTTCTAGTTTAACGGGAGTTAGGCAATTTATCTGAATATAGCTATTGTTTTATTTGGTATTGTTTTCCATGACCACCCAATCCATTGACAAAACTCCTGATTTCTGTGGGAGATGCAGTTGGCCTGTAGTAAACCTGGTGCGTCTATAGGTACTGTGTTGTAGAGGGATGTTCAGTGCACTGCCTGATTGCACAAAAGAGGGTTTTCTGTAGGCACTGTAGATGTGCACACTTTATTCGGCTAACTGCATGTTTCTGTTTTTACTGCAGGTGTTACGCTGGATGCTTTGCTCTAAAAAGATTTCTTTCTCACAATCAGCATGTTAATTTTTGTTCCACTACTCTCATATCCTTTGTGTTTCTAATTATCATTTCAATATCACTGCCTGTCCTCTGTTCTGAATAATCGGTGCTTGTTTGCATTCCAGTAGCACACCTCTACTGTGAATGCAACACCAATTAATACTATTTTCAGTAGTTAAAAATAAATAGTCTCCATGTATGGGTTTATTCTCATACCATAATATATTCACTGGTTTTTGTCTGACAGGCCTTGAGTCCTAAGAGCTGGATTAAGCAAAAGTTTTAAACTCTATTTAGGCTGAGTAAGCAGGTATCTTTGTCTAATCAGTTAAACACACTGCGCTTCTTTATAGCTTGCTACAGGAGTAAAGAATGAAAAAAGGAAGCAGTAAGTAAATATCTCGAAAGGTAGCTATTGTTTGTTAAAATGTGCTTCACCTATAAAAATATTCTTAATCTGAAGATTTCCTGTTTGCTCTTAGGTTACCAAATCATATGCGAATATGAATTTCAAAGGCAAAGCTTAGTCACTGAAAATATTTTGCTGCCTTCTGCTTGCAGTTTTACTGTACTGCTTTTTTCTCTTAAACTTGATCATCTAAGGTAACTGCAGTAATGAAGTAAGGGGTAAGGTAAAGGCAAATTATAGCTAAATGCATTGAAAAAATAAAAGCTTTATGACTTAAAATTTGCTTTCAAAATTTTCAGAGGCATCTAATTTCCTCAAGAAAATTTCCTCAAGAAAAACCCTTATTTTAAAAAAAGCAGAACTATTTATCTTTTCTGAGTAGGAGTAAGATATAACTCAACCAAGAATGCATTGAAATAATCAAGATGCGAAGCAGAGATATTATATGTACTCTGTATAATGCGTATAACATAATGAAAAAGAGGAGGCTTTTTTTTTTGGCAGAAGTCATCAGGTTAACAGCAGCAAAATAAAGGACTTTTTTTTTCAGGTGAATTCTTTTGTCTGCTTGCTCAGGACTGACTTTGAATGTTAACTTGGGTGTTTCTGATCCAGGAAAGACTTTCAGTAATATAATTTAAGCATTATCTTAGTTTCTTGCTCTCATGCTTGGTTAGATCAGCTCTTACCATGAGCAAGACTAGAACATATGGAGATATTGTGGTAGCCTGTCTGAGGACACTTAGTTAGTTTATGGCTCAGTAAACATCCAAAATGAGAGAGATGACAGGGTGGTCCTCTTCATGAGAGCTGTGAAACAGATAATTGTCCAAAGCTTTACTTGGAAGTTAATGAACAGAACCATGTAAGTAATTCTGACTGAGGTGAGTGTCACCTTGGTCCCTGTTGCCAAGCACTGATAGACCTTTAAGCATAATACTTTTTGTTTCTCAAGTGTGCAATTGCATGATGCAAGTATGGTGTCTGTGGTTTTATTTCAGAACATGCAACTGATTTTGTAACTTAAAATAAAACCAAATTTCTGCACCTGGGATTTTACAAATGTATCAGCGGTGTTTCCCTTTTTTAGAAAAAATAACGTATTTAAGTGTTACACTAGAGCTGACCTCTGATATAAGTAGTTCACAACCCCCGCTGCTTCATGAAGACTCTTCATGAGACTCTTGAAATTGTATCATCTTTGACACCTATGTTAAGAAGTTTGATGCATGAGATCTAACATTATAACTTGACAAGCACAGAATTGTTGATCTCTGAGCTGCAATAATACTGTGAGGAGGGGTCTCAGTATATTTTTGGTAGTCAGTAGTAGTCAACACTTACTGCTTTTGCTGTATATTACTTGTGGATAAATTAGCCAGGTTTACAGAACTTGCTTGATAGTTGTGAGCATCTTGCTGTGTTTCCTTTTGCAGAGAAGGAAAATTTGGGTCTAATATCAGGCCTCATAACTGACGAGAAGTAATAGTTGTCTTTTGAAATTAAGAGGCTTTGTCAAATGCTTGAACCTTAGGAATCAAGTTGGAAATTTGAAGTTTCAGCTAGATGCTTGCAGGCTTAATGCAGAAATTACTGACTTAAATTCTTTGCCCTGTGCAATGTAGAAGGTTAGTCTGGGTGATCACACTTGCCCTCTGTAAATACTGTTTGTCAAAACCAAACATTCAGCTGAATGCATTTGAAGAAGCACGAAACAGCATTTATTAGAAATGAGATGTCAATAGATTACATGGGTTGGAATAAGTAGATAATTGTGAAACTATACAGTTAGACTGGATGGATAAAATGAATGGCTTTAGGAAACGGATGAAAAAATTGGTGGTTTCATGTAAGCTTGAAAGTAACAGTGATTTATCTTTTTAAACAAAAAAAAATTTCTCAAACTTTAGCACATACATAGGATTGACCGTTGTAATTAAGACTGAGATCTGCAAATCCAGTGGACTGTCTCTGCTTCCTTGTATATTTAGTATACAAAACATGACTCCATGCATACAGTTTTCATTTGAGCTCCAGTGTGGTTAAAGAATCTGGCTGCCTGGGGGAAGAGGAGCAGGGAAGGGATAGGAAAGGGAAGGTTAAGGAATCTGAAAATGGGCTCCCAAATGCATACCACAGAGTCTGAATGTGCCCATGCCTGTGTACGCACCTGCACTTTGTTTTCTGTACTGTTGCACCTGTGTGGAGTCGAGTGGCAGTAAAAGAAACCTTTATATTGGCTATTTGTTTTCTGAAGAGTTTCAGATACCTGTGAATTCAAAACTTATGTGGTAATCTTTGGGTGTAATTTAGTGAGCTAAGAAAAACTTTAAGTGCTCAGAAAGACCATGATGAAATCCTTAGCGATGTTAGTGTTATACAAAAAATGCTAAGTCAAGCAAAGTGGCAGTGTCTCTATTGTCCTGATCATGAAAAAATAATTTCAAATAAGTATAAATGCAAATGCTTTTAAATCAAATAGGCATTCTTCAATATGCAGTCTTGTTTTCTGGGTACTTTTGCTGTTCCTCTTGGTGATACTTACAGGTGAAATGTACTGCTAGTCTGGTAGGACATTGCTTCCTATCTTCTCCCTCAAAATATCCATAAACAGAACAGGAGTGTCTTGGGAAAACGTAATTTTTTGCACTGGTTAGTGACTTTGATTAATAGATTTTAACCTTGGGTAATCTGGGAGTTTAGATTGAGTTAACTTTTTAAATAGTGGTGTAATTCTACTGCCTGACTTATTCTTCTGAACTGCTGGATGTTGTCCTGTTGCTTTCCATGTAGCTCCATGTGGGAAGCAGCTATTTGCTCAAACAAAAGCAAGCTTACAGGAGTAGTGCCTTGATTTGTATAGGAAATATACTGCGTTGCCTGTCATGAACCCTAATTGCCTTAAAATATGTCAGAATTTAGTAGTGACTTTTCCCATACCTGGAAATATTTAAACAGAAGCCCATGGGGAAATTGTACAGAGTAAAGCAAATTGAATTGGATTTAAGAATTCATGACCTTTCTGTCCTACATATCAAATTCATTTTTCTCAAATGCTGTTCATATTGTGCTGCATATTAATTGCATATTGCATATTCTTTATCCATAATATACCACTGATAATAACATAAAATTACATTTTTAATTCCCAATGATACCTTAATTTAATGTTTCATTTACTTCTCTTCTTTAACTAATCTTCTGTCCTCTGAACAAATTTGATTAAAATCGTTGCATTTATTAAAAAGAAATGGGCTAAAATATATCAGTTTGGTCCCACAAGGAGCCGGTATTAAAAATTCCTTTCTGGGATATGCCTTTTGTTGCATGGCAGATTTTAGGGAAGGAGATGGCTGATTAAAGCTCAGAAATAGCTAGGATATTGAAAAGTGGAAGAAATTATCTGCTTTAGTTACTGCTTTCTCATTTTCCAGGTAAGCTGTTCTACTTTCTCCTTTCTCTTCTCTCCTGAAGCTCTTGTAATTACGAATTTGTGAGATTTGGGATGGGATGGGGGAGAGTGAGGAGTGATTTCAGGTGATGTATTCTGCTTACCTCTTTTTCCTGGCGCTGTTTGCCAGGAGACTGTCTTTCAGTCTTCACCAGCTGTCAGGCAAGTGATGAAGAGAACTCACTCTGGGCTCGCTTCCCTTTTGTGTCTGTCAGGCTGAGCAGAGTCAGTGACAGGATCTTTAGGATGGGATAATGCAGCCATGCAAATGGCCCTGCTGCTGCAATTTGATATGATCTCCTGGTCAAAAGCGGCTTTTGTATGTGTGACTCCAAAGCAGCCAACAAAGCCTTGTATATATTCTGGCATGGGATGAAGGCTCTTAAGGTTAAATGTCCTCCTTTCAACTGTATAAATGGAGTTGTGGAGCTATTTCACCAGCACTCAGCAAGGTTTTAATGTTTAGACCTTGTTTCTTTACACGTCGAAGTGAAGATATATTGCAGTGCTATCTAGATGAATTGCTACAACTGTGAATGTCAGTCTTGCCATTTTTATGATGCAGTCAGTATGTTGCACTTCACTTGTGCCAACATACATAGCTCTTGAAATCTTGCAGTGCACGCTTACTGAGTGGTTCTGTAGATGCCTCAAAATCCTCACTTTGAAGCTTCTAGGGAAAAGGGAAACCTGGAGATGGACCAGAAAGTCATAATGTGCACTGATTCTTGATGGAGGTTATTTACTGATAAAGCATGTCTTATTTGGTCTTTTGTGTTTTTGCAAGACAAAAACTTTAAGTTTGTGTTTACATTTGGAAGTTGAATTAATGTCTTGTAATTTGTAACTTTACTCTTCTTTTGTTACTTTGGCTTTGATCCAATTGTTAGTCGTTTAACCTTCTTAATTTTCTATTGAATTATGTGATTATCTTTGCCCGTTTGCTGTTACATGTTTCTGTGCAATTAGGGTATTGTAACCTCCTTGTTTCTTGGTCTGTGAGACTGAGCTAATGATATCTTAGGAAGTGTGATATAACATTGTTAACTGATTGGCTAAATTGGTAGGGAGGAGTTCACTTATCAGTGAGTAAAATTTAAGCATAGTTCTTTTCCAAAACTAATGTTATAAAGAAACACTTTTCTGTTGATATACTTGCATATATTTTTATGGTTGTCCCTCTTCTCATTGTATGGCTGATTAACTGTATTCAAAAACACGATTTGCTGTGTGTATAGTGACAGAGCTCTTTTGGAAGTGTGAGTTAATGAGATTTAATGCTGCCTGTGATGGCTTTTTTAGGTCCTTTGAGCGCCCATTAAGCTGGTTAGCTGCTCACTTGTTAGGCACCTTCAGCAGTGTGACTTAGCAAGCATCTTCCTTGACAGTATGCACTTATTTCTCATATGCATTCTAATTTTCATTCATGGTTAGTTTTATTTGCTTCTGCACCCCTGCCTTGATTCTGCAAATTCACAATATTGATTTTGTGGTGCCACAACTTAGTACAGTATCCCCACAGCATTAAGCTTTACCCCATCATCAACAATACAGCTGTTTCTTGGTCATGAACGTACACGCTTGTCTTCTGAAGCCCAGCGCACCTCTGCCAGTCCTTCGGTAAGGAAGGAGCGGATTGTGTCAGAGCTACGGCAATGTGATGGCTCAGCTGGGAGGCAAAATTAACTCTGTGCAGGGTCCATGCGTGTGTGCATCCATCTTCTGAGGAGTTGGATGGGATTTAAACTATGTACGAGTCTTCTGTCCATGAATGAATTTCAAGCCATGGGGAATGGCTCTCAGCTCTGCTCACGAGGCATTTTTTTTCTTTTTTTTAGGAAGATTCTTGGCCTGGTTTTGTAGATGTATGTGTATTTGTATGTAACATATGCATATTTGTGTGTAGAAGAGTAATACATAGTTATCGTTATGTCAGGCCTCATCTCTGTAACACATAGATTCCTTACTGTAGACAAAGTGAAAACTTTGTTACTCTTCCACAGTGCGCAGGAAATAATACAGAAATATCCATTGGCTCTTTGGAAGTGGGGAAGGTCTTTGAGGGATGAGGTAACATGCTGAAGTTACTTTTTTTTGATTTTAGTTGTAACAATCATAAACTCCTAAATTTAATAAATGTCAAATAGAAGACTAGATAATGATGCTTTTAGCCGAATTTTATTCATTTGGGCTTTTTCCTTTCTTGCTAACATTTCAATAATTGTAGCTTCTAGTGCTTTTGTGAGGAAGAAGGTTTCAGGGAAATATGTATGTTTTTCCTTGAAAACTAGCGTGGGAAAGAGCTGCCTTTGGGATACTGGGACCATTTCATTGTCTAGGAAATAGCGTGGCAAAGTACTTGTATCGCATCCAGTGATAAACTCATCGCATTTTTGAGATTGAAGGACTGTGCCTAAGAAGTGGCACCGCTTCGTGCCATCTGACAGTTTAGTAGTGGGCCCCAGATGTAAAGCAAGAGGTGGCAGGGACAAGCAAGCAAAACTGGCACTTGTACAACACAGGCAGCCTTGCCTCTATCCGCTTATTTTCTGTCACTTCACAGTTCTCTTCTCATCCTTGTCTGACAATCCTTTATAACTTGACTTAGTCTGGATTATTACTTTCATTTCTTGCTATTACTTCATTCCTCCTTAAGACTCTCTTCTTAAAAGTTTGAGTAAGAAATCTGTCTGAAGGGAAATACGGGTTTTGTATTGACTAGAAGGAGATTGGCACTTCAGACTTAGGCTGTTAAGTTTCCTTTGCAGAGCTCTCCTGATCCAGCCTGTTGAATGGTTCTTTTGCAATTTGCATAGATCTTCAGTTTGCATACCTGCATGTGATAATGGTTGCCAGTGTTAATAAGTTAAGAATGGGTCGAGAGAGTTGCTTTAAAATACATTCTTTACTGGTGCTTATTTTCAGACTAGGTGTCAACTCTGAATTACAAATTGATTACTCATTAATGTCACATGCAGAAAATCATGCATGTATCAGTATTGGACAATATCTGTTTTTAAATAATTTTACAAAATGTTCATAAAGAATTTTGGCATGATATTATGAGCATAAACCCTTGGTAGTGCTACTGTCTTAAGATACTTCATCCCAAAAGGAGAACTGTTTAAGTAGTACTCGTCCCTTCCCCTCACTTAGGCTTGAGTGAATCATCATAGACAATCTGCATGGATTAAAACCAGAGTTACCATAATGAAGTTTTTGTCACTAAGTAGTTGCCCTCTGGGTACACCAACCTAACTGTTGGTTCTGGATGAACTGTTTTGCTGAATACAAAATACTGTCTTGCAGGCATTTTTCTTGTGTGGTTATTGATTGTGGAGACTAGAGCTCATAAATAACCTTCATTATGCTAGTTTTGACAATATATTTACAGACATTTGAAATTTGAGATAACGTTTTGTTTTTAAGTGATACCAAGTAAAACTATATTCTCAAACTTAGTAGGTCACCTTCGATAAAGTTCAGATGGGCATAGCTTCCTAAATTTCATTTGTATGCTCAATGTGTTAAAAAAAAGAAATATTCCAAACCAGTAACACTTCTAGGTACTTCATTGTCCTCCATATCAGACAATGAATTGATTGCAATGATCCTAAATGATTATAGATCTATAGTGTGCTTATATACTTTTGGAAAAAACACTCCTTGACAGTATATTCGTTCTTAATAAAGGCTTAAATATTTGTAGGTATTACAGGAAAATCTATGGTGCTTGGCTTAGCCCAGTTTAGGCCCCTGTTTTTACAAGGTGTTATATAAATATAAACAGTAGAGAAATTCCATCACCTGTAGAGCTTGTTTTCTAAGTACACCAGGGTATGATCAGAAGCACAGAGAATACAGACCCACCTACATTTGTCTGGCAGGCCACTGAAAAAAAAAAAAAACCCACAAACAAACCAAACCAAAACAAAAAAAACCAAGCCAGGTTTCTGGATGTGAATTAGTTGGGCAGTGATGCTGCTATATATGTATTATGTTAACATTGGGAGGCCTTTATCGAGGACCTGATCTCTACTGTGCTTTATTGCCAGGAATCATTCCATAAAAAGACATTTGTCCAAAATAACTCACATATTAGATTTGATGAGGTGCAGCAGGCTGATGGAACAGAAAATGATGTTATGAAGGCAATGGTAGTGCAATATAGTAGTAGAGTTACAAATTAAATAAATTTTAGGTTGCATAATAGATATTAGGACTAGATCAACACCTGTGCATCAGATGTAACTGCCTGCCTTTTGTGCAAGGTAGTTTGCTTCATAGTTCTTGACGGATGATTTTGGACAACTTTTATTTGAGTTTCAGGTAATTGGTGAGTTTATAGAACATGCACCTTTCTGGTTACAGTTGTTCCCTGTTAATATCAATGTGGTTTTGCAGGGTAAATGCTGATAAGTGAAAAACATTCATTTCTCAACTATTGTGAAGAGTATTAGAATTTTAAGGCCACATTTCTGTGTGTAGAAGGATCGTATATATCCTAAATAAGCAGTCCGTGTATATCCAGCACTCTGGATAACGAGAGCTTTAGTGTTGTAAGCGCTAGCGGGGAAAGAATTAGCTTTTTTGGAAGTCTTTGTTAATGAGTGCACACATGCTGAAAGATAATAAATGATAGCCTTTTTGATGGGGTTAGAAGAAATATCCAGATGAAAGCTTTTATGTTCCAGAACAGATGCATCAGGTTAGTTCTTTAGCTGGTGTAATTTGACATATTGATGACATGGATTAGACTAGCTAATGACCTGGAGATTATTCAGGGGTTTGCATGCTGTCTTTTTCAGAAAATACGAAGGGGAAATCAGAGGCCACTTAATTAGAAGATGTAAAACACTGAGTAAAAAGCAGGATAATGTAGTTAAAATATGAAGATGAATGGCTAACATTTTAACCCTACTGCCTTATAGTAAGTTTACATTATACTGCCAGTGTATTGGAGGGAACCATATGCCTGCTGTCTGAGACTGCGGCGTGGAGATGTATGGGAATCTCACCATGCACCACTCTGCTGGTCTCTTATCTATTCTAGTGTGACAAATAATTCTGCTCAGCTTGTCAGCAGTGACAGTTGAGACTTTTTGCTTAGATGCCTTGACAGTGCTTGTATTAAGCAGCCAGGGCCATACACTCCATTAAGTTTTTGTAAAATGAACTGTCTGCTACTTGCTGTCTCGCTGATACTGGCAGCATTTGTGAGCTATAATCCTCTCCAGTTGCAGGCTGCCCGAGCCAGTGCCTTCAGCCACCTGACAGGTAGTGAGTCGGGATGGTTTTAGTGGAGTCTTTGGGGCACAATATTTCCTTAGATAGACAAGATGGGATTCTACTGACAGTGGACGTTTTAAAAGATGGTCAAAGTATATTGTGGAAGACAACCAACTTCTCTGAAATGAAAACAGACAAAAAAGCATTGTTTTTTGATACACAAGCAATGGACGCATGCAAATAAGTGGAAGGTACCACTGTATGGAGACATGAGGTGCGATCTGTGTGCCACTTAAAATCCTGTGATGCTATTGCTCTGTATACCACCTACATCACAGTTGATTAGTGTGAAAAGACAGTGACTTTTAGAGTTTGGAATTTCATTTTTTTTATGAAAGAGAAATACTGATAGAGTCTATCAGTATATACTATATACAGTGTGTATATATATATACACACACACACTATAATTGCAAGTGTAGCCATTTGTAGCCTGATGATAAATATAATTGAAGGTCCATTATTGAGTTCCTCATTAAATATATGGAAGAAATTGCAGAATGAGGCTCCCTTCCTTGGTATCTCTACTGTGTCAAGGTACTGAGTGATGTTGTGGTTGAGCTGCTGCCTGTAGCAGATGGTGTAGCGTTATAGATCCTGCAGTGATGCAGTTACAATACCTGGGCCTCTGGATATATCGGTTGGTTCACTAGGGTGTCTCAGTGCCACTGTTGGAGAAGTTTTAATTTCTGTTCACTTACCAAAGGTGAAATGTGGATAACATCTACTTCGTGGAATAGTAGAATATAAAATTTTCTGTTAGGAAAGTCTGGAGTTAAAGGCATTTTCTGGATGTAGATACACACTCGTGCACACTCACGCGAGCACACCAGTTATACTAAGCAGTTTACTGAATATTATACTAAAATCAGTAGATACTTAGTTTCTGAAACCTGCTTTTGGTTTTGAAACAATTTCTCCATAAAATGTAAATAATAGAAATAGGGATTTGGAAACTAAAAATTCTGCCTGATGTTTGAGTTGTACCTCAGTTGTACTGACTTAAGTCAGTACTTCTTATTCACTGCATCATGTCTGTTCTGTTCTACTCAGACATTGCAATAATTTGGTATTCAGCGTACTGCTTGTTAGCAGAAGAGCAGGAATATAGAGGTGAAATGAAGAAGATGGGAGTCCAAATGGAAATTCTGGGTTCTTTCTGTTTCCTTCTAAATCTCAGTCTGTCTCTTATTTTGCATTCTTGCATAACTATGTAGCATATATTGATATTATATACATTAATGTAGGTTATGACTTATATTACTGTGTATCGTAGTATTGTTAAGTGTGGTTCACACAAACCAGCTATGAGGATTTCAAGACAGCCAGTATATGCTATTGTACCTAAGGTGTTGCGGTATCTTCATCAGGAAAAAGGATATATTCAGAGCTGTGTAACTTAACAGTTTGTGCATCCTGTGTTAAATCTTGGCATGAAATTTCTCACTATAGGAATACATACAATTTTTTTACATCTGATTTAACACTTTTTCCCCCTCTGCTTTGGTGATTGCAAAATGGAACTTGGCAGACTTAGAGTGTAATATATGTGGTTATAACATGCATCTTAGGCCACATGTATGTGTTTGCATTTTTAAAATGTTAGGAGTGATGGAACCAATTTATTTAATGTTATGTGTGGGGAAGAAAGCACATACTGAATATTAAAAGAGCAAGTATTGAGAGAATCTGAAAGAACAGGGAGCTACAGGCCAATAACTAGCTTAATGCAAGGAAATGTACACTGAAAAGGATGGATTGAGCAGTTGAAGATGGGATTATACTATGATAAATTGTAGCTGATTCAGGAGAAGGACTGGCACTGAAGCTAAGCCCGATTCTTCAGAGCCTGCCAGAGGTTAGGAAAACGGGAACAGAACTTCTTGGCTGAAGTTATGGATGAGTTTGGTTTTTTTGCAGCCTAGGTGTGTGATCTAGATGCCCTGCGTTTGGCAGGTTATGTTTTGTTTCTCATTTCAGTATGTGTTCCTGCAGCCCCCAGAATGGATTTATTTGAGTATAGCTTCTTACGTGAAGAATATTATATTGATATGAGAGTTGTTACAGCTACACGTGTGTGCTATCGGAGGGCTGTGCTGCTCTGGCAGTACTGGTGTAATAATAATAATGTGCTGTTATGGTCTGATACAGGGAAAGCTTTGCTTTGGGGAATGGTAACAAAAAGTGTAAGTTATAGCCATAATTCAGAACAGATGTAGGTCCTAGTTCTGCACTGAAATCTGAGCGGGAGGAAGCTCACTCCACCTACAGCCATTTAGTTTGGGACATGAGTCACGAAGATGGAGAGTGAACAAAGAGGGCTGTATCTGGATTCCAGTCTCCTCTGTACCCCTCTGAGTATTAATTTGTAGTCAATTATCCGTTACATGCTCGGTGCCCTTTTTCTTTCATTGACGTTAAAAGTGTCTATTTGTATGAGTGTGGGTGTACGAGTTAGGTTTTGATCTCCTTTGCTTTCTGCAGAAGTAACTTTTGATGCCAGATTTTGTAAAATCTGTTTTTGTTCATGCTGAGATACTCGTATGCCAATACGCTTCTTGAAAGAATATTTTCTTAACAAGCCCTGATAATGGAAACACTGGCATACCTGTATGAGGTACAGCCCTACATCAGTGTAATTAGAACTGGGATTAGGGAAAAAGGGAAGCGGGGGGGGGGGGAAGAGGCTTTTAAACTCTGATTTCAAACCATGAAATGAAAAGACTTGAATTTCTTACTTTTGGCAAGGAATTAATTTCAACAGTAGTATAATATTCTGAGCTTGACAACAGAGATGTTTAGAAAGTGCTTCATTATAAATTGGAAACAGTGCTTTCCTATTGAGTGTATAATTGGACTGTTTCAAAATAATTATTTCCTTGCTTATATTCTTAAATTGCCCTTTTCAGGCTTGGTTTCTTATTTTTTATAAAGTGATGTTCATTTTTATTGTTGAAAGCAAGAATTTTATCACCTTTATATACAGGCTCATGAAGTATGATTGTATTTTTCATCTCAAAAAAAGATGCTGGCTATTGGAAATCTGTTAATGGGTTAAAATTAGTTTGCACTCCTAAACACTGTCCTGACTTGCCAGATAGTTTGTGTGTGTTTGGGGTAGTTTGTGTGTGTTTGGGGTAGTTTGTGTGTGTTTGGGGTAGTTTGTGTGTGTTTGGGGTAGTTTGTGTGTGTTTGGGGTAGTTTGTGTGTGTTTGGGGTAGTTTGTGTGTGTTTGGGGTAGTTTGTGTGTGTTTGGGGTAGTTTGTGTGTGTTTGGGGTAGTTTGTGTGTGTTTGGGGTAGTTTGTGTGTGTTTGGGGTAGTTTGTGTGTGTTTGGGGTAGTTTGTGTGTGTTTGGGGTAGTTTGTGTGTGTTTGGGGTAGTTTGTGTGTGTTTGGGGTAGTTTGTGTGTGTTTGGGGTAGTTTGTGTGTGTTTGGGGTAGTTTGTGTGTGTTTGGGGTAGTTTGTGTGTGTTTGGGGTAGTTTGTGTGTGTTTGGGGTAGTTTGTGTTTTTAATAATCTTGTTACTTTCATGTACCTGTGCTTCTCTCACCCACTACATATTAGAGGTGAAACAGAAAACAAAAAGACTACAAAGGTGTTAAGCCCTGGTCGTGAAGGCTGGGTGTCACTATGTGATCAGGGTCTTGGTGGTCAAATCAGGAAAACCAGTGCAGGTGACTAAGGGCTGCCTGCCTCACATACATACTCAGAAATTATGTACCATATCGCACGGAAATACTTAGATTGCTATAAGTTCTGGTATGTAAGAACGAGGTTATGTGTATATTATATGAGATGCCATTTTCTTTACTGTGCTTCTCTTATTTACTTTTTTAACCTTCCAAGTTCATATTTTAAACTTTGCAAGCATGAATCTGAGATGTGAAAGTATTATATAAAGTCGCATGACTCCATCAAATGGAGTCCCAAGAAAAATGACCCATTATTGTGAAAAAAATACTGGAATATTGAAGAGTTGATGGCTCTTTCCCTTTGGCATAACTTGCATTTTAAAAAAGGAAAAAAGGGCAATTTATTTAACTGGAACACTCAGCAGACAAGGCTTAATCTAGAAAGAAGTGTGATTCTTTTAATTGACAGTCTCTCTGTAACCTCATAGTCTCATAAATTAACTGTTCTTAAGTACTGATGACCTGGGAAAGGCAGATGTTGTATCCAGCTGTTAAATGTTTTTTTAATGCTTCTTTTTTTGTAGAGACAGTTAATTCCAGGGTGAAGCCTAAAACTATTGTGGGGAAAATTCCTAATTTTGTCCTCAGACGACTAACAGGAACGATGATAGTATGCAAAAAAAGCATGAACACGTACTATTAACTACTAATTTTATAACTAGTTCTAATATATTTTGGGGTGGATGGAGACAGCAGTCATTGTTCCTTATACCCTGGCAATCTGTAGTCTGGCTATGGGAATTGTAACACTCCATTCCCTGTTGAGCTAAGGCCCCGCACAGCGGTGATGCGAGCTGTGTGTGCATGGGTGAGGAAGGAGGACAGGCAGGTGAGGACTGGAGAAACCCTGGCTTTGCTTCACTTAGGTCCCCTGGCAGTAGAATTGAGCATTGTGTGGTCTATTGCAGAAAATAAATTAAACTGCTTGCAAGGTGACAGAATATTCTTTCACTGTCCCATAGGTGTCTCATCCTCACCGTGTTCACAAGGTCCAAGCTCTTCCTGATGCTCCAGAGCTGTAGGTGAGAGCCAGGTTACGCGGCAGCCAGGCGTGCGTGCCGCCGCTCGGTGCGCAGCCCGGAGATGTCCGCAGGGTCTGACCCGCGGCTCCTGCTCTGGCTGGCAGGATTGCTGGGGCATGTGCCAGTGCTCCGCTTCCCCTCGCGGCGTGTGCTGGGCCACAGTTGCTGCTCTGATGAATCGGGTCA
This sequence comes from Theristicus caerulescens, assembly GCA_020745775.1. Classification (NCBI taxonomy): domain Eukaryota; kingdom Metazoa; phylum Chordata; class Aves; order Pelecaniformes; family Threskiornithidae; genus Theristicus; species Theristicus caerulescens. The sequence continues at coordinate 3,091,633 of CM036565.1, read as the reverse complement.
TTGTTCTTAACCCGAATATTGGGATTTAAAACACTTGTCTGCCTTCCAGATCTCTGAGGGGATTTTTGACACTCGGTTATGCAGCCTTTTCCTTCCGTGTCAGAAGAGATTTTTTTTCCTTATAATGATAAATGATCATTTTAGAAGTTAGGAATGTGAGATCATAGAACAGTTTAATTGACAACAGTGTGATCAAATGATAGCAAGTCTGAGTTAGTGATAAGCTTGGCAGTCCAAGTTTTACTCTTGCTTCTAGATATGTGGTTCAAAACTACAGTATGCTTCTTGGAGGTCCCTGGAAGTTATGCAGCCAGCTGAGGCCTAAACTGTCTCTTTTCTAAATGAAAGGGAGTTGGGAGGAGGAAGTGCTGTGATTTTTTTTTTAACAGATTCTGCTGATCAGAAGGAACTTCATTGCACATGCCTGCTTTCAAATGAGGAAGAACAGAATCAGTGCAAAAAAAAAAAAGGGAGATCACTTGTCAAAAGTTTAGAGATAGCACGTGTACTACTGCTTCTTGTTGTCCTTATGATACAATGAGTTTAATCTTGAAAATGAGATATCTGTTAGTACTGGAACCAAATTCTCATGCAAATCAATGAGGGTGGAACAGACTATAGCCAGTGAAAAATCGTGAGAGTATTTGTATTTATTTGTGACTATTATGGTAAGATCAGTGAAGCAGTTAATGGTAAAACAGTTGTCAGGCACTTGGAGGAATAGTGTTTTGTCAGCTGCTGTGCATTGATGAGACTTCCCCTAGTAGCTGCCACCCAGGGTGTGCAGTAAGCACCCGTAGGGTCGTGGGGGGGGGTGCCCTGTGTCCCCTAAATGTTTCCATTGCAAGGTGAAACGCACTGTTAAACTGAGTCTGCTTATTTCCTTCTACAGATTGAAAGTGTGGAAATGCATTATACTGAACCACAATAGAATTATTTGCTTAAAAAAAAAGCTTTTTTTTCACTTAGACATTTTTATTCTTTGGTGCATTACTAATGGACTGACAAAGGAAAAAAAAAAAAGCTAGAAATCTTTGGTCTTAAGTTTAGCCTGTGACAGATTGTAGTCACAGCAGATTTTAAATCTTTATTTCAGCACCTCTTAGCTTTGTAACTATCTTTAAGTACACTGTACAAACTTTGCCACTAATAAACCCAAAGGTATGTTTTTACACTATGTTCATCTCTTACTGGCTTCTTCACATCCTAGTGTCACATATGTTTGATGTATTTCCATAATTCTCACTTTTTTTTTAGTTTGTGTCTTCTTTTACGCTCCTCCTAACTGTGTCACAAAGCAGTCATGAAAATGATTTATTTTTACTCCATATGGAAGTTCTTAGGTATTCAGAAAGATTATATGAGGGTTTTAGTGCTGACTTCATTAGCTGTGATCCTGTTCTTATTCAAATCCTAGCTGGCAGAACCAGTAAAATAATGTCAGAGGTTTTTTATGTGTGTGTGAAATTATGTAATTTGTTTTTTAATTACAGTGAATACAAAAGCAAGAAAAAAACCACTTGTCATTAATTATTACACAGGAAAACAAAACATTTAAATTTTTAAAAACTTTTATATTGTGGGGAGCATTGGGAATGATGCCATGTCAAATATTTATCCATCTCTTCCAGACAAAGTGTTGTGTGAGGTAAGAAAGAAAATGCAGCTACAACAGTAGAAAACAGTTCTTACCACATTCTACATCTATCATTCTTACAGGGAGGGAAAAATGTGCTCTGCATTACTTGAGGGTGCCGGGAGTAGGATGGAGACTAGTTCTGTTATGGGAACAAATCATTTTGCCCTTCCTGTAACAGGTCAGTGTTTTTGCAGCTGCTTTTTTTCCCTGAATATACTGCACTTATGTGGCTGTCACTAGCAGCTCAATGGTTCCCAGTAATACAGTTCTGTATTTGTCACTCCTGAGAAAGTGTGGAGGAGAGCTGAGCAGAGAGGTTTCCTCTGCTGGGAAGGGACCTCTGAAGGATCCTCATGGGCGGCAATGTTCCACTTCGGCTGTGACTGGAGAAGTGTGTGTCTGTCCTGCAGAACGGAACTATTGCGTTGTTCCATGTTTGAAAATAGAAAACTACTAAGTTTAGATAATCAGGGCCTTCGTCATTAGGCCATGAAATTAATACTTGTCTGTGTCCTTATAGCAGCATGATTGAAATCACAAGGCAACAGATTTTTGTCACCAAAATCAACGTTGCCACTGACATTACGTGTTCCTGGTGGTCTGAAGAGAGGAGTCTAGGAATGTTTTTGTGTGTAGTGATCAAGTTATCTGAGCTCTACAAGTGATTTCTCTGGCTTATGTACAGGTGGCATAAATGCTGGCTGTGGTCTTCAGGGCAGAGTCCCTGAAGACAGGCTTCGTGGCCCTCCCGTCGGTGTCAATTAAGTGTCTTGGCCTCTCCCTGACTGGAATTATAGCCTGCAACTTGCTTCAAGAAATAAATGAAAGAATACAAATGCAGGTGTGTGAAAACAAGAACACAGCACGGTTCTCACTTACAATAAATACATTGGGTTGATTAATTTGTTTGACAGTTTCCTTGAACTTATGCCACTGACCAAAATAACGTTGCTGTTATCTGTGTTGGTTGTTTCATCAAGCTTATCTCATATCGGGCAGTTCAACTCCTTGCCTAAATAAAATATTCTTGATGCTTATGGTTGCGTTCAGAATTACTTTTGCAAACCGTTTAGGAATAATGACCTGTTTAGCCAGGCACAAGGTGAAAAACTCCTGTACGTTTTTATATTAAAAAAAGTCTGATAAAATGGAGTATGCATTAATGACTGACTGATAGCAAAAGCTGTCAGCTTCAGGTGGACTTCTGGGTTATGTCTGCCCCTTTACTGACTACAGTCAAAGATTTTTGGATCTGCTTAAGAGTGTTTTATTCAACAAGTTACTTGTTTGTGCAGTGGTACACTTCAGGTTAGAGGAACAGGCTTCTAAAGTGGTGTTATACTAAACGTTACTGAATCATAGGTCTGTGTGACATATTTGCTTTGTGAATTTTTTCCCCAGTGACATTAATCTGGTTTTAAGCATATGAAACTTCTGTGAAATTGCAGCAATTTCACTTAATTTTGTTGAATAAAGTCTCATATCAGTAGGGAACCAGGAGTCTGTGGATGCTTATTGGTCATATTAACTTTCATTTAGCTTCAATGAGAAAAAGCTCTTAAGCAGTGCTTAATTTCGAGCACAATAATCCTTGTGGTTGTCAGTGAAACTATTCTGTTCAGCACACCTTGAGTGGTGTTTGTGAAGGGCTGTGTAATAACCATTGCCATACAGTTTTACATACTTCCTTGTCACATCATCTGTAATTGGATATTAAAAATAGAATTTCTGGTATGTATCAGGCTGGTAAACTTAGGCTAAGAAGTAATTGTCTAAGGATGAGCAAACTACTGTGAAAATTAATGGTAAAAGTTGGAAGATTGGAAAGTTTTTTTTTTATTTCCTAAAATCCTCTCTACTTTGCTAAATCATGGTTCTCTCCTGATCCCAGTAGTTTGTGTTAATTTCGTGGGTCTTTATCTCTCTGCATCTGCAAAATGCAAGGGTAATTGTTTGAACTCTGGGCATTGGACAAAAGCAAAAAAAAAAAAAAAGCTGTAAATATGCATTGCCTGCATAGGTTTGTTTAGAAATAGAGAAGCGAGACCAGTGATTTTCTGTGTGGTGTTGGGATGATACACATTAGTTAGGAGGTTCTGTCTTGAAAGCAAACTTAATCTGAGTCATTCTTTGTGGTGGGCTGACCCTGGCTGGAGGCCAGGTGCCCACCAAAGCTGCTCTGTCACTCCCCTCCTCAGCTGGACAGGGGAGAGAACATAGAACCAAAGGCTCGTGGGTCGAGATAAGGGCAGGGAGAGCTCACCCACCAATTACCATCCCAGGCAAAACAGACTCAACATGGGGAAATTGCTTTCATTTATTACCAACCAAACCAGAGGAAGGTAATGGGAAAATAAAACACAAATCTTAAAACACCTTCCCTCCCACCCCTCCCTTCTTCCCGGGCTCACGTTCATTCCTGATTTCTCTACCTCCTCCCTGCTGGCAGCGCAGGGGGACGGGGAATGGGGGTATGGGTCAGTCCCAATATTGTATTATCAGTCATAGAGGTTTTTGCTAACATTACAGTTTTATGAAGCTTACAAAAATAACATTTGCTGCAAAGGAAAATGTTTTTAAGAAAAAAAATGTGTAAACCCAATCAATTCTGAGAAGGCTCCAAGGGTAAAACTGAGTGTTCCTCAAGCAGTGACCATAAGCTTTGAGTGTGTTCAGTTTGGCATTGCTTCCAAATAAAAACAGTTTACCTTGACAGTAGTGTCTGGTTAAGTCTGTTTACACCATCAAGGGAGTTTTAGTTGTGTTGTGGTGATGGTATTGAAGCCACTGTGCATCACTCTGCTGCTGTGCAGTTCCTTGGAGGAGAACTATTTAAATGAAAGGCATAATACTCATTTTACTAAGGAACTGCATAAAGGATATGAGAATGAAAGAGCTGTCATGCCGATGAAGGGCTATGTTGAAAGGCATCAGACAGAATTTACATTGGAGAAACTGTCAGTGAAAACAGTAATTAATCAAGACCCTTACACACCCTTTTTTTATTTTGATCTCTATTAGAATCCTATGAATATGGCAATAAGTGTATTCTTCTGATTAATGACTAGCCTGAACCAAAACATTTGTACAATTGATCCAGCAGATTTAGTTACTGTTGATGATTGGCTTTCTGTCTAATGTAATAAAATATTGCTATTTATATTCTATTCAAGGACCAAATATTTTCAGAACTTCTGAGATTTGAAGGGCTGTGGAGAGGTAAATGATTTTGCATGTCTTAATGACCAGAGAACAATTTAAAAAAGAGAAGAGGAAAAAACCCCAAGCTTTTGTTCAAAAAAAGCTTATCACTTATGTATATTTATATACATATAAATATATGGCACATCCATATTGATAAATATATTAGTAATACTTACATATTTTTATATACATTAAAAAAAGCACAGTTTCTTCACAGCAGTTTGCCACTATTATGTGCCTCATGGTACATGAAGGTTACCCCTGGCTCTGTATTTAGTTTATTGTTGATGTGAAGTTGACACTTAAGCATTATAAAACATTGATATACTTTCAGGATGCATTTACAGAGCATGCAGTTTGCCTCTTCCTTTTTCTAACTTCAGAGCCTGTAATACTAATTTCTGAAGCTTCTCATTAAAGTTTCTGACTTGTTCAGCGTTGGCCAGTAAATGGCGTAAGTCGTGTGTCAAAAGAAAAGATTCTCAGTAACACCCTGGAGTGTTTAAGCTGATTGGACTCTGGCAGTGATTGTAATTGCAGTGGGAATGACAGGCACCATGCTCTGCTGACCCCTCACTGTGGTTTCTGTAAAAGGTTGGACATACTGTATAAGATTGTCTCCTGTAATTTTTTTTAGCCTTTATAAAGCTATTGCAGTCGTCTTATTTTTGAACAATTGTGAATGTCAATCCACTGCTATGCTGTCCTTCAAAAATAAAAATAACAAAAAAAAAATCAATTATTAAAAACAGTAGGCTGCAGATGCACAGCCAGATGAGCGGTGCAGGCATACCTGGTCCTTCCTGCTCTCTGGAGCTCCTTCTCTAACAGTCTGGGTGTTGCACTGCGAGCCGCGCTGAAGCGTGCTCGTGGAAATTGTGCTGCTGACTCCAGTGGGAATAAAATTCCTGTTTATAGCCCTACATGGCAAAGCTTTTTCTTCTAGCACAGCTTGTGTTTGAATGAGCTTCTAACATCCCTGATTCGCAGCAGAGCATTAGACCCAAAGGTTGATTACTACTACCATAAACCACTCAATGTATATATTCTTTTTTTATTTGAGGTCTCCCCATCTGCTTTCAGAGGAAACAAATGGAATGTAATCCATTACCACCTACAACTTTTTTTTGCCAGTTTTCTGTTTAAATTAGTTTTTCTGTATTAATTTTCACATTAGGCTGTCTCTTTGATGTAATAATTGAGTCTGCTTCAGAGTGAAAGGAAAAAAAATAGAGGAATGTGTTTCAGAGATTTAAAAAGAGGCCATTTGTAAAATTGCGTTATTTAGTAAAACTGGATGATTTCTGGTACTGGTTTTGGCTCTTTTACATACTGTTATACATAAAAATAGCTGCCTAAGAGGTGTCCAGATCTAGAAGATTTTGTAGTGTAAATAGACAGAACTGTGGCATCTGCCCTTACAGAAGGACAGATCTGTTCTAGCTGTAATACTGATCTGACTGGAGTTCAATAACTTATTTCCTGTTAGCTTGAATGCAATTCATGTTAGTTAATGGCCTGCAATCAACCTGTATGTAATTCTAAGTGCCTGATTAGTAGAACATTTAAACATATGAGAATGTGGCATCAAGCATCTTCTGCAGTGGGGCACAGGTGGTCCATGGATTTTTGGATGAGGTTGACTGAAAATTTCAAAGCAGATAAGGACGTGCTCTTGGTGAGCATCGTCATCTGTGCTTGTGCACAATGTCATTGGTCCGGGGGGGTGTGGTGGGGGAGCAGGTCAAAACAGTTCATACCTCAGGTAATTATGGCATAATTTGTTTAACTTAGGTTTTGCAAGCCATTACAAGCCATCAGCTGGTGACATCAGGGTGCCAAAAGCCACCAGTGACTGGTTATGTTATTTTTCAATTCTAATTTTCTGCTATAAAATAACTCAATTTCAAACTTTCTTATGTCGATGTGCTTATGCTCCTTAGTTTGTATGCTTCTAAGTTAAAAATATATATATATACACAAAACAAAAACTGCATGCAAGAAGGCAGAAGTTATTTTTTTAAGTAATTAGGTGAAATAAATTATGTTTTTTCTTTCTCTAGACACAGCTGTTTATAAAATAACCTGTTGGGTTAAATATAGTGTCATTGGGCTGCAGATCCATAGACAGTAGTAATCATTGTAACTGTTAACCTAAAGGAGATACGTTTAGCCTTATCTCATGAGTGTGTTATTAATAGGACAACGTTATTTAGGGTTGTCAGGAAAATCAATATTGAAATATGGTTGTCCTGGTCATTAGTATCATCAGAAGAAGCAGATGCTTTCTGGTTGGTAGTGTTAGGAGATCCATGACAAAGGAGAACTCCCAACTTGCAGAGAAGAGAGTACTGTAGAGCACAGTGCGCCTCACCTGAAAGGCTGGGCAATGGGGAAATGAAAAATACCTTTGAATAATTGAATGTGGTATCCGAGGATACAGGAATAGGGAAAGGGGAAATGAAGACGACATTTTGCAGTGACACCATGACATTGATTTTCATAAATCTCCAGTTGTAGATTAATGAAATATTTTGCACACCGGGAGTGCTGCTCGGTGTCCTCTGACAGCTCATTAGATGCTTATTGTGGTAGGTGGGAGGAGGAGTGCTGAAAGCTCAGGATTTAGCAAAGGAAGTGTTTGGTACCGTGCATGATACGATGTTGATTCTGGTGCTTGCTTCAAAGTTTTAGAGTAGCATCAATTTACTGTCTCGCTGGACTGAATCTTGTCTGGCGTTAGACATGCTAACTAATGCAAATTTTAACTGCGTGATAGATAGCTGGAACCAGAAATATCTCCCAAGTCTCCATTCTGCCACTTGAAAGCTTAAGGTGTAAAAATTTACGGCCGACTTGCCCAACTTGTGCCATCGTGGGGCATTCAATTATGGATCTATGAGGCTAGCTTGATATTTTTCATTTCCTAAACTTCCATGCAGTTATTCATTTCAGGACAGATTCAAAGTGTAGTGTTCTGGAAATTGTGTGTCCCCTCTCTCTTAAACACTGTTGAACTGCTGCTGAGAAGCCTCAAGGGGAATAAAAAAATAACTGAGCTGAATCAGATCACCGAGACTGTGTTACATGCTGCCACCTGTTCACAGGGATGATGAGGACTTTGGGTAATGCCTGCTTATTTAATGACTATTATTTTCTGTGTGGTCATCAAAGCAACTGTTAATCTTTGCCTTACAGTAGTTCCACGGATTTTTGCATATATTGAGGTTACTTGAGTTTGTGATCATTTGTTGGAAACTTCAACATCACCGTATTGTTGGGCTTCTAGCCTGTAAGTGGTTCAATGGCTGCTTGACTTTGCTTCTTGCCCAGGGTTGTAAAATCCAGATGTGCTTGGTTGGGCAACAGGGGACAGGACTAGCTTTGACAGGAATACAGCCCAGGGGGTGGTCGGAGTGGAGCCATTGAGGTCAGCAGGACTGCCAGCCAGTACATACAGGTTTTTCCATTCTAAATAGGTTAAGACTGTTGGTAGATTGAACATTATGGCCTACTTGAACCCTGCACGTCATTATTTATAAACGTCTTTCTTAGGAACCTCTCGTTACGTGATATGTAATGTATGGTATAAACACCCTCCTCTGCGCTGCTGAAGGTATAACTGGTTTGTTACTATAGATAATCGTTACCTTGGAGCATTTTTGGTGCTTTTTGTACACAAGGAAAGAAACAGCTGAAATGCAGCCAGGTTTGCTTTGGCTCCCTGGGAAAACCAAGCAAAATCTGTGGGGGAAAGCCAAGCTTTGCTTCGGGGAGACGATTGGCCAGCTAGAGGAGCTGCTGCCTGAGGACTTACCTGAACTTAAAACAAAGCCAGTAGTGCTGTATTCAGGAGCCCTGCTCCAGGCAGAGGGTGAGGAGACACGGTGTCGGACCGCTTGCTCAGCATCTGGCAGGCAGATGTGTGACCTGAGCGGGAGAAGCTGTAACTGCTCTTTGTTGTGGCCAGAGGAGAGCCTTTCCCACTCGCTATGTGGAAACCTCCTTACCGGGTTTGTGGTTTAATAGAAGCACCATCCTTTCAAATATTTAGGAAGTGCCTTGAATGGCAATGCCAGCCAGCCTGCAGGTCTGTTATTTTTACAAAGGTTTACCTGAGGTCTCATTTATTCCGTGTCCCATCTGTGTACATTGCTCAGTATTTTGCAGACAGGGCATGCAGTTAGAAAGCCTGCTCTAGGTTGGAAATTCCCAAACATAGTTGACCCAGCTGCTACTCTTGAGGGTAAGACTGGTGGTGTACAGCGGTAGGGACAGCAGCTCACTGCTCTGTGCTACATCTGGCAAGTTTTTGTGAGGAAGAGTCAGTCCCCAGCACATCCCTCCTGTGTATGGGGCAATGCAGTGGGCTGCAGTGCTGTGCTTGGCCATGTGCGGGTCCTGGAGAGGCCCTTCCAGACTCCTCATTTTTCTTGCACATTACTTAAATAGTAGTTTGTGTGTCACTAGTTGTAGGTACAGGAACAACCTCAAGGGGTTGTAATCCTCTCTAGGGACTCTAATAGAGGCATATTCCTTTCTAGCTAAAACTTGATGTTTATTTTTTCTTAAATAGTTACAGTATTAACTAATACTAGTGTAAGGTTGTGTAGATAGATGTAGCCTGTATCTTTCTAAATCTGTCTCTAATTCTGTGTAAAACCATATGCTTGGCAGCTTAAGAGTCATAAGTACAGGATGCAAATGTGAAACATCAGGCGTGTTTACACAGAGTGCTAAGGTATGATTCATACGGAAATAATTTTATGTTGTGAATTCATAGCTAAGTATTAGCAGAATTCAGATGACTACCAGAACTTGATAATGTGCGAAAGCTGTGACAAAAACACTTGTGATGCATTTTTGTTAAATCTCAGGAAGAAAGTTTGCAAAGACTCATGTATAACTGTAAGAAATAAAATGCATAAACATTTCAATAAATGCGTTTTAAAAGTTTGACTGTCAAAGTAAATTGATGGAAGCTACAGTCTTGTTTGGGGAAGCACGTAAACATTTGATGAATTTTAGGAGTTTGATTAAGCCCTGTTCACTCTGATAGCAGTTAAAAGTTTTCCTCTAGCAGAGCTTGTTCTCTTTAGACAATTCTGTGCTTCTCTGCTGTGATGTGGCTGCTCAGACATCCCCAGAGGTCATAGCACCCACCTGAATTGTAGTGGCTTTTCATTTCATACTGTGTGCATTCATTAGGGTAGGATTTTTGATTGTGTTATGGTTTAAGAAATGGCTTTCTAGTGTGCACATCTGTTTTTACGCATTTGAAAGAATCATGCATTAGAAAATTTTTGTTTTCATGCATTAGAAAAATACCGATTTCCTAATTCTTTAATGGAGGCATGTTCTTCCTGGAGAAAAGGAGACCTTACAAACAACAAAAGTCAGTGTTAGACAGAATGTGCAAAAACAAATAAACCCTATTAGAAATAGTTGAAAAAATGTTTTGTAAATGATTGTTGAATGAATGGTCTTTGTTTAAAATTATCTATGTTTATTACTTCATTCCAGGAGAAGAAAACTGAGGGGCAAAATGAAGTATAGAAAGTTTTTTTTCCAAGCCTTTTCTTTTTTCTTGAAAGCAAAGCAGTTGCCATTCTTCCCCTTGAGCAGGTTTTTGTTCAGTTGTAATGTAACTTACAGCAGCATAGGTAAATAGTTAATGGCAGGGAAAACAAGTACCAAACAGTTACTGGGCAAGCTGTCTATGGCAGCCTGTACTTCATTCCTACAAAACTGAGGGCTTAACTTCAGTTATGGCTTAATTGATATGCCTATTATTTCCACTACTACTAAAGGTGATGGGCATTCTAGAAACAGACATCTGTTAAGTTTTCTCTTCTTTTAATCTGATTCCATGTTCCTACTTAATCCATGCCACCTTGGATTCTTTTACATATATAATACATTTATGTATAAGTAAATGTAAATACTTCTCAGTTAACAGTAGTCAAATTTGTCACCTTACCTTGCTTGGAGTGGCACTTTGGGATGTTTTATAGTGAATGTACGAAGCAAGCATGGCGATGCTTCCTTTGGCTTGAGAATTTAGCTACAGTGGAGCTGTGCTTTACATCACTTGAAAGTGATGTGGGCTGCTTATTTCAATGAGTTATTTCCCAAATGATAAACTAATTTTAGTACTGTTCCCAAATGGCAACATGCTGTTGGTAACTGCCCAAAAAAGGGAAAGTGATGAATTTATTTTTGAGAGAGAGGAAAAACCAAGTAGGACAATATATGATGTGTCAGAAAGCTATTTAATTATAGGAAATGAAAGAGAAAAATAAAGCTGGGAAATAAAAATATTTGAAATAAAAATATTTGTTATTTATCCCAAATCCTAAAATCGGAAGCTGGTGAGAAGCTTCTCTTACTTTGTAAAAGAAAGACGGACTTGCATCAACCGTCTGTCTCCTGTGTTATTTTTCCCAGTGTTGCCATTACGGCTAATCTTTTCTGTCAATGCTTTCCCAGCTCTCTTAAATCTCATGTTTTTTCCATGCTTGCTTGAAACTGAGAGGTAGACTAATATCCTTCTCCCTGAGGTATACTTCTGACTGTTTGCTTCTGCTGGAGGGAAGAGGTTAGAGATGGAGCCTGCTTAATGTACGTGCTTGAAGTTTTTCAAGATGATTAGTGCTTGAGCTTACTGAAAGTTTGAATCCCAGACTTCCCTTAAAATGTAAGCCAGCAACTGGGGATAAGTAGTGGTTAACTACTTAAGACTATTTTTGTTCAGTAGTTGGTGGAAACCTGAAAGACTTGATGTTTATGACGTGAATTTCCACTTTCTTTTACAGGTGGGCTTTCTATACAAGCAGCAGATTGTGAAAACATACATTTTAAAAAGTGGTGAAATGGTTTTGAATGACTCTTAAAGTGTTCCTTTATTAGAGATGAACTATCCTTATGTGCTTATCAAGTCTTTTGCAAGTTGAGACGAATGCTTGATTCTTTGGGCTGGCTGCAAAATAGCTAAGCAAGCTTTTATTCAAATGAAAAGATTGCTGTTGAAAACTATTTAAAGATAAATTGCAGAAGTTACTCTGACATGCTAGCAAAATTTTCTAGGAGTGTTTACCGCTCTTAAAAGCGTGCTACAAGGACACACACACATGAATAGAAGAGACAGGTAAAGGAAATGGGAATATAAACCTCCATGCCTTCTCATTAGCTAAAGCAGAAAAATAAAAGTCCTAATTTTCGTCCTTTTTCTTCAGATTTTTTTTTTCCCCCTAAAACCAGAATTTCAACACAAGAATTCAGGCTGAGCAATGCAGCTGGCAGAGACAGCAGATTGGGAAGTTAGTAGTGAAGTAAACAAACCCTTTGCCGTATCATACTCTTCTGTGCTTGCTACCCTTAAAAAAAATTAAAAATTTCTCTTTATCTGAACTTCCATGTGATAATGTGTTGTGTAATAAACACACAGGTGCAACTGGTTTGTTTGCTTCCTGAGTGCCCAATACTTACTGGTTTATGTATTTAGGACAAGTTTTTGAAAGTAGTATAAGCAGAAACAAACTTCAAGGGGATTTACAAATGCGTGCACTATTTGCTTTACAGATGGACAAAGAAGAATTAGATACATTGGTGAATGAGTCTTGAATGCCTGAGTTAGTTGTAAAGATGTGTATAGCATGAGTTGGCCTAAAGGGGTTCTAATGAGTTGGACTTACTGGTGTGAATGTTTTTGGTGATAGCTCCACTAAGTTCAGCATCTTTGCATTATTTATAGCCATCTGCTTGATGTGTTGAAGGCTCTGGCTCGATTAGATTACCTTTTAGCAGTAACAGCTCTCAGGAACAGTACAAACAGATGTGTCTGGCTGCCACAGGATAAATAAGAAAGTAAATAAAATCAGTGATGTCTTCCTGCAAGTTTCTTTAACTGCTTTACTTATGGAATAAAATGGATGTGTAATGAAAATACTCCAAACCAAAATCTGTGATGACCTTTGCCCTACGCTGTGAAAAGGGAGCATAAAGGTAGGGAAGTATCCATGTATTTACAAAGGATTAAATAAAAAAACCAAAACCCACAACCTACTGAGTTACAAATGCCTCTGAGCTTCTGAATTTTCAAAAATCTACATTTCAGTTTTGTAGGATGGAGTTATTTCTAAACTTAATTGGGGGGGGGGGAATGGGTGGATGTGACATTTTAAACAAGATGTTTAGAAAGACCAGCCAAGAATGATGGAAACCACAACATACTGTAATCCTGCGGCCGCAGGCAAGGCCCGCAGTCCTCTTTCAATCTCTGTTTCTAACAGCAGCACTGGGAGAACAGCAGTCCTCTTCTGCATGGTCTGGTTTGGAGAAAAATTATGTTCACAAATGAGTCATTCACTGTGGAAATATGGGACGAATGAGGTAAATTGCAGTGACTCCCTCTTGATTGTGGGTGGAGAAAGGAAAAGAACATCTCTAATATTTTGAGAGAACTATAAGTTGTAAACAAGAGTGAGTGACTCCAGAATTTATCTGTGTGCTAAATAATCAGGGTGAGAGTGAGAGGCAAAACAATCTTTGACCTTTGCTGCTTTTCATAACAAGGGTTGGAAGGTGTAAAGACGACGAAGATTTTGTACTCTTGAAGTCAGAGGTGGTTTAATATCAAGGAGAGCTCAAATATGCATTCATTTATTTGTGCTAAATAAAGCCATATGAGTAGGTGCAAAATGGCGGATGTTAATCAACTAAGAATTATAGAATCATAGAATTGTTAAGGTTGGAAAAGACCCTTAAGATCATCAGGTCCAACCGTTAACCTACCACCGCCAAGTCTGCCACTAAACCACGTCTAGACCCTTCACCAACCTAGTTGCCCTTCTCTGAACACGCTTGCGAGAGATGTGAGTTCTTAGGTAAGTGGAAGGTGTCAGTGTTGATTTGGAAGAAAAATGTTGAGGAGTAAACTTTCAAGCTTGTTATTGTGTTCGCGCCAAAAACCTGCACCTGGGCGTAGGGATGCCCTGTGTCAGCAGCTGCTCCTGAGAGCCAGCAGCTCAAAGGGGATGCAAAAACTCTTAAGTTCCACTTTCAGTCAGGAAGATTGTTCTGGGAAAACTGTATCGTTAGTGGAAATGCACAGGCCAGTAGAATCCTAAGTTTTTTTAATGTTATTTTTTTGCAGTTGAATTTGACTTTTTTAACTGCTCAAGAAAATGAATTGTATACTAAGACTCAGCATTATTAACATTGACACAATGGGGCAGTTTCTATAGTTGGGAGCTTTTTTGCATGTTGATTATTGTTTGTTTACGGGGGGGAAAGATGAGAAGGATGTGGAATTCTGCCTCCATGGAGATGAACAGAAGCTGTCCACTCTAAGGGCCATGGATAAATGGGGCACACGCTATATCAGTAACATTCTTCCTTGTAATCATGTAATTTGGGTTTTAGCATCTGCCTCTTTCTTAATTTGGTAAATTACAACTGATACAAATTATTATGACAATGACAGTAATTGCAGGTTGATAAATTAGAGGAACAAAGATGCTCAAACTAATTTGATCGCTCCCCTAAATCATCTCGGGCTGCAGTTGTACGGAAACGCTGCCATTTCTTCATTTTGTGGAAGTTGTTTTTTCACTTTAAGGCTGCTTCTCAATATTCTGAAATCAGCTCGTTATTATCTTAGCATGACATTTGGCCTGCAGTTCCCAGCTAGGAATGAAAAAGGCTGTCATTGGTCCTCTCTGCACAAAATAGCTGGGCAGAGCATTTCTGTATACAGCAACTGTTATTCTCACCTTTTGAAGAGCAATTTCTTTGATGACTCGGAGAATATTTGACCTTCAAAGTAAAAGCTGCAGGCAGTACAATTTGCCTTTATAGCAGTTGTGTAGTGTTTTTTTTTTTTTTTTTTCCCCTGTGTGTGTCTTCCTTGTTAGTTTGGAGAATAATCTCTGATTTTTCTGTAAATTGTGGTGATCCTTGTTGAACTGGTTAATCCCATTCGGACTTAGAACCAGCTTACCAATAGTGGAGAACAGGTTGTATCTAAGAAAACAACCTTCTTTGAAAAGCTCATATAGTTCTTAAAAGTATCTTCAGAGCAAGGGAGAATTGAGTTTCTTCTCTTTGCTATGTAAGATGTACAGTGATTTTTTTTTTTTTCCCCCTGAATAAAACCTCTGCTGTCTCTCAACTTGAAGCTAAAGGAAAAGCATGATGTGCGGCTAGAAAACCTGTCCACAGGGGGATGTACCCCAAACAGCTGCAGGCCTTGCTTTTACTTGTGTTTAAGCACACTTGCCAACTAGCAAAAATATGTAACTTTTCATTAATTTGAGGATGACTTGTGAAGCTGCTCAGCAGAGAGGTCAGTGCACCTAGTAGAGGGGTCAAAGCAGATCCTGAGCTCTTTTAGAACTGTTAGGATGCGTCTTACTTATTTTACGTCCTGTCAGAGGAGCCGTAAGAAGGACTTCAGGGAAATTTAGATATATCATTCTTGGCAAATTTAGTCTGGAACTTGTGCTTCTAAATTCTTGAGCACGTTTAAAGACTTTTTTCACGAATTTTTAAAAACTTCGATGTACTTTGGAACACTGTAGCACAAATAAACATTGTCAGCAATTAAAGATACCACAGTTAGCAAAGAATGAATCATTTTTTCTATGGAAAAGATTTTTGCACTAACACTCAAAGGTTTCACTGAAAGAATAAATATTTAAACTTTGCTCTGTCCACTGTACTGTCAACTGTTGAGGTTATTGATGTGGTTGCTAATTTTGACCCAGAAAATTCAATATGTTGGGCTGACAGAATTAAAGGTTCACAATGCACACAGGGGAGGGGGAGGGTCCAATTACTGTATCAAGGTAATAACTATGTTCTTATTTGGGACCATAGTATTTTCTAAAAAAGAGCTATTTCTATTGAGGGATAAGATTATTGATTAAAAAAAGCTGGGGGAAAAAGCCCATACTAAATAGTACTTGGTTATTGTATGATGCTTGTCTGTATTGATATCTACTCTATTGCAGTAGGTATTAATATATTAAATTTAATCCTAAGGTTTCAATTTCAAATGTAAAGAAAATAATGCAATTCAGTTTAGGATTGTCTTTTCTATCTGAATATTGTGTATTAACAAACTGTGTTTGTGGTTAGTAATTTTTTTTCAAAATCAGTGGAGTTTTGCTAGATTTATATCAGAGTAAGTATAAACAGAATTTTGCCCTCTATTCTGTTAGATTGGCCTCTTTCATTCATCATAATATCTAGGATTTCTTTACCTTTCCCTGGATACGTTGACAAGGTCTCTTCAGGGCTGGCTCTGGGCTGTGAAGCTCTGAGCAGCTGTTTGAGTATTTAACAAGTTCGTTCTTTGCTACAGTTTTGTGCTGCTTTTGAAATCCAGCCCTATGTGATATATATTGTAGTAACTCTCATTCAGTGGTGAAGATGAACCTGGAAATTCAGACCCCATCAGTGACCTGCAGTTTCTTTCCCTTTTTGATTGTTGCCCTTTTGCCGGACAGGGTTGCTGGTGTGGAGATCGTGTTGCAACAGATGCAGTTTTTCAGAGTGATGTCTAGTTGCTTTGCTATTAGGACATCTGTCCTGAAGAAAAAGGCTATTATGGTATGTTTGTCTAAAGATGTTTTTCCTACTGCTTTTCCCAACTTGATGTGTCTGTAGGAGGCTTGGGCAAGAGGCTAAAAGCTGCATTTTGTGGCGCGTGTGTTCAACTTCATGTGACATTTGGATACATCTTTGGACAAGGAGCTGAGTTAGCTCTGTGTTTTGGTTTCTGGTACTCTGCTCCACTCTGTGGAAACCGAGTGGATGATCAGTCCTCTGTTAATGCAGTGTGGTTTTTCATACACTGTTCTATTAATACAGAAAAACCTTCAATTCTGCGTTTCATTGTGAGAATAAATGTATCAAACTAATCAACAGGCTAGAAGAGCTGACCTTTGTGGCAGGTGGGCAACAAATTCCTGAAAAGCATTGCTGGTTTTACTCAGTCCCTCCTGAATTGTTTTCATGAATTATTTTTATTTCCAATAAATTATATATAACCAGAGGTCAGCAAGCACTTGTTAAGAGTACTGTGATCATTCCCCTTTGCTCACATATAGTCTTGATGAGAGCCTGATGCTCCAAAGTACTGTATGTGCTCCTTTCCTTGGGGGAGGTGGGATGCTTGTTAGTCTTCTATAAGATTCGGGACTGTAAGAGCAAGTAACCATGCACCGTTGTGTACTGCTGAATAAAAACACATGTAAGTTCTTCCCTAGCACAGGAAAATCCGTTTTCAAATAGCCTCATCTTTGAAGAGAGCACTTTACAGATTAGGAAGGGACTGTGTGGGGGAGATACTCCATACAGTAAGCTCAGCTTAGCACTATGAGAAATAGCAAGTGCCTTTCACAGGCACTAAGTTAGCAGGTAAATTTATGATTGCCAATGTAGAGGAGAAAGAAGACGTGCTTCTGAGAAAAGAGAACTGTTTATTTAGGACTATTTGAGTAGTTTAGTTAGTGATGAGACAATTTACAAATAAGAGGATGATTAAATTTCTTGGAGATTAGTTGCTTAGCATAATTTTTAAGGCTTTTGTTCTGCCTTGTCTTTTTTTTCCGCCAAGACCTCATTTAATTTGTAAGACACTAGGATGGTATTTATAGAACAAAAATCTCTTAACCTGAAGTCTGGTGAAGTATTGGTATTTAAAGCAGCAATAATGCTGTTAGCAAGAAGCTTTAATTGCATGATTATAGACCAACAAAATTAGGCTCACCGACGTGCAGTCATGATAACCTGGAGATATGCTAAACTCTGAATTTAAAGATAAGACTTCTCTCTGCATCAATGTATTATCAATATAATAAAAATGTTTCTAAAAGCATGTACTTCAGGGGATTTGGTGCTTGCCCCTACATAGTCCTTTGCCAGCCAGTTTTGTGATAGACTGTATGAATTTCAGCATGTTGGTAAGGTCCAACATCTCAAAGACAGTTCTTCACTTGATGGCCTTTGAAAAAATCCCTCTCTATGTGCAAGTTCCCTACCTTCAAAATGGTTATCTTTGAGGATACGGTGTGAAGAAGTCCCTCAGGAGTCCAAAGTACACAAGGGTGACTGTAGTGAATCCCAGCAGTGCCTGCAAGTTGGCTTCATTCACGAGCTGCAGTGAGGACACTCCAGCCGTGTGTTTTGCTACCCATGCTGAAGAAACACCATAGCGAAGCACTCAAATTGCCTGTTGACAGAAGACTGAAGTTTATGGTGACAGGTCAGTTTGTAGACATGGGTTTACTGTTCTGTCTTATTCTGTGCCTACACTAATCTGTACCTACTTGCTATAAACTGAGAGCTTTTATGAAATTGTTCACACAAATCGGATATTGTTCTAGATTTTGGTAGGGTTTTTTTGGGATGTGGTTTTTGGGAAGTGTGAGTTACCAACACGTGTAAGTGACAGGAATGGTAATGAACATAACTGTCCTTTTTCTTCCATAAAGTATTACATGAAGTCCATGGCACTGCCTGCTCTAGAGCAATGTACTAGTTTTTTGCATGAATGAGGCAGATATGTGCCTCTTATTACTGAGAGTGCCCTCAGCAGCACAGTTGGGAATGATTAAATGCAGCTCACAGCAACATCTTTGCTCATGATAGTGATTCAGCAGCACTTCATGTTTCTGCACAAGGAATAGGGCTGCAGCTGTCCCCTAATTGCTGTCAGCCTCCTATGCAGTGAGTGTTTTCTGCTTGCTCCGTGTGCTTTGCCCATCCTCTGCACTTGGAGTCTCTCAGTTAAACTATAGCAAGTTAACTTACGTAGGTATTATAACCTGGAGACAGCAGTTGAATAGCATCATTCATTAAAACAAAACAAAACAAAAAACCCTACCTAGTCTTTGCTGCTTTTCATTTTGAAATAAGAAAATGATCTTGGCACAGGGCATTTCCTGGGGATTAATGACTGGCTGGGGTTAATGGCCCTTGGCTGTGCTGTGGGCCATCAACTCCTCCCTGCTGGTCATTAATCTGCAGGAAATGCCCTGTGCCAAGATCATTATTGTTGTATTTGGGTTCTTTGAGAGCTGAATTCAGGAACCCACACTGCTCTAATGTGTGAGAGCCTGCTGGGTTTTCTTACATTTAGGCCCTACACATTATTTTTTTTCCTGAGCTTATCTGAAGTTTTCAAATGTTTCGCTTAATGGAAAGTGACTTTAACGCTTCAGGTCCTTTAAAAATATTTCACTGAGCAGCAACCAAGGTAATGCCAAACTTTGTGGTGAAAATAAAAGTTCTGTGTAGCAAACAGTTTTGGAAAGAGTAGATACTTGGGGGTAGCCTGTGCCTTTTAGCGTAGCTTAGAGCAACAAGCGGCCTGTTGCACTTGGCATGGGAACGTGAAGACAGCTCTGACAGGCAGTGCGTCTGTGCTTTCTACTGTAAGGTAGGATTGCAGGACTCATGGTCTGCATAAGCTGTAAACCACTTCTTCAAGCAAAGGTGGTTCCCGTTTTAAAGAGATTTTTGGTTTCTTGGAAAATTAAGAGTGAGAAGAGATGCACTAATTTCCCCCCTACTGCCTGCCAACCGTGTGCAAGAAGTGGGGTTTCTGTTTGTTCTCCCCATATGATTTCATGTTCAGAATGCACAACTTTTTTTATTTATAAATTCTGCACAGTAGGTTTATGAAGCTTTGTTGTACTCTGCACTGAAATCAGTTTAGGGTTGAATACAAAATTCCAGAAAAAAAATAAAATCCTTCAAGTAGGTCAGTTCAGTGTTGTGGCCTGGAAGTGGCAATAGAGGCAATTCATGACTACTGTGGTATTTCTTTATTATAAAAACCCCTACAAAACCAAAACACCACCACCCCACCCCAACTACCAGTCTTCTACTTATTAAGAAACCACTTGATCATGCTATAGATCATATTAGAAGTAAGGTTGTAAGGAAGTGGAGCTCCTATGGCAAGTAGTAAATGCAGTGTTGAGAAACTCAAATGGTGACAAAATTGGTACTGTGCATATATCTAATGTTCCTGGATGACCACTTTTATTTCAGTGAATTAATGAGTTCACTGAAAAGAATAAAAATCAATGTTGTGCTCTTATTTTTTTCTTCTTAAATGCCTTTTCCTTGCTCCTTTGTTTCTCTCTATGATTCAGACTTCACAGATGTGTCTGTAAAGGCTCCTGCTCTTTCCTTCAGAAGCTTTGCAAATAGGCAGCCTGTGCTGTCCTCTTCCCAGCTCTCAGATGTACCATGCTGTGAAGCTGCTTTGGGTCAACAGGAAACCTTTGTTACGTGCATTTCAGATCTTGAAAATGCCACAGTGTGCATGAGATTTGAAGACAGCAGCAAGCTTAGTAGAGACTGTCACATCTGTATAGACCTTTTGATGGATTTAGTAGGATTTCAGCAAAGAGAGGGAGAGATGTTTCATGAGGAGAAAAGGTCCTGGATGAGGTCTAGATACAAACTTTTACAGATCTTCAGAGTCAGTGTGGGGTTTGGATTTTTTTGGGATGAAAGTATATTCGCAACCCAGTCCTTGTGTCTACAAGTCAAGGCTTATTCCTGTTATCGTAGAGCAAACACTCTGAAGTTGTTCCCTGTAGTAGTGATTACGAACTGTCAGTCTGAAATTTTTACCTAGAAAATGTGATATGACAAGAAATAAGACTTACTTAATACTTTATAAGTAAACAATACTATTATAGCTACTTAGGTTGCATTTTTATTCCAGAAGGAATTCTACTCCATCAGTAAGCCTGTAACAAGGAGGAGACAGCCTGCCATGTTACTAGCTTGCCATATGCTTTTTAAAAATAGATATTTATGTTCTGCCACTTACCGGTGAACGTCATTGAATATCTGAGACGATGTAGGTAAGTCAGAAAGTTGATATCGTTGTCGATGCACTTGAGAGACTCCATTTGTGAAAGCAAAGAAAAATGCAGTGAACAGCAGGGGAGAAATGACAGGGCTGCCTTTTGTTTGCCTCATCTAGGAAGATGTAAAGGAAGGGGGAAGACTTTTGCTTGTAAGGAAACCTTGCCCAAATTCCACAATATCTTTATTTTGCTGCTAATCTGGTAAAGTCATCTTGTATTGCTCTCAGTCTGTAAACTTTATGCAGAAGATACCTAGTCTATGTTGCAGCCCTTTGGCTTGGTAGATACCAATTTTCTTTGCAAACCTTTGTTTACTTTCTCCCAAAGACTGTTATTTTAGTTTGGGGGGAAGGAGGGGAAGGGTAATAAGCTGTGAGAAATGGCTTATTACCCCAGCCTGTTCTTCCTTTGTACCTAGCCTTGATAATGACTGGTCAGAACAGGTCCCTGGTGCCAAGAAGCGGGGAATCCCCTTTTGGCTCTATTGACCTTGGGAAGGGGGAGGATAGTTGCATTTGTGTACGTGAGGCCTGGCATGTGGCAGCATTTTCACCCCGTAGTGACTAGTTTTCACCAAACTCCATCCTACCTGTCTGTAGGCTCAGTGAAATGCCATGAAACCCTCACCCCCATTGCTCCAGCTCTCATAGTCTAGTGAAGGCAATAGAAATTTTGCTGTGTTCTTGGTTAGAGAAGCCTTGAGCAAAAACCATTCGGTACAGCGGAGAGATGTGTAGCCTGCAGCCTGACCTGCTGCTGTTTGTGCAGTTGCTTTTAACATTGTGAAGTAGTTGTAATGCCTCATCGTTCTCAATGCTAACAACTTGTATATGTGTAGCTGATTTCCTAAAGTACATACAATGATAAACCAGGCTCTGTATCCTTATTTGTTAGGAGGTATATTTATAACAAACTTTAAGTCTTTACTTTTTGTCAAATGTAACTTTCAAATACTGTTTGTATTGTCAGATATGCTTAAATATTTTACTTTGTTAGTCTATGGATGCGAAAACAAAGGTGTTTGTTTCATGTTGCTTGTGTGCTCTTATGGTGACCGGGTTTGCAAATGGTTAACTGGCTAAGGGTTATTTTGTAGTCAGCAACATAAACAAGGCTGAGGAGTTCAGTATGATTATTTATCTCGGGTAGGGGTTGGTGCTATCTTTACTGTCTGGTTAGAAAACCTGTCAGAAATTGAGTAAATATTAATTAAAAAATGTTGTGGTCTGCAGATAACATTTCAAATAAAATGAATTTTAAATGGAGAATTTTAAAGCTGTTTTGTTGAAGCTAGAGCCATCAGGATCATAACAAAGCTGAGTTAGTTAAGATTTAGTGATGTAGGCAGCAGAATGCCAATATTTGATTGTTATATACCATACTTGTTTGACCTACTGTGCCTTCATGTCTGTTTTCAGAAGTTGTACAGGGTTTATCTTACTGTAATGTTTTTCTAACTGTCTTAATGTTTACAGAGCAGCACAGGCACTCCAGCTCTAAAGTCAGAGCATGGCAAACTGTGGAAGCAGGATGATGCCCATATTTTATCTACTGCATGCAGTATTAATTCATTCCAAAGAAAGATGATTTCATTAGTTATTATTTTTGATTGTAAAAACCAATAGGTAGTTCTGGACATTTCTTAGCTATATTTTAGCTACTGTTTTTCTTCTCATTTTCTACCTGCCAACCATTTGAATATGTTATCCCCATAAGGAGATGGAGACTGTGATATTGGCTTATTAATTGTAGAAAAGTAAGTAACTGTCAGTAACACTTTAAAAACTTGTTAGCCAGATACTTGTCTATATATATGTGTTGCTTAGTTTTGTTGGCTTCAGCAGAAATTTCTTATTCTCTTTGAAATGTGGAACATCTTAGAGGAAAGAAAGAAAGACTCTTAGCATTTGCAAACCCCATGATACCCGGAGAACTCAGTTTGCAATCATAAAGAGAAGCAGTCATGCCCAAGAGACATCACTACTGGACTAAGAAAAATGTTTGCCAATCAGCAGTATATAATGAATAATGAACAATATTTGTCATCTCCCCAGAAGTGGGGCATTGCAATGCAAATGGTACAGCTGTTATTCTTTAATTGCAGCTGGATTAATAAAATGTAATTTTTACAGCCCATTTGCAATATACCACTGGGGAATACGTTTTATTACCACTTTGGGTGTCTTTTAGTTAATAAATTTGTGCCTTTTGAGCATAAGTGTTTGGCTTCGAATCTCAGATACAAGTTTATTAAAAATTGTAATAGTTCTTAGAGACTATAAAATGAAATGAAGTACACAAAATGTGCATCTCCAGTGCTTGAGTTTAAAACCATGTTTTTACTTGACTAATTTCAATGTTTCCAATACTAGAAAGTATTGAATTTAAATAATTATTAAATATTTAACC
Source organism: Theristicus caerulescens (assembly GCA_020745775.1). Taxonomy (NCBI): domain Eukaryota; kingdom Metazoa; phylum Chordata; class Aves; order Pelecaniformes; family Threskiornithidae; genus Theristicus; species Theristicus caerulescens. The sequence continues at coordinate 3,068,485 of CM036565.1, read as the reverse complement.
AACCAGACATACAGCATTATTTTCAAGAGATGATTTATATTTGTTAGTAATTAAAGATTCAGAATAGCACTGAGAGGGTCTGGTCATAATAGCTAATGTTTAAAACTTGCACAATGTTTGCAAAGCAGTGGCACTGCAGGGAAGCAGAACTAATATTTGAAGTCAGAAACAAGAGTGAGACAGTAGTTAAATGATCTGATTTTCAGGATAAGGCTGCCCTGGTCAGAAATAGCTGACAAGCCTTTTAAGGATAAGCTGGGTCTTGCTGCTGGTTGAATGGACTCTCCCATTAAAGTCGAGGCTAAGCCCGGTCTTGGCTGTTGGCTAATTTCCCTTTCCTGATCACAGGCAAACTCTCTGAGCAGCTGTCAGAGATGCAAAGCTAACCCTGGAAAAAACCCTTCCCTACAAACTCCAGCAGACAGCCAGGGTCATTTCTCAGTTACCTATGAAAAGAAGCACTGCTCAAGATGCTGCTCTCCACATTCATATTCCTGCATCTCTTTGCCATCTGCATTAAGCAGTCATTCACATTCAATTAGTATGAAATATAGTGAAACAAATCACTTCCTTATTTTTGGGATGCGAGACCTTTGCTTCCAGTTTCATCATTTTCAAGTTTTAAGATGGCAGTGTCCAAGGGTGAAAAAGGTACCACAGTGCAGATGTTGCTTGTTGATGCTGTAAGCCAGGTAGGGGCTAGCTTTTTTCCCTTGCTCTTTCTGCTGTTCTCTAGGCAATCCATCTGAGCAGATGAAAGTAAATGTTGATATTTTGGGCTGACAAAAGTTGAAGATATTCTCTTAGAACTGGGACAAGGTTTGTTGACTCTCATTTGGTTAAATAAGGATGGTACCTGGTGATTCCAGTCTTGTTCCTTTTACAGCACAGTATGATAACTCAGTTGGTTAAATTGGGCAAATATTGCTAGAATGAAACAAAAAAAATCAGTTCTACTACTAGCATTTTACAGGAACTTACTAAACCCATGCTCACTGTGCTCTGTGTTCAAAACAATAAAAAATGTATGTTTTGGCAAGCAAGATTCCCAGAATCCTTAATCCAAACCCCATCAGCTTCAGGGGGAAGGCTGAAGAGAAGAGGAGGCCTAGAAAAGATGATACTCTGCGATGTTCAGAGAAACTCAATTTCAGTATTAGATGTTTGCCAAAAAAATTGATTCTGCTCCTTGTTAGTGCTTATGAACACAGGTGAGTTAAGTGTTTGCAGTAACCAGCCCCACTTTATGAAATGTGCACTGTGATTTTGCAGCCGGTGTCTAGCACTTGTACATAATTACAAGCAACTAACTCTACCTTTTAGTAAGTGACAGTATTTAGCATGTTCATCTTAGTAGTGACATGGAAATACAGTTTTGCTATGGTGTTTAGCCATAGTTTTACTGTAGTGGCTAGCCGTATTTTAGATTGAATGCATTCCTGTTATTCCTTCATCCTTTTAAGATTTTACTCTGAAAATTGAAATTGGTCTGTGCGAAGGGAATCGTCTCCCATCTTTAGTTTATTCTAGTCTTATCCAAAATAATGAGTCACAGGACAGGATTAATGTAGCCCTTTTATGGATGAATGTACAATTTAGAACAAGACTAAGGTGAGAAAAGAAAAACTTGGAGAGCTTGCTCCGACCAAACACTAAATGTAATGTGTCTTTGTTACCCTCTGATAAATCCTCTTATCTCTGAGCATTGTGTGGAAGGGAGGAATAAAAGATGAACCTAGCCCTCAGTTAAATAGAAATTTGCTTAAAGGTGAGAGCAGAGTAAAAGGGACTATGTTAAACTTGAACTGTAATTACTGCATCTGTGTCAGGGTTTGAAGGATCATACACTGCACAAAGCTTCTATAGAAGAGCAGTCTAGTTATAGTCCTGCTTTTTTTGCTCTTATTTTCCTTGCTGCATGATGAGTGAACTTGACTGGGTTACTTTACATGTGATGATTGTAGCTGTGTGAAAAGACAATTTTTAAAATCATTTTGTTGGTTTTGGGTTTGTTTTTTTTTTCATTTTTAAGTCTTCAAGGAATTTGAGCTTGAAAACTCAAAATGAGCAATAGATGCGAGCTTGCTGTATGTCTTGCTACATAAAGAATTTTCTCTGAATTTAAATTTGAATGAATCAGAGTGAAGCAGAGAGTGATCTAACCTTGGGACATTACCACGTGTCATGCGGCTGTCAGTAAAACAAGATCTGTCTTGTATGGGCACTTGTTGTTACACCTTGACCATGGGAATCATGGCTGAAACCAGGTTTGCTGTTGGACAGCTTGACATATGACTTGCTAGGTACTCAACAAAAAAATCTATAATGTTTGATTTTTAATCAGATGCAGCAGTACAGACAGATGCATGCTGTTTGTATTCAGTAATACGCCAGTGGATACGTTGCTGAAGGGTCTCCTGTGAATTAATTTTTCCTGGTAATTAATTGTCTGAAAACTTGAGTGGGTGAGTTAGGAGAAATTCTTCATGAGGACTGCATCACCTGGAGGAGAAGGTTAAAATGCAGAAAGTCCATTAAGCTGCTAACTCATGTTTGTGCCTTCTGAAAATTCTCCTTTCTCCTGTCTCTTTATTTTCACAGACAGATTAAGTTTGGGGGTACTGATTTAAAGGACAATAGTAATTTGGATTTGCTTGTGGTGTTAGCAGTCAAGTTTGTATTTATTTATTATTTTGAGGCACTAAGGAAATAGGCTGTGAGCATTTATGTTAAGTATTGTTCTGTCTCCACGTTTTTTTGGTGTGTTCACTGCTATGGTATTATACACCCTTAGTGAATACAAAGACGCTTATGAAATGTTAAGGCTGACTGTATTTAATTTCATGTCAAGAAGGGCTCCCTGCCATAGTGCTCAGCTGAGCCATTGTGAATAACCCTCCGTCTTGAACACTGGCGTAAAGTGCTTTTTTGTGTGTGTGATGTGAGTGTGTTTGTCCATTCCAAGCCTTTTTTTTTTGGTGTATTTTAAAATGCGAAAGCAATTGGCCTTTCAGCTGTTCAGAGCTGGCAGAGCAGTTTTGCTTTGCTGCTGTTTGGGCCTGCTAAAGTGGTGTGTGAAAATCTTGGTTGTGTGATTCAGTTTGGGGGGTGAATATCTATGGACCTTAACAGTTCCATGATTTTTTTTATTGATATATATACAAAATAAGCATATATGTTTATTACAAAAGCACATGCCTGACTTCAGTCATTGAGCTTTCTTATTAATTGCTTGTGTCACTGTCAATGTTGGACTATATGTGAACAAGATTTCCACAATATCTTTTAATATTAATAGTGTTTTGTAATAGTAAAGCCAGCAGGAAGATAAAATTCAGGAAACAATTTGGCCACAATTAAATGGGAGGCAAAAGTACAATTCTGATGATTAAATTGGATTCTTGTTTAAAACACATGCGGTAGGAGGATGTGGCAGTCTTCAGGAAGCATAAAATGCAGTTAACCAGCACCAGCATTTAGTCACTTGCTAATACTGTATGTGATTTCTAATTACCTCTGTAGTTTGTCATTGTTTAACACAATCAAATCTAATTGGCCAGAAAATTTTTCTTGGATCGTCATAGTCTATGACTGTGTTTTTACTGTTATTGTTCCAGCTTCTTTTTTCATCACCCCAACCTTTACTGCTTCATTAAGTCTTAAATTAGACTTTGACAATCAGCTTATTTTATTAGAATTATCAAAAGAAAGACACATACATAGCAAAGTCGAAGGGGAGGCTCCAACATCATATTTTATTTCATGCTTAGCAGTTCCTTGAGAGTTATCAAAGGCAGGGATCCTTTATTTGTAATTAAATACTCCTCACTTTAAAATCATGACTAATAAATGTCAAGTGCAAGAAGAGGCACTATTATTCAGTGAAAGTCCTTGGATATCTTTTAGGGTGAAAATGTGTAGGCATGAAGGTTGTTAGTTTTTGAAATGTTGTAGGGTTGCTTTCATTACAAAATCCTAAAGCTAACCACTTCAGATAAAGCTCAAAAATCATTGAAACATTTGGGAAGCTCTTCTTACCCTACAGGAAGCTCTTGACATTTATGGTAATTAAAAGTGAAGGTATCTATTAAATACTTAAGTTGTTCAAATAAACACCAAACTGGCATGCAACTGTAAGAGTTTTATATATCTTAATTAGAGCTGGTCAAAACTGTTCAGTGAAACTGTTTTCTAGGTCTGGTGATGGTTGGGTTTTTATGTTTTAATGAGACCCAAAACCTTTGAGGAAACATCAACATAAATGCTATGGGAGCGACCTGGAATGAGGTTTACTCTTCAAAAATATTCTTGCGATGGGCAGATTCAGCTTGGTGGTTGCAGAGCAAGGATTTGCCATCCCTTCTCCCTCCTTTGCTCTCATGTCTGTGACTTAGAGCTCCTATCCCAAAACAGACTATATGCCCTGTGGGTTTTTTGTTTTGTTTTTAATGAAGAATATGGAGACCAACCTCATTTTCATTCACTTCTCAAAATCCGGTGTTTCTTTGTGGAGTAGAGCCTCATTTCTCCAGTTGATCCTGGCTCCAGTGTTCCAGCTGCTTGTCCTGATTCTGACTTACCAGCATTAACTCAAGTATTAAGATTTAAGAGTATCTAAAGAGAATTGTGTTTAGGGACAAATTTTGAAATGTTACTTTCCTATTGGGCAGTATTAGCAAAATGTTGTTAGTATCGTTTTAAGGGCTGCAGGAATTAGGTCTAACCTGTAGAGAAAAACATGACTGTTGCTACTTATTTGACTGCAAGTCTGTGACTAAAAGTTGCAGACTACACCCAAAACATGTTTGCTATTCTGTTTATGCTTGCCTATTACTATAACATTTGGGTGCTTTCCTGCCATACAGTAAGATAGTCCCTAGGGTTTTTTTTAATGGGCTTTTTCGCTTTCTTTATTCTCCTCTTGAAGGAAAAATAGTGTGTGATTTTTTGATTTATGTAACAATTAAGGATGCATCAAAAATATATCTGGCTGAACTAACCTGGAGCAGATGCTTTAACTATTGTGTTATATAGTAATAGCACTGTAATTGAAGCACAGCAATAGAAATAGCATTGTAATTGGAAAGGCATTTTCTTTCCAGTGATGAAAGACTCCCCTACAAAATGCTGAAGTTTCTTCCCAGTTTGTAGGTTATTTTTCTCATTGGACAGTCCATTTGGTGGTGATGGAAACAACCAGAATAAAATGCTGGTTAGCAGAGGAAGCTATGGCACTTTATTTTATCATAACTTCTTAAAAATAATAATAATTAATTTTGGGGTACCATTTTAATTCATCTTAAAAAGTTACTTCAAAAGATGTTATGGAAACATGTTTTCGATTCATTTCATAAGAAATTTTGCAGCATATGATTTTCAAATTTGATAGATACAGCCCTCTCCCTCCTCCATTTGTAAATGCAAGTCTGTTCAGTGTACTTTTCCATGCATTTGCTTTTTTTAAACTTGCTTTTCCACACGTGCCCTGGAGAAAAGCATGCAATCCACTGTTACTCCAACGTAAACTGGATTTCAGTGTAGTCTGTTTCAAATTAAATGAAATTGTTTATTAGTTTTGCAGTTCTGGAGAGCAGAGGCACCCTTGGGTTTTTATTGAGCTGATGAGGGATATGTTAGCCTATACATCCAGAGAGGACTGGTGCTAGTTGGGCTTTTCGCTTTTATAAAGTCCTTGGTTTCGATGATGATATTCAGGTCAGCCACATCTTTTAATTAAAAAAAAAAAAAACCCAAAAAATTAACATTCTATGCTGGAATTACCTAACTGCTGAGCAGTTTATATATACAAGTATGCTCTGTTCTGGTAAGCCATTTTATTGAATGCTCCACCAGTTCTAAATTTTGACAAATTTTATTTAAGACTATTGTTTTTTCTAAGACATTTTTCTTTCATCACACCATGTATTTTGGCAGGGTTTACAGTGTGATACAATGGCAGAGCTCTGGATGTGGCATGTGCAGCTGTATGTATTTTGAAGTTGTGTTCGGTACAGTGAGCGACATTCAGCACTTGAGCAGCACATGAGTTTTCTGCTAGCATCCTGCATGCTGTGGAATAAGGTGCTATTTGTCTAACAATGATTATGTGATTTAGGGCGAGGTCCTTGTAGGGCTTCTGAACATCAAGTAATAAAGGAAGAGGGGTTCTCATTCTGAAGCATCTTTATCAGATTTTAGTAACTGCATGATTTGTGCTTGTTACGACAGCTAAGATGCTGATTAATTGAGACTGAGTTGCAGTTCAGTTGCTCTAGACTTGTCCAATAATCAAGATGAGGAGAAAAAAAAAAAAAACAAACCAGCAAAACAACCCAGACTTTGCTCTGATGTGGGTACTCCTGGGTGGCCTTAGCTGCAAAGGTGTATTCCTTTGCTCAGCGTTGCAATAGTACTGTCACAAGGGTACATGTAAATTCAAGAAGTGTAAAATCAAATATGTCTTGGTTGCCTCCGCTCAAAAATCAGCAAGGCTATTTTAATCTTCATGATTAGCCTAACATCCAGGAAGTATAATTTAATAAACAGCGAAGATACCTGTAATCCTCTAAATATTTTTCATGTTGAAGCTAGGGTTTCTACCCAGATTCTTTACCTACTGAATAATTTACGTACAAATTTCCTTACTGTTTTGCCTGGAGGTAAGGATAGCCAAATGTCAGTAAAAACAGGAGCTTATGTTCAAGTGATCTCAACCATGCGAGTCCTTGTATATACTTCCCTTCAAGGCAAATAAGGTCCTAAAGAAGAATTTCAGAGAATGTTTCTTGAAGACCGTGAAATTCTGGAGTCAACTTAAAACCACAAACACTCAGCACACTTGTGAAGCACAACTGCCATTGATTTTTGTGGAAGTTTTGGCAGCCTGGCGACTCAAAGATCACATTTCTGTGATCTTCGCAGAGCTGATTTGATGTGTGCTGCTGTGCATCAACATTTAATGTCAAAACAATTAATTATTCAGCAGGTGTGGGCTGTAGTAGAATGATCTCATTTGGCACAGAAGTTGGATAATGTGTGGAAGAGTAGGAGATGGATGGGATAAGCATTCTGGAGTAGTACCTTCCATTTGCTGGAGCTTAATTTACTTGAGGAGATGAACAGCATTTTTAAAAGAACTTTTTGATTCATACCTGTTATTACTTTTGTTATTCTTTAATTGCAGTTACGTTTTTTCATGAATGAGAACTGAAAAGTGCAACCATGTCTTCCAATTTTCCTCCAGTTTTATGTAACCTGAAAGAAACATTGAGTTTAAAGGGTTGAGCAGGTGACATGTTGACTCAGCTCCTCATGAGAGTGCTTAATAGGACCCTGAGAAAAAACCTGTGCTAGAAGCTTAACATAAATACTTTATGGAGAAATTGAATAATATTTTAAGGGACAGAAGTTGGTTAAACGGCATCAGCAGTTTCAAACTATAGAAAGCAGCCAATAAATTGCACTGTTTACGGTGGTAACTTTGTATGAAAGTGTCATGTATGAACCTAGAATTTTAAGATGATGCTGTATTACTGTACATTCATACACAAGCGTATGGTAGTGATGCTGTTTTACTGCATCTTATTACACATAACATTCCTGTGCAGAGTCTGTTTTTACTTGTAGCACATGAGTGTTTTCAGTTGAAGACTTTTTCCATGGGCTTGGTTGCTGTACTTGGCAGTCCTCTCCTGTAGTGGTTTTCAGCTTTCAAGTTGTTCTTGTTTCCTACTGTCCTTCACACTTCTCTTTCTCCTCCATGTCCTCACCCACACTCCCCTTCCTCCTCCAATACTTAAAAATCCCAAGAGTTTTAAAAGAAAGAAATGTTTTCAATTGAAGTTTCAAATATCAGCTACTCAAGTCAGAAACACTTCATCCATCTTTGATATTGATTCAGCTTTCTGTAGTATATGTGTGTGTTAAATATAAGATGGTATCCTTTTTTCGTCTGGTTCAATATGCTCTCTTCGAGCTTTCATTCAACTGCTTTCCTGTTGGATCAGATTTTCTGTCTCTTCTTTTTCACCAGAGAGTACTGACAAGATAAGTACAGAACAAGGCAACAGCAGCTTCCATTTTATCCCCAGTGACATCAATTTAGGACACAGAATGATGCATGGATTAAATAATAATAAATGTGTTTGAAATTCATAGCTGTTCAGTGCTTGACTTTGCAATATTAATGCATTTTTGTTATTGTTCAATTTTCTAGGCAGGCTGAATAATCCTAATCAATCACGCGATTCTGAATCGTAGTAGTGCCCACAGAGCTGACCAGCAGTGTGCCAGGAAGCTACAGATCTGTAAGCAGACCCTTCGTGTTATTTTTGAAAGAGCAAGACCACTAGTGGTTTGTCATGTCAACATTAGATAAGGATGAAGGAGGCATGGCTTGTTAGTGTGGGTCATACATGCTTCTAGGTGAGCCAAAGAAATTTATGGTTTGGAGTACGTTAGGCTCTGCAGTAAGGTTTTTGGAGAACATTGTTGACAGTGAGTCTCACTGCTCTCTGTGTCCATTTCTGCTCTCTTCTTTGGCCTCTCTGTTTTCTCTGCCTCTTCTCCCCAACCTTTCTGGTCCTAGTCTGCTTTTGCTGCACTACAAACTCCATTTCCCTAAAAGTAGGCATGCTGTGGTAAGATTTCATGTTTGTTATCGGTGAATTAATGAAATCGCCTTTCAGAAACCTGTAGAAACATCTGCTCTTGGATTGGGAGATTCAGAGTTTTAACCTGTGGAATAAAAATCTGGCAGTTATAGGTGTGTGGAACCAGATGCCACACAGTGAGAAGTTTGGCAATCCAACATATAGACGACGGTATTATCTAGTATGACTGCTAGCCACATAAGCTGTGTGGAAACAACTGTTATTTCCACTGTTTTCTATTCTGTCTTGTTGCCAGTTCTTTTAGTGTCCAATGCTCAGAACCTGCATTGCTTTGTCACTTTTATTATTTTTTGGTATGATTATGAGCTTAACTGTTTGTAATGCACATTCTTCTGTGTCTAGAAGAATAACTAAGAGGATGGAGGGGGGACACTCCTAATAGAAACTCCTTTCTGTAATAGGTTAATGTATGGATTGATAGTAAGGATCACTTAACTTTGGGCAGAAGGAGAATCATATGGGAGTTTTACTGGTGTTGCAAATGAAAACGTTTTAAGGCCTGAAGATGTATTTCAAATGAGTGATGTCTTTTCTCTACATACTTATTTTTACCCTTCAAAAGATGGAAAGAATCAGGTATCCTGCTTTTCCACAATGAATGAAGTTATTTCTGTGTTGGAAATAAACAGCCAGTCACCAAAGCTGGAGACAGTTCTTCTTCTAAGTGGGTGATTTTCAAGTAATTAATTCAGTCAGTTATATGCAGAATACTCTTGTTCTTAAAATTGCTCTGATTTTTGTATGTCTGCTGGCGAGGTTTACTGTATATGAACCTTGAAACAAATTTCAAAGTATCAATTTTCATTGCTGCATTTATCAGTTTGGCAGCAGTTCATTCTGAGCTTGATGCTAAACATGATTATTGTAAGTTATTAACTGTGCTTACTGTAAATAACACCAATCTGCCCAGCTCTGCTAGCAAAGTAGTGTGAGGCTCACAGGGTGGTGCTGGTACATATATTTATGTGATAAATGCTACTGTTCAGAAATTAACTTTATTTTCATATTTTCAAGAAAAATAATGCTATTTGATGGAGAGGGGAATTTTAAGCAGTATTCCTATCTTGTGAAGAAAATTATTGAGCATCTGGAGTGCCTAACATTTACTTCTTATCTTTCAAAAAGGAACTGTTTCTGTTCTCTGATCCTTAAAATCGAGCCCTCAGCTGAAAAACATGTAGAAATAACTGGTTATTCTTGGTATTTAAAGTATAGAGGCTCTAACTGGAGTCTGGCACCTTCTGCATTTGGTTGCCGCATGCAAACAATCCCATCTCCCAACCCAACCTCTGCCCCAAAGAGCTTAAAATGAAATGTAATGGTATAGGTGGAGGAGCGCACGTTAACAGCGAGACAGCTGTGCCTGGCACAGCGAGCAGGAGTCCTAGCTGCTTATCTGGTGTCAAGTGTTTACTGGGCACTATAGCCGAAACAGAGTCTTTTTGGGGCAAACTTCCATGCACTTGTGTACAGCTCCGTTCCCATACATTAGCTAGCTTCTCAGAAGCGATGGGGTGAGGCAGAGGCACACGCTGGCTGAAAGGCGGTGCATTAAAATTAACTTTACAGTGTGTCCCGCTGAGGTGGGAAGGCTATGTGCAGATGCGTCAGCAGCAGAGCCGTTCCTGCTGGATGGAGTTGTGAATGTGAGTGCAGTCCTAGATATCCCCTGAAAATAGGGAGCTGGGTAAAAAAAGAGATAGTTTATTAACCCATTAGAAAAAGCCAAGGCTTGAACTTCGGTAAACATGGAAAAAAATCCAATAGGGAAGGAGGAAGAAGGTGAGGTAGAGGAGGAGAGATGCCATGCGTGTCCTACCCGAGGGAAGATCTTCAGTCAGGGCTCATGCTGTACTGTGCAGCAGAGACCCTGACCGTGGGACTGCAGGAAACCAGCTTTCATTGCTTGCTCCGAGTGTCTGCAGAAGGTTAAATCACACGTGCGGTGCATGTTAGTGGCCCCTGGAGATTTCTGTATTGATCTGTTTCTTAATAATGCATAATAGGCAATCAGAGTTTTCCTGATCTTTTCACAGACATATTATCAGTGAGAGTCTTAAATCACAGTGCTGCTAGTTGTTGTGTCCGAACTGTCCTCCACCAACACTAGAGTGGCTTTTATTTCCACTGGGACTACTCCTGACTTACCTGGTGGAGAATCAAGCTTTGTGTTTGGAACGATAAGTCACCTTTCCATGGCCTTTCAATGGGGCAAGATGATACATCTACATTTTGTTCAAAATTTTATTTCAAAATAAAATCAGTACGGGTCTTAGATCCCTCCCCCAGAATGAACAAGGATGTTGGTTTTGCATTGTTAGCCGAGTTGTGTGTTCTGCCCTGTCTCGTCTTTGCTCTCATTTGTAAGTCTCTTTCGTGGAATGGTTTCGGATGGGAATTTTGTTCTGGATGCTGAACTAAGCAGGACTTTGCAATTCTGATGTCACCTCTGTTCCACCTATTGGAACATTGATTTTTAGCAGTGTATGCTCTTAAATCAATATGATCTTTATGGGTACTCGCTGGTGACATAGTTAAGTTTGGCAGCAGCTAACTGCAAACATACATTGCAGTAGTGCAATGGGTTTAATTAGAAACCAAGCAAACAAGATTTCAGAATTAGTTATTGCTGTTTGACGCCATGTGCAGTACTTGTTTCCTGGACTACAGGAATTCATAATCGCTGCTGTAAAATAGGTATTTTATCCTTTGCCTTTGAGAGTATTTAATTGATAGCGTAGGCTAATGGAAATTTGTGTAATTGTGTTACTATCAGTATTGTGTGTAAGTACTTATGGTGCAAACCGGTTATTAGCTATCTGATTTTGCATTTGACAACATCAGAAGTTAATTGGACTACCAAAATAATGCAACAGCAACAATAGCACAAAATTTGGCTTATAGTACTAATATAAGTTCGGCTGTCTGTATCATCTCCTGGCTGCTGCCCCCCCCCCCCCCCCCCCCGGTAAAGGCCTAGTTAGTCATGGCTTTTCCTTGTGCTGGTTCTTTAATAGTAAAAAAAAGAAAAAGCCCTTAGGGACAAAACTCATTTAAATTTGCTCAGGAAGTAGGAGAATTGCAGGCTATTTTGGATATTTTGAGTAAAATGTTTAATGTTTTATTTATATCTAGCATAATAAATATGCTGACCAATAATAAGTCAGCAAAACTCAGTGTGGCTGAACTGTTCAAAATGAATCAGCTCCTATATTTCCTCTAATCTTGGACAGATGGTAGGCCACTAGTGCTGCAGTTCACCAGGTGGATATCCCCTTGCTGGGGTTGTCCAAGGAAGATGAAAACTAGAAGATGCCAATGGACTGAAGCTGAGCAGTCCAGAAGGGAAGGGTAGATCCAAGATGTAGGTCCCACATCCATGGCATGCCCTAACCACGAAATTGCAGGCAGAACTAGGTGGGAATTACAAATCTTCTCTCCTATTGAATCAGGGGCATTGAGTGCTCCTGGTACTAAGTAGCGAGGAAGAGGAGGGTGAGCCCCTGTACTGGGGCTGCCTCTCTGGAGGGGTGCTCCACTGGTTGTGATGAAAGCAGGGAAGAGGCGGCTCTTCTCCCTGCCCATCCCCTTTGTGAAAACATGGGATGACATAAATGCAGTGTCTCCTGAAGGATTAGATGAGGTAGCACAACTTAGGGCTACGCAGAAATACCTAACATAATTCAGGATAAGCTAGCCTGAGTGCAGCCTCGTTTCATTAGCGCACAGCTCTGAGTTACTGTAGTCTATGTACCATGCCTGAACGAGTTCATCGATTACTACTTTGTGCGTCTCTACGCCACAAAACATTTTGCTGTATAAAAATATATTGAAAACTCTCTCCATGCTCTTTGTCAGCACGGAGGCTGAATCCCCTTTTCCTGGGCTCACAAGCCCTCTGTGGCTCCCTGGACGCAGGAGGAGGTTTTAAACTTGCCAAGTGCCCAAAGTCATTTTGGCTCACAGAGCACCCATAGCTGCTGCTGAAGCCCCCATGCTCTGCGTGTCTCGGTGGGGGCAAAACGAGAGGATCAAGACTGAAAAGATTTTGTAGCGGTGAGCACGTGTAAAATGGCAGCTCAGCCTTTGCTAATGAGCCAAGAGTTGTTGTCATTTTTAAAATTTGGCTGGCTGTTTGCTGGGGCAAGATGGAGAGGTATGGTGTAGGTTTTGGACTCTCCTTACTTAAAAACAACCTGGGCACCCACTATGGTACACTTCTGTTGGATTTATATGGTGTTTTTATTGTCAATTTATGAACTCTGCTGATATAAGGAATTTAATAAAACCGCTGACAGATGATTATCTATAGTTGTGCTATAATAAACCCTATTTTGGTGAGGTTTATAACGTAGCAGTTGTGAAGTACAACAAATTATTAGATGAAAATAGTTATAAAGTCTGGAAATGGACTTTTTGCTATTTTTTTATGATTTAATCATTTATGGAAAGAGAGACATACCTTCTTTTCACAACTGGGATGAATCTTCATGAGAATACAAGTAAAACCAATATATATTATCTGACTTTTTTTTGCTAAGGGAGAAAATACAAACCATTTTGAAGATGAACCTGTTGTCTTTGTTCTGTCACTGAGAAATCTGCCTTTCCTCTCATTTGCTCTATTTCTTGTGTTTGAATACGCTGAGTGTACGAACCTTCCTTCTCCTTAAAGGAGATAACCTTAAAGATAAAAAAATGGTGTGTGTGCCCACTAAACCTGATAAACTGATACTACTTTCTTGATAGAATTTCAGAGGGCACAAAGGACATATTCCAAAAGTTGTTAAAATTGGCAGAAATTCTGCCAACTTCAGTACATTTTGGACCAGACTGGAAGTGATATGTGTCCCTGACTATATCATTACAAGTTATTTTATTCTCCTTCAGAATATTACCGTACCTTGGTCATCTTGTGTTACACACCTCAATCTTGCTGCTGCACTTACTGCTTTGAAATACTGCAGTGGGCCTTATTCTCAGTTTGTGGTGCTCTAAACCAGCAAATATTTCTTTTATCTCAGTCTCAAAGACTAGACTGTGGCTTTAACATTGACAAGAAGCACTTGGAGACAGTGACTGACCTTTTGAAATGGGTAAAAAAGAGCCCCCAGGGAATCCCATTAGGAGCAGGGAAGGTAGATAACAGCTTCTTCCACCCAAAAAAGATAAGGTGTTCTGCTGCTTGTTATTAGGGGACTTTGTAACTAAACCCAGGTTCTTTGGCCTTCTCATTCAATTCAAAGCAGCCAGCTTTTGTTGTTTAAGTGGTAGACTTTTAGTTATTTTTCTCCAAATATTTAAAGGCAAACTTGTGGAGTTCTTATCTCAAAGACAAAGCATAATGCCAATGTAGATTCCCTGTTTCTCTCCATGTAGTGACTTGTACTGGCTCTTCCTTCTTCCAGTCCTTTGTTGCGGAGCAAAGATGCAGAGGGGATCCATCAGGTGCTACGAGGGTTGGTGGTAGCACTGAAATTGCTTGTCGATTCCCAGCTGCAACCTGGCACTAGCTAGAGCAGTGTATCCATCAAACTGCATGTGCTGCTGAGGTTTGAATTGCATGTATTGATTTTTCTCATACATATAATATAAATATATGTTGCTCTACCCGTAATATAAGAAGATATAAGAAGTACTATGGCTAGATGCTTTCTGGAAGTTTTAGATGGAAGAAATTGGAAGGGGGGAAATAGGTTGGGTTGTTTTAGTAGTGTTATTCCTCCACAGAAGCTTTTACTTGTAGCTTCCTCAACGTTTGATTGGCCAAATTTTCCTGACTGTGAGATGGAGGGATCCTTGAAGACACTTGCTCCTTTTCCAGGCTTAATCTATCATATCTTTAGGTCTTTGAACTTAACTTTGAAACAATAAAATAGGAAAATATATATCATCACCTGTAGGTATGAGCTGGTCCTTTTCAGTAGCAAGACTGGAGATATGTTGTATTTATTTTGCCTGATTAAAAAAAAAAAGCATGAGTTTTGGGAGACCTTATGAAAATTAGAAAGGTGCAATAATTTCTCTGTCATGCTGTGGTCAGAGAACTTGACAGTGATCATAACATTCTCTTGTTCTATTTGCTCAGGGTTTCTGATTTCAGAGCTTACAGATGTGGCAATTGTGAATCCAAGGTTGAAGTTTCAGGAGAAATATTGAATCTACCCCTAACTTTCATCCTTCTAGTAAATAAAGAATGACAGCACAAAGGAAGGAGAAGCAGTCGTTCATGAAGTTCTTCACCAAGACGTGAAGAAAAGTATCTTTTGTACAGTCATTTTTCTTTTGGGTTCTGTGTTCAAACTTTGGATTGAGAACGCCAGCTCTTTTCAGAGGTTGAACAATGTTGTGAGAAAATTATGGTTTTCTTTAAATTCTTCTTTTCATCATCCAGGGGTACAAGTGCATATTATTGCCTAAACAGGATTGTGTAGAAATTGGAACGATGTATTTGGATGGAGGGTTTTTCTGAAATACTTTTCCTCATTGAGAGAGTGGGAGAAATACATGGTAGTTATCAAAACTTACGGCAGCCATGCTTCTGTGCTTTACATGTTTCAAAATCAGAAAAGTAAATGAAAGGAGTCAAAAAGCATGTTTCAAAACTGAAAATCCATGCTCGCAGTGATGCCTAGACTATTGTTCTAATCTGCTTTAGTTCTATGGTAGGTCATAACAGTGGGTGAGTAATTTAGATATGCAACAAAGCCATCCCATTACTTCTTGGAAATAACAGAATATTTTGAGCTTTTCTACTTTGACAAAGACAATTTAATTGCACTAAACCCTCCTGTGAAACAGTAAAAAAAGCCAATCAAAGAAGAAAATGTAGCTTCTGGAGTCCTCAAGTGAAACGTAGCTCTGTATTTCTTACCTGCAATCGAATGCGCAAATTGTTCTTTTAATGAAGATAGTTTGAACACTAATCATAATAGCAGGGAATATAGAGCAGAAGCATATACCTGCCTGATCATGTTGATTTGCGCACTGTCTGCTTTTACAAAGTCTGGGATGGCTGCACAGCTGGTTTGGGTTCATATTTTAGGCTATTGAAGGTGGTGTTTTGGCAGGGATGAGACTGCCAGGAATCATATCTGTTGTTTTACTCCCACAAGGGTTTTCACAACACACACCACCTGCCTAACCACATGGACATGACTGTTCAGGGCAGTCTGACCAGGCAAAGAGCAAATCGGAGAAGAAAGTGAGAGAGAGAGATATACCTGGTGATGGTGTGTTTGAAAAACGGCTGTCACTGGTTGGAGCCTTTCTGATACTGGGAATGTAGGTTCCCGGAGAGCAGCTGAAGGTGATCCCGGCTTCTGCCAATAAGTAGCTCTGCTGTTACCAGCTGCCCTTAAACCTTGCCCTAAACCTTCTCCCCAAATACACTCTGTATGTGTGTAATAATTAACTGGCAGGGTAGACCCACTTGCTGAAATATGAAATAGCTTGAAAAGCCAATGCAGAAAGCTTAAAAAAATGAAAAAGGAGAAAAAAGCTAATTTGTTTGCTCTTGTACACTGAAGTATTCGCTACTGCATTACTGTGACGGACAGATCTTGTGCTGGGACATGGGTTGCTCTCCTCACTTCAAGGGCAGAGAAGGGAGATACGTACACAGAAGAGGTACGTGACAGTTCCCGTGTTTTGGTGAGGTACTGGTAGCAGGGATTTACTAGAGGAGAAATCTTGAAAGTCTTTGGACTACAAATGACGACAGTTTCCATTAGTACTTATTCTGTGTGTAACGCTGTGTACTGCGCCTTGGACTAATGTGACCTCTCTGCAGGAGGTAGAGCTGTGTGACTTTGCGCTTGGAAGGCTTTGAGCTTGGATGTGCTACCATGTTCTGGCAATTCAGGGAGCTGTGTTTGGGAGTTTGCCTCTCTAAAGAACCAAGAATAAGAGCCTGTAGCTGTGTTGCTTAACCCTAGTCCCTTACCTCTGTTGTCCTTGCTTCCTGCATAGCCCACCAATGTACTCCAGACCCTACTGACTTTGCAGCAGGTGATCTTCTCATGCTGCAGCAACTTCTGTATCTCCAAGGCTATACATAGTGGTCTCTTCCACATGTGGGAGTACCTTGCTTTATCCTCTACAGTGGTAGGACTGAAAGACCACTCTAACCCCTCTTACTTTTTGTCAGCTTTTCAAGGGAAACTCTTTTTGGTTACTGCTATTGTGTCCCCACATAACTTGTCAGGTGCCTTATTTTCTACACTAATACTGCAGCATAAGACAGTGTGAGTAAATAAGTACAAGATGGTAAGAATAGGAGTAGTTTCTGTAGATTGTCCTCAAGAACTAGCAGACCTACTGATACCTCAAGTACAATTAATTCTTGATTGGGGCATGCCAAGCTTGTCAGAGGAGCCATCTGTGACTTTGTTCTGTGTCTATTTATTTATTTATTAGCAAGGTGAATCCTGACATCTCACATGGAAGATCTGTAAGGGGAAAGATGTTTTTTATTCAGCTTCCTGCAGAACATCTTTCCAAGAAGGACAGTTTAGCTTTTGTTGTTGATCACTTCCCCTGATACTGTGCATCATGATGTGTTTCTTTTTTATATTGTGCTCACTGACTGTTTTCTGACTAATATATCTTGATATTTGCTACTTGAAGTGGCATACAAAGAAGCTGTCATCACCAGCTGTGTAGAAGACATCTGAGAAAACCATCAATAAGTATTAAGAAGCAAATGAAAATGTCTCAGCTGCCCTACTGAATTTGACTTTTAGTACTGTTTTTTGTGATCCTTCTCCTTTGGCTCAACATGCTTAAATACTCTGAGAGAGAAACATTTTCCTGGCTGCCTCTTGCATGATCTCCAGGTGCGTAGGCCTGTGCCCAATTTCCTGCGATGCAGAAATAAGTCAGTTGATTCCATTTCTGTTGCCTTTCTGAAACCTGTAATCTTCAGGCTCTGGTAAGATTTAAGGCGTACCAGGATAGGTTACTTCTGTGCGTCTAAACGTTTTAGATTGAAAATAAGTGTTCAGCCCCATCAAGAATAATTTACTGTTCTGTTAAGGAGGAAGAATAGGAAGTAAGCTATTACCACTGCAATTTTCTTCTGCATAAGCTTAAATTCTGAGTAGAGAGGTTGTCAATTAGTGTGCAGATTTTTTTAATTGGCTATAATAAAAAGCTAATTGGTGTTTTGCTTAAAGAGTGAATTAAGAAAGTGTTGCTATAGAAACTTTGCATGTGTATAGTGCCGCTCTACATAACAGTGAATACAATAGTCTAATGACCTTTCTGAGCCAGCTGTATAGTCAAGGAAAAAGTGTTAAATTCAGGCTTGCTGAAGTGATCATTAAGGAGTTTGTGACTTCACCCATTTCATTGCCTGAAAAGTATTTCTAGCATTGTCTTGTTGAATGTTTCTCTTGACTTGTGTCAAACTGTATAATAAATGCTGGTCTCAGAAGACCTGAACTTCTGTAAAATCCGAGTGCTCCAATTTTGAATGTGTAAACCGATCTGTAATCTGTCAAGCATAAAATGTACTACTGGGAAAATTTCATTTTCATAATCTGAGAAACTGTGGTGATGGATCGTAAGTGACAACATCTAATCCGTTAGCTGTTGTATTCCTCCCTTCTCTCCCTGCCTTCTCTGCCCGCTGATCTCTGAGCCTCATGTGAAACAGGAATTTTGATTTTAAGTCAAATGGGATTTCTGTTCTAATTTGCAACATTCTCTCCCAGCAAAAATACTTATCTCCTCAAATATAAATTTTGCTGAGGAGAGAATAATTTCTTCAGGATTTGTGAACAAGAAATTTTCCTTGGGCTAATGCTTGCCTACTTAAATTACCTCAGAGTCATCATCTGTACTTTTGCTAGCTGCTTAAAAGTTAAAGATACAGGTGGCATGGACAAAAATATACTGAAGTATATTATGAACATAGTTGTTCCTGCACAGGAAGGTGGTCAATAATGAAATAAGTGTCTCTATATGGTAAAGGGGAAAACTAAAACATAACTTTTTTTTTCAGTTCTCTGATCCTGAATCTCATTATTACTTATAATGGACAAATCGTATTGTCCCCTTTTTAACTGCACATCTAGAAAATGCAAGGGCATGAGATCCTGTAGCTATTAGTCATAGTGACAGAAAAACTTTTAAAATGTTCTGCATGTTTTAAATAATGCTGTGACTGTCTAAATGCAAAAGACTGGAAAAAACTATAACCTGTTGACTGTTAGTGGAAAGAGTTCACTGTGTTCTTTTTTCCTCTGGTTTTCAATTTAAAAAAAAAAAATAATAAAAATCTGTCTGCTAAATTTGCCCCTGCACTGTTCTTCAAACTAGTGAAACACAAAAATCTGAGTTTGATTTGACCTTTTTTTCCCTCTCCCTTTTTCTTCCCAGTAGATGCTTAGAAGAAATCAAAGATTCTTTAAGTGGGGGCATTTAGGAGAATCTCTTAGAACTCTCTGGAATTGTACAGTTAGCTTTTTTTTCTGTACCTCTGGATCATGACTGAGTAGTATCATAACTTAGTGGCTATTTTTCCCTTGATACACATATGTAAGCCCTATTAGTGATAATGCCTTTTGGAAATGCTTCCCTCGTATATTCAATATCTACTACTGATGTCCAGACCCTAAAGTCTTATGAGTTGCATGGCATGTGGCTATCTCTAGAGCTTAATAGAAAGTTGGATTTAATCTCATAGTTCATCTTTTGAGCAGTAAAACTGTAAGACAGATAAAATGTTTTAACATGAAGCTTTTATCTGAGACATGTGAGCAAATAAGTCTTTTTCTGGTCCAGGGAAAGGACTGATATTTTTTTTTTCTCCTTCCCTTTTGTCTTGCCCAGTAAGAGCATAACTGTAATATGTGTTTACATGGGCTTTTGTATAGTTTAAAGGTGTTGTTTTACAGAAAAGTAGTACAATATTATATTTATGACTGTCAAGGAAGTGTTGCTTTTTGCAACTCAGTAAATCCATCCTTCATTTTAAATTTTTGCTGCTTTGCTGCAGTTCATTGTCAACTGTCTCTGTGAAAAGGGGACTGGGTCTATGAAGGGCAAAACATGAATCTACTTTAGGACTGGTGTGTTCCTATGAGTTTTACTTGACTCTACAAGGCTCTGAGCATCCTAATGTTGATGTTATTCCTGCTTTAAATGGGGGTGTTAGACCAGTTGACTTTTTAGGCTTCTCCCAAGCCAAACTACTTTGTGTCTCTGACAGGGTTCAAATCTACAACGATAAAGGGACTGTCGTCTTGTTGTTCTTCTGTTTTTATCAACTGTGACTCTGCAGGGTTACCTCAAAGGCAATTAGAACAACAACTGATGTATGAATAGTTATAGTACCATCAGTTGTGTGTTTTTCCTAAAAGATAATTTATCTCCAGATGACAAATTCAACCATGTATCTTAAAATTTTATTTTCCAGCTCTTATTCTCTCCATTTTTTAAAGGATAACTTTAGTCAGACTTTTGAATGCATACCTAGGAAAAGATGTAAAAGCCTGTTCATCCTCCACAAGGGGCAGCCTGTTTCAACATGGTTACTACAGCCATTACGTTGGATCAGTAAAATTTATATGAAAGCCCAGCGTCTGGAAGATGGAAAGTGCACTCCTGGTTGTTCAGTGCATTATTTGTTTATTGGGATTAGCACTGGCTGCAGTCCTACAAAATGAAGTGGAGTATTGGAGGCGCTTAGTGCGTTCTGCATCGTGGTGTTGATGGGACGCCTCAGAAAAGCAGCCGCAGTGCTGCTACTTTGTTGCCCCAATATGATTGTGTTTACAGAAAATTACAATGGCACAACTTAGTTACTATTGATCCTTTTTTTCCCTTTGTTTTACAATTTATGTGGCGCAGCAACGGAGGGTTATTAGTGGAGTTATCTGTAGAATCTTTAGAATAAGCTTTGATTAGTACTGAACTGCAGCAATATACATAGAGACTGTTTAAATGTATACTGAGCTACCTTGGTTGTTTTGGGGAAGGACTACATTGACACTTTTTGCATTTCATTGAAAAAAGAAGGGAGATTTATGTGGATGAGATTGCTAGTGGGAAATAGGTGAAAAATTGAAATCATCGGAATATTGGTTAGGTTTTTTTTCTCCCCCTGAGCACTTCTACTTTACTGATGGATAAACAAGGCAATTGTTTATTGTCCAATCTTTTGTAGTAGAGCAAAAGAATCCCCACAGGTTCCCTGCATATGAACCTGCTGCTTCATGAACCAGACCTTACTGGATGTGAGGGCATTGGTTTTGACATTTTAGGCAGTCACTTTGTTTCTTTAAATGAGAAAAATATTTCATAAGTACCGACATGTTTAAAAACACGTTCTACTTTGTGCTGTGTCAGGAAAAAGCATCTTCTGTTTATATTTACAAGTTGCATCATTGCAAATTGTTAGATTTCTGTTTCTATGAATGGTGGTATAAAATGTGATGTGTTCCTCTTTTGCAGAGAATTAATGAAGAGGCCAGATTGAAAATATGCCTTCGTGAAAAAGTCTCTACCAAACCGATCCTGTCTTGGCTTTAAGGTAAATGAAAAAAATGTACTAACCACCTATTCTAACTTTTCTTCTTATCATAACTGTTCTGTTTGAAAGAAATGTGAGGATATTATGTGCCCAGAAGAAAGAATTTTAAGGAGTTAAGTTGCAAAACTTAGTATTTAGTCAAAATAAGGTGTAAGCATGAGCCAATAATTTGGGGTAGGCTTCAGTAATTAAACAAAATGAGAGTCAGTGGCCTGAATGCTTGTGTGTCTTACATGCTGCCTTGGCAAGTGTCTGGTTTTGTCTAAAAATTGAATATGCATATGAAGGAGAGATCACTATAATTGAATGGAAAATGTGAAATTATGAAGGCAGCAAAGTATAAATAATTGAAAATTAGGTTGCAACTCTAGCTTCTCTATTTCATGAGCTCAATTGCAAACAAGATTGCTAGAATGGGAATTCACATTTTTGTTCCTCTTAATTTTACTTTCATGGTATCATACTCCTGGTATAGAGACCAAGGTGGTGAAAATGACGAAGGAGTAATTAAATATCTGTAGGAAATTAAGAGCCAAACCAGAGACTAATTTTCAGCAGTCTACAGCTTTCATTGTATATGTATATGCTTTGATTTCTCATGTATATAGAAAATGTATCCTCTAACACTGTATATGTTTAGTCTTTCTCCTCCAGAATTGTTTAACTTACTGTGTTCCATGGTAAGATGTGGCAGGCTTGTTTTGTTTATGAAATCATTGCAGGAAATAATTACTTTAATAACTTTCTGAACAGTTAATTACTTGTGAGTATAGCTAAGTATTCTTAATCTCCACTAAATACTCCTTTATCATGGCCATACTTCAGTTGACTGTTTACTATTCTTGTTCAGTTGTTGAAATCACTCAAAATGGGAAATTTTCTGTGTTTGAAACTTTTTGGATCGACTTGCCCTGCTGTGTCCGTGGTTGAAGGGATTGGTGAGATTGCTGTACTCAAGCCTTAGTTTCAAGTGAAACTTTCTCCCAATTTAACCAATGCTATTAGACATAATTAAAACCGTATGCTGCTTCGTATCCCTAGTATTAGGGGTCGTGATACTGGCACATGCCACAAACCCAAGTTCCAGGCAGCACAATAAATTTCAAAAATTCACTGTCAAAATACGCTCAGTTGTGTATCTGGTGTAAAAGCCCAGGTTTTGCCCTTAGGTACTTCTAGAACCAGATCAGATTGAATAGTTTTGCTTGTAAAAGGAGATCAAAGCAAAGCTGTCAGCAGTACTTTCAAAAGGGGTGCTGGACCTTCGGTGAGCCTGCCCGGCTGCACGCAGGGTAGGACAGCAACCCAGAGCTGGGTAAGAGTTTTGTTTTGGTTTATAATTTTGTTCTACTTAATGACAGTGTATTGTGGGCTTGGTTGTATCCCCTTTAGGGTGGGAATTGTGTTCCTTCTCTAGGGACTTTATGAGAATTGCAAGTTTTCATTAAGGACTATGGAGTTATTTAAACAACTTGCTATTAATAATTTTCTGATTTGAACAGTATTTGAATACAGATACTCCTATACTAAGACTGCAGATGAGTGTGTATTAAAGCTTAATATTTGGGACACTTGGGAAATACCATAATAATCCAGGACTCACAGATGGCCAGAATGTCTTATTCTTAGCAAATACTGAATTCCTCTAAATTACTGTCATGGTACTGATAACAGCGTTAGTAAACCAAAGCTTTAGTAAGTTGCGGATCAAGACAGAAGGGCTTGCAATGATGAAATTGTGTGACTCCAGAACTTGCAAAAATATGCTTATAGAATTTAGTCACAATAAACAAAAACCAGAATAGCATTTCCCGGTGGATCAGAGAGGTAGCTCTGTATGCCCAGGATAGCCATTTCCACTCTGTGCTTCGGATATTTCCCGTGAGCATGGTAAGCGGTTGCCTTGGCACGCCGGGTGGAGAGCTGGGCTTGTGGAGAGGCTGCTGTCCCTGGGGATGGGATCTCTCCCGATGCCTCTGGGCCATGTGGGCACAGCAAGAACCGTTTCAGATTCTTGTGCTTTCTCTCTTCACCGTGTTTGATGCTACCAAGCAAATACGATAATTCTTTCAGTTGTACCATCATGGTTTCATGGTTTAAATAGTTTTAATGTCTCCATTAGATTCTGGCATCAGAGAGAAATATTTAAGAAATCTGGCAGTGTAGAGATTGGTCAGTATAACATTTGTCTAAGTAGCAAATAGGCATGACTATGCTTGTTATACTAAAGTAATTACAATATAAAATGGGCAACGTAAAATCCTTTTTCTTGCGCTGTATACTTTGGGTGCAAATCACAAAGAGTTTCATCTGGAAATGAGAAGAGAATCTTCAATTTTGACCTGTGTGGACACAACCAGAAGAAAATTTTTTAAAACATGAGTCTGTAAAAATGTTTTTGTGCTCTAAGGAGCAAACAGTAGTAATCAGGATTTTTCCTTCCACACTGTAGAATTGTCTCCATCATCTAGTTTTTTGACACTAGAGTTGTTTCTGTGCATTACATGTGTTGCTAAATTTTATTCATTTTGATGTCTTCGTTCATGAAGTGTGTAACAAATTACCCAGGAGCCTTGTTAAGGAATTGTGAGAGAGAGTAGTCCTGGGTGATAGCACTGTTTTTCATGTCAAATGTAAAGGTGTTGTGGTGTGGTTTTTCTCCTATGGGAGTTGCTATATACAGACCATGGAATCATTTAAAGCTGGAGTGACCGATGTGGCTGTCCTGTCTGGAGACAGTAGCCCTTCCTTGGAATAATTACTTCTGTGTGTTCAGTAGCTGTACTTAAAATAAAGCAAGTGTCTCCAGTCCTGAAGGTTCTGGTGATGGAAAAGCTCTCGTGATTCTTGGAAAGGTGCCCAACAGATTACACTGTTGGAAAACATTTGCCCTGTTTTTATCTTGAATTTGTCTGAATCAGCTTGAAGCACTGAAAATAGCACTTTTTTTTTTATTGCTCACCTGCATAACCTTATGCTGTCACATGTCCGAGCTTAGCTTGGTTATTTAGACTGCTTGTTAGTCATGCCCAAACTTCCACTTAAATATCAGATTGAGCTCTTTTAGTCTTTTCTTCGTAAGCATGTTTTCCAGTCTTGTTCGTGGTCCCTGTCCTAATAATCTCTAATCAAGCTCCTTCTCCAATGATGGTTAACAGACCTGAAAACATACTCATGTGGTGGTCTCAGAAATAAAAAAGATGGGGAGACAATGCAGCTTCTTAGTTGCATGCTCGAGAGAGACCTCTGCATGGCATCAGTGAGTTTTCATCGACTTCGTTTGCAGTGCCTAGCTCAGTTAATGGCTGCATAGCTCACCTGCTCGTGCCTGCGGGTGGAAGTTAACCTGCAGCTTGAGGATGGGCAGGCAGGGAAAGTGCTGCTTTGAGGGTGGTGCGTATTTGTGTTAATACTAAGGACAGGGGATCGGTACCTCTAGCAGTTGAAGCGTTGCTTTGTTTCCATAGAATACATTAAAGATAACACATTTCTACTTCTGAGATGAATTGATTTTTGTTTATCTTGACAAGGTTTACAATAGCATTTCCTCATATTGAATGCCATTCTTCTGGAGTTAAAAAGCTGTCATTTGTTATTTTATTTTTTACAAATTCAAAGGGCACTTTAGTACTGTCAGCATGAGATCATCACTGTCTAATAATAGGCATTTTAGAAGATTTCTATTAATGTCAACTTTTAACAAAGCCCTCTTGCTACAAGAACTGTACCTTATAATTGTGCTGCATCTTTCCCTACAAAGCAATTATATGAATAGTGCGAATTGGCTAAAATCTATTAGCTCTTAAAACTCAGAATGTGACTTTTGATCAGAAGGGAAGTCATCTTGTTTAACTTCCCCCTCCCCTTCATACATGTATGAGAGAGGGAGAAAAGAAAGGGAGCCTGGTGGTGGTTAATGGCTAATGAATACAGCTAAGGATACAGGAGTGGTTGCCTGGCAACGCGGGGAGGATGGGCTGAGGTCCCTTGGCAGTACACAGGAGTTGACAATTGGCTCATCTCTTGTGCTCATGAGGACTGACTTCTGCATTTTTGCATACTTTATTCCTCATACCTATCGTCGCTGGGTTTAATTTGTGTACTACGTGTTTTGTCTCTATGTATTTCATTCTTTTGAAAAGAAACACAAGAAGAATGGAAGCAAATCAAGCGTTTTAGTTAAAGGAACAAAAGATGTTGTGAATTCTGTCCCATGCAGTTATGATGCTTTCAGGACAAGAGCCATGTTTTGCAAGAGATTTGCCTAAAATTGCAAGCTCTTAGATTTAATTCCAGGTAAAGTTATGTTTTCTTAGTCTGAGAGCCCTCTGAAAACGACCATCAGTGTGCTCACTGCTCAAAGACGATGAGCTGGGATTTGCGTTACAATTGCAACCTTGAGAAGATTGCCTTTTTCTTGTGGTTGAAACACAGTTATGAAGTGACACATCTACTTTGCTTCCCCTCTTACTCTGGTATAATATCAGGCTGCAAACAGTGTGTGCACCGAGGGGTATGACAGACTTGACCTTGTACAAGTTGTTCTTACAACAATTCAAATGAATTTTGAATATGAGCGTCAGTATGAGCTGGAGATCTATCTTTCTGCCACAGTATAATTTTACATAGGTGGTGCTTGGTTAGGGAGATGAAGGGTAGCCTTCGCTAGTGTGGTGTTCTCTAGAAGGCCTTTATGGAAAAGGGGATTGACATAACCCCAGGAAGGTTATAGTTAAGTGACTGTTGAACTAGTAACTCTTTTCTATGGGCATGTTTATTAATGAAAAAGTTGCAACTGGCTTTCAGACTCAGGTTGCGTGACTCTGTGTAGTTTTGATACTGCCAGGGAGTAACTTTTTTACCCCTTTCAGCTCTCAAGAATAACTTTGGTGCCTACTGATAAGGTCAGAGCTGTAGGAAACAGGTTGGGTTCTTGTTTTGAATTGCTGGACAGGAGATCTACCTAGCCATTTTCCGCTATTTCTTCCACCAGGCAAAAATGAGGTTAATGTGTAGACATCTGCAATGGTATTACCTTGGGAATTCTTAAAAGCAAAAAAACCACCTCTCCTACTAGTAAGAGCAGCTGTCATTTGCAAAATGCTTGCTTCTGCTTTTTCTTGTTGGGTTCAGTGTTTTTGTTAACAGTTGTTGTTAAGGATGGAACTTTTTAGATCATTTGGCATGCTGTGAAACCTGACCAGCTGTCTAAATGTAGAGTGTTTGTATGGAAATGTTTTGATGGAAGCTGCAAAGAAATCCATTATGTTTACCGGATGCTTTGTAATTATCAGACTTTGAATAATCTAGACAAAAATCAGTGTTTTCATCTAACTTTTTTTCTGCACAGTCTATTCTCTCTGTCCCCATGCAAACACACAGAGGCAAGACAGCAGCAGCCAAGTGTGTAGAATTACTTCCTTGTAAGGGGAGATGCTCAGAAAATCAGGTGAAAGGTTCAAAACGTTTCAATTTGTATAGCCACAGCCTTAAGGCAATTGTCATTAACAAAATGGTCTTTCTTCTTCATTCTTCATGTTACAAACTGTAGCTTCTGACTTACTATTTATCTCTTTAATGGTTTATACTTATGTTACAAGCCCTGAGTTTGCTACAGGGTATTGAGAAATGTTTTGTAGCTTATGATGATTCATGGCAAAGTTTACCCAAACTGCTCTGGACTGTATTTCATGGTGACTTGTATTCTTAAGGGCAACTTTGGTATGTAGGTGAGATTGTTCTTTCCCATCATCTGCACGAGTAAGTGTCTGCTGGTACACTTGTGTTAACTTAAACGTAACTGGCATGATACGAGGAACTGCATGCTGCGCTAATATTGCAGAAACCTTGGATCCAAGTGTTTGAACTTGGGCTTTAATCTGCTATATCCATGAAGGAAAAGATCACAAGTTTAAGATTTATGCATCTGTCTTCACGTCCACGATGTCCAAATGGTTGGCTATTTACCCTCCTATAATAGATTCTGAGACAGAAAAATACCTTAAAAATTATAATTGAGTCAAGAAAATGAGTAAGGATCAATAAGATTTTTCAAAAAAAATTATAGTAGTTTCTCTGTACAATGCAGTGCTGTTAAAAAATATGTCCAACTTCTGTAATGTTACCAAAAATATTTTTATTTGCAACAAAATTAAATACTTTTCAACTGCAAATACTTACTTGCCAGCTTTTGTAAGGAGTGCAAGTGGAATATGTTAAATGTTTTCAGCATTCTGTTGGAATACCTGCCGATATCTTATGAAATTTCAGTACTAGCACATTGATTACATTGGAACATTGGTTAAGAAAACTTAGACTATGTAAGTTGTGTTTTAAAATGATGCTTTAAATCAATCAAAATTTGAGACTTGCAACATACTTTTGCACAGTTTTTTGGGTTTTCTTTAGTGTTCTTCTACTGCTTCATACTGTAGTGATTTCTGTTGTGCTTCTGCCTTTTTTTATGGGACTCAAAACATAGAAAGTCATGGAAAGATCAACCCAGAGCAGACAAGAGTTAAAAGTTGTGTTGTGGTTTTTTTTTTTTTTTTTGGTGTACCATGAGCATTGTTTGAAAGCAAGATTCTGATTCCTTTTCTTAACTACAGACACAGAATTAACTTATCCTTTATTTTGGCTTGTATGCTGTTTTATTTGCCTTACATAATACCCTGTCTGAGATGGAGACAATTTATTGATTAAAGCACATGAAACAAGTGCATGGTGTGTAAGCAGGGAAAAAAGGGCATGGGTAATGTATTTTAGATCTCATTTCCTATGTTTGTTCTCTATTAAAAAAAAATCTATGTGAAAATATATTAAGCAATGCAATAACTGCATACTAGTAAATACGAGGCCAACAGCTGTGTTTTCCAAGAGTACCTCACCGCAACTGGAATTGGGAAAAATAAAACTTTATTGCAGATTTGGGGAGAAATGGGAAACGATGCTAATCTAAAAATCATTTCTCTTTTTTTCTCAGTTGGGGAGAATAAGATTTTGCTGCCTTTACTCTCTCTGGAAAAATATAGCTCATTCTGTTTTTTAGGACTATTGCGTAGATAATTCAGAGATGCAAACAACAATGAAGAGTGTTATTCCATACTAGAAATGCTTTATATGGGGAGTTACTTATAGTAAATAATTGAACTAACGAGTTTGAATAAATTCTTCCTTTTTTTCCAGTCTGAAGCACAATTTAAATGTGATGCACGTGCCCCGCTGCCAAAGAAGGTGTGCCAGGCCAGAATCTGCGCCTCAGTTTGTGTAGTCCAAGTGCCGTGTCACCTACCCATCTGATTTTGCAGAGTAGTTGTTAAAAACTAATGAGATGTGCTTTACTACAGACTAATGAGATGTGCTTTATCTGCAGAGGGTTGTAAGCAGATGTGATGTGGAAGTATCTCACTGGAGCGGAGGAGATGGTAAATTACGGGGGTGCTGAACTTGGGCTGCATGTAGATGCGCATACTACATGGTGCAGCAGGATCGAAGAGGCTGTGCTCACCTAACAGCTTGTCAGCACCGAAAAAAGCTGTCTTGTTCCCATCTTCTGTGCTCCTTTGTGGGCTGATTAACATTTTTCAAGTAGCAGAAAACTGAGAAGTCATAGGAAAAGAGTAGGTAGCTTTCTGGTGGTGAAACTGTAGGATTAGTGAACTGAATCGGCTTATAGCTTCAGAAGATGATCACACCTGGCACAAGGAGGCAGCAAGTCTGCTGGCTATAAGAGCAATAAATGGGTGTAGGAATATCATTTTAGTGACAACTTTTTGTCAATATGCCCCCTCATTTGTCAATGTGTGTGTGTGATCAAAAGCATTTGTCAGACTATGCAGAGACTCACTGTTTAGCCTGCTGATGATATGACAAAGCTGAATTTTCTTGCTTTGCTTGATTCAGGAGGGAACTGTTTGCCAGCTTGTAGCACTCAATGGGATGTATGTATTGCAACTCATCGCATTTCATGAAATGGCTGTCTTGCTGTGTGCAGCAGTCCCACAAAGTGAGGTAATTTGGTAGCATAGTATTGCTTCTTTATAAGACATACAGATACATGTGCGTATATATATCTTTATATATACATATATATATTTTACAGCTGCTCTGTTGGAACAATCTTTAGTGACTGAAGATTCACATATAAGATTCTTCCTGGCTCTTCTATATTTGCTGGGGTAGAAGATACTTCAGAGTCCAAGTCTTATTGGCTTGAAAATCCTTCTCCATCTTAAATCACTGTATTTTATACAGTATATTTGTTATAAAAGCTTACATATGTATCTGGAATGCAAGCTGACCTACATAAACCACAACTCGTCCCAGCTGTGCTAGATGTACTCAAGATGAGTGTTCATCTTGCTGAAATCTAAACACGAGGTCACCCATTTTAAAGTTTTGAAGTGCTTTCTCTAAAAGAGCAGAGTAAGAATAAAATGGTGAATATTGTTTTAAAGCCAATCAGCTTTTGATTCCCTGTATCAGGTTTTTAGGCTCTGCTTCCTAATGTGATCTTAGAGTAGTAAGATTTACTTCTTAGTTGTGCAAGATGGAGTTCAGCATTAGCTCTCTTGCCAACAAATATTAGAAAAACGTTTTTTGTTCCCTCACTCTTTTGCTCTCCTTTTTTTAAGCTGCTTACTTTTGTCCTTCAATTTATCCTTTGCTTTCAATTCTAACGACAAGATTCATCAAAAGTAGGGGTGGCAGAAATAAATCGTGCTGAGATTAAGTAAAACGAACAACATGTTTAAAAAGCACTCGTTTAATTCCACTGCTTTTATAAATAGTCAAGTGGATTGAAGGGGAGTGAAATTGTTACCCTTTATACTAGATCTTGTATACGCTGCATTACTGTTACATGCAGGCCCAGATTATAAAGTATCATCTTCCATGCATGAGATCTTCATAGTCATTTGCATAATTTGATTTTGTTTAATACTGTGGTGGGCTGACCCTGGCTGGACACCAGATGCCCACCAAAGCTGCTCTGTCACTCCCCTCCTCAGCTGGACAGGGGAGAGGAAATAGAACCAAAGGCTCGTGGGTCGAGATAAGGGCAGGGAGAGCTCACCCACCAATTACCATCACGGAAAACAAACCTGAAATCTTAAAACACCTTCCCCCCACCCCTTCTTTCTTCCCGGGCTCACGTTCACTCCTGATTTCTCTACCTCCTCCCTGCCGGTGGTGCAGGGGGACAGGGAATGGGGGTTGTGGTCAGTCCATCCCACGCTGTCCCTGCCGCTCCTTCCTCCTCAGGGGAGGACTCCTCACACTCTGCCCCTGCTCCAGCGTGGGTCCCTCCCACGGCAGACAGTCCTCCACGAACTTCTCCAATGTGAATCCTCCCCACGGGTGCAGTCCTTCAGGAGCAGCCTGCTCCAGCATGGGTCCCCCGCAGGGTCACAAGTCCTGCCAGCAAACCTGCTCCAGCCTGGGCTCCTCTCTCCATGGGGCCACAGGTCCTGCCAGGAGCCTGCTCCAGCGCGGTCTTCCCAGGGGGTCACAGCCTCCTTTGGGCATCCCCCTGCTCTGGCGTGGGGTCCTCCCCGGGCTGCAGGTGGATATCTGCTCCACCATGGACCTCTGTGGGCTGCCAGAGCACAGCCTGCCTCACCATGGGCTTCCCCAGGGGCTGCAGGGGAATCTCTGCTCCGGCACCTGGAGCACTTCAGCCCCTCCTTCTGCACTGACCTTGGTGTCTGCAGGGCTGTTCCTCTCACATAGTCTTACTCCTCTCTCTGGCTGCAGTTGCACAGGGGTTCCCCCCCTCCCTCCCCCCATCTTAACTCTGTTGTTATCCCAGAGGCGCTCCCACCATCGCTGATGGGCTTGGCCTTGGCCAGTAGTGGGTTTGTCTTGGAGCTGGCTGGCGTTGGCTCTGTCAGACACAGGGGAAGCTTCTGGCAGCTTCTCACAGAAAGCCACCCCTGTAGCCCCCCGCTACCAAAACCTTGCCACACAAACCCAGTACAAATACCGAAAAGACCAAGTTAGAAGGAAAAAGGAGAAGCTAATTCTTTTTTTTCTGTCTTCTACAAACTGACTTTGTACTAGTGTGTCTGTAGCTTTGGCTTCTGTGCACTCATCTTTCAGCTGCTGAAGTCAGCTTGAGTTGTTATTTATTTTCTACAGACTCATCTATATTTTCATTAAGTAGGAAGTCTAAAATCACTAGAAGTGAATCAGGAGGCCATTGCTGATTTTGATTGCTAACACTTTTTTTGAGGTTTGGTTGCTAAAGCTGTGTGAATGAAACTGAGGAGCGGGAACTGATCAGAAAAAGATATTTGAAGAAACTTCATAAATGACATTTTGACAAAGCACCTGTCTTCTGTGGAGGGAAAAATACTTCTGTTGGGGAAAGCTGTGAAAGTGTTCTTGTTTCAGCTTTCCAAATCAGGATTTTGAGAGTCGAGAGAGATGTTGAGTTGTTTTTTTTGTGGTCATAAAGCTATCAAATGGGGTCAGAAATTGAACTGTAGTCTTCGATCCCCTCTACTGTGTTACGTTTGTCAATCATGTCAGGACTGATGGGTCTCGGAGAGACAGAACAATTATCCCTAATTCAAGTATTGCAAAGTAATGTATGTATTATCAACAAAACAACAAAAATTAATGAAAACTCCATGGACGTTTTGAACCCTGTTTTCTTCTGTATATTAATACTCACTGGTCAGACTTGTGAACTCCACGTTTCAGTAAGTTGGGCTCAGCTCTGTCTGTGCGCCGTCTCTGTCTGCTGTCACTCAGTCACTCTTTCGTTAGTGCGTCATTTGCATAAATACTGAAAACCTATTTCACTGTGGTTTTGGAGACTGGTTGTTCTTGCTTTTGTATTTAATCCATCTTAATTGTGGAAGAAAATATTTTTTTCCCTATCTCCTATTTTAATTGAGGTTGTAGGCTAAACAACTGCTTGTAATTTGGAGGCTAACCAAATAATGATGTTCCTTTTACTGTACCATTTTCCATGGGAAAATAAAATAACCATGTTGCTCTTTAAAACAAACAAACAAATAACCATCATCAACAAAAAAAAAAACCACCAAAATGCCAACAGTATAAAAACCTGAACATCAGTATCTGCTGCTCTGTTTTTATGAAGGAGGCAGGATTGGCACTGTCCCTTTTCCCCTAGCACTCCTGGCATTGTTGAAAGTGAAATATTTGTTATTTTTTGCTGTGAAAAATGTCAGTCTGTGGTGCCAGACAGGTAGTCACTACAAGAAACTTTCTGAACTGCTTCTCTCCTGTGACAAACTTTAAAACACTTGGGTATCAACTAGCAAGCTTTCACAGAGACTGGATCACAGAGTTATCTTGGCGATATATGTAAAAGAACTGTGTGTATTCCCAGTGCTTACATTTCAGTTCTAGATGTGATTTGTATCATCTGTGCCATTTCACATGTAATAATTGTACTTCATTACTCACGTTTTTGAAACATTGAAACTATTCTCTTTAGGGGAAAGCCCCCTGACATGTCTTTCTATTACATTTGTAGTGCATGTAGCATAATACGCCTGGGAGTTTGAAACACGTTACCAATAAAGAATGACAGCAACTGTTAGCTGTTGATATTACTTTTTTGCATTAATTCTATAAAATATCTAGATTCTTGAGTAGAAATGAGAGAGTCTTGAAAGCAATCTGGCCAGCACTTACAGGAAACCTGTGCTTATCTGAAGGCTTTCGGTTGTGAGGGCCTCTCTAGGTTTGCAGGGCTACCCTAGACAACTTGAGATAATGTTCATATCCTCTGGCAAGCCTTATCACTCTTAGTGGAGAGCACTCTGTTTGTAATGACATTGAACTTAGGCTTGTCGTCATCCAGGACGTTCGCAGTGTGATGCAGCAATCTGTTTGGCATGGCTCTATGCAGGGAGTAAGATCTAGCATTTTTCTCTTGAAGCCCTGATCGCTGTCATCATGAAATTATATTTCCATTCATTCTCTGTCAAATGCATTGCTTAGAAGCAAGAAACATTGTAGTTGCTGTACAGTGAATATACAGAATAACTTTCTCTTTTCTTCTGGGAGCAGAACAAAACCACTGCATTTTCACATTTGGGTCGTTCTAGAGAGAGTGAATGAATTAAGAGTTCCTCCTTTGGAAAACACTCCATTTAAATCATTGCAAGGAAGTGAGCACAGCAAACAGTTTTAGGAGAACATAAACCCAAGCTAGCCATTTCTCACCATCATTGTTGGAAGAGGGAGTGTGAAAAATCTTGAGTTTCAGTCCTTTTTGCGCTATTCCCACTTGCAGGCTTCATTTCAAAGGAAGAAGTATTTTCAGTATGATCACTCTCATCTCTTGAATTCTTAAAAATATTTAAGAGTTAACAGAAGGTGATGTGATAAAATGCTAGAACTTAAAGTACAAAATACTTCTGTACGTGCTAAAAGCTTAAAATCAGAATCTTACTCTTTAAGGAAAGTGTTGGTACTCAGTAGCTAAGAAGAATAGTTATTTTTGTTGCCTTAAACTTCTGTTTTCTTTGGAATTAGTAGCACTCTCGATACAGGGGAGGACCTCACAGAATACAGCATTGAAGGTAACAACTAATCATTATGATTTCTCCCATGTTTAGAAGTTACAATAATGTAGGGTATTTAAGGATTTCTGTCTTTCAAGAGATGGACAGTTTGTGTTTGGAGAGGGCAGAAATGCTTTAGATGTTTCTGTCTCATCAGTTAATTACCACATATATTTTGCTTTGCACTGCAGAACTTTGCTGCTAAATAAACTTGTTTTTCTTAATTATGTCTTTTCAATATAGAGCAACTCAAGCTTGTTTGAATATAGAAACTCAGCACTAAATCTTTGACTTCCCCAAGTTTGATGGTCAAGGAAGAGTTTCTGTACGGGCTCTTCCACTGTCCCCAGGAAGGGATACGTGCAACCTTGGTATTGGTGCCCAGATCAAACTAATAGTAAATGGTGCATTTGCTGTAGTGGCCTTGTTTGAGAGGTGAGATGAAGAAAGATCAGTGCCCAAATATTTTTCTTTCTTCTGTCTTAGGTGCATTTTGTCAGCTTTGAGCTTCAGGAGGGTCGTGCAGATCTCTGTATTAGGGACCTGTTTGAAAAGCAGGAGTAGACATAGACCTTCTAATAAAGTCTCAATATCCACTCTTGCATGCTCATTTCATTAACTGTACTACTGGATACTTTCGGGAAAGGCCACTTTGGTTTGTCACTCTTGAAATAATCGCAAAGCCAGCAAAGTTCTTATTTATGCATTTCTCTGCACACAATAACAATTTAGTCTCTGTCCTTAAGTAGAGGAAGCTGCATTAGAACTGAGCTGAAAAAGACTCCCATCCCCTAAATGGATGTTTCACTTCAATGTTTCACTCATACTTTCAAGTGGAAACTTAGTAAATTAATTCAAGATGATGTTCAGCATTGGAACTGGAAGTCGCTGGGTGCTCGCTGTGCGGCTGGGGAGTCTCGCCTCCTGCACTGACTCTGCACTGGCCAAGGGCAGCTTCGGTTCGCTGGCAGTAAATTGGGACTCCAGGAGGGATGAGCCTGGTGAGATGTAGGAACCATTGACTGCAAATTTTGGGCCGTGAGCTGAGATTGAGGATTATGGGGGAAAAAACCTAGCAAAAGCTCAGCTGAACTAACAGAAATGAAAGGCTCATTTTTCAAACAGAAGTTCATTTTGCTTCTCTCTTTGCTTTCTTGGTAAAGAGCCTTTTCTGACTGTGGAACGGTGAATTTAACCCAACTAATTTGATAATCAGGCAAGAATAAAGCATGAGCTGCCTATTTTTTTTTAATTGGAAAGTCCTTAATTTTTGTCAGTCAAGTGGGAGGTTCTTTTGGAATTCACTATTCAGATGATTTATGTTTGGGATGTCTGATTTACCTTCTCTAGCAAACTCGGCTGTTTAAGCATGGCTGAAAGCTGGTTGTGTGTGTGGATGAGGAAGGTGCTTAGTGTGTGCAGAAAAACTTGCCAGTGAATCACTAAAGGACAAATATTTTTTTTTTTACTTCTGCCTATGTGATGATTAGCTTGAGGAGTGTTATGTCTGTGGGGATATTCTTATTCCTAAATAAGACTTTTGTTTGAATTAGCATAGTTTGTTTCAGAAATTCTACTTTAAAGCTACCCTTTACCTAGCTGAATTATCTTGAAAAACTATCTTCAATTTCCCCCCTCTGTGTTTCTGTTCTAATAAATAATTATTTCAGTACTTTTAAAAAGGGACAAAAAAGACAATATGGTTTAGTATTAAAAATAGACTCATTTTCTACTGGATTAAAAAAAAATTTTAACACTATTGATTAGACCATTTTGCGTGTAATCCAGACAGAGGTTAACATTGAGAGAGCTAGTTAGCTCTTAATTTGTCATTGTTTGTTCCTTTAAAATAGCACCGTGGCTTCTCTTTGATTTTTGTCATTGGCAGTTGCAAATGTAAATGTTAGAATAAAACTAACTTTGTAGGCAGAGAGATAGGTATACTTGTTTAACAAATTGATCACAAATGTATCAGACACCTGTTATTTGATTTCCACAGCAGAAAAGAGCAAATATTTTCTTGGAACTCAATTTGAAGTCTGGCTGGATAAGATTGTCTTAAAAGTTTGTGTCCTTGTGCTGGAGAAGGAGGGGAAGAGAAGCAAAATAACCTTTTGTTTTGCTTGTAAGCCCTTTCTGATACACAGTCAAAACAATCTCAAAATTACAGTGTTCAAGTAAAGCGTTTTCCTTGGAGGTAATCTTTGTGAAAGATAGGGGAAGGCTGGGTTTGGTTTTTAGGGTTTGGGTTCTTTGCAAAGATTTTGCCAAGGGGCACCGCATCTGCGGTGATCATCGTTCTCCGTGGTGGAGAGCTGTGGCTGCGAAGTTCCCATCCCACAGAGATTGGCTTGATAGCTATCATTTAGTTTTCTTATGAAATGCAAATTCAAAGGATCTTTAAAATGAGTTGCAAACTTTCTGTTGGCATTTTGACTAAAACACCTGCCCTGAAAGAGAAATATTCTTGAGATCGCTGTCTGTCAGAAAGTGAAAGGAAAGGGTGGGGAACAAGGGAGCAGGAGAGTCCAAGGGCAGGCAAAGCAGCCGTGCCTGAAGCACATGTTAATCAAGGGAGATCAAAGGATATGATGTCAGTTTATAGAGAAACAGGTCAGGCAAGCCCAGGTAGCTTAGGAAGCAGGATACTAATTATTCACAGAGGAAAGTCAGGTATACGGTTACCGTGCTACAGTTGGAAGTCAGGAGGTCAAAACTTGCACTGAGTCAACTTGATAAAACGGCTTGGCTCCTTACGGGCGAGTTTATCGTTTTCTAGAAATGGGAGAGAATGAGCCTAGCGTGCCGAGTGCGTCCCAACACGGTAAGCACACGCAACCTGCAAAACGCTGTCCTGTGTGGAAGTTCCGGGCTTTGTTAGGCTCTGCATGCGGGAGCTTGCGTTGCTGCCGGCTGTTGCAGCAGGTGTTGCGTGTCCCCGCGAGGGGACGTGTGTTTGCATGCGCGTGCGTTTTGGGGAAAGGAGGAAATCCGCATCCCTCATCTCGGCAATACGTTGTTCTTAAAAGAACACGGCATGAATTTAGGAGAGGAAGGGAAGCTCTGATAAGATCATGTAAGCCTTTGGCACTGTATTGTCAACAAAGGTTCCTTTAAACTTAAGGTGATCTGTGGAAGTTGAGGTTACCGTTCTGTAACGTAGTTCGGTCTGCTGCAAATATTTTTTGGATAGGTAATCTTTTGCACAACTCTTTTGAACAAATTGAGTACCTGTTACATGCGAGCAGGGCACGGCAGATGCATAAAGATGAAGGATATTCTTTCCAATTTGCATTCTTGGCTTATTCCAGGTGGTTGTCTTTTTTTTCTTCTGTGGGCTGTGCTAAGGTAACACCAACACATGCGTGCAAAATAGCCCTTGTAAGCACTTGTGTGACTAACTGTAAGAACAGAGCATTCTGTCCTAGGTGTGTTAAATTTTCAGTAGAATCCTGAACACAACAGTTCATAAATCTTGCTTAGTCCTTCTTTTGCAACATTAATGTCAAGTTTTTGCTTTGAGAAAGAATGTTTTCCCAGTAGTCCTTTTTTCTTCCAACAGACAGTTTTAACGTCCCTCGAACTATTATCTTCCTGAGGAATTATTCTATTATTTTATCTTCTTAGCATTCAGGGTTTTTTTCCCATGACATTCAACCCATGCTTTTCTTTTGCTTGACTTTACCAGTTTCTTCCTGGCCTCTTTCTCATGCTTTGCATGCCAGCACGGGGTAAAGCTTTGTATCTGTTTCGGGTTTTGCAAGAATCCTCAAGCTATTGTAAAACTTGCAAATGGTTTTCCGAGAGCTGAAATGGTAACTTTCTAGTCAATGGGAAGCTGTGTTACTGTTTTTCCCTTGAAGTTATTCTTTATAGACATGCAAGCATGTTATACTGGGATTCAAATATGTTTCTCAGATCTATGTTATTTGGGAATAACTCCATTAATGCCAGAGCAGATTTTGTTCATGGATGACTTCTATTCCACTGCTTTTTTTTTTTTTGGGTGTACATACTACATAGAAAATATACAGTAGCAAATTCAAATTTGATCAAGATTTTAATTTTCAAAAAAATCAACAGTGATGTTCAGTATTGTACGGGTCTAAACGCCATTTCTGGCATGGTAATGAGAGAATTGGTATTATTTCTTTCTTCTCTTTCTTCATTCAGGATCTGACTTGAGGTTACAGGGCTATGCTGTTCAGCAATATATCCAGCCTAATTCTGACCTTAGTTTTCATGCTGGAAGTGAGGAGCTATTTCACTGCTGCTAATAAAAATCATATTGATAAAACTGACGTAAAATATTTTCGGGCCCGTTGTATTTTATACAGGTCTGTTGGGAACCATGATTGTGATTCGGAATTAATTTGTGCCTTTTCTCCATTAGTGTAAGTGGGCTTAGTCAGATGGAATTCCTCTTAATTTGCATGAGTAGAAATGGGACAAGAATTAGGGCTTCACAGTAATACTGTTTCTTTTTTTAAATAAAAATGTTCTGTGGGTACACGCATACAAACACACACATACACCCCCAGTATAAGTTTTTTCACTTGATGTCAATCTGATGTACTGGGTTATTTCATGTGTGTGTGTTTTTAGAAACTGTCCAAAATAATTGGTGATTCAACTGGTATTTTTTAAGGAAGAAAAAGGTGGAAAAATTAACATTACTCAAGATACCTGTCAAAACCACTGCTAGTGAGACAACTTGCGTTTCTTTTCATGTTATTTATTTTTAGAGAACTTTGCGCTTGTATGAATTACTAGAGGTGCCAGATTGACAGCCCTGGAGGCTGGCTTCACTTATTCATTAGCAAAAGAGATAGGGCCTGGGCAGCAGGTGCACAAACCTACTCGCTGTGCGATACCCGTGCGTCTCCGTTCTGCTGTGAAAAAACCCTTTTTGAGGATCCAAGGGTTTCAGTCCTGTTCACTCCTTGCCTTTCCCTGCAGCATTTTCTTCTAAGGGCACAACGTAATGGTCTTGTGATGATTAGGCTTGTGCACTAAAGACTACGCAGAGACCTTTATTTGATTTCACCAAACAGCCGTCAGATGGTGAAGAAGGCTCGGGGCTTACATAAGTCAGTAATTCTCGCCATCTGGTCAATCAGTAAATATAAGGTCACTCTGCTGTCACAGCGTTTTTGTTTTGTACCAAGTACAGTAAGCTCAGAGAATAAATTAGCTCGTGGTTTGGTTCTGTTGTTATTCTTCAGACCTCCATTTCTGCAGAGGCTTGCAGCCTGGGTGTGACAACTGGAAAGAGCAAAGCCCAGAACAATAGAGCTTTGACTGCCAGCCATAAATTGACTCCTCGTTCAAGCAAGCACACCGAGAACCCTTCAAAGATGTACTGCAACTAACTGAGAATATCTTGTATCTTTGTGGTTTGGTGGTTTTTTTTGTGGTGTGTTTTTTGTTGTGGTATTTTTTTTGTTTTCAGAATCAAGATCCATTCCTTCACATGAGTCGTTGTTTTCAATCTTCCTGTGAATTAAGTACTGTTTACTAGACAGTATGACAATATTAGCCCCACAAGATGCAATTACTGTAAATTTTAATTTTATGATATTGTATGTGAGTTGTAATTGATTTTACACTGTATTGTGTTGCTAGATGATCATAGTAGTTTTGCTTGCTTGCTAAGTGTGTGTGATACATGCTTGCCTCTCTGGCCCACAGAGGACAGAGTTAAATTGACAAGTTCAAGTTAAAGCAGCTTATTCTTTCAGTTCTCAGGAGGCATGGTAAGTGAGCAAGAATGAGAGGAGTCATATGAGTGTTATTAGTATACCATCCTGAAAAATTTGGGTTTTTGTTTTTTCAGGGCTCCCTTATGTGCTGTTTATTAGCATATCTAAAGCATTTTTATTAATGGTTTCATTATATATTTATCCTTAATATAAACATATGATTAAATAAGAGTAATATTATTTTAAATAATTTCCAGCAAGTTCAGATTCCTTCTGTAATTAATCTGGGCTTTGGATTGGCTCTGAAGTGTATGTTCCTTAGGGTTTGTTCTTGTGTTCTGACGTTGATTTTTAGATCAATATGTATGTAGTCTCATGAAACATTTACAGACCAGGTCTAAGAGAAGCAACTACTACTTTTTTCTGAGAAAAGTGATAGGGAAATATCAAGAGCCTACATAAAGAACATGGCATGCTTG
This sequence comes from Theristicus caerulescens, assembly GCA_020745775.1. NCBI lineage: Eukaryota > Metazoa > Chordata > Aves > Pelecaniformes > Threskiornithidae > Theristicus > Theristicus caerulescens. The sequence goes on along the minus strand of CM036565.1, from coordinate 3,028,549 downwards.
CATGGGGCAGTAGGAATTAAAAAGGGAGTGTCTCAGAAAGTGAATTTCAGAATGGTGTCTTTTCAGACTCAGGCTTCCCTTTCTTAATGAGAGGGCTTCTTGGCCACCAGGTCTGCTCTGCTTGCTAGGCTATATGAAGAATGGTCTTGTTTCAGGTTTGTGTTTTTGAGCAGGACTCTGAATAATGCTAACGAATGCTGTAATCAGCTGCAGTTAGTAACTGGGGTTCTCTAACAAAAGGTGGTAACTCTGAAGATCCATTGTAAAAATGCTTCCTCCCCCATTTGCGTTGGATGACCTCAGTCCTCAGAATCTGAGTGCCCGTTTGCTCTCTGGACAATTATTAGCAGAACATCATCGGGTCCCTTCTTGGCTCTTTTTGAATGATAATAGTGAGGGTTTCCTGTGACAGCATTTCTTACACAGATTGGCTCTATTCACCAGCCCCGTACAGTAACAATGGGTAATTTGAAATAATTCATTTTATCGCTGCCTCCTGTAGATTTTTGACTTTCATTTCGAAGTGGTGAATCTAGAGAGCTGGAGAAGTATGTTCTGATCACTGTCCTGGTGCTGTGAAAAATATGAGATTCAAATAGTCCCGCAGAGCCATCAGCAGCTGGATCAGCACAGAGCACTCTCTTGACTTCAGCTTAAGTCATTCCAACATTTTTTTAGGTGCTTTTAACTCCTTTATCACAGGTATGCTATTTTTTTTAGCTTTGATTTCCCAGTTTATATGTGCGCATGAATCAGGGTTTGGGATTTCAGTTCTACAGAAATGTCCTCACTAACAGAAGCGTATTAAAACTGAAAAAAATGCATAAAGCGAAGCATGATAATAGTGAATCTCTCTCCAATGGTGAGAATCCACTGCAGAACTGGATATCAGATCCAAGACTTCCAGCTCCCAGTCTGCTTCGTATTATTGTTGTTTTGCTGTTATAATCCTTTCCAGGTCTTAGAGGTATATTGCAGATGATTGCATCCTAATATATATGCCTGAAAATGAAACAAGATAGCAACATCTTGCTGCAATAAATAGAACTGAAATTGAAAATGTAGTAGCTGTATAGTAAAAGGATGATGTTTGCAAAGTGTCCGAAGACTTTTCCTCATAATCTTGATCATAAAGCTACTTTAAACTTTGAAATTCTACCAGATGTAGAAATAAGCTCTTGTCGGCAGTAGGGTCTATCAGATTCAGTGTTTGCTACTCAGGGAAGTGATCCAGGGGAAGCTGTTGGTTTTTCCCCCAATACATCATTCTTCAGTGTGTGTGGTAAGCGTTATGTTGGCTGCTTCCAAACCTCTCTTCTCTGAAAGTATGTCACTGGAGAAAAGTAAAGAACTGAGGTTGACACAGAGGGAATATCAACGTGGTTTTAGCAGTTCAGGCAAAAACCCCTACGGTTTATATAAACTTTTTATGCGGATATGACACTAGTTCATAATCTAAAGAGTGCCTTGCATTCATAGCAGGTCCTGACAAGGTCCCTTTTTCCTCCTCCTTCAAATTCTGGAAGTTTTCTGGAAGTGGCTGGAATTTTTTCCACCTCTATACAGGGATTGCATTCCATAGTCCTGGTGGAAAAGGTGGTGGTAGGGAGGAGGTTTATTTTGTCTTTTTCCTTTGCTTGAAAAACAGCATCTCTACTGATCGCCACCACAAATGAGGTGGTATAATCCTGGGACAGTATCCTAAACAGTGTTCTGTCTTGCAGTGAGTTGTTGAGATGTGCTTTATAAAGACAAGCAAGGTTGTTTTCTTGATTGCAATATCATCGTGATCAAGGTATTTAGAATTTTTTCCCTAAGTGTATTGTTGTGGTGTTTTTTTCCTTCCCTCTCCAAGGCCTAGTCTCCTAATTAGTCCCTTCACACTTACGATATTGTTAATATTCCATTAGATTTATGGACATTGCCTGACTGTAATGTAGTAACGTTAGATTGTGATGTAGTATGCTTTAAGTAATGATGAAAAAGTAGGATAAAATAGACTTTACTGGAAGAATTTCTACTTCTCAGTGATCATGTGTGGGTATTTTTTGCTCTTGGGTTGTTTTTTCTATACCATTGTCATTGTTATTTAAGTGGGATTCAAGCAAATAGGAGAAATATCAGTTACTTAGGTCATCTAGGCCAAATAAAGAAAGTAGTGGCACAATACCTGTGCAATAATGCTCTCCTATGTAGTGAATTTTGAAAAATTCGAAACAGGTCATTGTAGATTTGTTCCAATTCTGGCAACTCGATTTTCTTAGTTCTCCTGCTATTCTTAGTTGTTCAGGGTGACTCTATGCATTTCCAGATTGTCATAACATATATGTTATTATGTAAGATATATCCTGAGGTGTATGAAGCAACTCTCTATTAGCGGAAGGAAATTTTAATGAGCGTTTGAGTAACGTTCCATCTCACTCACGTTTCTAATCGTAAGGCCAAGCAGGCTGTTTGGGGGAGAAGGCATGCTGCTTGAATCGACCCTTCTGAAACTATGTATGAATTGTTCAACTAAGAGCACACTGCGAAGGCATTCAAACAAAACAGGATAGACACCGAACGCGTTTTATGTCATGTCGTGTGCACATGCCTTGGAACGAGTTAGAGAAGCGCACTGCGTACAGACTTTTGCGCTCTCTTCGTGATGTTGCTTTTGTCATACAGGTTTCAATAGTTATTGCCAGCTTCCATAGTCATGACAAGTAGTTAACATTTAGCACATGTACAGAGGCTGGGGGGGCTTTGTCTATTTTAACCTTAATGACTAAGGAAACAAGGCTTCTGTAGTTGTGCTATCTCTCGCCGATGAACTTGAGAATGTTCAGGCAAATTTCAGGTATTTTCGATGCTCTTCTGGGAGCATATTTTTCCAAAAGATTTTATCAGAAATCAGTTGATTTACGCAGCAGTAAATGTAGCTCAAGATACATCTTAGGTATAGAGGGGAGGGAGCAAACAAGTTTAATTACTTTTCAGTGACTTCAGATCTTCATATCCTAAGATTAATTTTTAATTACACAGAAAGCTGTGCAACCCTGAGGAGGTGTGGACACATCCACACTTACAGAACAAAATTCTGCCTGGTTTGCTAAAGAGGAGCACATGTTTATCAGAAATACTGTGATTTCATTACCTGTTATGGTATTTTCTAGCTCTCATTATTTCAGAGAAAAAAAGAACTCTTAAGGATGCAGTTCAGCTGTATGTAATGTCTGTATCATAGCTGTGACAATTTTTAGGAATCTCTGGTTGTGGAATATATACAATTGGGAACAATAACTGTACTGTGGGTCCACTCTTGTAGAGTGGTGCTGCAGCTGCCTCTCCCTTTTTCCAGTTTCTTGTTTCTGGTTATATTTTGGTCATATACTGAAGCCTTTCTGGACATTCGGGAGAATAAAAAGCATAACCTAAACTTAACTAAATCCATACCAGTAAAAACAGCCATAGAAAGTGGAGCTGAGGTTTTTACTGTGAATCTATAGTGCTAGACAAAGTTTCATAATAGCTGGCTTTGTCAATTTGTGTATATATTCATCTTTTTCTTCAAATAGTGCTTGTATAAAAGTGGCATTTCTGCTGTCTGTGTAAGCTCAAATTTTATGTGCCTTCATAACACAATTAAGTTTACCGCATTTTATTCTTGCTAGCGCTGCAGAGGGGCTGAGTCAGACTGTATTTGTTCTTGTGCTTCATCAGCAGAAATGTTTACCAACTTTCTAGTTATATTTTATTTGTGAAAACATGATGAAAGTAATGGGGTTGCACTGGTATCAGAGGGTTTAATTTGCCCTGCATTGTTATTAGCATTGATTGAGACACATGAGTGAGAAATAATCCAGTTAGACTTCCCAAGGCTGAGTTTTTAGGGCTGACAGGAAACAAATATACATCTTTTCACTTCTAAACTGAGTGTATTTGACCTGAAAGTCTGAGTTACAGTACACCCAAATCGTGGCAATGTTGGTTCTGCAGCAGAAGCATTTTTTCTCTCTCCTCATAGAGGCGATGCGTCAATGTCCTCGATGAGCTGTGCTCTCTTCTCATTTGCTCTTATTCCTCTCTTCAAGTCTCTTCATATGCCTTGGGTGGAAGAAAGCATAGGTGGACTGTTCGGGTTATAAATATAAAGCCATTCCAATATTCCAGTAAATTAAATTACAGATACCATATTACTTCAGCTTCAGGCAGTGTCGACGACTCTGGTGCCTCGCACGCCATCCCTGGGATGCTGCCTCCCTCCAGCAAAGGCTTCCGTGGCAGTCGAGCTCTAAGGGACTGTAAATTCGGTTCGCTTTATTCATGGGCATTCCGGCTGTCCACCTGTAAACTGTAGTGTAGCTGATGGTTAACTAACAGATAACTATATAAACCCACGTCCTCTACGTACCTAAACAACAAAATGTTTATAACTGTTGCTTTGCTGATGTAGAGAATTTTTCCTATTTACTGTTTCTATACTTACCAGATTACATGTAAAAACCGTAAAATCCTTTATATTATCCATAAACATAATAAAAAATGCTTCACTACATAACTTTGACTTAGTCAATAATTCTAGGCTTAGCCTGAGGGGTTGAAAAGAAAATTATTCCTGTTACAAATTTTAATTATGCCATAAACTTTGGGAAATAGCTATTGATCTTCAGCATCTGGCATCAGAAATATTGCCTGCTTTTTTTGGTTATTTAGTTTGTGAGTAGCATTGTCATATAGGATAAAAATAAAAAATGTCAGAGGAGATGAAGATGTACCATATGCAAATGAGAATATTTTGGTTTGTTTATGTACTAAAAATATTTTATTGCTGAAGAGTTTTTGTTTCTTACCGGATTTTTTGAGCTATCTCCAGAGAAATTTGCATTTGAGATGCAAGAAAGCAAATTCTAATTCTATCAAAGACCCTTTCTCACCATGGGACGCTATAATGTATACAGTATGTTTCTTGTCTTAGAGGTACATTTAAAATTGCAATTCAATTGACTTTTTTTATGCAAAAATTACAGTTCCAAGGGCCAGATGAGACAAAGGCTGGAACCTTATTTTTGTACTTTTTGCCTTAAACCTGGACTGTCAGATGATGGGTGTTAGTGTAAAAATTTTAAGTCTGACTTAAACTAGTAAAATTGAAATACTGATCTGATGTGAAGGCAGTGGCAAAGTTAGCATTGCTCTTCAGCACAGTGAGCTCTTACTCAGATGTTGTGGAGTGGGAGGAAGAGCTTTTTAACGTGTTTGAATTTCAGAACAGCACGTAATGAGTGCAGCATTAGAAATGCAGACTACCTTTCTAATCAGACTAAGGCCTAGAGCCAAATGTGTTGTTTCATGGCATGTCCGCTTACGGTTCATGAGGTTTGACTGTAGGTGAAAGAAGAGGGACAACTGAGGTGATCCCTGAAAACAGTCATTTTAGGTGACTGGAAATAGAGGTTATACTCTCATTAAAATTTCAGTACAAGGATCCATGTAGGCAGAGTAGGATAAAGCTCTCTTTCTTTTCCTCCATCCAAATGGTCTTTGAGGAGATGCTGCTTGGTGCCCTCCTTTTGAGGTAAACGGAGGAAGATAGTCTTTGCTATAGAGAACTGCAGCTACGTGGAGAAACACGGGTTAGAGAGCTCCAGAGAGTGAGCTGGCCCTTGGAAGGATGATCGAGGGCAGCTCACTGCCATGGCAGAGAGTGATGGAGACTCTGACTCCTGAGTAGGTGCCTGTGGGACCAAAAAGTGCTCGCTTTCTCTTCAAATGTCTATATTGTGTCAAGCAAGGAGGTAGTTTGTGTGGTCCTGAGAATTGTGCCAAGTAAGTGCTGTTTTAGCTGGCTCAGTGCAAAGATATAGTGAACTTAGTGCCAAATACTATGTCGATGTATCCATATTAAAAGGATATGTTTGTAAAGCTATAGCATGTGGGTAGGCTGCTCTGTAAAGGAAACTCCCAGAACACCCTTGAGAAATACTGTACTTTTTCTCCCTCTTTCAGCAAGGGGTGGATGCACCTCTATCCCCTTTTTGCTTGTTAGTTTTACTTAGATTCTCATCTTTTCATTTTCACGCACCCTGTGGTGAGCACTGATACCAAACAGCATCTGAAGTTTCTCAAACTTTGTGCACGTTACAGCGATGCTGTGACCTCTTACAGAATAAGTAAACTAAGCAAACTAGGACAAAGATGACTTCAGAGAGGCAGCTTGTAGTAGCTGTTGCCAGCTCTTCGGCAGGAAATTGCTCCCTCCTAAGAGTAGCTGCCAGTGGTGTATTGATGCTTGAACCCTTCTGGCCGTCTTTACTCTGCCTAGCCTTGAACAAAAGGGGTAGAAGGAGCATCATTGAGGCTTGCAGGCATTTGAGGTGGCCAAGCTGACAGGTTGCACTCCAGCAGGTAAACGGAAGCCTATTAAGAACACACAGAGACAAAATGTGTCATGTGAGAGTCGAGTGTTTTGTTGGGATGAACCTTGGTGAGGAAGACAGCTGTGGCTGTTTCAAGGACACGGAGCAATGCCATGGTTTCTGAAGGCTTTCTATAGCAAGTTCTGACTTAAATATTTTCATATAAGGCTAAATGTTTAAATCAAACTTGTATCTGCATTCTCTTTATGCAGCAGGACTAAGGTAGCATCTCTGACTGCAGAGCCCTCTCTGTAAAAGTAACCCCCCTTGATCTCTCCCAGTTTTGTCTGCTCTCAGGAACCCTAGTACCACGTGAATAATATTTTTTGTCTGTTTCCATTTTTTGTAAAAAATTAAATGTGTGAAATGTATGCATTTTTTCACAGCGGAAGAAAAAAAAACCCCACATGGAAATGCTCTCTCTCAAAAACTTCCAACAGTTTGAGAACCCAGACCTGCCTTAATTTTGCACTCCTCTGCAGTTACCCTTTAGCCATTTAATTTGGGCATTGAGCTCCAGAAAAGTTCTGCCATCTATATGTTGAGCCATTTATTTTGGTGACAAAGGGAAGCTCAATACCTTGAAAAAATGTAAGCTCTAATTTTTATGTACTCTAATTTTGTATGTGTTGTTTCTGGCTAGCAGGTCAGATTTGTACTGCTGCCGTATGCAGCAACTTAAAATTCATGTTGGTGTGTCACTGCAGTTACTACACTCAAGCCACCACACCAGAAAACTATTAACTTTCAGTTAATGATAACAGAAAATGTTTTATAATAAACTGTGAAATAACCTAATCATCTGCAAAAGGTGTAAAGATTTTATATTAAAATGCAATTAACTTCTGCTTTTTTTTTGTTTTGTTTCTTCTTAACAAATTGCTTATGTAAGACATGCAATTAATTGGCTTTTGCTTTGGAGGGAATTTGTGTTTGCTCTAACATGGCATCTGCTCTAGCAATAGGTGACTGCCACTAAATTTCCTGATGCCTACACGTAGGGAGATAGGCTCCTTTTTGGTAGGTCGAGAAAGAAGCAAGCGGTAGCTTTCACGTGTTAAAGCTAGGTGCCGAGTTGTACTCTGAACACTCAAAGCCATAGATGGGTTAAAACAGAAGAGGACTTGTTTCAATTTTTGGCTGAATAACAGATTTTTCTGTATGGGCTTGGGTCGCCCCCTTGTCTTGCTTTGCACAAATCACTTGCTTCGCTTTTTACCTTAGGCTCTCATTTGAGATAGGCAGGTAATTGCTGCCTGCGCTCTGCAGGCACTGCGGGGTTAAAATCTGTCAATAATTCTCAAGTGCCTTTATCTTAGCAAAGGTAAATACGATAGCGGCAAGGACTACTTACAAGTACCTTTGTGGTTTTAATTGGCTCATTTCTAACAGTAGAAGAGAGTGTTCAAATGAAATGGAAAAAAAACAGTCTTCTATACAAAAGGAGGCTTTCCTAAGATGTGAGGTTAGAACGTGCTGCACTCTTAAAAATCAAGAGGAAGAGTAGAACTCTTCCCATGAAGGATGGGAACTGAAAGGTTGGGAGAGAAAGATAACAAGATGATGAATGGGATAATTTGTTCAGAAACCACTTCTGCTGCAGTCACGGTCAGCTATGAAGGCTGGTGGCACTGGCCAGCTTCCTTGGCACTGAGGGGAGCCTAAAACCAAGGCGCTGGTTTCCACCTTCCTGAAGATGTTTCTTGTTTCAAGACAGACTTTTCGAAGACCTTACTGGCTGTCCATCCAAAATGCTGTAGGCACTGTACTAATAACAGTGTTATAAAGCAGGTTTAAATGTGAGTCTTGATGTAATTATTCCTGTTACCTCTTTCCTATGTCATGTACAAGATTCAGGACAGGTTTCTGGGTGAAAGAGGGATTAGTTACTTAAGTGCCCTGCGTACAGCAGTCAGGTGAACACTTGTCCTTTTTTCTAGTGCTGTAAAGCTCTGTGTCAGACTGAGTATCTCTAAGCACTCTCCAGCAGTGATCTAGAAAGAAAAGGTTCCCTGTATGTTACTTCAGTATTCTTTTTTAATCTGCTTTGACATTTCCAACCCATTTCATAATGCAAAAATCTGTTTGCTACAGAAAAGAAATCTCTATTCTATTGGGTTTTAAAAAATTGAAAATAGAAATTTATTTGGCACAATGATTTGATTTTTGGTTGACCAATGGAAATGCTAAGTATTTTAAGATGTTAAACATCTTTGAAAAAATCTAGCCCCTAAATTTACACTAGTCAGATATTATCCAAAATACAGTCTTAAATGTGAAAATTGAGATTTGGCTTATAAATGTAGTGTGGTTTTTTGCTTGTTCTGATGTTACTGCCTTTTGTATTTTTAAAGGTAAGCGACATCCTTCATTGTTGGCATGGATGTCTTAGGATGTCAGTACCTGTTGTTCCCTGACTCTGGCTCTGCTGAAGGTGGCTCTTCAAAGCCTCGAGGAACATCACGAGGGTCTATAAACCAATCTTTCCCTTAGTATTGCACTCTTCAGCTGAAGATTGGAGATTACAGGTTACGTATCTGTAAATCATCGTACTTGGAGGCTGTGTTGTGGGTGGGTGTATACGCAAACAATACGGTGATCTTGTTTTCCCTGCAGACATTTTTCATAAATCAATACCATGCAAAGTGCATTGTCTGCCTACCTTGGATATGTAATTTTATTTTGTTAAATTCTGCCCTTCCCACAGAGCATGATGGAGACAAATGGGTAGAGCAGTGAGGGAAGGTTGTACAGTAACTTGTACATGTTACCACGGAAGGGCAGTGGTTAAAGTTCACTTTTGTTTACATGCTTGCTTATTACTGAATTCAGCTTTAAAAAAGTCAGAGATTAGGTTTCTTGCCTTTTCAATATGTGATTGTATTCCTAAGCTAGGAAGGCAGTGATACATTCACAAGCAGTAATGATATAATTTCTCCAGTCATCTAGCTTAGTCAGGAAACCTTTCCTGAACAGATTCTGTGAAGGTGGAAGAGGTGGGTTTTCTTCTTTAGATCTACCCAAAAGCAAGAGAAAAATCAAATTGATTCTAAAAACAAAAGGAGTCTTAGTGTCACGATGGACGTAGCCTTAGGGTATTGTGTTCTGTGGTTTGGTTTATTTATGTAATGAGAAGAGTCTGTTGTAGCTTTATTTCTGTTTATTGCTTTGTCTTTAGTGCAGACCAAAAGAAAATATTCTAGTGAATTTAATGTCTGTGTCCTAGTTCTGGCAGTGTGTACGGTTACTGCTGTGTTCCCAGGAAATGGAGATAAGGTCCAATAAAACCTGGCTTTTGTCTGTTTGTAAAATCAGCTCTTGGGTTTAAGAAACTTGGATTGTTCTTTTGCTTTCTTCCTAGTTTGGTGTCAGCTGCAGCTTTTTGAACTGGATTGAATCTTTTATTGCAATTACAGCAAAGCTAAAAGTTGCAGGAAAGAAAAATCACCTTCATATTTCTAAAGTGATTTTTAAAAAAAAGTAAAAATGGGTTTTCATTTGCCTCAGAAACAGATGTTTGTTTAAACCCAATCATGAACTTGGACTCAGATTTAATTTATTGTTTAATTTTGTAGCAGTCTTTTGTAAATGAACTGCCTCAGGAGCAAGTGAATAAGAGTTTTCTATATACTGAAGACTTGGAATGAGGCTTCTTTTACCAGAGTTAAGCATCCCAGGAAAAGAAACAAAATTGCTGATGAAGCAGGCTCATGTATATAGATATTCTTCAGGGTTTAAAAGATGCATAACTTCAGTTTGCAGCACATCCCCAGTTAAGTCTGAGTAATTGAGTTTGGTCCAAATTAGATCTCAGACTTCTAAAAAGTGATTTTTGTTCTGATTTCTTTTTTCAGCTGTGGAAATCTGTGGCCTTGGCTGTGTTTGGTTGTTTCATATGCACAGCATCTGAGTGCAGACATTCTTAAGTGGAGGCGATGAGATACAGCTGCTATCTTTAAATGATTTTTGACCAGATGTGAAATAGGCCCACTGAAATTTCATGATGATCGTCTTGTTTTTCTGTATGGAAATTCTTACCTGATAAACAAACAGAAATGTTCGAGAATGAGGTTTTGAACCAAACCCAACCTTTAAAACTTGTGCTGAATTGCAGTCATACACTTTAACAAATTATAGGCATTATAAGCACAAACGTAGATGCATTTTTACTAAATCTGTTTATCCAGTTTGCCCTACCTATCGTAGTCGATTTGAATTTTTCCTCTTAGACTGCAGAAAAGTTGTCTGCATTTCTTTTAATTCACTTTGTCTTGTGTATAGTTCTTATTCAGAACTGGAAGAGGGAGCACTCCGTCCATCCAGTGACCCTTGTCTGGGTTTTCAGGGAAACAAAGTAAAAAAGGAAATAAGTAATGTACTGACTATTTCAGTCCTAAAAATAAATAAATAAATACTAAATTTAGGTCTGCAACATTCATTTGAAATAGCAAATTACAGTTGACTGTATATGAAAAAAAAATTAGAATTTATCCTGTTAGCATGCTTCTGTTTGACAGACTGTTTTTAGCAAACATCTTTTCTTGTTTTCTGTTTTTTTTATGGCATTTATGGGCTAAAAAGTTATAATTGGCTATATTTCTCATTTTGTGTTTAGTTGGTTTTATTTTGGTATTTGTTTCGGGAAGTTAGCGTTTAGGTCTTTGAATATGCACATCTGTTGTAAAGATGGAATGATAGAGGCATGATTGCTTACTGTAATAGGAGAAAATTAAAAACCTATATTCCATGGAATAGAATAGGAGCAGAATGCTGAGACAGGGTGTTTGAAAAAGCATCATTTTAAATGTTACTGGATTGTTCAGTTATCATTTGTAAACCCCGTAACCGTGAGGCATTTCAGCCATTTTAAATTACTAGTGTATAAATGTTTAAATTATGCCAAGTACAAAGATAAATATTTCTATTATGCTTCAAAATTTGAAGATCATCAGTAACTTCCTATTCTTCACAAAGTTCAATTTCATGCAAGAGTAACTGATGTTTTCGGATGCAGTTAGTGACGCTGTGGCTTCTGCAGAGCTTTTAGTGGGTGAGGGAGAAGAAATCAAAGATAAATAATTTTTGAATAGCGTATGCTTGATTTACTAAGGCCATTGTGACAGTGTATGCCATATCGTGTTATTAAACCCAAGCGTTATCATATTAGTCATTTTATGTATCATCATAATTGTATAATTATTGTATTTTATATACCCAAGTTTATTCCCATTAGCTTTTAGTCTTAAATCATTAAAGGCAGATTTTAAATTCCAAGTGAATTAGAATACATTTTTTTCTTAATCAAGTCAGTCTTTGCAAAAAGTTCCTGCAGATTTTGACTACACCCATTATTAAAGTTTTCCTTTCTCAAATAGAAACTCAATATTTCCGAATGGTTTGTTGTCTTTTTGTAATTAACAGAAATTAGGACATAGTGAAAATGTGTTTTTAACTATTTTAATAGTCCTATTTGAAATTATCTTCTTCTTTCCCATAATGAATCAAACTTCTGATGATTCTTCCTGCTTACTAATTTGCATTGTTGTCTGGCTGCCTTGCATTTAATCAACAAGAGTAAACTCTTGATCTATCACCAGGAATCTGTCAGCAGTACCTGTGTAGCGCTGCGAGTGCTGCCAGGGTGTGGGAATCTGCTGGAAACGAGGGGCTCAGTCCGCTGGGGATTTCGTCTCTTGGCAGAAACACAATGACGGGCATCTCAAAATCTTCAAGTAGAGGATGCAGTAACCCAGCTCTGGTACGGGGCATTGTGCTTATCTAGCAAACCACCTGCTTTCTGTCTGGATTAGTATGCTCTTCTTATTTTCCTGTCTACCAGTAAGCAGAAGAAATATGTTTATTTTGGTAGTAAGGATTCTCAGAAATGTCTGGTTTTGTATTGTTGTTGGTTTACATTTACTGTATTAACGGAAGGATATGAGTTGAGTCAAATTACTTTGCGTGGTTAACTGCAAAATAGAAGTTTTCAGCTAGTTCTGAAAAAAAAAAAACCCAACCCAAATGGTGATTGGACACTTATTTCCTTTGGTAAGAACTTGCTGCTTACAGAAATTTTACAGCTGTTTGGCATTACATATAGGCAAAACATCCATGGTGACATTATATACTCCCAGCTTCCTTGCTGTGCTTATATTGCCAAAGATGCTTAAACATTAATAATGGTTCATGCATTTAAAAAATATAATATGATGTTTTAAGATTTTTTTGGTAGAAGCCCAGAGACTATTCATGTACTGAAGTTAGAGGGATGGTTCAGTCTTCATCGGATCACAGTAATTAAATCCAAATTTAAAACAATAATTGATCATTAATCTCAGAAAATTAATTAAAAAGTTCTAAAAGAAACAACAGTAAAATGATTTTTCCAAGAGTAAAGATTCCTAACCTCTGTATGCATTTCTGGTGAAGGATGGAAGGCTTAATGAATGTGGAAAAAAAGAGAGCAGCTGAGTCTTATTCATAACTGCTGCTTAAAATGATGGTAACAGTGAGCTCTGTGTGATTGCATGTCATTTGCTGTCCAGTTGGGCTCTTGTATCTGTGAGCTATGCTAAATTATAAATATTTGGAAGAGTCTGAAGTTTCGAAGTTGTGCAATATTACCACAAGGAAGAATTACTAAGAGCTGCTAATCCTTGTTTGTTTGGTGTTTTGTTTTTGGTTTTAGTTTTTTTTTTTTGCTTTTAACTACTTCTAATCCCAACCCAAATCTTTACTTTTCAATTGGAAAATGGAATACTTGGGGGGGGGGAGATTGTAGTATTCAAATGATACGATAAACTCTGTCCCTGTTTGCCTGTACCAGGTCTCTTTGCTTATCACACCACCAATAAAGAAAGAAATCTGAGTCTTTTCACCCATCTGGTTATACCCTCTTAACTAATTCTTATACAATGGTTAGCATAGGAAGAAAAATAACTCCTTTGGTATTTCCAGTGTTGCGCATACTCCACAAATAATTAAGCCTTAGTTTGTCATTATTTCTTACAGTTTAGTTTTGCTGTTGGCTATATCAGGGCGTAAAAACTATGAAAGCATAGTAGAGTTTTACTCTTGAAATTTTTTTTTTTTTTTTTTGGATTTGTCAGTAGCAGATCCTCAACGTTATTTGAAGTTTGGAATATATTTATTAAATTTATTACAGGGATGTTGCTGTGCCCTTTCTTTCCTAACTTTCGGTCATGGTTGGCTGTGTGTTGTGTTAGAGGGAGGGAAGAGAGAAGGGGCTTTGTCAAGGAAGAGCCAGAAACTTCATAACCCGATTATAAAAATGATTATTGTACACTGCCTGCATTAGGAGAGCGTTAAACACTCATTAGGGCTCTGAAGTGTTAGCCATTATGAACCTGGCTGCAGTTGGCATACAACTTATATCTTGCGTGTTTTGCTTTGATGCAGTAATAAAAGTGTAAATTAGAAATGGGAAGATCCTAAGAGCAAAAATAACAAAAAAAAAAAAAGACAAATCAGTATTTTATAGTCCTCTACCAGAGCAAAATATTTTTTTCTCTCTCTTCCTGTTAAGAGACAGAAAGCCAATCCTACCCAAGACACTTTTTTAAGTGCTCATAGAAGAAATCACACCATAGGGACCCAACCTGCAGTTACAGCTCAGTTAATGTGATACCGTATATGAAAGCGGTGAAGCTACCCTGCATTGCAGCTGAGTGGCATGCGTCTGTAGGAAGGACAGGTACGTGATCCAAAGGGTTTTTTTCTAAACCTGGAGCCTGAAGTGACATACCTGGATCCTAACTGGGATGTCAGTGATCTCTTGTCACGTTAGTAATTCATCAGTGCATTAAGGCCCCAAAACCGTGCTCTGTCAGGTGCGTGCAGAATCCAGCAGCCGTCTCGTCTTGCAGGTTGTTGCACGCCTGCAACTCTGTATTGAAACAGTTCAAGTCTGTGAAAGTTAAATCCCTTTTTTCACCCACCTCTGATTTCCTTGAGTTGTATTTTCAATCAGATTTAGGATTATAAAAGCTTCTGTAACTATACTGATAAATAGTGAACCATTTTATGTTACTTTAACAATGCAGTAATCTATTAAGACTCCAAAAGTGTGGTCAGTGCTCACCTACACATTGCAGATGTGAAGTTACCCCAGACTCCAGCATCTCTGTCCTGTTCAGTTTCTAATGCCTCTTTGACTGTTCAAAGGTCGTTATGGGTTGTTCCTCTCTTGAGAAATGCATTGTGTGCTGGGTACACAACATTACACAGGGTTTTATTCAGGAGGTGCTGATAACAGACTTGATTTGCCAGTTTGCTTGATGCTAGATCATGTTTCCTGCTTTGCAGGCTGTTCAGTGTAGAAATTGGTCTAATTTACTTCAATTTAAATGTTAATCATCCTCTTTCTCGAAGCAAAGGAAACATGCACAATCACTCTGAAAATATAGATTTATTCTCCTGACAATCCTAGTAATAACTTTTATGTCTAAGAATCCCTTTTAAATACTTGCTTTGCTATTTGGCATTAAACTATTTGTTACATGGACAACTTTTTAAAGGTGTGGATCAGACGGTAAAATTTCAGACTCAATCTGACAATATATGCACTTATTTGAAGCCAGTAAAATGAACAAGCATTGTTTACTTCTGCTGTTGCCAGGTTTTGGTAGCTCCGTAATGGTTATGGAAGCTTCAAAGTGCTGTAGGAATTTTGGGGGTGGAAATGTCAGTATTTTATCAAACTTGCAGTGAGGTTTTATCATATGCTTTATTTTGAAAACTTTGGCCACCTGTGTGTATAGAATAGCACGTTTTAGAACCCTTACTTAAATTATGTGCCGAGTCTGCTTAAAAACCACGTGCTACTATAATAGGAAGCAATCCTTGCCTTGGTGAGCTTCCTTTCTGAGTAAGTATTTATTTAGAGTAAAGCAGAATCGGGTATACAGGGTATGTAATAAATATGTATTTACTTAGAATAAAGCAGAATCAGGTATATATGGTGTATAATAAAGAAGTATTTATTTAGAATACAGCAGAATCAGGTATACGTGGTACAAACTAATGGGTGTAGAAGAAGAAAGCAGTACATGTAGTTGGAGAAGCGTGGGGACTGCGAGCGCCGTGGCTGGTTCCCAGCTGACTGAAGCGCAGTGCTCCTACGGCAATGCCACGTGTGAGCCTGATGGGGCTGAAACGACTGGGAGCGACTGCCAGTGGGAAAACTTGACAGGGGCCTGCAGATTACTATGTTCTGCTGTGCTGTGAGCAAGGGAGATAGATTCTGGCTGTTCTTCTGAATTGTTGTGATTACCAGGCTCTGTCTAGTGCATTATAACAAAATACAGTTGCAAAGCTGGTGCTGGAGGGGAATGCTAATGAATGTCAGTGATGTTTTAAAATCTTGAGAGCAGTCTGGACTTGCTCTTTCCATTAAAGGAGCTGATGAGAAATTAACCATTCTGTTCTTTAAAACATTCCCCAAAGTACTAGTTTTATATTTCAAGTGGCTGTTGGTGCCTCCTCACTTCCTTCCTTCCTTCCTTCTTCCTGTTCTACCCCAGCTCCCTGGAAAAAAGGGTGAAGGTCAGCTTGCTGTCTTCAAAGCTATGTTCCCAGTGATAGGATGAGAGGAAATGGCCTCAAGCTGCGCCAGGGCTTCTTCACTGAAAGGGCAGTCAGGCCCTGGCACAGGCTGCCCAGGGCAGGGGTTGAGTCCCCATCCCTGGAGGTGTTTAAAAGCCGGGGAGATATGGTGCTGAGGGACATGGTTTAGTGGTGGACTTGGCAGTGCTGGGTTAACGGTTGGACTCAATGGTCTTAAAGGTCTTTTCCAACCTGAACGATTCTATGGTTCTATGATCCATCCCCTCTTGTCACATTCATGTAACGAAGAACAGGCAAGACAAACCCTACGTATCCAGGAATCATGCTGGATAAAATCAGATGAATGTTAATATAAATGCAAGTAGTTTACCCTGTCAGGGTGCTCCTGTACCTCTCATGCCTTTCCATGTGCTGTGAAGATGGAGGATCTCTCACAATTCTTATGTTGCAACTTCATGTTTATTTTGCAAGGCAGAGGGGAGATTTTCCCTCTCTGTTTATCAGCCTGTTGAAGTAGTTTGTGAAGTTCAGTCATTTTAGGTTGCTTTCTAATTCTTCATTGAACAGGCACATGTCTACCATCTCATATACAGTAGCGTAAAGAACATTGCTTGCTCTAAATAAAGTGAACGTGGATATTACAGAAAATGCTACATGCATTCTGAACCTAAGACAATACATCTGCTTTCTTTTAAAATGAAAGTATGGTTTCTGTTTATGATAACAGCTGGGACTGATATTAATTTTTATTTTGTTGTTCAAATATTCTTTATAGGCAAAGGTGCTAAACCAGTTACAATTACATCACCATGTTTGCTGCTTGGAATATCATTTATTGGCTTTGGATTAGGTGTCTTAATTACTTGATTGCTGTATTTTGGATTTGGGAAATGTCTCTTCATTTTAGTGGCATTCCAAGTATGATTAATATCAGCAAAAAATATTGAAGTCATTAGCCTTTAGTGCTCAATATTTTTCTTTTTTGTCAAGATGGAAGAATGTGTCAATAAGAAAACAATTTTCATTTCAAATGAGTGCTCATAAGTATGTAGAAATTAAAAAGCAATGAATTGTTTTTATGAATTTTAATGGATGGTATGGTGCAGCATTATGCAAAGGAAATGAATGGCATAAATTACAGTAGCATATTAATCCGTATCATTTTACTGTAACTCATTTCATATGTGTTACTCACATCTGCGTGCAACCTAGACAAGTCGTTGTCGCACACGTCGTGAATCTTTTCCCACAACACTGAAACTCTTCCATTACTAAACTGGAATATGGTAGCATTTTTAATAGCGCTAATCAAAGCTATCACACTCTTTCGGAGAGGTTGAGGAGGGGAGGTTTGCTCTGTCTGCTAGGCAGCGTGAGAGAAAAGATCTAACAAGAAGTACTGACGCATTTTAATGCTGTATTGGTATTACTGTGGTTTCCTACTGCCTTTTAACTACATTACATTTTTCAGTAAGTTAAATGTTAATGTAGAAAGTAACCAAGTAACTCTGTATATGTTTGATTCTGCATCTCCCTTGTTGAAAGGGACTTAAGTACAGGATTATTTGACAAAGTGGTATTATTGCTTTATATAGTTATTTATTTTATGTATTGTGTGTGGTTGCAGGGTGAATTCATGGCTAATGATAGAAAGTGTATTGCACAATTTGTAATAGACACCAGCGGACAGGAATTTTGTTTCTTCCTCTAAAATCTATGATCTAAGCAAATTGTGGTGTTCAAGGACAGAATAGGACAGTGGGTATAGGCAGGCATATATTTAAGATGGAAAGGTCAGTCATATCTGTTAAAAAAAAAAATATAAACCTTCATTCAAGTGGAGCTGTGGTTTCAGAAATAGTCAGAAGGCTACAGAAAGACCTATGTACTGAGCTGTGGAGGTAATTATTACTGGTCAGCTTCAGTGACTTTAGCAGAATAGAAAAAACAGGTTCAAAGCAGAGTCATGCTGAGCTTCAGATAGATAGGTGCTCGTAGGGGAGAAAGAAGAAAGGAATGTAAGTAGAAATGAGGCAGTGACTTAAAGCTAGCAGAAGTGTTTGCAACCTGGCAGCAGCAGACTCAGAGAGTCAGCCGACTGCTCTAAGGATCTGTGAGGGTAATGAAGAAAACCAAAATTTGTGTCAGCTGGCCTAAACTCACTATACAGGAGTCTGCACTGGCAGGAGAAAACTTCAAGGGTCAATAAACTGGAAAACCCCTGGGTTAGAACTTAAGCGCCCCGACCCATCCTCAGTTAGATGTGCTGGAAGATTAATTACTAATAGCTGATTGGATACTGGATTACTTCCCTACCAACATTTTAATTAACTGCAATTAAAATTTTAAGTTTGGATTGTGCTTTGTACTGATGGCTTCCTACAAAGTTTTATTGCTTTTAAAAGGTGCTGTGCTTTTTTGATTAAAAATTTAACTTCCTGTTAAAAAGGAAGACCAGAAAAATTCTCTGTCCAGCTGCTTTTTATTTTAGCCATCTTTAATGGGAAAATTAGCCTTTGAAAGGTACCTAAATTGTGCAAAAAGCAGAACCTTGGTTCTCTGGTGTTTTCAGGTATGCACAAATGGGCACTGTAGAGCAGGTAGCTGAAAATGAAACATCACGCCACAGCTGTAAAAGGATATCACACAGGTGTTGTACGAGACCTTGTCAGAAGTTATTTCATTGACGTATGAACTCAAGACAGTATTTAAGATCATTCCTAATTTCAAAGGTAGCTAAAATAATTTATTAGAAATTGAGTCTAAGCACTGATCTATGGATTTAAATCAGTAACTAGCTGAAATCCCAAGACTCAACAGGTTCACTAACTTTAGTCATCCCTAAAGATAAACCTTCAGAGTTTTTCACAGCTCTGAGAAAATACCAATGTGTGATTTCCTGTTGATTTAAGTAAAACAAAAATATGGCCCCAAATGTATTCCTTCTGAAGAAGAAAACTATTCATTTCCCTCCCATCCACCCTGTGCATTGCAATATTAGGTAGCAACACTGGAACGCTTCAAGAAGTGGAAGCCCCATCTAGATGTGAGGCCGATGCATCTTGCAGCAGGCAGTGTGAAGACACCAGGTTACTCGATGTCTGTTTACATGTCTTCACATCATTTCATATTACATGATGTCAACATGGCTTTCAAAACAAGTTTATTTCAATTGAATGCAAATTTACGAAGTGCAGGAAGCAGTGGCGCCTAGGAGCAATGCTGGAACATAACCAGCTGCAAAATTTTCCAAGTATAATTATTCTTTCTTCTGGTTATGTTCATAGAGGAAGATGTCTTTCACCTTAGAAAAACTTTCAGTGTTCTGTTGCTTTGCCATTTAAAAATAGATCTATTTCATTCTACGTGTCCATTGAGCAAGGATACTTTGAAGTCAGTGGCCTAAAGGCATTTGTTTCTTCTTGCAGCAATTTTCAGATATTTCCTTGATTCCTGACTTTTTTTTTTGTTTTGAGACGCGTATTCTGTAATATCTTCTACCCAGACTCCAGCTAGCTCCTTATATCAAAACGGGTCTTCCTCCTTGTCCTCTTAATTTCCTTTATGCAAATTGTAACCCATAGAAGAATAACAAACATACAGAAGAGTCAAATAAAACAAATCTACAAAGAAAATCTGTTCATAAATGGAAAACTTAAATAGACTTTAGAAAGCAGACTGTTATTTTCATTACACTTGTGCCTATTTTTGTGTTTCCTGAAATGGCTGGAACTAATATCAAAGATTACACGCGGTATCAGTAGGCTTGTGGGGTTTGTTTTTAGAAAAGAAAAAGCTCTGCAGCTTGGAGATAAAATGTAATGTAGTAGTTGCTAAGGTAACTGCATGTTTTTGTGAATAGTGGAACAAATTAGGTGAGCAAAACATCTGTAAATTGTCAATACCTAGGTTAGAGCTGCCCTTAAGCTGCAGAAATTAACCTCTTCAGACCTGCTAGCGAAGCCGAGGAACGTGGAGGAGGAGCGGCTGTGCTGAGCTGTCTGTACAGCTCATACTGCAGGGAGTGCTGTCACCTCGCCCCGGGACGCGGAGGTCGGCCGTGGCCTGGCGGGTCTGCAAAGGGCCTGCGAGCAGGGACGGGTCCGGCTTGTGCGCGAGCATGAGCACTGGCGGCTTTTGTTTCGTCCGGAGCAATAGAATGAGTTAGTTTGCCTGCTGCCTTCAGTGTGCTAGTCTTGTCTTCTGTCTCTAGCAACTAGTCTGTGGCTCTGCGGATAGTTCTGGAGAAAGATGAGCTTGAGCGGTCCTGCCTGAAAGGATGAGACCCCGCGTCCTTGTCATACCTGGCTGCGTGAGGACTGGTGCGTGCCCCAAGTCCTGCACCAGGGGCAGCCAGTTCTCATTTTCATCTTATGCTGGAGGTGGTTCTTGATCGAGTGTGGTCCTAAAAGTGAAATACAGGCTCGGTCCCCTGGAGAGATACCTGTAGAGGCTGAGTGCCTCCCACCCCCGTACATCCAATGCTCCTCTGAGAACACACAGTAGCTGAATGCGTATACAATTACCTTTGCTTAAGCTCATGCTTTGCCAGCTTTAAGTAGATGAAGTCTAGGTGTTACTGTCAGCTGCTTTCTGGACATAACCAGCTAGCTCTCAGCCAACTACCGGTGACCAGTAGGAGATGTTTTGATGAGGTCTGAAACGTAGAATTTACACGATGAAAGCATGATGCTGTTATGTGATTACTTTAAAGAGTGATGGCTTGGGACTCCAGTCAAAATCTGGCCCGTATCTACAGAGAGGTAGATATGATTTCATCTGGGAGGAGAAGCTTATTCAATTTCTTCTGGCACACTAGAGGCTGAAGACTAAAAATGAGAGCAGTAAGAATAGCAAATGCCTTAATAGTTCCAAATCCTTTAACAATAATGATTGTTAAATAAAAATGATTGGCCTCATTGCCATTCAGAGCAGGAATTATTTTCCAGAAGAAAGTCAAAAAGTCTAGGTATGTCTAGATCTTAGTGATTTTATGTGCCCATATTTCTGAGCATCCATCTCTGGGCTTAAAAAAACCCAACTGTTTTCTACTCTTGACATGTCTGCCTTGACCTTCCACAAATTGAACTTAAGGTGTCTCGATAAGCAAATAAGCTGCAGTCACTTGAGTTTTGCTGAATGCAAGGAACCAGCGGTTCGTAAGTAGGTAATTAGTACGGGGATGAGGCCTTCTTTCATCCCAGTCTCTTGTGGTTAGTTGTCCAAACTGCAAACTGTTCTGAGCTCAGCACGTCACAGAAGGATTAGCAGTTTCTGCATAAGACAGGAGCAGAGAGGTTACAGGGTCAGGGTAATTTGAAATGCGGAGGCAAGGCTTCATATGATTCATCTCCAATGGTAGTCCTTTACAAGAATAAAATTCATTATTGTTATCTGGAGCGGGGGGTGGGGGGAATACCCGAGTGTTGTGAACTATGCCTTCCCCATCCTATAAGGCCCATTCTAACACTTTCCCCATAGGCATGAAGCATACAGCTGCCTGCTTGGGAGAACGCAGGTACAGAGGGAGCTCTGCAAGCGGTTTTGTCAAGACCATGGTCACTGAAGGTCACCCTGATTGACTTGAGGGCAACTCAGCCATGCAAGTGCTGGAAGCTCCAGCTGACTTGTTTCTTCCCACCACTACAGATTTTGAATAAGCTGTACCTCCTGCACCAAACACAGCCCCGTGGCTCATCATGTGAAAAAGCTTTTGCGTGAGAGGTGTGCTCCTAACTTCTCAGGGGCTGTCGATGTTACTGACAGTGGGGCCAGTCGGTACCAGTAGAGCTGCACCTCTTTTGGGTTACGTTTAGCCCAGCTGGAACACACAACACCTTTATTCAATAGTTCTTCATTATGAACTTACCAATTAGTCATGAGTAACCAGTTGTAGAATTTGGTTTGGTTTGTTACAGTTTTGAATTGCAGTCGCAAATAAATGCAGTTTTTAATTTTCCAGGGTTTTTTTTAGTTTTTGTTTTTCTAGGAAACACCTGCAATTACTGTTGTTGAATAATTTCAGTGAGTAATTTTTTAAGCATGTGAGGACTTTGACTATTAGGTTTTATCTTCAATAGTGCAAAGTGACCTTCCCTAATAAGACTTTGTACTGTAGGACATTATACTGTTTGTTGAATCTGCCTAATCAATTCAGGAATTAAGAACAAATAAAAATAAACTTTGAATTGGGAAATGAGGCACAGAGAAAACTACATGGGGTTTGGGTTTGTTGGCCTGTACGCAGGATCTAAAATATTCTGCAGAGTACGTTTCCATAGGGAGGAAGAAATATATTTTAAAATTAGGCAGATTGCATTTTATACAGAATTATTTGGTCTTTAAGTATAGACTGTCCAGATGAAAAAAATCTATTTGTCCCAGCTCAGAAATCTCCTCCATTTCATTCCTTCTAGATCAGCGATTACCAGAATCTCATTTTGGAGACACTTTCAAATCCAACCACCTGTGCTCAGAATCGGACCATGGGATCCTTAAAGATTTTATAAAAGCGACAATTATGTTGGTCTGACATTGCTTGCATCCATTCCCATGCTGCTTTCCGCTTCACATAACTAACTTTTCATGTCTGTTCAAGCTAGTTGCAATCAGAATTGCTTTTTACAGTGAGATTTGAGACCATGTAAGAAGGAATAAGTTATTACTGTGAGGCCTCATGCAGCCCCATCCATTTTCATCCTCGCTTTCCCAAAAGTGAGAAGAGGAGATGCTGAGAGCTCTCCCACGGAGGGTAGGACTTTGGGCACTATATTAAAAATACAGGCAGCTAAAGAAACAAAACTCAGTTTCCTGCGGCTCTCATGTTTTGTTATTTTAGGTGGTAAATGCTTATTATGTACGCTTCAAAATTGTGCATCCCGTATCTCTGTGCTTTGTAGCATGTGCTTCCAAATAGCATTATCAGAGTGGGGAGATAAACATATTCATAAAATATGGATCTTTATAAATATATTATGGCTTGCTTTCTCTTTTAAAACACGTTTACCTGGAGAATTTACTTTTGTGACATTCCTCTTCTCCCAGTGAGAACATTGATTTCTCCTCTGTAGGCCTCCTTTAACAGCAATGGTTTTCTTTCTTTTCGGTCCCTACTTTGCTTACCCAGGTTGTTTTGCTGTTAAGAATTCCTCAGTTTCCTTCTGGAGATCTCTTAATTAAAAGCCATGAGCCTTTAATTATTCTACAATTCCAGCAAGGTCTCTTGAGAGGATAAATCCTGTCAGTTCATGGCAAATGTTGACACCTGCATAATTTCTATCGTCTTTTGGATGAACGGTGATTATTTCTCAGAAGAACAATCTCAAAGCTTTATTGGAAAATTGTTCTTGTTATTGGCCTCTAACAGGAAGATCCAGACTGTTAATAGCTGTCAATCTGAAATGCATTTGGAGCCTATCCAGAAAGCACACTTTTTGGCCTGTTAAACAGAATGTATGATTTCACATATTTAAAAAAACCTCACTCTGTAGATAAGTTTTATTCAGAAGAGTCGCACCTGAAAGGTGCCTGAAATAAGAATTTCCTTTTTAATTTTCAGCCTTATAATAAAGTCTGTTTGTGATCTATCAGTGGGAGAAGTGGAGGAGTTGATCAAATATTGGGGTTTAGACACGATAGCCAAAAACATGTTCTGTTTCGCATCTACTTTATTGGTATTTCAGTAGTTTACTGGATCAAAGAAAAGACGGCTGAAGCAAACCCACTGCCACTGAAAGTATGGCAGAAAGATCTTATACTTGGTGATAAATGTAAATTATATGGGTGTAGGACGGATGGAGAGGGAAGGTGTTTCTGTGCCTGATGATTAGGGGCTGTGATAGCAAAGGGAAGAAGAAAGAGCGACAGAGGTACATGTCCCTCCATGCTGTACGCGGTTCCTTAAGCTGCAAGAAAGTGTTGGCTGGCTGTTTTTCCCTTGTAGAAGATCATAACTCCTGAACTGCCTTGAGGTTCTTTGGGTCAGGCAGATTTCTTTTGCTTATAGATAGGAAAAAAGAAAAAGGAAAAAAAAAATCAAAATCAGACTATTAGCCAGAGGCATGATAATCAGTGGCAAATGGAAAAGATACCAATTAGAAGGGAATTCAGACCAGTGGTTGTAGATTTAAACCACAATGAGAATCGTGGCTGGTTTTGACAAATGGGAAAAATAAATTCAAAAGACAGTTTGTGTTGCCAACAAATGGAACAGATTCTGGAGAGAAAAAAAAAAAAAGGCACATTACCCTTGTTCCTGAAACTCATAGCAATGATTATATTTATAAGGGGGTTTGCTGAAGAGATAAATATACAGTGGATCTCAGATGTTTGTCCAGGGCATTCATCTGGTTGAATATTGAAAGTGTCACTTAAATATGCTTCTAATGCGTATTACTTTTTTAGAATGAGAACGTGAAGTTTTCATTCTGTACAAATGTATACAAAAGCAGTATGGTATATCATGTGGTTGTTATAATTAAGAATGCAATACTGGAGGAAGAAGTGCTTTATAATATGGGAGGTGGGCAGGATTTCAGAGGGTTTAACAGTAACTGTGTCATTTCATACTTAACTATAAAAGTAATATTTTCTATCAAAATTACTATTTTAGATGGAGCCATGGTGTTTTTGAAGGGTGAAGCATGGAGAAAATAGAAATTGTGCTTGAATATAATGTACTGCAAAAGAGACGCTCTTGGTGCCTGAATTGGCTGCTGGTTAGTCTTAGGTTATATACATAGAGTACATAAACTCTTTCTCTTTCCTTTTCATAAGGAGATTCACAGGCATTAAAAGCAAGGACGTGTTCTGTTTCTGGAGTGATATTAATAAGTACAATGCATTCCCTGCAATAATCAGAAAATGGGAGTAACTTGGTAGTATTGATTTATTTACAGGCTGGTATTCTAAGTTAGAGATAGATTGCTGAGATATATTTAAAAATACCCAAATAACTCGTGCTTATAATAACTGAGATAACTGAAATCATTGTCCAAAAGCTGTAAATGTTTGAAAACAGGGGTTAGCCTTCTTGCTTACCATACCTAACAGATTTGGAACCAAGAATCTGAAGCTGGATTCGGGTTAATGTGTGCTGTAAGCACGAGTTGAGTGTTTGAGAATAAGCTTTTGCAGACTGAACGTTACGGTGGGCATGTGTTGAAGATTTGCCATGCAAATATGTGGAGTGTAGGGTTGAGATTAGAATCAAACTGATGAATAAAAAGCTAAAAGCTGAGATAACGTAGATCTAAGGGTCATGAACCTACTTGTCTTATAGGGCTTCTATTTGTATATAGTCCTGGGATTTTAAAACTGTTCTCATACCTCCAAATCACTAGCTGAAAAGCTAAAAACATGCAGCTAAATGTAGAGCAGAATAGGACTGCAAGGCCTTTGGAAGGATGGGATGACAACTTTTAAGATATAACAGTGGTGCTACTTGTGTTAATGTCTGTGTATTGCTGATATTGAGGCGTATGTACCAAGTTCAGAGAGGTTTGGGTTGATAATAGAGGCCCAAGAAATCTGTATGTGCAGAGAGTATGAACTAGTAGGATATCTAGCACGTACACTTAATAAACTATCAGTATGGTTGTACAAAGGGAAGAGCTTTTTTAAAGAAAACTTACTATGGACGATCATTTGAAGAAGAAAAATTTTAGTATAAAAGGATATATCATTATTTAAAATGCCAAAATGCTGTATTAAATTCAGCATCTACTCGTATATTTACTGCTGAAAATTCAGAGAAGCCCTTTTGGCCTTCCACTGTTTAACAGCTGTCAGTGGCTGAGCCATTATGTTCATGAGCAGTTTTACAGTACATCTTACAGTACATCCCCTATTTATATTAGTACCTTCATACCACAATCCGAAGCACAGCTCCTTTCTAATCAAACATTCAGTTCGAGGCGGCCTACCAAAAAGATTAATGAAATACAGACTTTATTAGCCACAGTGGAACACGTACTTTGGCTATTGAAGTTACTACTATTGTTCACCTAAACCCCCACCTTTGACCACGGGAATTTAATGTGTTTAATCTCCGAGAGTGCTTAAAGAGGATAATTGGCTGATGGGGAGGACGGGAGCATCCCGAGCTGGGTGGCACCGTGTCTAGCAGGTGGGAGGAGTACTTGCCCGGAGACGCGCGTTCATTCCCTCCTGCTGCTGCTCCTTTGGACCAGGTTGCAGGTGAAAACTCATGTCAAGCAGCATTACTGTGCTGATGCTCAGCAAATGTCTGCCTTGTGGCACGCAGTTATGTGTTGGTCAGCTGAACCCACGTGCTGCAAAAGAGAATTTAAAGGGCTTTGAGGAAAAGCAAAGTCAGACTGTTTTAGGTTTTCCCCTACAAAATGTATAGGAATAATTTGAATATGGCCTTCTGGTAGGAATAGCAATTTGTTGTTTAAATATTGATCTAAGTAAGAAATGGCTGCGTTGTAGCATAGATTTTTATTATTTTTTTGTTCTCTGGACAATACAGATTTCCTTCAAAGATGCATGTAAGCCTGTGTGGCAATCCTTGCTGATCCGTCTTTTATACTTCTAGGTCCCAGACTTTAGTAAATTGGTGTTCTGTCTCCTTCTGATGTGCCTTCAGATTTCTACATTTTTAGTCCAGGCTTTTTAATAAAAAGGATTTATGTGATGAGGCTGTCTATAGGTGCACATTTTTGTGTTTAGCATTAGCAATAGAGAACGTGTGATTTGTAGAGGAAAAGGAGCCCAACAGCAGGTGGAGCAATGAACTATTTACATTGCTGTATTCTGATACCGCATGTGCTTTTTTATTTTGTGCTTGCTCCTTCTCCTTTTCCTCAGGCTGTTCAGATCAATTGTCAAACATCTGCCTGTCAAAAAAAAAAAAAAAAGGGTTGCCTTTCTATTTGGAAGATTAATTGGGTTATTTCAGTCACAGGAAAGCTGCCAGCTCTTGTAGAAATGGGAGGAGAGGGGACACAAATTCTAACAGCTATTGATTAATAACAGATGTGTATTCAACGGGATGGAAGATAAACTGCTCTTTCCAGGGATTTGATAGATAGGAAGCTTGCTTCCCAGTTTCCTGGGGAACACTGCAGGGCACCTCGGGTAGGCTGCGGAGGGTGCTACCTGATGAATTGCCATTGATTACACGATAGCGAGCATTGATCAGGTCTCTGCTGCCAGTCAGTCTCTGCCTCCGCTGCTGCTTCTGCCAGCCTTCCTCCAGGAGCAAATAACAGTTTCAAAAGGCTGGTTTCCCCCATTCCTTTTCTTTCATGTTATTTCTTTGTGCTATTAAGGACTGAGTTGAAATGATATACATTCCTAGAAAAGATCAAATCCTAGAAAAATCAGCCCAATGAGCACACTCCCTTCATCAATTACTTTGTTTAATGTGTAAAATGTCCAGCAGAGTGTATAATCCAGTGTTTTGGTCAATTAGTAAATCAATATAATCCAAAGCAGATTTATAAACTGCACACAGACAACCTGGGGAACAGGATCTTTAAAGCCGATAGCATCAGCCAGCATGTCTGAAGTTATAATGACAAAAGTGCTGGTAAGAGAGTAACTAAATGCTAGATTGCTTTGTAATGCCATTGTGAATAAAAGGGACCCCGCTTTTATACACAACATGAGGAAAAAGCATTGTTGGCCTACTATAGTGCTTTTGTGATTTTGTGCGCGTTAGCTGCGTGTAGATAGATAGCTACCTCTACTAGAAGGGGTAGAGGACAAATATAAAGAAGCAAAAGAAGAGATTGATAGTAGAACTAGTAGGGAACTTCATGAAACAGTAATTCCTAATCCACTTGCAGAGGAACCCTGTAGTGTTTCAGATGCTCTCTGCACATCGTACACCATAGAAGTGGTTCAGGTTTTTGTTCTCTTCTGTCATTGGTATTGTGCTTGTTTGTCTTGTAAAGTTAATTGTTGAGATTTTTTGCATGTATTTGATCTGTGCTGTTCTTTGGATGAAATCTGGATTTATTTTTAAAGATTCCCTGTCACCTTTTATTCCTGCAAGTCTCCTGGTGTTTCATTTGAATTTCACACTGGGGGCTCATATAAGACTACATTTTGTATATAAGACTACTGCAGACTTCCTCACATGAAGGCCACACCACTTGCAGATCATTGAACTATCAAGAACTGTGTAGGATCAAATAGCTGGATATTAACTTTTTGGTGGGTTGACAGGCATTTTTCTGGTTGTTACCAATAGAGGTCGAACTAACATACAAGTTGTCTTCTGTCCACAGAAAGTACTGTGCTTTTTTGGTTTGGTCTTGTTTTGTGCTGAGCATCACCAGCAATATCCAGTGGCCCACCATTTTAATTTGAAAAAACTTATAAAGGACAAATTTAATCCAGACGGCAAGTAGCTATTTGAAATCCAGGTCTTTACTATTTGGTGTGGGTTGTGCGTGGCATTTTTTGTTCATCCCTTTGGGGTTTTTTTGCTGTTACATGCATGAAAACTATCTAAGATGGTTGACTCTGCTGGGTCACTGCGCCCCAGAAGGCAGACATTAAAAAGAGCATCTGTTCAACCTCTGTTTCAATTTTTGACCGCAATCCCACCAGCATCACTTCTGGCAGCTGTGCTCTGGCAGGTGTCACTGCAGCAGCTCCAAGTAGGGTGGCCGAATTCCAGTGCTCCTTAGCCGAAGGGTTCTTGGATGAAGGGAAGAGAAAAGACTGCATGAATATGTGAAAGTAAATCTGTTGCATGATAAATTATACTTTTTCTTTCATTGCATCAGTCAAATTAAAATTGCATAAGCATTGGTATTGGTTTCTAAATTTCAGTGACTGTACAGCTGAAAGAAATGCCTGCAAGCAGAGAGAAGTTAATTTAATGAAATATTTAAATGTTCTGCTTAACCTCCTGATGTTGCCCCTTAGACGTGTGCACTGCGCACTTGTTGCTGGGGATGGACTGCACTTTTGGTGCCAGAGAAAAGTTGGCTGGAGTATTGAGAACCATCAAATTGCTGAGAATTTCCTCTTAGTGAAAGACAAGAACTTCTCCTTAAATGTGAAAATGATCTATGGAATTACATACACTAATTTGTTTTAATTTATGAGACATCACAGCCTGTATGGGATTTTTTTTTTTCCGAGCATGGTACTATTTGAAAGAATTTGCTTTGTAATTTGAAGCCGAAGAAATAACAATGGTTGTCAAGAGTTTTGACACAGAGATAAATATTAATGAAATACTTTATATAAGCTACTGTAAAGCCTCCTTGGAAATTCAGTCAGATCGTTTCCCTCATTAGCTGAGAGCTCCTTTGTCATTCATGCAGTAGCTCACTCTTATGGAGGAACAGAACTATGTTTTTCAATGAAAATTTAAAGAAATCTCTTTGTGTCATCTGTCATGTGGTCTTCTCTAACTCATTTTATAAGAATAACTCTTTCAATCAATTCCCAAATTCTAAGATTACTTTAAAATACATGTATTAGTCACAAACATGCATGTTTTAGAAAACACTTCAGAAAAAGGTGTAAAACTTAGGAGTGTTTTCCAGGCACGTACGGAGAAGTAGCATTATTCATGTGAGAGAATAATTGGTTTAATCACCTCGTGTTTTGGGACTCAGCTGTCTTTGAATGCCTCCGGAGAGCTTCCCTGCTGTAGCGTCCTCCCGGCCGATGACTCCAGCCTCTCATCATTTGGAAGGCGCTGCCATATCTGCTGTCAGTCGCGGAGGTTCTCCGCACTGTTTTTCCTCCTCGGCATAGCCATACCTGTGCTTTGAAGTTACATCGTGTTAACTCAAGACGTTTGTCTTCTGATCTCTTACAAAGAAATAATAATGAAAATACAAAGGTCTTCCTGATTCCAGCTCCTCGGGCTAAACCACCCAATAGCTGCGATTACCTGAGGCTTTCCATCACTAGGATTTTCCCATACCGCCAAACTTCAAAGGAAATATATTAAATGTTACTCTGTGTTAATGATTAATTGTAACATTGTATAATGTAGTTTCTGGCTTTTCTTGTCTTGCTTAGAGATTCATGTAACTTTGCTTGTTAATTCATTTAGAAGTTTTGGGTTGGTTTGAGTTTTTCAGAAAATGCCTAGGTAGCAAAGCCCAAGTAAGTGTTTTCATCTGGTTTGACCAAAAAATCTGTCCAAAATGTGAGGTTCTTCTGAAGGGAGTAGTTTTTAATCCTGTGAGATGTCTTGTTTATGTAATAATTAATGTGTAATATTTCTTCTGTTCTTTGGAGAATCTAAGCAGAATTTATTTGCTCGCGGTTCAACCCCCCCTTCAGTATACTTAACCAAAATGCACTTTCTTTGTGCGCTGGTTCTGGCTGTATCCTTGACTCTTTGCTTCTCTGCTTTTGGTTTGGCTTTTTCCCCCTCTTCCTTGAGCACACATCCCTCCAGCACAGCCTCTGTGTTCACACAGTTGATGTCACTGGCAGGCGTGCGTTTGGGGCGGAGATGTGTCCCCTGTACTTGGAGAGTGCTGTCATTTCAGCTGTCTCCTTCCAAGAAGAGACTAAGTGCTGCCTGATATGCATCGTCAGTAAAGTGTGGTGGTGAAGAATCTCACCATTCAGCTTCAGTGGAATTTAATGCAAAATACAACCGTATTCTCGGTTGTTTTATTCACGCGTGCTAAGAGACAACCACTAGGCTTAGAGAAGTCCAGAGTTTTTATTTTTCACTTTGAAGCACCTGAAATAACATTGATGGAAGGGATTAAACTATATGACTTGATCAGTGCAAGTAAACATGAAATAGAAAAAAATATCAAAAGGTTGATGATAATATAGAGGAAAAGCAGCAGAAAAATTACAGGTTTTAAAAAAACTATCAATGTTATCAAGTAACACCCCACTTCAAAAACTTTGCAGTGTTTTTGCACCATAAGATCTCATTCTAAGATGCTTAAGCAGAGATAAGATCAGTCCTACCATAACTGCAAGCAGACCTGAATCCAGTTTACTGCATTTGTATCTTCCATTCACTCATCACCAAGAAATTGGTCCAACTTCCACATAGTCATAGTGAATTCAGGTTTGAGAGATGATTTTTCCACCATTTGAGAGACAAGATTGATTGGTGAAATGCAACAGGAACTCTAGACTTGGATTATAACCTGCCTTGCCACTGAATGTCATAAATATTTGGACAAATGATAAATGCCTAGTTTGTATAAATTTGCAGTGGAGCTTTATCTCAAAAATAAAATAAAACTGGAAGCTGAATAGCTGGGAACTGAAAAGTTTTTGGGTTTATTTTTCCTCTGGTATTCATATTTTCATTTTAATTCTTCTTTTGAAAGAATGTCCCAACCCAAATTTTTAATACTTATGATGAAATCTTTTTTTATTTAATAGATACCTTTGTTGTGCAACATTTCTAAGTAATTTTTTAAAATCTTAGTTATATTTTGGAAAGTTTACTTTTTTTTTAAGCGATTCAGGATGTCTTTTGTAGCTCTAAAGTAGTGTGGGTTTTTTTAAATTCAATTTAAAAAAAAACAAAAACCAAAAAAAACCCCAACCAAACAAAAACCAACTCCAGAACCATAAGGGTAAAACTTTTTTCTAACACATATACATGTTCTTCAGTTGCCTCTAGATTTTAATACTAAATTTGAGAGCAGAAAACTAAACCCAAATATTTCTACTAGTGTATTGAATCCATTTCAACCAAAAGGCGACCTCTGTTTTTCAGCATTATAACACTCAGTTCTATCGCTGTCTGTTATAGCAGCATTTTACAGCACACAAAGCTTTTACTATAAATAAGCATTTTCCTAATACTCATGTGAAGTGCAGCATTTTGGGATGCTGTGTAGAGCTTTGTGCTTTCCGATATTTATATTCTGATTCAGTCTTCCGTCTTTAGGTATTATGATAGAGGTTATCATATTTATGCAGTTGATGGTAAGGCTTATGTGTATATAGCTTGTTTTCTGTAGCAGTCACAACTTTTAGAGAATAGCTTACTTGTACCTTACTTCTAGAAGGTTGGTTTTGATATATTTAGGAGAAGTTTTTTTGCATCTATGTTTAAGTAATCTTCTCCAGAGTTAGTTCCTGCTGGCTCTACCTGATGCTTCAAAACCCACATCATTTCTCTTACCGACAGTTTACAGTATTACAGCTTGGTACTGTTGTGTTGGATTTATCCAGTGTTGTAGAGGAGCAGCCTAGAAGCAATACACCGAAAACCAGTAATTAAATCAGATTTGCAATTTCTTCCCAACCTGATGATATGTAGAAGCCTTAAAATATTGCAAGAGTGACACAGTGAATCTGAGCTGTCTGAGCATCTTCTCATTGGTGGGAGTTTTGTGTAAGCTTTTGGTACTTAGTCTGTGACTTGACAAGCTCTCACTTTTCCCTCTGTTTTTGTCAGTGCTGAGCCTTTCTTATTCGAGTATGTTCATTGCTCTGTTTATGACAAATTGAATTAAGAACTTTTGCTAAGGCCAGGCTTCTAATGGTGTCTAAAAATAATTTCAAGACCAACAGCGTAATGTCCTTCAGTAATTATTAAATATGAGTGAACTGAGTAGGCTAAAATAAGAATCAGGCCAATTAAACCTCTCTTTGAGGATAGTGCTGCTTGTAATTAGAGATGCTCAGGAAATGTTTCCCTCTCGCTCCCTGCCACTCCCCACCTTTTTTCTCCCACAAGACGACAGAAAGTGAAGGGAGAGAGCACCCACCTGAAGAACCGAATGCTCCAAGCGTTATAGTGCTCACATGGAAAATTTAGCAGTTTCCCCAGAATGTGAAACCTTACGGCAAGGTTTTTGGAATGCATTTCTGTGAAACTTCTTGGGTTTTGGTTGTGTTTTTTTTTTAAAAAAAAACAAAACAAAACAGTGCCTTCTGAAGGAAAAGGTTTTCTTAGAAAATCTCAATAATCCACTATTTGTGGTGGTGGAGAGGGGATGTTTAATGCCCTTATCCAGTGTTTTGAAGACCTATAATTAGAAAGTGTGGCCATAACGATGCATCAGGACTTCTACTTCATTGTATCCAGAGTCAGTGGAAGCCTTACTTTAAAAATAAGAATGATTTACCACTCTTGATCAGTTTTTATTCCTTGTTAACTAGGTGAGAAGTTGCATCATGAACCGCATTGCGGGTGTACCATAATCTTCCCCTGCAGCTCAAGGTGGAACACAAAATCTAATCTCGAGTTGTGAGGCTGCTTCTGTAAATAGGGAATGTGGGGAGAGAGCTGTGGGTGGGGAGAGGGGATGCCTGCAAGTAGGGAAGTTTTGTGTCTATGTCAACCTCAGTTTGCCAACTTTTTCTAATAAGTAAAAACCTATTAGATGCCGTAAGGTGGTTTCTTAAAAATTAATTATTCTTCTTTTAAAATATATTACATTCACCTTTAATCTAGTTTCTCAAGAGAGCAGTATCATTTGAGGGGGGACTTCTTAATTCCAGTGTCTCTAAGAAACAGTTCCCTTCATACAAGGAATGACATGAGGTTTTGTAAAATGCAGGTGATGAGCACCAACAGGGCTACCTGAAGATGATATTTCTCATTCTTTACTAGACCTTTCAATCCTGCACTTCTTGCACCCTTATCTAACCAATTTCTATCTTAAGGATTGTCATTTTTGTAGTAGCATCTCTGCAGGAAGAACTGCAAACCTTGTCTATTTGAAAGCCCTTTGGTTTTTGTCTCTTTCGGCGTTACTTCCTTTTCTCCTGACTTCGGGATACCCATGTTGCAGTAAGATGGGTGTTCCAGAACTGTAAGACTGAATATGATGTTGAAAGTAGGAAATAGTATGAGAAGGCAGCCTCTTCAAAAATAAATCCATCCTGATGAAGTTTGCAGAAGTACTGAGCGTTTGTCAGGTCTCATTGTTCAGCAGTGGGCACGTGGTACAGCCATCTAATGTAAATTTAGCAGTATAGTTTTTTTTAAAAAAGAAACTTTACACTGACTTTTCTCAGTGTGAATGGATTCCAAAGTCTTCAAGGTTTTGTTGGTCCTAGATTTTGTATGTCACAGCAGTTTGTGGTGTCTTGAATGTGGCTTAATTGGCTCCCAGATGTGAGAACAAAATGGACCCTTTTTCCAGTGAGCTGTCGAAAACATGGACATATGCAATTACATCGTTGGAGTGTATTGGTTGGGAACCCTAAACACTATCTCTTTTTTTTTATGTCAGGACTTCCTTTCTACAATCAGTGAGAATTTCGTATGGAAGGTTTTGGGAATCTGGTGTGGAAGTATATTTCCTATTCACGACGAGGTCTAAAACCCAGCATGACTTGGTCTTTGCATTAAGTTGTATTTTCCCTGAATTCTTTACGTTACAGAGTTGGATCAAAAACTGGTGCAACAGCAACAGCAGCAATGCCTTTATGATATATCGTTGTCTGTTGATAATATTTTTTAGCGTGGCACCTAAATAAGGACAACCCCTTCCTTACAAAAGATTGCAAAATAAAAAGAAAGAGGTTCTGGTATTACTAAATTAATAACTCTAAAGTGTATTCATCTAAATGGGTTTCTCAGGTTTTGTATTTTTTTAAAAACTCCTATTCCAAATCCCCTTGATTGAATTATTAATGTGAAATTTAGCTCTTGGGACGTTTTTTAGCAGCCCCCATTAGCAAGAATGTCATTCCAAAAGCGGCACGAGATATTACTGTCTTTTCACAGTGTTGTTGGTACAATAGTCTTAACGGGGCAAACATACTTCTAGCTCAAGATCACCTTCACTCAATCAGCTACTACTGAAACTCTCCTTACATGTTTAAACATTCTTCCTTTAATGAAAATTCATGGTAACAGAAGAGAGGTAAGTGGTGTGGTATAAAATACATACCATCAGGCACAGATATGTTTTAGGAACTTGTGTCATGTGAAGCCTTGGGAAATCTTATACACATGAATGCTTTCAGAAATTATGTTTATCTTGTACATGCACAGGAGCAAATTACATTTTTTTTTTTTTTTTTAGTCTTCAGGCTTTCTGCAAGTGGGTCTGTTCTTGCCGATTAGGTCTGAGCTAAGAAATATATCAGTAAGGCTCTAGACTTTGCAAGGTTACCTCAGATGGATAGAATTGTATGAAATTTCTTGTTGAGGCTTGAAAGCAGATGAAATTCAGGTGGTTTTACTCTTCAGTGTGATGTGAATTTCTTACTAGTCTAGGAAAAGTAAGTTAAAGGACTAGTCAAGTGTCACAGAAATGATTAAAATGTTCTTCCAGGGTTCTGCTGTTACAAAAGGGAAAGAAACTATAGTTTTGGAAAGAGGAAAGTAAGCCCAATTACCTCTAGGTAAAAGCAGCAATTTCCTTTTTACCTCTTTCCCCGCAGAAAAGGGGTTAGAGTTGCGTTCTGTAGAATGAATCAGTCAAAAAAAGAGTTAAATATGTCAGTTACATGAGGCTTAATTACAGCATTATATATTGGATGCTTTCCAGCATTAGCAGCAATGTCCCCTGTGCCCCTCTCCCACTGCTGCAGCTCATGAACCTGCAAAACACAATATCACGTCATTTTTCATTGTAGTTACATTTTCTGTGTATGGAGATAGTGCAATTCTTTCACTTAAAAGAGGTTTTTTTTCACTTTTCATCTTCACATTTCATCACACAGAGGGATGATCACAGTGCAATAGTGTCTGGGATGCATTAGGTAAGTTTTTCAAGTATCAAAAGTATTTTTGAGAGTTTTCAGGTTAGTTGCAAACTCTGGCATTTCAAGCAACAGAAGCAAAACCACGCAGCTATGAGTAATTTGCCATTTCCCAATAACCTTTCAAATAGAATCGAGTGGGTTTTGCATGGCTTTCACAATTGCTTTGAAGCTCATTCAAATGTACCTCTCATGCTGAAACAATCTTGTACTCAGGTTTCCCACACACCAGCCGGTAGTGTGTCCTAAGCAGTCCTCTGCAGGGCATTCCCAGACTGATGTGTGAGAATTCAGTGGTTGAACCACTCCTGTTTCTTCCGTGCGGCTGCCAAACCAGTTGTTTTAGCTATCGACTTTCCCTTTTAATCTTGTCTAAGTTATTCACATGTACTAAAGAATGAATGTTATTAACTCGGATAATGACAGAAATACGGAACACAAACTTGTTTAAACTGGGAATGTAATTTGAAAGTTGTAAGAGGAATCTTCAAGTGGGAGCAAGTTCTCCACCAATAGTGGTGTAGGTTCTGTTAGCTTTTCAGTCCATATTTGAAAGTAGGACTTTTATATTTTCTTTTCAATCCAGTGCCAGAGCGAGGCTTCTCTGAATTAATACAAGGACTATTGCATTTAACTTATTACAAATAGGGAAACAGGACCTGCAGGGACCACAAAGTACGTGGCATCTGCCTTGGGACAGTGGTATGGAAGAACGCAACAAGTGCCCGGTCCAGGAGCATCTGCTGAATAAGTACTGCCCATGCCCCCATCATGTATCGTAGCCCAAAAAAAGCTCCCAATAGAAATATGAGACCTGTAGCAGAAGGCTAAATGCCACAACTGTATTGCACATTATAATGCCATAAGAAAAGAGCAAGAGAAATAAAAGGCATGGCCATGACGCCGGTTGTGTGCAATAGAAGCACATTGCGAAATAATTTTCAAGCGGTCATAGGAATGGGCCATGAAGAGGAAGGACAAAAGAGAAGGGGCAATGGTCTCTGCCACCCTTGAAGCAGATAATCCTTTCCTATGGTGTTGACCATATCAATGTATTTTGAAATCTAATTCTTAATGAGCAATCCCTTAGGCTCCCTGCAGCTGTGGGAAAGTTTCTCATTATGTTCTGCAGAGCTTAATTTTCCATGCAGGGCTGTTCATGTTTTTAGTTCAAGGGGAAAAAATAAAAGCGTTACTGATGAGAGTTGTTGGAGAAAAAAGACTGCTGGTGAAGATACACTGAGCAAGAGCTATCAATCCTTGTTTAGAAGAGTAGACACTAAAGTTTCAGTGTGTCTTAGGTGGCAAAGAAAACTGCCATTCATTTGAATGTTATTGAAGAGCTTTCTTTTCCTCTTAACCCATATCACTGTGTCTTGATGCTTGGGAAGCATATTGTCTTCCTCTTTGGAAATTAATGTAGTAGATGTGGTCCTGACTAGATGCCTTGCGTTTAAGGGGTGGTAGAAGCTTTGTTTAGGGTTTGCGGATGGTAAGGACAAGGGAAGATCTTATTTTCAGCTCTTTTGCTCTATCACGTTTGTGAGTTGGCATTGGCTCAGACTTAGCAACTGTCTTCAGTCCTTGCTGGGTAAAACTGCAAACACTAGAAACCTAAACCTAAGGGTATTAAAATGAAAAATATTTGATACTTCCTTTGTGGGTTTGATAAGATTCTGCTTATAGTCTCTCTCACTTGTAAACTATATAATTAACTTAGGTTGTGTGATCAGCTTGTGTTATTATTCTTTAAAAATCAGTGCAAAATAACAGATATTGGAGTACTAATCACAGCAGTAACGAAGAAGTGTAATACCTCTAAGTATTTTAGAAGATATATATATATATATTGCTTAATTTGGCAATAAATCTTGGAAATGTTAGGAGTCTGTTTTACAAAGCTCAGGTATTAAATGGAGAACTTGTCCTTTAAAAATGAGGACTGGTGAACAGTAGGAGTAGTAATACAGAAAACTGTATATAGTACACACTCTGGAAGTGGTGAGAGAAACAGGAGGGCCAAGGAAGTCAGCTCTTCAAGATCCATTTCTGTGGTATTAAACTAAGCATGAGAATAAGTTTTAGTAGAATTTAAACACAATTAATCTCAAATACATAGTGGCAGCATAATCTATGCAAATCTATATAAATAGGTAGTCTTGGTGAATTAGAATGTAATATTACTGAATAGACTGCTCAAGATTTCATTAACTAAAAAGACTGAAGACCCTGTTTACCAAGAAAAATATCCTTTATTCTATACCAGTTTCTTTAGGTTGTTAATTTGAGAAGCCGATCGTTTTGGATCATTAATCATAATAATTAGAGACAGATTTAGTGAGTTTTAGTGCAGTTCTCAACTAGACTAATAGTTGTGTAATCCAGTGTTTATTAATATAAATGAAGTAAATTAGAAGCATGACATTATAAAGAGGAGGAAGAAACTTCAGGAACTTTCCTGGATCCTCCCAAAACTCCATTAATTTAAGATGACATGTTGTTCTTCAGTAGTTTGCTTTGTTGTGTTTCAGGGTTTTTTCCTCTCCTGCAGTAATAGTGCTGCAGTTCAGCCCAGATAAGCAGCCGAGGAGAAGAATGTGTGCAATGGTCTCTACCCATGTTTGCAGTTACTTAATATCCGTAGATTTTGATATTTGGGTGGAGAAGGGAGTAGAGAACTTAACAGCCATGGGAAGTTGTCCATTTTTGTTTTATACATATTCTTATCAGTAAGATCATGTCCTTCATTCATCTGGAGGCTCAGAGCCAGGATTGCCAGCACATGCAAGATTTCACGCGCATTGACGCTCCCACCCCAATGTGGTGCAACAGTTTACCTGCGAGAGCTGCTGTGCAGAAGTCTAAATAAGAAATAATGCGTACAGTGCTGTCTCCTTGCTGCTCCTCACAGGAAGGGGAGAGTGAATTTTCAGTCTGCTAAAGATGTGACAACTGCATGTGTCTCTAGCTTAACTTCAGAGAGGAGGTGGCGTATGATGGAGCGTAGTGTAGAGGCGAGAGGTTTTCCCCAGCTCTGAATTTTTCATATCTTTCTTCTCCCGAGGCCGGTCACTTTTGGGAGTCTGCGTTTTCCCACTCGGGGGTTCTCATGGCAGATCAAGGTTTGCTTGTAACAAAATGTCCCAGTGTCTGGACTTCTGCTGACCTTTCCCTGGGGTTTTGGCACGAGGTCAGTGGGCCTGTGTATGCTCCCGTGCATGGGAAAGGGAGATTTCCAGGGGCTTTATTGGACTTGTGTGATGAAGCACCTTCTTTTTGAGCTGTGTCTGTAGTTAAGGGGAAAACCTCAGATTTCTTTAGGATTAGCATCAGTTTCTCATTATAAACCTAATGTTTCAGCACTTCCAGAAATGTGAAGTTCTCCTGATGGCCCGCTTGAGCCTTGTGGATCCTAATTCTAGCTTTTCTCTTTCAAAATTCTTTTTTAAAAATTAAAAATATAAAAATTAGGAAGAAAATAATGTGAGTTTCACAGGATTAAAAGACTCCTGATACCTGAAGAGTCAAAATGTCTATAAATTAAAAATCTCCATGTGCATTTAGCAGCTGGAGAAAATCTGCATGCATGTGCATGTCTTCTCCTACTTCCTCCCCCAAAACCCACTAACCAAACTGATCCTCAGATCCCCGAGAGCCATTAGCAATTTCTTCCTCAGAGATTTGTTCCTTTTAAAAGTAGCCCCCCCTTCTCCCCCCTGAAATGGAAGGCTTGCTTTTTAACAGACTGGTTCTTGACCTCCTTTTATCTTTTTATTTTGGGTACACAGGCTTAGCTCTGTATTGAAAATCACGTTGCAAATCTAAATACTAATAGAAAACTTCAGAGCGCACTTTAGAAAAAAGAAGCAAGGAAGGCAGCAATTGCCGTATGCATATATTTTGAATAGCAATTTCTTCTAATGCCAACTGCTAGACGGCGGTTGTAAAGAAGATAATTTCCTATCCAATCCAGGCTCCTGCTTACAAATCACCTGACAAAAATATAATTAAGAAGTAGTTGTGCGACATGTGCTCGTCCGCCACTCCGGTTATTCCACAGCGGCTTTCCAGCGAGCAAGTTGGGAAATAAGACCGGCTTTCCCGTGGAAGCTCCTTAGGGTAGGTGGTTTCAGTTTTGCCTGCCTTGATTTGAGTAAGACAGGCCTGTTTGCAGTTGTGAATTCTTTTGGAGCGTGCCTTCACATGCAACTTTTCATACTTTTTTGGATCACCTTAAAAGAAATCCATACCTGTAGTTGACCTACTTAATCTATGTGATTATTCCACTTTGCTAGGGTGCATGCACATCTTGTTCTCATCTCCGTACTTCTTCCAGTTTGGCAGTCATTTAATTCCTTGTTAAAAATACCATATGGTTGGTAATGGGGACTTGAGTTCAGTATTTCTATTGTTACAATTACTGGCCAGAAGAATGGAGGCAGAAATCAGACTACCGCTTTGCAAAATCACAGCTCACTCACTGCTTTCTCAGAAATCCTGCTGGATTCATTTAGCTGTTTTTAATAGCGATGAGTAAGGCAAACGGTGTCCTGCTGAAAGCAAGTGAAATGTCAGGGATTGTTGGTTCTAGTTAAAAATGCACCCGTTTCTCACCAGAGCTTGATGTTGCAACATCTCTTGATCTATGAATCTAAGAGACTTCCAAGAGCCGATGGGGATCTTTTGTCTAATTGTTATCTTTTGTGTAATGCCGAATTTACTCATAAGTTCCTTCCTTCCTGGCTGTAAAGCTACAATATTCTTTAAAGCTCCAGAGTCTGCAATCAACATAAATTGAGTGTTTCTGGATCAAATTGCATCTGAGTGGGGTGTATGTAGAAAGGATTCAGCCCTGTAAAATCCTGTATGCTCTGTGATCCAGGAGAACTTATTAATGAGCTAAAATTGAAGGATATGAGTAGTTTTCCTGAAGACACTGGGTCATTTGGTGTTTGTTACTGGCTTGGTATTGGTACTCTTAACATATTGTATTATCTGTTCCTTATTCGATATGATTCAAAATCAGCAAATCTCTTCAACTGCTAAATATAAGACTTTTTTTTGGTTAAATTTTGCTCTTTGCAGTTGTGGTTAAATGCTTACTAGTATAGGAAAGAATGACGCTTTACTTGCCTCTTATTGTTAAGTATATACAGGTTACTATGCATCTCTGTAGAACACCAAGAACAGATTATAGATAAAATTAAATATCAAAGTTTTTAACCTAGATATAATAATTTTTTTGCAATATTAATATATGCAGAGGGAGAACCAATAACTACTAACTTCTTAGTTATGCTGATTACTACACGGCATCTGATACTATCTAGTGATTAGATTATAGCGCTTTTGACCCTGATGTTTTGCTTCACATTTTTCTTGTAAAGGTTGCTTTTGTAAAGTTGCCCTAATAAATTCTTTCCTCTTTTTTCCCAAAGTGTTGCTTTGCCCCTTAGCTATGATAGGGAAACAGCTGTGATTTAAGACATCAGCTTTGCTATTAACATCAAGTGGCTGCATAACAACTATGAATCATCTTTATGAATGTGTTCTGACTAAATCACAGGACTCATTAGGTGTGGATGGATGGATATCTGAGAAAGTGATATAGGTAATAGGCTGTCTTCTAAGATAATGAAAAAGTTTTCACCTTCACTTTTCTTTGTATGCTTGCCTTGGAAGTGGTGGCTTTCT
The DNA here is from genome assembly GCA_020745775.1 of Theristicus caerulescens. NCBI lineage: Eukaryota > Metazoa > Chordata > Aves > Pelecaniformes > Threskiornithidae > Theristicus > Theristicus caerulescens. The sequence goes on along the minus strand of CM036565.1, from coordinate 2,987,219 downwards.
AATACAAATACTTGCAAACACACAGCTGAAAATGAGTCTGTCACTGTAAATCCAGTCATATGCACAAGACTGATTCATATGATTGAATGGTAATTATTCACAATTGGGATTTCTGTAGCAGCGTATTTTATCAGACAAGAGCAAATTAAGTTGGTGGGTTTTTTTTTTCAAGTTGGAAATTCTCTGCATCTGATGGCCAAGAAAGAATTGTCCCTGGTGTACTCTGAGGAAGGCGTGGAGATTTATTGTAATGAAACGCGCAGGAATGCGCAGAAAACAAATTTCCTGAATTTCTGTTTTGCCAAACCAGCCATTTAAATAGCATGCATTCCTTCTACACATGGTCTGTATGGGAGAGTATTTAATTGTTTCTGTATAATGTATTTATTTCAAGGAAATTATTTTATCCTTTTACAGAAGAACCAAAAGATATAAGCAAATTGCCTCTTGGCCAAGCCATATCTCTTAACCCAGCAAATACAATTCACCCCCCAAAATGAGCTAGGTTAATCTGCTGCTCTTGATAATTTTTTGCTATGATCAGATTTTTCATAGTTGCTCTCTAAATACAAATTTTAGTTTGATAAAGCTTTCAATTTATTTGCTGCAAAGAATGGTTATTTGACAACAACAAAAAAAACCCCAAATCATCTGAACATTAACTGCCTCAAGACATGAACTCATTAGAAGCACATACTCAGATTGATTGGGCTGATACTGATGGCGATGATAATAATAATTGCATTACAGTAGTGCCTTAGGATCCTAGCTGTAAACGAGGTTCTCATTCTTGTAAGTACAGAACTAAGGTCTGCTGCAGCCCTGAAAAGCTTCAAAACTAAAAGCGAAATGAGAAACAATGAGAGCTGGAATACAAATCCTCCCTCCTCTCCGATAGGGGACCTATTTGGATCCTAACCTGATATGCCAAATTCTGTTTTTCAACAGCTTCAAAAGAAGCAAAAGATCTGTCAAGATGATAAAACATTGAAAACAATTTAAGCAGAGCACTCATATGAAACACTGTCATGCAAGAATATGGCAAGTTCTGCCCTCCGATTTGTGGTAAGCAGTTAATAAAGAAACAAAATAATGAACGATGCAGGTTTCAACTGCAGTAATGCACATAGTGCTAGTAATAAGCAGGGAGCACATGCGCCTGTTTAAAGGATGAATTGAGGTTTATACCAAGCTATTGCTTTTACAGTCAAGCAGATGTCAGTGGGCTTGCTTTACAGGATATTATGATATATGAAACTGAAGGCTTTTGAGTAGTAAAAATTATTCCTGTCAATTCGTCTTTGTGTATGGCACTTTGATATATCACTCACAGCTTAATTATATTGTCGTAGTTGAGAGATTAAAACAAAAGTCAGGTTGACTCTTGCTTAAACCTCTCTCTGAAATAATGCTGGTAGGTGAAGGGGGAAGAAATCCATAAGATCTCTATAAAATTCCATTATAATGCATTTTGCCATCAATAACAGGTTCCTTCCATGATGCAGTTTCACCTAGTGCAGTTAGGGAGATATTCATCAGCTATCACTCACCACACAGGAGCACAAACAACTAATACCAGATGTATCAGGAAAAAAGTGAGAGAGTGGGAATTGCCTTTTGTGAAAGCCTTGGAGCGGTTGGGGCGTGGGCTGTGCCAAAACCCGCTGGAATTAGGGCAGCTGAACGAAGACACAAATCCGTTGGTGCAGGTTTACGGCCTGACTGTAAAAAGTGTTTGACAGCCCCATCTGGGAAGTCTTTGTTGTCACCTTCACCGCCATGGAGAGGGTTACCTGTCTCCGGAAGGGAACTGTTGGGCGGTGGGAGCTGGGGCCCCTTCAGCTGCTGTCCCTGGTCGTGGGGGACAGGAGGGACTCCCCTTCCCATCAGAGGGTTAGAAAGACCTTTTTGGATATCGATCTGGGCTCAATTTGTTACCAAGGAGATGTGTGATTTTGTGGTTGCCTATTATGGCGAGCTACAAATGGCAAAACAAACTCTGTAATCAAAACAAATTGCAGTATGTCATTTAGGCATGCAGGTTTTGAGGCTTAATTATTATCAGCTACATCGATTAGAGCAAACCCAATCAAAACCCAAAGGAGAATTTTCTGTGGTCTCAGACTCTCTGTTGGTCTTTGTGCTTGGGTATGTTACCTGCATAAAATAAGTTGCTCTTATATGAAGCTGTTTGTTGAAGTGAATTGCATAGGGGTACCTAATAAAGGTCTCCATGGCATCCAAAAATATCTGTGCGGTTAAATTAACGTTGAAACTTTTCAAGATGTTGTATTTGGCATATTACTCCTGCACCTTGTGTTTCTGGATGATACCGTAATGCATATACAAATCAAATGTAGTATTAATGATTTGCAGCCAGGTGCTGCAAAAAATAAAATTTGAACACCAGACAAATAAAGGTAACTTAGGATAAAGCTGTTAATATGGGTCATTGTATTATTTGTTGCATATATTTTATATACATTGATTCAAATGATGGGTTAAGGTGTGCATTTCATTTATTTAATAGCTTCCTGCTGTAGCTGTAGTTTTGCCCATGGGTGGCTTTCAGAGTGACAGCTTTGAGGGCAGAGAAAGGCTGTTTACCTTTGAACTTCAGGATGAGAAGGTGAAGGTGTGGGCAGGCAGAGACGCAGGCGATGATGCCCAGTGGTGTGTGCTTGGTAAAATTGGCTAGTGAGGAATTTTTTCATTGAAAGAGATCACGTTCAGACATTGTGGAACTGTTTCTGTGGATGCAAAGGTAGAGCTGCTCCATATTCACCTGCCTGGGGATGTGGCACATGCCGACAGTACGCTTTACATATATGCAAGCAAGTAGATTAATGAAACATAGGTAAAAAGTTCAGACATACAATCTTCTTTACTTGCTTTACCTCTAAAAGATTAGATTGGCTGTCATAAATTATTAACCTGAGCCTTCTAAGTGTACCAGTTTGGTGCCTCTGCCTTTCTTTTCTGTAGTTTAGTTTAATGAAATTGTTATTGCTTCCTTCACACATTAAAGAATCTAGGAGATAAAAGAAAAGAAAGAAAACCTTACATGATTCCATGGTTACCTCAATGTAATGAAATGGGTTTGAATCTAACGTTTTCAGATGTTTGCTTTGCTAAAATAAATGCTTTCCATGCATGCAAAGTACTTGTACAATTTAGGTAAATACCTTTTTTGCCTATTTTACGTGTTTGGGGGGGAAAAAAAATCCTTTAGTATGCTATAATTTTGGAAGAATGGTGTAATGAACTGGTAGATGGCCACAAATTGCTTGTAGGGTGCGTGGCACGTGTATAGGTGAGAAAATTTTAGGAAAGCTGATCAAAGTCAGAAAACAAACCTTCAGCATTCTAGGAAAATGACTATTCCCCCACTACCACCACGCTGAGACCCCAGTTGAATGAAGGTAGACCCATGGTTTGATACTTAATATATTGTTTGAGGACCTTGCCCTGGGGAGCAATCTTTGTCGTTATTTAGAAGTAACCATCTGCCCCTGAAGGCACAGTGTAAATTCATGTAAAATGTATTTAGTGATGTGATTTGGGTGCATTAAAATAAGAATTTGAATTTTTTTCCATTACAGTTAAAGACTTGTTGAGAATAGCTATCTTTCTGAAGAGCTTTTCACATCTGTTCTTATCTTACTATTTTAATTGTCTAGTGCTGTCTCTGTGTGCAAAGATTCCTTTTTCTTTTCTGTAATAAATTTATGTAGGATGCTGCTGAGTACTGTTGTTAATGTGGACTTGCCTGGCTTGACTTGTTGATACTGATGCCTTTTGGGTGAGCTTTGGCCATCTGATTGAGACACAATAAAATCAGTAAATGTTTCTTTCTGGGTGTGTGGGTAATTTGCTTTTTAAAAAAGGAAGAGGTGGAGTCCAATGTTGTGTAGTGATGGTTGGCATAGTAATATTTTTGTTCCTTTAGAAAAGCATTCACTGGGCAGGAGACCAGAAGCAACAGTTTACCTACTATTAATCTCTCTGTGGAATATTTAATCTTCTCTTTTTGGAGGGATTTGCTAATAGAGTGGTTCGCCTGAGTAACCAATGTCTTCTGAAGGAAAAACAAACAGATTTGTTTATCTATAGCAGGTTGTTGAGATTTTTCACTTTCTTCTCTTTGTATGTATTATATTTTGTATGTAATATATTAATATCTTAGAGAATAATTTTTACAGCTAAATGTTTCTAATGAACTTGAAGTTGTCTGTGTCCATTTTTTGGCCAAATGATATTTTACTATCTTTTACTGGTAGAGAGATGCAATTTAAAAAACATTTTTTGAAAGAGGGTATGGATGTATATTGCAACATATTGTATTCTTAAAGCAATACAGGCAACTTGGACCTTTCAAAGATGATGAAAATTCAAGTGTAGCCCTTGCAGGTATCATTGAGTTAAGGCTCCAGAGAGATGCTGTGTCAGAAGGTCCCACAGACAGCTCATCTGCAAGGAGGGGTTCGCCAAGGTGTTGATTTCGGTGCTTGGTCCTTTCTTTTTTGCCTTGTGTGCCCCGGTGAATGCTAATGCTGTCTGCCCTCCTGAAGCATAACTCCTCTCACACTGTTGGCCAGCTTTGCCAGTCCTCCTTGCACCCTGCTTGGGAGGTGAGGAGGTTGCACACAGGTGGAGCTGCTTGGCCCTTGTCTCAGCTGGTTCCAGGAGCAAATGGTAGAAGGTTGGAGGGGTTTGGGGCTGGTGGGGCACTCTCCATTCAGGTGTTCCGTTAGGCCCAGGTGAAGGACGTTTGGGACTCATTTGTTGTGGAGGAGGTGACCTAATCTGGCTGGGTATTTCTCCCCTGCCACACTGACCTCTGTGGGTTTGGCTAGTCCTGTGTGTGAAAAGCGTTTTGAATGTCTTCATATATGTAAGTTACTAATTAAATAATTCTCTAAAATGTTTCCATTCTCGTGCTGTGTTGAAGGTTTTTAGTAGTTGTTTTTTAATTTCATTCTTTAGTTGTACTTTGTACATGATCGTGTTTAGTTACTTATCGAAAGTCTTACTGATTTTCTTAAAGTTCCTACTAGCTCTACATCTTAGTGTTAGAACCTTTTTGATGGTAGGAGGTTCTGGCTCTGCAGCCCCATAGTTTGCTTTTTTTAGGTAACTGTAAGATAGATGACTTCTTAAGTAATAAGATGAGTTCGTGTGTTACGAGTAATATATTTGATTAATTTGGTGATGATGGAAGTATTTCTCCTACTGTACATGATTTCAGCAGAAAATTTTAGAACTGGACTAAACTATAAGCCAGTTCCATTAAACATTTCTGTGGAGATATTGCAGGTTCTTGACTTGCTGGTTTACTTGATAGGGAATCTGGGCTCCTTCCTGAGTTTGCCCCAAAAGCTTCCTGTGAGCAAAAGTCTCTCCTAATTTGCCTGTTCTAGGGGAAATGGAAGCAATAATCTTCTCTCAGATCAAACCTGATTTTTAGCAATATTTTCAGATACTGAGAAGAAAAATAGGTTTTTGTTGTCTGCATACACTTGTAAATTACTGTGCTTGTAAATTACTGCACTGTAAAATACTGCTTCTCAGTGCTTTGGGAAGATTTTTTTATGTACATGCCTCACTTAAAGGTTACTGTAACATTAATCAGATTTATTTGAAAGGTATTATTAGATTTTGCGTACTCTGTACTGAATAGTAACGTATCCTTAGCAATGATTACTCATAAATCCTGCAATTATTCAAAGAATAGCCTCATGATTAGTAGCATTGACTGTGTTATCCTGTGTTATTACAACAGTATGGAAGCATTTTCATAATAACAAGGGATTTAATTGGTATGAAGACTTATTTGCAGAATACTAAACACATTGGTAAGCAAGGCATTTGAATTGTGCATTACAGTCACCCAGAGTATTATCAGCTAATTAGGTACTGGAAGGGCATATGTAGTGTTAGCAAAGGCTGTTCAACTTGTGAACACAGTTGTTTTTCAGTATTAAAATGGCTGGAACAATGATTATAAGTTTTATGTGACTTTAAGTATGTTTTATTACCTTCTGCGAACAGTTTCTAAAACATACTTTTAAGCAGTTTTCAGGGAACAGTGCATGATTAAGTTTTGCAATGAAGCTGCTGATCTATATCTAGAAAATTGTGTAGGAGAGGTGTTTACATCAGTAATAGAATGGCATAAATATTTAATCTGCTTCCAGGAAAAGCTGGTTTTTTTTTTTTTTTTTTTTTTTACCAGCAGATGTATTTTGTCAGGTGGTGAGAAAGAGGAATGTAGGTTGAATGGTCCAGGTAAAGGAGGAGATGCATTAATAGGAGTCTGATACCCTGGGGAGTTCTTGATTATTAACCTGCCAGTTTTAAATTCCATCTGTAACGTGCTAATCAAACGCTTGTGACAGTTTAAGCTTTATAGTCACCCTTAAACCTCTACAGAAGGAGGATTTCCTCTGAAATCTGGTTTGTTTCTTACACAGCTGTTAATTATGCCTAGTGATATGTTCTGTTAGTTTTTCCTTCCTTCCAGGCCAGTGTCGTCTGCAGGCTTCTTTTGCTTCAAGTCTGTGATATTTCATCCTCCTTCCTTGCTGCTCCTCACTTTTCACTGGATTTCTTAGCAGAAATGGTAGCCCACACAAGTGTTTTATCTTTCGTTCAAACCTTTGATTGTTTATGATCAGTCAGCTGTCAAAACCCTACATCTGCTGGTACGCTGCAGAAGTTATCCTCGCTAGAGGTAGAGTTTATTTTTTGAAGGAATTAAACATTTTATCATATAGGCGTGGTGTTGAAAGTAGATAAAAATACATTACTGATGCTTCACAGAGGAGGAAAACTGTTGCTAAGCGGGACAGGGTGGATTGCCATTTCGTGAATAAATGCCTTTTTCTTTGCAAGTGTTTTTGCAAGGCATAGAGTTGGCTCTCCTTGCCCAGGGCAGTGCTGCGTCCTTACCCCTTCTGGGGTGCAGAAGGGACACTCGGCGAATGTACTGGCCGGAGAGATGGGGTCCTCTCTCCTTCCTGCTCAGAACTTAACTCAATGGGGCCAGCTACCTAAAATCAGGGCCAGCTGAGGAACCAGCTGCCCCAAAGCCATGCTGTGTCCTAAGGGGGTGGTTGTTCATGAGATAGCGGGCACCGGCTGCGGAGGAGTGATGGGGAGAGCACAGCCCTTCACAAGCCAAACTCAGCTGGGCCTGGTGCGGGGCGGTGCTGGGAGGAGGCAAAGTCCCCAAAAGCTGTTGTGTCCCAAAAGCTGCGGTGCTGTGTCAGGGCTGATGGCTGGGGTCGAAATTCTGTAGTGGTTTGTTTTTTCCAAAAATGGCTTTTTTGACAGAGCCTGTGCAATAGTAATGCCTCAGTACCTGTGGCGGTGCTTGAGCCTTGTCATCTCATTAAAATGCCAAAGCTTACACTGTGCACTTGCTCTAAATTAAGTAGATATATTAACGTAACAGACCAATTTTGTCCTCCAGTATGTTTACTGTACCTGTACAACAAAACGAATAATCTCAAAATGGCAGAGTTCACTCTTTCTTGTGCCGCTGGCAGGTTATTTACTCGTTTGTTTGAAAGCAGTGTCAGGAACCCCTTAATTCCCCCTGCCCCACGTGGAAAAATCTTTTTCACCTATTAGACTGAGCTGTAATGCATAAAGTGCTTATGGGGGGATATATTTCACAAGTACAGCTGAAGGTAAATGACTGACAAAGCGTTACGATGTGAAATCGCGCTGCCGGCAGACCTGGCGGAGAAAGGATCCTGCCGATTCAGTGGTTTTATGCTCTTCCAGCAGTTGGTGTGCCAGCCTTTCAGGGCGTCGTGATACAATTTACTTATCTAATATCCGTAATTAATGTGTGAGCGCAATATCATTCTAAAGATAGAAGATGATGAAGAGCAATAAGGAGTTTTATTTCTGTTATGTATAGTACTCTTCAGCCAGATTATTGTTAAACCCAGATGTTTTATGACTTTTTTGATAATAGCGCAGGGTGTTTTATTCTTGGTATTAATTGGATTTACATTTTATAAAGTAGAAATTCATTCTGTCCTTCATTAAATAAGTTAAAATCCCACTATTTGGCAGTTTATGATGCTAAGAGTCCTTTCTTTTTAAAGAGCCGTATAGAGGGAAATTCAAATTTATGTCCTATGTGTTGCTGGCCTGGGACAGGCAGAATTCGAGGGGAGAAACATCGCGCGCTCACAGCTCAGTATATAGCTAAAAAGTAAGTCCAAGACCAGTGTATTTTTACTCTTTTGGTTGAAGAAGCTATTAACTGGTAGTACATGAGAGTGTTTTAAAAGCAATTGATTTGATTACTAACAATGTTTTCTAGCCTGAATAAGAGTTTAATCATATTGGTAGGAAACAAAATTGATGAACCTTTAACATCAGATGGTACAGAAATAGTGATTAGAAACCATTTGCCTACAGTTTAGAAGACAGAAATTTAGATTAAGCACAACTGAAACATTAATTTAATCTAATTCTATTGAAGTCATGGGGAAAATCTGCTGCTGTAAAATTAATCTTACTCCTCATTTGCAGTTATGAGAAGGATAAAATAATGTCAGTATAATTCTAGTGTAAAAGTCATCAATATTCTTTTTTCTCCTTCGCACGTGATGCAAGCATGCTTCTCATTTATGAAATGTCCTCCTCCTCCTGTCACGTTGCTTGCTTTCTGCCATTCCCGTCAACAAAACAGCCTAGATTTAGCTTTCCAAAGCCAAGGAAGTGAGATCCCAGCAGTCAAAAGCCTGCCTGGAACAGAATTTCACAAAAAAAAAGAAAAGTGTCTCTCCCAGCTGGTCTACAGGCTTGAGCAGGAAAGACAGAGCAACCGTGGTCTTGGAGCTGTTTCCTGAAAGATGCAAAAAAAAAGCTCAAATCGTGCACGGTCGTTTTCCGCTCTTGCCAGGATTCTGGTCTGGGCATTCAAATCGTTCGGACTTGAACTCAGGTTGTCTTTTCCTCTTTGTCTTTTCAACTGATTTCCATAAACCGTGGCTGATGTAATCACATGGGGAGTCTCTGTCTCTTCTGCTGACGCACTTGTGTGTTGTACAAATACTTCAATGTTCATTGCACTGTTTAAAGAAGTTCTGGGTTTTTGTTTTGTTGGTTTTGGTGGTGTTTGGTGGATTTATTTTTTTTGGTGGGGTTTTTTTGGAGTCTTTTTTGGTGTTGGTTTTTTTTTTTGAGAAGGACTTGCCTATTGAATCAAGCACTTGATAGGAAGAGCACTCTCATTTAATAAGAATTCATTTCTGATTCATAGAAAAACGTCTCTGGCTGCCAAAACCAACAATAAATTAATTAGCTCAGTCTCTGAACTAAAAATCTGTTACTGCCTCCTTCATTGTGCAACACCAAAATGGGAACTGTTGGCTCAGAGATTTCAACACCATCCTTCCCAAACCTCTGCCAATGGGTCTGTTGGAGGAACCCGAAGTGAGGCCAGCCACCATTTATAATGACCTTTTCTAGCAGAAGTCCCAAGAGCCATGTGGTGTCTGATAAAGCTCATGAAACTGATTTTGTATTTCCTGCTATCAGCAAGATCAAGTGTGGCCTAATGTACAGTTAAATCTTCATACTTAATGTGCTTCTCTCCTCTCCTTTTGTCAGGGCTGGGGTGTTGGGCTGGTCCCTTTTCCCAGCTTATAATTAGTGGGCCATAAACCACTTCCAGTTAGGCCAGATTCACTAAGGTAGGCAGGTTCGCTTCTGTTTAAACTCCCGGTCCCAGTTCAGCAGCGACTCTGAAGACGGTCACCCGACACACTTTTGTGCATCTGGGCTGATTTTCCTGCAGTTGTTACAAGAATTGCTGATTTGCTGAGAAAAATAGAATCTACTGGGGTGTTAGAAGCTTTATCATCTAACTACAGCAGTATGTCATCCTTCTAACACCAGATTTATATTCAGTTACGAGCCTGTTCTGGGGTGTTTTGTGTTGGCTGAAGTATTTCCCTGAAGGCTTAAAAATGAAGAGGTCCAATATTGTGATAGCTTTGCACAGACGTGGTGAGAGCTGGAGTGTCACTGCCACGTTAGCTACTAGTCTTGATGCAGTCTTTCAAAGGACTGGCCAAGGTCTATGCAAGACACTTCTGGTAGCCTAGGGAGAAGGTACCGACTCTGCGATTCGTCTCTGATTTACTTCAGGGTACGTGTGGAGCAATTGCCGAGATGGCAGCGGTGCGTCTAACAGGCGATGCACACGATCAACGTGCCAAGGCCTGTTCGGTTACTGTGGGTTAGCAGAGATGCAGTAACTGGCCGTGTTTGCACACATGCAAAGTTATTTGACTTGGCTTAACCTGGAGTGAAAGAGGACTTCGTTAACGCACGTTACTTCATTACCTCGCATTTTATGAGCTAAGACCAGGTGACTGGACAGTTACCGTGGCTTGGTTGGTGTGTGTAATGTATTCATCTGTGACAATATTGTCATGTCTCTGAGGTCTAACTACACTGTCTAAATATCTTCATTAGTGTTTGCAGTACACTGCACATACTTGCGTACTAATGCGTGATTTCTGAAGGTCAGATTTGTGGAAGATTATTATGTCTGCGTACATGGATTACTAGTGCAAGTAAAAGCTAAGCAACACGAGCAGTTTTAACAATGCTGCCTTTTTAAAAACTAAATGTTTTTGTGATTGTGTGGAAGTTGCATTACAGTAGAAATTGTGGACAGGCAATAATCCTGACCAGAGATGTGCTAGCTCGCTCATGCCAAGGCTTTCCATTGATGACGTCTGTCATCCTGTTAAATAGGGGACTTTTATTATGTATCTGGTTTGGTGATTTAAATCCATGAAGGACTTGCTGTCTGAAAAAACTGTGCTACATACTGCTTTCAGATAACTTACCCAAATGGATGTGTTTGTTTTATGTTTAAAAATGTATCTCCAAAAAAAAAAAAAAGTATATTACTATGATAAAGCAGTGCAGTTATTCAGCTGTGGATTGCATTTATTACTGAATTCCTTTAAAGGGAAACAAATTATTTCATTGTTCTCATCTACCAAAAAATATCAATTAGCATGCCAGACTAATTAATCTTATAAAAACTAATAATCAAATACGGAGCATTTCCTCCCATAGAAACACCCAGTACTTCTAAAGGTCACCATTTAGCTGTGCACCTCCTTTTATTATACTTTCTCAAAAAAATTTAAAAAAAAAAAAAAAGGAAAAAAAGGAGTGGTTGAGTGATGAGAATCAGATCTCTCTAATGCTTAATAAACTTAACCTTTATCATGGTATTGAACTTGATGATCCTGCATGAAAGAAGAGTGCATGCTGCTCTAGAGGCATTTGTGCTGACTGTTAGTTAATCATTTTTATTTGCTTTATGGATACCACATGGGATATTTATTAAAATTCTTCAGAGCATAGTAAATATGAAGAGAGATTAAAGCAGCAGAGGAGGAAGGATAGCTCCTCTGCAAGGAGCATGTGTGTGGGTACAAGTGACCGTAGAGGATGCATGTTGACTCCAAAAAGATTCTTTGGTGTGCAGTCACCCTGATGTCTGATTCTGGACAGACTTAAATTCTTAAGGTGCAGATCGAGCTAGGTATGTGATCTATACAGTATTTTTATCCAGGGTTCTGCACTGTAATAAATGGTTAACATTTGACATAACTGAAAAGAAATACTGAAATTTCTATGCTTGTATGCTGGTATTAGAAAGTCTGTGGAAAAAACAATCATTTTGAAAAGAAAAAGAAGAGTATAAAATAGAATACTTTACATAGGGGCATTCTCAAAGCCCATCAAACTCAAAGCTTTCAAATTTCATCTCCGATCAGGCAGCTTTTATTGCTGCATTGTAAGGAGTTAAGTATCTTTTCTCAAGTAGACTATAATTCTTCATCGTATATGGTATGCTAAGTTGCTTTAGGAGGTAACTAGAGAATGAATTTTTTTTATTACTGATCCCGAAGTAGTGCCCAGAAACTCATAGGTTCCATAAGCATTTCTAATGATCCATTAAAATCATGCTAACCATGATAGATTGTAGGATGCTATCTTTTACGTCATGATCCTCATCTGTACTAAAATTAAGTTCTTGTTTCTATAATTGAATATTAAATTTATTCTATTCCTTGGTGGACTAGATCCTTAGCAAGTATAAATCTGACTTTTATTTGCAGCAGGTGCTAATCTTGCCCAAAATACACATCCTTACTATGGCTCTTTTCCCAAGAAGTTTCCCAAGAAATTCAAGTTACTTTGCCACATTGTGCTGACTGTGCAATAAATGGGCTCTACCTCTAGTTTGAACTGAAATGTCGTGTGGAAAACCTGTGTTCCTCCTGGCAGGTTAGCTGTGGGACGGTGCCGTCTGCGCCGCGTTAGGGATTAGGGTTCTGCATGTGGCTTCTCGAACAGTGTTGGACCATCAATTGAGAGGAATGTACAAGTTATCAAATAACTTTTCCTCACCTCTTGTGTGCTTTCTGCTGAGAAGACAAAGCCAAGCATTGCTGAGAAAATGGAGAAAAGGCACTAGAGGTGACAAGTGTGTGTTTACCAGGCAGCAGTGGAAAGAGGGCATGACAAAGATTACAAGTCCCCTGCAATCTGTTGCTTTCTCTGTTCTGCCTCTGGTTTCACATCGATTTTTATCTTTTCCCAACTTGTTTTTCTTTTCCATAATACTGGTATACGTAGTAAGCAACATCCCAGATCAAGAAAGGCTGTTCAGTACCTCAGGGATCCCAGCATAACTATTCTTGGTTGCTTTGGGCTGAGAAGCGAGGGCAGGACAGGGCTGGTGCCAGCAGTGACGATGACCATGCGAAGAACCAGTTGTCTTCTCAGCCTCGTGCAGCACAACCAGTCACTGCAACAAGCGTTAAAAAAAACCAACAACCCTACCAGCAGTGGTAGCGGTTGCTCTTTGAAGACACCCCACCTCCGTATTTGTTTTAGGGATGTCAATCATTTCTAATATTTGACTTGCTTGTCAGTACCAGCCTTCCCAGATGCATGAAGAGGGGCTGGAAAGGCTCCTTCGCATTAAAGCCTCTCTTGTCACTGTCAGTTTTGGTACAGAAAACGTCCATCAGCGTCACTAGTGGGAGGACGTTGTGCTGTCTCTGTCAAAATCCAGTGCTCCTGGTTAGTGGGTTTTTGTTGTTGCCTTCTTATACTCCCCCAAGAAACCCACAGGATCACTTGGCTGGCACTGTGTTGGCTTCCAGGGACATAATGTGTAGCTGCCTCTGAAAGCTGTAAAGCCTGATGTTTGCTCTCCATGAACAGTAAGTGTCTTCAGAAGTCAGAAAGCTGCTTTCTGGCTGAGTTTATTTCCCTGAGAAATATACGTGCAAAACTTCTTGGTACCTTGCGTGCCTTTATAGACGAAGTAAAATGTGCTGGCAATTGCTGCTTTAATTTTTGTGTGGGCAGCTGTTTCATTTATGTAAGTATTACTCCTTCTGAGGAATTGCTAGAAGATGTAAAAGTTTAAGTTCTCTGCTGGAACATATATCTGGCGTTCATAAAAGACTTGTATCTCCCAGCCCCTGTCAGCATCTATGCCTGTCACATGCTTGAACATGTCTTGCTGCTGCTCTTACAAATCTAACTCTTCTGCAGGCACCAGTTGACAGCAAGGAGTCAATTACTAACAAAATAAATTTAAAAAAAAAAAATAAAAGTGCAAAACCTCCATCAGTCAAGCCTTTTCCTAGAAAACAGGGAGAATAAATTGTAATGGCTGTGTCCTCGGTGAGGTCACCTGTCAAATCCCAAACAACTGGTTAAACAGACTTAATGTTGCTGGCAAGAGGAATAAAAGGAAACATGGTGATATCTCTGTTTGGGATATTTGAATGGGAGCAAGACTGCCAGCCCCGGAGAGCGCACTGTGGCTTTGAAGGACTGCTTGAGGTAGCGACCAACTCTTCTCCTCTACCAACAACGGCCTTTCTTGTAGTTTGGAGCCCGTTTCATGGGCTAAAATATGCCTGGTGCTCTGTGGCCCATCTCACCCTGGCCAGGTGCTGGGAGGGGGCTTCTCCATAGACGCAGCTCGGGGCTGCTGACCTGCAAGGTGGGTCTGGAATTCCCGGTAGGCAGATCATAGAATCATAGAATCATAGAATCATAGAATTGTTAAGGTTGGAAAAGACCCTTAGGATCATCAGGTCCAACCGTTAACCTACCACTGCCAAGTCCGCCACTAAACCATGTCCTCAAGCACTGCATCTACCCGGCTTTTAAATACCTCCAGGGATGGGGACTCTGCTAGGAGATGCTCCGGTTCGTGCCGAGTTGCTTCTTGCGCATCCTGGTCGGTGTTTATGCCCTCTTTTCCATTAGCTGTGCTCCGGCTTGCCGAGACTGTCGCCCTGCACCTTGGCCTGCCGCTCCCTCGCCCTGGGGCCCGTGCAGTCCCTGCAGGCATGCCTTCTTCTGAAGGACCTGAAACGGGCTCCTCAAGCCTCCTCAGGTCCCTTGTCACAAAGGAATAATTTATTGAATATTTCCTTTGCTTATTAAAAACAAACAAACAAACAAACCCCCCCAAAAACCAGAGCAAACCCACCATTTTCCAACCAAGTCAACAGAAGTCCTTTACAGAATCCTATTTTCCACCATTTCTGTATATGCTGAAGAGGCAGATTTTAAGGACATCTCCTTGGTAGCCTTTGCTCACTCCTGTTTCCCGCACAACACTACAATAGCACTGCCCACCTTCCTTGGCTGTTTTGGGCATTTCCCAGATAATTTAGGAAGTGTAAATGCAAATAAACCCATTTGGGCCTGATTATCCTCTGGTGTCCTCAAGGAAGGACTGCTGTCTTCTGCACAGTCCAGACCACAAGATTTATGCAAACTGTGTTTCTGTTGTGGTGGCTAAAAGGAACTTTCTCTGAACTTTCTGAACGGCAAAAGCACGCGAGTTCTTGTGGGCATGTTATGTGTGAAACACTCTGTATTAAAAGCAGATTTAGAATCATGTTATTTTTGAGGTTGCCTTCATTAACTAAAAAGGTGATGTTATTGAATGTGTGAAAGAGTTAAACTGATAATTGTGATGCTTGAAATGTTTTTTGCTTATTAGGTATTTGGATATTCAGTTAAGAGGCTATTTGTATCGTAAATATTTGAGATGTGGTTAAACCAGCCTTAACTCACTGTGTCCAGGCTTTCTATAAAAGGACTCCTTTTTTTGCTGGAAACCGGACATATTTATCAGAGGGGAAAACTCTGTAAAATATGGAGAATTTCTTTGTGACTTTGTAATAAGGAAAGGTGAAGCTGTTTGCATGCAGGGTATCCGTTTTCATCTGCTGCAAGTATTTTATACAGCTCTGGCTGTGAGATATCAACAATACTTTTCCATGGCTTACTACTTATGTGAATAATCAGCTACAGTCTCTTTTGCAGTGGGTTTGATTTAATAAAATTCGGTACTGGAATGGTGTTACAGCTTGCAAATATTTCAGAGTCAGCTTTCATATAAATTTTTATACTATGCTAGAGTGAAGCCACAGTCTGAAATAATTTTGCATCATAAGTGGTTCTAAATGAAAGTACTTGCAGATTATTTCCATCACATTTGTGGAGGAAAGAATCTATTTCCGCCTAAATAATATTTAAGTCCATTACCTTATGAGAAAACAGTCATTTCAAGTTTTAGCACCTGAGTGGTGCTGAACTTTAGTGATGGTAATAGGCAGGTAAAAGTGCTGAAGAATAAAATTGCTGCTTTCTGAGGAGAAACCTCTGTCCGAACAAACCTTGGGGGTCCTGCTACGAGGGCCTGGATAGGCAGAGTCCAACGCACTGAAGCCTGATGATGCGGCATCTTGGCCTACCTTATTTTTGGAAGTGTATATAATTATTTTTTTAAAGATATTTTTATATATATATGTACACATGCATAAACTTTTAATACATACTTATATATAAATTTTATACACGTGTACTGTCCATTCTTACAAAGGTGACAGTAGTGTTTTTGTGCTTCCGAGATCATAACCCAAATCACTGCCTTGGAGGAACTGGGAATCTGGGAGCTTCCCTCCTCCACAGACTACTTCTGCAGGGGGAGGCAGCCTGGTTGGAACCGCTCTCCTATGCATCGTCTTGTAGATTTGAAGTGTTTTGTTTTCAGAGCTCAGACAGTCTGTGGAGGAGAGAAGGGCTGGGCAGGTACCAGCCCTTCAAATGTCACGGGACATTGACCGTGCACCTGCCAGTGCTCGGAGGCAGCTAATTGAATCATGATTCTAGACACTGGAAAAATGACCCAACAATGCAGCCCCAGCTATAAATTTGATTATCTAAGTTCAGATGGACATGTCTGACTTGAGGTGGGAAGAAGATATTATTTGTGTGTGTGCTTAACTGTTTATTGCTATGGCATTAAATAAGGTTATTGGCCTCAGGATCTCAGGTTTCCTGTTCGCATTGAGCCACGCACCACTGAATTTTAAGACTGGAGTTTTTGCTTGCGTAGGTCAAGGAAAATAAAAGTGTGTTTATGTTTATAAATTTTTAAATGTCATTTGATTTATGGAACAGCCACCTGGAGAAAAAATATTTGTTTCTTAGGGTTTGGTTTTTTTGTTTGTTTGTTTTTTTTCTTGTGTGGAAGCTGAATACTTCAGATGATACTAAAAAGCATGTCTCATTTTCTGCAGTGCCAGTAATGAGGGTGCGGAGGGAACTAACTCATTGCTTTTGTTAGGATTTGGGAAATCCTGTATCTTGCAGTGCATCGCTTGTATCGCATTTATGATTTGACTGAACTACAGTATTCAGGTTTGGTTTTTTTTTTGTTTGTTTTTAATGGCAGTTTTAAAAAATTCCAAGTAATACATGCCAGTTATTTTCTGCACTGGGCAAGGACTTCTGTTGCCTGTCTTGAGGCATGGTGGACACTGAGCCTTCGCTGTCTTTTCTTGCTGCATATGTATTCTTTGTCCTACTTGTGAGATTTTTCCCTTGGATTTTATAGATCATACAAATACGTATGCGCTCTCCTGCATTTTCTTTCGAGGGCTAGGCTGTTCTGAATGGCAGCTGTGGCTTGCTAGGAAGTTTCTGAAGAGTCCTAATGTTCAAGATTCATTTTGTTCATTTACAGCATAGATGTAACTGCAATGTATGTTGGAACAATGCTTTGTGTTAATAAACCCCCTGAAAAGTATTAAAGAGGTAGCTTTAGAGTTAAGCAGAGTTTTAAGACATCTCATTAATTTTTATTTTTCATAAACCAGAATACAAAAGCAAGAGTAAGAAGAAAGTTATAATTCAGGTAAGGAAAGTCATCGTTCTGCATATGAAAGGTGAAACAAAAGCTGTCTCAGATATTCCTCTGAACTGTAAAATCTTGACTATCTCAAGAAATGAAAGTGTGCATGGAAAAGAGGTGTTTTTTTTCTTGCTTTCTGCGGTTTTGTTTTATAATAGCTGCCAACAGGTTGTCTAGGCTGACAAAATTATATATACGACAGTACAAAGTACAGGCTTTTGGTTGTCAGAGCAACCTATATATGTTGGAGCAATGGGTAGTAGGGTGGATCCGGTGAGACTTCTAAGTGATATACAACAATGAGAGATGGGAATGGAGCCTGTATTGCCACCCACACTAGACATACAAATGGATTTTAGGGAGTGTTTTTTTTTTAATGTGTTTATTAAGGTATGAGAAAGGAGAGGAAAGTGAGGTTGTCTCACAGTGTGCGTTACCTTTTAAAAGCTATAAGAGTTTTTAAAAGCAGTATTTCAAAAATTGCTTCAGGACATTATTCTTTGGCTTGCTTTCTCCTTCAGCCAGTAATGATGATTGTGTGCAATTCCCTGTATTTGAAAACCTTCTTCCTTTAAAGGAAAAAAACCAACATACGGCATTAGGAATATTCCAGTTGCATATGCCAGGCTTTTTCTTTTAACATCTACTGTTGCGTTCTGCAGAAACACTTTATGTATGTTCTAGAAAATTGCCTTTGAACTCGCTGTAGCAATAGCCCTGAAAGGATTTAGTGTGGTGCAGAGCTGCTGGACAGCTTGGGCTGCCAGCCCTCAACTGCAACGTGAGCAAAACGCGTCCGTCTTCCCAAGGCTTCTCTTCAGTGGGGTTGTTGCTGGTACAAGAACTGAACAAGGCTTAAGCCGTGTCATGTGGGGGGAAACGTCATTTAGGGATGCAGTTTTGATTTGAGAGTTGGCTCTGGAAATGCAGCTTTTTTTTTTTTTTGTAGTCTTGGGAAAGTTGCTCTTCTATTAAATCTTCGGGCCGGGTCTTTAGGCAGTAATCTAGTTTTTGACTCTATCAAATGTTTCTGAAGTGGTAAGTCATCTGCATGGGGAACACTAAGAAATGCTGAGTAAATAATGGCAGATCTAGCAAATCTTTGATGGTGCATATATGGTTCAGGTCGTGCGAGCACAACTGTCTGCACCTTTCTATAGCCAGGCTCTTAGGATCCTCACTTCACATCCTACAAACCTGTTCGTTGCTCTGGCTCTGTCTGTATTGCGCAGTACAGCATCACCTATCTAGATGCTCTGGCTCAGCTATATAGTAGCACAGTATATGGCTGGTTAAAACATGATTTAGCATTGCACTATGGATTTGTAAGCCATAAACTTGGTGCTGTAGCTCCCCGCTAAGCCCTAGGGACAGCGATAGCGCTCCAGAAAACACTAAGCTGCTTTTCAGATTTTGCCATTAAGTTCAGGGCTTTCATTTCACCCAAGCTTTTGTATATGTGAACCGTTTGCATTTTAAAAATCAAGAATAAAGACGTTGCTACATCTTTTGTTGTTAAGTTTCCTTACAGTACCTAAACCAAGCCATGGTTTCAGTGGGAGGGACTGAGCAGTTCTGCAGTGGGAACAAAGAGAAACGCTGGTTTTCCCCATGCTTACTCTTGAACTCTGGCTCCTTAGATTTGGTCCATTAAGTCTTATTCTCCTGAAAAACAGAGAGATCAGTAAAACCGTAAGATTAATAGGATCAAAATTAGCAATTTTAGTGTACACTGAAAAAACTTAGTTTTCACCTGTAAAGTGAAACACCTACGTTTGCATACGGAAAAAGTATGGGCGAGTGTCTGCCAGTGTGTAAAATTACCTGTCATAGTAACATATGCATGCGTATTTTGTTGAGATATAGTACATGCACATGAAATCTGCCAAGAAACTTGTGCTATTTAGGATGCTCAACTTTTAGTCCATCTCTAGAGGTGGATGTGTAGGAGTTTCAGATTCATAATGTAATATATATTTGGTAATATGAAAGTATAAGAGTTAAACTATCAAAAATGTATTTTTTTAAAAATGTGATACTTTTGTGTCTTTGCCAAAATTCATGGGAATTGTTGGACTTCCATTAATGCCCTCAGTATTTTGCTGTGTTTTAAAATTAGATTTTAAGTGACAAAAGATGCTTATTTGAATTCCCCTAAGCCAAAGTAACCTTTACTTTCTCAGAACTTGTTAGAGTGGTATTACCTCCTTGGCTTCCATATTAAAAAAATACACACACACACAAAAAAAACCAATAAAAAAAAAGCAGCTACTGTTTTGAACATGCCCTGTCTTACTCAAAGCTAAAAGATTGAAGGAAATTATTTTTTTCTTTACAGCATAACTATCTGTTTAAGATAAGGCGCAAACAACTCTGGAGTACTATTGTACATCTAAATTTATATGAGAAGATGTCTTCTCAATTCATGCCATATCAACACAAAAGAGTTATTTTAATAACAAAATGGCAGATGGAAAAGATATATTGGTTGTTTTTTGTTTTTTTTTTTTTTTTTTTTGTCTGAACTGATTTCGTCTAACTCATTTTTGTGAGTTACTTGGAACGTTTTTCAGAAGAAGCTAAGGTTGGGAGGAAGCTGTTGATGTGTTTGTATGTTTAGGTAGAGGCATAAACAGTTCTGTTCAATGTCAGCAGCGAAAGCAGAGCAGATTATTAATATGTGTTTATACATTTTGACTTTGGAAGCCAGTGTTGTTCATAGAAAACATTTCCAGAATTTTTATATTGTGAGTAAAAGTGTTGAAAGAGGATTGAGTAGTCAGGCATTAAGTAATCTCAGACGTCTCAGGAGTCCATGTGAATACTGAATGTTATTAGTTTGAGCGTGCTGTTTCCTCATGAAATCTCAGACCCTTGAATTTCTTCTTGGACAAGTGACAGGGATGACATTGGGCTTTGAGGGGGAGGCCGGTTTTGTTTCACGGGGATTTTTTTTGTTTGCTTTTTGGTTTGGTTTTTTAACAAGAGCTTAGTGCTTTATGAAATCTATCTGCTGGGTCAGCAAAAATTTCAAGCTCTGGATTTGTAGACATATTGCCAAAAAATGCTACCCTTGTTGCTGAAATATTCCCTTTCATGAAAGTGGATATTGGTTTATTACTCCAGCAGCTCTTTTGAAGAAGATCAGGCAGATCAATTGGAAAGTGTCCTCATCTGTATAGAGTTGGAAAGGCACGTGCAGGTGTATAAGCCTCGTGTTTTGGTGTGTTTTCTGTAGCCCTTTCACTCCCAATTAATAAAGCGGAGGACTAATGAGCTCTTTTGTGATTTTAGTACCTCAGCATGTTCTGGCTGCTAGTTCGGTGTTAACATGGGTGATATAAGCATCATTATAAAGGAATTCTTGGATCATGAGAATGCAGGAAAGTAATAGCTTTCCTCCCAAAGCTGTGCAGAAATCGCTGTATGAACATGAGACGATAAGACTGGCCTGCAGTGCTTACATAGTGTAGCCACAATTCTTATTTATGTCAATTGCAAGTGGGGTTGCTGATGCTCCTACTCACCTATTAAAAACCAAATTTGCCTGTTTTTCTGCAATGTAAAATGGGAAACTAAGGGAGACCTAATACTCCTCTAATCAGAGCAAGAAACTGCTAAAATGTCAAATGCTGCCCAGGCATGTTCTGTAGGAATATGGCATTTTTGGATGCTTGTGTTAACTGTGCTGTAAATGTTAACAAAAATAATAATAAGGAAATATTGAAACTATGTATACACAACTAAAAAAATTAAGAATCATACAAATAACTGAAAGACTTTTTTAAAAGTTTGTAAATGTTATTTTTAATTTTAGCAGGTTTTTTGTTTCAAACAAGTGTCCTTTTACATTGTACTGTGTCCCTTTAAAGTCAGAGCCTCTTTGCTAGTGTAATGCTCCTTCTCCTTCCAAGCATGGGGCCTGCCTTCATCGTGCTTCATCTCAGTGTGCCACCTCTGACCATTAATGCAAATTAGAGGCCAGATAAGAGTTGCTCTGGATTTAAATTGGTGCAACTCACAGCAGAATCTGTCTCCAGTTCATATTAATGACTGCAAGTGGGAGAAGCCGCCTGAACAGATAGAAAGCTCTAATGAGACCATGTTCCTTCACCCGTAGCCATATCTGTGCCACCTAATCTCTTTTCTATACTAACTGCCGAATCAAGTTCATTTAATTGTATTTTCAGTTAAATTCCGCAAAGAGCGAATATGAGAATAAACAAGGAATCATGTTTGCATGTTCAAATGTCTTTCTCTTTAAATTCAGCGCTTACTTTTTTCTTGGTAATGGCACTTCGATAGCTCCATGGCACGCATGGCTACTCTTGGGGGGCTGGTGGAAGGCTCGCTCTCTTTGTACTCTGCCTTCGTGGAGCACCTGAGGCATTGCAGTATCCCAGACCCGCCGGGCCTTTTTCTTCAGAGGAACCTCAGATAAACACCAAGGAATATTTGCTCGTCCATATAGCAGTTAATAGCAGAGTGAGATTTCCATGCAAAGGCACTGGCTGTCAGCAAAGCAAATATAGTATATTGTGATTTTTGTGTGCTTGACTAAGGGCAATATTTATATTTCATCATTCGAGAGCTTGCATGAAGGATGTTATTCCCACTGTGAGTGTCAGAAGGGATCTTCAGCGTCTTGCAGCAGATACCCTAAACTCCCTTCTTTGATAAAGTACCTTTTGTCAGCAAGTGTGTATGTTGAAAATTAGCAGTTCCTTCAGCATGAAAACCTTGACATTGAATATAATTGAGGAGGTTAGTGTCGGCATGTTCATAAGTATTACCTGTCATTTGAAATATGACAGTGCTATAACTGCAGGACCTTGGGGACTTCAGTGGGTTGGCGCTGCCATCTGACTGCCTTGGAGCCTGCGAGACAGCCTTCCGAGCGACTTCGACCCTGAGATAATTAACATGGCCCTGGAGGCTTCTGCTTTTTGCTTTTCTGCACTTGTTGTTTAATAAGATGTTTGTTGCTCTGCTTGTCTCTGATGCAGTGGTGTGCCTTTAGGGACGCAGGGTCCTTCACATTCTGTGACAGTAGGTTTAGGTAATGCTGCCTGTGCATCCATTTCTTTCATTTCCAGCAAATTAAAATATTACCATCAATTAGCCGGCTATACTTGGTGGCTTGCTTCATTTCTGAGAGGACAGACATATTTATGAGATATGTAAACAAGGCGGGGGGGGGAGAATGTTTGAAACCTGACTTTTCTTTTGGCAGTTGAATCGTATAATAATGTCGAATGGTAAAATGACATCATAGGATGCAGAAATGAAAGGCAGCGCGCAGTGCTTTTCGGGGGGGCGAGTGAGGGCTGTGGTGGTTCGCGTTGGTTGGGACCATGGTGGTTTAGTCCATAAAATCTTTGTAGTGCATTACTGAAAGCAAAATGAGCTTTAAATAAGAAAGGGGAAAAAAAGAGCTGAAAAGTTTGAAGCATCTATGTGAAGAGAAGCTGAACACAACTGGTTTTATTTTTCCACTCTGTGAAATGGTGTTTTAAAGTGGTTTGAAAAATTCAGCTGTGTTGCTCCAAAGAGATTCATGCTAATACGCCGACTCGCAGGCCTGAGCTTCTTTTTGAATATCGTAAGAACTCAAAGCAATGCTAAATCTAAATAACCAACTCCAGCGGAAGGTATTATTGAGCCAGGGTGCTTTCACAAAGGTGGGGTTTTAGCCATAACAAAAGCTTCACGAAGTCATCTTGTTGCTAGGGAGTTGTCTGTTTCAAGGAAACAAACCTTAAAATATTCTCCTTCAGTTTTTTTAAGAGTTGGCTTTTTTTTTAATGTGTTTATTTCTGATGGAATACAACGAGCATAACCTGGCGTGTGCAGCCTCAGAGAGCTGTGGTTATGGCATTTAACTTTCATTTCATTATACAAGAACAAATGAAACTGGAAAGATGTCTCATTACACCCATTTAGTTTGAAATACTTCTAATCTGTCTTGCTTGTGGGGAGTATCGTTCATAATTAGAACTGGGAATCAATGGAAGATAATATTGAACAGTGACTTGGCTGATTTAGAGAAATGCTTTTACTGGAGGAGCTTGGAAAATGCTATCAAAGAGTTGCAAATGTTGAAAAGATTAACGTGTAAACCACAATCCACCTGGAAGGACTCGCAGTGTAGTAACATATTTCAAGTTCTTTAGTGTATTATTTCCACGGTCATGCTAATACAGCATGAAAGAGGGAAATACAGCTGTTTTCTTCTAATAATCCAGTGCTAGTTCAGGAGTTAAAGCCAAGATGACTGAAAGCTACAATATACTAAAGATTCATCCTCCAGTTCTTTTACATTATGAATATAAATATCTTTTCGGTTATAGACATTAGGCTTTCATTGCATAGCCCACCATTAGGCATAAAACATATGAGAAAGCTGTCTACGTTAGGCTATTGAAATTGTACTGATTTACAGCACTTCTGTACCCTCACTTTGCAAATACTAAGGGAAAAGTAAAGGGAAAGTGTATTGAGAATTTCATATAAATACATTTGTCTTTGACTTTCATTTAGTAGTGCTGTGTATGTGGCTGACACGGACTTTTTGTTTGTTTGTTCTAAAGCATGACTCCAGTATTTGTTGTTTAGTTGTAACCTGGCTGTCTAAAAAAGTAGTAGTGTGATACATCATTCTTCTCTAATATAACACCTTTAAGAATAGAGTTGTAGATTTTAATATACAACTTAAAGCATTTGGCTCGCTTGGGAAAGGAGGGTGCTAAACTTAAACCCAAACACAACACACACACATTTACCAGGAGTACATTTAAAATAACTAGTTGACTGCAAAATCACGTAAGAGTATTTGAAGAATTCCAAGTTGATCCTTTTCTCACTTAACAACTGCTACTGGAGGGGAAGAATTATTTTCTAAATAGGGGTAATTAAGTGCAATATGTTGATCAATTGTGGCTAATATTAAGTTAATTATTGCTTGAATTTCAGTCCAGCAGTGAGAGAAGACTTAAGCAAAAGAATATACAAACTCAAGAGCTACCAGATGTGACCCAAAAGCCATTGAAGTGGGTGGGCCTGTTCAGCTCGCCTTGGGGCGCAACCCCGTCGGTGTCTCAGGTCGCACGCTGCTGCTTTCGTTTGGCCTCTGCTCTGAGGCATCGGGATTTTAAATGGGAATTAGTTAAACAGATAAATAATCGTAGGATGTCAGAGGGCTTCCAGTGGTGGAAAGCAGCATACTGTACAAATAGATGTCCTTGTTCACAAAGCCATTTTTTATCAGGAAACGATGAAGTTCTGTCTATTTTCCCAGTAAATGGTAGAAAATAGCCAGAATTGAGTGAGTAAAATTAACAGTAATAAAGTTAGGGAAGCATGAAATTAAAAAAGTGATTGCAGTAATAAGGTGTAAAAGTTTTTCAGAAAAAAATAATACCCTCTTGATTTGGTGAAAAACAATATTAGTACTACTTATTAGAGAGGAATACATTTATATTATCAGTATCTCATCTGTGAGGTCTACATACTTTTTGGATTTACCTACTGCATTGTATTTGATTATCTCAAATTAATGTACTTTACGACTGCTAATCAATTTGTCCTCATTTTCATGATAGGTAAGTATTACTAGCTTAGTTTTGAAAATGAAAAAAAGAACTGAAGCTGAGGCTTTTGAGATGCATAGTCAGAATCCATTAGAAAGAGCTTTAGTTTTAGGTGCTCAGAGTTGTCTAGCTTGACAAAAGGTGTAGAGCTGGGTGTTTGCTGATACCTCCAGTAGCATTCAGGTACTTCAGTCTGCAGTTTTATCCAGTGACAGCTCAACGCAAATTACGTTTGCGGCCCTTGAAACAGAAGCTCATCCCTCCAAGGGAGAGCGTACTTCCAAGGACACAGGGAAATACTTACTCTTGCTTTTTTCCCTTTTGCCCCCCAAATACTCATGTGCCCTGCGCAAAGCTGAATGGCTTTAACAGGGGGGTGGAAGAGGAGTGAGTGTGAAGGAATATGAGTGAGGAGCAAAACTGAGGTTACAGGTTGCAATATCAATTTGTCATAATTCTAAGAGCTGGATTTGGATTTGAATCGCCTCAGGAGCTGAGGCTCTGCAGAAATCGCTGAACTCTGTGGGCTTTTGCTTAGTTCAGGAGCGAAGCGGACAGACTGAGGGAGATCAACTTCTCTATCAGTCCTAGAGTTCTTCCATGCAACGTCTGGCACAGCCCAGTTTTCTCTTTAGTAGATCTCGCACATGAATCCTTCCCAAGTGTCAGATTTACTTATTTCTTCCCCCTCCACCAATTGTCATGGTTTACCAGTGGAAGGATCAATGTGGCCCAGTAAAATTTTGATCTAAGACCGAACAGCAAGTAAATCGTGGTGTGTCTTACACAAACGCAATGTTATGGCAGTGTTAGTTTTTTGTATACAGACATGATTAACATCGTTTCACCAAACTAATATTTCTGAATAACTGTTGAGATTCTTTTTCCCAAAGATCTTCATTAAAATGCAGATAGAAATAGCCCAATAAACTTAGAGAGAGAGATATTCGAGGGAGTGTCATTTTAATAAACTGTTTTCATGAAAATAAGGTTTCCTGGCGAATTAGTAATTGAGTTCCCTTGAGATGCTCTGCTTTCACAGTTCTCCAGTTGGCTGGTTCATTTGGTGTTAAACAGCTCTAACAGATCTGGAGAAGCTGAAAAGCTTGATAAGGTCAGAATAGTGAATGACTGCTGCAGATGCAACTTATTCACAAAAAATGCATCTAGTTCTTCGAATGCATTTCTATTCATCTTTTTATCTCCATGTTAGAGTTTCACATCTTACATAGAAATGTCAGCACAGTCGGTTTGGTTTTTTTTGAATATTGAGCTTTGCAGAGCTGATCTTTATTGTTTTCTTGATTCCTGCCCTTTTAATAACCTTTAAATATAGGTCCACTTCTTGCTGGCAGACCAGCTACTTTGCCGGGAGGGTTTGAAAAGGGACTCTTTTAGAAAAAATAGCGTATTCTGGGTAGCGTTACATTTCCCATGTGTTGTTATCCGAGTCGCATCAGGTCAGTGGCACCTTAAGTAATAGGCTGTCATGGTCTGTTGTTAGGGAACGGTTCCCATGAGGTAGCATTGGGTGTATCCTATGTAACAAGCCTGTTTTTAGGCTGACGTATAGATTTCGCATTTGGAGCCAGGCAGGGATGTAGCTGATGTTTCATTTCTACCATTATGTCCATTTTTTTAATGCACATAACATAAGCAGTACTTGGAAAGCGGATACTGTTGCTTTTCCTGCATGCTAAAAGGAGATAGTATTTCTTCAACAAAATGTATTCTGGAAAGAATAACAGATTCCGGATCTGTAACCGAAATGCCATAGCCTGCTGCCCTGCAAGAGAGCAAGACTGTCCCATGGCATAAAAAAGTGCGGTCTGGGGAGAGGTTGTTTTGGTTTTGGTGGCATTTTTAAGACTCGCTTCAGGGCCCGGATCAGATGTGTCTTAGATACCTACTGCCATTGGCGAATGCCTCATTTTAAATAACACACTCCCTGAGTCACCTTTGAAGAAAATCACTTCTATATCAGTGTCACGCTGTCAGAAAGTGGCACTTTGTTACGATAATGTGACCTTTAGAGTAATCATCTTCAAGTCCTTTATTCTGTCTGTGGTACCGTGAATCTCTGCTTTAATTCTTAATGCTGTCTGATGAAGTAGAAATAACCCGAAATTGAAGTATTCGTCATCTTTCCCTTCAGCTGGATAAGATGTTTTTCTTCAAAAATGGCACAGGTGTCATTTTGTCCATGAAAAACTTCTGTTTGCTGACTGTAAAATGTACACCTGTTCTAAAATGTAAATTTAGTAGGCATTTACATATTTTATAAAGGAAAGAAACTGATATAATAAGGGGTATCAACTGCTTTCCAATGGCTTTTTTTTTTTTTTTTGAGAAAAAAAATGGACAAAAGCTGCCCTGTGATCTTTGTGCAAGGTTGTCCGTTGCAGCAACAGAAAATCACTGTGCTGGAGCAATAATGATTTAAAAGGAGAATATGAGACCAGGCCTGGGTTAGACATACAGATTTAATTTGACTGCTTAACAGTACTATCTGCTAGTACTTTTTTTACATTAAATTCCCAACATAGTGTTTTTGAGGAGATGCCCCAGCTTCAAAACTGTTGTTCTCCATCAGATGGTCCTCATTAAGCACTCACTGAGTCAGAGGTTCAGCTTGGTCCCTTTCCCACCTTCTCTCTTGGAGCTGCTCCATTAAATATGAGTCATACAATATGCTTTGGGTCAAGAAAATGGGCTTCTATGCTGCCGTAAATATGTTCCAGTTTTAGAAATGAAGTTTGTTTGTTGTGGGTTGGTTGTTTTTTGGTGTGTTGTGGTGGTGTGGTTTTTGGGTTTTTGTGGTGTGTGTGTGTGTGTTTTTTTTTTTTTTTTTAAACTACCAAAAGATTTAGCTGAAAGCTTTCTGTCCTGCTGGGTTCTTAACCTGATGAGAGTGCTGGTTTTCAGCAATTGCTCTTTTTCCTTTCATATAATGATAGAAAAAGATCCTGCTACTCGGAATAGGAACCAGAGGTATGCTTGAGTACTTTTTCAACCTCGCTGTCGTGATATAAGTCCAAATGGAGTGGAAATAGAATAGCAAAATACAGCTCAGTACCTTCGCTTGTACTTTTTTTGAAGAAATGTTCACATTTCACTGGAGAGAAAAGTGTTTTCAGAATAGAAGCTGCCTGTTCAAAAAACCCATGCTTTTATGGAGCAATGTTACAGTAATTCTTTTATGTCATATTTGTACAAAGGCTGTAAATTTTAAATTCTTACAAATATTGTAAAGTATGTATTTAAATACTATTCTGACTTATCACAGAATCCATGTATAAAATCTCAGCATTGTTACTGTACTTGTTTAACTGAGTAAAAATTTGTGCTGATATCTGAAAAGCTTAACATATATTAACATTTTTGAGACCAAGAAAGAAATAAAGAAACAAAACCAAGTACTTTTTATTTTGTTTGTGCTTAAAATTTGGAAGTTAGCTGCTGTTAAACATAGGATCCATTTGAGTCTTGTGTGACTTAGAAGGAAAAAAAAAATGTTACTGGCAATATTCAGTAAAAATTCTGAGAAAGGCATTTAGTTTTTAAGCCCCCTTTAATTTAAAATTGAAAATTTTCAAAAGATCAATCTTATGGGGGTTACTTTTGATGATGTTTTTTTTTATGCTCATTGCTTTCGATTTTTGAAATTGGAAACCTTGATTATTTGTAATCTTTTTTCAAAAGGAAGAGACATTATGTAATCCAATTAGAATAAAAAACTTTAGAAAAATTATGTTTTATATGATTATTGCTAATAGCAAACTTTCAGGCCTTCCAGAATCTCCAATAAAAAGTAGCTGCAAATGTTTCCTACTGTGGATGTATTGCAGGACCTTAAAAAGCACAAATAATGATAGTTTATTCTCATAAACCTTTTAATAATATTTTAAACAGATACCAGACACATGGTAGATGTGTCGAGTTTGTTCAAGCTAATACTTTAGCTCAAGGAACCCATTTGACACTTCAAGTGAATCTCCCAGATGGTAACAATATCATTAAAAATTAATTGTATAACCACTGGACCTGCCTTTAAAGACTTTTGAACTGCTGAGGCTTTCTAATCGTATATTGTTGCTCTAGTTCACCAGTGAAGCGAATCCAATGACTTTTTCGGCGTATGGCCTACTTCTGTTAATGAAGGTACAATTTATTCACTTCAACATATAGATTGTAAAACTAATCTCCTAGGTGACACATTATGCTCTTCTGCATGTGTACCTTCTCTTCACTGAGCCAAAAAAGTATATAGTAAATCAGAAGGGACACATTGATCAACCGGGCATCTTTTAAAATCCAATTAGAGTTTGGGATTGTAGTTGCTGTTGGTGTCAAATACTGAGCCGGGCTCTTCTCTGGCGTGCCTGGGCTGAGCTAAGGGGAGTTACAGCAGGCGTGGGTTTGGCCCCTTGTGCTTTATAGGGGTCTCTGGCATTCAAGGGAGGTTAAAAAACAAAACAAAAACAAAAAAAACAACCCCCCCAAAAAAAAAACAAGGGGGGGGGGGAGACAAAATTGTGGGGTTTTTTTAAGAAGCTTGTGTAGCATTTTCATGTTTTCACAATTTTTTTTTCCTAAACTTTGTTATTTTATTTTGAGATAAAGCAGATATCTGTCCCAAACAAACAGTCTTGCCCTCTCCTATGCTGCTTCCATTGTAACCAGGGCATCTCTGATTATTTTACCACGAGAAATAAAGTCATGGCTCCTAAGTGTTTTATCAAAATAGCTATGAAGCCTTGGCAGTACTGTTTCATTGGGTGTGTGAAATCTGAGGGCCACGGTAGAACCTGCTACATCAGTTACTCCAATATGAACACAGCTGGTTCTCACTTGTAATGTTCACTGGGAGTATGACCGCCCCGGGTGGGAAGGAGGTGATGACCGTGCTGTTGTATCATCGGCTCCGTCGGCGTACCGGTCACTGCCATCCTTCCTTCCCGGGGAGTGACGGGCTCAGTCAGGACATGTCAAATATCTCGTTTGTCAGGATAACGGCCTGTCGGATTATGGGGAGAGAGAGAAAACTGGAAGGCTGAATAACAGCATTTTGTCATCTAGCATCTAGCTAGAGAAAAACTTTATACCTTGGAGTAACAGAAGATAGGTTAGTGGTTGGACGTGATGATCTTAAAGGTCTTTTCCAACCTAAACAATTCTATGATTCTAAGATTTGCTTTTAGGTTCTTTTATTTTCTTTGTTTGGGGGTAGCATTACCACTTCATTACCATTTCATTCACTGATAGAGTTGTACCTCTGGGCTCTCTCGTTCCTGCGTACCACTATTCGCTATCATAAAATAACTTTTGGATGGGGAAATTCATCAGCAAACATCAGCGGCTGGAACAGTAGCACTTTCATTTGTATTAGATGTGTCACCGTTGAAGGTGGACAAAATAGATGAGCTCTTCTCGTTCAGGCTGCTGGCCGAGACGGCTGTGTCCTAGTAGGTATCTGCATCCACCACGACTATCTTTATATTCATATAAAAATGGACATCTCCTTTCTGTAGGACTCTTGTACTTTTTTTTTTTTTTTTCTTCTTCCCTGGAGGGCAGAAGTAGGTTGTTTCTCAGCTGGCTCTGCTGGCTTTATGCTAGCAAGTGCTCCTCTTACCCCGTTCCTCAGCTGCCCAGCTACAGCGGCTTTAAGGCTGTTTAGGGTCATTTTAATAGTCAGAAGCCTAATACGCTCACACTAAATATATAAACCTGACAGTTATTGCTGTCACTTTTATGTTCAAATAAGGTATTTGTTGCCACAAAAATAGTTCAGCAGTAGTGTAGTTTTGTAAGTAAATACCAGATAATAATTTGCATTTATTCTCTATATAGCTATAGAAACTGCATGCACATATATAGTTTGTGTATATTTGTGTATGCTTAAGTAAACGGAATGATTTATGTACAAAATATCAGCCATTCCTAAAAACATCCCAAACCACCTGAAAAACCCCCAAAATCAACAGCATAGATGCAGTAGGACACACAGAGGATTCTAATTAGACTCTGACTTCAGACTCTGTCTTTTCAAAACACTTTATTGTAGGCAGACTGAAAGGTAAGTTAAAGGTTCATTAAACAGCACTCAATTAAAAAAACCCTAATTGTCTTATGTGGTAAATGCACCATTACACTCTGAACTAGTATGTCATATTTATTAAGATTCGATTTGCGCTTCCTTTTCAAGTGACAAGCACAGCACAGAATTATATGGTATTTATATATTGTTTTCATTATGAAGTTTATTTTAATGTATTTTTCTCAGTTTATCTGGCATTTCAAGCTACAAGTCATAAACCTGGTTGGAATAATGCTGGGGATTTTGATGTTTCTGCATCAAAGTGACCTTTTGTGATGTTTCTGTTCTGTTTTGTTAACTTATAGGGGAATAAATTGGGACAATCAAAAAATAAAATTAAAGGAAACAGTTGTAAATATTTCACCTCACTTCTTTTGTGCCATTTACATACCCAATAAAAACCAGAAAAAAATACACCTATTACGAAGACAAGGTGACACTCCAGTCAGCTGTGCTGCTGGTTTTCTTCTCCTGTGCATTCAAACAGAGAAGCCGATCCCAAGTTGGAAGTGATTGGGTGTACAATTAGGAGAGAGGTTATCTTCTTTATGAAATTTAACATTAAATAATAAATGTTTCATATGTTATTTTACAGTATCATAAAATCCAGAACCCAGCTTCCATAATCCATTGCTCTGTTGGAGTTTGCTGAGAAATGGAACTAATCAAAAAATAATACAATGAAAGTTTGCATTATGAGCTGCTTAAATCATAAGACTAGGGGTTTTTGTTCAAATTAGGCGACCAATTATGGCATTTGTAGTCAGAATTAAAATAACCCAATAGATTCAACTAGTGATTTTTATGGTTCTTTTATATATGTCTATATGCATACATATATATATATATATAAAAATTACTACTTATACTTTGTGACTCAGATATAGGGACCCTTCAAGCTATTTGACCTTTACATAAAGACAAAATATACTGTTCTATGACAAAATTGAAATATTATGTGTACACTTGTATTACTGGGAGATAAACATTTCACAACCATTAATTCTACCCGACACCCAACCCCGCCTTTTTTTGCCTGTGTCTTAAAGTCTCCCGAGAAGACACATCATAAAGCCAGCAGTGACTGGAGCGTACTCTCCGAGTCTCATAGTGACAGTTTGCCGATTATTCCAATTCATTTGCATTTACTTCCTTACACATTTATGCTTCAATTTCTGTGCATAATGCAAAGGGTGATGCATCTCTGATGTCATTCCAAACCCTTTCAGTTAAGATGACTCCTACTGATTTAGCAGATTCCCAATGAAACCTTACCTACTTTAGTGTTTATCTCGGCACCTTTGACTTGTTTGGAGGTAGCGGTTCCATTTCTAAAACAGTGAAGTTGCTGTAATAGCATTCAGGAGAGATCCTCTTCTCTCCTTCAGCCTTTGTTGGCGTACATGATATGTTAAGTAGACCACCACAATCTTTTTTTTTTTTGTTATTCTCTCATTTTCATTAAAATCGCTCAGTTTCTGGTTTACCTCTGGTGTCATGCCTGTATCATGCTTCTCCACTTCCATGCGATTCTGTGCTTCTGCACAAAATGAAATATTAATAAGACTAACATTTCTTCGTTGCTTTCACGCTTTAGCAGCACCGGTGTTCTGTGCTGATGCAAGAGCAGATGTTGTGCGTACATCTTCCTGACCTCTTTTGTACCTGCAAAACTAATGATAAATCTTCTTGTTCAGTGTCATTTGATTATAGCTATTTTCTTGTCTTAGGCAACTTGTAGTTTATGTTGCTAGTTTTTTTTTTTTTTTTGATCTTAAACATTGCGCTAGGAATAAAACATGGTATAGAACTTGTTGTTTGTTACTGTTTCCAACTGCAGAATAGATGGGTGGAAAATCATTGCCAATTCAACAAAAGCTATTACACTGCAATTAAAAGATCAGACTGGACATTGTTTATTCCCTCCCTCTTGCCTTTTTTTTTTTTTTTTTTGGAAACATGTTCTAGGAGTTATGTAATTAAATTATTACCTGCTGTATCACCATCTGCTTACATGGATTTGAAACGTTTCTAACCTCTGTGTGTGGGTATGCTTCATGACTTCAAGGAGGTGCCAAAAAAGCAGCGAACGTACTCAGCAGATGGACTGAGCAACTCACACCCTCCAAGCAGTCAGTCTTGATTGTTCTGGGTACAATTAAGCATATTTTCTCTAAATCTAATTATTTAGTTTCAAAACGTGGCGGAGAGGTGTTTACAGTTGTAATAGTAAAATATTCCTTCTGGGATGAAGATCTACTCAAGATCATGTCTGTAGATAAACATTATGGATTTTCTTAGTAAGGTCATACACTATTTTATTTAGTTAAATAGTAGTATCGTTGTCTTTTAAGTAAAAAGTATTTTAACGCAATCCTTGCAGTACAGTGTGCCATAGGTAAGTCTTAAAAACAAAGAAATAGACCTGGATGCTCATAGTAGGCCTGCCAAAAAGTGCATTTCAGTGCTTAAAAGCTTCAGGTATGCGTTTATTTCCAAACATTATGGTATCTAATATTAGAATAATTCAGGGGCTTAAAGTTTGAGCATGTTGTCCAACAAAAAGCACTGTTTAATTTCAGTTTAAAGAAGAAACTACAGACATGAAATCTGCACGGAAGAGGGACAACAAAAGCTGGCCCCAATAAAGTGATAGAAGAGCATCCTCCCCAGTCTCGGTAATTTTTCAGTGTGCATATTTATAGATAACAGGCCATGAAGATCTTTGAAAACATCCATTGGTTCCATGTCTGATAGAGTGAATTATGGTTTATTGGGTTATGCCTCTAATACCAGCCTACACTACCAGAAAACTGGATCCCTGCTAACGGAATGAGTTGTACTGCTGACTGCTTACAAAATGCAGAGCGCTTTGCCAACAAACTGACTTTGATCTTCAGTTACATCTTATCTCAGTCCGGTATCGGTCTCTATAATTTTTTAAAATAGTGAAAGTAAATAGTGAGAAGTCTTGGTGATCATTGCTTTATTAGTTTAAAAAAGGCAAGGAAATAAACCAGAAAACAACAGTATGATTTTATGATTCTATAATTACTAGATAGTAATACAAGTTGCAATGTGTGATGGAAAACTCTTGCTGGCTCAGTTCTGCTGGATTTAGTGTATAGTCCGGAGAAACTGAGCACACTAATTTCCTTTACTACAGGTGAGAGTTAAGGAGCCTCAGCAGTCCACAGGAGGAGTTCGTAATGTGTCAAAAAGGAGTGATCCTCTCAAACACATGTAGGCTAGGAATTTCATAGACTGTTGTGCAATCATTAATAATCTCAGACCTTAGGCACCAACTGGAAGTCGTACCGAGTTCATTAACCGGGAGTTCATTCTGGCTTCATGCAGCTGTGTGAAGCCCTTGCGATAGGGCCGTAAGAAGCTTTTGCTCACTACCAATGTTATGGAACTTTTCTGATTTCTTACTCATTTTGCAGTCGTTTTGACCTTGGTAAAACAGATTCAAACTATCTTCAAAGGCATTTAAGTAGCTTTTCTCAGTGCTACATTCAAAAACTCGGAAGTTAATATCCTCTCTATATTTCAGACCCTATATATTTATTTTTCTGATTCTCTTTAATTAGATTGCAGTCCTCCTTTGCTCTTCACTGAGAGATAGCTATGCAGGACAAATACATTTTAACTTTGATGCCTAATGCTAGATGTGCACGCTCATAGGTATCTACTCAAATAAAAGTGCCTGAAGTATTCTCCTTTCCCCTCATACAAAGTTCCCAATACAGTCAGTAAAATTGCTAGGAGTTTTTGATAATCTACATCTCTAATGAGAAAGTCAGCTCTTTACTTCAATGATAACTACTTCAATGATACATAAAAGTGCTTTAGAACAGAGGTCAATGTCTTTTATCCTGATTTTGTTTTTGAGATCACCCAGCAGTTTAACAACCAGCCTGGATATAAAATTCAGTTCTCCTGCTCTTTGTAGTAGTCTACACTAGGTAGCAAAGTTTATGGGCATTTAGCCAACTGTCTTTTGAACTGTTGCATCCACCTGTTTTGACATGAATCCATAAAAATAAATTCCATATGTAGCCCAAATATTGGTCTTTGTGGGTCCCAAATTACAATGGCACTAATTAAAATGTTTACTTTCATGTCCCAGATGGTAACTGTGGTAGAGAATTGTATCCACTGCAATTATTTTGGACTAAGTTTAGCAGTGGAAGATAAAAATCCAGTATGGTTTTATAACGGCACACAATATTTAATTGGTTGAACTGTAGGCTTAATTATTTCCAGGATCGAAAAGTAAAAGGAAAATGGAAATAGATTACAGGTCCAAACAGATTTTACTTACATAGAGATGTGGCATAATGGTCACTTTGAGGTTATTGTCTTTACATTCAATGTGGTAGGCTTTGGGCATGACTTTGCCAAAAAAATCCCAAATATAACCATTACAAAGTTATGAAAATGGGTAATGGAACTGCTTACTTTTGATTATGCACGTTCAGACCATGCCCTTTGTAATATATAGTAGTGCAGCTAAAGCCTTTGTATGAGAGTCATAGCTTGATGCTTTGTAAAAGAGAATGAAAAATACAGAGTATTTAAGTAATATAATGATTACACATGAAATGTAATGCAATTGTAATGATTCTGTTTGTGTTATTATAATAAACCTAGTTGTTTCAGGCCATATTTTGGTAGTATAAATATTCTGTGATAAAGCAGTGTTTTATGACTTACTGAGTTTTACATTTTCATGCCATTTGCCTGACATTTAGTCTCAAAACAGCATTACTTTTAAGTGCCCTTGAAGATCATTTATTTTTAATAATGTCCCTGTTCATAAATAAATTATAAAAGCTATGAGATGTACTTTAAATAGTTCACTGTTTCTAAATACCTTTAATACATATAGAAATTATAGGTATGCACGTGTATCTAAAATACAGGGAATTCTGTGCGTTTGCTGTTGGATAAAAAAAGAGCATTCAAATTTTCAGTCTTCGATTTCTGATAATGTACAAACTGTTTTCTAATGTTGTTTCTTGATTCATCTTAATTATAAATTTAGTCACTCTAAATTTTTCATGAGCTTGGGTGACTTTTCACTGGAGACTGATTTGCTTCTCTTTCCTTGCTGTAAATCATCAAAAACTGCACTGTGAAGCTCAGTGGAAGACATTTCACTGTAAAAACAAGTAGAGATGAAGAAAGCACTTCTACTTTGTTAAATTGCATGGCCTGATCCTCTTCCTCTGGAAGCTCATGGACAGCTTTTGATGACTTTTTTTTTTTTTTTCCCCTGAGCTTGAAATTAGGTCATGTATGAATAAAGCTGATTAAGTTGTTTTGTGAGGGAAATATTCCCACTAAAAACCCTAAATTTCATCAAAATGCACATTTTTAGTGAGGAAATGTTTATTTCTAAGAGGAATAATTAACATGTAAAATAAAGCAAGGCATGTTCAGTTTTGAATGACATTTCTGGGGAAACTGTGAAAAATTAGTTTTCCAGTTTTGAAGTTGAAGGAAATGTGTAGAGTTGGGGATATGTATCCCTATTTCGATGCTTTTTGTTCTTTTGATATTTCAAAAGGGAAAGAAAGGAAGGAGAGACCATGGACATACTGATACGTCACCACAGCAATCTACACAATTTGCCAGAGGCCTGCAGAGAGAGGGAAGCAGCACGTGAATGATGTTCGGTTATAGGTGTGTCTACACCTACCTGAAGGGAGGTTGTAGTGAGGTGGGGGTCGGACTATTCTCCCAAGTAACAAGTGAATAGGACAAGAACAGATGGCATCAAGCTGCGCCAGGGCAGGTTTAGTTTGGATATTAGGAAAAACTTCATCACAGAAAGGGTAGTGAGGCCCTGGCACAGGCTGCCCAGGGAAGTGGTTGAGTCCCCATCCCTGGAGGTATTTAAAAGCTGGGTAGATGTGGTGCTTGGGGACATGGTTTAGTGGCGGGCTTGGCAGTGCTGGGTTAATGGTTGGACTTGATGATCTTAAGGGTCTTCTCCAACCTTAACAATTCTATGAATCTATTTTATGAAGTCTTTTCTTCTTCCTTCAAGGAGACACTTAAGTGTTGTGGTAGAAAAGAAGGCAGGCAATGGGACTATAATTCATATTCTGATAAAAAAATATTAGTACAATGTTGAAAATACTCATATAGGAATTTGCAGAGTTTAATAGGTTATTATACTATTCAGAGTCGCTAATAGTGTGTTTTTTGGAGTCCTTTTCAGAGTCAGTTATGGATAATATTTTCATGATTATTGTGAAATTGTGTTCTTTGGAAATTAGCTCATCAATTCTCTTCATTTTGTGGGTTGCTTTTTGAGAACATTGGTTTCTTAATGGTTCCTAGCTCTGTACAAACAGTGATTTGAGAACTGGTGATTGAGATTAGAATTAGGTTGGGAATAAAGTCAATAAAAAGCTTTACAGATCCAACAACTTTGAAATTTCCTTGAAACTCTCAAGTGTTTTTAAAACAAAGTTGTCTTGAGTAGCAAGAGTTTCCATCTGTTTCTGTCACTGGGAAAACACAGCAGATAAAGCCCAAGCTAGGAAGAAATTAAACGTATTACTGCCAGCTGAAGCAAAGCCTAAATCCTGATTGCTTTCCTCCTCCTGGCTGAAGGGTTCACTTAATAGGACCTCTTAGAAAGGAAAAGTTTTCTTGGCCAAATCTAGATCCTGCTGTCTTGTTAGATCTTTCAAGAGCTTGGCATGCTCTCCATATCCAAACCTGCTTCTACAGTGAGTCCTGGTGGGAACGCATGTGTGTTCATCTTGCTCCAACTCAGCTGAAGTTATTGATGGTTTTTTTTTTTTTGAGATGTGGGATACCAATAGCAAGGCATTGTACAAGAAGTATGTGTGACCAAATCTGAATTGACACAACCCTTATTTGTTTGTTTATTCCGTACTTTCTTACCTAATGATGCCACGGAGAAGGAGATTTTGGATGCATTTTGGTGATGTGCAAATAGAGTCAAAGGCTGCAAAATATATGAGCCACGTAAATGAAATGCTTCATTTATCAGTGATTCAGGGAATCTGCATCATTCATGTGCTTCAAGGGTTACAAGTCAAGCAGTTTTTAGCAAGCTGCTAATCTGCTATGCTTGCTATATGGTTATAGTTGCTTGCTATCCCAAGAGTTTCCGGCAAATGCTCGTACAATCTGAT
The DNA here is from genome assembly GCA_020745775.1 of Theristicus caerulescens. Taxonomy (NCBI): domain Eukaryota; kingdom Metazoa; phylum Chordata; class Aves; order Pelecaniformes; family Threskiornithidae; genus Theristicus; species Theristicus caerulescens. The sequence goes on along the minus strand of CM036565.1, from coordinate 2,949,053 downwards.
TAACATGGTTCACATACAAAGGGCGCTGGCCTGGGGACTACCGCGTCTCATTAATGGAAATGAATTTTTCATGCCATGGCTGCTATGTCTGTGTGTTAAGACTTTAGTTTCTTTTTCCATTTCTGTCTTTTTTCTGTGTTTTATTTTTTTTTTAAGCAGAAATGTCTCTCTGAATTTTAACGACTGGTTATATTACAGGTTTGAGGTTTTTTATTTTTGCATACTGATGTTATTTTTACTAAGAAACAGATGTATCAGCAGCAGAAAAAAAAAAAGAGGAGAGAAATGGCATACATTTGTGTTCATATTGAACCCTTTAGCTCTGATTGAATGCTTGATGAGTTCAGTTTAAGGCTGAGACGACTCGATCTGTTCTTGGCAGCAGTCCCGCTTTGAGTGGGAGGTTGGAGCAGGTGACCCCCGAGGTCCCTGCCAGCCAACACTTCTGCGGTTCTGTGAATTGTCAACTTTTCAGTATAACTTTCCAGAATTAAGAGAATTAGTGTAATTGATGTATCATCCCATCTTTTTAAGAAGCTGTAACGTATCCTGCTGTGACACGAATACTGTTCTGGTTTATAGCTGAAAGTAGGGAAGAGAGGGCTTAGTCTTCTCTGAAAGCTGTTGTTTGGAGTTTTTTTGGATTAATGTTGCTTTTTAAAGGAAATTAGAGAGGAAGTAAGAGTATGTATTAGCCGGTATACAAAGTACACGCAGAGACTGGTCATCCACAGCTGCTGTTCTGTGGCATTTGCTATTTGAGAGTTTTGGTGTCAGCAGATTGTCATTTTCTGATTGATATTACTTTGTTGCAAAGTTCCTAAACATCACTAGCTGTCTTGTACGAGAATGCGTACCTGAACATGGGTATCCAGCATCTTACAAGATCATCAACACACATTTAGCTGACGGTATAAAACTGAATTAGCGCAAACCATCAGTCCTTCTGTTCGTGCACAATTCCTGCTTTAGATGGGAAGTGCTGAAATACCTCCAAGCATCAGTTATATAGTTTATAGCCTACTTTAACTCAGTATACTAAGCTATATGTTTCTTGAATATGTCCTCTTTGTTCTTGTCGTAATGCATACTTTTCTTATCTTCAACTGCTAGTGTCTCTAAATCAAAAAGTACTACAGCGTAAACAATTTGAGCTCTAACAGCTATGCACAAACCCTGGCCTAGACTAAAAGAACAAGAAGGCTTATTAAGAGTTTTTCCTCTAAAGCAGCTGATCAGTTTATTTTAGGTTGTGAAGTATGTATTATGCTCCTCTCCGAGGCTGCTCTATTCCTGGTCAAGAAGTATCACGTTTACTTTTTAAGAAATTATTGCTTAAGAAATTAGTAGAGACTAATAGTATTAATAAGAACTGCTCGGAGTTCAGCCTAATAGCAGTCTATGATAAATTCTGCGTATATGAAAGTTTAACTGTCAACCTGTAGGTGTCAAAAGTGACTGTAGTAGGCTGAGATGGACAATTGAGAATTGAGATAGTCTTTAGGACAATGGACTTCTCTAGTTTATTTAATGTAATACCCTCATCTTCATACACCTCAGCAAGGCTGAGAGATTTCCGTAGGTGATGACTGGGAGTCCATCAAAGAGAGGCTGAAGATAAAACCGTAGGCTAAGCAGCTGTGCCTTTTCTCCCAAGGCTGTGGTCACAGTTGGGTAGGACTTGGCTGAAAACAGCATCAGATCTAGCTGCTTTCTGTGGCTTAATTCCGGAAGGGCTACCATCAAAGTATAGTAGTCTTCTGGAAAACTAGTGGAAAAGAATATGTATTGCTGATATATAGAGCTTTACATATAGATTTACTTCATCACAGATCTTAAATGTGTTTGCAGAGTGAGTGACACTCAACTAAAGGAACAAATCAGGTTTTCATTTCAGATGCTTCCACACTGAACTCAGTGCTGGCTGATGTGGAAAGGCTGTGTCAGGAGCGGCAGAACTGCCCAACAGATAGATATGCAGATGAAGCAGCAGAAAGAAGGGATGCTTCCTTTGGGTTTTATCCCCAGAAATCCCCTGGGGATTCCTCTGTTGACCTGAACTAGCACACCTTGGATTTTCTTTTAAAGAGAAATCATAAACTCATTTCAGCATGTAGACATTGGCGGATTCAGGACGCTGAATGTCACACCATGTCGACTGTGTGTGAAATAACATGTTGTGATAAATTCACAGGAATTGTACACCATGCAAAATTACACCTCCAGGCAGACTCAAATGACCAAACTCTGACATTTCTCAAACTTGACAGCTTATTTCACTGGAGATTTAGGGAAAAAAAAGGTCAAAGAACACCAAACATATTACTGCTCCACTCTTCCCCTATAGCTATAGCAACACTAAATCTTCTACTATTACATCTTATGGCAAATTAAGATTTCCTCCTTTAGGTTCTAGAAACAGGAGTAATGGCTTGAAGACTTCCTGACCGCAACATGCGGAGACAACCTTGCATTGTTTATATCATAAGCAGGGTTCCTGCAGCTTAATGGCTTCAGCGAACGTCCCCGCGCCTTGCCAGGAGCAGAATCAGGGCCGATAACGCGTGAATAGCTCGATTGCCTTCTGACAGGAGTCTGGAGCATCAGTATGCCTCGGCATGCGTACACGGGTATATAAATGTGCTTTCATAAACATGTTCCCATCTTGGGTTGCAGTAGCGGTTGCCATGGCAACATCACTCTGTGTACTTGAGCTTTAACATTCGAGAGTTCACCCAGAAAATAAATTTGGCGTGATTATGAAGTAAACTTGCTTGTTTTCTGAATTCTTTGGATACAGATCGTTCAAAAAAGCAGAAAATTTAGTTACTGCCTTACTCCCTTTTCTGCTATAAACCATGCACAGAATCATTAAAGCTGTCATCTATCAAAATATAATAAAATTCCAATTTCCACTTGTAAATGTTGCCATCTTCAGCTTCATAATATACTATTTTTAAGGGCTCCATGTCATTGTTGAAATTGATAAAACCTCAATAAAACCCCACTGAGCAAGACATGAAAAAAAAATTCTATAAAATGTACTCTGAAATAAGGATTTTTTTTAATAAGTACTGACCTATTTTTCTACAGCAAATTAGAAGACCACAGGATAGTGACAACAGAAACATATTATTTGTGTGTATCAGTATTTTAAATATATCATTTAAAATCTGGTTTTATCCAAAAAATTACTCTTGATATGAGACATTAGGGCTGCATATGTCACGTGTATCTCTGATTTCCATGTGAAATCTTAATAATAGGAAGATTTGTCTTCTGGAACCAGGTAAGTTTGTGAAATTCATCCTAAGCTCTGAAAACCAGCTTAGACCTGATCTTGCGTATGACCGGGAGTAGCAGGGCGTTTGCAGGTGAAGTCCCTTCTGCTCTGCCCTACGCCACCATCAGTTCTGGGCTCTTTAATGGAAGCTGTAGAAACAGGGCTTTGAGAGTGCCTCCATCTCCAGCTGGAGCCATGGCTCTTCGACGGGAACAGAAATTGTGCACAGGTCAGTCACACAGGCAGGTTTTATCGAGGAAGCCATTGTCTGTAGGTCTATTCTTTTAAAAAACAGATTCTAGATACTGTCTTTTTTTAAATTGTCTTATCTTACCTATAGTCATTCATGTATCTCTGAGATCGTTCTGCTTGGAGATGACACGTCCCAAAGTGTCGAAGTCACTTAAGAGCTGGTTTCCTTTTAGAGGAGACATGAGCACAAGTTACTGCCTGCAATCTACATTTTTACTGAAACTCGGGCTTAGGTCCTGAGCGTGTCTCCTGCTTGCAGGTCTGCAGCGAGCTGTGTCCTTTTATCAGGGGGCACATCCCTTCAGCGGATAGACTCAGATTGCAGGGCTGACTCAGGTCCTTCTCTTATCTTTGGACTAGACTATGGCTAGATAATCTTGTATTCCAACTGCTTTGGGGTCATCAGTTTGGTTTGGGGGTTTTTTGGGTTGTTTTGTTGTTCCCCCGCCCCAGCAGTGTGTGTTAATATTTTCATTGCTAGATTTTAGCAGTGATTGTTAAAAACCAGGAGTGGATATGTTCGCCATGAGGTCAGATTCCTGTTTGTAGCTCATCCTTGTGACCTTTTTGGTGTTTTGTTGTTGTTGTTCATTCGTTTGTTTTTTAAAAGACATGGGTTGAAATGACATAGTATTTTGTAATGTTGGTTTGCACCTTTTGAAGTATAGCAGACTCCCGTTAGCACAGTTTCTTAGAGTGTAGTAGCTTGCAAGTGTACAGTTCCCACATTTTTAAAGTTAAAATTACTTAATTTTTTTACAATAATTTAAATGGGATTGACTGTAGTTAACGGGGGAAGAAAGAGATTGAAAAAAAATTGAAGTGAAATGTGCCCAAACCAAAGACTGACAAAGATTTCCAAAGCAGAAATGAGTCATATAAAATTAACTTTCTTAAGAACTGCTAGGGCCTGTTATTGCAGCTATCGCTGTCAGCATTTTCAAGTTAAACACCATTTACAATAATCTTATTTCACATCAAATTCAACTATAATATTAAATGCAAATGCCCCAATAATAGTTTTTGTCTTGGTAAAGCTTTGTGTTTTATTTCTTTCAGAGGCGATTATAACGTCTGGGGAAATGTAATGCAAAATATATTATTGATGAAATCTTGAACTTGGAAAAAAAATATATGTAGGCAAACTGAATATTAGGTTAGCATACAGGCAGTGGGTATGAGGAGAAATGGGAAAAGAGAAAGATTAAGGTGTCGAAAGAACAGTTGAGTGGGTTGATTGCTCTGCAAGAAGAGGTGGTTGCTGCTAACCGTCCCAAATCCCACTGGGCGTGAGGGGGCAGAGCGGTTCAGCAGCTGCCTTCACCCAGGATCCAGCGATGCTGCAGTTTAAACCAAACTGTGGCAAGGACGGGCTGAAACACACGGCTAAAATTTCTTCTTTTGCAGGAGACATATTCTTACTTGTTGCAGCTGCATCCCTTTTGAATGGGTTTTGCCTGTTGTAACTGCATAATGTCTCCAAGTCCCTGAAATCTGAAACAGGGATAAGAACTCCAGCACCTTTTTCTGAGGGATGGGGATGGCCAGGAGCTCAGGCAGAGGTGAGGGAAGGTAAATGGCGGGGGGGTGGTTGGGGCAGGAGAGGTTGGTTAGGTGGTGGGGCTGTGGCCTAGTGCAAATGAACAAAGATGTAGGAGGTCGTTTCTTCCCCTTATACCTAGTTTAAGAATAGTGTGTAAACGCACATACACAACACATCCCTCCTAGCACTGGGAATCCTCTTCCTCCATCCACTTTTTTGCTTTTAGAAGCACTGCGATCCTATCCAATGCCCTTCCCAAGGAGAACAGCGGGATCTGAGTGTGAAGCCCAAGGGAAAGATGAGTGATTAATTCATGGACTATGGAACCAGTGTGCGTGTGGGGGGCTTCTCCCTCCTTGTTTGAGACCATTGTTCTGATGTTTGCAAACGAGCGTGGTAAAGAGTGAGCAGCTAGAAAACTGAGCTGTTACCCACCCAAGCTGGAGGGAAAAGCTGTCCTGAAAATGGAAGCAAAGCGAAGGCAGCAGCACAGCACGTACCACAAGAAATGCACCGACTCCGTAACAGAGCCATTTATACCGATCTGATTACGCTGCAGTTTTAATAAACCTCCTAGGTAGGCTATGCGTATATCATGGATGCTGTTAGCTGTTCAGTAAATATTTCTGAGTTTTGTTTCAGGCAAATAGGTATTTGCAAACTAAACATGTCTGAGGATGGAAAAGATCTATGTTAGTAATGCATGCCCAGCATATTAGAGACCAGCTGAGTCTGCCTCATCTTTATGTGATGGCTGTCTGAGAACGAGCTTCCTAGCAATTCTTCTTTCTCTGAGCCCCAGGCCTTTAAAGGTTCTGAAAGGGCAGCAGGCAAATACATACGTGTGTACCTATGCACACCTGGATGGCCCAGGTTATTATAGCTCAAGCGGCTGACGCGTTTGATCACTGCTTTGACAGGCAAGTTGCTGCCAACTGGACATCACTGTGTGCCAGTCTTATCAATCAAGGTGCGTTATAGACCCTGTTCTTGTCACGTAGTCATCCTTTGTGTTAATAGTATCCTGGTCCGCATGGCTGTTCATGGTATAATAAAATTAGTGAGATGTTTTGAAGAAGTTAAATAGTCTACATTACTCACGTATGCCAGAAAGTACTTATTAGTGTTATATGAAGAGACAATTTGGACTCAATGATTATCCATGTTCTACACGCCTTCTTTCTCAAGTCTGATCTCCTTGTTGTGTCTTCTGCTACAACGCTGCGCGTTTTTTCAGATTGTGTTCGTCTTAAGTCAGCTAGTGAAACGTGAACAACTGGTAAGTTTTGTCATTTGGTTTTATACGGTGGTTGTGCAGAGTGACAAGGAACTTAATTGTCCTGCTGTAACTGAACTGGTTGCCAAGCCCATATCCCAAACGTGAGGGAAGGGAGAAATCATTCCTGCAGAAAATTAAGGAAGTGATGATGGAAATATCATATTATTTTTTGAATTACAGTGTCGTGTAATGTTGCTGTTGACAAGGGCATCGTAATCTCTTCTGCAAACAACTTTTATCAGGGATTTATAACTCTGAAGAAATTTGTCTAGGCCTGAAACTTGGCATCATCTCATTTAACAAAGTACTAAATTGTTGTCATATACGCTTTAAAGACTTGTATGTGTGGTGGGTGTTGATTTCTGTGATAAGTACAGCTATTTGCCCTTCGAACAGGTGACATTATGTCTGCTTTGGGGGTTTGCCTAGACACAAAAAGATTACAAGGACTTAAAGCAAAAGCACTCTGTATAGAGGATACTGAGAAGAAAATCAAAGTGAAAGAACCTTTAAAATGAGATTAGCCAACAACCCTGGATTTCTGGTTTGGTGACTATACAAAGAAGCTGCAATGCCTTTAGTACAATTCCTGGGTAAAGCTTGCCTTTTCAGTAACGAACACTAAATGGCCCAAGAAGGCATTCGCTGTGGGCAGCACGTTAACACTTGCCACTCGTCCTGCTGTGAAGGAGCCTGCTAATTGTCTCAGCTGCTTATGAACTGGATTTAACTACAGCACCAGTCACAAAGAATTTACTGTAATATATTCATATTGGTCTTTGCTTGTTGGTTTCATAAAATGTTCGTATAAGCTGACCTTTCTGTTTGGAGGTATTAGAGAGGGACAGTGATACCGATGCAGCACCTTTCATGTAGTCCTTATTATATAGTTTTCAAAGGCTTCATTGATAAGGGATTCAAGGAGGAAAGCCATCACAAAAAAAAGTTTCTGGTTGTTTCATAGCAAGATGCACCTATTAGACAGGATGTAAATGTGTTATTTTTAAGATCAAAGAACAGGTAGATAGTTTTGAAATGGGCTCGTTAAAACTATAACAATCTGATAAAGCTGACTGCTGATTTCTGGTGTACAGTTAATTGAAAGGATATTTAGCATTGATTTGATACCTCTCTATAAACATTCTCCCCACAAATAAGTGGAAGTATAGAAATGCACATCAACTTTATTGGTCATCAGCCATGCTCTGTCCAGTATTCCAGAGTTCATGATTCCCTTTGCTGCCCCTGTAGAAAGGCTTTAAAGCTCACTCGGTGCACATTCAGACTTCTGGCATTTTGCAGTTACTCTTTTATCTTTATAATAAAACATGTATTTAACAACAATTAAATGTTGAAACAGCTTGCTGGCAGATGGGATGGATTTTCTATCTCCTGAAGTTTTCAAAAGTGTCTTTCAAAAATATGTTCATTTTATGGTCTGTGTTACAGAGAAGACTGAACTAGAGTATCATAGTGGGTTTTCTTTGACTTTATCCATATTTCTGTTGTCTATTTTTTTTGTTATTCTCTATGTAGTGTTTTCCTTTATCCTTCTAATTCCTACCTAAAATTACATGTAATACATAATTTTTAAGTCATGCCTACTTCCTTGACCAGCCAAATACTAAATAGAACTGGTAATATAGCTTACATGGCACAAATGTCTTCTGCCTTGAGAATCGGGAGACCCCTTTCTAAAGTCACTGTTGGCATAGTTAAATACACTGCGAGCCCTAATCTCTGATACTCCGTGGTAAGTTGTGCTGTGTCCTCACACTCAAATAATGAACTTAGCCATATTAGTAGACAAAGTGAAGATGCCAACTGAGGTTACTCTTGCATTCTTTAACTCAAGCACATGCGTTGCTAAGAAGATCCCATACACCAAAGACTGGTCTCAAATATAAAACTGAATTGAATATTGATTTTTATTTTAGTTCATTTAGGTTTTGTTTGGTTTTTTTTTTTTTTCATGGAGTGAAGTAACTGGTTTTGGTGCTTTGTATGAAAATTGAATTGCTGAGACACTAAGCTGTGGGATGTGGTTACTACTCCTCTGCATTAAGAGCCATTTAAAGAAATTTCATAGGAATTTTTATTATGCACTTATGTGTAGATTTAAATAACCTTTATTAATACACTCCATTGAACAATAACATACATTTTTAAAATGTCATAAATGCAGAGAAAACTTAACTACCACAGGTATGCAATGGTCACCATTTATAAGTGCAGCAAGATTAATATTCGCCATGCAACTGCATCTGAAAAACCGCCTTAATTCCTATTCTATGGGTAATATTGTAGTAATCTGTTAAGGGCTTATTTATTTGGCTAAGGCAGTTTGTTAAATGACTGTAGCAATTCTGGAGTCAAAATTATATAATTATGGAATACAGTAATGATTTGTTTTGCTTTTAAAGGACAAAACACTTGCCTTTAAATTAATTTCTAATAAAAAGCAGTATGAAACGGAGTTGGAAAAATGAGGTTGCTGGGCAGTTGTTATTATCTAGTAGTGACCTCTGTCACTGATGGTTTGCAAATTAATCCCTCCACCAACAAAACAGGAGGAGATAGGGTGAAAGGGCAGATAAGTAGTTTGAAAATTGGTTAGCTCAGTTTTCCAAAGAATACCAATAAATCACTTGATGTCCAGTTGGTGCTTGGTAAGAAGCTTGGTGTACCTGGGATCAGTTCTGGGGCTGATGTTATTAAATATCTTCCTCAACAACCTGGATGAGGAGACAGCGTGCTCCCTTGAGAAATCTCGAGGTGATGCTCAAGCGTGGGGGAAGAGGTTGGCCTGCTGGATCGCAAAGCTGCAGTTCAGAGGGACCTTCCCAAACCTGAGGGCTGGGCTGACAGAAGGTCCATAAAGTTCCGCCAGAACGGCTTTGCAGGCGTAAGCCGTTTGGTGACTCAACTGGAATTTAGAGACTAACATTTGTTATCATTATTTAAATAAATAATGTAGCTTTTCACGCTAACTTCACATGCGTTACTTCATCTCACTCTAACTCTGTTGCTCCACTGGGTATAGAAAAATCTGGACTGCAGGTGGAGCAGTGATTTGCACAGTGCATGCAATAGCTGCACTTGAGACGCATACCTCAAGGATGGGCTCCCTTGACTGTTCCTAGACTGCCTGAGAGTTATAGGCGAGGGATATTTATATGGCTCTACAAGGAAATAGGATCTGTAAATTGGTATTGTAGAGAGCAAGGCAGTCTGTCAGTGGACAATAGGCTGTTTCATTATATCAATGCTTTGTAACAGTTTGCTCTCTTCAGAGAGCTTCACAAAGCTAAATTCTACTTTGTCATTAGAGTAGGTTCATCTGTTATGTGGCCTCAATAATGTTATCTGGAGGTAAGCCTTAGAAAATGCCTTAAAATGTAAAAATGGAGGGATAATGTAGTGTTGTAGGTGTCAGTCTGATATCCATCACTGTGAGAGGTTTAATATCTTTATCTTCGTTTTATTCTAATTGATGAGCAAGTCTGGTGTTTGAAAAGCCCTAAATTACAGATGCTTATGTGATGGAATAGCTATTGTCAAAGTATGGAGGAAAACGGCACCCTATTGTTGCAGTCTGTTAAAAATGATTTGTTGAAAATTGACTTTGAATGTTCGTACTGGAGGTCAGAGTTCCCTTTAGAGGCTTCGTACTTCCATAGAAATATCTAGAATTGCTACAGATGTGCCTTGCTATTAAAGGAATGATTTTGATGTAAATAGTTACCTGGTAGTGCTTTTGATTCATTAAAATGGGAAAAATAAGTGGAGCAAAACAGCTGGGACAATTTCTGAGTAAATTCATCAGTCATTTGGGAACTATGCATTTAAAATACCTATAAATAATAGAATGCTCCATCTAAATGGAAGCCTTTTATTGATGTGTAAGTACAGTGTCACCCTGAAATTTCTTTTTTAACTTATCATTTCCTAGTGTTTAGAATCAGATCAGGCAAGTTAAATTATTTCTACTTTTTCAACTTTATTTTAACAGCATTATTTTGTATGGTGTGTGAAATGAAATTGATACACACAGTTGTTAAGCTTTAAAATTACTTTCAGTTAATAAATAATTGTTTTGGAAACTGTGCATTCACGCAATTTTTTAATATTATCTTGGGGACTGACAAAATAATAGGATAACTTTTGTGTTTTGCCATTGGCATCTGTAAATAGCCTTTATTCATATTCTTACAATATATTGTATTCCTTTAAATATCTTCTTTCCCCTAATGATGTTCATGTGACTGCTGATCCTACAGAAGAAGACAGGACGATGGAAACAGGGAGAGTGAAATACTGAGAACCCAGTTTTTGCTTTTCTTCATATATGTTTAGTTCTCCCAGGTTTACAAAGAATAAATAAATTGTTTATGTATACATAAGGAAATGAACATTTAGGTTTTTTTTTTTAAATTTTGTTTTAATAGATAAAAAGATGGCCTATCACAAAGTGAATGCAGACCAGAGAGCACAGGGGCACTCGCCGTACCTCGACAACGATGAGCTCCAAGCCACAGCGCTGGAACTGGAGTGGGACATGGAAAAAGAGCTGGAGGAGCCTGGCTTTGACCATTTCCGACTGGATGGTGCGGTCCAGCATCATCTGGGAAACTCTCAGAGCCCCGACCTTGATCTCGAGCCCATCCAGCCATCAGCTTCTCCAAAGGGAAGATTCCAGCGGCTTCAGGAAGACCCCGACTACATCTCACACTACACGAGACAGGCACCAAAGAGCAACCGCTGCAATTTTTTTCAGATACTGAAAGTATTTTGCACTGCTTTGATTTTATTTATTTTTGGAATTGTGATAGGATATTATGCACGCAAGAAATGCCCTTCTCCCCCAACATCTCAAGAACCAAATAACCTTCATATCTACCATGAAATTCTCAAGGAAATCAAAGCTGAAAATATTCAACAGATTTACAGGTATGTGCCTTGATGTGTTTTTGTCTAAATGCAATCAGGTGCCAATGTTAAGACTCCTTGTGATTTGTTTTATGTGGAATCTTATTTACGAACCTTGACTTGTTCTTTGTGTTCAGTTTTCTCATGATGCTTGGGAAGCTTTCAGAAACATATATGAAACTAGAGTAATTCTTAACAGTGTGGATTTGTGTTAGTCACTATAGTTTTTGCTTTAGTAACATTCTATTGCTAAATATATTAATTTTCACTTTAGTGTACATGAATTGAAAAACATAGATAATTCAAACTGAATAGAAATATAGACAATAGACCAGCTGTCCTAGATCCAGTCGATTGTCAAATAACATTGTCGAAAAGCAAGATTTAGATGGTGTTTTGTAATATTTGGTGCTTCAAGAGATCCCCATCTAATCTCTGGCAAATAAGTGAATCCTGTGTTTTGGTTTTGTCGTGGTTTAACCCCAGCCAGCAGCTAAGCACCACGCAGCCGCTCGCTCACTCCCCCCACCCCAGTGGGATGGGGAAGAGAATTGGGAGGGTTTACAGTCAGAAAACTCGTGGATTGAGATAAGAACAGTTTAATAATTGAAGTAAAATGAAATAGAATAGTAGTAATAATAATAATAATAATATAATAATAATACGATAATAATATACAGAGCAAGGGATACACTATACAATTGGCTCACCACCCGCCGACCGATGCCTAGCACGTCCCCCAGCAGCAATCGCTGCCCCCAGTTTATATACTGAGCATGATGTCATACGGTGTGGAATAGCCCTTTGGCTGGTCTGGGTCAGCTGTCCTGGCTGTGCCCCCTCCCAGCTTCTTGTGCACCTGGCAGAGCATGGGAAGCTGAAAAAGTCCTTGACCAGTGTAAGCACTACTTAGCAAGAACCAAAACATCAGTGTGTTATCAACATTATTCTCATCCTAAATCCAAAACACAGCACTCTACTAGCTACTAAGAAGAAAATTAACTCTATCCCAGCTGAAACCAGGACAGGTTTTCATTCTATATGGGGAAGTAAACTCTTAGTCTGCATGCGTTTAGGAGGGAAAAATTGAACTCTGGACTCTGAAGGACTGTGGGTTTTTGGTTTTTTTTGAAGTACCTGTTTTATGAGTATAAAATGTTGTAAAGTATCTACTGACTGGGTTTGATTTTCATTTTTTTTTCCATGTGGAATCTTTTCACTGCTTTGGAAGTTTATATAACACATTCGTATCAGAGTATAATCACTTTTCCGTAGCAGTGAATGTGGAAGAAACTAGGTTTTCCTGCCAACTCTTGAAAGTTATTTCTATATGAGGGGGGAGATGCGCTTATTTCTGCCTTCTGGAACTGCAAGTTCCTTTTTCATGATAAAGGAAACGCATTGCATATTTTTTCATCAGTACCAGTTCAGAAGCAGCAGAACGTACACGCCTAAGGTTAGAAAGGATTGTTGTCATGGACATCCACAGAGTTGTTCTTGAGTAAATCAGAAATACATTGAAAGTAACCACAGCAGTCTTCTAACATAATTTGTCTTTTATTATATTTGCTAAACCAAGGCTAACATCCTGAAGTGGTTAGTACTGTGTTTTGAGCCAACAGTAAATTCAAGGGAAAAAATAGGAATGAAGGGTTTCATGTCAGTTTTCATGTGCTGAAGTGACTCTGTACAAATCTAATTATTTTCATAATGGGAAAGGGTATAGGTGATGAAAAATGTTGATTCTGAATGGTAAAAAATTAACCTCTTTGTCTTCTCAGAGAGTAAATTGAACTGAATTCTGTCATTAGGCTTAGTCACGAACAAAGTATTGGAACAAGCTAAGCCCTACTGATTGGGTATTACACAAATTACAGCAAATCGTTGCGAACTCTGTCAGTCTCAGGATAATACTCCAGTTCTTTGTGTTTGGGGACTGGGAATCGCTTGTCCTTTTATTATTTGAAAGGGTGGTTTAAAAACATCCCTTTTTAAACTCTTCATCGCTTTCAAACTATTTCAGCTATCTGCTAGGATATTAGTGAGAATCTGGACTGTAGGTGAAATGAATTACATGAATACTTTGGAACTTAAACTTACGTAGTGGCTGTCCTTTAATTAACGTAATTCTTAGAATTTAGTAATTTTTTTTCTATATAATAGCATGATTTCAACAAATGTAGACAAGCATTAATTCAGCTACCTATTGATTGTGTATGTAAATATGTAATCAATGCTTTTAGTATACCACGTTACCCACAAAATTTTTCTTAACCCAACATTTTGATCTGAGACAGCTTTTATCCCATGTTGTGGAAAGTTGCTTTCCCTCAACATCTGTTTGGCAAGAGTCAGAGCTACTGCAATGAAACCTGCGTCTGCGTAGCCCCACAAATATAGAACACGCAACATATGTTGCTTGGGAAAAAAAAAAAAACAAACCTGACAAAATCAATATATGTTATTGTAAGACTTCTTTCAATATAATATACTTGGAGTTAGTAGGAATAAGTGGCAGCTGCTTAGCTTGCAATTTCTCCAATGTTGCTGAGAATGACATTAATTTAATTTTCTTAGCTTACGACTTAGATCAGACTCAATAATGGTAAGGGATTTTGCTAACAGTCCTGTGAAAGGACTTAGGAGAAAATGTATAAAAGACACAGCAGTGCCAATTATATCACCCAAGCGGACATTACCTCCATGTTCTTGGAGGCCTGGAACGGGAACTTCCTATTGGGATGAAATCTGCTGCAATCAGATGATGCTTTGAGGAGTGGGACCCTCTGGGCTTCTAAAGAGGTTGCAGAAGCGCACCAGGGGACTTGGGTTGATTTTGCTGGGATTTGGACTGGATTCTGTGGGAGTCGAACGAAGCCTCTCTGCCAGTCTGTGTGTCATGGTTTAACCATAGCCGGCAACTAACCCCCACACAGCTGCTGGCTCCTCCCCGGTGGGACAGGGGAGACAATTGGAAGGGTAAATGTGAGAAAACTCATGGGTTGAGATAAAGACCGTTTAATAGGTAAAGCAAAAGCCACGCACGCAAGCAAAGGAAGGAATTCATTCACTGCTGCCCATGGGCAGGCAGGTGCTCAGCCATCCCCAGGAAAGCAGGGCTCCATCACGTGTAACGGTGACTTGGGAAGACAAACGCCACTCCAAATGTCCCCCCATTCCTCCTTCTTCCCCCAGCTTTACGTGCTGAGCATGATGCCATACGGTGTGGGATATCCCTTTGGTCACTGGGGTCAGCTGTCCCAGCCGTGTCCCCTCCCAACCCCTTGTGCCCCCAGCCTGCTCGCTGGTGGGGTGAGGAGCAGAAAAGGCCTTGACTCTGTGTCAGCGCTGCTCAGCAGTAACGAAAACATCCCTGTGTTATCAACGCTGTTTCCAGCACAAACCCAAAACACAGCCCCATACTAGCTACTATGAAAAAACCTACCTCTACCCCAGCCAAAACCAGCACACTGTGTTAGGAATGGAGGATCGTGTAGGATAACAGCAGTTTGTCTGCCCAGTTTGCCGAAATGGGAGATGCAGGCGTTCCTGTCCAGCTTCTCCTCTTGGTGAGAGCTCGTGTGCTGCTCTTTTGTCAGACCGTACTGGCCATCCACCTCCGCCACGTCCGTGTTACAGCATTTTTCCCAGCAGATATACTGGAAATCATTAGGTAAGAAAAGTCACTGTGTTGGCTTTTATTCCTTCAACTTTGCACCTTGCTTGCCGTGAAGTGCTACAGAAATTCAGTGCAATTTAGCACAGTGTAATTACTGCCCTTAGCCAAGTTGCCTAATTAACGATACAGCCTAAGTAAAGATTATCTCTGTAAGCCTTTTTGAACACCTCCCCTCACCCCCTGTAGGGAAGTGCTTACGATATTGATGATAAAAAGCAGAAATCAGTTTACTCCTGGTGTTTCAGAGGTTTCAAGAGGACTAAAGTTGTCAGAGGTGCCTGAAAGGGGGAAAGGGGTCACCACAAAAAACTGAAGAGTTTTCCTTACCCTACCTGTTGTGATTTACGTGCTGAGAAAAATTGGGGCAAGTATTAAATCAGCAAATTTAACATTTATAAGAGAAACATCCTACTTCATAGTATGACCAGAGTAAGCACTGGTAAAAACAAGCATAATTTTGCAAACATCACTGAGCTGATGGGAATCTAGTAGTAGTATATCTGTTTGTGTTGTGAATATGACTTCTCTTCAGTTTTCTTTTGGAAGGTATATGAAAAGGTTTTAGTTCAAGTCTGGTGTAACTTAGCTCCCACAAGCCTTCAGGGTGAATATGGAAAGGGCATAAATCCCACATCCAAAAGAGACCAGGCAGAAGTCGAGATACGGAATACCTCAGGCACTGTTTAAAATTATATCCGTAACTAGCAGAATTTACCAGGGCAACACAGATGGAGAGAGCTGGTAAAATTTGTAGGCTGAAAGCAGGCTGTCTCCTGGGACAGCTAGGTTGAGACTCCATGGAAAGATTGAGTTCTCGAAGCCCTTTTAGAGCGAGCGTGTCAAGAGGGCAGAGCTGGGGAGTAGTCATCTGTGCTTTGAGTCCGCGGTCTTGCTCCCTGCGCAATGCGTTTGCGGCTCCGAAATACAATCGTTAGAATAGGAAAAGTCCTGTTTTCGAAAGTGATGAATGTGTTTAGATGTGGAAGTCTCTAAAGTTTGTAATAAATGCTTAAGGTCTTAAGAGGCAGGCTTTCAAAAATACAGAAACACCCAACAGTTTTGCTAAGCACACTGTTAAATTCTCAAAAGTAAAGGAGCCCAATATTCAATGAAAACTGGCAGTTTTAAGCTACTTCTTAAAATGATACAGAGGTGGGGGTCGGTCTCTTCACCCCAGCAACAAGCGATAGGACGAGAGGAAATGGCCTCAAGCTGCGCCAGGGAAAGTTTAGGTTGGATATTAGGAAAAACTTCTTTACTGAAAGAGTGGTCAGGCACTGGAACAGGTTGCCCAGGGAAGTGGTTGAGTCCCCATCCCTGGGGGTATTTAAAAGACAGGTAGATGCAGTACTTGAGGACATGGTTTAGTGGTGGTCTTGGCAGCGGTAGGTTAACAGTTGGACCTGATGATCCTAAGGGTCTTTTCCAACCTTAACAATTCTATGATTCTATGAGATTCAGATTTCTAATGTCATTTAAGTGCATTTGAAAATTCAGCTGGTTTTTGCTTCTCACTGTATATAAAAAGGGGGATGCTAAAGAAGTGTATCTTTATCCTGTTGTGCATCTGCTAGATGCAGGTTAGCAATCCAATGAGTAGATTTATTTTTTTTTATTCCCCAGATTTGTGGGGATTTGTGCCATTTGTGCTGTGTAGTGTCCCCTCTGCCTCCTGGGTGATTGGTTTTTCGTGCAGTACCTTTAGGAAAAGCCAAGGGAAAAAATCTGAGACACCCTGCTCTGGAGTTAGAGGGAGCATTGTCACTGACTTCAGGGTTACTGTCACTAACGGCCAAGAGTTTGAACACCGTACCTGTTGCTAAGCTTTTGTATTTTAGACTAGTAAACATTTGAGGTTTGTGCAAACTGAACTTTGGTGAGTGTTTTCAGTTAAGGTCTGAGTTGAATATTATTAGAAAATCTAAAGGGACAAGGTAATGAAAGCACAAAAAGTAGCAGGAATACAGTCTCTTCAAAGACCTCTAATATTGTAGTAACTACTGCTGTCCAATTTGGTGTCTTTTACTTGAAGAAAATATGTTGTGTTGTATGTTTAACAGTGCGGAGCATTTCAGTAGGCGAGATATGAAAGGTGGTAGTTTTATATGAAATTATTTCAATTTTGTTCTTCCAAAACGAGGTAAAAAAGAAAAAAATCCTAATTTGTTTGGAAAATGTGGGGCTATCCTATTTATTTTATAGGAAGGTATATTTTTGGGGGGTTGACTTCTGTAAATTAAACCGATAAACAAAGATTCATGTTGAACAGTAAGTGTAAAGAAAAATGAACAGTTGTGTTGATGTCGATGATAATTCTAGCTATACCTGATTTATGAGAACAGTTAATTCTCTCAAACACTAATTTTAAAATTCTAATAGCCTTATACTGTGTAATTCCTTTCAACAGCCGTACGTCTCAAGTTATTGTCAGATTCACAGTCCTCTTGGATGGTTTTTTTTCATGATTAAGACTGGGGAGCCACAGATGGAAGTCTTTGCTCTGCTCTTCATCCAGTCTATAGGGCATCTCCTACATTTCAACTCTACTTTTCATCCTGTATATTCTCACTCAAATGCTTTCTTCGCTACCATTTTTTTCCCCCCTCAAGCAATAGGGAGGTTTAAATCCCTTCGTAATACATCTAGTTGTAACTAACTGTCCTTTGGAGGCATATCTGTTCCTTCTTCCAGCTGGTAATATCACCTGCGGAATCTCACAAATCCGTCTCTGGCCAGAATTGATTTGTCACTGGTGCCTGGTGCCATCCGTAACTTCAGCTTAATTCTTCCAAGGGCTTTGGGAGAGCAGACAGCAACCGCTCTCCTATGCGGTCATGGCCAAAGAAACAGAAGTGCCTATGCGGTGAGAAAAGGAGTTTCTGTGTTTTTTCTGAAAGTGAAGTGAGAAAATTCCATACCCAAGTGTTTCTTGTCCTTGATCAGTCCTAATTGGTGTTGGTAAAACCCTGGAGCTTCACACCTTTTTATCGGGTAAAGCCTGTGAAACACAGATCTAGCAAGCAGAGAGAGCCCAGAACTTCTCGGAAAAGTTCAGTTCTGAAGATGTGGACTGAACTAAATTTACAGGCTGCTGCTCGGCAAAATTGACTTTGCTGTCCCAGGAATGAGAAATCGTGGCAGGAGCAGAGCCTCTCGTTCTAAAGCAAGGGGGTGAGGAGAAGAAAGCAGGGCTCTGGTGAGTGCTTCCCTTAGGAAAGACCCATGTTGGCCCTACTCCAGTTCACAGCTACTGTTAATTGATAGCAGCACACTGACATCTACATGGCTGATGGTAGCAGTCTGCTGGCCTAGACCACTGCTCACTTTACTTGTGATCTGGGCGGTTGTCTTTGTGTCCCCTGCACACAAGCGAATTCTGGGTTTTGTCATGCCAGCTGTTGCAAAAAGCAAATCTCTGTGGGAACTCAACCTATTCCCTCCTGTATATCAGTCTCAGATATTTATTGTATTGCCATAAAAAATGCAAGTATTACATTTAGTCTGAGTCTGAAGTCCTGCTTACTACATCTTTAGAAACGGGTGTTGGCACGCTCCTGGGTAACTGGGAGCTAAGCGAGCTCTCTAGATTTATTTCATTCCCACACTCTGTAATCACTTGGGATTCTCTTTATTCACATGATAATTTTGAATGTGTATTTATAAGTACAAAGCCCCTTTTGAAAGGAGATAAGAGTAATGTCAAACAAGTGAAAATTCCCACTTATCCTCCTGTTACCTCCCCAGCGAAGAATGGCTCTGAGAACATGGGGAGGTTCTTTTGTGGAAGAAAGATGCCCCGCATGACCTGAGCGGTGTCTGTGGAACAGCAGCTTGATAAATTTAGGCTCCAGATACCCACTTATGTCAAATACGACTTTTTTTAACCAAAAAAATAGGTTATATCTGTACTTCAGAGGTGTTAATAGAAAGGCTTGTCTGTTTTATAGTTTTCTTTGGTTTCATTCCATTTGCCTTTTTTCTTTTTTCTTTTTTTTTTAAATTTGCCAAACATAGCTCTTTCATTTGTTTTTCTGTAGATGAAAGAAAGAAAGAAGCATTATATTGATAAAATGCTTGACAAGGAGGTGCAAGTTCATTCCCTTTAGGGTCAGTTACAGCATATGCTTATAAAAGTCCTCTTCTTTTTTGAAGAAATGTCTTAGCTTATGGTTTGCTTAACATTATAAAGACATGTTTCAAGTCCACTATGTGGTTCAATGAGAACAATTTTTTTTCTCAGTTTATATTTTTTAATGGTAGCCATAAAAATATATTGATTTTTTTAGATGTTTGATTTGGGAAATCATTTACAGTAAAGTCTGATTGTTGTATTAGAACTGTGTCCTTTGTAAATGAAGTACATAGTGTTGCCTTAAAATAATTTTTCTGAGCAATGCACCAGTGATATAGCAATGAATTAGACCCAGTAAGCTGTATATTCACCTTGGCATCATAAGCCATGAGTCCCTTGATAAATTTCCTTATCTGTCACAGCCCACACGAATGGCTTCTGTCTCACTGCTCCTTTCTCAAAAACAACATACGGTTCTGTGCTAGGGAGAATAGAAGGAAAATCACGATTAGGCCAACTTACCAGTTCAGAAACTCTTTAAAAGACAAAAAAGTATTTTTTGAGATATAAGAAAATAAAAGAGAGCTTGCCCAACCTCTGAGACCTTTTCTCAAAAGAAGAGAAGCAGGAGGATTTGCGTATTGTATGTGATGTCCTTGGGTGGACATCATGTGTCATCAAAGCGAAAACTGAGAATGATGCTTTTGAGTATTTTATTATAAGGGTGTTGTTCCAGGATGTGTATTTTGTGGAATAACAAAATGCATAGATGAGCTAATCAGGAATTTTTTAATTTTTTTTTAATTACTGTTTAGTTTTTTCCATAAATCTGCCTTTTTTGTGCTACAGTGTCTGTTGCCATGCAGCATGGACAGGCTCAGGGTGGGAGTTTGAGAGGGGCAGGCGGGGAGAGCTCGGCACTGCTGAGGGGTCACACGGGCCGCAGGGGACTGAGGGTCGCAGTCCTGCCTTAGGTGGGACAGGACCTGACACCAGAACTTCTCCCACTGGAGTGCCGTCCTGCACAACACCTGCGTGTTGGTACAGCGCCTCGCAGGTTCTAGGAAAAGGAACGCTAGTTTTTAATAGGCTATAGAGTGAATTTTGCTCTCATTACTTATTTCTGGATTGCATAATCTTACTTCTTTTAAAACTAGAGATTACCTTGCCGAAATTGCCTCAAACTCATAGCAGAAGCGTGGTTAGGTTTAGAGAGAGAACCAATTTCCATGGCCATTAGCTGTCTGCCTCTTTACCGTGACTTCTGAAAAGCATGGGGCAATTTAGTGCCAATCAGAACAGCAGTTCTGAACGGTGACAAGTACTACTTTTTCTAATAGACGATGAAATGAGCTGTGCCAGCATGGGTGAGGGAGTAATTTGCTTTTTAAAGGTCTAGCATACCTTGTTCTTGCCTGCCTAGGCTAACGGAGAGATCAGGGAGGGTCTGATGATACCTTGAATCCTCCTGGTTGCTGGGCTGCCCCCAGGACATCGCTCTCTCCCCTTTCTTTGCCTGTAGCTGTTTGGTGCTGTTTGGAAAGCTCAGATTTTCACGGGATTGTTTCTGTTTCAGTATGACAAACTGATGGTAAAACATGTATGAATTTTAAAAAGACATACCTTTTAAAAAACTTCTGGTGAGTGGTGGGCTCTGTACTTGACTTTACCTGAGAAAGAGAAATACTTGACTAGACATTTGTGAGCGATTCTGACACTAATGCTGGCTAAAAGGCAGTATTTAGGGGCAAAGGACTTATTTACGTTGCCATCCATCAGTTTTATAGATGTAACCAAACCGTATTTCTTCTAACAGAAAGAATCTGAAGGAAAAAAGCACACAGCCTGTTGAGATGACAACCGGTTTTCCTTTTAGGCCAATTGCTTCCAATGGGGAAACACCAGAGGATACAGAAATCGGACAAAGTTGTCCTTCGCTATCCAGTCCTTGCAACTCAATACAAGGAGAATCAGCAATTTTGGCTTGTGATCCCAGGGACATACTTATAAAGATACTGAGAAACAAACCTTCCCGAACAAAACCCCTGAACAATTTAATTAGCGGTGCTAGATACGCCAACTATCTACTAATTGCCTGAACAACTCTAAGAGTTTGCTCCTGCTGAGTTAACTGTGTTGGCTCTCAACTTCCCGGCGATACGGTGTGCTCGGAGGGTGGCTGTTTTCTCCGAGGAGATGGTGGCACGGGGCATAGCAAAGAGTTCTCTTGTAAAATTTCTTAAGCACCAAACACTCACAAAATCTTGTTTAGGATGCATCTCTCATCAGCAGAGTGTAAAACTGAAGTCTGTTGGTACTCTTGAGATAGGGCGTTTGAGTGCAGTGCTGCAATTCCACGGTACGCACGGCAACAATTAGCAATTAGTTTCCTGCCTGTACACATAAATCAAATTAACAAAGCCTCGAGGGGAAAGAGTTTTCTCAGCCCTCTTTGGTGGTGCTTTGACATCCAGTTCCCTACAGTCAGCACCTATGACAGCTATTTGCTAGAAGCCTGCTAATAAGTCAGACTGTTACCAAATTTACTGAGAGCAGCAGGGCTGCAATTTGTTGTGCGGTATTAAGTTACTGTTCATGCAGCGTTCGTAACTGAAGGCTACTAAGGAGCATTGCTAGGAATCGATCGGAGATAATGAAATTGATATTGTCTGAATAATAATCAATTTTAATAATAGTCTTCTACAGTAGTCTTGCATTAAGGGGCTTCTAGTCTCAGTTCAATTCTCTTTGAAAGCTGATGAGTTTCTAAAGTGTAGTAGCTGCCACACTGAATCAAATATGAAATGTATTGAAAAGCTGGGGCTTTTCCCAGTAATAGTGAAACTTGTACGGTGTTACACTTTTCAGAATTAAACAACTTGGTTGGCTTTTTTGAATTTCTAGAGTACTCTTTATGGATAAGAAGTTAAATAATGCAGGAGGTCGGTATGTATGCCTGATTTTTCTCAGTCTCACTAATGGTTGATCTTTAAACATGCGAGAAGTCTCATCCTTCATATAAGCTGGTGTTGCCCTTGGGCACGCGTTACTGACCCAAATTCACATACGTACGGTTTCCTGAGGATCTCGTTCCTGTCCAAGTTAAAATACTGGCTCATTCTCTCCTTATTTTATGAATATTTTTTTAAGGGTGAAAAGGTTGAAATATTCCAGTTTGATGAAATTTCCTCTATCCGTTATCTTTTTCTTTTAGTAAAATATAAAAATTGAAAATTCAGTTGAAATGTCACTACCAAAACAAAGTGTTCAAATGACTCAGAAGTAAAATTGTTTGGAAATCTCGTTTCTTGGAAACTTCAGGATTTTTATTCCTAGTTGGGGAATTTTGCGTGCGTGTTGACATTTTCTGCTAAAGTGCTCTCCGGTCCTCAACCAACTTAATATCTTTGTTTAGCTTTTGAGAAAATTGGTTACTTAACAGAATGGAGAAAATTTAACAACCTTCATCTTTTCAGCTGTTGTGCCATTTTTCTTTCTTTTCCATTGTTTCACAGAGACTTCCTTGTACCAGTGCTATCAGAATCATAAAAGCTCAATATATGTAATAGTCCTCAGACCTTTCACTTTTAGTGAGCAGACGACGTTTGAGGGTTTTGTTCATTTACCTTTTTTAATGGCTGCTCAAGCTTCATTAGCCGGCAGGCTAATTAAGTGGGTTGTGTGAGGCTTAAGGGAGAAGGTCGCTATTGCTGTGGGGGTTAGGACCCCAGCAAAGATTGACTTCTCTCCAGATAATTTCAGAAAGCTCTTCAGAGAGGAGTTTGTATGAAATGTAGTATTTTTACTGAGATCTGGGTCTAGAGAAAGGAAGTAATTTGGGATGTCTTTCCTGTGGAAGTTAGGGGATGGCTGAAGACTGATGCAGGAACCCTCCGATATAATACAGAATTGACCAAATGGCCAAAGTTTTGAAGTACGCTACCTTGACTCAACTGTCCAGTACTTGTGTTATGCTCTGTGCAGTAACACATTTTGCTGGTGTTCAAGTGACAAACTGGAGCCTATAGATTGGAGAAGCCCAGGAGTTCTCCAAAACGTGAAGAGGGGAGGCAGCGGGAAGAAGGATTGATAGTTAAAAATAGATAAGGAGTCCATGAAACTGTCAGTACGCCTTTGATGGAAATTGTTTTCTTTGTTCCAGCAGGGCAGCTGTGATTTAGCAGGGAGCTCACATATTTACAGAGATGGTCGTGGCCGAGGCAGGAACGTGTTCCCAGCGGTTCTGGAATCTGTTTCCTGTCGGAGGCTGCGTGAGCCAACGCAGAGGCAGGGCAGATTGAGAGCATTTAATTATTTAAATAGCTGGCTGAGTGCTATTTGCCAGCAAAAGGTGGTAGCTCTGGGAAGTTGCTTGTTTCACGGCCATTTGTTAGTAATAGTTATTGAATGCTTTTATTTTTAATAAATGCCAACCTAGGTGATGGGCCCTGTGATGTGCATTATTAAATAAATAGACGAGCCTAGAAAAAGGCCATACGGTCATGAATAAAGTTTCCATTCCCTGTCAACTATTTAGGGAACAAAGCAAGAAACTGAATTATTCATGATATGCTTAGTGCAAGGCAAATGGAACCTGCCGCTGTGTTGCTAGCAGTGCAAATGGTGACTTAAAAAATACAAATGGTTTTCTTCTGTATTATCATGCTTGTTTTTCTTTGCTAATATTTCTAGAAACTATTTAAAAAAATTAAACCCTGTGACAAAAAAAAGTTAAGTCTGCATAGTTCCTCAGAATCCTAGCACAGACCCCGTGAGGGATTTTGTTTCTAAGTTATTCAGCCTATGTGCTAAAAAGATAGACAAGACATTTGGAAGTTAATACAGGTATTCCTTTTGTTCTCGTGGAAAACTTTTTTTTTTTAAAGTTAAGTTTTGTAACGACTGTTTCCTATAGACAGAAATATATATATATATGTATTTATATAGCTGTCCATTCATTTATATATATTGGGGGTTTGTGCATATGTGAGTACATAGATCTAATTTTGCATGGTAGCCGAAGTTCTGTCATTTATAGTACCCTTCTCGAAACTGTCATATATTCTAGTGCTCAGTACCGCTTCTCCCTGTGGTCACGGCTGAAACCTGGTTGCCGCTCTAACCCCAGGGCCAGGCGTACTTCTTGTATTCATAGTTCCTTTGAAACTGTAAGAACTCAAAATACTATGATGGCTGTGTTATAAATGCCCCGAGAGTTATTAAGGAGACAGTTCTGCACAGGATGGGCCTCGACTCCTAATAAAGTTACTTGTTTAGTATTTGATGAGATATAAATATAGGTTGGGTGGCTTATCTCATTCATACTGAAATATATATTGTATAAAATAAAAGATTAAGTTAGTTGATCACAGTCAGAAATATTTCCCCATGAAAATAGACACCTGGGCTGCTTAGTCTGGTGCGCCAAAAAAAAACCCAACAAGAACCAATGGCTGAAAGATCAAGCATTACATTAGAAATAAAAGTATACAGCGCAGATAAGGTGATGAATGGAACAAATTTCATTATGACTTTGTTATGTTGTTGGCTGTTCTTTAGCCAAACCGTCGTTACAGTGTTCAACACAAGGCAAAATATATGTCTGTGGCACAGAAAAGGCGAGGTGAGATGATTTAGTGGTTTCTTTCTAATGTTTTTTCCAGTCTCTGTGTTTCATCAGTCTTTTCAAAGATTTTATTGAAGCATACTGAGATCGGTCAAATTTGTTACATCTACAGGAAAGATCTTGGAGTGCAAGTTTGAAAACCAATAGTACTTTGGATGCGGAATGAGTTCCTCAGAAAGTAGCGCTGTTCCTTCTTTTTCCTAATCATAGCACAAGGACAATATGAAAAATTTTCCTGCTTTCAGATACAAACCCAGAATATGGATCCCCTCTTTTTTTTTTAATTCCTCAAAGGAATAGGAATTTTTTTTAATAGGATTTTTTTTTTTTTTTAAAAACAAGACAGTTAACTCTGAATTTTTGACCACATTTTTACAATTGGCATCTATGAACTGAGGGCTGGCGTACAGCCCGCATGTTTTGGTGTCCATACCTCCGAGTACCCGGAGCGGGAGATGGCAGCTGGAGGAACACAAGAGGTGATTTCTACATGTGTGCTGCAGCACTTGGAAAAACTCTTAAATGAAAGCGACTGTGTTAATGCAGCATATGCCTATTCTTCTTACATTATGGGTCAAGTAAACTACCAAAAATCTTAATAGTAGATTGAAGAGGTGGCACTCCAGTCTATCGTCCTGGTGGGAGTGTGGTCCTGTTCTGCTAACCATCCCACTGCCTTCACGTGGGTTTCTGGCAGAGAAGAAAGCAGGTCTTAAAATACACTTTAGAGGCTCGAGGCTGCACCGATGGCCTCTGCCTCTTGTCAGCTATGGTCAGATGAGACTGGATTCTGCAGTTCTTCATCAGTTGGCTTCTAAAAAAAAGCAATGATAATTTCATCTGATAGAGGATGCTAGCATTAAACTCCTAAATTTTTGGAGTTACCACTTTTTTTCCTTTACTTTTGAGCTGTTTTAGCTAGGATGCCTGAGAGGGTTTGATATTAATATTCTCTTTTGATTAATAGACAAAACTAGAAGAGAGGATTTGGGCTGTGGCGGTCGCAGGAGCTGTGGCAGAGCCGGGTGCTGTCGTGGGGCGGCTGGAAGGTGCACGGAGCTGTTCATAGCGCTGCGAGGCGGTCGGGCGTTATCTGGGATTTGCAGCTCTCCACTGGCAAAACTTTTTTTTTTTTTTTTTTAAACAGACACTGTTAAAACAAGAATCATTTGGTATTATTTTAGAAATCAAAAGCTAAATAAATTAAATCCTACTTTGGTCTTATGGGTTTGGAAATTGGTTTTACATGCTTTCGTCACATGCTGGCTGGATTAATCTAACTCTCTTTTTACGGTTTTGCCAGTGTTGCTGCTGCAGGAATTGTGCACGGATTGCAGCGGCAGCAATGGTCGGCAGCTCCCCGAGGAAGAGCAAGGCTTGCAGAGGGTTAGGGCTCCTTTCCGTCTCTGTCGTTTTCTCCTGACTTACTGTGTCTCGAAGTTAAACAGGTCTCGCTGTTTGGGAAAGAGTTAATTGGATCAGGCTGAGTCATACCCAGGATTAAATGCTGGCAGTAGGATTGGATGCCTTCCCCTTAGTTGAAGTAATTAAGACTGACATTAAAGATCAAATTATCCCTTACCAAATTAGGGCCTTAGGTAAGTGAGAAACTCTTCAGGGACATCCCAGCCTAGTGCTGTCCCTGCCTCGCTAAGGAGGCTGGGGGGCCACCAGAGAAGCCCTGGGGTGCTCCGGAGGTCGGCGATGTCCTCTGGGGTCCAGACTCCCAACTCCTGGTGCCCTCCTCCAGGGAGGGGGTGGCGGCGTGCTGGCCGCTGCCTCTGTTCTCCGCATCCCAACTGGGACACAGGCGGGAGGAGGATTACGGCGTTGGCTTGCAAATGCATGAAAAGCTATCCTGGTGGCCTAGCGAGGTACAGAGAAAGGTCTTTGTGAGATAGCGAGTGTAACAGGCCTGGCCTGCACGTCGGTGCTGCTGCTTTGGCTGCAGTTCAGAGCTCTGGAGCAGAGCTCGCAAGCTCGGTTTGAGGCAGGCTCCTCCCTGCCATCTTCAAAACTTGTCATTTCTCAGATTATTTTGGGGGGGTGTCACAACTTTTCTAGCAGGACTGCAGAGTTGTACGTACCGAATCTAAATGTCTCGCTGCTGGGCTGCCTTTCCTCAGTTACCTTTGCTGAACCGCCTGATGGAAATCCCTGGGTCCTTCCCAGGCATCCCGGCTGAGCGGGGCACGCTCCTCCCGGCAAAGGGAATGATGTGCCGGGGTCTTCTGACTCCTGAGGGACCTCATCTGAGCCGTCTTCGCTCATGTATGTTTGTTTTCTCCAAAACAGCTGGCTGTCTTTGAGATCTGGTTCTGTTTGCTTCATCTCAGATAAGAGCAGCTGACATTTCTGCAGCACCTTTTAGCACAGGATGATAAATTCCTTTACACGCTTACTCAGAAATTATTTTATCCTCCAAAGAATTCAGGATGTTTGTGTTTGAAATGCGGTTACTGAATAATCCAGTCTACCCAAAAAGAATTAACTTTAAGATTAGGTTATATACTGGATCTTTTGGTGCATAAAGACATTTTAACAGCTTTTATTTATTGTATCTTAAACACTGGCTGCTGGCTGCATTATATTATGTGACTCTTCATTCAGCAGAGCTAGAAAACAGATTTATCTAAAGATGAGTCTTAAGTACTTGTTACATGCTGTTGTGCCACTCATGAAGAGTGACTTTGGGATGAGAATGGTGATATGCCACCAGTAATTCAAGATATATTACCCCAAAGGAAAAGTTGTTACTTTTCCTAGAATGAGGGGAAAGTAATTTTACACAGAGAAGGATGGTAATAATTGTCATAAGGCTTACTGTAGTCGTACACAAATAGTTTCCTAGTTTCTTAGGCCAGACTATGATACAGCATGGAAACAGTGCCTCATAAAACCAGTAAAAATATAACTTCAAAGAAAAAGTGTGACTTTAGCGAGAATGACAGGGCAGCTATTCCAGAAGCAACAACAGTGTATCATAGTATTGTCTGTTTGTAATCCTTTAAATAGATGGCTTGATAGTAATGGAAAATTAGTGTTTTTTTCTGGATTCACCTCCGGCTGGAAGATGCATCTTTATGCTTTTTTGTATGGCAAACAACGTATTAGCTTCTCTTTCAATTGTGAATGCTATTAAAGTTTGCCAGAAAAGCTCTTATTTTTCTTTGCCCCCACCGATGTTTCAAATCATGGAAACATTAGAATTTATTCAAGATTCGTTCATTATTATTATAGCTGAGAGGGAGATAATCAATCTCTTTTAGCATATTTTTGAGACAGTATTTAAACTGCCCTGGGAATATTTCAGAATACATAGTAAAAACAAATTATTTTTACTTACACTAGTATTTGAGCACTACCTTTGAGAGAGACCATATTCTACTGGATATGGAAAATTAAAGTGAATATTTGCTTACAGGTAATCATATGGCTCTGATTGTATGTAATGGAGGGAAGGCTCTGTGGAGAAGTCTTTATTTGATCTTGAAGGCAATATAACAAAGTTTTAAGTTGTTTACCAAAAAAAATTTTAGACTTACTGGAGATATTATATCTTACCAGCGTTGAATACATGGAAATGTTAAAGTACAGCTTCACAAAATAGTTACCTCTATAGTTGAAAGTTTGCATTTTCAGAGGAGACTTAATTATTTTGGGAAAATGATGATTGGATGAAGACAAGAAAGGCTCCTTGATGGTATTCTTCTTGCATTCCTTTCAGAATGTGTATTCTGTGATAATGGTTTGATTTCATCAGATTAATTACCTTTATTTGATTTGTCCTTTAAAAAAAAGAACTAAACAAAAGACAGGCGTGAATTGTTACATGAGCATTACTATGCATTGGGAATCAGAATTCAGACTGTTTGGACATGCTGTTTGGGCCCTTCTTTAAAGAAATAATCAAATATTTTACTTTGAATTCCTTTTTCCCTGAATATCATGTAGGATTTTTCTCATCTTCTTGTATCATCAGATTGGAGCAGAAGGGAGTAGTCGACTAAATATGGATTCAGCCATGGATGGGTTTTAAATTACTATGGTTCCAGTTACAGATAGAAAGAACTTAAAAAACATAATAAAGATGAATTATGAATTAAAATGCATTATAAGTATTTTAAGCAGTATATTGAAGATCATGAAAATGGAGCTGTGTATCTGAGAGGAGTAGAAAGCCGTGTGATGAACTACGGCAAATGACATTTTTTTAAATGCTCCTGAAGTATTTTCCCTTGTTTTTTTCACCGAAAGGCAGCCCCCCCCCTAGTTTTGCAGCTACCTTTCAGATGGTCTAAATACATAACTAAGTGGCATGAAGTTAGCTTAGTCTTCTTTCAAAGTGGATTTAAACATTTGTTCTTAATTCCAGTTTCAGGTTTCCTAGTATGCACTTATTTTCCTGGATTTCCCAGAGTTACATTTGTTCTTAATTCCAATTTCAGGTTTCCTAGTATGCACTTATTTTCCTGGATTTCCCAGAGTTGTTCTAAATTTGCAATCGTCTAACTGAGTTCAGAGTCTTTTATTTAAATTTTAATTATTATGGTTAACAGTGTGACCATTTTAATATTTTCTTTTTGTTAGGCAAGATGTCTAGCGTGTCTTGGCACACCCGAGCAATATGGAGTAACACGCTGGGATTTATTTTTTTACTTAAAAAAATTAAATTAACAATTAGCCATGGCTATACAAAATTTTGAGGCGGGTCCCGGGAAGATCAAATTAGGTTGCTTATAACGTTTATATGCACTTGTTTTTTGAAATCTTTTAGAAGAAATACTTCTGTGCATAGAAGGACTAAAACAACTTAAGACCATGAAAGTACGGTTTTTAAAAATCTGTTTTGTCACACATGTAGGCTGGAAACTCCTTGGGGTGATGAAAGCTTTTATTAGCTGTATATACAGTCGGCAGTGTTCTGGAGTCTTGAACTCAAATTCCTCTGTTTTGAGCCACTGAAATGCCAATAACCAGTAGTAACACTGCTTTTGTTTTCCTAAAATTAATGCCTGCGTGTGTAGCTTATGCTACTTAAATTTTGAATGCACACTTAGCCGTAATTGTATAAAATGAGAAAATTCTAAGCACAGAATTGGAGGGAGGGTGAAGCTACTGCTGCTAATGAAACCTTAATTGTTGAAGTTCGGGTTAAAGGCTAAATATTCAGAATTGTATCAGAGACTGCAGCCCCCCCTAAAACTTACTACTTATGCCATTTAAAAATGATTGGGCACTTCAGTTTAATTTGCTTGAAGGTGAAGAGCTTATAAGACTTATTTGAACCTAGAAATAATTCTGACGGCTAATTTTTACATGCATGAAAAAGAAGTTTTATAGTCAAAACCTTGACTTTTAGTATTGTAGAGCTGGAGCCCTTCTGAAATAAAAGTCCTAATGATTTCTCACTTAATTATGTATCTGAATACTTAGGCTGATACACATTCACTACCCTTGAGAGATTCATGTCTAAGTACCAAATACTGGATGCACTCTTTGGCTACCAAATCTGCTTTGCATTACCTCTCCAGCTGCACAGCTCTGCTAAGATCTAGGAGATGGATTCTCTTGTTGGTATTTCACAGCTAAGTTAAGCCTCCCCCACACGCCTCCTTCATTTATAAATTAACGGCATAAGCACATTAGACCTCGTTTGCTGATTGTGTAAAATGCTTTGGGGCAACTGTTAGGAGAAGTCCTTCTGTATTTGTAGCAGCATCCTTCTGTGTGCCCATCAGCGTGTTAGGTGTTCCCCAAATGCTTTTGCATCCCTGCGGATCCACAGTGCGTTACTGAGGAGGAAGAGAGGAGCTGGACCTTTCAGCCAGGTACCTCCCTCTTAGACGGCAGGAGAGCGGTGCTGGGACTGGAGAGATGCTGCAGCAGGCGGAGTTGCCCTCCAAAATGCTACGTGCCTCTTCTGGGAAAGGGGTGTCCCTGGGAAGGGAAAGGGGTGTCCCTGGGAAGGGAAAGGGGTGTCCCTGGGAAAGGGGTGTCCCTGGGAAAGAGGTGTCCCAGGCTGGCCTGAGAAACAAAGGAAAGTGCGGTCAGATAGGACAGGGCAGGCTCATCTCTGGCTGGTTGCAGAAACAAAATGGTGAGGGAGTCGTTAGTAGAAAGGGACTTGTTCTTCTTATTTGGTTTTGTATTAAACCTCTTGTTTTAATACTAAGGGGTGCAACATCAAAAACATTCTGCATCAGATGTGCTTCAGGCACGTTTTTGAAAGATTGTTACCCTTTGGCTACTGTTAATTCCATTTTAAATATGTTTATTTTCACTTAGAGAGTTCAGCTAGAGTTTGGATTGCTTCCCTGGTGAAGATAATTTGATTTCAGATTGCTGCAGTTTAGAGGAATATAGATAGAGGAAACATTCTTCTATAAAAGCTGCACTGTATCTAAATCATCCTATTCAGGCAAGGAGTTTGGTGCTAAGTTGCAAGTTATGTCTTAAGAGTGAATGATTTATGGTTTTGATACAATATTTTAAAATTCTGCTGCACATGTCTGTTTTTTAATAGCTCATGTGTCATCCAGCTGGCACATACTATGTCTATGTATGAAAGTGAATGTTGAAGTTAAAACGACTTAGGGAAATGGGTTTTCAGAAGCATGTCGTGACATTGCTATTTTTGCATCAGACATGCTAAACCTGATCCGAGCTCTCAATAGGTTGGCAGAAGTGTCAGGCTCAGACTACGCTGAACCTGTTTGAGTGTGATGCATGACTTGCTGATGCTGTTTTCTTGTTTACATAAGTGGATTTGCATGGCTTGGTGCTCCAAATGTTGGACTACTGAAAACCACCTGCATCTGCTGAGGTATTGAGACGACAACTCTGGAGGCAGGCCAGGTTTCTGCAGCGCTGCTGCTTACGTGGTTGACAGTAACATCTGGTACCGCAGATGTTGAATTCTAGAGAGCCATAATTATTTTGAGAGTAGGGAGAAGTTGTCACACATAGTTATTATCATGCTACTATCACAGGTATTAGAATCAAAGAGATGATTTTGTTCTTTGCTGACAGCATATGTTTTCTCAGCTTTCGAGATGTGCTATTTTGATGTCATGCAATATGCAGATTAAAAATTATCTTGTTTTTTTTTTAAACAGCTTGAAGGTTAAAGAAGAGCAAAGAGACTGTAAATGCAAAATTTTTTCTTTCTTCAGAGTACCAGTTCCATTGCAATTGTGATTGCTGCCAAAATACGCTTCATGCTGTGCCCTGGAGCCCCTCATAAATAAGCCTGTTGGATTTTGTACGAGCGGAAGGGAAGCGCCTTAGCTCTGTTCATCTCAGGTGTTAGGGGTTTGGGTTTGCTTTGGTTTGGTTTTTGAGTTTTTTGGGTTGGTTGGTTGTGTTTTAAACTCCCTGAATCATTTTCAGGCACAGTATTATTGGAAGGAATAAGACGGCTGAGATGTTGGGAATTTATGTATTTACAGAGGTATTATAGAACAAATTTGAATCTCTACTAAGAGAGATTTAACTCTATTAATAGAGTAATTCTGGAAATTTTAATTTAATTGGCCAACTTCATATCAGGAATTAACATCTATTTTTATAAGAACCACCTTTCATTGAAACAGGAAAATATTGTTACTTCTTGATTTGTTTACGGTAAATACCGAGTTTTCATCTTAAAGCTTTGTATTTGGACATCTGCACAAGTGGAAATGAGCATCTTGCAAAATTTCTCAAGTCTAGTCTGATGCACAGTAATGTTTTAACATTTTTTTTTTCAAAGCTTATGTTTGCAGTAATAACATTTGAAAAGTTCTTAGACAACACAAGTTTCTAATGTGGCTAGGAACAAACTGCAGGCATGAGCAAAATCCCCCCTCTCCCTAGGTCCGTAGGAGCCCAATCGAATGTACTTAAAAATCTTTGCACTGTCTAGGGCAAGTTTGTGGGTTTTTTTTGTTTGGTTTTTTAATCTTACACCTGCATATGATAGATATGGAGAGAATTTGAGTAAGTGGGACCAAATATGAGTGAGAGTCCCAAGGTAAAAATATAAGTACCATAAAGTTCTCCTAATGTCTTATTCTGCTCAGTCTAAATCTAAAATTAGTAGTAAGAACAATTTTATAATAATCTGTATTTATTCAGCATTAGAAATCGGTGCTTTGTTTTCTTTTAAAAGACAACTTTAATCATATCTTACTAAAAATGGGTGTTCATTATTTGGGCATCTGAATCCTTTGCCTGAAGTTACTTAAAAGTGTGTTAGTATTTTTCAGACTCATTGGCTTTCCTACCCATGGTGCTCCGCAAGCGCTCAGGTGGCCAAGAGGAAAGTGAAATCACAAACAGGTCACCGTTTAGTTATTTCTAAAATGGTCTTATTTTGCTGTCCAGACCTCTGTACTTTTAACTTGCTTTTGTCCTCAGTTTATATTTACATTTTAGGCTGCACTTACTAAGCCTGGTGAACACGGCGAGCTGCTGAGTGTGCTTGACAATCACTAAAAGAATGGCATGCCCTTCGTCTTATGGGGTGATGCTTTGAGTTAGTTAAGATGGCTTTTTACCCGCTTTACTAACTAACCAGTGCTCCAAGCCCTCCGTGGGTTCTTGCTTTTCCACTGTGGTGCCTGTACGTTGTTTTCCTTTCAAGTGGCTTCTCCCTCCTCACGTAATCGTTTCCTCCTTCGCACACTGCCAGTGCCCGAGTTTCCCAGGGTGAGTCATTATGTGGGTTCAACTTGACTTTGATGCAAGTGCTTTATTATTTCGCAATGTGCTGCATAGGAATGGTTACCATGAGACACATATTTTGTAACTTTCTGATATGGTTTGTTGATGCAACAAGCTTAAGCGATTTAACATCGTTTTCTGCCCTCTAGTTTTACTGCTGCTGAATGAAAAGGTCTGTTTAGTTTTATTCTCCTTTTTTTATTTGTGGAGCACCTTGTCTTTGAACGGTACTTATGCAGCGTGGGTCAATTTTTAGTTTCAGATGCTTCTCAGTTGCCCTGGTGTAACTACATCAGTTAACTGCAGACAAAAACTTGGGTCATTTTTACGTCTTCCATGGAACGTTTTTCCCTTGATTGTGTTACTGCGT
The DNA here is from genome assembly GCA_020745775.1 of Theristicus caerulescens. Taxonomy (NCBI): domain Eukaryota; kingdom Metazoa; phylum Chordata; class Aves; order Pelecaniformes; family Threskiornithidae; genus Theristicus; species Theristicus caerulescens. The sequence goes on along the minus strand of CM036565.1, from coordinate 2,915,314 downwards.
GCAACCAGATGACTTCCCATGCTATCTTCCGAGCTGACATGTCAACACCCTCCTGGGACAAGTTTCTTGCCCCAGTCCATTCCTGGTGTTCTCTACCAGCATTTTCTCCTGGAAAGTGTGGTGGCCCTTTCTTACTCCCTTCCATTAAAAAAATCAACATTGGCTAAGCTTCTATGTTAGTATTCCGCAGATAATTCCTATTCTACCTTATTTGAAAATATTGCACTATTTCAGACATACCTGTAATGATTTGCATGCTTACACATGATTACACGTTCATATTGTAATAGTGGCAGATAAGTTACATTTTAAAAGTGGATGATCTCAAAACATTGCTCCTAATGTGGTCCTGTGAATTACAGGCCCATTTGATTACACTGGAAGCTTCCTTGCAACAGCATGATTCAGATATGTATCTCCCTGTTTCCTTTTTTCCTTTTTTCTTAAATTTGGTCTTAATTCCTGGCTTAGTGTTCAAAATGTTCTTTCTGTGGTGGAGGAAGCATCAGAGGAGAGCGATACAGCAGCCACCTCACAACTGCGCTGCCCAGGCTCTCTTTGCTGGCCAGCTCTCGGCTGTAATTCCCGTTTCCCTGGGCAGCCCCCGAGTACATGGATCTGTGAGGCCATTCTACACTTTGCTTGTTGGGTTGTTTACATCTTTGTTTCTTCATTGTAGTCAAGAAATGAAAGCCTTGGAGTACTCTCAGATATACTTTATGAACTTGAGACTTCACGTGAATATATTTTATCATTACTTGTGATCCTGACTTTGCTGCTGGATCTCTACGTATCCATATGAGGAGCAGTGCAACTGGGAAAATCTCATTTAGAAAAGAACCCGAACTGGGCAGGGTTTTTCTTCTAGAATGGCACTTGCTGTCTTACAAACATTTTTCAAAATAAAGTAGGAGTTGCTTCTTTGTAAACTTTTTCTTGTATGCCAGAGAGTATTTCAGAACTGTTTGTAAAGACTAGATTTTGCCAGCCTTGCTGCAGTGGGTCTGCTAATTTATCGGTTAGCCTCCCTCAGGGGTATAATTGCCAGATGCTCTCTGATGCTCATTACACTGGAATCAACATCCTTATAAAATCTAGAAAGATAGACTGTAATGCTGCTACTTCAAATAGGGAAAAAACCCTATTGTCAGCACTACAGCAGTGGCTATCACATGTAACAGCAGACCTCTTGATTGCAATGGTCTTCTATGGAAAAAAAATAAGGACTAGTGAAGAAAAATGAAGTTTTCCAAATGCTAACGATATTTTTGCCTACTTATAATACTCATAACGCTTCACACATATCCCATTGATGATGCAATGTGAACTTATATTTTCAACAGCAGCGATACATGGGGTAACATGGTAAATTCTGCCCAATGAACATTAATCTTGGTATTATGTCTAAGAGAAATGTAAGAGTACTACTTATTATACCCGTAATTTCTGTCTCAGTTGTGGAAGGTGGGTTCTGAGAATGAGACAGCTGAGTAAGCTCTCCTGAAGCCAATTTTTAAATTGTTTCTCACTTAAAGAATGTTCTGATTTCAGACAAAGATTGGGTAAGAATCTTAAAGCTTAAAATATAATACAAGGTTAAATTATGTCAGTATCAAGCACTTTTAAAACATTGTCCTTTTTTACATGAGAAATGAAGAAAATACAAAATTAGCAATAAAAGTTGAAACACATACTTCACAGTTTATGCCCAATAATACAAAAAGGTGTGGACTCCAGTTTTGCAACCCATAATGCTGTTAATTAATTAAAAACAGCAGCAACAAAAAGCAAGAAGGTACACAGTAGACATTTTCAGCATCTTAACTTTCACAGCGAAGACTGTGTGAGTTAGCCCCACTTCTGAGGATCAATAAACTCCACAGATCAGGCATGTAATTGAATTAGTTTACTGCCTCCTATTCTGTGTCAATGCCAAATGCATCAGAGCATACTGTAAGAATTCACAGTCAATAATTATGGCTCAGTTAATGGTTGTATTATGCCTTGAGGTAAAGCGTTTCTGACTTCTGCAAAAATTTTTATTTTCTATAAGGCAAATGCGTATTTTCATTAACCATCTAAACGCATAGTTCCTTCCTAAATAGCGTTTAGCTGCTCTTCACAATATTTTTATTAAAAAAAAAAAAGGAGGCTTTCATCCATCGTTTTTGTGATAATTCTGCATAAAAGAAGAGTTGAGTTGGGTGGAGAGGGGAAAGAGCATACAGCCGCTTGTGGTGGCAGACGTGACATCTCTTGGGCCACAGCACCCTGAGGTGGCCTTGGAGATGCTTCCTTCAGAGAAAACTTTTGGCCTCCTGTCATAAGGAAGTTTTGCCACTTGTATAATCCAGTATTTTTTTTTCAGTCACCAAGCCTTTTTATTTTCGTTGAATCTTTCGGAGCCAAAGCCGAACTTAAACGCAGCCTGGGTGTTCTTGGAAGCAGGAGGAGTTGAGCTGTGTCCTCAGTGACAGTTAGAAATCATTTTAATGTCACCCTAAAATCAAGACATATTTAACCCGCACAGTAAACCTGGGAAGAAGGTGAAACACGTAACGAATAAGAAGATGGGTTGCTTAGAGGAAAACGTGTGAACGTAGGCTCCCACTCCCAGCAGCTTCCGCGGGCGAAGCAGCGAGTTCCCCCGCCGTACCCCGATGGCAGCAACGCCCTCTTGAAAGATCTCATCCCGATAGCTCTCGCAAGTATTTCCTTCCAGAGCTTAGTTATTTCAGGCTTTATTAATGATACTAGTTGCAGCCATTTCCCTCTACTTTCGCAAATGAAGTTTGAATAGCAGATCATGTAGAGTTGTAATTTAATAAAGAACATTATTTAATAAAACAAACTTTCTTATCGCTGACCTGTACTTTGCTATTCCTTTAATAAGTAGCTGTTCCCTTTTAAATTTGTAGTGATTAGTTTATCGCTGGCGATTTGAAAAAGACAACAAATACGTCTTCATTTTCTTTTTAAATATGGCTACAGCTTAAATTCAAAGAGATTACTTAAAAAGAAGATGAGAGGTTATTTATTGCATGTTCTGCTGGTGCAGTGGAGCACTGGGGAGCGTTGCCTGCTTTTGAGTTAGTGCTTGCTAGGGAGATCAGGGGGAGAAGGCCTATTCATTCTGTCCGAAACCGGATTGTGTTATCAGAACGTCTATGATGGCACATGGTGCGTAAAGGCACAAAACTTCTTATTGAAAAACAGAGAATGTTGGGTGTATAATAGCACCTGTATTTAGGGCGAATATGATTTTTCAAATATTTGCTAGCACACACGCTGCTTGTTTTGACAGAGACTACCTTTATACATTACTTTGAAATTTTCTTTTAAACTATTTAAGCATATGTACTTTTATCAATATACATTAGATTTCTATGGATTTCAGAGGAATTTGATTCTATTTTGCAGTTGATAATGTAATTGCTAAACTGCCTTCGGTGATCAATAAATCTGAAAACCAGAAATCTTTTCTGTCCTTCTCCTGCCTTTAGTAATATTGACATTATTAATTAAAAAAAACCAAACCAAACCAAAAAATCCACTTAGTTTAATGAGTCAGCTGTGTTCAGGTGAATAACTTTGAAAATTGTCAGCAAAACATATACATGATAATCAGTTGGTATGCTGTCATTGTAGTACGGAAATTTGAAGTTAACATGGTATTGATAAAACCTAGGTAGGTTGTTGCATGCCCTCTTCCAATTTCGATCATAACCTCTTTGTGTATGTATGTAAGATTATTATTTTCTTCTGGTATTAGTTTTAATAAATTGTTTGTAGCACACTTTTTTAAAGCTTTATTTTCATTTTGTTTTTCAATATCTTATCAGTGATATTGAACGTTATCAGACTGGCAGCCCTAGAAAAATTACAGCCTCTATCAGAATTCTCTGAAATTGTTTATTCCAGGTAACGTGTCTTGCTTTTCTCTGGAAGAAATTTTAGTCACCCAGAGGTTTTTGGTAGATTCCCCCCCCGCGCCACCACTTCTTGAGTGACTCGTGTCTGGCTGGTGGTTTTGTGAACTTCATGGGCAATGAGAGCCATTTTGCACTGAATTTAGACAGCCGTGCTTTTTATAACTTTTTGGTGATATACTGATCTCCTAAATACTTAGATCACTCTTTGGTTACTCTGGAGTAATTACTAACATTTTTGGTTGACTTTGTGAATTAAATGTGGGGTTTGCGATTTTTTTTTTTTTTTCCCCCCATGGTGGTTTTTGGTTTTTTGGGGGGGTTTTGTTTGTTTGGTTTTTTTGTTTTTTCCTTTCCTTCCTAAGACCATTTGTGTTCGGGTGGTGCTGAATTTAAACGAGTGCTTGTTATATTTGAAATAGGGGCAGACTTTGGATGGAGGAGCACTGGAACTCACAGCAGTTAAAACTGGAGCAGGCATTGATTGTTCAGCTCCTTTTCGATCTCCTGGGTTTCAAAGTTAGAGTCCGGATTTTGCCATAGCATCAGATAGGAGGACACCCATTTTACCAGGTCCAAGAGTAAGGACTGTACGTGTAAGAGATTTGATATGATTGACCCTGACTTCCAAGTGATTTTGAGGGTGAGGGGAAACGATGGTTTTCCCTTATTTTTCTGCTGGGGGGAAAAGCTGATGGAAATTTTCAAAATTTACATTTTGGAGATGAAAAAAGGGTAACGTCTTTTTAATAATACTCAGCTGCTATTTCCATTTCAGTTATTGACTGAAGTGAAGACTTCTGCCCACCTCTTGGATCCATACTGACTGACTCACTAGTGTTTTCTGTCGGTATAAGATGCGCTAGACTGATAACTAATATCCAATGGAGAGGTCACAATGGAAATCTTCGTGTAAAAGTAAGAAAACTTTTTCTGGTTACAGAAAGAGTCCTTAGGCGCGTTCAGATGCAGTTGTATGTATCTGTGGTTGCGACGTGCTGTCGGCGCAGGTGTCATAAAAAGTGAGGCCAAACCTGTCAGACACCCGTGTCGAGGATATATCTGCTTTTGAAACCATCAGTCTGGAGGAGACTGATAAGACGACCAAAAGTAATCTTGAGTTGAGAAAAGAGAGAGAATAGCAGGATTTAAGATGATAGGGGAGAGGTGTGGTAAACAAGACAGACAGGCTTGGGGATGACAGATTTGTACTTTTAGTGTTAATAAATAACATCCCACCTAACACAGCGAAGTGTGTGTCTGGTAATCCTGTGGTGACATCCCGGCAGCCCGGCCTGCATCCCTGTGGCTTTGTCCCTGTTGGTGGCATTTTGTTCTCCTGCCACCTCGCTCTCCGGGGAAGGCAGACAAGGGTTGGGCCTTTTGGTCATCCCCGTTGAGCATCGTGCTGTGTCTCTGCCAGACACCCCTGCTGCTCTGCTGCTTCACCTTGAGCGTAGGGGTGCTGCCAAGGCTCTGCTACCTTTTCTTAGGCAAGAGACACCCAAGCAGAAGACATGACGCTGCTGATGGTATCCTTAGCAGGCGCTATTGTATCATGATGGTTAGAGAAACAAAACCGTCGTTGTCATCGTATACTTGTCTGATCCTTTAACACCAGCCCCGGAGCCAGTTTGGTAGTTTGAGCTCTGAGGCAGGGCTAATAATATGTATAATACTTAAAGGGGGCCTACAAGAAAGATGGGGATAGTCTTTTTAGCAAGGCCTGCTGCGACAGGACAAGGGGTAATGGTTTTAAAATAAAAGAGGGTAAATTTAGACTAAACACAAGAAAAAAAATTTCATGATGAGGGTGGTGAAACACTGGAGCGGGTTGCCCAGAGAGGTGGTCGATGCCCCATCCCTGGAAACATTCAAGGCCAGGCTGGACGGGGCTCTGAGCAACCTGATCTGGTTGGAGATGTCCCTGCCCATGGCAGGGGGATGGACTGGATGGGCTTTAAAGGTCCTTTCCATCCCAAAGCATTCGGTGATTCTATACAGGACAGTGATGTACGTGACACCTGCACCCCAGGTACCTATTTGAATGTATAGCGCGGATGAGGATGCCTCGCAGGACATCTCCTGCTCTCTTTTCAGGAGGATTTCCATGGCTGCTTCCTTGCAGATCCTGAACCTACCAAATGGCTGGGATGTGGCACTCACCTATGGACTGGTTGGGGGTTTGGGCGGGGGTCAGATGGTTTTGTTTTGCTAATCGATTTCTGGTTTTCTCCCTACCTTTTACTTAGTATTTAAAGTATTTCTCTTATATTTACACTTACTAAGTGACTAGTGGTGAGCCACTGTCTTGTGCTGCCCGATCACACCTGTTAAAAAATTACACCTGTTCCTTGTAGATAAGGCAAGAAACAAATTACTCTGGGGTGCCTTTCTCTGACATTTCATTTGTCTTCCAGATTGTGCAAGGGTAGTTACCTTCATGCCAAAATTAATTACGGACAACTCTGGAATTGCTTAATCTGTCAGAAGCAACAGGAGAAGCAAACATTCGTGTTCAGTGCTGAAGGGCTGGGTGAATAAGGAATAGATGGGAATTTTCCAGACATAAATAGGAGGTTTTTCACTCCTATGTTCAGCTGGTTTTCAGAATTCCTTCTGAAATTGATGTAATTTCTGCTTTCATCAAAATTGCTTGACTGAGTCTTAAATTAGCAGGGTCACACTAGCAGATGGTTAAAGAGTTGAACTAGGTTCCCTTTTTTCTATAGTAAATTTAGTCACAATATATATAATGCTTATTACAAAACTATACCCTCCTTGGGTTACTCTGTTTCTAGAAGAAAATGATGTTTAAGAGAATAAATCTTGTATCAGCTGGATATCATCTTATAATCTAAAAAATGTAACTGGCAACTACATAAATTACTGTTATATTCTCAGCACAGTTTCAAATGAATGGCTTTATTCCTCTTAAAACCATGCCTGTGTGTCTTTTGCACCAGTAACGGTGTGTGAGGGACCGCTCGCTGTTTCCTTACGCTGCTATGCCAAATCCTCCTGTCAGTTTAAGTGCAGACAGTAACTTTAAACTGTATTTATGTGTTTGAAATGAGTCGAAATCCGAACGCGGGGTTGTGGCTTTCCTTGTTCTTTCCCCGGCGAGTGCCCCACGATGTGCCCTCCATCTGGTGGCAGGATTACGGCGGAAAAGGAAAGGATTAGGACTCCATTTATAGGAAGAAGTAAAAGCCTTTCGCTGACTGTTGATTTAACAAGGTAATATCTCTGCAGTCAGAAATGAAATTCTTAGCCTGAGGTTTTTCCAGAATAGGCTTCTTGTTTTTTAGAATAGTTTCTTTATATTATAGCAGGTGAGTGGGGCTTAAACGTATCTTATGATGTCCTTTTCCCCTCATCAGTGTAACCTGAAGTGGGGTTTGGCTCAGTGTTTGCAATACTCCAGACCCCTTTTCTCTGTCTCTTTACAGAAACACAGATCCTATGGTGTGGCATGCAGCAGCCATCCAGCGAGCGTGAGGTGGAGGGTATTTCTATTCCGTATACTGCTTTTATTTAGTTTAACTGTGATCTCATGCCTGGGCTAGAGGAGGGCAGCCATTCCTGGCAGCGTCCAAAACCCCATCTGTATTGAATATTGAATATCTTCCAGTGGGTCTGTGCTTGCTGAAGCCTCTGAGCTGCCACCACGCTCCCGCAAGAGAAGGGTCCCCAAAGGCAGCAGAGCTGGCCAGCAGCAAATGATTCTTCTGTCCGGGCCCTGTGCTGCAGGGAAGGTTGGGTCGCACCGCTGCAGCTTGCTAAGCATCGCATCAAAGGCGCGCGAGACCGCTGTCCCTCTGTGCCACTGTCTCATACCTCAATTTTTTTTTTTTATATCACATAAAGCAGAATATCACATAAGGCAGAATTGCCACCACCACGTGGCAAAATGATTCATCTTCTCTCTATTGTTGCTTGCTCAAGCAATGAAAGTGATTATATTAAAATAGGAATACTTTTTTTAATTTGTTATCTGACTGCTGAGTGTTCTTGGGTCATTTCTGTCACATTCTCCTTTGTCATCCTAAGAGCTAAAATATTTTTTAATAAAAGCTGAAAATCTGACATCATCATGGTATTCCAGGAGCTAAGACTTGAGATAAATGCAAAATAGATTTGCATGGCTAGAAACTTTTTATTTGTTGCTGTAGGCATTTCTATAGGAATTCAAGAATAAAGCTGGGGGGAAAGGCTCCACCGCGAACCAACCATGACATTTCAAGTACTCTTTGCTTGTCTCAGTAATAGCAATTTTATTCTGTAAAAATCTTGCCGATGGTTTATCACATTACACTGATGTGCCTAAAATGAGAGTTGTTGATAGCCAACGCTAGCTTGGCAGCTTGTTGCGTCTTGCGCTTTTGCTCCTCCGCTCCAGCTTGTGTTTAAGAAATTGCTCTAAGCTGTATTTTATATGTTTGAAGCACTGACTGGACCTTTTGGAGGGGACGTGCCAAAAATATTCTGAGTATTACGAGTAATAATAGCATTAATACAGTCAAGAAACCCAAAACCCTTCTGAATTTTTCAGTTATCACTTCTTCCTCAGTGTGCCTATGCTAAGAGATTGAAAAAATCAGTGTTAAAACTCATGTGTTGTTGATAGTCTCCCACTCTCAAAAATAACTCATTACGTTCTGTCCCCTTATGGTCATATGTATGATGCCATATTTATTCTGCATTCATCAGCTGACGACTGCAACCATTAATTTTAATAATGTTTCTAATGCTGTGCTTAGCAGGAATTATTTGATAATCTGAGCTGTAATAATTAGAAATACTTGCTTGGAGGTGGGTAATCAGATTATGTTCATCTATCTGTCTATTTCAGGCTTTTTAAAGCTTTTTATGTAAGTGACTTCTGTGGTTTCTGGTGTATCATTTTTATGTTTTCTTTATATAGGGAAGACGTATAAAAGCTTAAGTAGTCATCTACTGAGGGAGGCTGCTAGAAGGAAATATTTTGTATGTCATCGGTCCACCTGGTTTTGGAGGGTGGGCAAAATACTGGTTTGGTTGCTCGAAAGAATTTTGTACAGTAATGGTTCACAAATGTGTTTTCTGGTAGAAATGGGCATCTCTGGAATATTCAGCACTTCCTAGGAGCAGTGCAAGAGAATTACTCTTGGTTTTCAGCACTAGAAGATTTTGGAAGCGTACTGCAAATAATGCTTTCCATAAGGGCTGACATTTGATAGTATTTTGTAACGTGAGTGTCTTTGTCATGTTGTGGAACTGATGAATATGAAGATAGTATGTAGAAAGGCTTTGATTAATTTAAACTTTACCCTTTGTGTGGTACCATAACTTTCTGGGCTTAAATACAGGGGCACAGCTTTGCTCTGTAATTAACCCAAATAGGCAGAGTTCAGTGTATGTGAGGTGAGCCTGTAATTTTTTTATCGTAAGAGCTTACATTAAATTTTTGACCTTGTTGGAGAGTGGATTTTTTTTGTGGCTCTGAAAATGCTCCTGTAATCACTTTATTTCCAAAAGATACGAAGGAGCCATAAATTTAAATACCATCAGTAGGCTCGGTCGTTTCTCTGTGTCTTGGAAAATATGGGTCTTTAGTGTGTCAAAATCGAAATACTCAAGAATAATCGTTGCAAATGGCAAAAACAGGTGTTGCTTTTGTTTACTTAAACTTTTGAGTTGGTAACAAAATGTCTATTTTTTTCCCTTTCAATCTTCTTATGTTTTTGGCAGCTGTGACCCTGCAGAGCTAAAGGGGCATTTCACAAGGAAAGCCGGAGAAACAGGTGAATATGTTTACCCAGCAGGACAGCCTAATGTGTGTTTTTCCCCTCTTTAAATGGGAACTAAGAGCAGCTGAAAGCTGTTGTGGGGCTTTCTCCCAGGCTTTGGTGAATGCGGCTGCCCGCTGGAAGGAGCAGCCCGTTGTAGCTGTGTCTCCTGGGGCTCGTGCTTCATCTGGCAGGAGACAAGTTGAACCGTAGCGAGACGCGTCCAAGGGTCGAGAAAGCAGGTTGCGTTCCCAACGTCTTGTTTGCTTGCTGTCATCAGGAGTTGCATTGAAATCTTTCTGCAATCAGCCTTAAATTGGCAAATAACAGTGGCAGATGAAGCAGTTGTCAGGCTGCTTCCAGTCACAGTAGTTGACGTGCACGCTCCCTCGCACACCCGGGTGTGCGTGGCTTACCAGTTATGCCTAGAGGTTTGTATATATTCTATATAACTCTCTGACTTTTCAACACAGAAAACGCAATTGTTAAAATTTGCTTTAAAATTACATGTTTATGTAAGAGACCTGCGCTTTTATAGGAAGAGAAGTAGGTATTTTCTTCTCACGGATAATCTCCTTTGGGGTTTATCCTTAATTTGGTAACCTGTGTATTAACAATCATTATTTCATGCATCATCATTCTGGAGATACAAACGGATAGGAACAATGTGCCTTTGCATGCCTTTAACTATGTGCTTTTCTGTGCGTTCACCAATGCAGATGTATCTTTGTAGTGTAAAAGCAAGTGCCGGTTATTGAAAGCTGCTGTAGTTGTAGGAGATAGCCTACTTCATTAAGTAGAGACCACTTGGTCTCATTTCATGTCATCTTCTGGCTACTTACTGAGTTTTTAACCTGGTGGCTGGAGTCCTGCAGTTTATTTTATCTTATTAATAGCACACCTTTAAAAGGTCGGGCCCATTCAGCTGGAAGATTTTGATGTGGTGATTTCATTTCAGGAAACAGAATAGCCGCTGCCTGCTGTGGGTGCTAGAGAAATGCTGGAAGGGACTTGTGTTGGATGGTGGCTTGTTAAAAGATTATAATTAGTCTTAGGGAGAGGACTTGCTGCAGAGAACTATTTTGGTAGCTAGTTGATGAGCTGGATTAACAAATATATAGTGTTTAAAATGTGTAAATAAGCCCAGCCTGTTTTGATTGAGGTGGGTTCGTTGTTCCATCACCAGAGCTGAACGCACAGTAATTTTCAGATGGAGGGCAAAGGGGTAGGGGGAGCGCTTGGGCAGCGATCCCTGCAGCGGGAGGCGCAGGAGTTCATTGGGTGAATTTCCAGTACTGATAAGGGAGCAGCAGATTTGAAGGCAGAGCGTTTGGTGTGTGTCTTGAGACTTAGGGCTGAGGCCTGAGCAGGTAGAAGGGGATAAACCGTTCAGGTACCGAAGGGTATGACGTGTCTTGTCCTCAGAAACACGCGCTGTTGCTGACTTGCCAGTCTTCCACGGGAAGATTTTATAACCAAGGAGGTAACAGGCTTCTAAACCAGCTACTTAACTCTTTAATAAAACTCCTACATATGTGACCTAATTTTCAGTGCTCATCATTTTTAATTCAAGATTTCATATGTCTAAATATGGGTCTGGGATTCTAATGTTAACCATCCTTTAAAAAAAAAAAAAAAGAAATCTCGGCCGTGCGTAATTTGATTAATTCAGTTCTTCCAATTGCTGATAGGTATACTAAATATATATCTAGAGAGGGTAATTTTGTTGATGATTTAAGAAATGCATCCTAGCAACGCACTATACACTCAGCTATAAAGCTATTGTTGTCTTCATATAAATGTGTCATTAAACCGCATATCCTAATATAGTGGCCAAGGTGAACAGAAGATAAGATAATGCAGAGTAAGATTATTCTCATTTCCCGTTTCTCAACTCTGTTAAACGTTCACATCTGCCTCTGGATAACAGCTATACAAAATCTTTTCATAATGATTTTTTTTTTTCCCCAAAAAAAACCCCACTTAAATAAGCTGCTCTTTTGTTCTTCCAAAAAAGAGGTGGCATATTAATCATGAAGTGCATGAGTAATATTGTCAAATAAAATTTAGAACCTAATTACCAAGGTGGAAAAAGATTTCACCCATGTTTATAAGAATTTGTGCCTTTTGCTAGCCTGGAGAGCAAACTTGTGGACACAGACTGCCAAGTCATCTCGGGTGACATCACTTTTATCTGAAATTTTAAAACCTGGGTACAAGGTGGCAAAACACTTCCCAGCAGCTAGGCTGCTGTTCTTCCCACTCACCATCTGGTTATTGTGAGTAAATGATTTTTGTAAGCCCATGCTTTGGGAGTGGTTCCTCTTTCTCTCAGATGTGCAGGACGAAGGGCTGGGGGAGGCGTACGTGGTCCAGCTCCCCTGTCAAGCTGGATTCTTTCTTTCTTTCTCCACTCAAGGCGTATTTGCTTCATCAGTCATTTATTCAGTCCCAAGGCTCAAATACATTATACTATTTGTTTGCTGATCCTATCAGCTTAGTGTGTAGAGTAACACATTGTGGTGGAAGAGTGGGCTGGAGGTGACAAGGGACGCTTCAGGGGTGAAATGTGGCAAAGGAGGAGAGCAGATGTGAGGCCATCAGAGACTGAGGTTACCAAAGGACGGTTTGTAGTGGGCAGAGGAGGATGGTGAGGAGAGGTGGTAGAAAAACTCCAACGAAGAACATTAAAAAAGGTATATGACTGCCCAACGCCATCCAAAACCAAAGCAAATAACGAAACCTCAGAAAGAAGAGGAGGTATAGGCAGGATTTGACAGTTTTGGCAGTATAGAGTTCACTGAGAAAGATAAAAAAGCAAAGAGTTTTCTCTTTAGAATAACCATTTTTAAGGACTTTATCTTAATTCACGGTGACTGGCGGATAGGTGGGAGACTGTAGCCTATTTGTGCTTGCTCTCTGTGTACCAAGACTCTGCATTTATGTAGCGTTACTGCCCTTAGCTCAGGAAATTTGCTGTTTGAAACAGTGTGTAGAGAAGATGCTCCCACATGGAATTCAAAATAGAGGCTTAAGTCTTTTTGCTTTCCTAAATCCTGTAGGCACTTTGGAAGATATTGCTTACATAAATATCACAGCTAATATTATATTTTGTTGACAAAACTATTAACTTCACTGAAAATATGCTTAGCATCTTCCCTTGTGTTCTGTGTTACAATGATTTCAGATAAAGTGAATTTCTAAGCTTAAACACATGTGATATTTATTTTAATTGGCGATCAGATTGAATAAAATCCAGAATTTGTTTCACTCAATATTGCATGCATTTCCGGATCATTATTTTCTTCAGTAGCAAGGCTCACAGTAATGTAGTTTTCCTACTCCTTTTTGCCTTCTAACACACCCCAAATCGCTCAGGTTTTATAATAATTGTCGCTTATACTTAAGGTGAAGTTTTTATTAGAAGTAATTTGATTAAGCATCTAGCCAAAATTCAGAAGTCAGTAAACACTATCCTAGTTGTCTTTGTCTCTGTCCTGGAAGAAATTGAAGATGTTGATCTAAATTTAGGCGTATATATTTTTGTTTAAAAGGAGCTTTCTTGGGCATAGTTTTAATTGGGGCTGGGGGAGAGCTTGCAGTTTGCGCTGGGGTGACGTGTTACTGCTTCGTGGCAGCGGAGTTAGGGAAACTGCTTGTGGTCATGCTTTCAGCCAGCATAAACTGCAGAGAAGTAAAAGCCCCCAATGAATTCACGTTGAACAGAACAACTACTTTAAAATAATGCCTACATATGGATTTGCAACTGTATAATTTCAATCAGTTTATTGAAACAGATATGTTGAAAATTTGTAACTTGCCATTACGATGTGTTGCTCTGAGGAATAAATGCACATGAATTGTTGAGTCTTTCACTGTCGCGTTTTTCTCTCTTTGGCAGAATTCTGTTTGCAGTGAAAGCGTCGGCAAATACACAGCAATATGGGCCGTGAATCTGAGCCGTTTGGGGGTGGGTGGGGAAGAAGTTGAAGAATGGGCACGATACACATTAGAGTGCAGTGAAACTGTTCCTGTGTTCCCATATTTACTAAGTAAGGTAGATTTGTTTTCTGAAGATTTCCAGTAGAACTCAATTCAATTTATCTTTACTTTCTCAAAACCAGAGACTTTACAGATACCTGTGTTTTAGTGGTTATTGCTTCAGGTATAGGTATAATGGTCAGTTTTTACTTTTTTGTCTGTTTATACATTTCTGACTGTAGCTACATTGCTAAAGCTGTGATTTTACTTTTTTTCCCCCCTAATTAAAAAAATCCGAAGCTGCTCTATATGGTTCAGCTTGATTAAATATATCTAGACTTCCAACCCCTTATTAGTTTTTCCATTTTGATATTTATCCTTTTTATGTGTCAGTGAATGTGTCGTATGTGTTAATGTCACAGATTTTTAAGAAGCTTGGGATGAAATGTTGTGCCTGCGTAATCCATGCCGGTAGTTTGTTACCAAGAATACGAGTATTCGTGTCATTTTAATAACAAATAGACCATCTGCCTCCCAGAATTCTTCCAGCTAGTAGATAGTTTAATAGATTACTTTGTCTTCATAGTAGATGTAGGAAGCAGTGCAGGATAACCATGCCAATGTTTTTATTTTCTGCAGTGTAGGTGGATGGCCATGTTCTGTAGGTGCATACCCAGTGAAAACCCGCACCGCTGCTGCATTTCTGAATCCTGTTTGGTGTCCTCGTGTCCGTCTGTAGCTTCCTTAGCACCACGTTAAGGGCAAACTCAGACTCATAATATCTTTGCAGGAAGAGAGCCAAGAAAATGTACCGAAATTTACCATTGATATGTAATGATTCTGCTTTTCATTTTTTTTCCAAAGATTTAATTGATACCGCAGCTTTGGAATAGAGCGCTTTCCTCTTTACTGCCTAGCAACAGCCACCCCCCTCTGGCCTTCAGGTTGAAACATCGCAGTGCTACAATCGCAGTAAGCAATTCAGGTGATTGCACATTAAAGTATGTTGAATACTAGGGGGCATTTTTCAGCCTTGATTCCAATTCCTGAACATCTGCATATTGCTGTTGGTTTTGTCTTTTATTTGCGCTTTATTCGCTTAAAAATGGGCTTTGAAATGTTAGTTTGATCGTAAGAGCGGCTGAGAATGATTTAGATGGTTTAAGTGTTGCTCCATGAAAGCACCACCCACTGTTCTGGGACGCTTTGCGTGGTTTAGCTTGTTTTCGGATAAAGAAGGGCCAGAAGTCTGAGGGAAGTCTAGAACAGGCAAGAAAATACAGGTAAATGGATGGGTTTGGGGAGTCAGTTACACTTTTGGGCTTGCAAAGTGAAAGGAGGGAGTGTCGTATACCAAAAAGTTGAAAGGAGAAGGTGGAGGAGGAGCGGGTAAGGTCCCTTCCCTCTGACTTTTCTAGAAGCCTCTGCACTGTGACGCCTGTGTTTTGCCCTGTACGCCCAGGTGTTGTAACGCGCCTTGAGGATGCACTTCACTGGAGATGTGTGGACTTTATAGAGCAACTGGTTTGGATTTTGTGGCACAGAGACTGCGGAGAGGAGATGAAGTGGGGTAGATCAGCCTTAGAAGTGATGGAAAGAAGGACTTTTTTGTATGGACCTGAAGCAGACTGTGCAGGTCGTTGCAACAGAGAGTGAGTGACTGCAAATTTGCTGGACTAAGAGCAAACTTAGAGGACTCTCCTTGCAAACAGAGTGATGACTTTGGAAGCCAAATCTCAAAGCAGCCGCAGACTTGAGATTGGTAGATGCTTAGAAGCGGGCAAGCAAATATTGAGTTTTGCCTGCTTTAAAAAGTTTATCGTTCTAGTTTAAATCTGTGTAAAATTTACTTTTTGAGTCAGAGTCCACTCGACGTTTGGGGCGGACTCACTTCAATGAAAATACAGAGCTCTGGCGGGGCCAGGTCTGCAGGCAGTGGTGTACGATGAAGCCTGGTGTGAGGCAGGCTGCACCACGGCTCTGGAAGCCTTGCACTTCAGCCGAGTTATTTACATGGCAGCTGTTTGGGTTCCTTTCATTCTTAACAGTGGCTTCTCAGCACCTTGAAAACCTGACCTATTTTATACAGTACATAAAGATGTGTTCAGGACCATTGCTTCTTGCAGCAAATGAGTGATGAAATGAGAGGCCTCTTTGAGGTCAACAGAGCTAAAGGACTCAGTGAACTTACTGGAGAGGTACAGAGGTGAAATCAGAATAAAGGACAGCAGAGGAATAATAATTGACTTTTATGGAGGCAAATGATAATTGGATCCTAATCATTCATTCTCAGTGCGAGTGGCATATTCACAGTGTCCATTTGTTGGAAGGCAGTTTCAGGGGGACCGGGGACATGCTGGAAGAAGGCCAGAAGAGATCAGGGAGGGCAATCAGAGATTTCAGGAGCAGGAGCTCTGAGGAAATGGCTGAAAAGACTGAGGACATTTGGCTTAAAACAAGATCAGATGAGGGATGGCCATGAGAGCAATCCTTAAGTGTGTAAAAACACTGTTGCAAAGAGAAAACGATTAGTCTGTTCTCAACATCAGCGGTGGAAAGGAGAAAATAAGGCGTGCTCAAATGCAGCAGTACGTAGGGTGGTTATTTAGGACGGACAAGGAGTTCTTGTATTTGGAACGGGGCAGGAGAGCATCTGCCCGGAGCGGCAGTCGGGTGAGCTGAGCCTGCCTTGAACCAAATGATCTCTTGTGGTCTCTTCCCAAGCCTCTCTTTGTAAGATATTATGCTTGCTCCTTTGGAGAGAGCTTTTTGTATATCCACAGGCAATTTGATTTGTGGTACAGCATAAATAACTTCACGACACTGTTTTGGTTATCAGTGTTGATTTCCTCAGTTGTATATTAGAACCGAAGGGTCAGTTCAAAGATGTCAGTACTTTCAGATAAAAACAAATTCAGCTGAAATGAAGTTCAGCTGGTGAGATGGAGATTATCTGAACTAAGCCACGTGACATGACATTCATGATAACATTTTCCTTGCATAAATGCGTAGAAGTGGTATTGTATCCTTTCTCCCTTTTTTCCCCTGCAGTTTTCATTTTACCTAATACACCTGACTGAACTTTTAAATATTTTCATAAAACATCTAAGGTGACATATCAGCGAGAAATCTCTCCAGTTCCAT
Source organism: Theristicus caerulescens (assembly GCA_020745775.1). NCBI lineage: Eukaryota > Metazoa > Chordata > Aves > Pelecaniformes > Threskiornithidae > Theristicus > Theristicus caerulescens. The sequence continues at coordinate 2,898,489 of CM036565.1, read as the reverse complement.
TAGAATTGCACTGGTAAGTTAACATACTGATGAGAAAAAGAGACTGGTAACAGAAAGGTTACATGGCATCATCTTGTGGCTGTCTTAGGCTTTCCTGTATATAGGGTTAACTTTTTGAGATTCATGAGATCAAAAGAAGGTAAATCCTTCATTTTAATTTTAAAAATTAAACATTTATTTGGGGATTTATCTAATTCCAAATAATCCTAAATCTTCAAATAATAGGTAGCTTTTCTAAGCATTGCCAAGTTTTTCTAGGTTTTCGGGTTAGCCTGCCCTCTTAATTCCTCATTGTCCTTTGGGAACTGGGATATTATTCAAAAGTGAAATCATACGGTTCAAATAAAGATGTCCAGTGCTGTCAGAATAACACTCGTCATTCAATCTAATTGCTTTTCAGCTCACAGTGTAACCTAGTGATTGGCAATTGAAAGGAATAAAATACTGCCAGTTGGGCAGCGTTGAGATTTTTTTTTTGATCAGCAGATTTTCTATATAAAAACCAAGGTTTTAAGGGTTGGGGTTTTTTATTTTTTTTTTGATCAATAGGTTTTCTGTATAGAAAAGTGTTAGTGAAACATCCACCGCTGTTCATATACATACAGAAATGGTCTCTTGCTGGAAGTAAATGTAATTGTCTCCGACAGTAAAAGGTATCACTTGGACTTGATTATGCAGCTGGTCACATTTTATTGAGACACTGACATATTCCCTGTGGTCTGGGAAGAAAAGGAGATTGTATCATTGGGAAGTTGTGCTGGGTCGGTGCTCTGCCTGCGAATGCTGGGTTATATGCAAACACTTTCAAGGTGGGAGATTGTCTTTTTACTGTTCTCCTTCAGCTGCAGCATGCGTTGCCCTCGGCATCGTAACCTGTTCGAAAATGCAGGGCACAGCTGTGGGACCTGGTTCTTGTCTTGCATTAGGAGAAAATAGTGGTAAATCCCTTTGTGAAATGATTAGACCTATAAACTTGGAAGAAAATGATATTCCCTTCGCTGTATTTAAAACAGAGGCTAAGATATCCTTCTATGTCCAAAATAAAGGTTTAGGTTAAGTTGTACAGAGCACTATTATATCATTGGACATAGTACAAGTTTATTTAAAATACTTTAGATGGAATTGTGCAAAGATATAGATTGTGATGTTACACACCCACACAATCCGGTATACCACAGAGGAAAACCTGTCCTTTGTGACTGAAACTTAGCAACTCTGGAAGTTAGTAAGAAAAAAATAGTGGTGGTGATCTTACTGAATTTCAAAGAAAATGGCATCATTTTGAGAGATTCTCTTGCAAACAAGAGATTGTTTAATGAGGAAAAAAAAGAGGTTTCTTGTGTAGATATCTCCATTCTGTATATATTTTGAAAGAACTTTTCTTACAGTCAGCTCATCTGGTGAAAACAGTTTATTAAAAAAAAAAAAGACGAAGGAGTAGATCAGTCCTTTTTGTGGTAAGCATATGAAGACTGAGAGCTCAATGTTAGGAAGAGGCAAGATTTGCTCACTTTCCTAAAAGAAGGGCCTTTACCTAAACCCTCTTGTAAACAAAAGGAGCGATGAGTCATGGCAGTGACTTCTTTTGTGCCGAAGCATACGATGTAAAAGGTATCTCCTCTCTCTCCTCCTTTGGCATCTGGAATTAACAGTCTTTGGGATTTTGAAAAATAGCCCATTTGAGGGTCTGGAGCCATCGTTCTCCGTATTAAAGTTTCTGTGGTTCATTAACTATTCTGAAAATGGATAATGATCACCAGCCTTTTTTTTATGTGTCTCCAGAATGATGGGGGAGAAATGCTAAATGACATTCTCATCTGTCTCTACACTGGATAATTAAGCAAGGTGTATGTCACGGAAAAGTGAGTGCTTTAAAAAAAAAAAAAAAAGGATTAAGGATGATCTTAACTAAAATGTAAGAAATATAAGATGCTTTGATAACTGAAACCCGTGCGTGTGAATCAGGCAATCTGGTTTCTGTTCCTAGCTCCGTCAGTACCTACCTGTCTGCCCTTGAGCGATTTGCTTATACTAAACATTTTCAAAACCTTCCACAGTTTTGCAGTTTTCATTTCTTGGGCATCTGGTTTAACATCAAAGTCAATTGCCTTTCGGATTTTGCCTACATGATTGTAAATGACCAAAAAGCAGTAACTTAACAAGTTATTGCACGACAGCAGAACTTCAGCTGATGACACATGCTCATAGTCCATTGCAAATTAACAAGTTTAAACAACCTTCAGTTTGGCCAATGTGTTTTACTGTACTTTTGTGCTCTGTTGATAAGCCAATTCATTCATAAAGTACTGCAGTAATGTTGATAATTTGCCATCCATTTTCCATATTGCAAATAAAAATTGTATTAAGAAGGTCTTTATTTTTAAAAATCTAATGTATTCAAAACAGTTTTTATTACGTTTACAACCCAGATAACATATTTTGCATATGTTCACTGTCTTTTTGGCTGACTTGCAAAGGATCTGAATTAAATAAACTCTTCAGTTCTTTGCCCAGCAATTTCTGGACTCAAACACTAGTGTACATATGCAACATTTTTTTGGACCTTAGATGAGGGATTTTTACAACGGGCATTTGCAGATGCTGCTGATTCATGAAATACTGAGACTATTCACTACTTTGCTTTGAAAGACCATATACGGAAGAATGAAACAAGAGCCTTCCTTGTGCTGGGATGCAATTTATATCTAGTTGCTTCTGTGACTTACAATGTCAGGAATTACTGAAAATCAGAATAAAAGGATTCAGATCCAGAACAGACATAAACTCATATAATTTCTACATGGTGAACATGTACGGAACTTTTTTTGAATGTAATGTACTTGCAGATGGCTTGCTTGTTGACAGATATTTACCTTTCAAAACTTGGATGCCTTGGATTCATTGAGGTGATTTCTACAAATGTCAGTTGATTTGTCGGTGGATCGGGGCTCATACTCCGTGTTGTGACAGAGTTGAACTCATTAGATTAACTCATAAGTCATATGACTGCTTCAGTTGCTGCACTTGCATCATTCAATAACAGTTTTCAGCAGTTTTTTTCCTCCATCAATAATAAGATGCCATCAGTAGTTTCCATTAATAAACCATTAAATTGCGATGGGCTCTGGAAATTTGAGTGAACATGCAGAGCGTACTATGACATTAACACTACTTTAAAACACTATTATGTTGTGTCTGATGCTAGAATAGGTGGGGCATGGGGTTTTACCATGGGTGTTTGTTTCCACAATAAAAGATTGCATAACTGAAGGAATTGTTTGTTAAACAAATAGATCTGAAAGAGCCTTTTTCCCTTTGGAATAGGATGCTAGTGCTGAAAAGTAAGGTGAATACTTTCGAAGAAGTCAGATATTCAGAGCTATAGATTTTTTCAAAAATCATCTAAGCTTAAAATAGACTGGAAGGGTAGTTGAGTGATTTTGTGTGTGCTTGCTCTCTTTTTACCCTCTTCTGGACAATCATTTGATAGACCCGTGTTGGAACTTGTATTGGCATTCTGATGTTCTGAAGCACTTGGAAGATTTGGATGCTGGCTAGATGTCAGCATAACTGACATCCAAATCTCTTAGAAAGCTTTGGAAAGCTCACCTATGGCCAGTTTATGACTTTGCAATGTTTAGTGTAGAGGAACAATGAATTGCTTGTTTTCCAATAAACTGTGGCATCACACAGTGAGCCCTGAATGCAAGCATGGCTCGCATCCTGATGTCGGCAAGTGAGATTTGAACAATCCCTGTTAGTTTTATTTAAAAAATATGAAAGGCGTTTCGCTGTCTGATGCAGTGGGTAGTAGCAATATGCTTGGTAGTTCTGTAGTGAACAAAAAAAATATATACAGAATAGCCAAGCTTGGAAGCCAGCATGGGCTGAGATCTGAGTGTATTCTTCAATCCCATGACAAAGAACTTCTCAGCAAAATGAAAGGTTTGGCCTGAGGCTGTTGTGCACGTAATTATACTATGATAGGAGAGGGTACCTATGGTCAGGTACCCCTGGGAAAGTCTAATACCCTGGTGGACCTAAACATAGTACAAAAATGCTATAAAGTTTTGTTTAAAAGTACCTTTGTGCCTGCTTATGGTATAATTTTCTGAATAGAAGACTCAAGTACCTTTTTGTCTAAAATACCCAAAAGCCATAATGCACATAATGTTTAAAAAAAAAAAAAGTTGAAAAGCATTTTTCTGTAAGAGAACTGTGCAACCAAATCTAGAGCCAGTGTTCTGTTATCTGACGTTACTGATTTTTTATGATTTTATGAATTACGTTTATTCTGTGTCTGTGAAAAGTAAAAGCTGTCACAAATCATACTCCTTTATGTTAATAGCATGATATCTCTATACTAGGCACTATGTAGCATTTGTAGAGCTACGCAGGTGCAGATCTGTAAGTGCTCCCTTTGATAGCAAAAGCGATATGGTGTTACCCAAGAGTGAACGGGGTTTTAGCTTGCCCGTCGTTAGGACAGACCACGCATTCATCACTGTGTTGTGATGAGCCACGTATAAATTTTTCTGTGAGGCAGAGCTGGATGACAGCAAAGGGCTGGCAAAAAGCCCTGCCTCCCATGAGAGCTCCATCTCCAGTGGCGAGGCTGCTGCGGGTGATGAGACCGGCTGGCCAAAAACCAGGCAAGCGGAAGAAGCAGCATCACATCACGTAGTGACTGACCCATATCTAGTGTCCAAATGTTATGTTTAACCAGAGCTTTCCATTGCTTTCCTGCTGTAGGCCAGTATTATTTTGTTTGTTTATGATTTAGGAAGCATATCTGGATAGACTTACCTGTTAGCTTTGGTCATTACTATGGTCATCATGCGACAAGAACGAACACGGTACCAAATTTCTTGTGACCCATGACTGCCACAAAATTAATATTAATAACAGTGCTAAAAATATGCCCAGAATATCCAGATTGTGTGGAGAGCGATGGAAGGTGTGACAAAGGACATGTCACGGGTTGCTTTCTGGAGCAGTTGCTGGAGGCCTTGCAACGTAACCTGAAGAGGTTCTGGATCCTGTCCTGCACTAAGCTGCGTGTAGTCAAGTGTTTACACCATGAGAGTGTTTCTCTTACATATTCTAACCTCCTGATAAATATTTATCCTCTCCTGGACTGGGATTTTTATTTGCTTTGGAATCAGCAGATTTGTGGCAGTCGGTTCAGACCACGGGAAATCCGATCGGGCAGGCTGGAGACCAGCCAGCTGAGCACCCTCATTAACAGGAACATGTAATTAAAGTTTAAGCAGATGTGGCTTGGGCAGGTGGTATTTCCTGAACGCATTTTTTAGTTTGCTGTGTGTACACGCTATGTGCGAGGGATACAAATAAATACTCTGTCTGCAAGCGCGAGAAACGCTCGTGCATCTGCTGAGCAGTTGGGCTGCGCGCTCGCCCGGCGCTGCTGAAACTGCCGCGTCTCAGCTCTTAATGGACCGAAACGAGTTCTGAAACCCTGAACATATCTAAACGTTTTTAAAACTCATCCTGGACAAAATTTGTGGGTAGGAAAAAAGACATATGCGTGGAAGCCTTTAAATATAATAACCCCATATGATGCATTTCTTGCACTCTTTTTTAATTATCTGCTACCAGCTACTGTTGGAAACAGCATCTTAGGCAGGATAACGCTCTGATCTGATGTAACTTTACAAAACAGTGTTGTCTGGTGAACTCATTGCCGCTCCCAGAATGTGAAAACAACTAGTCAGCCAAAAAATCGGCCCATAAAAATTCCAAAATCATATTTGTTCTTGGTTCTTACCTAAAATTCCAGTAATTGCTTTATCAACAATTTCAGTGAACTGGAAGAAAGTAGAGAATAAAAATTTAGAGTCAAAATTTGATAAACTTCTAACTCTGCAAAAATGGAATTTGGGTTATTTTTTTAATAGGACAGCAAGTGTAGGCCATTTCCCACTCTCATTGCAGTATAGGCATTAAATCTTTAAAGAAAAAACCCCAAACACACCTCAAGTTCCTCATAATTGAGGGAAAATTTTGTCCCTGTAGATTTTTAAGATTAAATGTGTAGAATCCTACTGCAGTTTTAGATTTGGTTTGGGGGGGGGGGGCGGGGTTGTAGCAATTTAATAAGGATTGTAAGATAAGGAATCGTGTCATACATTTAAATTATTCCATCCTTTGATTGTTAGAGTCGCCTGTTGTAATTTTTCACCATCCTTTGAGCAAGGTTTCGCAGTGTCCCAGTGTATCTCCAGCAGTGAGTAGCTGGCTTATTTGCAATACCTTGTTCTCTTCTTTAGCAAGCTGTGTCGAAAAAGGTGCTGTCAGAGCAGATGACTTTCCATTAAGCTGCTGCAGCTCCGTGTTCCCCTTGGTTACCGATCTGAAAATGAAATTTCTGTATTTTCTGTGTTTGTGCATGTGTTCATTTATCTTTTATAATCATCTGTTAAAGATTGGTCTTTTGAAGCTTTCAGAGGCTGCAGAAAGCCTGGCTTTATTACAGATGTATCTTTGTCTTATTTCAAATTATTTTCGTAGCTTTAAAACTTTGAACCTTCAAGAGTCATGGTCTGCATCTCCTCACTGGCCAGGACATCCAGCTGATCAGGCTGTAAAATACGACTTAGACTTCTTGTTTACACAGGAAACCTAAGAACGTGTCCTCATAAACATTTTCTTGATCTTGTCATCATATCAAAGTGAGAAAACTTTACCTTATTCAAGTGAAGTAGGGTATGCTTTCTGAGTTTTAAGTGCAATTTTATCTGGTTTTTTTTTTTTTTCAGTTCAGGAACCGAGTGTTTTTGAGATGGAGCAGAATACTCCTGAAACAAGTTTCTGCCCTGTTCTGAAGTACAGTAGTTCAATATCTGATCTATATTAGAAAGTGAAGGAAAGTAACTTGTCGAAATCTCTTTGAGAGCATCTGATAAAGGCACAATATTATTCCGACTGTTATTGTTATATTTATTAACGTTGATTCTAACTTGAGACCAAATCTTAAGTCTGTGCTGGCTCCGCTTCAATAAATTATGCAGATTTACAGCAACTGAGATGTGCCCGTTAACTTTGGGGTTATTCCCATTGACTGAACCTGAACAGGTAGCTGAATAAAGGATCTTTTTAATGTGAATAAGGGAAGCAAAAATTTGGCTGACGTTATTAAAGATAACATTGTACATGGAAATTGGCAATCGCGTTGCTATTGATTCCTACGGAGTACGCAGCCGCTTGCAAAAACGAGAAGCATCATCGTCCCAGGGGCCTGTTTCTTTCCACTGCTTAAATCTTGCTCCTGTGATCTCAGTGCCCCGGCAGTTTTGGGGAGCAAGTTAATTGACGATTTGTAGAAAAGGACTGTGAAATGCGTGTGAAGTGTTGGAATTTTTCAGGACGGACTGTCAAACAAACTTTACACTTCTCTGAATTCGGTCTGGTTTAGAAAATACTGTTTTTACATGTTATACTTATTATCCACCCAGTATGTAATAAAAATAAGGAGTTAAATTACCTCAGACTTTAAGTCCGTGCAGTCAGCAGAATTACGTTGAAGACCAAGTGCAAGTCAGTCGTTGTAAAAAGTCTGCACAAAAAAAAATCGTGGTGGTGTTCATAAGATTTATCAAAGTAGCCTAATATGTGCTGATTTATTGTAATATAAGGTGTGCTTATAATTTGCAATTTGATTTTAACATGCTCTAAAGAAATTATGGAGTAAATAGTGAGCGTGCTCATTCCTTTAACTCAATTAGATATGTTGTCACAAAAGTTTCAAAGACACGGTTATTTAATTATGAAGTGGAAAGTAACTTCACTTCTATTACTAAGGGAGCAATTTGCTTATTGTATCTTCTTTTAATGCTTAATTCCTTTTATTGAAACTGAATGCTACTTGTTGCAATGTGCCATAACCTTATTGGCCTGGGATAAGTTTCTTGCAATTATTTATTCTATTAATCTTTCTGTCACCTGAGGGAAATGCAGATATTCTGTTAATGATTGTGTTAATCAAACATCTTTCTGGATTTCTGCACTGCCCAAGTTTATGCCATTATATTAGCAGGCACAGGGGAGGAAACTGGAAACTTGTAATATACTACAGATTGGATTAACTTGTCTGTTTGTGTAGACTCCTTGAAGACTTATTTTAGATCATTTAAAAAGATTAAATCTGCAAGACGGTTATTCCTTCTGACAGGATCTCTGAAGTCTTTAGCAAAAGTCCAGTGTTCTTGTAAAGATTTTGAACTTTGTATGCTAATAACTCTGCTATTGTGCTGCGGCCTGGGGTGCAACATATTTCTTTAATCAAAGAATTTTTTCACATTTTTTAAATCCTTTGGATGTTGGAAGAGTTATTTCATCCATGTAATGTGATGGTGGGCATTAGACATTTGAATGTAGTATATGTTTGAGCCATTTCTAGGCTATACTAGGCATTCACTTTTTGCCTTTTTAAGTTTTTGATGTTGTCTAGGCAGTAAACGTTCTTTTTTTTTTTTTTTTTTTTTAAAGGTCTGTTGAAGTATAAGGTAGTTTTGTTGGGGTGGAGAAGGGAGCCTTTGTGCTTGCTCTCTGTCATAAGCTTTCCTGGGCGGAGTTCTCCCTGGGGTCGGTGCAGACCCGGCTGGGAGCAGTGCTGGTACCTCCAGCCGGGAGCATCCCTCCTGCAGCCTCGCGGCTGGGCTCCCAGCGGCGCAGGGGTGCCCGTAAAGCCCTCGCTGGGATTCTCACATGCCTATTGCTTGCGATGATGGTTTTAAAAAGAGGATGCATTATTCAACCATTGCTTTTGATGTGTGCAAGACAGCCGGGGTGTTTTTAAGGTTCTATTAAGGACCCCAAAGCATCTAAATATAATTGGCCTTTGTGTGAAGAGAAGGTTGTGAACGAGAGTTTCAGGCAGTGTCAGTATCTCTGTGCTTGGAAATCAATAGCTCTGTGATTCTTAGTCTTGTTTCTCAGTTCCGAGAGCTTCACAGACAAAAAAGACAATACTCCCAAAATTCAGCAAATCCTCTGTAAGCTTTTTGTACTGCATTTGGATACTGCTTTTTATTTGAATAATGTGCTTTTTATTTGTGCCCTGCTTTGCTTACGTAAGTGCTTGCCTAAGTAAGCAGGGAAGGCCTTTAGTTGTCCCTTCAGCATGTCTGTCCTTTAAAGTTCTCTTTCAAATACTCTCCACATCTGGTATCTTTTGGCATTTGCTGGGGAGGAGGCTGGTCCTTCAGCGCCGTCACCATTTTCATCCTATGGCCCATCTGGCAGCAGGTGTTGAACAGTGATACAAGCCCAGTGGAACCAGCCCAGACCAACCCACCTGAAGTCTCAGTTGGCCCATCTGGTAGGTACTGCCAAAATCATCTCCAGGCTCCTCTCGTATGCGTGCCAAGCTGTTGGCTCAGGCAATCCTTCAGTGCAGGTAGGAAACCTGAGGAAAACTTTCTGACAGCTAGCACAATATTTGGGGAAACAGTTCCATTCTATTTAGCAAATTTGCTTTACTTGATGAATTTCAGCCAAACATATAACTACAACTAATTTTCAGCATTTCAGTCCCTGAAATGTTACTTCAGATTGCGTTCTTCACATTCAATGGTTGGTTCAACTGATGCTATATCAGAAGCTTGATCAGCTCCAGAGAAATTAATTTTGAAAGAATTACTGTGATAACTTCTGCAGGATTCTTTGTTTTAATTGGATATGTTTCCTATAAATATTTTTTCCTTATTTTTATTTCCCGAAAAGAAGTTACTTTGTCTCACAATTGGTAAGAAATCATATGTAAAAAAATGAAGGGTGATTTTTTTTCGCATGTTTGATGATACATTATGAATAAAATTATGGACTGATGCGTATTAAGGTACAGGTGTCTTGATGGGAAATAAACTAAAACTGTGTTTACTTGTGTGTTTTTTTCCAGAGATTTGTTACAGTTCCCTAGAGAAGATGATGTAGACACTGCAATGAAAATTCTGGTTCAGTGGAGTTCCCAAGGCCTCGAAGATGTCCGGCTGGTAAATTACTCTGTTTTGCTTGACCTACCGGGCTCTTCTTCAAACACAGTAACTCTGAAAAACAGCGGTGAATGCTTTTATCCTAGTGGACAACAGTGCAACAGAGAGACCAAAACCCTTCATAGCCAAGACCTCCTGTACTCATACGCAGCTTACTCTGCCAAAGGAACTCTTGAGGTAATGCAACCATTTGTCTCTGTCATTTGTGGTGAAATAGAGTTAGAAAACATCAGCTTTTGTTGAACTTGGCTGGCAAAGTAGACATGGTGAAATGCCCAGCCTTAAAATAAACCTATTTAGGTAAAATATGATGAGGCCAATCTCAATTCAAACTTAAAAAGTTGGAGCTGAATGCTTTGTATGATTTTTTTTTTTTTAAAGTTTATGAATTTGTTATCTTTTGCTTGGCTGTAAAAAATCTGAAAACTGTGTCTAGAGCTACATTTTATCCTTGTTGATGGATAAGTGCTACTGGTTTGAGGGCTGCCCGTAGGAAGGATAAGATGAGGTTTTCTGCAGTGAGGCCAGCGGGAGTGCTGGGCTAATACCTGGAGCTCCTGAATTATGGTCGTGGATCTCACGTACTTTCTTCTGTGGCAACTCAATTGACACATCTGCTCTGTTTCCTCTTGAAAACCCCGATTTGTATTTTTATCTTACTGTAGCTTTTGTTAGGAAGTTTTGTCAGCGAAAAGAACCTGCCTGTTGGGATTTGTTACTTGGCAAGTGAAATAAGATCTTGGATTATCTTGTTTTATCCTCTTTACTGTCTTCTCTGGCTGCCTCCCTATATTTGCTTTCCAAATATAGTGGGGGTGCACAAAAGGGTCATCATTCCTGTTTCCTTTCCTAGCGGAGAGAGTATAAATCTCAATAAATATTTCTGAAATATAAAAACTGCAATTTCACTGCTAGCTGCATTGCTGTTGTCTTTCTCCTTTTTTAAATATTGTATGTTATTCCAATGATGCAGGGGGTTTTCCATCTTGGTTTCTTTATTGTTTAAAAGATATGTTTGTTTTCATGACTTAGAACACTATAGACTATAGTGAAATTGTGAATGGCTTTGGGTTTGGAGGATACCTCTTCCAAAACACCTTTATACTTTGCAAATATCTTAATATTTATAGCATATCAGTTACTGAATTTCTAACAGTAAAATGCAACGGTTGTGTATTTTCCTTTTGTTTGTGACAGTGTTTGCCCGTAATCGATAACATGTAGTGCACTGTGGAAATCTTGTAAGGAGTCAAAATGGGGAATGTTCCGTGATGCTAACTAACCCGTTTTATGGACTATTAATATAATTTTGAATTTTGGACTGTAGGAATATGAAGGCTGGTAGAAAGTCAGATCCTTGAGTTTCTCATCCTGAAGTCCACGTGCTTCAGGTTCTCTTTCTTAAAAGCACTCTATCAACCCAACAACTTCACAGTAAAGTCTGGTGTTAAGTAGTGAAACGAAGTAGGCGAGGATAGATCCTAACCCGCGTGATGTATGCTTTAACTTTTTCCACGGGCAAGTAAAAAGTACTGATGAATGAGTTTGGCCTCTCACATTTATCACTTAGAAACTCAATATATAATATTATTTTCTCATTGTAACTTAATAAGAGTAACTGTAATGAGATAAAGGTACAGTGTTGGACTTTGAGATTTATTTCATGAAAATGAATGTGTTGCTAACAAATTCATCAGATTAAAGGAAATCCAATGTTCCGGGAAAAATCATTGATGTTATTACCAGCAACACGTGTACCACTTTCAGTTCTATTTCAGAGCAGTTTTATCTGTGATGGAGTTCTGCAGAAATGAGGACCACACGCACTGTGTGTGTACTCCTCACTAGGGGCGTACCTTGGCTTTGGCAAAACTCAAAGCTCGTACTTGAGCCAAAGAATGACTCCCTGTGCACAATTTTATAATCGGATCTTTGAGATACCTGGCACCCTCACAAAACTTTAGCTGCTTTCTTTTATTCTTCAAAAAGTCTACCCAAAGTGTCCTTAGATTTAGAGTTTTGCCTAAACGGGAAATTTCTTTTTGTGTTTAGGCTATGGATAAATTGGTAGTGATCTAACCTCCCTGACTTTCAATCCTACACAGTAATCTCTACTATTTAAACTAAGGGAAGTAGAAAAACTTTAAATGAGAAGTAGCAGGTGGTGGCTGTTGCTGTGTTCAGCCATCAGAGGGTGACTTGATTGCTTGCAGCGGGGCTACAAGTTGTGTGTTTTGCATATCTTGCAGTGGGTTGTGATTGCAAAATCACGAGGGTTTTCCTGTGAAGAGGTATTCTTGTAACAGCTACTTATAATCTGAATAATTTTCTTTCAAATGTGACACATCCTTAGTAGAAAATTTCTATTGTGTCACATAATCAGGTTGAATTGCTAATATTGCTTCGATGCTGCTGCTGCTTCATTGTATCTCATTTGTATATTTGCTTTGCTAGAAGTTCAAGCAAATAAAACCATTAAGTTATTGCAGCCTGACTACCAGCAGAGCTACAGCTCTACTTTCATGTTGACAAGGTTATTTGTAGAAATGCAAGACTCGTTTTCTTTGACCACCTGTCATGTCCATTCATCATATGGCCATTGTGTATGAGCCATCCAATTTGTGCTTTCTGGTAACAGTCTAAACAGCATTTGTGAGTAAAAATGTGAGCATTTGTGATCTGAAATCTACTTCAAAAACCTACTTAATGCCATTGTGATGGATGGTGCACTTTACTACTTCTCTATAATTCATCGGGCCCTGAAAAGGTGACACTGTTTACCCATCACGGTGACAGACAGGGCAGCCTACGGTTCTGGAGAGAGCTGTCTAGTTGGCTTTGAAATAGATATTGCAGCAGTTATGTAAATAATATGTCATAGACTAGGTCAGTCTAAGGAAAGAATGACATACATGAAATATATTTTTATTAAAACTTAAATATCAGCCACCTTTTATAGAGTTTAAGCCTTTTGTCTGCTTGATGAAAACAGGAAAGCCACTCTGGCCAACAGAATACGTATATAAAGGGAAATTAAATTGCATCAAATTTATGAGGTAAAGCAAAATGCATTGTCAAACAGTATCTAGCCGGTCTCCGAGTGAGTGTAGCGTGGTGAATCCGAATGCGCTGCTCCCTGCCTTCCCGGTGCGCGGTCATCTGGGAGCTGTGGCTGCGTGTGCTGCCGCCAGCGGAGCAGTGGAGGGACGAGCTGGGGAGCCGTTGGCAAGAGCCGAGGAGAGGTGTGTGTGAACCCCCGAGATCCAGCATCCTCCTTTCGGTGCCACGCTGGTAAGTAGTGACAGTGGAGGTGCCTATTGTAGCCCGTCTGGTAACACACGCGACGGTGGTCCCCCGAGTGCAGTGGAGTGTAAGTAAGGACGTGTCTTGTCGCAGCATTCGTCTGCTCTGCTCCCTCTTTCTTTAGCACTGTAAAGGGAAAACCTTAGCAGATGTAATGGTTGGTGTGCTGGGACAACATTCAAGGACAGACTAATTAAAGCAAACTGAAGACTGTATTTCCTTTGTATTCTCTGATTTTCTGAAGTTATGTTTGTGCGACCTGAAGTTTTCCTCACCTTCCTTTCACCTTAAGTTTATTCACTCTTTGCTTTATGGAAGTGTTAAGGAACTTTTGGCAGCCCTGAATCTGCTTTAAGACTTTAACGGAGATGCTTAGTGTCTTCCGTTATGCAGTGTTGCCTCATGCTGTATTACACTCCTCTGCCTCTTCAGGAGTAGCTGGCTGCTGAATGCACCAAGTCCCTGCTGGTTCCTTTGCTGTTCCTCCGTCCTTTCCTTTTTTCATCGTGGACGTTCTCAGCAAGCCCAGCAAAACATCACTTTTCTTTCCTGGACCTCACGCACTGAAAGGACTGCGTGGGTTCAGGAACCAGTAGAGGATGCAAGAAAAGTACAAGTACTGGCATGTTCTTGAAATGGGAATGCATATGCAGGCAGGGACTTGATGGTTTCATGGACAGAAGTGAATCACCCCCATCTCCAGGGCAGTTCTCCCAACACCCGACTACGTCTCCTTTGTACTTTGACCCCTCCTCTGTCCCTGTTCCCTGACTGCTTGGACTCTTCTGCTACATTACCTCGCTTCCCTGCCATCGTCCACATTCCTTGACTGATTCGACCCATTTCTGTGTTCGAAGCGTCTGCTGATTTTAGACATTTATACTCCCAGCTCAGCCAGCAATACCTTTGATTAGTTTTGGAGGGGCTGCAGGGAGCAGACAAGTGAGAATGCCGACTGTTTGCCTCTATCTACAATATGCAGAAGAGATTCTCTACATCTGTTGATAGCATATCAGCCTGCTCCGGTTCATTTGTTTCGGTGACATTTCTCAGCTAAATGAGAACCCACCACAGAGATTAATGTAACCTGAAGCAATACGAGAAGTACAAACCCATCTGTTAAGCTCACCCAGTGATCTTCCCACCATTCTTCAATCTTGGCAAGATGGGAAGAAGGGAAGCGGGACTCGGATTGCTGTCAGATCCTCTTTCACAAGGAGGGGGGCTTGCTCACTTCTTATCAGATAACCCACTTTCTTATGGCTGTGCTGAGATGGCTCCTCTCCCTATCCATCCCCTTCTTTCCCAGGTCCTTCACTCTGTAGGAGGATGGGAGTCATCATCTCCTCTACTGCCTGTCCCTCGAGTCTTGCCCACTCGTTGCAGGCTCCCCACTTCTGTGCCCTACAGTCGCCTCCCCTCCCTGCTAGGTCTTTACAGTACTGCAGCCCTGTGTCCTTGCAGTACTTGCAGCTCGCTCTATTTCTAGCGCTGCACCAAAAGGTCACGAGTTCCTCTGGAGGGACGATGCATCAGGAAATCCTTGACCCAACAGCTTCCTTCCATTTGATTCGGTTTCATTGTGCTGGAAATGTGATTAGTGCACCCTTATTATCTTTTATCTTCCCTCTAGCTAATCAGTGGTAATTTCCTTAACAATATTTCTGAATTAAGATTGGTGTCAGCGGGTTGGTTTTAGAAAATTTTAAAATCTTCCCAGGTTATTTTTATCCCTAGGCAAAACTTCCAAATGAGCCTTCTGCAGCACGCTCACTTGCGCATCTTCAATTCCAAAGGCAGAGAGCGCGTATAATTCAGATTAAATAATCACAGCATCTCACCCTAAGTCTTTCAGTCATTTTCGATGGCACATTGGTGCAAAATAGCAAGCTAGAGGGAATCTTGATACATGTGTGCATTTAATTCTTTTAGGCACGCCAATTTAGTTCATTATTATCTTTATTAACATTTTCTAAAATTTCTTCTCTGAAGAGACATGTACTAGCTAAAATGAATCCCTAGTAACTGAAATCCATTTGCAGATGGTTAGGGCTATAGGTTGGATAACACATACACACAAATGAGAAGAATCATGGGATTTTTGTAACATTTAGACATTTTAGAGGAGCTTTATTTATCTTTTATTTATAGAAGAGTTTCTCAGAAACCTCTTCCACAAATAATCGTAATTTAGACCGCTGCTGTGCATACCAAGTAGGCACAGCAAATTTTCAAGACAATCTCACTAAGAATATGGATTTTAGAATAGACTTGACCTTTAAACAGAAAACAACATTCAACATTAACGACAGCGTAGCTGCCACTCCATTATAATTACATATAGAAAGCTGTAAAATGGAATGTGAAGGTTATATCATTTATATTTGCAGTCAAGGACTACAAAACGATCATTGAAGAGATGTCCTGCAGAACATCCTGTCAGTTTTCTGGCATATATCACATAACCATTCAGAAACAAAGTTGTACAGTTCCCTAAAAATAACAGTAGTTCATCATGCACAAAAGCCCGTTTAATATTGCTGCAAGATTTTTGTATCGTTGAAGGGCAGGGTTTCAAAGATGCAAATGGCTGCTGCTGCAAAACCTTTTGCTGTCTTCTAATTGCGAGTCAATACTGTGCTAATGGTTTACTAATAAAATAGTGGTAATGACATTTTAGTAATAATGTCATTAATAATAAATGAGGGTTTTTAAATGCAAAAAAGTAAAAGGTGAGGCATCTTGATATCTACAAATATAACAGATCACTGAGCACTTCCATGCCATTGCACATAATCAGCTAAAGGCATTTTTTGGTAAGGCCTCTCCAGTATTTGAGGGGGAGCAATGTTGAACTATAAACATTATTTATATTCCAATTGCATGGTAAAAACTAAAGGGTGCAAACACTGAGGACTTGGGAAATTGATTTGGTGCTTTACTCTGGTTTTAGTGCAAATAAAATTCCTATTGAAATCAATGGGAATTACAGAATTTTTAACCAGAGTTGAATTTTGTCTGTTAGTCCCTGTGGGAGAATACAAGTGGAAGTAACTTCTGTAAATGCGTGGATCTCCAAGAAATATTTTTCTCTTTAATTACTGTATTGTATAATTTAGACCAGGCCAGTAGCAATGACCTATGCAGTTCAGAGCTCTCTGGGTTGGTACCTATCCCGTTACTTTCATTCCCACTTTTTGTTGATGGGGTTTGGTGCAAACCTGAATACAAAGGTACTCCGAGTCAAGTGGAAATCTTTCTGCCAAATCACAAGGCACGTTTTGCTTAGGTAGGGCTAACGTATCATCTCCCTGTAATTTCTTTCACATCTTCTTAGTAAATTCGAACCTACCAACAACATACCTGTGGTTTTTTCTGTTTAAGTTTGCAAAGGCAATATTCTCCTCAGAGGAAAAATTCCAAGCAAAAGGCTGCTTCTACTGTGAGCTATTTAGTTTAAGTTTTAAGGATCTTTTCCTTTTAAATTTCTCCAGTGTTTTGAAGGTTTAAAACAGCCTTGAAGTGATCTTGCTTACAGTAAAAACAAAAGCAAAAATTTCCTCCAACAGAGAGACTATAAAGCAAATATTATCAGCTTTTAAAAAATTGCCAGGATGAGAAAAAGGGCATAAGAAACAACTACAACTGATACAATGAGAACAACAGCAAAACATTTTTGTATTCATACAATACTCAATCCTTGTCCCTGAAACTATTCATAAGTATTTATAACTTCATTGTTTAAAAAAAAAAATGTAGTTTCATGCATAAACAATAACGAACTTGTTAAAATGCTACTCAGCTTTGTGATAGTTAGGAATGACTGTAAAATACAACATTGATTAACCTATTGCTTGTTCTCATTTTGTAGTTTATTTTTGAGGAAGAGAAACAAGTCCTAAAACCTTTTAAGGAACATCAGCAATAGAAAAGCATCTGTAGCTGGAGGCAGATTACATCTTACGGTGCCTCTGTGTCCTGTACCTGGGAGCCCGGCTGTAAGCTTCTGACCCTGGCAGTCCCAGTCAGTCATTGTGAGAATATGGGTTAGAATCAGTGTGGTAAAATAAATTTAAAAAAAAAAAAAAAAAAAAAACAAAAAACAAAAAAAACCAAACAAAACCAAACCACTTTTGTGACATACTGCACTTGATTATTTGTGAAAATAGTGAAAAAGTCTAAATAACGGTGGTGTCTCTTGTGAATTAGAGCTGGCAGCTGAAAAGAATCAGGAGCGACTATTTTAATCTTCGATGCAGCGTGATAAATCCTATCAGTTGAAGCCTTAGCAATGTGTTTTATCTTAGGAGTTACCTGTATCTACCAGTATACTTTTTACGGTCAATATTGGACAACATTTTGTCAAAATCTTAAAAATTGATTTCTTGTAATGTAATAATATCAGCTTATTGAATGCTTTTCTACGGGACTCTTTTTCTTCTCGTTATTAAAATCTTTTTAATATTTTGAAATGAAAGTAGCATTGAAAATCCAAAACAAGTCTGAAGATTTCCCATCTGTGTTAGGATGTGGTAATATGAAGTCCAAATATAATCTTCTAAGACGACCACTTTGAAAGAGTGGAAATAAGTTCTTACTAAAAAAAAGAAAAAAAAAAAGCATACATGACAGGTTTTAAATGTAATCTAAACTAGTTGAGGATAAAGCTGCCCTTATATGAATAATTTGGCGAGGACAGATTTTAATGGCTTGTCTGACTTCTTTGTTGAAGAATTTTGGTATAAAAGAGCAAAAGACGAACGTCTCGAGAGACTGCTTTGAGGAATGTGATAAACCTGGACACAGAGCCTTAACAGTAAGAAGGACCAAAAAGTGAAGAAGGCCTCTCTCGGAGAAAACCCTTTGAAGTAAATGTCTTTTGAAAGCCTTTCAGAGCAGGATGAAAAAATATATCAGAACTGAATTCTTAGAACTGTAAAAAAAGAATAAATAAAAAAAAAAAGACATGGTTACTAACCGTAGGCAAGTCTAGGTTTGGTATCGCGGTGCAGCTGGCAGAAGTGCATTGGGTGTGTCTGTGAACTGTTAAAACGCCCGAGCTTGTCCACTGGCGGGACTGAAATGTCCTGCTGAAAAGCTTCTGTTTGGAATTTCACTTTTGAGCTGGTTGGAAATACAGCACTTCTGATTGTGCCCACCAGTTGCAATCCCAGGAGAGAAGTATCTGCTTATAAATAATAAAAAAATCAGTGCAAACTAAACAAAGCCGGTCTTCCCTTTTTCTAGAATTAGGCATTCCTATTTTTTTTTTCTCTCTGATATGCTGTCTCTTCCACTAAATACAAATCAATCTCATGTCTAACACCTCATGTAATGAATATTAGTTGCTGTGTTTATCTCATTCATTAAGAGGGCCTTGATGTGAACGAATTGTGACATCTATCAGTTCTATTCTCATAATTATTTCTTATGTTCCTGTGCTCTGCAGTTCAAAGAGAAGGTGACTAATCAATCACCAGCTTGTGACTGGCCCAAGAGTAGGTGTGTGTGAGAAAGAAGATGCTTCAAGGAATTTATCTTCCTTCCACTGAATTATGTTACCATATAGAGTTAGTCTTGTCTCCTGGAAGATTCACTGCTTCACACTGATGCCTTCGCGGGGCAGACAGAGGTGAATGAGGATAGAGGAGGCCTGGCAACGGCTTCAACTACTGGAGAGCAAAGCTGCTTAAATATGCAAGAAAGCTCTTGCTGCGTTGTCATCCAGGAGAGAGAGGTTCCTCCTACTGCAGGTCAATGCTTGCCAGGCACGATCTTTACTGGGGGAGTATTTTAGAGGATGCAGTAGTATGAAAAGCTAGAAATTATATTACTGGCAAAAGAATTACTGCATCATTCTTCTAACCAAAATTTTTATTCCAAAAAATTTTCTCATGTCTTTGTGTTGTCCTTTTACCTATAAAACACGTACATCTTAGGGCTAAAAGAAAATATTACAATCATGTAATGACACAAATTAAAAATCTAGAATGAGAAATTGCATCAGCGTGGACAGCGTTAGGCTCAGGATCTAATGGGTAAGACTGACTCTTTCAGTTCAGATCTTTTCCTGATGATCTTATTGCTGTTGTCTTCATACCTGTAGAGTTGCTCTGCCTGAAATAATCTTTCATAATTTTTCCGTTTTCTCTGCAGACAATGAGGATAATTTCTTCACAATGTGTAGTGTTTGTAAAGTGGGTACCAAAAATGTAAAGGCAAATGAAGAAATATGGAGGGAACCTCTTCAGTAGATGCTACAGCTAGTGAATATTTTTAATGATGACCGTTGCGCATTCTTTGTCTCGTGTATTGAATTTAGTCTCTTGTGTTTGTTGAAATCCAGGAAAGGGACCACTTGATGTTGGAAGATGGACCGTTAAGGAAATCTGTGGTTGAATCAGAATTTATGAGAGCGCATACTGAGCTCCCTGTTTGTAGTTTCCTTTTGTTGATTGTTCAACACCCTGGGCAGGAGGGATCCTAATGGGGGCAGAGGAAGATTGAGTGCAGATTTCTGTAGTAACTGATAGTTCTGTAATAATGTCCCTAACTGCTTTTATTGAAAACTCTACCGTCAAGTACTATTGCTACAATAATGCTGAGCACTTCTCTGCTGCTGTAAAGGCGGCTGATCTGGATTCCAGGCTGTGTGGAAGATGATCTCTTGATCTCTGCTCAGATCCAGCTCCAAGGCTCCGGCAGGGCTGCAGTGATGGTGAAGTTTTTGCGTTACCAGTGAAATCAGTTGTGTGGTGTCAGAGGTCAGGTTACTCCTTCCTCCCCATCACGTTGTCCAGATTCTGGTTTCCTTTCAAACTTTCCCATACGTTTTAGACAATGTCAACATTTTTCCATCTTTCTTTTTGAGATACGATTTAATGGGATGCCACTGTACAAGATGAACAATTCACTGGGCCCTTTTCTAAGAAGAAGCCGTTTCTGTCCTTTGCACAGGATTTCCTCTCTTCCTCCAGGATTTTCCATCCCTGCTGAGAGCACAGGAACCAAGTTTACAAATTCTCCATGGTCTTCCTGCCAACACGTAGTAGAGATGAATGATCAAAATGTCTGTGTGAAATTTGGCACAATTTAGGAAAACCTTCACCCTAACCTTCGGAAAGGCTCCGGATAAAGGCGAGCTACTGATTACGCCATAGCAATGATACCTGGCAAGGCCCTATCCTGAACTTCCATTTAATCCTTGCTGTTATTCATAAAGATAAAGCATTTTGAAAATGAAGGTTAGCTATTTCTGAAAGAAAAGATAAATGGTGCTGCCATATAGAAACTTTTAGATGACTAAGCAGTGCAGAATACATTATTACAATTAATGACAATTCCAAAATATTGAGTGCATTTTTAAAAATGAAATTTGAAAGGCTGGAGCAACAAAGGACTGGGTTTTCTTCCTGGTACAATTTTACCTGAACCACGCACTACATGTCTCTTGTAAGAGAGGTCTTCTTTCCATAATGTTAGGTGATTGAAAAATGGAACTACCTACTTGTTTAATCACATAGAGCTATGCTGTTCTCACATACAGCCTTCTTTATATTTGTCTTGGTCAATCATTTGGGCCACTCAACTTCATCAGTGCCCAAGTATATTCCCTGCTTTCATCCGAATGTTTGTAATTTTAGAATGTATTTTTCCTCAGTCCTTTTTCTAAAGAGGTAATTTAGAGACCCATACATCTGTGTAATGACTTAAAACAACAAAATTCACATCACATAGGAAAGGTGTCGTTTTCCTTATCACAACTGCATGTTTGCTTCTCCAGGTTTGATAAAATGCTGCTTTACCACTCAGGTTTGTGCTTACAGCTCTACGCGGTTGGGCATGTCTCTGATTACGGTCAAGCGCGTGATGTTTGGCCAAGCGAGGGCTATAAGTACTCTACGAAAGAGCATTTATTATACTCCGGAAAAGAGTTCTCACTGACATTTCTGAAAGTTCAAGTGTTCTCTTGATGCAGTGGGTGACCTCCTCTTGTACATACGCGTGATTATCTGCATCTTGAGGTAGATGTCTATTTTATCTTTCTGTATCTATGTACTTGCAGTAGCAACAACTCATGTTTTATGTCTTTGCATAGCAAGCATGCATAGAAATACAGCCAGCCTGTTTATTTCAGTAGACTATGCATGCACTAGCATGAGAGTTGATTGAGAAATGGGCTTCTCAGCCTGTGAAAATTAAGCTGTTTCAAAATGTGTTCAGAATTGTGGCAAAAATTGGAAACCTGAAAATTGTAAAGCTATTTTCCTAGATATTTCTGTTTTAACACGGCCAGACTACCTCTAAAAATGAAACAATTGTACAAAGTTGAAATGTTACTCTCTAGGAAATTAAGATACCAAATGCATTATAGTTATACAATGAAATACTTCAATTTTACTTAAAAAGAACCAAAAGCACTTCCATGTAGCATTTCACTGCAGTTGCCACACACGTTCTGTCTTTGATGGCGAGTGTTTGCATTCACAGGACACTGTTCTCATGACCTGTCATTTCAGACTGGAGATTGCTTTCCTTCTCTGGATGTGTAGGTGCAAACTCGCGTGTCGCTGTCTCTCGCGTGTCGCGTTGAGCATACGAAGAGAGAAGGGGAGCGTGCCCAGTGCCATTTGTTAGCCTCCCCTGCCCAGCTGAGATGGATCCTTCCCTACAGGAGCTGTCTAGCTGGCACCTTCTGCTCCAGTCTGCAGAACCTCTTTGTGTATAAAGCGCTTCCAGGCACCTTCTGGAAGGTGCAAGCATCTTCTCTGAGGATTTAACACTTGTAGCTACCCTAGGAGGGAATGCCTGGGTGGTTGTGTTTTTGTTTTGTTTTGTTTTTCATTCGATATATGATAAAAGGCCATTGAAGGAGGACAGTCTGCAGCTTCTGCATGTTTTACTTCTATTCTTCATGTTTCAGCGTAGCCACTAAAACCTCTGTGTCACTGCAACACAGCCTCAAGAATTTGTCAAGTTCTGCCATAGCGGGACTGGATTCTGTCATTTCGTTGAAAATTTTAAAGCCAGGTTTAAATCACACCATTATAATTTACTGTGTACATATGTAGCTTCTGATTTACTTTTTAAGGTGTCACATTACAGCTGAACAATTCTGTTTGTTTTGTTTATTTTTTTCTTAGTCTGTGTAATTTGTAAATTTATATTTGCATGAATAATTATCGCTGAATAAGCTAAACCAAGTAGGCTGGCAAATACAGATTACTGTTTCGGCTTAGGAAAGTGTGATCAATGTGACTTTATGCTTTAGAGACTCATGCTACTGAATATCTTTGCAGTTAACTCTTATAAAGAGGAGGATATAAATAATATTAAATACACGTAAGAAAGAATCATTAGAATTGAAAATTTTGTCACTAGTGAGCTTTGTGAGATGACAAATAATAAGCATCACTTAATAAAAGCTTAAAATAGTAAAATTTCTAATAGGATTTTAGGCCTCAAATGATATTGTGTCCTTCCGTGTTTTATAACCAAAGCAACGTTCTTAGAGCCTTTCAAATAAATACATATCAATTTAATATGACTGAAAATAAGAATGTTTTCTATCAGAATACCTGAAAAACTAGATTTGCATTTAAGTATAATTAGAAAAGATGAAATAACTCGGTTTGTTGGTTGGGTATCTCACTGGTTATTATGAATTAAGAAGGTATACTCAAGTATTAGTTTTGCCTTCTGCTTAAGGGAAATCTGGAAGAATGTGATTGGGGACAGAGGGCGGGGGGAAGTACGAATGAATTAAAAGAAGGAAAAATAAAGTTGAAAATAGCTATAAAAGGAGGAGACGACAGGATGAGTGTTATCAACTGAGCTGTGTCAGCTCAGATTTATCTGGGGCTCTGTAACCATAAAACACAGAAGAGGTTCTTTTCTGTAGGCTATAAAAAGGCTTCGATCTTAATTCAGTCTCCCTGGGAGTTAGTAGGAAAAAACCTGCTATAAGCTGTAAAAAGCAAGCAAGCAAACAAGTTAAACCTCAGTCTCTTTCTGAAAATGATACTGGAACAGCAAAAGCAACCTCTAGGAGAAGCTTTAGTAGGGCCCTGCCTGGGAGGGAGCTGTGTTAGCTGGACAGATAGGACGAGGGGGACTAGAGAGCGTGTAAAATGCATCTGACTGGATTCGGTCTGCGAGGCTCAACTCTAGCAAACTGAGGTTAAGGGACAACTTTCTTCTTCCTGTTCAGGTACGAATTACAGATTTAGCTGCCGTTGTAATGCAGTATGCAATTTTATGTAATAAAACTTAGACACAAAGAATTGTTTTTGACTGTAAGCTGACACTGGAGTCATATTGAATTCCTCTGGAATTTTATTTGTATGAGTAGGAATATTGAGGTTAAAAAAAGAAAACCTCTAGAGTAAGGTGCTAACAAACATAAAGAAAAAATGTCATGAATCTCTTTGAAGAAGAGTAAATGCTTGTGGGCAAAATTTAATGACCAGCTACTTATCGAATGACCCCCCCCACACACGTGTATCTTGCTATGTGGAACAATACTGAAGTTCTGTGATTTAAATCTGCCCAGACATTGTGGGTCAGGTGCCTCTCTTAGTATTGTAACGGAGCAAAATCAGCTTCAGTTAATCCAGACAGGTAATGATTTGCTTTTTTGGGCTCAGACAGCATGTTCAGATTCAAATTGCACAAATCATCTCTTTTTGGCTTGCCTCAGACAGTTGCTTGAAATTACATTAGGGTATTATTTTTCAAGATGTAAGATTATTTTTCTCGTTTCAGTTTTCTAATAAGACCTACGAAGAAGCTCAAGCATAGGGAATGCTGTGCTACTAGAAACAGAGTCTGGATAAGTAGTGTCCAAATTTGGCCAAGATGGTATGGGAATTTACTTTCAAATATACAGGTTAGTCATTCGCAGGATTTCACAGAGGCACTTCTCTGTAATTACCTCAAATTTATCTACAAGCTTTCCCAGACAGGTTGGGAAAGTGCAAGTGTGACGGGACACACAAAAGATTGTAAGTAGTGCTTGCTACCAGAAGTCAGCGTGCTTGGATTTTGAGGCCTTATACCAAATTTTTCATAAAGTAAATAGAGAGTGGAAAGCTCACCAGGGGATTTCAAAGGTAGTGTTATTTTGAAATTATTGTAAACACTGGAGTATGGTGTTTGCATGAAAACGGAGTTCTAAAGAATGGAATTTTTGTTCTATAGCAAAAGCAGCTCTGTAAGAAATTACTCTTTCGTGTGACCTTGCCCCCCCGCCCTGAGAACTCTCCTCTTAAAAATCTGTCATCTGCCTCAAATTCTTTCCTGATTTGTTTCTATCTTGTGTCAGACTTGTCTTTATTTTACTAAATGTTGAATTCTACCCTCGGTCATGCTTTCTCAGATCTTTTCCTCTTCTGATAATGCTGAGCCTAGCAACATAAAACAGAAAATAAAACTTATTGCACTTGGCTTCCATGAGTCCTAACCATGAAGGAACAGACTGACTGATCCTACTCATACTGAGTACCATTACTGTAAAAGGAATCAATAGTTAGGCACATGACTTAGTTCAACCTTCAGCACTTCAGTTGAACTAGAGGCGGTCATCAGATGCATGCCACAAAACCCCTAGACACAGACGGCCTCTCTCTGTCCCTCTTTTTGCCTGGAACCAAGGGAAGGACAAAGTCTGAAAGATAACTTTGAATATTAACATTTCGGTAAAAATACAGTAAGTATATAAAAGATGGCTATGGCTGTTTGTCTCTGGCGTGCTCAGTAGGCCGATGAGGGAGGTTTGGGTGGCGGCAATCACAGGGAGACAGCTGTGGTTCCCGATTATCGGAGCGGTGCTTTTGGCTGAAATGGGAGCAGCAGCTCCTGTCGGAAAGCATAGCAGCGTTTACACCAACAAATGATTTGGCATACGTGGGCACAGCTCCATTTTCTTTCTTGCTTTTCTCTAATTTTAGAGAAGAGCAAGTTTTATGTTTGCAGCTTTCTTCGCGTTTGTTGATGTCCAGCTTTGATCTACAGCCAGCTTGAGTTTACTTTTATGCTCTGCTGAATGCTGCCTTCAGCCTCAATTTCAGAGCTGTGCAAATAAATTATAGTGAAGTGTTTAATTAAAGTTAGCCTCATGTTCTGATTGCAGACTGCCGTCTTCTCAGATACAATTTGCAAATATATTTTGGAGTTTTTACGTTAGGCAGGATGACTAGTTGAAGGTTATTTACTTGTGATTGATCATGCGTTGGATGTTTCTGTTACTTTTATTTTGTGAACAACCTGAAAACAGTAGCTGAGTGTTGAAGGACAAATAAAGGGCATTGGCTTGAATGAAAGAAGGAGCTGTAGTAAGTCTGCACAGTCACAGAACTGAGGAGTTGATACTTCTAAAATTACATATTTTTTTGGAGAAATTGTCTTAATTCTGAGGAATAAGCAATCCTAAATTTATTGTATACATAGCATTTAATATTTAGTTTTCTTCAATACTTGGAATTTCTTTGGGTCATCCATTCCCGACACTTTTTTGGTGGGTAGGTCAGAACCGACAGGAATACGAGCTTGACTGTGCTGCTGAATATCCGTCACTGTCATCGCCGCAGCTTGTACGGTCCTGACCTCCTACGCAGTTTGTGTAGTAGCTGTTCATTAATATGAGTCAACAGGTTGGTATTTGATAAAGCGTATTCATAATTGGAGGTTACTGAACTGCGGCACTAACAACAGGTAACGTTAAGAGGGGAAGATTTTTCACCACAGCCAATTCTGTGTGCTACTTTTGGTTTGGTTTTCTGCATAAGTTTGCACCTTTCATTCAGATAAGATTTCTTTGAGATTGCTCAGTACTGACCTTAATGTATTCTCTTAAGAAATATTATTATTAACTATCTGCTTAGGTGTGGTGCTTTCCTGCCCTGGCATTCCCAGCCTTGATAGCTAGAGCAGATGCGTTTCAGAGCTACCTGCTTATCTGTGCTATCTCCATCTGCATTTTGGTGGTTGTGAGACACATCCCTTCCTGGGTGTACTGGCTTTGAGGTTTTGTTTTGCTGTGGGTTTTTCCCTTAATCTTTTTCATGCCTCGTGTGCCCCTGGCAAATCAGCCGCAATCGGCCTCATAGCCAGCGTACTGGATGCAGATGTATAATGCTGTTATTAAATTCCTTTCCTCATTCACTGAATGGTAACAATGTGAGATAACAAACATATTTCCATAATTATTTTTGATCTGTTTAACGTATCCTTTTTTTTTTAATCGCCTCGGCATTTGCAAAGAAAGCAAAGTGTTAAAATCGTATCCAGCATCTTGAAGACCCCAGCTGCCACCTGCTTCATGCAGTTATTCATACTTTTCCTTTCCAAGACCTGTCTCTTTTTCATCCATGACTGGATGAAGTACGCTGGTTTATTCTCTTTCATTTTGGAGATAAGGAGAAGAAATTGGGAAAAGATCCTTGACTGTCTTCATTGTGGCATTTTCAGAGTGCTTGTCTTTTCTGTTTTGGGGGGGATTTTATCATATTTTTTAAGATAGAATGTTTACAACTCGTTGAGCATCATTTTGGGGCTTAGAAACTAATAATAAGTCTAACATAAAATAATTACTTTTTCTAAAAATGTTTGTTTTATTACCTACCCCTGCTTCATTTCATGCATGGGGGAATACTACTGAACTCCATATTGCACGTCACAATTTGTTCCTAAATAGTGGTATCTTTCAAACAGCATAGCACGAAACAATTTGAAGAGTAAGTACCTAATTCAAATGGATAAAACAACTCATTCTTGAGCAGTTTCCCAGTTTTAGGGTAAGAGAATTTACCCTTGCATATCTAAACCAAATACTCAAGTGCTCTTTTTTGGTACCTGATAAAAGGATGAGTTCTCTTTTGGTTTTGAACAGAATTATCCTACCAAAGGACATACGGGTAGTTGGGGGTGGCGTATTTTGCTTTTTTAAAATCTGGAATGTGTAAAATGAGGATTATGTCATGTTGTAAGCATTTCTGAAAAAGAAAGAGACTAGAAAATTTAATCTTTATTCATTTTTGGAGGTATTACGAATGTTGTGACTAAAACAGGACTTCGTGCAACATAAATGGGCTGTTAATTTCTCAGTGGATTATTGAGAAGGTAGCGCTCTTTGGATTCAATAGAATTCTTTAACATTATTTTAAAAGTGTGGTTTTTCAGTATTTTATTTTATGCTAGAAGGGTCCAATTAGTTGAGTCCCAGTGTATTAAAACCAGAACTGCCCACTCTGAGCTAGTGTTGCTGTACTGTATTTGATAAGATGTTGTTATTAAGTAGTGCAAGATGCTTTGCTTTTTATTACAAATTTTACTGAAGTACTGAAGTGTAGAAGAAAGGAAGGGGTAGGAATAATTTTTAAAACTATTTTTATAATTTAATGTTTACCTATTAGTTTCTGGGCTGTACTGCCAAAATGTTATGACTCTGTTCTGAACTCTTGCAGTGGGTTATTGACTTTGTTGGGGAGGGGAGGAGCCACGGGTAGTTTTACTCAAGAGCAGATTGTATTCCGTTTGTTTGTCATTTTAACTGAAGTTAGATCTGAGATTAGCTGTGCTATCCTCCAGCTGCTAGGCTGTATGTGATGTTACCAGGATGTGATAACTTACTTTGGTGGACATGTGTCATATTTTTACCCGTGGTTCCCACAAAGGTAAAATTAAGGGTCAAAGATTTGTGATGAGAAGAGAACCACTTCGAAGTTACAGTGAAATATAAGTGTGCAAGTACCCCTAAAGCTGGAGAGTAACAAGAGGCTTAGGTCATACTTAGTTTCAGGCAAGTGCAAAAGAAAAACTTCTAATATATTGAGCTTTGACATACCCTTCATGTGGAAGATGTGTAATGAAAGCACATGTAACTCTTTGTTATATTATACCCAGCTGCTTTTTCATTATGTAATGACTTCTTACATGTACTCTCAATGTATGAATGTGTTTAATAGCTTTGGCATTGGGGCTTACTTTTAACATTTGGAGCAAAGAACATGGTTTGCAAAGTGTTGGGGGCAGCAGGGAGTCAAGTTCTGGCTCTCACATAATTAAAAAATGAGCTGTGCTTTTGTAGGGCCTTTTATTCAGCCTGCTCTTGTTGAGCTCGTGTTGCCTGGGAAAGACCAGTGAGCAGCTCTTGAAGATGCAGTTTGCATCCCTAAATTAACTAAGAACATCTGAGGGCAGTTGCTAAATGCATTAATAATTGTGCAAACATGTAGTTTTGTTGTTTACAGAATGGTGGATAGGACCCTGGAGGAGCAGCTAGCAAAAATGATGGGAGGAGAAGCAGCACAGGAATGTAGATGGGCAGGGATCTCAGTTTCACATAGGTGTACTGTAGAAGCAAATGGTTTGATACTTCGTTATGTTATATCTTTGCGTATTGATTTTGCCTCAGGAAAATTCAGTGTAGTTTCTCTCATATGAATGATGAAAGCTCTGACTTTGGTTTGCTTGAGGGCAAGTGGGAAAGGCATTGGGTCCAAAGGAGTTAGATTAGGGGTCTCCCCAGAACTCAGCCCAGATATAACCTCTCAAGCCGTAAGACTTTTGAGACTCTAGTAATTATTGCGCTAAAGCGTATCTATTGGCACGTCTGTAGGTACAAATTAAAATCAAGCTGAGATCTACAGAATGAGGTGAAATTTGTGTGAACTGCAAGGAAATGCCCTTTCCTCATTTGAGGTGAACTCTTTGTAACCAGAGCCATCAGATTAGGTAAAATATGAAATAGCTTCTGCTTGTATAAGATCATCTTCACTTGATTGTAACATACTTTCCAAATAATGTATATTGGATTTCAGCCTGTAGTCACCATTTGAATTTTCTTATGAAATAGTTTTGAAGTTCTTTAAGTATTAAAACCCCCACATGTTTCAGAAGGAACTGTATGAAGTGCAAGATTTTCTGTTCCTACGTTTCAGTATTTGGTGTTAAATCTGATGTTTGCTTGTTCCCGAACTGTTTTATAACTTTGGCTGACCTTTTTGAATACTTGGTTTATACAGCACTGACGACATGTTGCAGACTTAGGAACTTGTTAACTTGAAAATTTAAAAGAATACATTTAAGACGACAGGAACCTTGGCAAAATTTTTTTATGAGTTCAACTTAAATGTTGAGGTGCAAGCTCAGACAAAATATTCAGATACAGTTGTGTGAGGGTAAATACTTTCCCAAAATACCCGTGTTCAGGAATCTAGTAAAATTTCACACCTCCTACGTGTCCAGAACAACTGTTGCTAGAATTTAAACAGTTTGTGTAGAAATGCCCAAAATCAGAACTGTTGCCTTTGGCAATGAATCCATGCTTAAGTTACCAAAACTGAACTGAAAGCGAAACTTTTCCATCTTGTACTGTTCCTCTTATTTTAATTTTTAAACACTCATGTAATATTCTTGTGTCTTCTTGTATTTGTGTTTTATGTGAACACTGCGTAGGGATTTAGAGGTTCCAGACTGTCCTAGATGGTGTCCTGAGAGCTTCATAACATTCTAAAATAGTAATGTACAAGACTGATTATCCTCATACTTGGTATTCACCACAATTTATTGCTGTAAATGTGTGAGAAAAATGCCCTTGGTCATTCTTAAATTATATATATACTAAAAAAAAAAATCCTTGAAAACACTTCTTGAAGTATTTTTCCATCACTGCCGATGCTTGACATTTAATAACAACTTAGACCTTTACTACATATTCTTGCAGTGTCCTAACTGAAGAGCTGAAGATCTTCGTGCTCTAAACACTTTTAATTTAGTTGGAAGTGACTCTAATTAATTTAAAAATATGTATTAATTGAAAAGTTTACGTGTCAGAGTGGTGTCGTCTGTTATCACTATGGTTATTTGAGTATAATGCTTGGATAACTGATGGATTATAAGAAAATACTTCAATAGTTAAGGTACTCATTCCTGCTCAGGAATCATATGAGACCACATAATAAAATGGTATATTGGTAGAGTATGTATTATCTGTATATTTTCATAAGTGACCAGTATTCACTCATTCTCTGAAATTCTTTACAAGACTCTGATTCCTTTTAAGAAAATAAACAGAAGTGAGTTAGTATCTCTTACATGGTTTTAAATGGTTTTGGTCTCTTCTCCCAAGTAACAAGAGATAGGACGAGAGGAAATGGCCTCAAACTGCGCCAGGGAAGGTTTAAGTTGGATATTAGGAAAAACTTCTGTACTCAAAGTGTAGTCAGGCCCTGGCACAGGCTGCCCAGGGCAGGGGTTGAGTCCCCATCCCTGGAGGGATTTAAAAGCCAGGGAGATGTGGTGCTTGAGGACATGGTTTAGTGGTGGGCTTGGCAGTGCTGGGTTAGCGGTTGGACTTGATGGTCTTAAGGGTCTTTTCCAACCTTAACAATTCTATGATTCTATGAAATACATTCCTGTAGCTAACGGGGGGAAATTCTCATCAGCACCACTTATTATAACCACTGGCAAAAAAAAAAGGGGGGGGGGGTTTATCACAGCTGATGAATTATGAATGAAAACTGCAAAGATATAAATTTGTCAGATTGAATTCTCAACCTGTTTGTTATTACAGGTGCTCCTGATCAGGGGGTGGGGTAGGGTAATTGCAGAACTCTGCTCAGGTGCTTGTACTTCTGCAGCTGGCTTTGTGTCTGTGGAAGGAGCGCCCTCGGTGAGGCACGGTTATAGGTGTAGCCTGAACTTTGTCTTCTCTTTGCAGGCAGAACTTGTCGATGTACAGTATGGGACTGCGGAAGACTTGCTCCGGATTCGAGCCATTACGAACGCAACCAAAAAAATTGCACTTTTGAAGCTAGGACAATCACCTTTGCTTTATAAGGTTGGTCAAATGCTTGTTGCGCTTTAGCTGAATTATTTAGTTGGTTTTTTTCAGTTTCAAAATACCAAAACAAAGACTTGCCCATTCTATCCCAGTAAGTCAGGATTTACTGGCGTTCGGATTCTTCCTTGATACTAGCCACTTCAACCTGCAGTGCCTTTTCTGTGTTAGTTATTTATTTTGCTGCATATCTTACAGTGCCCCAGCAGTATGCTGTATTTTTTCTGGGTGTACTCTAAGCCTTTTGGCAAATAAAAAAATCACTAAAAGAAATAAAAAAGCGTGAGGGGGGGGGGGAAAAGGCAACTGAGATCAGGAACAGTTGGATCTGCGCCTGCTAAAAATGTACATATAACACTGCACTGAAGTCTTGTTTCTGCAGAATTGTACGTAGTAGTTGGGCTGCCGGCTGTCGTTGAAGCGTGCTGTGAGAGGGGGCAGAGCACAGCGTGTGCTCCCCTGGCCGCGGGCTTCTCCGGGCCTTTCCAGTCCCACCGGGCTGTGTCCAGAGCTCAGCGCGTTGGGCTTTACTACAGATGTGCGAGGTAGTAACCAACAGCCTACGCTATAGGAGGACTAACACTATGGCTTATGGATTTGTTTAAGAAATGACGTCATAACTTGATTTCATCATGACACGATACAGCCTTGCTCTGTGGAGAATTTGCCTTTGCACCTTGGCTCTTTCCGCCATCCTTGCCACCTCAGAGGGAAGAAAGGGGCTGAGAGCTGGAAAAGGGCATTAACTTCAGTGGTTTCTGCTGCGTCAAATGTGTAAGCAGACCACCCTGAGGTACGCAGATAGGCGTATATCCCCCTGCCGTTAATGGGCAGCCACTCCTGTGAAATCACTGGGATTTACTGGTCTATGGGTGGGTTACCACCAGTTCAGAATGGGAACCATGTTTTTCTTCCACTCCCTCCTCCCTTCACCTTTGGTTGCGGCCCTGTACGGGGAGGGTTGTGCAGGGGTACGCGTGTGTCCGTTCCCTCTCCTCCTGCTCCAGCGCTGGCAGGGAGCGCAGGGACGGAGCTCGCCAGTCCTCTTGTACATAATGGACTCAACATGTAAACCACATTTGAAGTCTAAATGTCAAGCAAATGCCTTCTATTGCAAATATTTTATAAACAAAAATGCTGTTTTGCCTTTCAGAAAATACACTAGCCCAATAAATGTTTAAACAATTCATTCCCAATTCACAAAAGCAATTATAAAAGAACAGTGACTCCAGATCTTATAATTAAGAGAATCAGGATCTGCTCTGTCGGCCATAGAAAGCACAATCAGGACCACAATACAGGTTCAGAAAATAACCACTTAATATTTTTTTTCTGTAGGAATGATATTTGTCTCAATAAAAATGCCATTTTTAACCGAGTGGCTTTAGCTGGTTATTTAAATTATTTAGATGCAATCTAATTACGCTTGTGAAAGGTCAGTTATCATTGTTGGAACTCGGCTGTTGTGCATCATTTCCAGCAATGGATCTTTTACTGCATCACACCGCTAACTGACAAAAGCAATGAAAGAGCGACTGGGGCTCATAAAGCAGAAATTTGATAAAGATGCAAAGTTTGCTGTAATAGCGCTGTCTAAAGTGTCCATGAGATGGACTTTTTACCAATTTAATTAGTGTTCCTGTCAGCACTTACTGTGTCTGAATTAGCGAGCAGTGCAGCCTGAAGGAGTCGGGCAGAGCAGCCGGTGCTGAGGACAGGGCGCATCTCCGGGCCTTCTGGTTCGGGCTGGCTGCGGCCCGGTCCCAAGAAGTAAATGCGAAGTGGTGGCTGAGGGGGATCAGCCACACTCCTGGTGCTCATCCGTGATGCCAAAAGCATCCATTTCGCACCGGAGTCTGTTACACAATACGAACCAAAGTGTGGTATGGTCCGGAGATTGACTTTGAATGTGCGTTCAGGATCCAAACTAAAAATACAGCTCCCCAAACCTACTTTTTGTGCTCTGCTCATGCAGGTAGGAAGTTTGCCCTTTATTTGTTATTTCTTCTTTTTGAGGTTGTACACTGTCTTTTTTTTTTTTTTTTTGAATATAAGTTGTGTCTCTTTGGCTGTGAAATAATTGTAAGCTATTAAAAGTATGCAAAAATATCAGAAATAGATTCTTCTTTCATAAGGATTATTTGAAGTGAAAGGGAAAGATTGTCTTAAAGAGCAAGTCCTGCTTGTTTAAAGGGGCCCAGTATCTCACCACTGAATCCACTGTTTATATATTTTTCCCCCTAATGTTTATGTTTCTGTACTTACTGAGTCTCACATTTCTGTTCCAGCAGATACTTCCCTCTGCCTATATTTTCCTTATCTCTGTCTTCCACATCCTTGGTTTTACATCACATTAAAACAGAGCGCTAGGTCATAACAGAGCTGTCGTGATATATATATATATTTTACTGGTTTTCTTTCTAATTTCTGTATTTAACTTGTATTTTTCACACTTTAATGTTCTTTAATTTCTCATTATTATTACTTCATATTATACAAATATCTCACTCTGGATTTTTATAGATCCTGCACCGAGGTTTCATCTTCATAACAGAGTTTCTAATCATGTCTCTCTTTTTCAGCTTTGCATTTTCCCTCACATGGGTATGCTTTTTGCTTCTCTCTCTCACTGCCATCATCAACTGCTGATTTTCATGTGTTTTTCTTATTTTTCCCTTTTGTGTTTTTAATTTGCCTTTTTTTTTTTTTTTTTTTAATCTCCACTGTTCGTTCTTTCCATATTGAGTCCATTTGGAAAAAAGCCTGAAAGAAACAAACTGCTGCTGGCAGAAAACTCACCATGAAAACTGAACAACATTTCTTTAGTCTTTACATCACAATAAAGAAAGAAGTATCTGCTGGTAGAGAACAGCCTGATGTACGAGGGGATAATTTATAGAAATAAGCCCAATAGATGGAAATTTGAATATTTGGAATAAGAATTGTATTATTGACAATATTTTTTTGCTGTAGAGGTCCAGTTTGGTGTTTTATGGAGATTGGATAGAGTATAAAATCTGGGGGAGGATCAAGGTTGAAAAGAATTGGGAGCTTTTACTTTCAGTCTTTCAGACTGGGCCCATCTCCTATCTTCAGACACACTGAAAACAACAGGCAGGGTTCAGAGCTTGGAGTAACTTGGAATTGGAATATACAGGGAATTTGGAGTATACAGAAAAGCCTGCAGTTAATGTGCTGGTAGAATACGCAGTTGAATCCTTAGCGTGAGTAATTCTGATTACGTTTGGTGGCGTTTATAAATTTAAGCTGCTTTGTGAGAACAAGATTTGTAAAAATCTGACCTTAAGTTATTTTTGTAATTTAATATGATTTTCATATTTTATCGGGAGTGTTGTATTTGTGTTGCGCTGAAACAGAACGTAGTGTCTGATCGGGGAGGAGGGGCGGCGGTTACGGCAGTGGGCACGTTCCCTCGCGTAGCGGCAGAGCCACACAGACACGTCTCGGTCCCTACAGCTGGACCTTCTCAAATAAGGAATATCTTACTGCAGCCACCTGATAAGTTATACATATAAAAAGAAAGAACATGGACCCTGCCTTTATAGCAGGGTAAAGTATCAAAAAGAGCGTTGACTTGGGAGGGGAAAAAAAAAACAGGTAGAGCTTACATTGCTGTGATAAAAAGAATAGATGAAAAAGGGGTATGTATTGATGTATATATAAATCAGAGTGGAGTGGAGGTTTAGAAAAGGGTTTTACCATCGATAAGGCACTATCAAGATCAGTAAGGGAGCAAGACTCTGTAGTCCATTATAAAATTAATATTAAAAGTGGGAGAAAAGAATTTTCCAGCTTCAAGGGCTGGAGCAAGTTACAGCATGGCAAAGGCAGAGTCATTTCAAATGCGACTGAAATGTTTAGGAATTGGCTGCTCCCAGCACCCGGAGTGACGGTTTCCTATAGCCGCACAGGGGGAGGCGGGGGCGGAGGAGTGAGGCGTCCAGCGAGCGCTCATCCAGGCACTGAGCTGGCATGGCCACGGTGCTAGTCATCGCTCTTTAGCCAGAACAATTCACAGTGCTGAATAACTGAGAGAAGGAAAAATTTTAAACTACTATGGCTACTCGTAAAGGGATCTTGCGACTAGTCTAAGACACTCCTAAGAGCTGGATTGGGTCTGGATAAAGAGGGGACTGGATTAAGGAAGGACAAAAACTTCCTGAAGGAGAAAGCTGAAATGAGAGAAACGTAGAAGAGAAGTGAAGCACAACTTCTGGTATTAACTACCATAAAAAAGGTAGAATGCTTGCTTCCTCACGCCTTCAGATTGGAAGTGACTGCCTACTGGTGTTCTGGCTAGAAGGAAAGTTTGTGCTTTGGTGGAACTCGGGTTATTGGGATCACTGGTGAACTTCATAGCCAGGTACAGGAGGTCAGAGCTGACTCCCTGGTGTCCTTGAATCAGGAGGATCTATAAATGTGGGGAAAGATGATGAAATTTGTTACTAGTGATTAAATAAATCACACCTCTTGAGAAAGAGCAGTTTGAGTTGCCTGCTGTGTTTGTAGACAAGAAACATATTCTAATAGCATAAAATGGGTGGTGACAGAAAGGTGGATGAAACCACCTCCCTGGCGCCCGGCTGCTCTGCCCTCAGCCTCGCCTGAGCATACGTCGCCACCGTCAGCACGTCAAGGAAGCCAGAGGAGGCTTCTTTTCAGGGAGAACTGCACAGTAGTTTCAGTGTCCAGCCTCTGGAAATACCATCACCAGATTCATTTCTTGAAAAATGTTGTGAGTCTTGATCGTGATTTAATCTTTTGGGGTTGGGATTCAAGAAAAAGCCATAATTTCCGTCCTAAATTAACTTTTAATAGAGTAACAAAAGCTCTGAAGGCCAAACCACTTCATCTTTAAAATGTTCACATATTAACATTTTTTCCACATCCATTAAATGAAGATGTTGTTCTAATGTGTAAATATCTATATTTATTTTAATAATTTACTGCCTTCATAAATATTCATAAAATTGCTTTTTAACTGTCATGAAGTTTAGAAATGTGGATGCTTGCATGTTTATGCAGAGGTTATTGGCAGGCACTTACGGATAAGGATTTACTAAATGGAAAATACTAAAGATTCCCAGAATAAAGGCAATTTGCAAAAGGCTTCTATTTAATAACTGTGCTGGTTTTAAACAAGTTTACTTTGGAAAAAATAATTTCACTTTTGTACTGTCTACGTGCTTTCTTTCTTTCCCTCTGGTACTTTTTATGTCTAGCGCATATAACTGTGAAGATTACATTTTAAATCTCCATTTAACTAGGACTCTCTCTCTCCTTCCATCCCTTCCTCCCTCCCTATATATACACATGTATGTATGTATGTGTCTATACATATATACACAGTGTGCACATATATATATAAACTATATTGAACAAAATGTTTTTAGGGAACTTTAACACCTTATATACATTTCTTTATTAAGGACACTGGTTTGTTTGGGGTTTTTTTGTAGGATGGAATTTTTTCCAAGGTGCCTAAAGTTTAATATACCTATTTCCCATGTGAGTGCTATGGGATTTTTAATGATATTATATCCCCTGCCAAAGCCCTTCTTGAAAATTCGAGCCATAAGTATAGGTAGTATGGATAAAAGTTACAGAAGCATATAGAACTAAACCTGGAGATCTGGATCTCAAGGGATCATCTAGTAACATCTGCTTGAGTAGCATCCTGTTTCTCAGGTTTTCTCTAATGTATCGTCCTTTTAAAATCATCTCGATTCCCCAAATCCTGAGAGTTCTCTTGAATAATCCAAGCTGAGTTCAGATCGATTGGTAACAATCAGATTTGTTGATGCAGAATTTGCTATTTAGCCAAATTATATTCCTACAAAAAATGCTAGTTCTTGCGTTGTCCTCAATGAACTATGGGTTGCTTTCTGGTCCTTTTTCCTTAGCCTTCGTCTCCCCTGAGTTTATAGGAGATTCCCTCCCTCGAGGCCGTTGCTTTTATTCTTTATCCTTCCCCCCACCTCAAAGATCAGGTTTAGTTCACTTGTGTTCTTAACCTTCCCCCTCCTCAAACAGCATCTCTAATCTGTAGATACAATCCAGTCTGAAGAAGGCTCCCTTTTAATTTCTTTTTCTAGTTCCTATGTAAAAAAATTCTGTACCAAAGCCTTAAAAAAATTTAGTGGACGATAGTCCGTACCAAAAAGCTGTTTATGTAATTCATTTGTGTTTTGAATGATTGTTAGTCACCTGCTTAACTCTTCCTGATTTTGTGGTTCATGGAATGATGCACAAGCTATTTTGCTCTTTAGTGATTACTGAGAAAACTTCTGTTTGTTTTGAAGACCATGGGTTTTCCTTCTTCTGAAAGTGTATCACGGTTAAGAGGTTAGTAGATGTAATTCTCAGTTAGATTGCTCCTGCTTTGACTGATAAGAATGCTTTCTTGTCCCTTGGAACAGAAGGGACGAGCCGCAATAGCTAATTAGAGACACCCTGCCTCGAAATCATAAATCTGTTCTGTGTTGGGGTGACTGAGAAATCCACCCCCAGCCCCCTGAGTACATGTACCCGAGTTAAAAAACAAGCCTCTGTGCGCAGCTTTATCACTTAATGCTTCATCCTGAAGTCATATTTTAAGCTTTCTTTGGTAAGCTTAGTTTAAAACATAGCTTTAACAAATTGAAAGTACTGATCGTGATACATTTTTTCCCTCTGTGTGAGGCCCTATGGGAAAGAAAATTGAGAAGTGATACTGACTTGATAAATCTATAGTTGATGACTAAAAAAAAGTCCAAAGAGCGGTTTTGTGTTGCTGACTGGAACCAAATCACGCTGAGGTGCATTGTTCAGTTCCTAGCAGGCAGCTACTGCCCAGAACAGTTTAAACTGCGCATGTCAGTTTACCTCGTACTTAATCCAGCATTTGAAGGGCGATGCACTGTGACCTGTACCACCTAAAAGTGAACCAGCCCCAGTGCATTTATAAATCCAATCCCTGTCTGTCCAGATGAATATGAAATAGCTGACAAAAATTTGCTCTCTTATCCCTGTAGTCAGGTGTGCTGCAGTAAATAAAAGTAGAATGAGAATTCTTCCTTTATACAGTATAAATGGGAGAAAGTAATTTGCTCTTGTAAGCAGTAAGAAATGATGTAAGGGATGGGGTAGGAGAAAAGCAATTGATGTCTGGAATTGTAGCACAACTTATCAATATTCTCAAGTAATTAACATTTTGGTCGCATCAGTAAAAGGACTTTTGGTTATTACTCATTTCCTTTTCGATTACAAACCCCTGGATTTGTTTGAATGGAAGGAGAAATGTGCTCTTAGCAGAGTAAACGAGGGGACATATAAGTTAATGAGCAAAAGTAGGTATCGATGATTCTGCGTTTCTGATGCCACAGAATTTTCCCTTAACGTTTTGAGAAGTCATTGCCGTTTTGCAGACGTATTCCCACTCTTGTTCCTGTTCTCTCTCTCTCTTCTGGATTGATACAGAAGTTCCTGAAGTCCTGCTGCGGAATCACACACTGAATTCTTAGCCATTCGACGGAGTACATAGTCCTGTTATCTCCAATAACACGGAACAGTTAATTTTCTCTTGGGAAAATAATTCTAAATATTCATATACTCAGTTGGGTGTTTAATTGCACGCTCACTACATATATTAAATGCATCTTTTGAAAAATTAGTCCAGCTCCCATTATGAATTGCAGTTTCCCCAGGGAAAGGGCTGACCATTTTATAGCAGGCCTCCTCCTTTTAGTACAAAAGGCTTAAATTGGGTGAGACAGTAAGTGGCTTCCATTCAAACATGGAGCATGGCTGACTCATAAAAATTTCATTCTGGGGTCTTTTGAAGCTCTTGTCGGATTTTAGAGGTGTGAAGCCCGAGCATAATTTTCTATTTTATCAAGACCTTAAAAAGTGAGTAGTAAATGCAATCATCCAATTTACTGTCTGAGTGCTCTGTGCTGATAAATGGTGCAAAGTCAAGCGAAATGGCTTTGCTGTGAGGCAATTGTTCTGAAGCAGAGCTGAGCAAAGAAATCCATTGCCTCAATTTGTGCCTCGGAGCTCTAAATCCACACAGCTGATCAGCTGCTCGTGCGCAGGGCAATAGGAGAGACTTACGCACTTTGTCTTTCCATCATGAAATCTAAACCGTTTGAGTTTGCTCTTTCTGCAGATGCACTAGCCAATACTTCTGCAGGTGGTCTTGGCACTTTTTCTGCTGCTTATATAGGGAAATTTAGGCTTTTTTTCTACCCAAGCTGCTAATTGAGCTGGCCCTTCAGATTAGTTGACCTTGGACTTCACAAAGAGCCATTGGCAGCCAAATTATCAGGGCCTTTTTTCATCTCGTGTTTCCAGCACGTACTGTTTGATTTCAACAACAACTGAGAAAGTGAAAAAGAAAATGGAAGATTCGGGAGACGGAGTAGAGATGAGGAGTGAATATGTAAAATCTCATCCTGCCAGAACAGATCTATCTGCCTTCAGGTTCTTCGAAAGTGTCGGCCACTGGACTAGGGGAAGCAATGCAACCCATTAATCTTCAGCACTGCCCACTTGAACAACTCTGCAAAGGATAATTACAGATTAGTTCTGTACATGCTGCTTATTTTATATTTTCTGGAATAGTGACCAGAGGAAAAGGTGGTCTTCCTTCAGGCAACAAGTGTTTTATAAGTACTCCCCTCATTCTGTAGTGAGTTTGAATTGTATGGCATGTTCTGTCGTAGTTACTGGTCTATTACTTTATTAAAAAGAAGTTATGACTATTCTCTGGCCTTTTAATGCTCTTTTAGGTCTTTTCTTCTTGTTTCACAGTAATTACTTCTTAATAATCAGTTTATTTACATGTCTGCGAACTGATTTGAAAGGTATCAAAAGTCAGCATTGTTGAAGAAAGTGTTTATGTAAAACTTTAGTTAAGAGATTACAGAAGTAAATCGTTCTGTTCCTAGAATCAACATTTTATTTGATAAATCAAGATTACTCAACTGAAGAATGATTTTCGTGCTTTGTGGCTCTTTTTTTTTTTTTTTTTTTTGTCACCTGTCCTTTAAAATGCAGCTAAGTTAACACAGCTAGGAAAAAAATGGTTCAGTAACCCCGTGGGTTCTCTGAATAGAAATAGCTTTGAAGCTGGTCCTGTAGTGTAGGAGCTGTAGCCAGATCCAGACCTTCATTTGATTTGCACTTGTTCGGCATGGCTTTAGAGACTCGTCTGTGAGAACTGGTTCACAAAATCAACACTTGTCATTTATGTATGAAAATCTGAATTCTGCCCTTCCAAATACACCTGTAGTTTGCATTGTGATCCGAACTTTGAGTAGAAACGTGGTCTTGCTGAATGCTGATAGCCAACCTTTTCTTTGGCATCAATGAAACTAGGTTTTTGTACTTTATATTCTATTGCCTATGGAGGTTTTTTTACTATTTTCCCTAGGGTTATTTGATGCACTCTTCTCAGGTCTTTTGTAACTGGATTTTGTGGAACATAGCTGGATAAAATATATAACTGATTGTCCTCAGGGTTTTGGGAGGTCTTTTTTTTTTTTTTGGAGGGGGGGTGGCTTTTACCATTATATTTTTTCATTTTCTCTTTCTTTACATAATGCTGAAAAAGCTGTAGAACACCAAAGTCAAAATTTCACTCTTAGCTGTTTGGGCTTTTTGATGCCTGTGCATGAATTTGAAAAGAAAAACACCAAGTCCATCATTAAAAATCTAATTGGCACCCTCTTTGCAAGTACAGCGATAGCCACTTGGAATATTTCATTTCGATTGCCAAAACACTAAACCAACCTTCTGTGCGGAAGGCAATTCTTCCCCAGCAAACATATTTTCATTTAACTTGAAAAGATTGTGCATGTCAATATGAGAACTCAGGCATTTTAATTTCATCTTTAGGTCTGAGTGAATAATTCACAGAGAGCAACAGGCGCGACAAAGTTAAACTTATCTTTTCTGCTTTCTCTAGATCTAGCTGTAAGGAAATGGCAACTTGCTTCAGTTTATGTGTTATCCTACTATATTCTTATGGGTTTATGTGGTTTTGGGTTTTGTGTGTATTTTGGGGGGGGTTGTTGGTTTTTGTTTTGAGGTTGGTTTGGGTTTTTTTTTAGTATTGAATTTATTCTAAGCAATTTTCTGAGAGCAATTTATATTCTATGTTTGGGGTTGTGATCATTCATGATGATAGATTTTTTTTTTTTTTTAAAAGCATTGGTTTTGATGCTTTTTGACACAAATGGTCAATCAGGGATGTTGCTTACAAAAAGATTCCTGGGCTTCCTGATGTTCATCAGCAGAGAAAACAAAAGTCGCACGAGCACAGTCACGGGAACCTTAAGTTAAAATTGGTGGAGGCTACTTTCCAAAATTGGCTTAGGATGCCTTATAACAACTAGTAACGTTTTTCATTAATAGTTACAAATTTCACATCACTTTTACACTTCAAATTTCTGTAAAAAGCAGGTTTTTCATCAGATTAAAAAGCCACCAACCAACCAAACCAACCCCCCCCCATTGTTGCTGATGATAACATTGTAATTGTAAATAACCGTAGTATGGACATTGGCTGAGGTTTGTCAGCACGGCGCACGGTTATGTCTAGATACAGGTAATATTTTAGATCGAGGACAGAGTGTTTGCATTTTGTGAAGGTTGGAGGAGTGCTGGCACTGGCGGTCGAACCCGTTATTTATGTTTTTCCACTGCAAGTTATTATGCAGGCATCATAAGGATTCCTGCCGCGCAGCTGCAGAAGTGACCTTGAGGTGACCTAGAGAGCCCACCCTTTCGATAAGAAAGCAGCATATTTTTCACTTCTAAGTCAATCTTGGTTTTCCCTAGAGTGGCAACTGACTCTGTTGCCTTTTATATCAGTGTCAGTTGTAGGTGATGGTTTTATGATACAAAATGTCCATTGGGGATCTGACCTGACAACTCATTTCAGTCAGGCCTCCTACTGTGGTCTCAGAGGAAATACGATAACGTTTAATCCACTTAACCACCTGACCATGTCCTATTGCTGTTTATCATATTATAGAGCATAAGAGTAAAAGGCAAGTCCAAATCTGCTAGTTCAGGTGATTCTTGGATTCCAGGTTTAAGAAATCTTTACGACAGATGAGAAATTAATTAGTCCTGTGCGTCTGACTGCTGTAGATTTTGCTGTCTCTCAATAACCGTGTGCGCCATCTCCATTCAGATTCTGTTAGCGATGCAGTTGATCCCGTAAATGTGTGATACATTGGCTCTGCTGTTTCCAATATCAGATAAATGGCGAGGCTTACGCAGGCTTTATGGGCTCCTGCTGCGCCTGGCAATGCAAGTTGTCTCCACTGTAAGGTGCTGTACATGAACCATAAAAATGAGATACAGGGGAGACATTTGGAATGCATTAGGAGAATTGTGACCCAGCCTCCTTTTTCTGCGTAAGATCTGTATGTAGCAACAATCCCATTCAAAACAGTGTGTATCTACCTGTCTTGTTTTGAAAGAGCTAAGAAACAGTGTCAGTATCATATTTGCACAGGGCTTCTCACTTGGCGTTAAGGGGAGCATCTTTAAAAGATGGCTTTTGCCCTAGCCAACAAAGTGGGGTTGGAAGGGCGATACAGAGTGTGATAAAAGTACACAAATTTTCACTACAGAGTATTTAGTTTACATTTTGTTCCTTTTCAGTGTAATGCAATTCACCAGAAATTAGGTAATTACAAGAGGTTCAGATCTTAGCATTTAAAAAAAAAAAAATGCACGTGAGGCTATCATACCCAGAAATTTATTTTGTGTGCAACACTGTATGTACGTTATAATTTGTTTGCAAATGCCTGTAGCGTTTTGTTTTCATCTGCACATTTTTGCATGTACTTTTTTCTGGAAAACCTGTACCCTTTGCAAGTGTAAAGTGGTTCTCACAAATATACTTCGCATTTTTAAATGAGATTTTTATTAAAATGATAATTTATTGATTTGTATTGTTTGCAAGTAGACCTAACTGGGATGAATTTTGATGTGAGCGCTGTACAGATTCATTGAACATTGCAGGGACTAAATCTGATGTTCCCACTCAAAGTGCTTTATTTATTTTTTTTTTAAATGAAATCATTTCCAGGCATACAGATTCAGACAGTAAGGTTTGCTTCCGACCTACCAAAAGTGCACAATTGTTCAATGCTTAGTGATAGCAGTGGTAACAGGGGAAGAGTAGCTTAAATATCCGATTTCTCCCTTTTTCTGTTCAGCAAACAAGCAGAATAAAGCTTAGAGTACATTGTTTAATTTTGGGAAAACCTATGTTTTAATACCAAAATTAGTTTGATTGTTAGTACGAGAAAGTGTATTTCTCACTAGAGAGAGAAGCTCGATACAGTGAGGTTTCTAGCATTCTGCTCTGGCTCCAGAAGAAGATAGAAACACAGCCTTTAAGCACATTAAAACTCCCTTTCTTTAATATAAAGAACATATTTAAGTGTGTTGCTTAGTATGTTTTACAGGAACAAGTCCCCTTTGGCAAAAGAAGCCACGTCTGGTGTTTTTTCAGGTAAAACTCTGATGTGATGATAAGGTCGTGGCCATAGCATAGTACTGTTAGTGTTGAAATATTGTTACTGTAAACTGTCACGGTGACGTGCAGAGAGTCACTCATCCAGAATGATCGTCTGCTTAGTCTTCTGTCGAGAAGTTCTTACTGGCCAGAAAAAAAGTCTCTATCTTTTACTAAGCGAACATAACACAAGAAAATGCCCTCTGTCAGCGTGATACCCTTAACCTGACACGGCTCATGCTTAGGGGAAGTGTATGAGTTACAAAGCCAAGTACAAAGTCTTTTTTTTTTTTGGTATACCTTGCCCCAAAATGGCAGTCATTGGTGTGAGACTTCCTGAAGTGGAGAATGTGTCTGGGCTGATTTAATTATCGTCAGGAATATTCCATGAATTGGTATATTCCACTTCTGAGCCCGTTTATGCTAATCTCTGCAATATCTTGTGGTGACGAGTTCCACTACATACATACCTGCGATTTCTTGGTATAGAATTGCACATTTGGGAAAGCATGTATGTAAAACTCTG
The DNA here is from genome assembly GCA_020745775.1 of Theristicus caerulescens. Lineage (NCBI taxonomy): Eukaryota > Metazoa > Chordata > Aves > Pelecaniformes > Threskiornithidae > Theristicus > Theristicus caerulescens. Next base: position 2,854,267 of record CM036565.1, on the reverse strand, counting down.
GCAATGCTTTACCATTTATTACAGAACAAAAACGGATATAACCGCCTACCCGCAAAATATTCCAGCTTCCGTCTCCATATGAACAGACCAGAGTAAACAATAGAAATCTGAAGGTACCAGCTGCATGCTAAACACTAGTCTTCGCCCTTTAAGGATCTTGGAAGGAGATAAGCTTTTTATCTTGGCCTCGATCTTCATGGGCAGTGTAATAAGAAGTAGTGCCTCAGAAGTCTGTGCTCCGTAAACAAATAACATCCGAGCAGATTTTAAACTTTTTTTCTGAAGTTAATTTGGTTGGTGTCTCGTGGCCAAGGTGTATTACGTGATGATTTGGTTTGCCTCTGAAGATGTTTATAAATACTGGGAAAAAAGACATCTTTAAGATTCCTATTATCATATTCTCTAACTATGCTCGGGGGGGGGGGGGGGGGCGGAACCAACCAAAAAACATCCCCCCAAATCAAACAGACAAAAAGAAACCCAAACATATTTAAAGGCAGATGTGTGCCTTGTCCTTAAAGAGGAAGCAACGCTTCCTTTTGTATCTTCGGTGTTGACTTAAGTCTTTGGAATGGTACCATGTTAACATTTCAGTCAATTTGATTACCAATGGTACGCCTTCATTTTGGAAATCGGTTTACTAATAATTCTTTTTGGACAAAGCCGTATGTCTTGTATCTTGAAATCCACGTACATCAATTTCCTAGCTAAACCCAGCTGGGATTTTTATGCTGATGGATAATACATGAGATTGCTTTATGAAATTTAGAGGAAGAAGGATGATGTGAAGTGATAATGTCAGTAATACAAGTGTGATAATATATTGGCTTTGAATTTTACTACTCTCTGACTAGAACTCCTGTACTTATTAGTAAATTCATGTATTATGAATGAACAACACAAGCTGCATATAGACCTAGAAAGCATATGGCTATGGAAATTAATCATTGAATAAATAACCAATATATATAGCATAATTTCAGCAATATTAAAGAACAGAAATATGTAGAGGAAATGTCATGGGCAAAACATTTTTTAAGTAAAAAACAAGTATGCTCTCTAATTCTTCTCCTTTAATATGTACTTCATCTGCTACTTCTGGAGGCAAATCAAGCAGCAGTTCTCCTATTATTTTAAAGAGGGGTTTGTATATTGCTCCAAGTATCTGCTTGTTAGCATGGCATCAGCACCAGTACATTCAGGTCCACCTTCTACAGACATCTGCGTGAGCCGAGAAAGCTTCGCATCTTCTTCTTGCATCTGTCTCAAAAATGGGGCTGGGAGAGAGCCTTTGGAGAGAACCTACGTCTGTCACAGCTTTGTGAATTCACAACTGTGAGTGTGATTGAGCAAATGGCTTGAGAGGATTTCGCAGCCTCTGCGTTGTCACCTGATCTCAAGTCTGGACCTTCAGCTGCCTTTTGGTTGCTAGGAGATCAGTGATTCAAAATATCCTGAAACATTGTGTTTCACAATCAAAACATTTCAAAGCATACAAAAAAGTTGAAATGCCTTTTGTTTTTCTAAAAAACATTAAAACCCTCCCCCCAGATTAATACTGCATGTAACAAAGAAATAAAAATAACTTTATTGACTACTTTGTTGAAGGGCCAGCCGAGTAAATAGGTTAATCCAAGAAGACTGATCATTAGTTAACAGTGCTTTCTGGAAAATTACAGCTGTTTTGTTCCCTATCAAAATTGCTCAGCTCTTCAGAAAAAAACACAGCAGTAAGTGTTTTAAAAGATGCCGAGACCAAAGAATAAAAAAATTGGGGCTTATTGTTGGAAAGTAGACCTCTTTGCTGCTTTAGCTCAAGACTTTCTGCCCTCATTTTGAAGTCAATCATAAAAGTTCTTTCTCCAGCTGGGGTAAAATAATCAGTTCATTCTAATAGGTTGTGCTCATCCACTTTTCGAGAAACCAGTAAGAAGCTGTTGACTTAGCGCCCTGTTTTACAGTGTGTTTTCCATCACCAACTTGTTGACATGGCTTCTGAAAGAAGGGTTTTGCAGAGATGTACTCTGAAGTACTCAGAAGAAGTTACACAGATGTTTGTACTCAAATCCAGGGGAGATTTTAGATGGTAAGCCTGGAACGTAACATCAGTGACTGTGAGCTGAAATTCATACAAATGTTTCTAAGGCAAACTTCAAAGTCTTCAGTTATTTTCTAATAATCGAAGATTATCTTATGGGGTGCGAAGAGCTGAGCTGTGTTAGAGAAGGTTTTGACTGCCAGAGCTGCCTTCTAAACTCAGTATCTTCATGGTATGTCACAGGAACAGATCGTTGGCTTCAGAAATCTTGTCTGAAAGGACAGTTTAACAGATGCTGGCAAACACCCAAGAAGGTAAATTAGATTTTAAAACTCCTGTCGCCCTCCTTTAAGTATCTTAACAGACCTATTTAGCTATTCAGTGTCTCCTGTTGGCATATAGGCTCTTGTCGGGAAGATGGGCATTAATTATTTCTCTGTTGGTTCTCTGTTATTTCTCTTATTGTTTCTCTGTTGGTCTGTTGTCTCTACTTCTACAATTGACTATTCTTTCTGTACATTGTCTATTTTAGGATTCATCTTTAGCATTTACTATGAAAAAGAATCATAACGTTTATATGTTATATTAAACATTTTTCCATTTCCTGAGAGAATTCTATTCACTACACATAAAAGGTTACAAAGCCTGACTCTCTTAGTTTCTTACCAGTTTAAGTTTACTGAAATTGAGCATGTTATGGGGATGCAAAGCTGGTGCAATTAACTGCAGACTTAAGACACAATGATTTCAGTAACTTAATATTCTAAATATAATGGATGTAGTTCCTTTTTCCGTTAATAAGTGATGCAAAAGTAAGCTTGCCCTGTAACCCTGAACTGGCTTCCTTTTCGCCTTTTTGTCCAGTTGCAAGCAATGGTAAGTACAAATGAGTCATCACTGCCGATCTGTTGCCAGAGAAAAGGCATTAATGAGTGAGAACAGAAATTTCTATTTATGCTGTTTTCGCTCCTTGCCTCAATTGCAGAGATGTTGCATGAAAAAATTCTTGTCTGGACTTGGAACTATTCCCTGATTTTCTATAGATTCCTATGCTGTGCTAAACACCAAGGGATATAATGTCTTCACTTGTCTGTCAGACCATTCATTCATTGCGTGGCCCTGCGGCATAGAGTTGTGTTGTGCTTGAGCTTTTTGGGGGGGGGTTTGGTTTGGTTTTTGTTGTTGTTGTTGTTGTTTTTTTTCCCAGAGTAAAGTTGTGTATGATTTAAAGACTTTTACTGAAAGTTCTGGCTCAAGAGAAACCAGTGGTGTAACAGAAATTGATTGATCATGGGTTTCCTTGTATTTCTTTTTCATTCCTCTTCTAACTAGTGTATTCTCCGTTTGTGTCATTTAGAAGTCAGTTCAGTGGCGTTCTAGGAGCTGTAAGTGGTGCTACATCTTTTCAGTGGGCCCGTCGGAGGGAACTGGATTTGTTTTTAACATACGAGGTTTGGAAGGATATTTTTGTTTGGTCTTTCCTTGCCTTCCCCAAAAAATAGTCAGAGAAAGACAAAAATTACTTTACTGTGGCTGCTGTCCATGACCTAGCTGAGGAGAAGAGTGGCAGGGAGCAATAGTGTTGCTAGCTCATCTTTCTTAACCACCCTTTGTATGACCTTGTTTTGGTATTGGGGTCTTCCTTTCCTAATCACGGCATAAAAAATCTTTATGACAATAAGTTAGACATATTTTTCACATTTTATATTTTTCACTCTGTTTTTTATGACAAGACAAGGGCATAATTTTGGATTGATGTTCTGGAACTAATAGTATACTAGCGTTATTGAAGAAGAGCTGGGGGTTGTTGGTTTTTGTTTTGGTTTTTTTGGGTTTTTTTAACTGATGGTGAATGAATGACTTTGTAGTGCTTTGTGACTGCCAAACTAATACAACTGCCATCCCTGTTCTCATCAAGTACTTCAACCTTGGACCTCCTTCGTTGTAGCTCTTTCTACTATTTCATTTTGGTGAAACGGGCTATTTAGGTCACAGGAGGAGCCAAAGCTCTGCTTTACTGATGCACTGAGTGGGAAGCATTGGAAAAAAAAGAACCTATGAAGAAAAAAGCTGTAAATGTTGACTTTTTCAGCTGTTGTGTCTTTTGTGTAGATTTCCTGCGGTTTTGCTGTACCTGAGTTATACATAAAGTGATACTTTGGGTTATTTGCATATTCTGCTGTAGACCCTGATGTTCAATATGATGGATACGCTCATGATGTGTTCTGTGTAGCGCAGTTCGTGAATAAGGTCTTGCGGAAAAAATTCTAGTTGCTGAAATGTCAGTTGTGACAAAAAATGGAAACTAACCAAATTTTTAATTTTAGGATTTCTAGGGGAGCTTAGGAGTGGAAATTAGTACTGTTAATTTATAAAGAACTTTTCTTGCTAAGGTTTTTTAATAACTTCTTTAATATTTATAGTTTTTGAAATAACTTTATACACTGGGGCACATTCTTTATGATCATTTCTTTTATCATTCCTGGTTTGTGACTGTTTTTCTAATAAGGAAGATAAATAAGTTCATTCTGAGTATTGATTTACTTAAAGGCATGCTAACCAAGTAGTTAAACACTGCTCTTTTCCATAAATGAAAGTAAAATATTCATCAACCAATTAATAATACGCAGTTTTCCTAGTTGATATATAGATATGCCTGAGGCTTACATATAGCATACTCTATATCATTATATGTTCCTCTTAGAAACATAAAATTAAACCAAATGTAAATTTAAAAATACATAAAAATGTTATCCAATATCTAAAAAGACTGTTATATGATGTTCAAGGCCTTATTTTAAAAGCACGAAACCTGGATACAATATAATACCCCAGGAAATAGTTGAGGGGAGAAGGTGTTTTGTACTTCAAAAGAAACAGACTAGCTTTTCGTACAATCTTCCGAGATAATAATTGCGAGAATAATAAAATAAGTGAAAAGGAATTTTATTGCACAGGTGTGGTGAAGGCAGTTGTATTTTAACAATCTAACAGATGTCCTAAAATGCAATTACTTGAGGCAGCAAATGTGCCTTAATTAAAAATCTGTGACTGATTGTTATGTGGGTTGTGAGAACATCTGCTAATACCTTGATAGATACCATACGACATCTACGCTCATGGAGCTAGTAAAGTCATAATCCTACTTTTATCTTGGAGATGGCAGGATGACTTGGGCTGTTTGCATTTCAACATTGCTAACTTTCAGTGTCGGTACTGGAAAATATATACTCAAGGTACCCCAAGGATATCCCAAATACAAGCTATATATGTTGGGAAAAGATGGTTGAGAGAATCAAAGATTATGAGTTTACATTGCACATGATGCACGATGTGTGGGGTTTATGCAACTAAGTACTTCTCTTTCTCTCTGCTTATTTACTTCCTTAGTCTTGCTGATTATTTAAATGGTAATTTTAGAAACAACGTAAGGTGTTTTCCACATTATTGTCTCCATTTTTTGTGTGTACTTTTGCTTTGGTTGGTGGCCTGGGGCCGTTAAATGTCCAAAGCCTACCTTGTTTGGAGAATTGTTTGCAGAAAATCATTCATAAATGCAGGCAATTATGTGTAATTAATGCAGAGGTTGAGTGAATAATGGTCATGACACCCAGAATCCCTAGGAGGAGTTGTAACAAACAGCTAAGGTAAATCAAATGCACAAGAGGGGACACATTCCTGGCTTTTAGGTGCATGCAACACACAGACCTCTCCTGTTTACTATGTCTAACGGTGTAGTACATCTTGTATTAATTCTTCAGTCTTTCAGCCCGCCTGCTACTTCTCATAAGAACTTGAGGATCCCTTTCCTGAGGTTAAGGTACAAGTTGCCATCCTCTCCTCCACTCTCAGTAGATGACTTACACCACTACTTAGCCGTGGGAGTTTCCCTTATAGAATCATAGAATTGTTAAGGTTGGAAAAGACCCTTAGGATCATTAGGTCCAACTGTTAACCTACCACCACCAAATCTGCCACTAAACCATGTCCTCAAACTGTCCTTATGGGCAGAGGACAGTGGCTGTGGTAACCGGAATGACTTGACAGGCTGATGCTTTCAATGGGAACTGCGACGTAGCTGTTCCTGCCCTTAAGAAGGGCTGCTTCTCCCTTCATCCGAAAACATACACCCGTGTTACTGATTTGTACTGCATATACCTGAGAAACAGAGCACTCAACTCTGTAGCTTGAAAGTGGAAAAACAAGCCTGATGTGTCCTCACTGATGTTTGGTTGCTGGCAGCACTTAGGTAATACGCTTTAGTGTATTTTAATTATTTTTTTTTTCCTAAGACTAGTACGACGCTGCCTTACGTTTTTGTTCTGAGTATGGCCTTGAATTTAACAAAAAATTTGACTCATAAATGTCAGAGTATGAGGAAAACTCAGTTAATTAATCAGAGGTAAGTATGTCAAAACTCAGATTTGGGTCAGTATCTGGTTTGTGACTGCAGTTGAATGTATCTACGACAAATGAATAAATAACTTCAGAAAAACAATCTGGACGAAACACCGACGCGAGCCCGTTCCCCCGCTGCCGCCCCCGTGGCTTCGCCAGCCCTCTGGAGCTCGGGCTCGGTTTGAACAGCTGGCCCTATGTTTTGGGGCCAAAACGTGGAAATTGCGATCTAGATTTTTCTCAAAATATCCGTTCCTTAAAGAACGGAGAATTCTCCAAAATGCAAATTCATCTTGGGTGGAAGGTGAAGGTTAAATGGACAGGCACCAATAATTTTAAATTGACACGTTAAATCTTTAATAGCTCTTACTGTAGTGACAGGTAAAATCCCTTAAATACACCTATTTGCACTTTATTTGTGGTACTATTTACTGAGTGTGAAGTATTACCACTCGTGAATGTAATCACTTCTCTTTTGGATGACACTTCAGGGTTCAATTTGTAACTAAAAAGCTAAAAATAGGAGCTGCTGCTGCATCCACTGGGAGTTCGGGTCCTGTCCTCTATCAGCACAGGGCGGGAGCCTGCTCATCAGTTTCTTACGAGGCCGAGGGTGCTGCAGGCTGACCGCTCCCTGTTTCACAGCATCGAGGTAGGCTGTCATTGCTATTAGCAGAAAACAAGGAGAGAAAAAACCACCACAGGCTAAATATATTTTCCTAAACCAAGAGTAATGGCGACCCTCATCTGAGTGAGCCCTGGGCCACGAGGAGCAGGAGCCAACGGGTTTGGGTGCACCAATCAGGAAACGCTCCGCCCCAGCAGGAGCACGGGATTGGCCGAGCCGTGCCACGTGCGCTGCCCCAGCTAATCTGCCTGGCAACCCAGAAGCTTCCAGAAGGGGAGGCGAGGCCTGTCAGCCTGTGAGGGGCGCTGGGGCCTGCGAGGGCGGGAACCGCCGCTGGCAGCCAGCTGCCTCATGGCAGATGCGCGGGGGAAAGGCTGCCCCTTGGGTGCAAAGGAAACCGTATTTGCCATGGCGAGGTGCCACAGCACTCTGTGGAGCTGGAGGTTGCAGTGGGAAGGTTTTGGTTTCTGAACGTTTGCCTTCCTTGTGGAAACCCGGCGTGGCGGAGTGCGAAGGAAGCAGTGGCCTTCCACATGTCCCAGCCGCTCGGTAGTTCAACAGTACCAGCGCAAGAGGTCTGAAGCAAAGCCAGGTACTGTAATATGCAACCAAGCTGATTCTGAAAGTTGGTCTGCCATAAGTTGTTTCACTTTATTTCATGTTTGGGTTGTCTCCTGGCTGGGAGCTTGCTGCTGGGTTCAAGAGTGGTGTGGAGAATTTCTCGCCTTCTGTCATTTCTGTGCCCTGTGTGAGGTGCGAAGGGCGAGGTAACCCCTGTCCCTGGCTTTCTGTGAGGAGTGCCCTGTGCTGGGACCAGTGCTCGTAAATTGCGTCTGCTGGCTTTGCCTCCTCTTTCTAGTGGTAGGAAAACAAATAAATAATAATTAAAAAAAAAGCAAGGGGAAACTGGCAGATTTGACTCAGGCCTGTGACTATACTGGCTGTTTGGTGGATTTTGGATTAAAAGTTCAGTAGAACGCATAAAATGTAACTAAGGGTCTAATCAGTTTATTCCTGACGGTTTACCAAGATTATAATTATATCTTTGTGTAATTGTTTTTCGTATGATGGATCTTCAGCTCTATTCTCTCTATAAGAGAGTCTAAACATAGACTGAAATAACTATAAACATAATCAGAAACAACAGTTTCAGTAAGAACAAGGAAATGCTATCGGCTTTTGGAGGTTGCTCGTCTGGACAGTCATCCAGTCTCTTTGTTTCTTTTAATGGTTACCGAATATTTAATGATACTTATTATACACACAGTGCTCCTCTACATGGTTATTTAAAAGTGAGTAGTATTTCCTGAAGATGTAGGAATGCAATAGCAATATGAAAAGGCTTTGTGTTATATACTCATCAAATAATGAAGCATTTTTTTCTGGACTGTAAGCAATTCAATTATTTTGTTTCTGAAATAAATTAAGTAAAGCTTATTGAGTCCAATCAGCCCTTGTTTCTAGGGAATTGTAGTTCAATTTCATTTTTAATTAGATTGAACATTGTGAATTTCTTAGCAGTGGTAAGCAAGATCTCGCAATAAAATATGCACTCCATTTGTATTAAAAGTTCCTAAAATCTAGTGCAGGGAACTGGCAGTATATCTGGCTTATGTTTAATTGTCCAAGTACCCTATTGTGAAAAATTCCATTTTTAAAAACTGCTGATGTGTAACAAACTACTTTTCTTTGATAAAACTGTATAGAAGATGAGCAGACAGCAAACAGGAAAAAGTATGGGACAAAACGTTCAGTTCTTTATAAGCTTAATACCACATTTAGGACCATGACATTAAAAATTTTACTGTGCATGGATTACAGGATTAAACCAAACTGCTCTTTTGTTTAGAGATGGTGTGGGGGGAAAGTCTCAAGAGGTTTTTTCCTCAACTCCTACAGCTGTCCAAAGCTAGTGCCTAGATTTCCAGTCAGACTAGTAGACAACAGGCTGAATTGTGATTCAGCATTGTACATGAATGCTTGGAAACTCTTGATCCAGTTTGAGTTCTGCCAATTTATGGTAGCTCTGATTTATTCAGCACTTTATTCCTTTTGTTGGTGTGAGTTTCTCTCAGCTTTGCACCGTAGAAGCTGCTGCTCTTTGCATGTGTACTGTGATTCCCAGTGCCGATTGCCTGTCTTGTGTTTTCTTTGCTTTCCTTTTTCTTTCATTTTGTGGCTATATGGCACCTTACCCATACTCAGACAACGCTACTGGGCTTCTTTACAAAATGCAGGTATTCTAGACAAGGTGGCCATTCTGCGGCTTTTGAATATAGCAGAGCTCGTAGGAAGTTTAAACGTGGCTCTGTCACAGGCAGCATCCCTGGCTATGGGGAAGAATTTCCAGCAGTGATTCAGGCCAACATCACTAGAACGTGTGGGACATGTTAGAACATATTATAGTTGTGTTTGGGGGTTTTTGGTTGCTCGGTTGTTTGCCTCAGAGGATGAAAAGAGTCAACTATACATGCGGTAATGGATACGTGGTATAGGAGAGGTGTCTGTGGGACGGCTTGGTGTGTATGTTTCATGGCATGGGAGCTTAGTTGCTCCTCCTGCTGCAAGAGCACTTCTAGTGGGGCCGAAGGGTTCCACGGACTCGTCATGTCCACATCTAGCACAAAAAGGCAATGAACTAGTATGGAGATTTAGTATTGCTCCAACTTGATGGGCTGGGAGCATGGAAGTCTCTGGCTAAATTGTAGCCTAGCTTCCTTCCTTCCAGTAGTTTCTTTTTAAGATAGTCACAGTAAGGAAAAATAACCTACCTTATTCTTTTACGTGTAAAAGCTGATGTTCGTGAACCTTCACAAATCAGTTTTCTTGTGGTTAGTTCTAATTTAACAGTCTGCTGCCCTTGAATAGCACTTACCTGACAGAAGAAGGAAGTTAAAAATACAACTGATGGTAAATTTATGTACAAAGTAGCTCTTACTCCTCACTGCCATACAGCCTCATCACTCATATGCAGATTATTTTATGATTAACTTTCCAAGAGTTCTTACCCTTCCCTCCTGCTTTTCCTTCCACATTCTATAGGACATCCAGGAAATACAAGAGGGAAATTTTCTCTCCTTAGAAATCATTAGTAGATATAAAAAGGATAAAGTTCTGAAAATTGAAAATTGGGAATGACAATTTCAATTTGTAAAGTGATTAATAAAAATGTCTTGAAAAAATCTTAGATATGCATGTCAGACTCTTTCCATAGATAAATGCACTGCGTATTATCATTTCTCAAAGGACATCAAAGTTTTAAGGTTTTGCCATGATGCAGAGCAGGTATTTGATTTTTGTATCGTTCATATCTATGGCACTGTATATCAGGGGTAGTTTGTTTAATTCCAATGCAGTCTGTTTTCCACCTTGTAAAACCTTTATGGGAATAGCCTGTCATTTACGAGATCATCATTGTCTGCATTTCTAGCTTTTTGAAGTTTTACACAGCTTAATCCTTTTCCCAGTCCTGTTGTTCAATATAGCAATAGTGTCATTCCTTAGACAAGGACAGTGTTTGAGCTGAAGAGGAAAGGTGTTTCTTTTCATCATCCCCACGTAGTCAGCCATTAAACTGGCTATGTCCTCCATCGCTTTTACTACCTTAATGCAGCACCTTGAGGATTGATCAGCAAAAGCCAAAACCTCTTCAGATAGCATTTTGCCACAGAATTCTTTTGAACACTGTCCCTAGATCTCTGTGATGAGAAATGTAGAAGCATGATTAAACATTAAGTGCAGTATTAAAAAATTAAGCTGGAGCCAAAATGGACCTTTGCCACCTTACTTGTTAAAAATATGCGACTTGGAAGAGTTGTATAAAAATGTAGATATGTGTATCTAGGTGATTTTTTTCTGCCTTGAGTCTTGTTTGTGGTACCGCTGCATCTTCCGAGTACCCTGTATTATAGTAGGTAATAGAGAGGACAGTGGCATCTAATTAAATCTGCTCTATGCAAAGTCTTATTTTTCTACTCAAGCAGTCTGTTTCAGAAATAAAAAGATGTTATGTCAGTGAGGTCTTCCAACAGTTTAAATGGCACTTTCCCCTTGCTTGGTAATTTTACATACTGCCAATTAGTAAAATGAGATGGGAGTTCCTTTCAGAGCGTCATGATTTTAATTGGAACTTCAGTGGAAAAGAGTAATTAATAACTTGCAGCCTGTCCAGCTAGTAAAGCTGTGTCTCAGATTAATGAACCATGTCTTTTGCACGTTGCACTACGAATTGAAAAATTCAGTAGTTAAAAACTGGTTACTGTTATTTGTCTAATTAATGCTGATCATTGCACTGAAGTGTGGTGACAATAGGAGATGTAGCTTCTGCAAATTTTTATTAATATATTTGATTTTAAACAGAGTAATATGTAACAGGTACATGTATGTATTTTTTCACATATCTGAGATATTTTCTTTCTTCCTCTGAAATATTATTGTATGTGTTATATTATTTGTTTTACTAATTCGTTTTTCTTCTATAAAATGTTTTTTTGTTTCAATGCTCCATATGTATTATGACTTTGAATATAAAATTCTGGATTCATTTTTGTGTGGATTACCTAGAAGGGGCAGAGAAAAGGGGATGACAATTAGCATATAAGCGGGATTATCCATTAAGTTTTTATTTTATGAATATGTTATGTCCAGGTTTTACTATGTTAGCACCTGAATGGACTTGTAATAAACAGTGCAATTGTGAATCCGACTTTAGGAAGAGGAAGACTTTTGACCTGAAGTTATATGGAAGAGATCGTATGCTAGAATAACAACATGATCCAGAAGGAATTTTGCTGTACTGTCAGTAGCTGACACTTAAAGGCCTTTGTTGTCTAATGAACTGTGATATCATTTACACTAATGCAGACATTGTGTAAAATATAACTTCTGTAATTTTGTGTGCAGATTTAAGGAGTGCAAACTGCCCTATTAAGCTTTAAAAAATCCCATGCTTAAGCATTCTGTAAGTGCCTGTAGCTAAACCATGTTTAATCTCTTTATTTAGGGTTCTGTCACTTTGCCAGACAACAGAGATATTTTGATACCCTTTTTTTTTTTAACACAATAAAATTGGTGATAAGAGTTAAGAAAGAAGATAAATGCTTGCTTAATTTACCACTTAAAGCTTTGGTGCCTTGCTATACCAAAGATGCCCCTCTCCAGAGCTTCTCAGTTCCTTTTTAATTATTGTGACTTTCAGTTGTGACTGAAGTTTCCAGGTTTTCATATAAATAAATTCACAGAGGTTGGGTATATAATCTTCGTGGTACTGACATCAGTCAGAAGCTCCCAGCGTATGGCATAATTGCTTTGATTCTGATTAGGACAAGAGCCTTTTTCTGCCGTGTTGTGGTGATACAGTAGAAAGGCCTTCCAAAACATGTGAGTAGTTCCAGTCAACAACCTAATACTGTCTATTAATAGAAGTATCTCTGTACAGGAGTGAGGATACAATTGAGATACACGCTTTCAATAATGTGAAATACATGCACGTGAATGCCTTCTGAAGGCGAGAACCACATTTTGAGGCACTTTTGGCTTAAGGCAGCGTGGTGTGCTAAAGGTCATTTTAAAATGTAGACATATAAATTATACTAGCGTAGTATTGAAAATATGTGATAACTAGATAAAAGAGAAATCTTAAATACTGTTGTGCAGCTAGTTTATATTGTTTTGTTTACTGATACATTTTAACCATTATGTAATGATTGAAAGTCTGAAGGCTTATGTAATATAGTTGAAAGCAGAATTGGATCTAATAAGAAAATGTCACTGGATTTGTATTGACCCTAGTACTGAGAAGTAAAATGTAACAGCAGGGAACCTATAGTAATATGAAGAGATCGGGTTCATTTTTTTCCAGCACTAGAGTTTGATTTATCACATGCTGAAAAACTCTCATTGATGTATATACAAATGGTGAAATGCATTTGCAAGTTGCTGTATTTTAAATTAACTTTTCCAGGCACAGTGTTAGTGCTACTTGTTTCGAGTAAGGATAGAACCTTTCATGATGACAAAGTCACTTGTTATATAGAGTTGTAAGCCAATATGGCCTGCACTGAACTGCGTTATCTTACATAATGTGTCATTTGAAAAAAGAACAGGTTGTTCCATGGGTTAGTGAACAGGTTTTTCACAGCTTTGTTTCTTGAGGTTGGATTTTGTGGTATCTAATTTCTGCTCCAAGTTTCCGTATTCTTTTCCATCTGTCACTCTCTCTTGTGATTTCTTATATGGCTTTTCCCTCTTCCATTAAGGGGTAAGCTCTACAGATTTTATTAATGCCTTCTCAGTGTGGTGCATTAGCAAGATCTGCCTCTTGTCTACTCAATATCCCATTTTCATTAAACTTGCAGAAATATACTGCTGGTCTGAGATATTTCCTCCTGTGAAACAAGTCTTCTGTGCCAACTATTCAGTGGTTCAATCGTTACTGTGGATCAAGACACGTAAATGGACAAGCATAGAAAGCAGACTAAAGAAGCCTTACAGAGGCGATGTTTGTCAGTAATGGGGCTGGTACTATACCTTATAAAGCATAGCCATTACAAATTTACGGGAGGGATAAAGGGGAGAGAGGAAGAGATGACCTTTACCAGGAGAGAGAGGAAGACAAACCACAATGCTGATACTGTAGCCATCTGCACGTTTAACACCATGACTGATTGCAAAGAGGTTTCACAGAGATGGAGAACTGTCTAGACAGTGGCACAGGAAGGTTTGGCCGTATTTTGGGACCACTTGCAAACATAGTGGGAAGAATTGCTAATAATGAGAAGCTATTTTAAAATATAATTGGTAGGTTGATATAATCCAGTTACCTGTGTCATCTTTTTTTTTCCTAATGTATTCATAATCATCGTTAACCATCACTTTTAGCACTATACTATGTCGTGATACACCTTATCAGTTGATCATGCGTTACTTTATAAATCATCTGTAAATGGAACTATTGGAACTGGGAATCAACTAAAGGGAAAGAAAAGCTGCCATGCTCATTTAATTGTCTTTAAGCCATTAGGGTCTTGCTGGATCAGACACGTCAGGGTGTTCAGATGCATTGACAGAATGGTTTAGGAAGCCCTTTCTTAGCTATCTCTGCACTCTTACTTGCTGTAATCGAGATGAGACCAAAGTGTGATGTGTTTTTCTGCTCTCTGCCCGGGAAATGAAGCTGAAACTCAACCCCAGATATGGCTCCCGTGAACGGAGCATCAGAGTAGTGCTGATGCAGTCAGGCTTTGTTTTCAGCTGGAAAGTGAGAGTACTTCTTAAACAGCCACATGCGTCGATGTGCATGTTTTTAATCTCTCTGAGGCTCCGTGGTTAGCAGGTAACCAGTCCAATGTACTCTCTGTACAAGAATGAAGCCTGATTACCTGATTGTTCTTGTGCTTTTTGATGCTTAGGAGGTGCAAGGATAGTCTCAGCTGGGAAGAGGAGACCAGGGAAAGGATCTTCAGGGAGGGAGACTTTGCTCTCAGCTGAAAGATAACAAATACAGCTTGAGGCCAGTACCTGCTGCATTGCTTCCTTGTTTATAGACAGTCATTTAAGGACAGCTCTTAGACATTATGCTGGAGTTTCGCATAGAGAGGCTGTAGTTACTTCTCTTTGGTAGGTTCGTTCCTGCATTCAGATTGCTAACGTAACCCCCCAATGAAGCATTCATTCAGGTGCACACTAGCCTCAGGTGAGATAAAACACATTAAAGTCAGCTGTGAGAGATAGTGGCCCCCTGTTTCTTGTTGCCACTTTTTTCCAGCAAAGAGTTGTGCTCAGCTTCCTTATTTTTGACCTAATACCTGTCTGCCGGTAGGTTTGTGGCCAAAGCCCAAGAGTAAAGCTTGGCTCAAATATAGAGTACAGACCTGGTCTCTGTTACCTATGTGCCAGTACAAAAGATAACTGTTTCCTCTGTAACATTCAGAGGTGGTGCAATTAAAATGGAGAAGTAGCTTTGAGTTTTCCTGTTAGAGCAAAACCAAGTTCTTTAGACTATTGCAATCTGCCTGTATAAAGAATTGCTTTTGTTTACTCTTCCAGATCAGTTATCTTGCTCTCCTGTCCAGAAACTTTAATGTGTTATTAGGGTGCCCTCTTAATGTATCTAAAGCTATTGATGTTATAGTTATTGCACTTTACGTTCCAGCATTAACTTATTATATAAGAGCCTCCCTGGGTAGAATTAAATCTTCCAAAATCACTAGTCACTACTTAAAAGAAAGATGTGTCTTCTCAGTGCTTCAGCCACATCATCTTTAAAAGGCAATTTAATGGTGCCTTATGGTGTGTAGAGTTTACAAGGCTAATCTGTCCCCAGTTACACGACAGAGCCTTTGATAAAGCAGCGAGTGTCTCGTATTAGATTAAACTGAGTCCAGAATGTTTTATGGGGCGATTTAATATACTGGATTGAAAGAGTTACTGTTTTTTAAGTGACTCTCAAAATCTGAGGATTTAAGCAGCCATAAACAACGAAAGGATTAACAGTGGGCACCAGAGTCTGTTTTCTTGTCAAGGGTTCTGCTGTTTCCATGTTATTCTGAGATGTTTGTGGCTTTGGGAGACAGAGGAGGCATACACCCAAAACCATAAGGAGCAGATTCTGCTGTTAACTGGTTCTACAATTGAAGATAATCCATTGAGTTGAATAGATGTGTACCAGTTTACTTGAAGGACTTAATCTACAATCTTTAGCCATGTAAAATAATATTCAGTACCTTCCTCAGATTCGTTGGGCTTGGGCACTTCATGGCTGTTAAGGTGTTGACTTATTTAAGACGAAGATGGGAGCAACAATACTAATTTATTGTTGGCATAGTTGTGATGTCACTGTTGGAGAGTTAAAAAGCAGCAATTATAGCTGAAATCTGAAGGCTATTTTATAATTTCACAAGTACAACACAACTCCTTACTAGAGATTGTAGCCATGGCAGCAGTGATTGCTGCACTCTGTGAATAACAACCGTGTAGTTACCTTCTCTCAGTGAAAGAGGAATTTAATAGTGATTTTTCTTAAGTACAAAGTTTTTAAAACTCTCTTAAAAAAAAAAAAAAGACTGCATCTGTGTTTCCTCTCTTCTATGTATTAAATAAGACCAGAGATGAATAAAAAGATACTGGATATGGATGCAGGAAAAGACAAGACAATTGTTATTTTAAATCCTGGCTGTTACCTCATTTAGGTATGATGCATCCTGCTTCTCCTATAGTGTTCCCACCCCTTTTATTGTGCAATCAAATCCTGGCTGAATATATGAATATGAACATGAATCGGAAACAGAACGATACAATAATAAACTAACCTACCATTTTGGAAATTTTTATTCCTGCATTACATTTAAGGTCTGTAATACATTTTTAACCTTTTACATTTTTAAACATCTGTGCTAGTCACTTACGTTCTCACTGCACACTCATATTCACCTGAATAGAGTTCTCTCAGAGACTATCCCTTTTCATCCAGGGATTGCTTGTTTGAATAATACATGTAGGATTACACAGGTGATTCACAGATTCGCATGCATCTGTTTATCTGAATTCAGACTATAGTCTGAATCAAGTCAAAATCTTGGCGAATCACAATATTAGATATGTTTACTCATAGAAATGGCAAATAGTAAGCTGCTATTTTTATACTTTTTTTTTCTGTCTGAACTTTGAAGAAAAGCAGAACTAAACATCAAATGGTTTTGAGGCTTTAACTGAATACCATATGTTCATGTAATTTACGTACTTGTAAACCCACAAAGAACTGTGCATAAATATTCCTTAAAACCAACAGCTAGGAGATAAATTGAAAATATATATATATACACAGACAAAAATGAAGGTTCTAAAAGACAGAAGGAGAAGGACAATTGAATTGAGAAATGGAGGTATAGTAACAAGGTCTTGGGTTCCTATATAATCAGAGTGTAGTCCAGAAACATCATATACTCATATACTTACATTCATTCCTCAGACCATTTGAAGCCATTTGGAAAGTCATCAGTAGAGCATAGTGAATAGTAAGATAAACCTTAAATACCAGAATTACTTGTGTCTGAAAAATTAATATAACTTTCTGTCGTTGTTGTATCTTCAGTCAATTCCAAATATGCAGAGCATTACACAGGAAGGTCATCTCATTTCATGGGACTATGTACCACATTAAAATTTGATTTCATCTAATTCGGAATAAAATCCCCTTATTTTTCAGTTCCCTATGAAAGGGAAAACCTGAGGTTTTTCAGTCAAAATTGATCTATAGGCAGCTGCTGCTGCAAGGTATGGTGCTTGGATGCTTTTGTCCTTGACTTTGGGGAAGTTTGCCTGACTCGCTGCCCCAGATCTATAGATTTTTGGAAAGGCTAATTACAGTTACCAACTCAAGCTGTGATGTTCTAATGAGACAGAATAAAAGCTGTCTGTCTAACAGGAGGCAGACTCCAAGGTTTGGGTAAGCTAGGCTGCCTTTTCTTTTTTTTTTTTTTTAATCTGTAAACGTTTTTGGTTTTTTTCCTCTTAACTGAAGAGTAACTCTGTCCAGAAATCCTGTGCAAGACTGATGCCAGTGTATGCGAACATCTAGTATGTGCTGTACACACTTATGTATGTCCTTGTAGAGGTAAACTGAGCAGGAATGTTGTACTGCTAGTAATATGGAAAATATGGAAGATCTACGACCTACTGAAGATGTTTTAATGAGATTCATTTCAAAACGAAGGCATTTCCAAGGTGGTATTTATACCACATGAAAATATGTTAGGGTTGTAAGTCTAGCAAGTGTCCAATGAGTAGGGAAGAAGGTGGCTCCACTCGTATCTCTCTGTGTAGCTTGCTGAATCCTGGCCAGTACCTCATCTGAATATCATCTCCAACACACCAGCCTTGTCTGACTGTCACAATAAAAGAGGCGAAGATGGAACAGTTGCAAATCTCAAATGCCCCTGAAGTGCGTGTTAGCACTGTGTTTCCTCAACATGTTACATATTTAAAAGTAAGAATTCTTTTTGTCATTAGGCCTTGAAAGTAGCTTTTGACATTAATTGGGAAACATGACTTTGAATTAGTTTTTTGGTGTTTTGATTTTGTTTTTTCAAAGAACCGCTGTTGTATTTATGTTACAAGTAGTTTGGAATTGCACCTGTCTTTATTCTGTTTGTACAGAGCATAGTATGGTGAGAGCCTGGTGCATGATAAATCCTCTATCTCAACAGTAATTAAAATAAGTAATAATGTGTTCTGACATCATTTTTGTTAATAGTCATGTATGTTATTTTGTTCCTTCAGCTTTCTCTGCTAGAAGATGCAGGGTTTGGCGGTGTTCTTCTTTACGTTGATCCTTGTGACTTGCCAAAGACTACAGATCTTGCTGATAAAGCTTTTATGGTTTCCTTGAACAGCGGAGGAGATCCATCAACACCTGGTTATGCCAGTATTGGTAAGTACTGTTCAAGGCATATTCACTTAATGGACACTTTAATTCTTTGTTGATTGTAAGTATGGGAGTTAAAACACGAAACCAAATCCTGCCTGAAATAGAAACCCTGAGTAAGGGAACACTGTGTAATGCAAAGTGGCTCAAAGAATGGAATCTAATCTCAAAAGTGCTTTACTCTAAACTCTTGGCACAAAGTTTGTACTCTAATTTATTTTGTTGCTTTTTGTATTTGTGTATTCACACACTGAACCATTATTCCTTCCTGGTTATTCTTGTCCCATGAAAAAAAAAGCTGTGAAGTACTAATCCAGTGGTTTCTGAGCAGGTTCTATGGGATCTGTCCTCACTGAAAGAAGTATTCTTCCCTTCATTCTGTCTTCCACTTTCATGGTATTGGCAACGGAAATTTCTGGTCAATAGGTGCAAGTTCAGTGTAATTATAAATTTATATTTGAAAAGATTTAAGAAAAATTAATGTTTATAGTATCTTTGCACAATTACCACTTGAATAGGATGTGGTCGTTTAGCCTTGTCTCAGTTCTGCCTGGATGGACTTGGTTATCAATTATGCTTCTCTAAATACATGTATTTTCGAAGTAAGGGAAATAAAGAATTGATTTGAAGGAATTACATAGTCTTTTAAAAGTTTAAGGTTTTTTTTTTTAAAGCAACGTTAACAATAAGTAGAAGCAGCAGTATATTTGACTTTGTGTGCACTACTTAAATCTCCATTCTGGCAGTTCAATGAATGTGTGTTCTGCTTCTCTGCTGCCTTTTCAGCTTTACAACCTTTTTTACTATCTAACTATTTGGAAATGTATTAAGCAGCACTCTATGAGTTTGTGACAAGGCTTCATCAAGAATATTTGGTCCGGTTACTAGCTCAGACATCTAAAGTCTGACTTGAATTGGCACTAAATCAACTGAGGCAATGCTGAGATACTTCATGACTAGAATGGCAGAAAATAGAAATATTTGCTTGGTTGTCAAAGAAGGGTGTTAGCTATTCACAGCATGAATGCCTTGACAGCTCAGTGGGAAAGAAATTGCACTTTTTCTCAGTGTCTTGGTGTACCTGACCCAGTGTTCTTAAAAGTGCCCTGGGAGCTACAGAGGTAAATATAACACTCTTCAAGCTTTATTCTTGCTCATTTCATGGAGCTATTTGAAAAACAGTTTGTTGCTTATCTGTCTGGCTGACTCCTTAATGTTTTATTTACCCTACATGAAAAGTAAAGCTAATTAAAACAGATACACCAACATGAAGATGCCACTTCAGTGTCTAAAACTTACGTGTTGGTTTTCTGTCAGTAAATGATCTCATAGGCAGTGTGCATTCCAACCTCCAGTTTGAGAAAAAGAAGCTTAATTATATGGAAAATGGTGATATCCTTATAAGTACATTGGTGGTTTCTACTAGAACCCTTAGTGTGGCTTGCCTGTGGTTTTAAATCTCTGAGCAACATTCATAAGCAGGAATAGGCTATCAGGTTGCCAAAATCATTTATATTTTGGTCACTGAATGCAATGATGAGCTGGAAAGAGCTCAAAGGAACGCTTGAGGAAACTTTTTTACAGTTCTGTCACTGGAAGGTAGATCAGATGGAAGTAATTCCTGTGTTTCTGATGACAATTTTCTTTGGAGACTATGAATCAATTTGGTTAGAGGTAACTTATGCCTGGGACAAATACAAATACGTCTGGAGCGCAGACTTTTGCCTGAGGGATGCACTTGCCTATAAGGTAGTTAAACCGACTACATGTACAGTAAAAGTGCCAGGCACCCAGGGTTGCCCCTATCACTTTGGTTCACAGAGTATAACATGCACTGCAAGAGATTTTATTGGAAGCTCCTGCTTAAGTTATTGGCATATCTTTGATACCATCTGCACTTCGCACATTGCCAAAAGAACTGTTACTATTACAGTCTCAGGGACTGCTCTACCACGATTCTCCCTTTTACTAGGAAATTCCTAGTAAGATGAGTGATCCAGAGTTAGTCTTGTACTAGGCGAATAAAAGGTAGGAAACCTGTATTTTCATGCTGCTGCCTATGTTTCTCACATTCTTTTAGTCTGAAAACAAAATTCTCTGTGGCATCAGAGTATTGGACTGCCTCAAGGTTTTTGGTTTTTTGGTTTTTGGGTTTTTTTTTGTAGAAATGATAACATTTACAGATCTCAAAGTTGACAACATTTTAAAATGGGGTTTATGTAATAGTTCAGAGAGAACTTTGGTGTTCTCATGAGGTTTTAGCTCAAATCTTCTGTTTCATGAAGATTAAATGCTGCGCTTCTGCATATGAATTATTTTAGAATGTACAGAAATAGCTTGAGGATGGGTTTGAGATGCCTACTATCCATGAGTGGAATGATTTTTTTGATCTCAGTTTAATAAAGGGAAAAAAGTAATGATGTGGAAAGGGAAGTCAAGAGCACTTATGTAAAAGTTTCTGCAGCTTTGTTTGATAATTTAATTCTTCTGTTCTTAAGACTCTCCCAATCCTATGTCATATCAGTCCTGAAACAATCATATGAGTGTTTCTGAGCATCAGTTCTGTGATCATCAGAATCTTCCTGATTCTGATTGCCAAAGACTAGTATCCTTCATTTTTAGAAATCTTTCTTTCTTTCTTTAGAAATCTTTCTTTTCTGTCTTCTTGCTTTTGAAATGACACAGAGCCAGTGGGTGGGGCTCAAGGAATTAAACATGAGATTAAGAAGCTTGAGAGGGAGACAAGAGACTTATGTGGCAAAAATTATTCTGAAAAGAAAGTGTAGAAGAATAGCATAAAACTTGAGTGACTTCCGCCATCTACTTCCCCCCCCCATTTTGACTTTTTGAATACTGCAGTAACACCTACCTTTGTATGGGGGAGACACATTAGATTTCTCCACTGCAAAACTTTAGTACCATTTTAAATCAAATTTGTTTCCACACAGGAAATGGCTCAGTAAACAAAAATATGGATAGAACCTCTTTGTCAATCCTAGTAAGTAAATAGAAAAGTGTCATTGTGATAAGCATTAAGAACCCTGCCCCTGAGATAAGGGACCTCATAATAGGATCCCTATCTGTGCAGTGGTGGAATAGAAATTATTTCATGAAGAATTCAGACCAGTATCATAGAAAATATTGTGAGCTTAAAAATGCTGAAATATAACAGCTGTAAAATACAGTCTTATGCTGTCAGCTGGAGTTTCAAGTGTAATGTTGTTTTAGAGAATTGTTATGCAGAGGTTATAACAGTAAGGCAAAGTGGTATATTTGGAAGTAGTCCGTGCTTCATTGTTAACACCTAGTCATGTGAGCCACGATACAGGGATTTAGGTGAAAAATCAGTAACACGGGAAATGCAGTGTCCCTAGAATTGTGAATAGTGAACATTATTCAGGCAGAGGAATTGACATGAGCATTCCTCAAACTTTGCTAATAGGATTTGATTTCAGAGGAAGGAACAAGGAAGACGAGGAATTGGTGAGGTGTTGATCCACTGCAGGCCATAGCTGAGCCAATCAACAAAGTTGGTGGTACCTCTGAAAATGTATTTAAGAAAGGACAAGAATGCAGGACAGGCAGGGGAGTGAACTGAGCCTGGAAAAAAGGAGGGCAAAGGTGCTGTTTTAATCTCTCTGTGTTTGTTTCTCACTATCCAAATCTGTTTTCATTGTCAGTACTTGACTCTGTTTTGCCCATGACATTAATTGATAAGTGATCCCTGTCTTTATCTTGACCAATGAGCTTTTCCATCTTATTCCTCCCCCCATCCTGTTGCGTAGGGGGAGTGGGAGCGCGGCTAAGTAGGTGTCTGGAAGCTGGCCAAGGTTAACCCACCACACTGTGTTCTCCATGTTTTGATAAATTACAGCAAAAGTTGAAGAACACCAAATATGCATCATAAAAAGCCCATGGTATTTACCTCTTTAGTTGGGTCATTCTTTCACTGAGCTTAGCTGGTTCTTCTACAGTGAATACAGGGAACTACTACTGCTATTGGAATATGGGTAAGTGCATACTGTGATCGAAATGTATGCCTACTTTATTTTTAGTCAGCCTTGTGATTCTGTACGTTTATGTGCTTCCTGCCTCTTATCTGAGTTTGTCCTTACTGTCCTTGACTTCATGATATTTTACTCTTCTGAAGCAACCAGCTGAGCAGAAGGTAACTAGAAAATAGAATGCTGTGTAACAGTTTTAACCATGCATATGCAACATATGTTCTAAAATGTTTTGTTATAAATCATCCTGACTTCTTACAAGATGTCCTCGGCCCTGGTTTGTCTGTTGTTTTAAGGAACAAAACACAGTTACAAGGGTAGTTTTTCTGTGCTTACCTTTGCAGCAGTGGAAATGATCCTGGGAATATTATTTTTTTTTCCAAAATTTGTGTTTACTTTCTGCTAATAACATCAGATAAATGAAATACAAAGATAACTCGGTGTGAAATGACAGTCCACATTCAGCCTTCTGGTTTTTTTTTTTTGTTTTACTTTATTTTCCTTAAGGGCAGAGTGAAGCTGGGGAGAAAGAAAAGTTTACAGTGCCATATTTTAATTTAGGGGTATGTATATATATGTTTACATGTACTCTTGATCATTTTATTTTTTATTTATGACATAATTTTAGTGGTTTCCATAAAAACCCCCACACTTTATCATTACCAACTACACTGCTCTATCTGATATACTGTGTTATTTTCTGTATGAAAAAAAATCTGTGCTAATGCAATAGAGAGGTAAATCTTTAGAAAATAGTAGCTTTTGAATAGTGAGCACAGTAAGTAATAATTTCAGCAGATTTTCAGTAATACCGCTAGCACTAAAGGTTCAAAAGGTATCTGAATCCATGATCTGCCTCTTCAGATTTCGCAGGATACAATAGAGCAACCACATTTGTATTTAAGTGCCAAATGACATACTCTGAGTTTTTGGGTGTTGTGGTTTTTAGTTTTCCCTCCTGTCTGGCCTTTAATTGGTGTTGCATGTATTTAAAACTGAGAAAATCAGTTGGACGTCAGATATTTTAGGCTCACAGGTTTGAGTGTGTGGACCTCTGTATTGTATATCAGATTCCATTTTATCTTCTGTTAAGCTGCCTATAATTTTATCTTGGGGGAAGGAACCAAACTTGAATTGAAAATGCAGTGATTTTATCAATTAGACTATTAGAAGAGGAGGGAAGAAATTACTGCCAATGGTACTGCAGTAGCTCTCTAGCAACATTTATATCATTTGACTCTTGTAAATGCCATACTGAACGATACGGTCAAAACTTTTCTCAATTTCAAACAAAATTATGAAAAAAGTGAATTTAAAAGAGTAGTGGAATGTACAGGTGGTAAACACCAAATTATTTGAAAAACAACAAATCAACGCTTCCTATGCTGCAGAATTAGTTCAGTGGAAAACATACTGCCTAAATGCTTCCTCATGCCTTAGAAGTTGGAGAGGAGGACTCAGTATTTTTGGCATTTCAGACAGTTTCAAACTACTAAACAGCCTTGACTCCCTACAGAATGTTTTCCAGTGAAGGCACTTTGTCTCTCATCCAGCAAAAATAGCATTTTAAATGGTGTCCAAATTAAATTTTTGAAACTACTCAAATCGAAGTGAGTTTAGCGTATTTAAATCTTTTGTGCAGTCATGATTGAAAATAATCTTGCCATAGCTTTACTGACATGATATTTCAGCTCAACATACTTTGTGCGAGTGAGCTGATTTATTATGTACTCAAAACAGCAGACATCACTGTATGGCAGTAAGGCTAGCTGGTGTATTGAAATCTGCTACTGCAAAAGCATGGGTGCCTGCAGAGTCTAGCTGAAATCAATTGTCTTTGCATGGCCTGAGAATCCGGGATGGGGAGCTGCTTTTATAGCATCAGGGAGTTTTGTGAAGAGTCCCTTGCACTCCCATATACAACTCCTGTTTGTATATGGGAATGGTGCTAAGAAGCAGATGAGACCCAAGACAGGATATTGAGGAAATATTTTACTAGATTTATGTGTATGGATGAGGAAAGGAATTACTTTTGTTTGCAAAGGTAGAGAGATGAATAGTTGTGCGTTTGCTCACGTAGCAATATATAATGATCCGTTTTAAGAACCAGCTAAGCTCTGAACTGACTGTCAGCTAGAGGCCAATTTTATGGACCACTTGCTCTGTTGCCAGTCATTTGCTACTTAATGCCCTTCTCTGCGCATTACTGTGGTTTCTTCTAATCCTGTATCTTTCACAGCCTTTTCCAGTGGCTTCATTGTGTTGCAGGTGGGGGTTGTTTTCTTTCAGAACCCAATTAAGCTAATGTTACTTGAGATTTTTATTCATCCAGCAGTGTCTAGCAGGAAAGTTTAGCAGTATTTGTACATGAAATCTGAGTTTATAGCAGAAACATGCATAGCAATACCAAACCAATACAGTCACTTTCAGGTTTTTGCTAATTGCAGCCTGTAAACACATTTCTTTGTTCACTACAGCTGAAACACTTGCTTAGACCCATATCAAGTTGGTGATGACACCTCCCCATTGCAAGCAAGCAACAGCGGCATTGCTGGTGTTTGGGGATCCAGAAAGGGCTTACAACAGTAGGTAGTTACCTTTTGAGTGGACTTCTTTTTGAAGGCTTCAGAACTCTGGTTAGCGTATTACAGTAAAACAACCTCCGTGTCCTAGGCCTATTTTTCCAGTATTTCTAATAGTTGGGTCTAATTATCACAATCTTCAGGTGATATATTGTACATTCTGAAAAATGATACTTGTCAAGATTTAAAAGATTCTCTCTCAATATGACTGTTCAGGGAGCTTAGATTTAAAACTGGCTGTTAATTTTTCAGTGAAGTGTTAAATTCGTTTAAAAGAAATGCTGGGAGGCAGAATATATTTGTGAATTTAGGCTGAATTTAGTTTTATATGCAGAAAAAGGATTTTAAAAAGCCATTCATTTCCTTTTTAAATTTTAAAAAAATTGAAATTTTCCCGTCTATTTAAAGGTTGATGAAATATAGGGAACAGACAAAAAGGTTAAGTGATTGAACATTTTGAACATAATGGGTCCAATTCACTACTAGTTGTGCCTTTTTCCTAATTATTTGGTATGTACAAAGCAAATACCTGCTTTGGATTTCACTGTGTTTTATTGAAGTGTACTGCTAAGATGACACCTCAGAGGAAAAGGCAGGCATTTCTGGTAGGTGGTACTAGTTATTAATGCTGCTGTAATGGCCAGAAATACAGCCGTTTCAAAGTGCAAATTCTGGTCAGGTTCAACCAATAATTTTGGCCGTATAGAAGCTAAAGGGAAAAATGTCAGAACCGGAATGGTTGTAAAGCAGTTTAGGTACCCCTCACAGGAAGACAGAGCAGATAGTAGCTGTATATGTATAAATAAGGGAATTGTATTTGCTAATAAAGCTTGGTTAACTTTCCCATATATTTGTGCATGTACGTAATACAGTGGTATTTTATCCTCCTAGCACTCCTGTGCACAACTAGGGATACTACAATCTAACTCTTAGGTATTGCAGAGTTAACACCTGCAAGTGCACCTGCATAGTATCAAGAGCACCACAAAGTCAGCTGGCTGATTGTTTAAGCAATTAAAGATGTAATTAGTTTTATAATTGAATTTTTTCTAGTGCAGTTTGAATACTGCAAGCCAGAATAAACCAAACCATCTTTAATTCGACTTGATCTCTGTTCCAGCCCACTGCTTACCATATTCAGCAGCTGCATAAAAAAGATAATAGTATCTCTTCCTACTTTCAGACAGGTAGAAACTCCCCCAGAAGAAAACCTAATCATCTTAAAATGGAGATGTGGAAAATACTTTTTTGTTACATAAATATGTTCTATCATATTATATAGTAGTATTCTGCAGAACACTAAAAAACATAAGTAATTCATCACAGTTTGGGTTTGGCCAATTTTCAGAAGCATTTTGATTGTACTTTTCAGTGTTTTTTTCGGATTTGCACTGTTTTCCTTCCCTTCAGAGATAGAAGAATGCTCTTCTGCAGGGACTGAGAAGGGGAGGGGGGGAGAAGAAAGAGAAGCTGTTGTGATGGTTTAGTTGGTTGGCTGAGGCCAGCAGGAGTGGTGAAGAAAGCTTATGAGAAAAGAGGGTAAACAGTATATGTATATCAAATGTGGTCAAAACTGCCTAAACATATTGGGGGGGTGATTTCAGTGACAGTGCGCTCCAGAGCATGGAATGGTTCCTATGTCTGTGATACTCATGTCAGTAAAGGGATCACAGCCCTTAGCACAAGAGAAAAGAATCGCAGAATAGTTGAGCCTGGAAGGGACCTGTGGAGACGGTTGAAGGACAAGCCACCTGCTCAAAGCAGAGTCAGCTGGAGCAGGTTGCCCAGGACATTGTCCAGTTGGGGCTTGAGCATCGCCAAGCATGGAAGTGCCACAGCCTCTCTGGGCAGCCTCTTCCAGTGCTTGACCACCCTCACCATAAAATAGCTTTCCTTACGCTTAAGGGGAATTTCCTGTATTTCAGTTTGTGCCGGTTGCCCCTCTGCCATTCCCGGAATACCACTGGAGAAGAAACTGGCTCCATCTTCTTCCACGCTCCCATCAAGTATTTACACGCACTGATAGGATCTCCGCAAGCCTTCTCTGCTCAAGAATAAACAATCCCACGTCTCTCAGCCTCTCCTCGCATGTCAGATGCTCCAATCCCGTAGTCATCTTCATGGCCCTTTGCCGCACTCGCTTCACAATGTCCACATCTCTTCTGTATGGGGGAGCCCAGAACTGGACCCAGCACTCCAGGTGTCATTTCCCCAGTGCTGAGCAGAGGGGAAGAATCGGCTCCCTCGCCCTGCTGGCAACGCTCTTCCTCATGCAGGGCAAGATGCTGCTGGCCACCTTGGCTGCCAGGGCACACTGCTGGCTCGTGCTGGACTTGCTGTCCACCAGGACCCGCAGGTCCTTTCCTGCCCAGCTGCATTCCAGCCAGTCGTCCCCCAATGGGTACTGGTGCGTGGGCTTATTCCTCCCCCGTGCAGGACGTTGCGTTTCCCTTTGTTGAAGTTCAGGAGATTTCTGGCAGCCCATTCTGCTAGGTTACTGAGGTCCCTCTGAATGGCAGCACAGCCATCTGGTCTATCAGCCACTCCTCCCAGTTCTGTATCTTCTTCAAACTTGCCAGTCATCTCATTGTAGAAGACTATCTGGTTGCTCAGACATGATTTTTCCCCTTTGCAAATCCATTCATACCACTCCCAATGACCTTCTTGTCCTTCATATTTTTGGAAATGATTTCCAAGGTTATTTGCTCCATCACCTTCCCAGGGACTACTGTCAGGCTGATCCCAGATCCTCCTTCTTGAAGGTGATAGGAGTGATATTTGCTTTCATCATGTCGTCATGAACCTCTTCCCATCAGCATGAACTTTCTAAGATTTTTATGGCCTTGCAATGACATCGGTGAGCTCCCTTGTCACTCAGGGTTCCCAGCCCATCAGGGCTTGCCCTGATAAATGAATTTACATCTTCCTCTAACTAGCGCTCTCTTAAGCTATTTGTTCCTTCTGTCATGCTTCTCAGTATCACAAGCCACACTTGTTACTGCAGTTTGGATACTGAAAGATAGTGGTAGGTGAGGTTTCCGAGGTATGGCAGAATGTAGTTTTACAAAACGCATTTGGAGCAGGGAAGTGGGGCATCGTGTCCAGTGGTGTTCCATGGACAAGAGGAGCTTCATCTGCCTGGGTAACCTCCACTGGGTGGTCTTTAGGTGTGATGTTATGAACCACTGTAGACATAGTGACTCCTTTCTGTTAAGAGACATTAGATTCATGTACTGTTGCTGGTACAAAGTTGTAAGACTCCTTTACATAAGAGACTGCATCAGTTTTGATGCAAAGCTTTTGTCTCTTTTCCTCTACTAAAACAATTTAAAATGCTTTTGTGTTTGTTCTGTGAAAGCATGAAACTTCATTCTGGGAAAGGGATAGTGCTGGGGAAAGTATTTGGGGGCATCGATGGCCAAGTGCCAGCTGTGCAATACAAGAGAATTTTGTAAATGTGGGAGAACGTCTGTAACAAGGAGGCAGTCACAGCTTACAAAGCTTCTTTCTTCAGTGTTTTTGGAGTAGTCCTGTATGCAGTGATGCCAGTCAATATTTGCTGTGTGATGGGTACAATGCCAGAATGAGAAACAGTCAGGTTGTTGCCAGATGCTTTTGTTATCTGACATGTTTTCCATGTACAAAACTGGGCTGTGAGAAAGATTTGAATAAACCTTTGAAACTTTGATAACTGTTTCAATTCCAATTAGGACAAGTATATGCACAAAATGTGTGTAACTTCCAATACCTCTTATATGCTAATTTTCAATAGCTGACAGGTGGGTCTGTTGAGTTAGTGGAAAAAAAGAGTGAAGCCTCATGGGTTATTTAAAACCTTGTTCAAGTCATAGATCTTTTAGAATAGTGATATAATGATTTGCATATTTATTTAAAATATTGTGCTACAGGGACCACCCTTTACAAAATACGTAACGAACAAATGCTTGTGCTGCCAACTTGGGAGGTAAATTTTTTTCTTATAACAGATGTCAGCTAAAACTGACACGTGGTGACAATCTCTTCCTTTCTGGTATAATGCTCATAACAAGGAGACTAATTTTAGAACAGCTGGCCTACTCATGTTTTAAAACGACTAGGTTTTGGGGTTTTTTCCTTGATTTCCAAGCATCAGCAGTCTTTCAACTAGTCCATTGTGCGATTTCTGCCAAGCCTAGTTTAATCCAGGACTGCAAGGGATTTTCAGCAATATTTTGTGTACTCTGAGAGAACTGAACCACACATTGCCAAGCCTTCAGCAGTTAAAACTTGGGCAGTAGTAATTTTTACCTAGTATAAAATCTATGTTGGGTTTTTGTAGTAGTAAATGAAGTGTAAAGGTGAGGTAAAAGTAAGAATTAATTCCCTTGTCAGTTGCCTCTGGTCCCTCCCAAAATTGCTGTATTAGATGCAACTTCGAGTTTTGCTGGTAAGAGGCAAAATATTTCTCTGGGCAGTAATATTATGTGCTGCTAATCCATTGAAAAAAAAGATACATCACCTGGCATGGACTATCTTCAGGAATGTTTTAAAGGTTCCCAGGAAAGCGAGAATATAGGCGTTGCGAAGATAGTGTGAGTGGAATATTTCTTGAGTTAAAATTAGGTGACTCAAGTGTAAGGAGAATTGTATAAGGGTTGTATAGATATTTTCGTAGAAGTATTTTTGATTTTTAGAAAGGGGGGGGGGAGGTGAGAAATTCAGTAAGACCAAAAATGTAGGTATCAAATATCTACTACTGTGTTCGGTTAATTTTACTTTGTAGTCATGTTATGTTTGTAAGCCTTGCGTCTTTCAGTGCTTTTATCACTTTTTTAATATTAGCCTTATATTTTTTAAGTGAAAGCGTTACCTTGTGAGCTTCAGGATACTGGAGGAAACCTAGAAGTGCAGCTTGACTGCTGTCTAATAAAAAAAAAAAAAAAATCCCCAAACAGAATGCAAATGAGGAAAGCATCCATGGATTTTAAGTAGGTTTAACTGTTAGGCATTACTCATGCTTTTTAAATAATTTTTGTTTGTTAGTACAACACATCAAAGCATAGAAAAGAAGCATGCTTAAAACACTTCGGGCAGGCGTAGTAGTCTTAAGGTGGTCAACAATGTTTTCTAGAAGTTACAGCTTCAGTTTTATTTTTTGAGTTTCTGGCAATTTCATCTTGTTAGAGGAAACACATCTGTGTTTCTAGACTCTGGATTTATCCTCTGATTTATACAATGGACCTGTATTTCTGAACTCTGAAGCCCTGATTTAGGAATCGGTGCTTTAAGATAGGATTTAGTTACATCTCTCACTTGCTTTGTAAGATGAAAAGTTGAATTGCAAATCCTATAATAGATTTACAAATCCTAAAGCATATGTAGAAATACTACAAGAGATTTACAAATCGTAACATAAATCTTAATAAAGTAATTTTTAGCTATACAAATCTATACTCATTTCTAAGTCAGAATCTCTGTGATCCTAGCAGAGATCATTCTTGAATTTTAATGTCTGTTCTGGTTTGGGTCAGGTTCTTTATGATTTGTTTCTACAGGACTTAACGTTTATTGAAATACTTTTCTTTGTCTCAGTTTCTCCTTCAACTTTGTAGAATAAAAACAATCAAAAAACATTATCCTCTGAACAGAGAGAGGAGTTGCCATTCATAGAAGCTGTTACAAAAACTGTTCCCTGATGGTTGTATTATAGCACAAATCGGCAACAGAAACTTGCATAACAGCACTGTGATTTAGTAAGGTGTTTTTCTCATAGTATGCACACCTCACTATGGATCAGTTTTTTAAAAGACATGTTAATGTCTTGCCTTAAGATAAGAAAAATCCTAGCTTCAATTTTTTATTGCTTTTTCTTTGGATTTATTGTGTTTTGAATATATGAGTACTGTGAATTCTGTATTTACTGGGGGCGGGGCAGACACTGGAACAGGTTGCCCAGCCAGATTGTTGCCCAGAGAAGATATCCAAAATGCAGCTGGATATGGTCCTGAGCAACTTGATCTGACGCTGCTTTGAGCAGGGAGGTTGGACTGGGTGATCTCCAGACATCCTTTCCAACCTGAACTATCCTATGATTCTGTGAGTAGGTATCAAATTTTAAAATAAATTCAGCCTGACAGCCAGTGTTTTGTTGACACCGATATTAAGAAAAAAAAATAAAAATACAAGCGATCTGGGACAGGATGGCCTAAAATAACCTGGGAACTGTGACACGAAGCCAGAAAGCCCCAAAGTGTACCTTATAGCATTCTCCCTTATAGTCCAGTTGGTAAGAGCTGGCTGTCTGTAACACTTCTGGAAAACATGTCTGTATGATAGGAAGGGAAGCAAAATATTGGGCTAAATACAAGAAATCAGGCCTGAACAGGTTCTGCGTAGTCTTCTCCTTTTCCATGTTTAAATTCTGATGCAAGATATTGATCACCAAAATGAGATGTGAGAAAAAAATGTCATTTTGGCAGAAGTACAATTTGTTTTTCCATTTTAACTGGAACTCAGCTTTTTTCGAGTCAGCTGTTATGGAATTATTTTATTATTTGAATCGACTGTTATTATCGACTGTGTCATACGTTTCATTTCTTGGTCTTTGCTCTTAGAATCACAGAATCATAGAATCATTAAGGTTGGAAAGGACCTCTGAGATCATCCAGTCCAACCGTTAACCTAACCGTCTTGATCAGTAGTTTAAAGGACTTGAGTCTTTCTGAGGATAAGGAACAAGACGCTGTGCGTACTGGTAGTATGCAACCATTTACATCTATCTTGGTCTGGTATTAAGATAGGGGAAAGCTTCTGTGACTGATTCAACCGATTCAACATGTCCATCTAATGCAATTTCAACACAATGGCAAGTATTCATTCATGACTCAATCTAAAGAATAAAAATTGCAGTAATTGTCTGAATTGGAAGAATCAGTGAATGTTTCCTGAGAGCTATAAGTTTAAAGAGAGAATTAGATGGATGGAATGTGGGTACTTATATTATTATAGGCTGTAGATTGCAGACATTAACGAAGATTTCTCAGACATTACTGGGTGCTGTGCAGTGAGGAAGATGAGAGGATGAAATATGCTTTAGAATTTTTATTAAGGAATTTCTGTCACGTGGTGAGAAATGCGTTAGTCAGTTACATGACATACCCTGTAACACTTATTTTTTTCTCCGTTAGGAATGATAAACACATGAAAAACACATTAGTTTTTTCTCTCTTAGGAATGGTCTTGGTAGTTCATAGTTTTTGAGAGTGCTAAAGGAATTATACTGTCTAAATAGGAGATATATCCAGTAGTTCTGAGAAACGATGACAAAGAAAAAAGGATAAAAGAAACCTCAAGGTCCAATAGTGTTTGTATTAGCTGCTGCAACATCACGGTAGTCTTCATGCTTCTTTTGTGGAGCAGAATTCATGAAAGCTACATGGAGGTTTTCTGGAGGGTCAGTTACAGCGACCATCATTCTGTCCTGGTAGGCACCACAGTTACTGTATGGTGGTCAAAGCTAATTTTTCAACCTGAAAGCAAGTCATCACTCCTGGAAGAAATGCTTGCATTGTTAATTTTGTTGCTCAAGACTTTGGGCACAGGAAGACTATTCTGAGCCTCAGAAATTTCTACTTTCCCCTAGATTGCTCTAGCTAAGACAAATTCTTGTGGATAAAGTAATTGTCTGACAGCAGATTCATCAGTTAAGTTTTCTGAAATATGGGATTGCTTGTGTAGCATTCTGTATCAGTTCTACTATCTGTATTTCAAAATGTGTAGATACACATATGTTTACAGCTGCTTTTCTTAAGCTATGTCTGATAGCCCAGTAATACTGACCAGAGTTATTAGTAGCTGTGCTAATGCACTGGTATCCCTATAATAACTGGTTACGATAAGAAGGTAGGTATCCTCACATGAACTGTTTTTCACTTCATAGACATGACTTTGCAATAGCCAGATTCCCTGTCCTCTGGTAAGGCTCCAGACACCTACTGTTTAATGGAGAGAAAAAAAAGTAATTAGAAGGAGAAGTGGCAAAAGACTTTGCCAGTGGTATTTAAATAGAGAACTTACCTGCTTTTCCCTCCTGATCGTTCCTTCTAAAATTAGTTACATTTTTGTGGACTTGGAAAATTGGGCAACATAGGGTTCAGGTCCTATGGGTGTGGCAACAAAAGAATGGCTAAGAGCTCCAGTGTTTAAGAAAAGTGATTCCTGCATGCAGCCTATTAACAGTATTGCATGGAGCTAGTCTCCCTTCAAAAGGATGTTACTGTATCTTTTTTCCTACTTTTAAATACACACTACTGTAATATTGTATACTTTTTACTTTAAATTTGAATAAGTGAGGTGATCATTGAAAGGATATAGAAGACAATACAGTACTTACAGTTAGGCTGGTAATGGTAATTTCAGAACATACCAACATTTAAAAAATAATTTAATTTAGTGATGAAAAATGCTTCTCAAAATGCTTATGGGAAATCAAAAGAGGCTTTCATCTAGCTAATAACCTATAGTCTTGTAGCCTAGGAAATTGCACAGAAAATGGTTTTTGGAAAATGAGTTATTTAACCCATGAGCTATGTGCTCTTTTGAAGAGTTACTTGTTTACCTTTCTTGTGTTTCAATTAATCTGTGATTTTTACTGAGACACGTTTTGACAGAGGTTTCCAAGTAGCCTTAGTATTGATATTTAGAATTCTACTGAGATTTCTGGCTTTTTGAGGTATTTCAGGCTAATATTGGTACATCAGTTTTGTTTTTTTTTTTTTTTACACCCCCCCCAACGTCTGTCAAGTGATGGATTGATTTTTTTTTTCTAGTAGAAGAAACCTTTTTATAGATCCTAATAATGCTTCTTTATTCCATATGATTTTTAATATCCGTAATTTATCTCTATGTAATCTGTTCACTCTTCTGAAGAGTGAGAATATGTGGTGTCAAAAGAGAAGTCACAGCAATCAGCTAAAAGAAAACAGGTTTTCCTTTTTCTATAAGAATGATGGCTATTCAGATGGTCTGATTCTTTCATTCATCACCTATGAGAACAATACACTGTTTTGCCAGTATTCTGCAAAATTACTTCTCCACTGTCCTTTTCTGTAGATCATAACCAGAATATAGGACAAAAAGAAATCCCAGTAAACCTGTTTTATTTTGGCTAGTACTTCACAAGGCAGAACTGCAAATACATTACTACCAGAGAATCCTATCTGCAGAGGAAAGAGGCTAAATCCAGCTAGAAATATGTTAAAAGGACATCTGGAAACATTCAGAATAGCTCTCTTTGCTTGAGATAAGATCTCCAGAAGCACTCCAGCGTTCTCTTAACCTCCTTCCTATCTTAGTCATTAATACTTCTGCAAGTTTTACCTTTGGCATTTGCATTTGTTTACTGGATAATACTGGAAACATAGTTTATTATTTTTGTTTATGCAGGTATGATTTCATTATTCTTCAAGGTTTCACATGATGCGCTTCAGCGTGGTGTTAATCAACAATGACTAAAAGGAAGCATTGTGATATGAAGCAGTTAGAGATGAATAAATAATGATTGTGGAAGACTGATTTTTAAAAAGTCAGCATAACTGCTGATTATTGCAATGTTCTGATTTGCATGTTAAGAATCAAAATAAAGTTGAAATATTTAAAGTATATTAAAGAATCATCACTGAAGAATTAAATTGTTATTGTTTCTTAGATAATCTCAGTAGCAAATTGATGTGTATTACACAGTTTATTTATCTAGGAAGCCTTGCAAGTTTAAAAAAAAAAAAAAGCCATTTTGGACAATTATTGGCTGTTTAATGTCATTGTTCTGACAAGTTAGAACAACACTTAATTATTGGCTGTCACGTGTTTAAAGAACAAATATTGAGATTCAGAATTCGTGAACAGAAGAAGGGGATCTTACTGTTCCCATTTTATGAGTTGCACGGAGAGATGCACAGAGATAAAGTGATTTGTCCTTCCTGACCATAAAGTTAGTCGAAGAGACACATACTGATTCCTCAATTAATTCTTTTTTATCCATTGGAATATGCTGCTTTTCTTTTGCGCTCCTTTTAGTTTATTTGCTGCATGAATATAGAGGGATTATGGCATTGGAAGAGGAAGAAAATTGATATACTAGTTTAATATCTTGATTTCTCCCTTTTCTATTTTTGTGAAAAAAACTACTAGAACATAATAACAGCCGTGTTGTGCTCAAATATAATTTAGAAATTTTAATCCCAGCAAAGTACTTCCCCCAATATCTTAAAACTTTTAAACATTTGAAATCTAGAAAGAAAAATAGTTTAAAGAAAAGTGGAGATCAGTTAAGCCTTACCATGTTACACTCCAAGGGTACAGAGTGACATTATTAGGGTAACACAGGAAGGGTAGGAGAAATCCAGGCTATGGGGAAAAGGACACAAACATGAAGTTGACTGGCAAGTGGATTTCTCAATCACTGGGATACCAGGTCTATCAGTGAAAGAGATGATCTTCAATCCATTTGCCACTTATTTGCCCTGATGATTCTGTTTTGATGGTCTGTGATGCCCTAGTGTGTTCATTTTCTGCTGTCTTCTCACATTGACTTCTGTGTCATGTCCTGAATTTGATGCTGGATCTCAAGCACTCTCCAAATAAACTTTTAATTTAGTATACCAGTGAGAAGAACAGTTCAGAGGACTGAAAACCTGCTCTGATTTTCACCCTATAGGATGTTTTGTTAAATCCTTCAAGGGAACGCTCCTTGTTACAAATAATCCCATCCCCAGGAAGCCCTTTAGAAATCCTTTATGAAGTCCTATGGGATGAAACTACTTCATTCCCCCTGCAGCTTGAATTGTTTGAAAAGTAAAATTATGGTAGGTGGTCTAGGGCTAGCCAACCCCCAGTATATTTTCTCAAGGTACCTGATGATGTTCAGATGGATTTCCTTGTAGACTGGAAACATTCCTGTGGATGATAGAAATGCCCAATCTCCTATTTAGGGTGGCTTCAGTAGATTTACAGGGAGACATCTTTTTCCATTCATTGGCCATTAGGCTGTGCAAACTTAGTTACTAGGAGACTTTTTTAAAAATATACAATTGAAGGCAAGTTTTTTAATTGCTCTGTCCTTTGACAAGATGAACCAAGCATTTCCCTGAAAGGTAAAAATCGGTCAGATGGGGGGAGGGAAAGACACGTTGAAGCTAGGTATAGTATGTACCCATCAAAAATGGAATTGATGGTGATGTTTGACAACTGGCTGACAAGACAGATCAGAAAAAGTGGCTTAGGGGCACATTCAGAAATTCTGTGGGACTCAAACTGCAATTCAGAGGCTATTCAAGCTTTCTAGAAACTCTTCAAAACACCTTTCCAAGACAAAGACAAACTGCTGTTCTGTAATGTTAGTTTTCTTCTGGCCTGGCTCTCTCCCTTATGGGCAGAGTAATTCCTGCAAAAATGTTTATTCCTTTTGCAGTCTTTATCATATGTTTTCCTCTGCCAAGCTTTTCATCAGTGATGTTATCAAAACTGCCCCTTACTTACGAGTGACATGAGTCGTTCATCATTTATGAATTTTTGAACCTTGTTTTACATTTCTGAAAAGACGTACTTATACCAACAGTACACCAATATTGTAGTATGTAATTTGTTTTAGAACTTGAAATGAGCATGCATTATGCCCAGGTAGCCATTTCTTGGCCTCTAATGAAAATATAGTTTGTGCAAAAAAAGCCTGTATTAATATCTGAATGATACAGTATCCAAAACAAAGATAAACTCTTGATGAGCACTGTTCAGAACTTGTTGCTTTTTTAAAGTCTAATTTGAACAGTGATAAGTAAGTTAATTTAAAAAGCTAGTGAAAGACATTTGTATCTTCACATATATATGTATAATATAAATATATGTATTTCCCTGTATCATCCTGTTGCATTTTTGATGCATTAAAATGATTTATGGCACAATTACATTTTAATGGAATACTCATGACTTTTTTGGTCCTGGTAAGAATTTCATACTTGCTTCCTGGAGAAAAATCACAGCATTACCATGCTGTAGATGTTTTGTTGCTTTAATAGTAATGCAGGTTTGATTACATGGATAATCTGGATGCACATTATTTTAGATAAAGGATATCCCTTTCATTTTAATGTGTTGCCTGTTTCTTACCTGTCATGGAAAATGGGATTGGCAGAATTCATAATAATGATATTTATTTCTTTAATATTGTCAAGCTGTGCTGCTCAGCACCGTAGTCTGTCACTGCTGTACCAGATTGTTATTGAATCAGATGACCTGTGATTAGTATAAGTCCAAACCAAAGTTACCGTATTCATTCTTCAGTCACACTTAGTCTTCTCTTCATTCTGCTTCCTTACATTAAAGGGGATTTTGTTGGGTTTTATCATTTTTTAATTAGTTCATGAACGGGTCCAATATCCAGTATGATTTAAGGCTTGAAGGAGCGCTTTTGCAGCTGAACTACCGTTCTTATTATAACTGTAATGTGTGCCCATACATTGTATCTCTGACTGGATTTGGGTGCTAATTTGAGTACTTGTGCCTCTGGTGATTTGACTGAGAGACCAGTTAGATGGCTAGAAGCACAAATGGGTAATTAGAGCTCAGATCTATTTAGGTAGCGTATAGCAAACTTGCCTACTTCTGTTTCAGGTTCTATCGTCCTTGTTACCGTGCTTTGTATCAGGCTCTGTAGGAGAAGTCTCTTCTAAAACGTGTATGTTAAAGGCAATATATGTTGCAGCTTCTAACAATACCCTTCACCATTGTCTTCCCGATATCGATAATGATGCTCTAATTATTATGGAATACTTCCTAAAAACTGCTGATGACTCTTAAGTCCATTGATCTGATTGAGGTTGGTGGCTGTTCAACATCTTGCAGGTCTAATTTCCAAAAACTAAGCTTTATTCAGTAAATCGTTCTCAACTAGAGACTGACTGCACTCGTCCAGGAAAGAAGCTCAATTCATAAGGCATCTCTGCCACTTACTTTGACTAAAGAGAGGAAGGAAATGCCTGACACCTGTGGAAGGAAAACTTCAGTTGTTTCAGAAATGTCAGGCAAAATGTCAGGGCTGAGAATACCAGGCCACTGATTTGTATGTTCCACTGATGGAATGTTTTTCTTATGCTTCCATCAGTATTTTTCTTTGAATCGTTATCTAGTGTCTTTTATTTTTGAGTTGGTAAAGAAAACTTTAACGTTCCCGCTGTTAAATGCTTGCTATAGATTACATCCACCTCATCTTTTTCAGTTTCTTTGACTGTTATGTTTTACCCAACTGCTGGATTTTTCAGTGAGTGCTAACAATTAGAACAATGCTCCAGCTGAGACTTTGTGTGCTTGAATAACTGAGCTGTGAATGTACCCCATGTAGGTGATTCGTACTGTATAGTTACTTTCAGGATCAAAACTTAGTTGTGTATATGAGGATACAGTTGCAAATTCTGTTTAGAAAACAGAGATTTTATGTATACTTGGGTACTTCTTTTATATTCATTAATGCTATTGAAAAGATGCCCTTCAAAACCATGTCTACATGTTTTTGTTTCTGCTTAGATTTATGTATCAACACTCATAAACAGCATAAACCCAAACCAGCCCTATATTAGCTACTACGAAGAAAATTACCTCTACCCCAGCCAAAACCATCACAATTTAATGTAAGAGTAGAGCTAGTGATGAATGTACTAGTTCTTCAGGATATTAGTAGACAGGATATTATTACCTGATAATACTGGAAGTCCTGTCTTGGTTTACTGTACTGGAAAGCTTGATAATTAGTAAGTGCTGTTAAATGTATTTACAATTCAGTCATGACAATGATGAAAGATAGGCTAGGGTTAAGATAATTTTGATTAAATTATGATGTTAAAGCTGGAGAAGTAATTTCAGAATCAGTTGTAAAAGGTGTGACTTCAGTTAATGGCAGCAAGGACCTGAGTTTCAGTTCATCTGAGAATAATTTAAATTATTTAAAGATAGAGGAAACTCCATCACCTCTGACTAATTTATTTGAAAGTTTGGATTTTTTAGGTAACATTTTTCAATATCAGATTTCTGCTTAGCCAGTTTCAGTAGTTAAATTATCCCATGACCAACTTTGCATGTTTCTTATGACCTCGATGTAGAGATACCCTGTGGTATTTCATTTTCATCTGGTTTATCCCCTTGGCTGTGCGTTGCTTCATCTGCCCCATCATCCTGGGCAATGATTCCTTCTTCTGTACTGGTTTACAGATCCTTTAAAGACTTGCTTCCTTCATTCTACACAGAAGAAATAAAACACTAAAAGCAGATCTCTTGTGACTTTCCTCTACTATTTTATCCATATTTAATCTTCCAAGATAAAAACAAAGAGAAAAAGCTATTTTTACTAGCATGGCACATACATTTGTTTTTTTTTTTTTTTTTTTTTTAAGTATATATTTTTACAGTCCTAAAATGACAAATCCGTAAATCTAATCTGTTACTTAAAATATCATTTTTACTGTACTTCATTACATATTTTGAAATTCATTTCTTAAAACTCTTTGTATGTACAATTTAAATTAAATGTTACTTAAAGCTTAAACTTAAGAGCAGTTTTCAGCAGGTTTCTTAGTTGTGTCCAAGGCGGTTCTCACAAAGACAGTGTTACTTTCACTTCTGTATTTCAAGTTAAAATAATAAAACAAAAATAAAATTCCAATGCGAAAAATGCAATTTGACCAAGTTTCTTAAAGCAAGCCTGAAATATTTGCAGATACTCACTGAAACTCTTAGTATACAGTATTACTAATAAACCAGTTCATATTCCATCTTGCAGGCTTTCACCCATATCGTGATGCCTGTGGTACTCTAAAAATGTTACATTTTTCTAGCCAGGGAAAACAGCTGAATTATCAAAAGGGAGGGTTGTTTTTTGTTGAAGTCAAAATCTGAAGTCACGTACTTTGGCCCATTGAATGAAATCCCTTTCTGAGCTTTCAGCTTTGCCCTTACATGGTTTATAAATAATTTAGAAATATTTTATAAATAATTAAATAATTGCATTTATGACTGCATAGTCTGTCAACAGATATTTGTTGATGGTGGATATTGGTACACTGTTAACTCCCACCTATTAGCCCACAGTGCTCTAAGCTTAGAAAGATATTATAAGTGTCTAAAATAATATGTAAGGAAGTAGTGTTAGCAGTGCCCAAAATACGCATCTCCTTAATTCTGCTGTGGTCAGTTTTGGATTATACAATTGTACTGTCCTTACCTCATGTACAAAAAGTGCCTTTAATAGGTTGTAGATGCATTGAAATATTTGTAACTGCAGAAAATACATATAACCATTTTATGGGGATACCTAACAATTCTAGGTATTCAAAATGAAATATATACTCCTAAATGGCAAGTGGAGAAAAACAATTGAATACTTCAAGATAAAAATCTAGACTTCATTACGATGTACTTTTCTGCAGGATGCAATACTATGGTCTTTACAGTATAGCAAGTTAATGAGCAATATTATTTTCAGTTAATTTATGGATATAATATTATCATCCAAAATGAACTGAAACCACAGATATACTGCCAAAGTTCTGCACATATTTGAAATATTCCTTTTCCAATTACAGGAGTCTTAAAAAGAAATCAGTGTATTATTTCCCTTTCAACTCCATGGTGATAAAGTATAAGTGGAAATTTTGGGTATTTCTTTAATTAAGGCTTTAGTGGCCACAAGGAATAAATATAGATCTTCATAAATAGATGTTCAAGTGTCTTCAGAAGACAGGTGCTACTTTGACTCAGATTTTCTTCTGGGAAGCATATTTTCTTTTTCTCACGCTCTTGAACTGTGCCCTGGGAATCTTTTAATCGATGGTGACATAACAAAACAACAGGTATAGAAATCCTGGCCTGCTGTACACTTCAGTGGTGTAGCATCAGGCCCGTTCTTCGCAGCTGCAAGGATTAAGTATTTGCTTTGTTTTGCACTGATTGTTCAACATACTCTCACTCGAAGAACAGGGCAGCACTTCTTTTAAATAACCTACCTCTCTCTCTCTCTCTAGTTCTCAGGAGCTTGCTAGATATTCTTAGAAGCTTAAAAATACTTTATCTTATCAGTTTTGACCTTTCCCATCTGGCAGTCATTGCTTATAAAGAAATTTTTTGCTTTGAAAATGAAAAATGCCGGTTTGGTGTTTATTTTTTTTCTTTTGGAGGACAAAATAGTATGTCTTTATTTTACACTGTGCAGATTACTCAACAGAGTTCTTTACAGTATCAATGTCAACACCATTACATGTGTTGTTTGAAATTAATGGATAATTAGACAAACTTCAAGCTATACACGTTAGGAAACATCTAGGCAACAATAAAATTGATCTCTTCACTGTCAAAGCACTTTATCTTTTAATTACCTAAAATAGGTTCGGTTCTATCTGGTTACCTGTATTGGTTGAGATAAATGTTATAGCATGTCAGTGGCATGGTTTTTTCCATAGATTTGTACCAATGTCATATTGACAACTCAGAGTTCTTTTGTTCCACACCTTAATCTTTGATGTTCATTACTGCTTCACTCGAGAGATAACAGAATTGACTCCTTCAAATCTCTACAAATGCTATCCAGGAAGCTAGATCACGAGTACGTTAATTTTATACACTGAATTTTCTTACCTTCTGTTAAACATTGTTTAAGGCAAAAATTTCTGCTTTAGAAGGGGTGAGGTGTTTACCAGAAGTCCTTTGAATTTGTCTGATACATTAAATTCCTTAGGTTCTCACTGGAAAAATGTTTTGCATTTTATAATATCCCAAATACATACTGAAGAGTGAAGTCTTGTGTTCCAATTAGACATGAGACTATATGCTCCTTCTTCCAAATTATGTCTGGGAAAAAAAACCCTGTGTTACATATAAATGGTATTTGCAAAGATTATATCATTGTATTTAATTAAAAATGAACAGGACTTTAATTTCTTAGTCAACAAGGATTAATCTGTAGAGTAAAAATTTCAATAAACACCTGTCATTCCTAGGACTGGAGATATAGTCAAAAGTTCTGGCCATTTTAAAGTTTTTAGGAGTTTTCAGTTGACTTTAGGGTCAGAATTCAGTCAGAATTTTCCACCTCTGAGTTACTGCAAGGTCAAAGAGATGAAAAATGTCACATCTGGGTAGCTGGTGCA
The DNA here is from genome assembly GCA_020745775.1 of Theristicus caerulescens. Lineage (NCBI taxonomy): Eukaryota > Metazoa > Chordata > Aves > Pelecaniformes > Threskiornithidae > Theristicus > Theristicus caerulescens. The sequence continues at coordinate 2,812,030 of CM036565.1, read as the reverse complement.
ACAGCATGTCAGAAAATGTTTTGAAGTTGTGTGTTTGGGAATTAATTCAATTTGCCAATGCATGTCCACACATCCTTCTCTGCTGTCATTACCTCTACTTATATTTTTTCTCCATTATCATACAGAGCCTGTCTGCCCTTTGCATTAGATACTATTTCCTATTTTCATACTAACTGGTAAGATTCAGTAAAATCCCACTGAAATACTGAGAGGGAACTCATTCTTTCCCCTTTGAAAAAGTTGTTGATAAATATAGCTGTTGCAATATATTTGGTTGGTTGGTTGGGGTTTTTTTAGCCTAATACTGAAACACTATTTTGTCTATAGTTGACTCTTATTTTTGACACATGCATATTTCACCGCTAGTAGCGTAAAATATTTCAGACTATATTTATCCATCCGTCCACTCCTTGGTGGGGTCTGCAGTATTATTTCAAGAAAGGATAGTAATCTACAAGACCTGGCTAAACTCCTTTGGTCTTGTTAGTAGCAAAACTGCTGTCTAAATCAGTTTCTGTTCAAATAGGCAAAATTTTAGCTGAATTGCGCCCTTCATTATACTCCTTGCTTGTTTGTGTTTAGAACTTTTTCCAGTAAACATTTTGAAGACAGTAGCAAAGAAAGGCTCATTTTAGTGTGTCGTTACGAATGACATTTTGCTATTTGTTGTCCATTACTTGTTATTTAGTGTAGACTAAGCCCCACAGTTATTTGAAAGAGAATTGTCTGTTGTCAACAGGAGTATTCCCTGTAGAACTAGCAAGTTTTCCCTCCTACACCTGCTATTTTAATCTACCTTTACTTCTATACTCAATGAATATTATTCCTGTTTTGAAGAGAAAGTTAATGTCATTCTAGAGCTGAAGTATTTTCCAAGTACATATATTTTGCATGAAAAGATAATTTTTATATAATTTAATTTTTTTCTAATGCAAGAGCAGTAATTCTTCTGTTAATCTCCATGTAACTTGCTTTATACTTCTGATTTCTTCATTAAATGCAGAAAATATCTGTCAATTGAGTTTTAGTAAATTGTATGTTTTTATTCTGAAATGATGAACTAAGGTGATGGAGCAAAGGGAATTGTAACCAGGAATACCATTGCCAAGCTAGGGTTATAGTATAGCTGGTAGTGGTGCTGTGCTGGTGCAAGACAAACTGAATCCCTTGCTTTAGGAAGGAGCAGCTGTAGAGATTAACATTGTTGGGTTATCTTGGGATGTATTTGAACACCTGACCTTGCCGGGTTCCCATTTGGCCATTGCAACTGTTTGTTATCTGTAAACTATTCATTAAGTAACCCCGCCTTTTTATGGAAATTGTATTAGAGCTCTTGACCACAAAAGCAGTGAGGATATTAGTATGTGATAATTTTGATATCTGAGAAATGTCATTTCATTTCTGTTAGGAACAAAAAAAAATAGTTTCAATAGCAGCATTTGGTATTTTCTATTAATTAATAATTAAGTGCGTTAATTAATAAGTAAGTGCATAATGGATGCTTCAGTGTCTTCTGAGTATTTGAACTTTAGAACACATTATCCTGTGAAGATCTTCAAGAAGCAATGAGCACGAAATGATGTATCTAACTAAATACTGTTTTATCCAACTCCTGTATGTTTCAGTAACATTACACTGGAAAAAACCAGAAGGAATGCAGGAAATTTGTTGTAATTCACCCTAATAATGAGTGCAAATAATGTAGTAGATAGCATTTTAGTATTGCAGATTAGCATTTGATTGCTTGAAATCCTGCTTTAAAAAAAAAAACATATATTTAGTGTAAATAATACCAATATGCCACTATGCACAGTATTGCAAAATAATTAACGAATCGAGCTTTATTCAGTTAACCTGCTGTTTGAAAACAACCTGAGAAGAAGTTGGGCTTTGGAAGTACCACAAGTACTTATCATTGTATTGTAGTTCTCTGGAGTTAATTATTTTGAAAGTATAGTGAAGTTCGTGTGTGAATGTCAACCTCAGAGTAATTACCTGCACACTGAGCACCACATATAGATATTTAACTCAAGGTTTTCAAATACGATTAACGATTCAGCATCATTTTCAGAAATTAATTTTTTAAGTCCTTATTTCATTGAAGGTTAAAATGCTTTTTGAAAATGAGCATTCCTTAAAATATTTAGGCTAAACACTAGACTTCCAGTTGCATTTTCAGAATCTTGACCTGAGAAAGTTAATATAAATATTGTTAATTGAAATTAATATAAATATTTCTCAGTCAATCATAAGCAGGTGTAAACTGACTGCAGTAAAAATGTGGAAGTTTATACTAGTAAATGATCTGGTCCTGTGACTGTGAACCCACGTTCAGATTATATAGCTCTTGTAACACAACATTGTACAGTATTACCTGGAAAAGAAAGGTTAAGTAACTTAATGCAGAACAGAATGTTTATGTTTGGGGTCAGAGGCTCAGTAATAGTTATCTTTTGAATTTATATGCCGTTGAGTCCTCCTGAAGTAAGCAAGGGACTACGGATTATTGAGAGGCTTTGGGTTGAACCGCTGAGGGCTCGGCAGCCTCCCGCTATGAAAGGGAGGCACAGGGAAAGAAATCTTACTATGAAGCAACTTAGGAAAGCATTTCTTAAGTGACATTTAAGAAGCCTTCGATATTACAGGGAGGTTGCATAATATAAGCGATCTCTGTTATTTATTTATTTATTTAAAGAAAAGTTCCTTCTGTATTGAAAACATGGCAAAGAGGAAGATGACTAATACACAATTTAAGGTAGGTCTGGGCGTTTTGTCTTTGAAGTGAAATTGAAAATGAATTGAAAACTTGCACCACTTTTGAAATCTTGAATTCCGTTCCTACAGATGTTTACCATTGGAAAAGCTTTGACAACAATTTCCACCCTCTTTACTTGAATAAATTGCTTTTAAGAGAGCTTTTAGATTAGACTTTGAACTGGAAAAGGCATACATATGTAGAAAAGTCTCCGTTGTCAGTATGTTTTCTATTAGCCAGTCTGTCAGATAACTAAGCTTGACTCAACTCTGGATTTTACTTAAGAACTCATTCTTACGAATGTGGAGTGTGACAATCCGTTTATGTTAATACAGGTTCTAGCTACAGATCCAAGGAATACAGAAGAACTCCCTCTTCCTATAGTGCATTTCGAATCCTTATTCACTAAATGTGACAGCCTACCTGGCGTACCCAATTTCTTCATCTGAGTGTCCTAAATATAGATACGGACACATTCCAGAGCTTATTTCGTGAATATAAGTGAGGTGCATACTAATTCTTAGTATTAGATTCTAAATGCAAAGTTCTGTTGAAGTCTGAGCTCCCTACTTGCTGGAGCATTGATGAAAACGTTGCCAGAAGTCATTTGGGATTCTCTTTCTGCTTACATAGCTTCGTAATATAGGCATGGCAGGAACAGAGCGCACGTGAGTTAGGTTAAGTGCAAAGTCCCAGCTTTGCCTTCTGATGACATTGATCCATAGATACCTTCTTGACATTCTTTTTAAAGTACTATTTACTTAAAATAGGCATTGTGATTAAATATATTGTCCTGGCCTTGTTATGGATCATTCTGCAGATAAGGAATTTACCTAAAGAGGTTGGATTTCTGGGTGGGTCTTTTTTGGTTGGTTGGTTGTTTTTTGTTTGGTTTTTTTTCCCCCATTTTGTTTTCCAGAGCAAGGTTAAGATTGCTGTAGAATATGTAAGAATGTTTTGGGGGGAGGGGTTGTTTGGTTTTTTGTTGTTTTGGGATTTTGTTTAGGTTTTTTTGTTTTGGTTTTTTGCCAGGGACATTCCAGTTGTCATGTACTACAAACGCCCACACTGTGATTTGAGATTAAGATTTGATGTTAATATGCATATATTTGACCATTAGTGAAGAGACATTTCTGTCTAGTCTGTCTAAATCTCCTCCTTGACCGCTTTCCAGAGAAGTAATCCTTGGCCAATCTGATTTCCCCTGTGTTTTAAATTATATTGCTTTTCTATTCTCTTTTGATCACGCTTGGTGTATAGTTTAATGCATATCATGTAGTTCAATGACCATTGAATATATTGTGTGCCTTTTGTCGGTCTGGTTACTTTTGAAGCTAAAATGTGCTGTTTCACTTTACAAGCTAGAAGTGTTGGATTGATGGGTACCAGAATTCCTGTCTTGTTCTGCATATGGCTAGTCAAAATTGCAAAAGATTTTCCAGAACCCTGTGGTGAAAAATATCTTGCTGTGTGTAAACACTTAAATATACAGGGGGTTTTAGTATAGTTTGTTAACATTTTGTTCTGTTTTCCTTTGTAAGATCTGAAAGCTCTTGATAGTAATACTAGTGTGTAATTAACAATAGTAAGTAATGAACAATGAAATAAATATTATGCCCTTTTGTCATAGGATCTGAAAAAAATCAGAGGCTAAAGTCTGATTCTGCATGAAAGCGCTTGCTGAGGGTTGCCATTAATTTCACAACTGCTGAATAAATCCCAAACAGAAAAATATTTAACACTTTGACCACATTAAGCATTTTTCTGGATTTTAGTCTGAATTCTGCACATTTCTTACTGTTTTTAATAATATCCCTTTTACATAATGAACCTAAGCAGAGCAGTAAATAGCTATTTATTGCTTTCTGTTGAACTGGGGATTTGCAAGGTTGCTGTACTGAATTCAAGCTCTTGTGTGTTTTCAGAAAAACTGAAAAGTTTGCGGTGACTTTTTTTTTCTTTTATCGCTTTAATTTTATGTTAAGTCACTGTCAGAATTATGGGAAAAATTTTAGAGCAGAAGAATCCAACTGTAATTGCAAGACTGACTTTGTACATAATCCAAGCCAATTAATCATGCCATCAAGCTCATAATTAATTTTAGTGTATATGTTGGAAATGCATTAGGTCTTGATTATTGTTAGTGTTTCTGCAGTGCCTCTGAATGAGTTCTTCTAGTATTTTGCTTTTTAAACAAATACTGTCAGGTTATTAATTGCAGGTGTGTTCCATGTAGAATGGCTGCTTCTGCCAAATTGAAACAAACAGCTTTCACTGTTCTTTTTAAATTGTGTATAGAGAGGAGGCACCACAGATCAAAGTATCCTTGGTGTAGAACTTCATGGAACAATGCTAAAGCTAAGGGGGAGGGGTGTGTCATATTTATAAAAGTTGCTCTGGAGAGGTACTCACAGTTTCAGAAATTAGTCTGCATTAATTCAGTCTCTTGATTATTCAGTGGACTATTTACTTTTCTGATCTGAGGACATTTCTGCCATTCAGGTAGTTGGCCATTGTTGAAAGTGTCAAGTTATCTGACCATAATAAAATTAGTTTTTCCTGTAGGGAAAATACAGGTTTGCAGCAGCTTATGCAATAGGTACCATATGCATATCTCGGTGTGTTTATGGTTGAGAAATGGGCTAAGGAGGATTCAGTATAGACTTTGTCCTTTCCATGCAGGATTTCTTTCACATCAGTCATGTCTTTCCGGAGCTGCCCTGAGTATAGAGCTGAATAAGAGTGTGTAACAGACACAGTCTCATCTCCTTCTTTAGCCTGAAGTCCCTTTGGAAATACTTCATGAAAAACCCAGACTTTTGGGCACCCAGGCACCTAATGCAAATTCCACGCATCCTGAATGTGGCCTGAGCCCTGTAAGTCTAACTGATACTTCTTTAAAAAAAACATTTTTTCCAAAACCTGTAAGAAACAATGCAATGAGGACTTTAAGAAGCTTTTGATCTAAATGGAATGACTTTATAATATCAGCCCTGGACATGAGATAAATACTCTTAAGAAAACACATTTTTGGTTACAGCTTGAAAAATACGATTACATGCAGAGTCCAAAGAGCACGTCAATATGAAGGACTTCAAGTTAGATGAAGGATAGAAAAAAACCACAGTAGTAATTGAGTTCATATTTGTGGGTTTTTATCAGGGTTTGTGTTGTGTTGACTAAGACTTCCTAGGAACAGAAGAAAATCATTACATTTTAAAATTCAGTAGCCAGAATATAGGGAACCAGTGCTAACGAGCACGCTTCCAACCAGTAGTAGAAAAATACACTCGTTTTTCATTAGATTTTAAACAGATTTGTTTCTGGCTTTTTTTCTTGGGTATTTAAGTTAGAGGTTAACAAACAAAATTTGAACTATTTACTTATTTACAGTAGGAGACAGAAAATTATTGAACAGATTTTAAAGGAAGTATAATTAGCCCAATTAATCTAAGGCAGTACCTTACTCTGCTCAATAAGCTCAGATGGGAAAATTATTATTTAAACAAGTTTGCATACATAACTCAGTCTAATTTTGTGATTAAGTTATATAGGCTTATAGGTACTTGAAGTTTCATCAATACAGGTCCTGCACTATCTAATTATATGTACAAGAGAGTTGTGTAAGGAAGGTAAATATTAGCCTGTAGCAAATTCATATTAATATATTAAATAATTCGGGTGATCGATTGTTTCAGGTTTCTTTTCTCTATGTTTCTTCTTAGCCCATTAACATTTCTCAAGAGTCAGTGCCACTTTTTCAACTGCCACTCATAAGTAAGATTGGATTTTTGTGAGAACTGAATCAAGTAAGGGGCCAGATTTTTTTAAAAAGGACTTATTTCCTTCATTTCTGTGTTTTTCTATCAAATCAGTGCAACCAGAAGGCACAGTCTTTTATATATATGTATATACACACACACATCTACTTAATAAAAATACATTTAGCATCTTCTCAGCATCTAGTTTTGTGACTATGCACTCATCACTGATCACAGTGACTTGAGTAATGGAACATCTTTCAAATGCCCTCTCCACGCTTAGTCCTGAGCTACATTTTCAGTTCATTTTAGAGGTTAACAGGACTTAGAATCGCTTAACCAGATTAAATCAAAATTGAATAAAATTTAATTTTAGTTAAAATAAAGTTGCAACAAAAGTAATAGTTTGTGCTTTTTCATGTGGTGAATTTTTGCTTGTTTCACAGCATCTAATATCTTTTCCACATAATTGTTGTATCAATGTTTGTGCAAAAGCCACATATGAAGTAAAAGCACAATAAAAAAGATCAGCTCTATCTACAGACTAAAGTAGTATTTTTGCCCTCTCATCTGTTACTACTTAAATATTAGACTTGTTTACTGCAGTTGAGCTGCAGGCAGTAAAATGAAATTATGAATTGGTAACCTGAAATCATGTTAAGGAATACTTGGAATTTTGGCCTTATAATGAACAGTGATGGAAAACGAAACTGTTCAGTCAGTTCTGTCTCACTGACTTAAGTGCTCTCATACAGCGTACCATGTTTGAGAATGAAATGTTGTCTGCAGCGAGTGCATGGGAAAATAATATTTGATCTTTGAGTGGCTATAAATATTTTTTCTGAGCAGAAAACAGATACTTGAGGACAAATTGCAACTTTCTTACAACACTATTGGCAAGAAATAGTTTATTATAAAACTGCAAATGCTAGTTTGCACTCTTCCATGAAATACAGTACCTGTGACAATAAAGAATGATGTTACATATTGTAGAGGCAATCACATAATACATCAAGTGTCACTTTAATGGAACAGTGCCAATGGAATTTACAAATGTGACATCTATTTATTTCTACCAGTACTGAGAAGGAGATGAAATAACATGGAAGTGATGATTACTTGTGACACATTCCTTTTATGAAAATAACTTCTTTAACCCATGTTGTTAGAATAGTCCATGTGGTCTTTTTATTTGTATTTCTTCGTTTCTTTCAGTGAACCATATGTCTGTATATTTGTTTGTGCTTTTGCCTGTCAATATGATGGAGTTAAGAGCATCTATTATCTACTATAAAGTTGTGGTGATAGCTTACCAGCTTTGTGTAACTTCAGGCAAAAAATCCATGGAACTGAATTGTGACAGTAGAGTAGCAGAATCAGAATAGAGGCAACATTGAGGGTTAGATTATCAAACATTTTAAAATAAGTGCTGAGTGAACTTTACAATAATGATTAAGTGATGAAGGAGAGTAATGCTGTTGCTTTCCACTGAAAAAAAAAATCCTGGGTGAGGCTTCTCTTAGTACAACCGCACGTCGGAGCTTGTTAACTCTACTTATAGGTAAGATTTATTTGCCCGGACTATGCTCTCCAGAAACGTGACTATGCTGCTTCTAGTTCTGGAGCAGTCACTGTCCACGGCAGCTGGAGGGTCTCTCTTTGCTGTGATGTGGGGTTTGTGTGTGGGTGTGCGCATGCACGTACATGTATTTGTAGGCTATAATTAAGTCTATTTAGGTAGCCGTGCCATCACACTGTCTCAGTTATTGAACCAGAAGCCTGTATGAGGGGAATTTACTGTAAGATCCAGACACACACCCCGGTTCTGAGTCCCAAGTACATTTAGAATTCATATGTGTTTCTGTATGCCTAACTTCAGACATTTCAAGAGTCGTCTTGTTAGATGCGGATGCTGTGGGCCTTTGAAACCTTGAGGTCCCATCTTCAGAGACAGGGCTAGCCCTTGGAGATACCACAGGAGAACAAATTTTAACAATAAGCCATTGAAAGGGAGACTGTTTATTAGCACTGTCTACATTTATGAAGTTTCTGATATATCACCGTTGCAAATATCTGTAACATTGATGAAAAAATGAAATAAGGGATGTTGTAGCATAACAGCCTGATCTGTAGCATAAAGAGCTCCTCTTCTTGGTACGGTTTTTGCAGATAGTTTGATTAATGTTTCTTCCGTGGACCTGTGTGTTTTTAAAAAAAGAGGACAGTCTGGTCCCCTGCAGTTTCAGCTCGTGAAAACAATTCACTTGCTGCAAGCTCTTTGCTTGTACTTACATGAAAGAGTGATGAATCTGGAGCATCTCCCATAGTGTAATATATTCTCTTCCAGTACCGCTCTTTTTGTAACAAGAAAAAAAAAGAGGAGAGTTGCCTTGTGTTCAGTGGTTTAGTTGAGGTACAATTGCTATGAAGAGTAAGATTTGCATAGGCATTTCTGTCAGTCTATATATATTCGATATGCTTCTAGGTATCATTTAAAATTCATTAAACTTCAGGGTAACAGTCAAAATGAAACTAGGTATGTATTGATTTCTTCTCCTCCACTGCTCTTTTGGGATTCTTCTAACCTATGTTCTTCTCTGCAAAAATAGAAAAAAAAAAAAAGAAGAATGGATTTCCTGATTTGCCTGTGACCTGAGTGAGCTCTGCACATTTAACACTGTAGAAGGAACAAAGGACAGCTCAATGCTGCAGTGTCCTTCTAAGCGTGCAGTAAGAAATGAACTAGGAAGAGTATGTTCTTTGAGGGAGCTGTAGAGAGTTTGCCTTTTTATTTCTTTTAAAAGGAGAAGGGACTGAAAATTAATAAGGATAACATGTATACATTAATTACAAACAATGCTTTAAGCCTGCTTAAGAGAATGGGAAAATGTATGGAACTTCTCTGCTTATATTTTGCTTCTGAAATGTAGTGTTTCAACAAAATACCACATGTATAGTCGGAAGATTTTAGCACACGATGAAAGCTAAATTAAAGAGAGTTTTTAAATCGTTTGAAGAAAAGATAACGAGGGTTTCGTTGTATTTAATTGGGTGAACAAATGTATCTGCTAACTTAAATATTTCAGTATCTGGTATCAGTATCAGCTTTTGGAGGCGGAGACGTTGATTTGCCTACTCCACTATACGACTCCTATGGTACAGCATGCTGATTACTTAGAAGGGAAGAATAAAGGGATAATATAGTTCTGAGGGGAAAATGGGCCACTAAAAACTATTATAATATAATGCAGTTACACTGGTGCCTTTCAAAATCAAAGCAACTGAGGCGGATAACTTTTGGGTTCACCAGTTTAGTAGTTTCATTTTGCATCAAAGCAGATAAAATATTTAATTTTTAAATATCCAGTAAAGAATTGAAAATATTTTTAACCATAAAGACTTTTTAGAAACTGTTGTTCCAGATCACCAATTTTAAAGTTTAAAAAAATCACAAAAAATATTGCCAGCTAATTTTAAAAAGTTAACTGTGGAGCAGGGAAGGATATGTAATGATAGTTGTATGTGCATTATCAAGTTAATTCTTCTGGAGGTTTGAGGGGACATTAGAAAAATATGATCTGTGTCTTTTCTTAGATAATAAGAGACAGATATGTGTTTTTAAATATTTTGGGTTTGTTCTGTAAAGTTTCCATTGTTTTTCGCATTCATTTTTCCTTGTTTTAGCACTATATTTTCTTTTTTTCTTTCCAACTTGTTTTATTCTGTTAGTGTGTTTGGTCTTTTTCAGATTTTCTCTTTTTAAGAACCTGAGATCACAAAACTTCACTCACGGGTTACTGCCAGTGAATACATTAGTTTATATGTGAATATAAAATAGCCAAAAATATTAAAAAAAAAAAAAAACCACCACACAGCCCAAACCAAGAAAGTAGAGACTGCATGATAACTTGGAGGGGGGAAATTATTTGAAAACAGGAAAAAAAAAAATCTTTTTTTTTTCCTACCGAGCAAAGGTACAAGGCAGGTAATTTACAGCTGTGGAAATACAAGCTGTAACTGGAAGTAGCCTGTTATGGTAGATAGCAGCCTGGCTGAAAAGGACCTGGGGGTGATGGTTGACAGCCGCCTAAACATGAGCCAGCAGTGTGCCCAGGTGGCCAAGAGGGCCAATGGCATCCTGGCTTGTATCAGGAATGGCGTGGCCAGCAGGACCAGGGAGGTGATCGTGCCCCTGTATTCGGCACTGGTGAGGCCGCACCTCGAGTACTGTGTTCAGTTTTGGGCCCCTCACTTCAAGAAGGACATTGAGGTGCTGGAGCGTGGCCAGAGAAGGGCAACGAGGTTGGTGAAGGGTCTGGAGCACAAGTCTTATGAGGAGCGGCTGAGGGAGCTGGGGTTGTTTAGTTTGGAGAAGAGGAGGCTGAGGGGAGACCTTATTGCCCTCTACAACTGCCTGAAAGGAGGTTGTAGAGAGGTGGGGGTCGGTCTCTTCACCCCAGTAACAAGCAATAGGACGAGAGGAAATGGCCTCAAGCTGCGCCAGGGGAAGTTTAGGTTGGATATTAGGAAAAACTTCTTTACTGAAAGAGTAGTCAGGCACTGGAACAGGTTGCCCAGGAAAGTGGTTGAGTCCCCATCCCTGGAGGTATTTAAAAGACGGATAGATGCAGTACTTGAGGACATGGTTTAGTGGTGGACTTGGCAGTGGTAGGTTAACGGTTGGACCTGATGATCCTAAGGGTCTTTTCCAACCTTAACAATTCTATGATTCTATTAGGGTACACATTGTTTTATACCTGTGAAAGCTCCTTGGAATTGAGTAGGAAATTTATTTTACAGAGAAATGTAATAGTCATAAATAAGGAGTTACTGTAATTCAGAGAAGGCAAACATCAAATTATCTCTGGCATTTGAAATAAATTTCAAAATGTTGGATGATAGCAGTCTTATTTTCTGCAGAATTTTAGTACCTATACTTGGCAATCTCCATTATATTTGTGGAATTGTTGATCTTAAGGATTTACTTTGAAAAATAATCCCAAGAAGCATTTTTTAAAAAATATGTGTAGGAGTTTGTTTGTCACTGACTTACAATTTAAAACATGACCTTAAATACAATATTCTGAAATGATGCTGCTCCTCTACTCTTGTTTAACAAGAAACTGGTTTTTTAAGTATTCCCTCATTTTCTTCTTTGTTTCAAATTTTCTTTGCTTCTAATCTTCCTAACTCAAATTCTTCTTGAATTTGAGGGGGTTTAGCCTAAACAACAACTCTCTCATTTCAACAAAATTATTTATTTTGCGTTCTCATCTGGGGTAACACAAGCTCAGTTGTGTTGGTTACCTCAGTGAGGATGCAAAGCTTCTTACAAGAGGTGGGTCAGGAATCACTTAGAGCCAAGGGCTCCACTCGGAGTTTTGAATGAATACTCACATACAACGTGCTCCTGTGCACGAAATAAAATCCAGTTCTCGTGGGTGTTTGTAATAGCCTCCTGAAGCTGAATACAGCAGTTTCAGTAGTCAGCATGAACATAATAAAACATTGCAAATACATAAGCAAGTTAAGTAAATTAAATACCAGTGTTTATATCTCTGAGGAGTGCTGCAAATAGATTATAGTTTATTTGTCTCTGTTCTGTAATCCAAGAAATGAACCAATACATGTTACGAGGATTTCCATAGATTCAGAATTGTAGGATTTTCAGAGCATAGCTCTTTCTCCACTCTGTACTATAAACAGAATTAATTAAGCAGAGTTAATTGTATCAAAGGCATATGAGCAGTTAAAAAAAAAATAAATCTCTATCTGGTTGCATCTTGTTCTAAAGGGCTTACACCCAGTTCAAAGAGAAGTATGCTTAAATACAAATGAGAATCAGTGTTTTTAAAAAGCCAGATTGCAGTGAAAGTGTTCCAAGTTCTGAGTTCATCTTTAATTTATTAATCTTTCACCTGCAGGATTAGATATAGTAGATATGTATTTGGTCATGTACCAGTAATAATTTGATTACAATTACTGAAGTAAAAAATATCCTGGCAAGTCAAGCTCAAGTTACAGTTTTCTAGAATGAAGGTATAGGTGTTCTCAAGATCCTTAATTAATAATTGACTTACAGAGATGAGCATGCAAAATAAATAATTTTGTTGAAATAACAGAGTTATTGTTTAGGCTAAAACCCCTGAAATTCAAGGACAATTTGAGTTAGGAAGATCAGATGCTCATCAGCCCTGCTAAAACAGAAGGTACGTATTAATTTTGTATCCTTTTCAGACAGAATGTTAGAGGCTCTCTTGGTTTTAAACTGTTTTCTTGAATTATCCTGTAATGCCTAAAAAAAGTTATGACATTGTTACACCACATCAGGGATGCTTATTACAGCATAATAAGAGACGATTAGCTGAGCACTAATATTTACCAGTGAATTGTTTTGCAGGGGAAAAAAAAACCTAACAAACCAGCACTAGTTTGTATCTGACTTCCCAGTTATCTCAAATTTCCAAAACGTTGTTTTTTTTTAAATCCAGCTATTCTTATGTGTGGGGTCTAAGTTATGAGCTAGAGTCTAAGTTATAAGTTAGAAATTGTATTGGTACGTCAGAGGGCGCTTTTGACTGCAATGCTTTTCATCATCTTGGGGAGACTCTTCATTCAGACAGCTGTGTCCCTGATAGCTTAAGGATTAATAGCCCAGAGTATACCATTATCAGTGTATCCCTATCTCTGCCTGTTCCGTCTGCTGTATATGGAGTTAGGGTCTGCCATCGCTGATTAGCAAACATTCCACATCACTACTTGCTTGCTTTATCTCAAGTTCAGAAGAAGCAACACACCCATTTGAGGCTTCAGGGTTGCTGTTCTGCATGCAGCTCAGCGTGCCAGATGGCTGTGCTGCCATTCAGAGGGACCTCAGTAACCTAGCGGAATGAGCTGCCAGAAATCTCCTGAACTTCAACAAAGGGAAACGCAACGTCCTGCACGGGGGAGGAATAAGCCCACGCACCAGTACCCATTGGGGGACGACTGGCTGGAATGCAGCTGGGCAGGAAAGGACCTGCGGGTCCTGGTGGACAGCAAGTCCAGCACGAGCCAGCAGTGTGCCCTGGCAGCCAAGGTGGCCAACGGCATCTTGCCCTGCATGAGGAAGAGCGTTGCCAGCAGGGCGAGGGAGCCGATTCTTCCCCTCTGCTCAGCACTGGGGAAATGACACCTGGAGCGCTGGGTCCAGTTCTGGGCACCCCCATACAGAAGAGATGTGGACATCGTGAAGCGAGTGCGGCGAAGGGCCATGAAGATGACTACGGGATTGGAGCATCTGACATGCGAGGAGAGGCTGAGAGACGTGGGATTGTTTATTCTTGAGCAGAGAAGGCTTGCGGAGATCCTATCAGTGCGTGTAAATACTTGATGGGAGCGTGGAAGAAGATGGAGCCAGTTTCTTCTCCAGTGGTATTCCGGGAATGGCAGAGGGGCAACTGGCACAAACTGAAATAGAGGAAATTCCCCTTAAGCGTAAGGAAAGCTATTTTATGGTGAGGGCGGTCAAGCACTGGAAGAGGCTGCCCAGAGTGTGGCACTTCCATGCTTGGCGATGCTCAAACCCCAACTGGACAATGTCCTGGGCAACCTGCTCCAGCTGACTCTGCTTTGAGCAGGTGGCTCGTCCTTCAACCGTCTCCACAGGTCCCTTCCAGGCTCAACTATTGTGTAGTTCTGACATTGTCCAGACTGCTCTGTTTGCTTAGGGGCCACAAACAGCCTTCATATAATATCTGGCCAATGCTCTCTGTTTATGTTTCAGTCTTCTCTGGTAATTTTATATGAGACTTATATTTTCCAATTGGGATTCTTTTCATAAGTTTTGCAGATGATGGCATATTTGCAGTTCAGAGTTCCAATATGGAAACTTGCTAATTTCTCTGAGGAGAAGCTTAACAGATGGCAGTCAAAAGAGAAAGGAAGGGGATTGTCTTACTATTTTTTTTTTATGAGTAAAGTGCTAAGTATCTGCAGTTATGAGCGAAGAACTTCAGAAATATTTTGCTGATAAGAAAACAAATGTGGCAAGGGGGAGCTACAGAGCTATGCAGAATGAGAAGAGAAAGCAGTCTAGGCCATCCTGATTTTACATTCATTAACATAGTACAAAGAGGAGCAAAAAAAAAAAAAAAAACCACCAATTGTGTACCTTAATACTAGAATGCAACTCACATAGAATTGTTAACTTTAAATCAGAGTATTCATACAGAATAAAAGTAAATACCTCTCCAGTAATGTTCCAGAATATCAACTGAACAGTAATAATTTTTAAGGTCTTAGCCAACAGAGCATATGTAAACGAGCATTTTTTACATATGGACAGAAAGTGAAGACGTCCTGTTGGTTTGCTTCAACCCTTGCAGGAAGGAACCAGAAATATATGCAGAAGGCTGATTCAATGCGTGTGCTGTGATTCGGTATTTCAAGTAGTCCTCGGGCTGACAAGAGGATTCTTGTTGCTTTTGATTCCGATTACGTAGCTGTGTGTATGCAGGCATCTCTCCATTAGGATCTGAACTGTGATTAACATCTCATTTCTGATCGGTCATTACTCAACTATTGCATGATTATGATAGATTTACCAGTTAGTTCTTCATAAACCAGACTCCAACACAGTAACAATATATTTTTTTTCTGTGCGAGGATTGTATTACCAGGATCTGATTTTTCAAATTTAAGGTTATGTGGTGCTCCCTTGCGAATCAAAAGTGATAGAACGAGAAGAAATGGCCTCAAGCTGCGCCAGGGTAAGTTTAGGTTAGATATTAGGAAAAACTTCTTCACTGAAAGAGTAGTCAGGCCCTGGCCCAGGCTGCCCAGGGAAGGGGTTGAGTCCCCATCCCTGGAGATATTTAAAAGACGGGGAGATGTGGTGCTTGAGGACATGGTTTAGTGGCGGACTTGGCAGTGGTAGGTTAACGGTTGGACCTGATGATCTTCAGGGTCTTTTCCAACCTTAACGATTCTATGATTCTATGAAAATATAAGCTGGTTTTTTATAAAATAAGAACCCTAGAAAAAATGGAAAGTATAAAGATTTTGGGTTTTTTTAAAGCTGTAGGTAGCTTTTGAATTGATGTGCATATTTAAGTGTCATCCTGTGCCAAGGAACAGTCACTTTGTGTCCTGGAGGGCAAGAGTATCCTCTGTAATTGTGGTTTGACAATACAAGGCTTTGGGAGGAACTGGCGGAATTCCTGCCACCCCATCCACCTCCTTGCCCCTACTTTGCTGATCTATCTGTTAAGAGCACTGCTGTGATACGGGTTGGGCAACTGATCTGGCTTTAAAGAACTTCAAGAAAGTTTGCTGATCTAGTTCATAGTATGGCCACTGAAACGATTGTGCTGGCACAATTAATGGCACTGCAGTGTGGGGAGAGGGAGTAAGTAACCAGCTGTGGGAAAAGGGGGAGACTTCAGGCTCTTGGATGACCCCGTATGTCATCAAACTGAAGCCAAAATGTGACTTTCTGTGATTTCACACAAATATGGAAAAACAAATCAGATACACATATTATTGTAAGAAAAGCATAGTGTACCACAGATAACATACACATTTTTATTTCATGTTGTCCACCAAATATATACAGACAGCACGTGATTCTGAGTCATTGCAGTGTTCACTACATGCTATAAACAAAATAATTGGTGTCCTAAACCTGTCACTTTCAGTGTTTTCTTAGAGATTTTCTATTTCCATTCCATTCCTTGTAGAGTGTTATAGGGCTTTTATTATTTTTAATAACAATAAATCTCATTCTTGTGGGTAAACAGGACTCCATGCTTGTTCGTAACCAGAACAATGATGGTATATGGAACCTGATGTATATTCTGGTTGCTGCAAACATATTTCACCTAAAGCAAGACAGTTATTTTGCTATTTGTAGTCTTGATCATCACTGAAGGGAAGGAAATCTCTATCAGTGTCTCATTTCCATGTTTGTTGTTTGTTCGTCTGTAGTGGCCATCACCAGCGCAGAAAGCCAAGGTTTATTTCATGAGGGAACAAGCTATAAGGCCAGCCCATTAACTCTTGAATGTGCCAGAAGTTGCTTATTTCTTGAAGTGGTTAATAGGAAACATCATTCATACAGGAGGTGCTTTGTGCCTTAGCTGCTAGTGTGACTTAACGGTCCCACTACTGAGTAGATACCCATGCTTCGTGGCTACCTGGATCCTTTTTGCAGGAGGGGGAGAAATCTTTGGTTCTGCTGGGTAAACATAAAGTAAACTGACTGATAGCAGTTATTCCCCATTCTCATCCTTGCATCTCCTTCAAAAAGCATGGGAGAGCTACTAACTAGCCATAAACTAGAGAAAAGCTGCTTGCCCATTCAGAATATGAGAGCTACTGCATTACCATTATTGCTGGTTTTCTCACTGTGGGCTGCTACCAGACAGGAAAAGGAAACCAGTACCAGAAACTATGTAAGGTCTGACTGGAATATGACACAGCAGGTTGGAAAAGGCAGTTATAAAGTCTGAGCACTATAACTTTCTTTTTTAAAAGAAATGTCATTTACTTACCTTGGAGGTAAAAGGCATTATGGAGGCAAATGTAAAGTGCTTATGCTCAAGACAAAACATGTATCTATGAACTATGTTATAAACTATGAAGTATGGAATAGGTTTCGTGTCGCTTACATAGTACCTTACTCTTATTATATAGTTTGATGTTTTCAAAATTCTTGCTTTCAAAAAATATTTAAGGGAATGATCCAACCTTGCAGTAGTAGAATGTGGGATCCAATGATGCCTTCTGTGTCCGTTTCAACAGAGCAGGCCAAATGCATGCATGGCACAACCACGGTCAAGGGAGTACTCTTGAGCTAGGGCTGTACTTGACCCAGGGTATGTAGGCAGATGGGATGGACCCAAGTAGCTCTCAGACACAGACTAAAGTATATTTTCTCAATGAAACTGATAACAAATTTCATAATGTGTTTGACACTTGAATTTAAAATGTTCCATAATATTTCAGTTTGAAAAGCCACCTCTGTCAAGCTTAGTACAGCAGTTTGATTTGTATTCCCTCATGCACACACACGTACATATGTGCTTCCCTCCAGATTCCAGTTCAAGAACATCATATAGCTAATAGTCTGGGAAATACATTTTCTGGAAGCAACAAATAGGTACATTTCAAACATAAGACTTGCAGATATAGGATTCATGAAGTAGTTTTACTCTAAGAGAAGGATTAAAAAAAAGTCTATGTCTGAAACAATATTTTGGGTTATGCAGTAATTCTGAGCATCAGAACAATTACTTCAAGCAGTTTTATTGTTAGGAAAGTACAAAATACAAATTGTGCAGAAACTGAATTTTATGATTATGGGATTTTTTAAATAAGCTTATTTTTAAAGTATCGAGGGCTGTTTAGTGTTTGTCTTGTAACCCCTATAACTTCTGTTAACCCTTTAGAATCTCTACCATCACTGTCAAAAGGATGGACAGCAGTTTGTGTGTCACAGGGCCCAAACTGCTGTCTGTCAGTGGAGAGTTGCTTTCAGTTCAGCCATGAGTCAAGCATTTGCTCACACAGGAAGACCGAGAATTACCTTGTCCTTTGTCCCCTGTTCCGTTCCATTGTTACTAGGACACAAGAATGTGTTTTGGCTATTTGTAATATGTGGAAGAATTACTCACGACGTAGTGGTTACACAATTGTACAATAAGTAAAAAGGAAAAAATTTACTTCCATGTCAATTAGTGTAGAAGTATTATGTACTTTTGCTCTATTCTGGCCACTTCTATGTCATTTTAATGATTAGCCACTACAAAAAGCTAAGTGGAAAGGGGGGATTCAAAATGATGAGAGTATTGTGAAAAGTTTTTTTGGTTTGGGATTTTTTTTTTTTTATTCTTGCCATGTTATTAAATATTTTTAGAAGGGAACAGGGGGATTAATGAGATGGTTTTGCATCAGTGCATCAAAGCACTTTTGCTTTTACAAAATAAATGTGTTGCTTTTTATTCCATCTATCTTAAAAAGAAAGAAGACTGACAGTATTTTTAAAGTACATTAAGAAGGCATTAAGACAAGAGTGATTTGTGCTAGGAGACAGGGGGGTAGCATTTTTTTCTCTTTCATATTGGTTAAGCACATTTCCTTGAGAGGGAGGGAGAAGCATGACAGCAGGTTCTAGAGGTATTTTTTCTTCTCATATCAGCTATAGAATTTCTAGTTTTATTTTTAAGGACAAAAGAAATCTCTTTAAGGAGACAGTCTTTTGTAATATATACCCAGATTTGCATCCACTCCGTTGATAAAATGTGATGTACACAGAATACAGTGAATATACTTTGTAAAGCAAAACAATATCCCTATAACGTTATGTATTTTTGTATGTATCAATGAATGTATGGTCTTGTTAACTCGTGGGAGTTTATCACAGGTGGTGTGATATCTTTGTTTTTCCTCTGAACTCTTTTCATTAACTCTTGATGTCATGAGAATGTGGAATTTTTGAAAAAGTGTTTTTAAAGAAGTCTCTTTATCCATCACCAATGCGAAGGAAAAATTGAAAATGCTTTCTGAGTACTCCCAGTAACTCTTTTTTCCTTCTAGGTGATCCTCGCTGCCTCCAAGTTCTGTATGTTCTGTAAATGTGCGTAAACCTTTTATAGGCACGGCCGCCTTTCTCACCCACCTCTCACATCAGTACAGAGTTCTAAGCATCCCTTGTCCATTTGCGAGTCACGCAACCTGAAATGCAAGCTGCCACAGTGCTGTTGTAATTGGCAGAACAGTTCATCATCTCATGCTTCATTGCCTGTAAAGCTGCTTTGAGAGTCTTAGTTGGGGCCACTGTTAAAATCCCTGGTTGCAGAATTTCAAAGTTCTTTTTTTACAAAAGAGGAGCAAATGTTTTTCTCTTCCTCCGTATTGCTACCAGTGGCTAGTGAAGCAAAGTACTTCAAAATTGACATATGTTCCACAATGTCATTCTCGTGGATAATTTATAGAGAATTGAATAAAGACATAGCAGGAACGTGCTTGTTACCACTTCTACTCCATGGGCATCTGCTCCAGGTTCTGCTCTTCTCTTGAATAACATTTTTCTATACCAGTTATTTTTTCTTATCCTTGCTGATGTTTTTAGCTTATATGTCTCAAGATACTCTCTAAGTCTGAAGCTATGATCTTCTCCTTCCCATTAACAAAATCTATTCTGACTTCTATTTTAAGCACCATTGGGCGATCAGCACCATTTTCTTTGCTTTAGAGGGATGGAGGAAGAGCTCTCCATTTGAGTTCATATGCAGAAAAACATGTATCTGACTTCCAGCGTCCAAACACGGAGCAGATGCGGGGCTTTCCCAGAATTTCCTGTTCATAAGTGCTTGGAGAACAGCATCAATTTTTCTGGATCACCATTCTCACTGGATCCATTTACAGCAAGAAGTGACAGCCAGAGTCAGTTTATTTGTCTTCCCATGTCCAAAGAGAGAATTTAGGAAGGAAAAAATGTCAGTGACTTTGTGACGTGTAGCAGATGGGTACATTTCATATCAGAGGTTAGACAGGATCTGATTCTAAGAATCTGCTTGAACCAAATCCTGCAATTTCATGAGTATGACTATACTCATACTAACAGCGCCATTGGAAAGTGTATAGGAGGGCAGTAAGATTTGGCTTAGGAAAAGGTGTTACTCTGTGGAACTATTCATTGGAAGAGCAATATGCAAAACCAGCAGCAACAACAAAACCCTCAGATCTTGATGTATAATGCACCAATGTGACAGTGCAAGCCTTGTCTAGCAGTATTAATTGATAATGTAAAGGCTTAATTGAAGGCTGCTTTTTGAGTAAGAGGAGTCATGTCTGAAAAATGCTGCTCACGGACAGTATTGTAAGCAGCTGTAGCTGAAGATGTAACAAAATAGCTGCTGCGTAGCAGAACTGTTCTGATTAACAGTAGCCACGCGGGTTTGGTACCTAGAGCCACCAGCCAGCTGGTGGAGTCTCCCTGTGGTAGGCACCGCACAGTCCCTTTTACTCTGGGCACGTGGTTAGATGTAAATCAGGAAAACCACAGATAAACTGATTTTGCAGGGAAGTATAAAGAAATCGTCGTGACTAGCTTCATGAGAACCAGTGAAGCCTAACAGCTGTTGAATGCATCAGCAAAGCTGGGGCGGCGGGGGAAGCTGTATACAAGTTCAAAGCATAAATGATATAAATGTCTACGATGTGTCAGTTTATACATTTTTGGTTTTGTCATGGTTAATACAAGATCAAGTGTTGACAAAGGGCAGTGCAGACGATAGGCTGGGAACGCGTAAATGGAAGAATACCTCTTTCACAGAAGCGCATTGAAGTAACTGTTCACTTCAGGCAACTGAATGACAGAACCATCTTATTTGACCAAACACACTTTATTCTGTCTTTCATGCTCTAATTTATTCTCATCATGTGCGGTGAAGTCCTGCTTGGAGTGTCTATTCTCAGCATAAAACTGTTTGTCAAATTTCTATTAAGCTTAAGGTGAAAAATTAATGAGCCATTCACTTCAGATATTTCAAAACTAATACTGCTCTATTATTAATGCAGCAGAAAGTCAAAGATGTGGGTATGTACAATTATGGTTCAGTGTTCAGTCAGACTCTACTTTTTTTCTTTTTTTGGGGGGACACACATCATTAAAACAGTGTTTCAGGTCATAGAAGGAATTATTTTGATGAATTTTGTCAGTAAACTTTTTAGTTTTATTTATTAACTTTGTTTTATCAGATCCTGGCAGAGGGTGACAAATAAACAGATAATGATGAAATACAATATTCTGTCCAATCTTTTTCTGAATCTGGAACTTAAAAATTAACAGAAAGTTGATTCTTCTACCATAAACTTTTTAGAGAAGAATAAATAAAAGCCTAATTGCATAATACTGAAGAAGCTTTGGGTAAAGCAATGTTCTTTTCACTAAAGAAGTACGACATTGCAACTAACTGTCTTCTGTTTCATGTGCACTGATTTTTCAGCCTTGACAAAAGTCATTGAAACGATGGTAAAATTGTACTTTAACCCAGAATTGCGTGGCGCATGGTACACAACTATTACTGTTACGTTCTCCCAGTAAAAACTTTTCAGAAATCTCAGAATATGTTACCAACACCAGTAAGTTAAGTGATAGAACACTATGAAACGCTGGGTTACAAGTGCGTATCCCAGACTGAGCAGTATGGAAGCTGATGCTCAAGGTTTGTGCTTGTACTGAAAAAGAAAACACAAAACACAGTCGTTGCAGAAGTAGAAATGTAGTCCTCGCTTTCTATGGAGAAACTTTTTAAAGATTGCCTCTTTTTGTGCTCTTTAAAATTAACTTAATTGATTAGCATATTTTTATTCTTGCATTCCAGTATGTTCTCTGGAGTCTTTCTTAAATTAATAGCGGTTTTATGCCTGGCAGGGTTAGATTGTTAGGCTTGCACAGAGGAAGGAATTCTGTTTCTTGGAAGATTTTCATCCTGTAAAACTAAATTTCATAACAAGCAAAATCTCAAATTTAAATTATTCTCAAAGGATTTGTTGTGCTCACAGATCCTGAAAGCACTGTGTGCTCCAAGGAGTCTGGCACCCAGCAGGGAAAGAGCAAGCAAGAATCTCGCAAAGTGCTTTTGATACATTGGTTTTCATTGGTTGCACTGCACTGTTTTGCAGTTGGTACAGCACCAAGCCCATGAGTATTTAAAAACTGAATGATTGTGCTCTAACTAGTAGCCCTGGAAATCTCCAGATTTTTTCAGTGTACACTGTGTTTTATGGGGGGAGGTTGGTCTTGAATCTTTCACTTTTGAATCCTGACCATGACACAGATAGCTTTCCTCAGTCTCCTAAACAAGGTACTCTCACGCCAACTAATAAATGGCTGGCAGAGGGAAAGGAGCTCTCTTTTTTTTTTTTTTATTAAAGCATTTTTTTAATATTAATTCCAATACTGCTTTTTTATAACTAGTTCAGGAAGTTCAGTTACTAGAGAATCGTATAGAAATCAGGCCTGGAAAAGATGTCAAGAGGTCATCTAATCTAGCACCTTCCCTCCGGGAGAGGATCAACCGTATCTACGTCATTCCTGACAGATGATTGTTTAATCTTTTCTTTAGAAAGATTTCAGTTGTAGAGATTTTACTACCTGCCTAGGTAAGTCTTTATGAATGCCTCCTATTAGAAAGTTTTTCTTCCAGATAACTTAAATCTCCCTTTCTATATTTTAAATCCTTTTTTTTTTTTCCTCTCTCTCCCCCCGCCCCGATCTTATATTGTGAAATGATTCATTTTTAAAGGTGGGAGGTTTTCTCCTGTGAGTTGTTCTCGAAAGTGTATCTTTCACAGCTTATTCAGGTGTGAGGATCAAGCTGTGGGTAGATGGAGAAAGGAGAGATGCTTTTCATCTGCAACCCTTTGAGCTTCATTGCTTCGGTAATACAGTCTGCAGATTGACAAACAATAGACAGAAAATAATGTCTCGGTTACACATCTCTGATGGACGGTTTAGGATTCTTTTTGGTTTCAGAAACAGACTTTCAAAGCTTGAGCAAACTGATTTTGCTATCAATTTACTGAAGTAACAACTTTGAGGGATTTTCAACCTTGCCCAACTTCAATAAGACAAAACTGTTTCTAAATTATCATGTTTTGAACCAGTTTCACCTTTCCACTTAAAAATTTGTCTAATTCTTTCAAAGTGAATGCTAAAAACATTTCCACTGTGTACTCAAACTGAACAATGCATTTTTTTCTCATATTTAAATGTTATAGCCTTGGTCGATTTTTTGCATTATGATTAAGGGCATACTGTAAGAAGTCTTGGGAGCTTCTAGCACAAAAATAAAACAAAAGAAGGAGGATGTGTGTGGTTTTTATAAAAAAAAAAAAATTAAAATTGTGGTTCAGTAACAACACTCCTGATAGTAATTTTATAGAAATTTATGAGAACGTGTGCTGCTGATTTCTGAGAGCTTCTTCCCTTTGCGATTGTAGTCACACAGAATGTAAGGGATGCCTTCTGCTTGTAAAGAACTCCCCGTCAACAGAAAATGTGGTATTGGTTTCGTAGAGGTCTCAGAGAGAGGCTTTGTGTTCTGAATCTCCAGTTGGAAGTTTGGAAGTGATTTGGTGTGGGCAGGTATATTGGAAGGCTTTTAGAGTTTTGCAGGTGGTTCTAGAGCTGTTTTCTGCCCCGTGCTATGAACCTCCTCTCTTTTTCCGTGGTGGGCTTTTCATCTGCAAGTGTATTCTTCCTTGCCGTGGGAAGAGATGATGCCTTTAGCTTTTTCCCCCCCCCCAGTTCTGTCAGTTGGTTTCCCAAAATATCTCATTATCTCATCAGAAACCTTCCCATGCTTAAATGTTGGACAGTCATGTGTATGGAAACTCAGTTTTTTTCAGTTAAAGGGAGATTTTAAAATATGTATGAATCTGCTGATACTGTGAGGTTTGTGCTGTGGCTTCTTAAGATCTTAAAGCTGTAAATGAAGTATTCTGGTGCTTTCTGATCTGTACCTTCCTCCACTTGATGTGTCTGTCTGTTCAGTACGCTCTTATTCCCGACCTCCTTTGGCTGAGCCTTCAACCTTCCATCACAGAAACACCTCTGCATTTATAAACTAAATTTTAGTCACCTTAGCTGCATTGAACCCACTTTGAGTCAATGAGATGATCAGACTGTACTCTTTAAAAGAGGAAGGCGTGTATTAAAATTTTCAGGCTTTTTGGTATATGCAAGGAAGCATGTCTCATGAAGTTGCTGGTATATCATCAACATGCATCCTCTGTGGTGTGTTTCTTGTCAAAGTTCTCACAAAAGCTTATTTGTGTGATAGCTCGCCCCTTAAACAGTTTTAGTGTTAAGTGGCACAGCTTCTGTAGAACTTAAACATTTTGCTATCCCTAGCAAAACAAACAGCCTTATGAGTAGTAGCATCCTTCAGTGCAGACAGATACTTACGCATGATTTCAGGCTGTTTAAATGTCTGCTCATCCCTGTAAGTCTGTGTTTGGTTCTTACTTGAATTTGAAAGCATTGCTGATCAGTCATTCTACTTTTCGCTGATTCCTTTAACTACACACCAATTTAATTTGTTGTGTTTAAGTCACAATCTAATATCTGCTTGGACTCTTCGACTGTTTCTTTCTTGTGGAACTGTTGCCCAAATACTATAATAGGTACATGTAATTTTGTGGCACATGTTCTTGAAAGTGGTTTTTGTTTTCAGTAAGGTAAGTACAAAATAACGGTTGCTTATCTAAATCAGTTGTTTTAAGCTGTATTGTAGATATTTGCTTATTTTGTTTTGTTGATGCAGAAGAGAAATCTTCTAATTTTCATTTACTAAATTACTGTTCTCTTTCTGTCCATTTAAGATGGAAGCTACAGACGAAATCTATTGAACCTCACAACCCTCTTAGTACAACCAATTTCTGCAGTGCTTGCCAAAAGACTCGTTTCTTTACCTGAGGACACTGTCCAAAAAGATAGGTGTATACCCCTACAAATGCCAGCTACAGGTAATGCTTTTTAAATAATCTTTTTTTCTATTTTCTGTAACTATATCTAAGAGGTTTATCTGGTTATGGGTATGTTTTGCTTAGCTGCTTTCTAGAAGAGACTATGAACAATCTAAAAATTATGCTCCCAATATCTGATAGATGGAAGTTTTGGTTAAAAAAAAAAAAAGAAAACGTCTCAGTATAAGGTATTAAGCTCTAATTTTTAATACTGACTTAAAAACCCCTCTATCTAGGTACCATCACTAGGGAGATTTTGTTAGTGCTGCAGTATAGTTTGTTAGGCTTTGTTGTACTACTAAGAATGTGATTTTAACATTAAGGCACCAGTAGCGGTATTGAAGTTATTCTGTGTCTTTTTTTCTGCCTCTGGCATAATACTACTATAATTCTAAACAGTGATATGTCTTTCTGTGTTCCTTAATTTGTATCTGCTGTAGAATAAAAAAAAAAAAGTATTGTTGTCTGAACCTTGAGGCACCTTTTCCTCCAAGTTTCACCAGGAAAACAGTCATCATGATAAGAACAAAATACCTTGAGTAGAGCTAGATGTAATGAAAGAATGCATTCAGAGTATCTCTTCAGCGATGATGCCATTAGCAAAGGCATACAGATTATTGCTTGAACAAACTTACTGCTGATGTGGGGGGAAAAAGTGAGAATAGTCTTCTAGCAAAGATACTGCACAGTGTTTCAATGAAGGCAGGAACACCTTCCAGCTAACGTTCCAGATGAGACGCATGTTTAAACAGTAATTCTGTCTTGACTTTTGTTTTGTACTAGTCTATCTTTCACTAGAAAAAAATACAGAAAAAATGGTGTGTTTTATTACAATGCCTGTATAAATGAATTCATTTGAAGCAGTGGTCTTGGAAGGGGGAGGCAAATTAAATTAGCCACTGTATCCTGTGCTAAATACAGTGTTGAGAACAGTAAAAGCAAATTTTAAGGGCAGCCATTGTACTGTCACATGTGTGCTGTATCACTTGTTTATTGCTTTTGGAAAGTTATTGTGGAATAGGAATACAATACAACAAGTCATAAAAAAGGTTGATTAATTTTATGACTTGTGTTAGCATTTGTAGTTATACATACTAAAAAGAAAAGCAGAAAGACCTCATGCTTCATGGCTTAAGCTGTTGTGGTTAGGCAGGACTATTGCTCTCCATGCATGGCTGACTAGATATTTTAAAGATGAACTGATCTTCCTCACAACCGGTAGACAAAGACTATATAAGTGGGAAAAAGTCATTTTGGAAGGAACAAGTGCTTAACCATTCCAGGTAGGATGCATGAAGCTTGCTAGTATTGTAGGAATTTTCAACAGCTGAAGTGCCTAAAGGAAAGCATGAATTTGGGCTGGCAAATGACACTCCTTTTAGAAAGATAAAAGGCTGCACTCTGTTTCTCAAAAAGCTTTGTGTGGAGGCTGCAGGACAGAATCACCTAAAGGGTAGCTTATTCTGCCTTTTCTGAGACAGGTGTGGCATGTCTGTTTTATATCCCTGAGAAGGCAGGAATTCTGTGTGGGGGGAAATTTCTGGAAAGAAAGAATATTCGAAGCTAGCAGTCTAGTAAGAGCCAGTCCATGTCCGGCTTACTCTGGGTGAACACAACAGCTTGTGTTTGATTTCATGTAAAGCGTCTGAACCACAGTAATCCATGTGGGTTTTTTTTTTAAATTCTTAATTTATTGAGCAAGTAGGGTCTATAATAAGATGACTTGCATGATGCTGTAATGCATTATGATATATTTTGCCTTGAAATAATGGTGTAACCTATAGATATGCCAGAGCATACAGTGTGCTGAAGTGTTCAATAGCAGCCTTAATAGAAGAGATAAAAGACTGGTCTCATTATAAGAACTCTTGTTTAACTAATAATAATAATAGCTAAAGAGAAAATGCTGAACAGAGCAATGCATATGAGAACAGTGAAGGCTGAATTTGCAGTCTGCCTGTTGATCTGAAGAGGCTTAAGAGAGATTTGACTTCTGACGTAGAACTCATCACTTATCTGTCAAAAGAGGTGAATGAGCAATTCAGATGATTGGTTGGCTTAAAATTTGTTAGAATAAAACGATCATCATTCTCTCATCAGTATGTTTCAAAAAGCTGAACAGCAGATTCATCAGTAATGATTAAACATTTAGATATAGTTTTCTCACATTGCCTATTTTTCCCTTAGCCTTGCAGTTTTCAAGAGACATAATGTGACAGAGGGAGTGGGAGGATACGGAGAGAAACATCTGAGATATCGAATGCTTAGAACCTACAAAGCAAATAGTGAGAATTGAAGTTAGTTATTAGGTTTTTGTGTTAGTTGAAGTTACTAATTAGATTTGCTTTTTGTTTAGTATGGTGCATTGTTGTTAATCCTCATTAATCTGAAATTCTGTGCTCCCATGAACATTTTCCAAAAAATAGGCAATTAGGAGGAATTTAAGAGGGAAGTTTTATAGAGAAGCTGTACACTTCTGAAGCTTTCTTTTTTTACAGAATATTACTAGGATATTTGCCTAGAACACTGTGAAGATTGCCGTAAAACTAAAGTACTCCTATAAACATAAATGAAGAAAGTCTTGCTGTGTTGCAGTAAACTTTCTTTGTTGTTTGTTAGGTTATCTCCCAGTGGGTAGATTTCAGTCAGGTGCAAATCATCCCTTTTCAGTGAATCTCTTGAGTATTTAAAGTAATTCTGTCTAGTGGAATTTAATTTACAAAGTGTTTTTCATCACTAATGACCATTTACTTTGGTGTTAAATGGAAGTCTGGTAGCCTGGAAGTCTTGTAGTTAAAAACACTAGAGATACCTGTCTAATTTTTTTCTTTGGCTTTAAGTGTGAATTTTCATACTCATATGATTTGCATCTGAGAAGACAGAAGATGAGAAAGATCTAGGATTTCACTAGTGATCAGTCTCCAGCTGTCTGTGGCAGAAGGGCAGACCTGAGGATTTCACAGATCAACTTGCATGATTAAATAGCTTTCATTGTCATATGGTACATAAGGAAAAAGGTGTCGTATTTTTCAGAGGATGAATGGAACCCGGAGGAATTTGAGCTGCCAGACTTGTAAATAGGGAGATCAAAGGGATATTATCTGAAAGGTTCTCAACTGAGATCCTCTCTAGAACTTAGGAAACGTTAGATAACATGCTGTATGAGGAAACGTGTTCACATGGCTAAGGAGCTGTTTAAAATTATAAGAAACAATAAGTAAAATAAAAAGTGTTTTTAACAGTGAAGAGACGGTGATAGTCACCAGCGGAGACAGGGCTTTGTGCTGGGAGGTGCTCAAGTTATTCATGAATGGCTGTTAATAAAGGTCCCTTCCCTCCTTCCTCTTCAGCCACAGGATAGTGTATGTGCTAAAAATTCACATGAGTTTAAAAATTCACTGAGGAAAAAAACAATCAAAAGAGTTTAAACACACACACAGCCCTCCCCCCCACCCCCGGGCTAAGTAACTTTCCAGTCACCAGAGGGCACAATAATGTCTTAGGAAAGAATCACTATACACTCATCCTGTTCTTACCTTCTTCTCCACATACATGTTGTTGGTCGCTCTTGGAGATAAGAGCTAGATGGCCAGCTGATCTGACCTCGTAAGCCTGAGCAGTCTGACTCAAATGACAGGAAGTATGATGCAAGCATTCATGCATTCATCTCAGGTAAAGGCGTCTAAGTTTCTTTAGCCGACTGATGTTTAAATCCAACCCTATTTCTCTCTTCATCTCGATCAACCAAGATCATTGAGGGTGTATTATTTCAGAAAATATCAGTAGAGTTAACAGAAGAAGGTCCTATTTCTTATGAGCTCTTAATGCCTTTTGCTGTGAAGTAGGTGCAGTTATTTATATTTTAACTTATAAAATAGTGTATTGGGTTTGTGTGGCAAGGTTTTGGTGACAAGGGGGCTACAGGGGTGGCTTCTATGAGAAGCTGCCAGAAGCTTCCCCTGTGTCTGACAGAGCCAACGCCAGCCAGCTCCAAGACAAACCCACCACTGGCCAAGGCCAAGCCCATCAGCGATGGTGGGAGCGCCTCTGGGATAACAACAGAGTTAAGAAGTGGGGGGAGAACAAACAAAACCAAACCAAAACAAACAAAAAAAAAACCACAAAAAAAAAACCAAACCAAAAAACAACCTGCGCAACTGCAGCCAGAGAGAGGGGTAAGAATATGTGAGAGGAACAACGCTGCAGACACCAAGGTCAGTGAAGAAGGAGGGGGAGGAGAGATTGTCCTGCAGCCCCTGGGGAAGAGCATGGTGAGGCAGGCTGTCTTCACATGGGGGGGCCATGGTGAGCAGATGGCCACCTGCAGCCCACAGAGGTCCATGGTGGAGCAGAGAGCCACCTGCAGCCCAGGGAGGACCCCACGCCAGAGCAGGGGGATGCCCAAAGGAGGCTGTGACCCCCTGGGAAGCCCGCGCTGGAGCAGGCTCCCGGCAGGACCTGTGGCCCCATGGAGAGAGGAGCCCAGGCTGGAGCAGGTTTGCTGGCAGGACTTGTGACCCTGCGGGGGACCCACGCTGGAGCAGGCTGCTCCTGAAGGGCTGTGCCCCATGGAAGGGGCCCACACTGGAGCAGTTCATGAAGAACTGCAGCCTGTGGGAAGGACTCACGATGGAGAAGTTCGTGGAGGACTGTCTGCCATGGGAGGGAGCCCACACTGGAGCAGGGGCAGAGTGTGAGGAGTCCTCCCCTGAGGGAGAAGGAGTGGCAGGGACAGCGTGGGATGGACTGACCACAACCCCCATTTCCCGTCCCCCTGCGCTGCCGGCAGGGAGGAGGTAGAGAAATCAGGAGTGAACGTGAGCCCAGGAAGAAGGGAAGGGTGGGAGGGAAGGTGTTTTAAGATTTGTGTTTTATTTTCCCATTACCTTCCTCTGGTTTGGTTGGTAATAAATGAAAGCAATTTCCCCATGTTGAGTCTGTTTTGCCTGGGATGGTAATTGGTGGGTGAGCTCTCCCTGCCCTTATCTTGACCCACGAGCCTTTGGTTCTATGTTCTCTCCCCTGTCCAGCTGAGGAGAGGAGTGACAGAGCAGCTTTGGTGGGCACCTGGCCTCCAGCCAGGGTCAGCCCACCACAAGCAGTAACACCAAAGCATGTATAGCTTAAGTAACTTGAACGATATCGAATGCTATGTGAATAATGAAGCCAGATATACAAAGACTCCCAGCATTCTGCTATAGCCGGTAAAATGACTCAGGTCAAAGTGCCTTTTAGGCAGAATCTTTTGATCTTTTGTAACCTTTTTTAGCCTACAGAATACAGTCATTGATCAATACTGAATCATCTTAATGACTGCAATGCAAAACTTCATTGTAGGCTGCAAACAAATCCAGATAACCAGAAGTGACTGTTACTGAAAAGGTTTGTAGCATAACATAAAGAAGAATTTTTGTTAGACTTTGAACATCTATTTTATACAGTTCCACATGTCAGATGGTCATTAAACTGAGTTTTATAGTCAACTCTGATCATGTGAAATTTGAATCATTAATTATACAAAAGGAAAAATAGGAAGAGTCCTTTGGTTTCTGTATTATACGTTCGTCGTCCAAGACAAAGTTTTCTGCCAAGTGCTGCACTAGTGCAATTCAAGCCTGTCTCGTTTTCAGTCGGAGGAAGGGCATGAAAAGATAAAGGATATATATATCCTCCTATTAGCCTACAGCCTTGAGATGTTGTTACATGTGTTTCTCCTTCGTAGCTTGCTACCTGTCAGAGAAAAGGGAGAGTACTATGTTTAATAAACTCTCCTGTGCCATCATACACTATGATATCAATATGCAAACAATCCCATAATTTCTAGGTATTTGCACGATGCTAAACATAAATCCAAGAAAACAAATGGAGAAAGATGCCAGCATATTGTGTGGCAGCGCGAGTTACTGTGTCTACCAAATTTGAATTCATTGCACATAGCAGTAGAAATACAAGGATGTTCTGCAGATATTGCTTACTGGCATTCCAAAGAAGTACGTGTTAAATAGGGAAGTCAGAGGTAATGCAGACATACTGTGTATTAAAACTTAGAAACATTTTTACTAATACTCTTGGATTTTCTTTTTTGTGATTGCTTTAAATTCTGTTCTCTTTTTAACTAGCAGTTCATGAAAAGAATTAAGCATAAACAATGTGAAGCATTTTTTTGTGTGTGTTCTTTCTACTCCTGCCTGAAGCCTCAAGAGTTTTTCTACCAGAATTGTAACTGATCAAGATGTATTTTTAGAATTCTATTCTGTGCCGTTATTTTTCTGTGTGATGCTTTGGTTTTGATTGCTGTAAAGCAGGTAAGGAATCTCTCAAAATAGCGTGAGATTATGAAGTTCAACTATATAATATGAAGCATTCTCAAAATTCATAACTATCTTTGATATTGAGCGTGACGCAGTTGTTCTGTATGGCATTAGGCCATCCCAGTTTAGAGCCTCCTTGAAGGACTTTATTCTAGACATCACTTATTTTCAAACGCTTTTCGTCTGAATAGATTTATTGTTGGATTCCATATTGTAGGTCAGAAACTATGATCAGATAGCAAAAAGTTTATTCATTAAGCTCTTCAGACCAAGATTGGGCTTGAGGACTCAGGGCCTATGAATATCCATTTAAAAAGGAGAATATATTTTTAGTAGGAAATATAGTTGGTTAATCAAATAAAAATCCAGTAGGGAAGAAAATTAGGGTTACTAGATTTCAAAGAGACTGAATCTAGATGCTGTATTGCTTATATAAAAAACCAGTAAAGGCTTTTTGTTACAGGGATATCTGTCTAGGAGTTTTGACATAGTCCTGCACAAATAATTTTATAATTCAGCAATACTGTACATTGTCATAGACTCAGTATTGATTTTTGCATATGTAATTTGATAGTGTTGCACAAGATTTTTTTCAGAGATAATATATAAATTATTAAGTACATACTATTTTATAAGTTTATTTGCTTTAGTAAGTATGTAATTTATGTTGCATACAGTATTTTTGGTATGTAAGTTATATTGTTACATAAATGCTTATGATGTTTACATTTCTTCATTCAAAGTCCTATGTGTGAACTTAATAGAAAAGTGATTTAAAATATGGAGTAGATAAGGTTTTGCACTCAAATTGACATGATGAAATACTGAGAACTAACTAAACTATATTTTTCACAGTCTGGTAAGATTTCAAAAGCCCATTACCTAGGCAGTCTAATACGGTAGTAGTAGTTTGGAATTTTACTCAGTTATTCTAGAAAACGTCTAATGAAAATGAAGCATTTGTTTCAAATGACAGCAAAATCTGCTGTTATGTATGTTTTAATGTATACTTATCATATCGGTGTATTTAACAGGGTATTCCAAATATTACGTCCCAGTCCATATTATTCCATACAGTATCACCAACAGAATATAAGAAATCTATGGCATATTTGATTTTTCTTTATATGTAAATAGCTTATGGTGTTTCTACATTGAGTGCAGTTAGTTCTTACTCTGTCATCATGTTCTGTGGTATTTGATATTACTTTAAAGCTCAGGTCTTGGGGCAAATAACTTTATGAAAACTGTAGCTTTCATTATTAAAAAAAATTATTAGCCTTCAGGGGTGTCTGAAAAGCTTGGTAGCGTGTGCTCAAAGAGTTAGCAGCTGAGTTATTAGAGCCTGACGTCAGGTTTTTGAGTGACTGGAACAAGAAATCCGTTGAATGTAATTTTATCCTGACTACCTCAGCTGAATTAGTGCCCCCTAAGTAACATGGCCATGGACGCTTGATGACGTTTGAAAGCTTTACTTTAATTGTGATTTCAAACTGATATATTTTTATGCAGGTGTGGTTTATGTTGATTTCAGCAGGAATTATATTCATGTTAAAAACTGGGTTACTTGAAGTTATTCAATGTACCTTGTTTCTGCAATCTTCTGAAATAACTTCTGGTTTTGTGATCCCAGAACTATGTTGTCAAAATGCATGAATTCAGTTACTACTTGATGCTTCTATACTAAAGTTAAACGTACATGTAGGGAAATTTTTGTAAAACGAGTTCCATTTTCAAACCCGAGTCCCTAATGATGCTTTTTAAAATCCAGTACTGAAAGGAATGCTCAGAAAACTGTCTGATTATAGGTGTTTAGTGTGATCAGGATTCAAGAATTTAACCAACGTGTTTGAAAATTGGGCTCAAACCTATACTCCTCTATGTTGGTATGAGCTTGGGATAAGGTTAAAAACAAAAAAAAAAAGAAATAAGACAGAACTCATTTTTTCAGGCTACAAGTAGTAGTTTTTGCTCATCTGAAGTTCTAAAATTATCAAATGAGTGGGAAATAACCATGCATTTCTAAAAATAACTATGTAATTGTGAGAGGGGAAGTAGTCATTTGGTATGATTTCAAGTCAAGAAATAAATACATAAATAATATCAACAATAAATACTTTTCTATCCTTGTACTTCAGAATTAATTTTTGGCTTACCTAAGCTCAAAGTATAGCCCAAATAATGTTAAGCTAAAGTCTCCTCGTAGTTTTCCAGAGAATGCAGAAAAAAGAGAAAAAGTTATCAAGGTCTTTAAAATAGAACATTAGGAAGAGAGGTTTGTTGTCGGACCTGTTTAAAGGGGATTAAATTTCACGTCTGCTGTGTACTCCAAAGAGTCCTTTCAGCCTTTTCGTCTGGCGTACTGAGCCTTGAAGCCCGTCACTTGAAGCTAGCTACTGTGTTACAAGACTGTTCACTTGAGTATCCGATTCCAGAATATGTGTATTGCGCATTTCATTTTCTATTTCTTTATTGCGCATTTCATTTTCTATTTCTTTATTGTCAGTTGAAGACTGGATCGCTGATGTTGATTAAGGAAAAACAATAAGTCGGTTGTCTTCATAATGATTTGTTTCCAAAACAAACAAAAAGAGTTGTCACATAGAGGACACATCTATTGACAGCAGAGGAGGTTTTGTCTGAGTAAAAAGTAGAATAAATATTGCTAGTACATTTTGTTAAAACAAACAGATCCTAGCAGTTGGTTTGCCTTTTTCAAATATCAATGAAGAGTAGTGAATGAAAATATATTGGATTTTATTTTAAGAGAATTTTAAAGTAATTTTACCAGATGAAGTACCAGCAAATGAACCTTGAAGAACAGTATCGTAGAGATGTATTGGTTTTATTTTACATGTTGCAGTAAACTCCCCGCTTGCGTATTCCGCACATCTCAGGAAACAAAGCCGGGAACAAACTATTAGAGATAGATCTGTGGGAGGATAATAGCCTGGGAGATAGAGAGCAAAATGATCCGTGGCATATTTTAATTTTGGTCTGTGACAGTTGGGATGTGGACATTGAAGGAATTCTGGCTCAAAGATGCCTTTAAGCCCAGGTCTGTGGTGGGGGTGGTGCGGTGCGCTGGATGTTAGGGACCCTCCCCGAAGGTCTGGGATGACACAGTGGTTATTGTCAGACACGCTAGCATTTCAGTTAGAGCCATTTAAGACATTTTCACTTTTCCCAGATAGAAGTTAGGACCTTTCAGATGAGAGGAGCGTTAATACAGTCTGTTATAATGCAAACGAAACATTTTAAAGGTATCAGCAGCTCCCTGTAGTTAGTTGGTTTGTTTCCATTGCCACAAACCGCAGGAGTTAGCATGGTCAGTGTGTCCCACCTCGGAGACAGAGGGAATGACAGTAATTCTCAGCAAAGGGCAGATAATTTTTCTAGGCTATTTTAACTCAGACATTTACTTTTCTCTGGCTTTATCCTGTGCTACAGTCTCAACTGGCATAGCAATGCTGGCAAGTCCCTTATATGTTGGCAGGTTTGGGAATTTTTCTGCCTTTGTATTTACACCATTTCCCCAGTTGATCCCAGCTAAGCCAACAAAAGCTGTTGTCTGTTGGCCTGAGTTCACAAGTATATCACCAAAGGCTATGCTGGCAAAGTGATTAGTAACGCAGAGGTCTAACTTTTCCCATCTGATTTAGTGTAAAGGGTTTTCTCCAGAAGAATGGTGTAATGTGAACCAGGTATAATTTTGTGAATGTTATTGCAAGGTTGACGTGGGTGAAGGAGTGGGTGAGAAAAACCTATAAAGATTAAGAGAAATTTCCTTATCATAGAATTATGTAAATCCTACTCTTTAAATTTTTTGTTCAGTTGTATTCTGGCAGCATTTACTGGGTGATTTGAATGATCTTTTAACTCAAGGAGCAGAGATCTCTTCTGAGACTCCAGCTTTGAACCCTGCTGCTAAAATGGGACTAAGAAAATAATGTCATATTTCATGTTTTTATCTGGTTCCTCTTCCGTATCTTTTTTTTTTCCTTTGTTTTTACTTTTTTTTTCATGTGTGGGAAATTTATATCTGTGTCCTATAGATTTCTTGGCTGGATAAACAAGTTTAACTTTTTCTTTTTCTTTTTTTTCCTTCTTATCTTTTAACAGGCAAAAAAATAATCAGTCTGAATATTCAGTCAGTGACAACTTACAAGACAATTTCTAATGTTATTGGATATTTAAAAGGAACTGTGTTTCCTGGTAAGTAGCCCTTTATCATTTGTGTCAATTATTTGTTTCATGACGGCTGGGAGTCATAGCTGGGATCAGGATTCTATTTTGCCAGATAATGCACTAATACAGAGGAAGGAGAGCGCCTTTGCTGTAGTCATTTTGTGATTTGATTTATGACAAAACAGAACGTAAGGGTTAAACAGAGAATGTGCTCAAGGGGATATTATAGTTACAATAAGCATATTTTACACAACAAACAGAAATTACACATAGTCCATAAAAAGTATCAGTATTTTATACCAGGTAACTATGTTGGTGGTTTTAATTTTAGGGTGTACTGTATTGCATGGTTTGAATTAAAATGCAAGCTGTCTCTACAACTTTAGAAAAGGTTTTTGGTTTCGTGTGGTTTTTTTTTTCCTAATGTTAGCAGAATTTTGAGATAAATAAAACTCGGTGCTTCAAGTCCAGAACATCCCTACATAATTCAAGTGTCTCACTGAAACCAAGGTGTAGGGAAGCATGATCTCTGGCTTAGTTAAGAATCTAATCTCAAATGTGGTTATAGTGTACAAAAATCTGTGACTAAATTCTTAATCACACTTGCCTTATTTTGTGTTACAATCATGCCTTAAGCTAGTTTTATACAAGTCTATGAATAATAATTACTGTTCGGTATGTCTTAAGAATTAAACAATAAGATTCTAAGTGCAACTGTGACATAAACCACAACAAACCCCTTCCCTACTTCGATGCTGTGTGTAGATAATACGATACTTGGGACATCATAGGAATTAAGATCAATTTTGAGTTTATTCTGTCTGCAAGTGAATTTGCCTAAAAGTTGAAGGGTTTCTGCAACATGAATGAACACTGTTGCTGGCTACTTGCATGGTGCAAAGCGTTGTAGACCCAGTCCAATTCCTAATGTACAGATGGCACCATCATCAAAACATCATCACATTTGCCTTGATTATTACTCTTTTATTAGGTTCAGAGGAAAGGTTGCAAATTTATCTACAGTCCCTTGGGAGGTGGGCCCATCATTTCATATTTTAAGTGATGGAATGACGGAGGTGGAGAAGATTTAAGTTTATTCCTGTTAGGGAAATACTGACTCAGTTTTGTGTGTGCTGAATGCTGTGCTTTTCACCAGAATAATTTTTTTTAAAACAACATAGAAAACAATTAGCACAGTGAATTTAATTTCAATAAAGGATTTAATTTCCTTCAAGAATTTGAAGTTACTAGGATACAATTTCTAATGTTTTGCAATAGCTGTCATGGAATTTGAAAGGTAGAGACTGCCATGTTTAGACACACTGTCTACTGAATTGTAAATAGAAGCCACACAAATAATAAGCAGCATGCATGAGTTTCTGTGTAATAAATCCTTTATCTTCTCTATACCTGAATCTTTCATCTTATTATTGCATTCTTAATAAGAAGCTACTTTTAAAGGTATGTCGGTATATGCTTAACTTTAAGAATGTAAGGATACATAATCAAGCGAAGTCAATAGCACTACCCAGATGCCAACAGTTTGTCCTGTAAATGTCTTGCTGAACAAGGGCTATAGCAGCTGGCTTCTAATGTTGGCACAAGCTAAGCATGTAATGCACCACGGATAACATTTTGTACAGAATCAACGTTAAACCTTCATTTGTTTCTCTGCTCTTCCTGGTTAATACTATAGCCATGCCACTCAGCTGATTTGAATACTTGATGTTTTCATGGCCTTGATTCTCTGTCATTTTGATGGGGTTTTGCTAGTTTCATACGCCTGAAATATTCACCTTTATGTTCCCAGAAATGCAGAAAGAAAGCCAAATTTATCTTTAGTGCTTAATAAAAGACCAGAGCATCACCAAGGGTGGATTTTTTTTTCCCCCTGCTTAAAGGCCTCCTAATGCACACAAACACATCTGTGTAATGGTGATCTTATTTGACATTTGATCTGAGGACTAACAGTGAGCATCTGGAATCTAACCAAAATACTAAAAGATTTAGGAGCAGAGGAAATATGATAGTTGGTAGGCCTTTTAAAACCTGAAAAACATAACACTGATTTTGTAGCTCTATTGGACATGGTTGAAAATGGGGTGTATAACAACAGAAGACAGTATAAAGTCACTCTTTTTTATGATAAATAGCTGTTGTTCAGCCCATCACTGCCCTGAACACTATCCCACCTTATCACTTTCAAAAGTATCTGATGGATATTTTTTTCTTGATTTCTAGCCCTTTCTTTCTCTTTTTTTCTTACCATGTGATCTCTTTCGCTACATGCTTCAGCAAATGATTATGAGAAAGGACAGCTGCTGCCTCTGTAAGCATGACCATCCTTTCCCCTATGCTTTTCCTATAGTCCTTTGCTTCAGGGTATTGCCTCTATTCAAGAGGGAGAGATGTGCAAAGATGAAGAATTTCAAAGGAGGCACCAGCTGTTACGTTTTACCCCTGTTCATTCAGCTGGCATCTCCTGCAGTAAGTTGCTGCTTGTAGCTTGCTTCTCCATCAAAATGTCCTGTGCTATTTTACATAAGGTTTCTTTCCACTCCCCTTCACATGCACTGTTCACAGACTGAACAGAGGTGAGGATACGGAGCAGGCGTTGGTCCTGTCTGATCACCCTGTGTTAGTGGCACTTCCTCCAACGACCTAGAAGCCTGTAAGGCCATTCATGTCTGTTCCCAATTCCTAACGTTACGCGAGTTGAAGATCCTATGATTTTTCACTGTCAGTGCAACCTATAATTAAGCATCTCATGATGCAACAAGCAAGTTGCAAAATTATGTGATTTAGATTGCCTTTTGTTACATTAAATTATTTTGTATACTTAAATTTACATTTTGCATATCTGCTTTTAGAAAGAAATTTTCATTTACAGACCTATACACCTGCCAAGCAGTTGATTGAAAATGTTGTGTTACAGGTACATAACAGGTCCCCTGTTTGTAAGGCATTTTTGATTCCTTATAAAACATCGCCATGTGTTTTGTTGAACAAAACAGGTAAAAGTCCAGTTTAATAGAGAATGTTTTTATAATGAAAGTGTGTTAGTGTTCAGTTAAAATTCTTTCTAGGCAGCAATCACTGCAAAAAATACTAAGTAGATATTTAATTTTATAAGCAATACAAAAGATAGGCATTTTACCACCTATGTGTTGCTACATTCCAGTGTACTGACAACAGTGAAGAATGAATCCCCCTGGATAACGAGAGAATACTGTCATAAAACCAAAACTTTGTGCACTTTTTGGAACCCAAATGACACCCAGAGATTGTTGTGGATCTGGCATCACTTGATAACTAGATTCTTCTGTTCTCTGTCATATCCTGAAATATGGAAAGAACACCTTTGAAAGTCTAGATCTGGACCAGAAAGAGACTTCACTAAATATCAGAACACAATTTGTAAGCAATCCTTCAAAGAGGCTCCAGTTGTGAATTCATCTCACATTGAAGGTCTAATAGTTTAATAACTCATTCGGCATAACTCTGCCTAGACTTACTGACGTGTCAGTCACACTAGTCGTTCGTGTTGTTTCATAGCACATCATCCTTTCGGAATAAAATACAGTTCTTTACAGTTGTAAGTTAGTATTT
Source organism: Theristicus caerulescens (assembly GCA_020745775.1). NCBI lineage: Eukaryota > Metazoa > Chordata > Aves > Pelecaniformes > Threskiornithidae > Theristicus > Theristicus caerulescens. The sequence continues at coordinate 2,772,890 of CM036565.1, read as the reverse complement.
AGATTATATATTATGCCTCGAGAGATGAAGATTTCATTTAATTCCTCTGAAAAAAAAATGTGGGTTTTTTTCTGGATAACCATAGGCATGTTCTTTATTTCAAGTTGAAACTTCTTGGTTTTCATTTTATAAAATACTTCCAGTATCATCAAAGTTGCTAGGTCTGACTTATAGTTTCTGTATCATTCATTACCTCTATTCCTCTGTCATGTCTCTTCTCTAAATCTGCAGTCCAGGGCTTTTCAGTGTCTCCTTACATGGAAGTCTAAGTCCTGATATATAACCATTCTGGTTACCAGCTTCTCAACTGCTGTTTCTGCAATATCTTTTTTGAGATAGGGTGGTGAGCACTGAACACAGTCTTCCAGGTGAGGGAGTACTCATAATTTGTGTATTTTCTCTCTGTTTCTCATTGTACTACCATACCTTTTGTTTTCTTTTGTGGACGCTAATATGTATTGAAGATACGAGTTTCCTGCTTATTCATTTGTGTTTTTTCATAACACTCTAATGTGAGGATGGAACTTTATTAGATTATCTGTATGACAAAGTCCTGGCTGTAAAAACAGTGTATATCAGATTTATAAGACAGGAGAGTAATAAGCAAACAATGAAGGCAAGGGCACAGGGATTAAATTAGGGAAGTATATACATATATTTATTTACTAGTTTATATTTAAGTAGTATTCACAGTTTTATGTATTTATATTGTATGATTGTCTTGCACATGATCATATAAATTTTTGTTGACAGCATTGTGTTGTATTAATGACATTACAGAGTACTAATACAGTTCATCTTTTATTTTTTTAAATTCTTTTAATGCTAGCATCCAGAAGAAATAAGATTGTCTTGTCTGTCTCTTCTTTCACATTTCAGACAGATACGTCATCATTGGTAGCCATCACAATGGTTTGAATACTTATGGTGGACAAGAGTGGGCCAGCAGCACTGCTATCATCACAGCGTTTATACAAGCCTTGATGCTGAAGGTTAAGAGAGGCTGGAGACCTGACCGCACCATTGTTTTCTGCTCATGGGGAGGAACATCGTTTGGGAACATTGGTTCATATGAATGGGCGGAGGTAAAATAATTTTAGAAGCACTCATTGCAATAATGATTACTTTTGTTGAAAGCATGAAAACGATATGAAATTACCATATAGAAGTTACGGTTCATTAACTGGTCTGTGACGTCTGTCTGTGTACGTTTGTGTACTCCATAGCAAATACAGTGAAAACATCTGCAGAGGCAGTTCCTGTGGAACAGAGCGTGCGTGATAATGAGATGGCAAGTTGTTTCCATAGCTGTGAAGGCTGCATATACAGCACCTCTGTGAGCTGATTCCCCTCCCTCCTTCAGCAGAGGACTGTAAAAGAAGGCATTGCCAGAGTTTGGGGGGAGTGGGGGGAGCTCTCAAAAAAGACCTAGGCCCAGGAATAGCTTAGAGGGCTTTTCCTCCTTGTTGAGGGTTCAACAGTTACTAATTGTTAATCGATAGGCTTAGTGCGGAGAGAACTGAATCAAGAGCATATTGAATGAAAAGAAGAAAACCGTGCTATGGTTTACATTAATTACATAAACATTTCAGTGTCTCCATTGCTAGTGCTGATTCACTTTTCACACATTTGTGCTAAGGAGTTAGACACACTCTGACACAGACAATTCCTTGGGCTCTTACTTTCAACAGAATAAAAATCAGCTTATGGAAAGAAAATACCTCATCAGAGTATTGTTGATCATATACAATTACAGTGGACTTCAGCTGATAAAGGAATAGCTAGCAGAGAGGTTCATGGCTGCTGAATTAAAACAGTAGATAAAATGAAGAGTTAATTGCTTTTTATCATGCGTGAGAAGCGGCTAGCTCTCATTGAAGTTTCTTACTTCCAACATGATTATTCTTCAAAAACAAGAGGGGATGAAAAAATCAAATTGAAAAGATCCAGGCTGGAAGCAAAATTTGTTTAGTTCCACTTCAAGTCAGCTTTACATCAGATGTAATTGCGTTACACCCCTTCTGTTCAATATAAAGAGCCACTTCATGCAGAGAGTAACTCATTACTGAGAAGGCAAAGGGGATCTTTTTTAAAAAGAGATAATAATTGAAACAGTTTGTACATACTATTTTTATAGTCTAAAACATAAGAAAATGAAAACACTGGGAAAGTTATGCAATTCAAATCTGACTTTGGTCTATAAAAATGTGAGTACATTTAACTGTTGATAACGATTGCTTTTGAAGTTTGTCTTCTGTCAGGCATAGGTTTAAAAGGCCTTCACGTTGTTTCACGCTATGTAATGTTTTTGTTTTTCACCTTACAAGTGTAGTCATTTTTAGTTCCTCCCAGGCCTGTTTGCATTTTGTTGAGATGATGTGTGAAATGGATTTATAACTTTTGCTATATAGAGAAATAACACTAAGATATCCTTTGAAGTTCTTAGCAGCGTATTGTAAGAAGTAGTAGTTAAGTAATACTTAGGGAATCACAGAGGACAGAAACGTAGGGTCTAGTTTTTCCCTAGAAGGAACTGAAAGAACAAAACAAGTCTTAATTATAATGATGCTTAGTAATAACAGTTGCTCTGCTTGTGTTGTAGGATCTCAAGAGAGTTCTTCAAAGAAATGTTGTGGCTTACGTTAGCCTCCATAATCCGGTCAGAGGCAACTCAACTTTACACCCAGTTGCATCCCCCTCTCTTCAGCAACTGGCAGCAGAGGTTAGAAATAAAATATTTTCTTTCACATGTGGTTTATGAGGTTACATGATTAACCCCCTTGATGCTGGTTGGGTTTAGATAGCTACAGGTGGAGGTTGTTTTGTTTAAGCATTTTAACCTCACAAATACACATGAACTGTTTTTACTAAGTAAGAAGGTTAAATTTTATTAAAAAAAATAACAAGGTGTATTAAGAGGTTGGAAAGGATAACTTATTTCAACAGTTCATTATGCCAAGTCTCACCATACTTGCATGCCCTACAGCTTTTTCACCTTTTGGCAGCTTTAAAGTAACATATTTTTTATTCTTTAGCATGAAGCACATTTTTCTCTTCCTAATCTGATCTTTCCAGACTGTTTCTCTATTTGCATTTAAACCTGTATATTTACCAGATATAACGTGACACACAGGGAGAGTATTACTCTTATTATAATAAATACTGTCTAAAGCAAGTATGTCAGGTTCAGTGCTCAGCTACGCCTTTGTAACGAGTCTACAGTCAGAATATTCTGTAGTTATGCTGGTGTAAGTGCATGTAGGCTTTAAACTAATGAGCTTATTGCTGTTTCTGAGGTTGCTGAATTTATTAATATTTAAAATGAATTGAAAAGAATATAAGGTACATACTAAATGACAAAAACAGTTTAAAATGACGTGCATAAAATGGAGTTCAATTTGACCTTCATGAAGTATGCTTTTTAGATGGTTTTTTCCATAAATTTGCCGAGCTAATACTCATTAGGTTATTCTGATGGTTCTTTGACTTGCCTCTGAAGCATTTGGTACTAAACGCTGCTCAAAGTAGCATCTTGAATTAAAGGGAGTTTAAGACTGATCTTGCTTGGCAATTGTTCTCCAACTAAGTTATTAAATGATATCAGTCAAATTGCTTCTTAGCAATGTTTTAACTACTTCTCCTGTGCAGTGGTTAGGTGGTAGTTTCGTCATGGAAAGGATCTGGTTTATTCCTTGTAAGTATTGTGAAAAATGCAATGCAAAATCATTTTCTTCGGCTTTTATTTGTGGAAAATTATTTATAGTGTTATATATATATGAGTCCACAGCTTTTACGGATATGTCAATTAAAATTTTATTATAAGTTTTAGCTACTATATTTGCAAAAAATACTATTCTGATAGATTGCTAGACTTTTGCTAACCTATTGGTGTTTGCAGTCCTATCTCCATGAAAACAGGTATTTGCCATTTAGAGGAATAAATTTATTACATTAGGTTCTTAACCCATTCGTTTTTTTCTCCTTTTGTTTCTTTGACTTCACAATATGATCCATGGCACTGATCTGAAAACCGTAAACTGTCTGGAGCTGTGCAGCAGACACTTTCTGTTTTATCTCTTTATCACTTACATTAAGATCTGATTCTTTTATTCTAATAGACACCATATTAGTAGGAGTGTTAGTGGGAGTGTTACAGTCATGCCCTCTGTTTTGGAGAGAAAGCAAAGGAAATCTCTTTTTCGCTTCCACCTTATTTCTGTGGTGCATTTGGGTGTGATGTTGTAATATTTTGTAATTCTTGTTGTAAAAGCAATTGTATCCTATCCAGTAGTGCGGACACAGCCTCTCAGCAGCCCTGCCTTGCACCAGTTAATTAGTTAACGGTCAGTAAAACATGACTAGAACTTGATTTTTTTTCTTCTAGTAAACACCCTCCATCTCATCTCTGATTGTTTAATGGCTAAGGCTTTACTATTGAGATTGTATCCATTCTGCATGTTTACCCTGAAGCCCCATTTAAAAAGAAAAGGACAAAATCCATGCGAGGTAGTCTGTATACTTTTATTTTTTTGTAAGATAATATTATTTGTAATTAATGCAACTGGCATACAGTTTGTGACGTTAAAAAGATTTGCAGGAATTACTGCTTCGAAATGCTGGTTAGATTTCTGAATTCATGTCAAGTATATTGACAGTGATGGAAGACCCCAGAACAGATCTTCATCTGTTCCCACGGGTACTCACAATTTGCCACGTGTCTAGAAGATTTTCTCTGGAAGACTGATCTACTTATAAAGAATATTGATATTACTTCTAGCACTTGCCAAGAAGACAATGTAATTACAGATTATCTCAAAATTATGATAGTGCAAATGGGATAAGATGTGTCTTTTTGGAGCTCGTCTCACCTTGAAGAAATTGCGAGTCCATTCACGTGAGATTCTTGTTAGCAGGTGCAGGTTGCAAAGAAGTGCTTAAAAAGTCCAGTGAGAGACAAGAATCATTTTAATTTGCAAGACTAATTCTCTGAAATTAGGTTTGTTAGAACAGAAAAGAAGGTGAAACAAGAATTTAGAATTAATAATATCAATCCATTTTAAAATTAAAAGAGAATATAGCCAATCTTGTTTAGTTAGATAGAAACTTTCCATAATTTATGGATACATGGAAGATAACTGAACTGCGTACCTTTGGATTCAATGGTAAAACTCATACTTCCATTTTTTAGACTTCACAACAAAAGGGACCGGCTTGCATTATTTTTTCTATTCCTAAACAGTGTTGCGACACTGTTTAGAGGAGGAGACGACTAAGGTCTGCTCACCATTTGCGCTAAGGGCAGAGTTGGGTTTTGTTCAGTGCTCCCTGTTGTGCTAAAATTGTGGGTGCTCCATCTCAGTAAAACAGAGGAAGAGTGTTTTCCTAGGGACAGTTACTACTTGTCTCAAATGGCTACAAAGGTTAAGTGTTAGGATTCTAGGGAAAGCAATGAAAAACTGTAGTTTGTCCTGTGAAAGGAAACTCAAGTAAAAATCACAATAAATGCGGAGCACTCCATGAATGCACAAGGACCATAGCTTAAAGAGAACTGTGGAGAAATGGCAAACTAAGATAGGCAAACGCATACAACAGCGTTTACTTTCTGTGCTGTAAATATGTGGCTTTTCTAAAATAAAATTTTGGACACTTGCTGATCACTGCAGCTTCCAAAACACTTTTTTTTTTGGTAATTTCTGGAAACTGTAGGAAAAGTAGGGAAGAAGTTTTAGCTGAAATGTAGTTTCTGTGAATATTCTAGACTTAACCAATAAAAAGAAAAATCACAAACCCAATGAGTTGTCTACTATGTGAGATCTGGTGGTCAGAGAACAGGATAAGTGCTTGGCTAATTAACAGAGACCATGACTTCTTCGAGATGTTTTATGTGAAGGGATTACATCTTTATTTTAGTTGCAGGTTTCAAAAGGGAGCTACATAAGCAGTCTGCAAATAATAATTTTATGTGTCTATCAGTGGGATTCAGTGGGATTGTGGTTGAAACACCAAATTACATGAAGGAGCTAATTTAAATATTTGGATTAATTAAGCAAAGAAGAATTCAAACAATTCTGAGACCTTGACATATTTAATTCAACTCTTTTTTTATGTAACTATGCTAATTAGCATCCACAGTAACAAGAGGGAAATACCGCCAAGTTATATTTTTGCCTACTATTATTTTGTAAGGAAAATGATTGTTAATTCACTTGTTCAGTTAGTGAATCACCATTTGTTGGCAGAGTGTCATTGGTAAATTGGGTTTGTTTGATGCTGGCATTCATTCTCTGTAAATAAGGCCATTAATGAATTTTTCTATAATTTACATTTCACAAGTAAAAAAGTTATTATGAAATATAAATTAACTTCTCTTTTCTTTTAACTGATTGTATGACCACTGCTGATCAGACTCCAGGTCTGCTGTTATTGATGAACCCAAGAAAACTTATTGCTCCTTTCTCCTAAGGACAAGAGCCATTTAAAGCTATTGAAGAATGAGTTGAGCACTTTCTATATCAGAAATTAAAAATGACTCTACCAAATATTGTTCCATGCTATTTATCAGTATTTGTTTCTATTAATGGAGTAAATGGCTTAAAACATCTTTACGTTTAAAGGTGGTGGTATTGACAGAAAACTATTTTTTCTTTTTGAAGTAGAACCAAAGATAAATGTCTGTAGAGATGCTTGTTACTATTATTATTTCTTGATTTTTTTTTTTAAATCTTACCTTAATGTCATCATTGATTCTTTTCTTCCAGCTTCTGTGTGTTTTCTCATTTATTTTGTTTGACCTTCAGCATTTAATAATGGACCTCCAAGCTTCATATATCAGTAGGTTGTAAAGAAGAAAAACACATTACAATATTATTTGAATTGCTTGTTGTATGCCATATAACAGACGATTACTGCTTCCCCATGAATTTTCAGTCTTTACCTATTACTGCTTTTAGTGTTGTAATTGATTGCTGATGTTACTTTTTGTATTTGTGTTGAAAACCAAACAAATCTCCTGAGAATCAGAAGTTTATGCTGTGAACTCCCTGTCTCAGGAATTCATAACTACTTTAAAAGGATGCTGTTAATATAGACAATACTTCATTGCCAGCTCTATTAAATGTAAATGTCAATTTTGATAGCCATTGTAGATAAAATTGAAGAAATCGGGACATTTTATTATCTTTAAATGGAGTATGAGAGATTTCAGTAATTCCTTACCTGCTGTAGAATGGATTTTGGTTCTAGGCTTCTATTGTCCAATCTAATTAAAACTGTCTAATGTAATGAGCTGTACTATGTAATGGAATTGTTTTTTCCTTCCAGAGACCTTATCCAGACTACAGTATTAAAAAAGTTTACTTCAGTTCTGTCTAAATATTCCTTTGCTTAATTTCATCTTATTGCTCCTAGTTATTTCCCTTCAGAACTGACTTTTCTGTGATGATAGAAAGACATTTTCATAGTGATAGAAAACCTTTCAAGTAGAGAGTATAAAAGTAAACTTCTAGTTCTTACGAAAGAGGATAGATTGACAGCTCTGGATATTTTAAATTTTCGACATAACCACAAATCAATGAAAAGTTTCTCTCACTGTTTTTTTCTAGTCATTATTAACAATGTTGTTGACTGAAATGGACTGAATAGCTATAAGCTACACAACACAAACAGCGCAGGGAAGAGAAATGCACCTGCAAAAGTGAAGTGTACAGTAAAATAACCAGAAAAAAAGAAAGCATCTTTAAATCAGAATCTACAAGACGTTAGTATAAAATGAAATGAGAATTAAGACTATGTTATGTCATTTGGCTCATCACGATTACAGCCACATGTTCCTTACTTTTGCATGTGACAGACAAATAATCAAAAGGTTGTGCAGCACAACACGCTTTCTAGCTTGCAGGTCAATGTGGAAAAAAATGCATCTGAATAATGAGAAGCAGACCATTTATTTGTCGTGCAATAAAAAAGGTGAAATATTTTAAGTAATGTGATAGATATTCAAGCTGGCCAAAAGTGTTAGATACCAGTTTTGTTGGTAGTAAGATACAGCCTTTCTAAGTGTGCTAACCTCATATTCTGAGAATGGGAAGCTTTAAAGTGCTCTTTGACGCGCCATTACTCAGTCTATCTATGTCCTCTAGCTGTGACTATTCTTTAGAGAAGCAGGAAGATGTTTATTTTATGAAGCGCTGTGACTTTAAATGATTTACCAATATTTTCTATCATAAAATTGTATGCTATTTAATATGATGCTAACCAGGTCACATATTGAGAACTCAGAGGATTCGGAAGAACAACAGATTCGTAGAAACCTGGAAAGGTTTGTTGTTGTTGTTGTTGTTAAGCTCTTTCTCCCAGGAAGAGTAAAAATATGTCTGCAGAACGCTAAGCCAGTAACTGCCATAAAAGCATCGACCTGAGCCCCACTGGGAAATGGCCACAGTAAACAGCATGGAATTCCTGCTCATGCCGATAGATTTTGAGGTTGGAAGCTCTCTTCCAACACGGGCTCTTGTCATGCATGTGTAGAGGACTCCTTATGTGTTGTAGGGTTCAGATTCACCTTCGTGGCCTGCAGGATCTGTCAGACATGCTCAGCAAATCCCGCGGCAGTGCATGTGTCAGTCTAGTGGCCGTGACTTCGGAACTCATAATAGGCTGGCTTCGTTTAGTACGTGGTCATTCACTTGTACGTTAGATGGAAGTATATTTGAAACAGACTTAGTAACAAAGTGAAAATTTGAATGGCTTAGTAATCACCTTAAAATGCTGGTGATTGTTATGTTTTAGTTACCTGCCTGTCTTTTACTACCCAGGCGTGCTGACATTTTAACCTTGCACATTTGTCACTCAAAGTGTCCCTTTAATTTCAGTGTTGGTGCAATTACATTTCTTATATGTGAAAACAAAAAAAATATATTCTTTTAAGGCTATGAATTGAAGTTCTGTGCTATTCTATAAGCATAACTATATATTAAATACCCAAATTTGGGAATTAAAAAAAGCCAAAACAAAAATCCAAACATCTGGCCAGTTCAGTGTCAGTCATCCAAAGGAAAAAGAAAATCTTGCGGTTTAGGCATCTTTGTTGGCAAGAACTTAGCAAAAGCCTTCGATGAATTCTTCAGATCCAAAAGTTTGTGTTGGCTAAACTGTGCACGCAAAATAAAAAGGGAATGGTATATAGTGATTCAAATTGTGGAAGAAGTGGGGAAGAACGTTCCATATCCATATAAAGCTGTCATAGCTTGAATAATCGCAAGCATCACCTTGAACTATAATAGGGGTTCCCTGTTCATTCATTTTTCATGCCCTTTTCATCTGTTCACTTTACCACCAGAATATTCTGGTGGTGGCATCTTGTCCATTGTGAAAAACTGCTAAACAGGGCCAGAACGGAGGCTATCAGGACACTTCATAAACTGGAAATTTGAATTAGCAGGAAATGTCGAAATTAATTGTAAGCCAAAAATCTCTGTATTTTCCAAATTATTCATGAGGTTTGTGTCAGTAATGTAGTTGAAATGCATTTTCGTTTAATGAGTCAAAGAAGCGTAATTCCCATGGTAGTACTGCTCCCGTCTTTATGTGCACACAGAATGTGACTTCACTGAATATAACAGGGAAAAATTTTACAGCTGACAATCTGCGATGCCAGGAAAAGCAAAAATGCAGGAAATAGTTTTCTTGAAGTTTCTGCAAAAAGCTTTCTTTTGGCAGGTAAAAGGTCATACAGTTCCAACCTTTGTCTCGACAGAGCCTTGAAGGTGATTTGAAAACCTGTTTTGTAGCCATCTATTTTAAGACTTTAATGCTTAGGCTCTCTTTCAAGATGAGCCTTCTAACATTTAGGAGAGATGCTAACTTTTCAACTTTGTATCATGTCGCCCTCTTCTTGGTTAGATGTCTTATTATATAATTACTCTAAGAGAGCTGAATGTTCTACTTTCAATAAGAAATTTGGCATTAGAAGAAGGGAAACTCCTAAAAACAAACAAGAAAAAAAATCAAGTTGGAAACTAGCTTCCTCTCAGTGTTAACATGTTCATCTTTTTCTCTAAAGTGAGAATGATGACATTTAATTTTAATTGTAAAGATGTAAAAAAACCCCACAGATCAGGTTCTAATTTATTGCTATTGATTTTTTTTTCTATAGGCTTTTGAGCTCTCCTAGATAATTGTTGCATTCTGTGTCTGAATGGAAAAGAAAAACAATATTTATTATTAAGATTAATAAACAACTCCTGGGTTTGTGTGGGGAGAGATTTAGATGGTCTTCCTGCTGTTTCGTGTGTTACCAATGTCTGTGACGGTCAAGGAAGGGATTTGCTACATTCTGGCTAACCGGAATTTTCGAGATCACCTACTAATGTTGGTTAATGCACTCTGGAGTCCAAAAATACGTCTAAACATTTGTGGAAGAGTTATCCTTAGTTTATCCACGTTTTCGACCATCGATAGTTATTTAATACATATCTGTTCTGAAATGTCAGTAATATTCAAATAGCTTTTAAAATTTCTGTCATGACATGGGCAAGTGTCAAGTATAATTTTTAAAATCCTGTAAGTTGAGCCCATTTTTATTTCATACTTTTGTCAAAAAATGAAGAAGGTTGAAATTCAGTAGAAAAGTAGTAATTTAGGCTACTAGGCAACATACAAAAATTAAACCAAAAATACTTAACGTTGTTTTATTCTTTCAAGTTGGCACTAAGATGAGAGGAAAATTTGTTTAAGGTCATTTTAACTCTGAAATTATAAAGCTGTAGGCTACCAAGTAGTAAGTTATGAACAAAAGAGAATACTATGTTATATAGAATAGACTGACATGGTAGCTGGTGTACATGAACTCCATAGTAGTATCATGTTTTTAGATTTCTGTCTTTCATGCTAATTACAAAACATCTTACCTGATCTTAGGTTCATTATTTTTAAAAAGTTTGTCTTGTATGGTGCATTTTACTGCTTGCATTTTGTTTGCTGCATTTGGTCTGCTTATGAAGCTTTGTGTAATGATTAGGTTTTTATTTAAAACAAGTAGCGTAGTTATTTGCAGTTGTCACTCAAAATATTTAATTAACTCCAGACACCACAAAAGTATCATAAATCTTATTTACAAAATATATTCAAGTAAGCTTGTAGAACAGTTGCCTGCACAGCTAAAATGGAACTGAATGTTCAGAATCACGGGTGCTTTGGAACCAATTATATTGCAGTAGATACTTCTTTGGGGCTCTGGGGAATTGGGGGAAAAAAATCATGTAAAATCTTTTTCTCCCTGTAAATTAATGGATCATTGTTGTAAATGAAACACAAAGATGTAGTTTGCTTGGTTTATTGTTCTTTTTCTATAAAGGAAATGAGAATTTTATTTTACAGATTACAAACATAAGGTGTGATTAGGTAAAATGTACACACAAATGAATATGTAAAGCACCTTTGATGATATAAAAACAAAACTGGTAAGGACTTCAAGCAATCACTGAGCCAGCTCCTCATCCTACTGCAAAAATAAGTCTCTGATGTGTTTCAGCTTCCAGTCTACAAGATTCTACAACTTTCTCAGATGATCTGTGCTTGTCTTCCATCACAGTAATATTTGGAAAATTTTTTCCATCTATTGAAGTCATCACAGTTGAAGATTAATCTTTCTTTTCCCTTTCTTGCACTGGTGATCTTTATTGTATTTTGCAACAACCTTTTTATGCATTGAACAAAAGTTGTCATTATACACAAAAGAAAATTATACACTTTATACACTGAATATCAGCTTCAGAGAACTGATGCCTTGTCCTCAAAGGTAGTATGAACTTTGGTGTTTGAAATTAATTGATGTGTCTCACACAAGCAAGTGAAGTCTCTGTTAAATCCTGGTTTTGCCAAAGATTGAGGCGCATTGCACTTCCACTAATATTTTACAATGAGCTAAAATGGCAGAAGAATATATGTAGAGTCAAAGTGACTCTGCAGAGTCTAATCAAAAAAAAAAAAAAAATGTATTTCACTTTTGTTGTTTGTTGTATGCTTGTATTGCTGTTAAAAATGGTATCCTGATTGGTTATCCAGTGATTTAATGCCTCTTTAGAGCAAAGAGTATTTGGAATATCTGTTTGTAAACCAAAGCAGCTGACTAGTGAGTGAACTTGGAACCAAAGGCATTTTCATAAACTGAGCTTAATTAATCTGGGAACGGCACGTCTCATCCAAATGCCTTCTCTCTTCATCTGAATTTCTGTTCTAAAACATTTTCTAAATTCTCACTCGTGTGTAAATCTCAGTTTGCCTTTTGATTCTCCTCACATCTTTTTAAAAATATTAGTCCCTAGATGTTAGTTTCACAATTCACTTATTCTGCAAAATGGCTTTGTGTTTGCATTTGTGGGTTTTTTCGATCTCATGGTTCTGATAATGCAGAAGAGGTTGAAGATGGAACTCTAGGTTCACTTGCATTTCTAGAAAATGCTGTAACCCTAGTGATTTAAGTATATTTTTTCCTGATTTATACTGTTACAAGATAGAAGAGAATTGGGTCTTGACTTCTGATTTATTTCCCTGTAAGAATGACAGAGTTTTCTGTTTCAGCGCTAAAAAGTATGGCTTGTATTCTCCCTGAAAAGAGCATTATGTTTGTGCAGACATTGCTGCTGAAGGCATCTGATCCTGCTCATCAAAAACTGGTTGCCTTTGGTATCAGCTAATCAGAGATAGACAGGTGACACTAGTTCTTTTGTGAGTGATGAAAGAAATCCATTTGTTTCAAGAGAAGAAGGATTAAAAGGAGTCTCATCTACACTTTATTAGAATTAATTGCAATACGAATCATCTTTCCTTTTACCCTGTTTATGGGGTACTTAAATGCTTGTTTTTAACTTAATGTTTTTCTCCCAAATTAGTCTTTCTTCCTACACATGAACAGTTGAGATGAAAGTCAGATAAGGTAAATGATATGTGTGGCTGTACGTGTTAACTTAAGAACAACTATCATGGTGGAAACAAGTGTAATAGCATCTCTTTTAGAAGAGAGGAGTGGTATAGAGGTCCTGAGTGGCAGGTAATCAAAACAAGCAATTTTTAAAATCATAGCAGGGCAGCCCAATTGGATTTCTCTATCTGGCATTTTAAATTATTATGTACAGAATTGATTGGTTCAACGGTTCTGGCAAGTGCATATGGCAGCTTGTATTTTTAGGTAACCAGCTTAAATCCATACCACATTTTTTACTACAAAGAAAATAAGAGTATATTGTCCTATGTGTTGTTCATTCTTGCCCTGTGTATCGATGCCATACATGTGTGTTTTGCTGTCGGGCACCACATAACACACTCTACTGTTTCTGCAAGTGTCAGGTAGGAGAAGTATCCGTATGAACACTCAATTTCTTTTTTCCTTTTTTTCTTTTTTTTTTTTTAAACAAGTCTCAAAATCTGGTTCTTACAAACTGAAACAAAATAATAGCATTATTATCTGAAAGGGCCAGGTTACATGAACGCAAGGGCAGTACTTAGCCATATAAGTTGTTCTGTCTGTGCAGTGTCTGGGAATGTGGGGCAGAGTGTTTCACCACTTCATTGCTGTTGCTGCGGAATGAAAGGTGTTTGTCCCAAAGACAAAGGAAGACATAAGGCTGTCTTAAGGCACAGATGAAGAAGGCAAATGGTTGAGGAGATAATGTTAGGGTGGCACTTTGCCAATGCTTCCCTTGGTGCGTGGGCGAGGTTAGTTGTTCTCCCCTAATGCAAGGATTATTTGTTTTAATCAGAGGTGTGGCCTGAAGAGCTCATCCTCACTTTGTATTTAAATTACTTACTCCATGAATTAAATTGTGTGGCCCTAAGGATGAAGATAGAATCATTAAGGTAGCAAAAATCACCTTTGCCTGCTGTGCTGAGAAGCCTTGCTTCTGTTCTGGCAGCACCTGCTCGTTCTGGGGTTCCCGAAGCAGCTTGTAGGCCTGCTGACATCTGAGCTTGATGCTCTAGTATTTCATCCCTCTTTTAAAAGAAAGTGGTAAATAAATAATCATAATTTCTGTGGTCATGTCTTCTTTCTGACATCCTGTACTTCCCACCAAAGCAGGCACAAGTACTATGCCGCGTTCTTCAATGCAGATTTAGTGTTAGACACTTGGGCAGCACTGCTTATAGTAAGTAACGCTGTAGCTCAAGGCAAAATACTCTTATAATTTAACTTACAGCCTACCTATGACCTTTTAAAAAGAGAGCTGTAACATTAAGTGAAAGGAGGAAAGCTCCTATGGGACCTTTAATTGGGACAATGTGTTTATGCTCCACAAAGAACACACTCTGCCTTGGGCTTTAGCATAAATATTTTGGTCCTTATTCTGATTCCTGTAAACTGATGTACACTGGGAGGAATTATATGAGGTCTAGTGTAGCCAGACTGATGTAGAGTGGGACAAAACATGAGAGGGATTTTGAGGTTATTCTGTCACTACAGAAGTCTGGATTTCCAGCAGAGTTGGCTTTTTTCCCCCCAAATACTTTCTGACATAGAGCCTTTTTTAAAGTATTTTTTACTTCAATGAGTACTGCGTAGTCCTTGCTAATTAACTGCTGAGGTAAGTTAACTGAATCCTATTGTTATTGAGTAAAATACCCTCCAATTATTCCAATATTGCTGAAGGACTACCAAGCAAAATACAGAAATATTTAAGCAGTCTCTGAATCTCAGACAGCATGAACACAGGTCCTAGGATTCTTCTGGAAATCCTGAAAACCTTCTGTGGTAGAGTAATTCATCACATCCGTGTTGTTCTCATATTGTCCTGGAAGAATTACACTACCTCTCTCTTGGTGGCAGCCATTAGCAAGTGCTTTCTTGCAGCAACAGGGCCATGTGTTCCTTGCTGAAGGGAATAGTGATGTGCCCTGCGCTTCTCTGTGAGACGTGCGCCTCCGATATCCCTCTTTTAAGTTGAGGAGCTAGCTATATCAACTATACCAGCATGATTACTTGTGTTGACCCTTAAAATATTTGCCTGTATCAATGTTTCTAACTAACTAAGATCTTTATGAATTTTTCCCTAGTTAGATTCTATTCTTTCCCCCTTTGTTTCCTGTGGAGCACAAACCCAAGGACCTTTTAGAATTTCATTAAAGCCTTGTCAGTGTTTTCATCAGTATTATCATTCCAGGTCTGAGACTAGAGCTTGTTAATTAGCCAGAGCATCCTCTGGATCATTGCTTTTGCATCATGCATTAACATTTTAAGGCTATCTTGGGTCTTCTCCATCAGAGTATTTAATTTTAAAACAAATGGATAGCTCACATAATTTAGTATTGATGATATTATAATAGTTTCAAATTAGTACGAATTCTGAGTCTGATTATACATCACTTCAAACATGAAGATTTTCCAAGATACAGGTGTTAAACGTAAAGGTATTAAACTTAATCGGCTTTCAGTTGAAGATACTTTCCTGATTGGCCTTTGTGCCTTTGAAAATTATATCCCAAGAGACAAGACAGACTGACAGCAGGGGAAAACAAAAATCATCTCTTTTTTACTGAAGGTAAAGTGAAGTATGGGGAGATGAATAGGATTTGACAAAGTCACAAAAAAGGAAAAGGAGGGAAATCTCATGGCAAATGACTAAAGGGATATGAATTCTCAGACTTCTGTTCTATATTTAGGCACTCTTAAAACATTCGGCATTAAGTTCACTTGTTAATCTTAAAAGTGCTTAAAAAGTAGCAGTTGGAATCTCTTTAAGTTGCACAGTGTAAGTGGTTAATACAGAATTCAGGTATAATGTTGAAAATGTTGTAGTATGTTTCATTGTGTAAATGATTAATGTTGAATGAAATTTCCAGAATGTACTCTTCTCTGTTCATGTATTACTTCTGACTCTTATTTTCTCAAGTTCATTTATTGTTTGAAATGGTTTGAGAAATCTTTTCTGCATCAGGTCTGTTATTGATCTGTAGGTGATCTGAAAGCAGTATGCAGGTATCCAACATTCCAGATTTAAGCTGGTTGATGTGGAACTAAACTTCTTTTTGATCCCTGATAGGGTGAGCTTTCTAATGCTTTAGGATCACTCTTGCTTCATTTTTGTAAATAATTTCTTTCTTTAGCCAGCTAGCTTTCTCCAGATTTTCTGCAGCACTGGCTACAGTACCTTCCTGACAGGCAGTGGTGTTAGGGCAAAAGCTTGAATTCCAATTACTCAGTTTTACTTTTTTTTTTTTACTTTTTAGTAAATCAGTTAATTTAATGAAATTGAAATCTATCATTGGTAATTGATAATAACCACTTAAATAAGGATTCACCCTGGTGTCAGTGAATGGTGAGCTCTCTGAGTGAGTCTGAAATTAGGCTTCCGCACTCTTTTTTTAAAACCATTTGAGTTCAAACAAAAATTTGGTCCAGAGGCTTCACTAGACTTCTTTCTTGCGTGTTTGTTTTAATCTAAAGACTTTCATGATGTTTTTGGTCCATGCTCATGTTCTCTGAAGAACACACATTGCGCTCTGAAGCTGTCTGCCATGGTTACATGAGGATCAGTAGGTGAAGCGCTCCCAAGGAATGGTGATGCTAAAGATGAGGGCCAAAGCAGCAGCAGGGCTCGGGGCTGGCAGAAGGGAGGGAGAGGATGAAGTACCAGTAGGGAGACTTGGCTAAGAGGTGCTGGGGTACTGTTGCTTTCAGGTTGGCTCTGCAGATGAATGACAAAGTCAGGTTTTTTTACTCAGTTTTGGTATGTACTGTGTGACAGCTAAGTTGAAAATAATTCCTGACATAAAAGTTCCTTTAATGCTTTTAGATGGATATCCTTAGCCCCCTTAACGTACACTAATACTGTTTATCTCCAATCTCTACATTGAACTCTACATTAGCAGGGTTGGGGATTTTTTCATAGCTCCTTTTCGTTCAGCATGATTGGCTCAAATTGTAACCTATTTTTCAGTGTTCTGATAAGTCAATCAGACTGCACTCAAATGTGATAAAATGAAGCACTGGGAGTGAAATTTACAGCTCTAGAACTCATCTGCATTGCTGTTTTTGATCACAGTCTTTAAAAAGCCTTAGAAATAATATTCTCAGAGAAAATAAAGTTCTGAAATTTCAGACTAGGTATGTCATCCAAAGCCATTCAAGAAAGCGGCAAACGTTAGCATAATGGATGATAATTACCAGTATTTCCGTATTGTGTCAGCATGCAGATACTTAGAGAAACAGAATATTTCATTACAAATGAGTGTCCTGATGAATATTCCATTGCTACTTATGTCTTAGTAGCATGGAGATTAAGAGAAAAGTACAGGTTAAGGAAAGATATGTGAGTAATTTGTTACATTTCCTTCCTTTTAAATGAAGGTTCATCTTTGGTTCCAGCTTCAGGTCAGCATTTTCTTTTTTTTTTTTTTTTTCTTTCTTTTCTTTTTTTTAAAGGTCCCGGATTGGGGCTATTGCTGTATAATGAATATTTTACCATTTTTTTAAATATACTGCTCGTACAAGAACAAGTCATTCTAATCTCTGTCCTTTGGACTTTTTAAGTATCATGTATTTGTTAATAGACTTATCAAAGAATAATATATCTCCCTCAGATTTATTCAATTTGCTTTGTTATTCACAAGAAAATCTGCTGTTTCTCAAGAACATCAGTGTAACTGGTGGTCATTCAGCACTTCTGAAGATGTTAGCCTTTTATTTTAGAAGGCCAAATCAAAGATGTGCACTGAGTGGTAAGAAGGAGCAAACACTAGGGATAGCCATAGATAGGAGAATTTGATGGTTTTAGCTAATGCTTTCTTGCTCAGTAAACCAACAGTAGGTGAATACGGAGTCTTTATTGTATGGGGAGTGAGTTCACTGCAGGAGCTGTAAAGGACATTTGCTCATGCTAATTTATAGAAGAAATGATGTGGCCATAAGTCTATTCTAGGGGTTGGTTTTTTTTTTTCAATTATTATTATTCCACAAGCAGAAATACAGGTAACAGACATTCTCAGCATAAAATTAAGCAGAGATATATATGTAATTTTCTCATCATATTTCAGTTCGTACAGGGTGAAATATGTCGTAGTATATCATAGAGTAACAGGCGTGCACATGGCCCTTAGCGTGTTTCTTTACCTTCTTAGGTCAAACATCGCCTGGTACACAATTTTTACAAGGAACTACTAAATGGGGTTTAATTTCTTCATGGAGCCATGATTTTATTTGTTTGGCTATTTATGCCCTTGTTGTAATCTGACACCCACCAAATATGGTCGAGATAGTAAGCCAGAAAAGAGGTTTTAGTTACGAGTCTGTGTAAACCAGACTCATGCACATCTCTTGCCTCCTCCTTCAATATATCATTGTAATATCTTTCATTCTATGTTTCTGTTAAGATAGTACGGCTTGAATAGATACTTAGGTTCAGGAACCTGTTGTTAGGCACCGAGTTGTTTGTAATTTTAGAATGGAGTTGGTCTGGGGGTCTCCTCCCTCAGCCAGGGGAACATTAAGAAAACAGCCTAAGAAATTAAGAAATGGCCTAGCACCAGCAGCCCTGCATTTGCGGAAGCCATGTCAACCGTGAAACCTGGGCTTCTAGGCTGATGGCATAGGAAAAGCTCTGAACTTCTGCTTCTGTGCAGGCTGGTTCTCAGCGATACTGATACATCAATAGTCAGGGACCTAGTGCATTTGTAAATTGGTGTTTGATAACATGACTGGATTTAGGTAGATTCTGGATGTTAAGGTCTGACCAATTTTGACCTGTATAGCCAATTAGGAGAGACTGAGGTTTGATTATCTAGTATCTTTAGTCAGAGTATAGAATTTGAATATCCACAGAACTCTTTTGGGACATATTTTTCAACGGATACGTTTACTCTGTTCATAAACATTTTGAAATTGGGGCAAACAGTAAAACGTGTTGGCTATTCAGTCTGATCTAAGTACTGAAGTAAAAGGATCATTTATTGTAGAGAAGCTATATATACATTGGTCACTCTTCGTGTCGTCTTGAGAATGACCGGTACATAAGAGTTGCTTCAATGCACGTGCATTTTAGTTCTGTTGGTAGTAATTTGATGTGTGTTTTTAAGTAGTGGATGTCTACTTGTTTTCTGAGCTAGTACTTCACGCATATTTTGAAAGTAGAAATCTCCTTCAGACCAGTAGAATCAGTTACTGTTTCTTTGTGTGTGTGAGGTTTAGCTCCAAAATGCATTTTCAAATGCACTTTGTAGATAGAACTTCCTTATTTGTTATGTTTTAGTGGACTGTGATTAGTACCAGATTGACATCTGGTGGTAAGGTGATTTTTCTTGCATAGAACTGGGAAATAGTTAGTGGAAATTAGCAGCTGGGGTTTTTTGGTTTGGTGGGGTTTTTTTTTTTTAATTGTAGCTCTTCTAAAGACATACAAGAGGAAAGAGACACTAGAAACTTTTTATCTTATTCAGTGTTAACTGTGTTAAGAATTTGGTGCTTTGGTAATTTGCCTCTTAAAATGACAGTCTCAGATTAACATTATTCTAAAAAAAAATCAGTCTAAAGGAGCAGCTGAATTTTGGATTAGTTTTTACTGCATGACTACCATTTTTCAGATTAACTAATAGGAAATCATAAAAATTAGAGGAAAAAAAATATAGGTAATTTTGTTAGTCGTGCTATATAAACTTCAAGTTTGCACAAAGTCTGTAATTGGAAGTTATTAAAGAGCTATGGCATCCTATGAGGCAGCTGAAGAAGAGGAAAGCTGAAGGAATTGTTCCGTAGAGTCTCTAGATCCCATAAGGCAACGGAGCCCAGAGTACCAAAACTGGACCGTAGGCTAAATGAGCTACGTGCACTGAAACACAGAGACTAAGGGTGTTTCAGAAGCTAAAAGAGTGCTAAAGCTGAATCAGCTTTACAAAGGAGAATTGCAATGACGTATCTAACTGTAGATTGATTAATTTTGATAATAACCCAAGATAAAATAAAGGAAAGTGATAAGTGATTTAAACAGTATTTAGAAGGAGGAGGGTAATTAATGCCAGTCAGAATTTTTTCACAGAACACATCTCTGTCATGAAACTTTTTTTTAATCTTTTGAAGGAATGATATGTTTATTTTATAAAGGTAGCAGCACAGACTTTTATGGAACATCTTCTGCAGTACTCTATGGAATTCACAATAAAAACAGTGCTTTAGGATAGTAGTTAATCACATGGATTTCAAATTTACACAAGCTGACTGATAGATCTTCAAAGGTATTACCTGTCAATGGAGAATCGTCATTGAATGGAGATTTTCCTGCCAACGTTTTTCAGGCAGCAGCACTAGATTCAATACTAGTCAACACCTTCATTATTTATTGGATAGAAAGTTGCTACTCTTGAAGTATGTGAATGTTAAAACATAAAAGATAGCATAAGAATCAAAACCTGGAAAACAAAACCATACAAATTCACATGTGAACTAAAAAGCACTATTTTAGAAGTGAGGACAATGAAACATTAGAACAAATTACTTTGGAAAAGATGGATTATTTCATCTCTTAGTATTTTTAAATATAGATCAGCTTTTTTTTGTATATGGTATTCTTCACTCACATGAAAGCAAGTGCTCTCAGTAAAAGAATATTCCTTTTTTTAAAGGAAAAGGGTAAGGTAGACAATGTAATTGTTGTGTTTGGCTTCAGACCCACAACTCTCAGTTGTTACAGAAAGGATATTATTATATACAGCTGTGTTCTTACATGTGATTTCTATTAACCAACCATACTAACAACCAATCCAATGCAAATCGTGTCCTGGAACTTCCAGTCTGTTTGTATTTTGAAAATGTGTGTGTACGTATATGCATGCTTGATTTTGTATCTATGAATAATACTTCTGAGCTTAGGGAAACTTCATATCCATAAAACTATTTGCATATACAATTATAGCAGTGAGGCCAGAGATGCAAACTGTGGAAGATGGAGTGCACAGAGAAAGATTTAATATTGAGGAAAAAATGAGCTCATGTTTATGTGATTCAATAGCTTTAGTCCATTTAAAAATATTGGTCTGCGAAGTAAATTTTTTCCATGCCGCTGACTAGAATCTGCACCTTTGAAAGTTCATGTAGATACATATTATTTAGTATTCTCAAAAATACGTACGTGTACCTGTCATTAGTTTTCCTTCCCGGATAAGAGTAAACAGCTGCAGATGGCACTTCACTGGATTTGTCAATTTGTTTTCTCAATGTGTGCAGTGTAAACATTTCTCTCACATAGAGTGCAAGCGTTGTTTCACAAAGTTTGGTTTCATTGCAAATTAAGTTTTGAAGATTAGAATCTGGAGGATTAAACCTGAAATATAATGTAATACATATTTTTCGTAGATTATATTGTGCAGTAGTTAGAAGCTATCAGTTTTCAGTCTTCTAGATCTGTACTAATAAATTCTGAAATAAAATACATTATCAGCCTTTCTGTGATTTGCTTGCTTGTTATGAAAAAGCAGTGACATATCCCTGGAACCGTGTAAGCAATAAAACCCCACATTTTCTTAACAGAATTTAAATTTGTTTTTAGTCCTCCAGTACATGATGTTACATAGAAATTAAAATATCCCTGTTCGATACTATACATAGATTTTGGAAATAGATAATAATCTTAATTTTTTAGGGTGCACGTCGTTTGGGTGTATGCTGAGTTTTGGGTAATAGTTGGCTCCTGCGTGTTTTGGTGAAAGTCTTTCCAAAGGTACTTGGACTAGATCAGTTCCGTGTATCTAGCTAAAATCACATTTTATTCAATTAGTTGAAGTTGTTTTCCTGAGCCTTAATATTTCATAGCTCTTGAAACCAAGGTCAGGTGAACTTCTATGGAAACCAGAAAGAAAAAGCCATTTGTCTGTAGTGGCGCTGCTTTCCCTGCTCTGGCTTTTGTTCTGCTTTCCTGATTGTTACTGCTTTCCTGTCCAGTACAGAGGCAGTTCCAAGGTGCTTCCTTACGGTGTAAGTAGAGAAAAGTTGGCAGAACCCAGTCAGGGAACGTGTCAGAGCGTTACACTGGCTAAGTGAGGGCTTACAGTGGTCCATTTGTCCCAAAGATTTTTTGCACCACTGCTGTAGAAAATAAAATCATCTAGCATCTTTTGGATCATTTAATTTATCTCCCAGTGGAGCCTGGAGACCAGTATCTGTGGTGCTGTCTGACACACTTTAATAAATCTGCTTCATGATGATCTTTCTGAAAAATGCAATTGATAGATACTTGATATCTTAAGTGCAAGTACTGTTATTATTCCTTTTGCTCAATTCCCACTGAAGTCCAGAAGAGGGTTGTTTTTATGAAAAATATGCTGGTAGTTTATTGACCTTCATGCTCCGTATGGACTAATAAGAGTGACTTTCCATTTCAAAGAATGAAGACTATTTGTGTGTGTGTGACTGGGAAGGGAGTGATTTGTTCATGCATAGTTGCTATCGTGAAGTTTAAATGTCAGACCAGAGGTTTCGGGGCGGGACAAAGCTTTGCCAGCAGTAAATTACTTTGGCCTTATTCCAGGGTGGTGCCATGAGGGGAGATTTGCAATAATCTACCAATGTGGCAAGAGGGTTCCTCCAGAGTATTACACGTGATCTTCTGCGTTCTTCTCCAAAAAAGTTTCTTCATTTGTGTATGTTACAACTGAACTTACTCTGGTCTTGGATTACAGTAACAAAACAGAAATTTGGACCTCAAATTTCTCTTCCACTTTAAAAACTTGACTGTTCCACTTGTTATACCGTGTTTATTTGTATCTGTGTCCCCTCTTACTTGGGTGATGTGTTGTTATGGGTCTGTCCTGCCTCTGTGTGTATTGTTAGAGATGTACAGTGGGTTTCTTAGGTTCCGGAAAAGCATTGATATGATATTGGATATTGGGAGCATATGGAGGGGGGTAGGGAATATGTGAACTTACTATGTGGCACATAGTAAGTTCACGTGTGTGACAGGGATAAACGACATTTTTTTTTTTCCCTAGTGATACACTTTATGTTGTGTTGGTAAGTAGCAGATTCTAGATCTCAGCACAGTGAATCCATCCACGGTGTGGGGAAAGGGTAGCAGGTTGACTTTCACTTAAGATCTGATGCGTCTGTCTCTCTGGGTCAGCTTTATGATAGGGCTCAGAAGGATGTCTTTGGTGAGCTGATTTGCACTTTGACAAGTGTTTTTGGGGGGGAGTGGTGCTTGCAAACGTTTCTGGTAGAAATGCTACAGATCACGAGTACTGTGTAGTTCAGAAAGAGGAAGTGTGGTGTGAATGCTGACAGTTTGGGGAAATATAAATTAGTTACACACTGTAGTATCCCCATTACAACTAACTGTGGGCCTAATTTCTAACATTAAGTGCTGCAATACAAATATAAACTTTGCTCTGCGTGTGGTTTTGGATTTGTTTGTGGGGTTTTTTTTTAAAAGTAGGCTAGAGTGATGGGGTACTTTGAGCCATCTGGTTAGCTAACTGAGAAACACAGCTTCTGGTGTGTGCTGTGCATACTAACGGGGCTAGTGTTGATCAGTAAAATAATCCATAAATTTACTTTCATAGTTTGTTTGTCTAGGTGAGCCTTAATTCACTTTTAATGGAAGGAATGTAGGAGAAGCTTTCTCTCCTGACTTTGTCTTTCTGCGCAACCATATTGAAGACCAGTGAACAATATGTAATTGCATATTCATTTGACATCCAGCCTCACAAGGACTGTCTTGTTTGGGACACTTATGAGATCGTGAAATAGGATATATTATACTCTTCAGATAATAGAGTGAGTGTACATATCTGTCCCCTTTAGAGAGACAACTAACTTCTCTCTTCTTTTTCTTCCTGTGGGGTATGGAGAAGCAAGACTGTAATCTCACTGGCATGAATTATTTAATATCCATTTGGAGGGTTTGAATGATGCATCCCAAAATGAGTAGCATGGCAGAACCTGATCATTACAGAGTTAGACTACACTGAAATGGGTTCACAGTATTTCTGTCTCTGCGTATTATAGAATGAGAATGCCTTTAGGCATTTAAAATGCTTTACAAGCCACAGCTATTTCCATGGAGTATAAAATATCAACTATTTGAAAATGAGGTCTTGTTGTCAAATCCTAATCCTCTTACCTACTTAGGCAGTGGTTTTATATTAGCAACAAGTGTTACTACGGCACAAAACATGAGGGAAGTGATGCAGTTCTTATCAAATCCCAATTTATCAGTGTTTTATACTAAAACTGATTAATTTGCATTCTGTTAAACCTAGGTTTCACAGTATCTCAGTAGGTATGTGACAACTAACACTGACCAGTGTTCCTGCTACTGAATACCTGGAAGAAAAAGCTTGAACACCATTAAGTCCAGGAAAGTACTACTTTTTACATAATCAACAAATGGTTTGACTGCATCCTTTAATTACAAATGCAACCATTCCATGCTCAAAAAGAGTTTGGATTAAAAACTAGATTTAAAAATATAAGCTTTAAAGGAAAAAAGCACCCAATGTTTTCACTGTATTCAGAGTTGGGTGTGGAGACAGGTTCCCTCTGTTAATTCTTTGCTGGATGTCTGTCATAATGTAATACGATCTTAAGCTGTTTTCTGAATTTTACCATAAATAAAAGCAGTACACTGAATATTGAGGCTGAGCCTGTGGTCATGGCAAATGAGTCTTTAAAGTTACTTTACCTGAGCTGCTGGAGAGCTTGCTTTTATCTGTGCCGATGGAAAAATATGGGAGAAGTTTTAATGCAGTACTTTGTGCATTTCCTGGTCGGTGAGTGTAGGAGTCTGGGTAAGGGGATCCTTTGGAGAAACACAGCTACCATAGCTATGTTCTCTAATTTCTTAGTTACTTTTGTTAAATCTTGTAACTCTCTATATCTTTAAGGTACCGAGAAGTTTGGAACTGCTGATGGCATTCCGATTGCTTGCTTGCCACTTATGTAATTTGTGCTCTGTAATTTTCGCTCTAAATATTTGATTGCTCTGAAATTCTCTTATCAAATGGAAGCATACCTGCTTGATTTTTACCGCCCTTAAAAAAGCCATTAAAATTCCTAGCAGTTTGTACTGGGTGTTGGCAACAAGTATATCTGAGTTAATGAGGCATATGACTTCAATTTTAGGTATAGGAAGGATAAATGTAATTCACTATCATATAAAAAGCATCAGGAATCAGAGAGAGACTGTCAGTAGATAAAGTTAAATGAAGAAAAAGTCCAGTAAAGGAAATTAAATTTACACTATATAATTTTTTACTACCTTGCTTTTGTATTTATTACAAGTATCTAAAATGTGATTCAGTCCTGTGAGGTCCCATTTATTATAAAACCTTACACTGATGGTCATATTTTTAAAAAATAAGACAATGATTTCAAAACATGCAAATGCTGCTTAGCAGAAAACAAAGCCCTGGACAAACAGTACAGGTTTATGCTTTTCTCATGTTTTGTAGCTGTGAATTAAATAAAAAATAATTTAAATGCGTAAAGTAGTACAACATATAACAATATATTTAAGTATTTCACACCAAACATATATATTTCTCCATGCTTTGTTTTATAACCGCTGGTATTATAGTTTCCCAGGTTTTTTAGGAAGTCACCATTAAAAGACCAGAATTATTTTATAGTTTTTTGAAAGGTAAAACTGGAGTTTTAAGTATGGGACCTTGTGTTGCATAGCCTGACTTTTCCTTGGTTCAATAGAAATATGAATACAGTATCAGAGCTGGGTCTTGGGTAATTTCAGTTTGATCTGACCTTGTATAAGCATTGCAGTTGTCACAATTTTCAGTTTCCTTTGCCCCCCTGGCTGAAAAAGGTCTTCTCTGTCATGCAGGATAATGCATTTACAAAGGACGGTTATTTTAAAACCATGTCATTTATCCAAGAGGCAGTTTTTGCTTGTGAAAATACAATATTCTCTTGGGGGGGGACTTTCTAAGGGGCTAATGGTGATCCCTGGCAGCTGTAGTTCAAGAATCGCCTGCACTGTGATGGATATCAGAAGAATTTAAGATGATGCTAAATCCTTTGTCCCCGATGTCTTTAAATAAACACTAGTTCTTGTGGGAGTTGTTTTTCCCTAGTGACAAGATAGTCCTCTCAATGAAATGTGTGTGTGTGTACAAGGAACGTCTCTCGTTTTACTGTGATAATACTAAAGAACCAAAGCTAGGGAAAATTTCTGAGTTAAATGCATCTTTTCCGTGACTGATTTTGCAGTGCTACAGAACAGTTTCTCTAGGAGTCCTCATGTTGCCCTTAAAGGTCAATTAATAATCTTCCAATTTTAGATATTTTCAGTAAAGCTTCATACCATACATGTTTAAATGAGAATATGCATAAGCTGGAAAGAAATAATTGCTGAGAAACTAAGGATCCAACATTTTATTCCTTTTTAATGAATTATTTTATTCTAAATATAAAATTAATTAAAAGCAGCAGGTTTTAGCCACTCTACCTCAGAAGATTTCTTGGTGTGGTTTTAATGATATTTATCTTACTCTGAACACTTCCAGGCTTGGTCTACAGAGTGATCATTTTTTTCAGTGTTTGTACTTCGCTTTGTTATAAATATTGAACTAAAATGTGCTAACCAGTAGAATAAGTATCATCAGATGAAGCTGTTCAGTTGTGTCTCAATGTCTCCTACAGCATCAAGAAGTCAAAGATCATTATGAAACTGGGTTGTACGAGCTTTTTCAACTTTGCCGTCACGGCCAAAATAGATGTAAAAAACATGCACAAGCATCGAAATGACAGCTTTATGCAACATTGCTGTCTATAGCAGAACATTATAGTCTGCCCATCCCTTTTTTAATATTTTTATTATGTCCTTAAAATAGTGGAGGTTATCAGATGATTGCGTTGTGTAAATAGGCAAACACATCACAGTAGTGGTGTGTAACATTTAGGCTATTTTAACCACAGCTATTCTCTGTATATAGCATATTAATTATCATCAACACATTTAGATTTTCTTTTCTTTTTCTCATGCAGAGAACGAATGAGTGGATATAATTTAGAATTATTTTTATGTACATACGTGAATCATGACAGTTTGATAAGGCTCAGAATTTGGGAAATGCCATGCATTTAATTTCTATTTAGTTATTTTGCTCTGTGATGTTGGGTAAGACTGAAATATTAGGTACCTTGCTTACCTTTAGTTGATTTCAAAAGTACTTTGAGGTCTATAGGGGAAAGTGCTGTATTAAATCTCCCTAATAATTTTATAAACAGCTGATAGCAATATATCCGATCAGTCAGCAAGGGCAGAGCAAAGCGGGATGTTTATAGCCAAACCAGATAATCAGATGGGAGAAAACAGAGGAGTATTCTTGCTGTAGAATGAATACAATTCCTAGAAACTGCATGATTTTTTTTAGTAGAATTTGGTTATTAGTAAACAGCTAATAACGCTTTTTTAAGAGCTGTCAGGCCTTACTCCTCTAATGATTTGTTTGTCAGAGTCTAGCAGGTTTTTATGGATGAGACAGACGTACTGGTGAATCCTTTGCTGTGCAGCTTCTCTGGCCTTTCCTACCTGTTGATGGTGATTTAGCATAATACACTTGCAGTAATAAAGATGCTAATCTGTTGCTTTCTGCATTTTTACATGGTCTGTGATTAATAAATTCTGTAGCTCTTTGTTTAGATAATTTTACTTCATCTAGATGGTCTTATCGTGCTTCTGCTTCTTAAATGCATTTGCCTTGCACCAGTTACTAACACAAGTGGTGGTTCAGTTCAAGAACTACAGCTTGATTAATCATGAAGAATAAGCTTCCTTGCTGTAGTTCTGAAGCTGGGCTCACTGACACATTGTAAAAATTAAGTGGTCATTCTTTATTTGTCCTGTTGAAAACTACTTAGACATTTTAATCCATTTTCAAAAGCTGCTAAGGTTTTAATTTCAGCTGGGGTCACAGAAAGGAAGGAGGGTGACCAGAACTAACTGACAGGTACACGCCTCCAGGTGGAAGGTGAACTGTAGAAATGCCCAATAAATTATTATTTTTTTTTAATATAGGCTTTTATTTATGCCAGGATCTTAACATTGCAGCAAAAGGTACCTATGAAAGCTTAGTTCTAATTAGTGGTAGAATAAGGTCTGCAGTGAAGTACCACTTGATTATACTTCAGATGTGTCAGGTCTATTTTATAACATTAATCCAAATTAAATGTATTTAATGGGCCATATGGTACTCTTCATTTTCTCAGATTTGTAATATAAACCTGTAACATGAGGCTGAAAACCAAAATGAACTCCAGAGAAATAAAATTACTCGATTACGAATAGCATGCGTGTCCTTGCACTGACATGAACCACTCCTTGATTACTGTCTAACCACATAGCTTGATTTCCTTCCAGTCTACAGGGAGGGCTTGATTGACACAGTGGAGACCAGCCTGAGCAACCGAGTCATCTAAATAATGCTATTATCTGTGTTTTACTGTAAGACTAACCAGCTGCAGAAATGCTTGCCTGCTCTACAACAGGGAGTTAGTTCTTACAGAGCGTGTTGCTGATAATTTATTCTAGATGCATTTTTAAAGATTTATTTTTTTTTTTCCTACCTAAAAGCTAACATTTAAAGGATCATTAAGTAAGACCTGACTGCAACTGGTGAAGTAATGCATAGCAATTAAACTTTTTTTCCAAACTGGGAACTCACAAATTGTTTTTGCATATATGAAAGGAAAGATTCCATGGATTATCAGAATTAAAATTAACCAAATTGGTCATGTTATAAAGAGGGGTTTTTTTGTAAATGGCACCACTTTAGATTTAAGCATACAAGAATAGCAGATGAGTTGGTAGGTAAAAAATAATTAAAGGGAAAGCAGAACGCCAAAGTGATACACAGTTGCTATTACATGATGATTAACAAATTATTTGGCATTGAAGAACTTCAAAATGCTTTTAAATCCTGTTTCTGGGCATTGGCACTGGTGTAATCTTCACCCGCACCCCAGTCAGTTCTGTGGCCCGCGTCCCCTAGTAGTATTTTTCTTCGGAGTGACCTTCATTCCCTAGCAGCAGTAATTTTTTTCGGTCGCTCTTTCATCTCTGTTCTGCATTGATGCCTGCTTGGCTCGCAGGAAGGATCAGGCGTTCTGCTGCCAAGCATGGAAGCTGTCCTGCCTGTCACAAACTGCAGTTACAATTTTGGGAGACGATCTTTTCCTGCTTTCCCTGACCGGTGCATATTGAAAGAAACTTGAGACACTGCTGGTACGTTTTGGTAGGAGAGTGTTCCACATGGTACAAGAACAATATTTCCAGTTGATTAACTAAGTGGACTTGGAAGATAATTTCTGTGTCAGAAACAGTAGTGTCTTCAGTGTGGAAAGACAGAACAAAGATTTTGTGGTTCTTCTAGGTGAGGATGAGGAGGAAAGGAAATGGAAGCAGCAACTACAAACGTAGCCAGTATTTGTGGGTAATAGTCCTGTAAACAGGTATTTGTGGGTATGGCTTCAGTTATGTGTCTAGCTGCTGGGTTTAATGCTATAAATGCAGTTGATATGAGACTTAATTGATGTCACTTGTACCTGCAAAACAATAATAATAAATACAAGGCTGAACTGTATAAATAAAGGAACTCCAGTCATATAAACAGAAAAGTTTATTCCCATTTGAGATTTGATATGCTTCCTTCCTACAGATGCTGTTCCAGTAAGATACAGCTTTCCCCTGTGTCTTAAGTCTATGTGAATGCCTCGCAACATCTCAAATGGCATTAGACACCTGTATTTAGGCAAGCAGACAGCCTAAAATCTCCCACCACCTAATTACTCCCATCCCATCTCCCATCACTCCCACGCCTGCCATCATTCTTCTGCACACTAGGACTGTCTCATGTTTGCATCTTACTCTAGGAAATTGTTCCTCAATTTATTTTCTCGTAACTGTAAGACGGGGTGGAGGAAGAGGCTTGCTTTGCTGATTCCTTCAACTTCTTATTTGCTTCGACTTGTTATTGTATTTGAAATACGTGGCTTGCTGTATAGTGGGCTGTTGTTCTTGCATTGACTAAGCCAAAAGCTTGCCTTTTAGTTTAACAACACTTCATTGGTGGGAAAGTTTTATTGATTGTAGGCCATTATTCTTTATCTTAAAGTCCATTAATTTGGGGAAACATTTCATTTGTTTAATGAATGCAAAACACACTAAATGGAGTTTGCAGTCATTGCCAAAGACTTGAAGAATGCTGATGTTGTAGACTCTGCGTAACAATAAAAATAAATTGGAAGAGAACAGTATCTTGCACGTAAAGCATTCTCCCATGTTAGCGCAGTGTTAAATATTTATTGTTGAACTAGACATTATCAGGGGCTTGTGTGTCGGAACAGTGAAAGTCGAACAAAGCAGTTAAACTCCTAAGATGCTGGCACGATTGAAATGAACGTTGCTGTCATAAAAAATCTAAATCCTATACCATGAAGGATGGCAATGTAAAAAACAAAAAGTACCGTATCTCATTGTACTCTTAACTGACTCTGTAAACATTTCATATGTAAACTTTCATACATAAAAAAATATTTCATTGTCACTATAGTGAGGAAAAAAGTAGCAGATTCTTTCTGAATAGTTAAAAGGGAATGCAGTAGAGTGTTTTCTGAGGGGCGGAATGCTGGCTAAAAGTCAGGCTTGGGTTTCTGAAAAAAGAAGGCCTCTCTCTTCAGTTCCCGATGCACCAGCAGAAATGGAGGTTGGTGTATATTCACTATTAACTGACTCTACCATCATTTTCACCTCTTGGAAACACTACAGAAAGGGGAACAATGTCAAAATACTCTATTAGTTGTATCCCTGCAGTATCTCTAACCTTGATTGCTTTTTCGTGAAACCTAATCTGCTTAGGAGGTGGCAATAATGATCCAGCGTTCTAATGTTCTTGATACTCAGCCAACAGTTCTGGGGTATAGGTGAGATGACACTAATGGAAAATGCATTAGAACTTCCATTTGTACAGTTACACCCATTGAATTCTCACATATTAGATTAAAAAAAGTCTGGCTTTTTTTTTTTTGCTGTGTGAAATGTTATTCATTGTGTGAAACCTTGTTTTCCTTTTCTATTACCCTCTATTACCCCTTCTCCAATTGGGAATTCCAGTTTACAGTATTCCTTTTCTGAAAATCCTGTAATGAATTCTAGATATGAATACATAGGAGAAGATGAAAGGTTAATGTTCACTAAGTAAAGTGAAAGGTGTAAAGATTTAGATTTACAAGGAAAAAAATGTACATTCATTTCCCTGCTCCATTACCTCTGTGAGGTGTATATTAAGATTTTGATGGTCCTTACCGTGTTTCAAGATATCCCTTCTATTAATTACTTCTTGAAAATTGATTCTGGATAGTCACGATAGTTACATGAGTTCTTAACCTGAGCAGATGCAAGTAGCATTAGACTCGAAGAGCTTTGCTGCCATTGTGTTTACTGAGAGCCAGGATCAGGTCTTGCTAGAAAGACAAGATCCTTCCGTGTAGTATGTGGCTTGCTTATGGATCGTTGCTTCTTCAGCTGTTTGTCTTGTCTGATACTGAATTGTTTTGCCCAACAGTTTTACTGGGCTTGATTTGGTTATTTAACTTTGTGATTTCCTTTGGTAGGTAACTCTGGGGTTTTTGCTTATTTCAGAGATTTTCCTATTGAACCCAAAAGCTGTATTTCCTATCATTCAGTAAACTTCTAAACATTAAAGGAAGAACACACTACTCATCGTTTGTGAAACTTGACCAAATGTGTTGGGCAGCCTGAGGAAGTTAGGAGATATTTAACCGTAGTATAGTACACTGTGTGATACTTAAACATCTTATAATTCCTGAAAGGAGCAATCGCTTAAGAATGGATCTTGTGTGCATATATATGCATAAAATTATAAACATGCCTTTATGTGTGGATGTGTGCTATACAGTGTTTTTGACTGGGAAAGATTGTAGAAGATAAAATGTGGTTAGTTAAAAACACCTTTTGAAATTAGTATAGAGTTTGGGCTTCTGCTCTTCCTGTTGTAGCTTTGGTTTTCAAAAAAAACAGGTTATTGACTTTATTGAGAGTGTTTACATAGCAGGTGGATTTGTCTGTCTTTGAACAGCCACAGTGTGATGTTGTTAAATGTCTTCTCAGTGTGATTGAAACCTTCTCAAGAATGGTGTAAAGGGGGAGTGAAACACAAGAACAGAAGTTGTCATTAAAGAGATGCCTTCAGCTTTAAAAACTTCAAAAAAATCTCTTAATCTAAATCTAAAAAATCCCCAGAAAGTCCTGATTTAAACTTTTGTCTGCAATGTTTAAACAACTATGACTTACAAATGACACCTAAGTTAATGCTACCTTAATGTTTAATTTTTATTATTCTTTTTTCTTACTATGCCATGGAGAGCCAGAGTTTTGGCTTCTGTGAATCGTGTTGCTCCATGGATATCTTTAAAGGAGATAGTAGGTACTAGAGGTGGACTGCACATACAGAAGTGATCTTTTCTTTCTGTTTTGACTGTAACTCTCAGTCTTTTTGGATGGACCTTGCACAACTGTGAACGTATGTGTATGAATGTATGTGCATGAGGGTGGAGAGACACTGGCAGGGGTTGCCCAGAGAGGTGGTCGATGCCCCATCCCTGGAAACATCCAAGGCCAGGCTGGACGGGGCTCTGAGCAACCTGATCTGGTTGCAGATGTCCCTGCCCATGGCAGGGGGGATGGACTGGATGGGCTTCAAAGGTCCCAAAGCATTCTGTGATTCTATGTAAGAATGGCGGGAGCAGAAAAGTATAACAAAAAAAGAGAGTGATATAGCCACCTTTCAAAAATACTTATGAAATGGAAGCTATTTCTTGAAAGTATTTTAAAATAGTTTTCTATGAGAATCTGCAGCCCTTATTTATACTGGGTAATATGCAATTGCATTCTTCATAGCACTGAAGTGAAACTGTGAAGCAATAATTATGCTAATTTAAAAATGGAAAAGTACCAAGATTTGTCTCTTTCTAACTCTTAAAAACATTTTCCTGCTAACCTCAGGAACTTTAATATTCAGAATCTGGTGTATTTTAGTATTAAAGGAGAACTAATCTTTACACTGTTCTTGTAGCAAGCTCATAATTTAGTAGGTAGGTCTGAGGAAGTTATGTTGTACTATGTAAACCGTTAGCTAAACGTAAATACTCTCTAGTACTTCAACTTCTTAACATTCTTAAACAGAAACCTAAGTAGCTTGTTTGCTATAATAGATGTTGAAAGCCTTTGTTCCTACTGATTATTAAGTGTTTAATTACCTAATGCATTTGAAAGCTACACTAGTATGTGGCACTCACTCTTGGGCTTTTTCCAGTTTTCATCTTATATTTATTGCAATTCTGTTACTAAGATTTCACCATTAAATACTTATGTGAAAGAAATACAAACATGTCACTGACTAGAATTGTTTTAACCAATTTACACAGAAAATGTGTATTTATGTGTCTTTAGCCTTTTTTTTTCTAACCCCTACTCCGCAATTGCGGCAAATTCTTTCCATTGGAGCATTTCATAGACCATGGATATCTTGAATATGATTATCAGATTCAGCATTTTGATGCATGCTATTAACTGAATAAAGCATTGATTCCTTAGTAGCCATTAAAGATCTCGGAACGTGCTCCCAAAAGGTACCATGATGACCTCTGATCTCCTGCCCACTACGGGACATTTCATATGCCTACCAAAGGCAGCTTCTCCTGCCCCTCCCACCATTTCAATTAGATATGACTTTCATTGTCCTTTGAAAGCCATGTTGCACCACACTCTTCATTCTCTGCTGTGTCCGATCCCAAAGGCTGCAGTACATATCCATAGAGGGTGAATGGGTTGTAGGCTCACTCACCACTAAGTATGAATCAGCTAATACCTGTTTGCACCGGTGTAAGTTCCAGCCTGTTTTTAAAATGCTTCAACCCAAAGAGTGCTGTGTAAATGAGGTATTGATATGAGTTATTAAGAGTCTGGTTGCAAATAAGTAAGTAGAATTTTGATTTGTGTTTGTTTTTCAGAGCCAGAGCTTCAGCTGCGTGGAAAAGACTAAATGTCCAGGATCTAACGTGAGTTCTGTGCAGATACAGGGAGATTCAGATTATTTCATCAACCATCTTGGAGTACCCGCCACGCAGTTTTCTTATGAGGACATCAAAACATCAGAGGTAGTTATGAATAAAAATGGACAAACTGAAAATAGCAGAAAGATAGAATTAGATTTTCTTGGATTATATCAGTACATGACAAGCATGTTGTAGTGGAAAGTTATCTTCTGTAAGTGCATTTTTTCAGAGGATTACCGCAGAGCTTAAAAGTGAGTGATTTTATAGGGGTATGGCATGCATCAAACAGATAAATGTTTGTAGCAAATGAAAAGCAAAAAAAATGGAGGACATTATGTTAAAATATTAATATTGCTGATAGTATGATAGGTTACATATTATCTAACCCAACTTTTCAGACTGCGTTCAACATAGAGGAAACAGGTTTTGATGTGTATATTTTTCCTGCACAGTAGGATGAGACAGCCTTCAAAATGAATTTTATATCCATTTTCCTACTGTGGGCAAAATATGACTCCAGTATATATGTTGGTTGTAGAGATCTGTATGTTTGATTGGAGTCTTCAAAACACCATGTTCTTTTTCAGTCCGTTGTCCTCTGCAAGGTAAGTGGAAGGAAGAGGCATGTTACGCTGTTTGGAGACCAGGTCAGGAAAGTTTGTCCTTCCTCAGCCTTCGCTACTGTAGGTTGTATTTGCACCTGGACAGCTCAAACTTACCCTCAGTTGGCCAGCTGAGGATCAGGAAGCCTGGCATTAGTTATTTCAAGATACAGTGGTCATGAGAAATGGTGTGTGTTTCCTTGTAAATGTAACAATATAGCGACTTCATATTCCCCTCATTTCTCTTCTTGCACTGTGCTTATCCACATACGCGCACATCTTTCCAAGTTCAAGAACAAAGCTGAAGCAGAGTTGAACCGGAATGCTTCCTGGCACTGCATGCTAATATGCTGCTGATTCACAAATGCAAAATGAAACAAATATGCCAAATATTGGAGCATTGTTGTGATGATGTTGTATAAATTAAAATAGATTAAGTCAAGAATTTATATAAGTAAGGAGACTTCTGTTTCTAAACATCACTACACTTATTAGGCAAAGTATTCTGTTTCAGATTAAACACAAGGCAAAGGCTGTGAAGGCAGAAGATCTGTGAGGGCAATGTTTATGACAGGCTTGTGGCCCAGCACAAAGTTCTGTTGTCACTTAGCAGCTATTCCGCATAGTTTTCATTCCAGATCTGTGTAGACAGGATCTATAGGGCATGAGAAAGAATCCACAAACGTCAGTATATCAAAATAATAAGTATTTCCCAGCAACACTTACAGTATGAACACCGAAGGTTCCCTTGGCTATTGTCTATTTCAATCCTACCAAAGTCGTTATTCGTGTTCAGTCAGTGTTGCAGATGTGCATTTTTGTCTCAGCACAATGCTGGAAATGACTCAGCAATGTAATTAAAATCATAGGAGATGATATTTTCATGTTTCGTTAAATATGACGCAGCAAATTTGATTCATTGTTGAAAACTCAGCTTTTGTCCTTCTTGCAAAATCATTTCCTAGAAACAAACTTGTGGAAAGTGTAATCTGCAGTCTTGAAGTTGATGTACTGCACCTCGCAGACCATAGGAGATCTTGACCCCGTGAGATCTATTTCATGTGAGAAATAAATCTGCTTAGCAAAGTATGTAAATTTCTGTTGGCAAGAGGATGAAGTTTCTTCCTGAAAGTGAAGTGACACAGGATGATTAAATTTGGGTTCTTTGCTATATTTTTGTTACTTATTGTACTGATTATTAGGAGTCCTTCAAAACATAGGCTCATTGTCTCTCCTACTATATTCTACCTGTCTACCTGTCTCTCCTGCTATAGTCTACCAGACAAGCAATCTGTTTATTGTTTACTGTTTATTGCAATTGTTTATTGGGGATTCTGTTTATTGTATCAACCAGGGATAGTACTATTATACGGCAGCCAGAAGTTATTCTGGGTTTACAGCTGTATTAATAAACATTGTAGGAATTTCTCTTGTGCAGGTTAGTGACTGAAAATAATCGGTCGAGTTGCAGGGGAGGGATTTTTCCTTGTTTGTTTCCAAGCCATTCAGCTTTTTAAACTATGCCTCAGCTTTGTCAGCTTCATTGCAAAACAAGATTTGGATTTGGGAAAACAGATTTCAGAAATGGATGTTTTGACATGCTGTTGCAGACTATCATTTTACCAGGCTGGTTTCCTCTGCTGTCTCTTTCACTGCTGTGACCTACTCAGCAAATTCTCTTCTTTTGGAATATACATTAGCTGTTTATTTTATCCACCTGTCAGCATGCAGTGTCACATAAAACTGATGCTATTCCACACTGAAAAAAAGCTGGTTTAGAGTAAAAAAGCCCAGGACCTGTGCCTGGTAGTCTGCCTACAGAGCAACAGTTAGAGGTCAGCTTTAGAAATGCATGTCTTACACAGTAAGTGTAATGCCAGTCCTCAGAGAGAAGGTTGGAAAAGCTTTTCATTGGCAGGAACCTGAGGAGTAAATAAGAGGAAATAAAAGTTGCAAGAGGAAACATTCAGATCAGAAGAGTAAGTAAAACTGTCTTGCTTGAAATTACCTAATACAGCGAACCACAGCCTCAGGGAGGTTAAATCTGCATGGCACATGCCTGTGGTCAGATCTGTGAGCTAGTAAAGTGCATTCTAGGTATTCAACCACTAGTATAAAAATGCACTGAGTGAAATGCAGCTCCTTTATTTACTAGCAGAAAATAGGCAGCATTTTAGTCTGCAAGGAAGAAGTAAACTTGTAAGAATTTCTCAAGTGGAAAAAACCATAACATTAACCCAATTTCCAAGGATTCTCTTGCAGTTGATGAAGAAAGCCTTCCTCTCTTCCTAACCTCTGGTGCACTGGCTTTAGCTCCACGTGAGGGTCACATCCTGATTTGTAATGTATTAGGAGAAAGGCTGATCAGCTGTTCCTAACACTGCAGATTCTCTTACTTTGAGGAGGAGTCATGCTATTCAAGCTAATGATTAATTTACATCCAAGTGACTGTGTAGAGCCTCCGGAGAGAGAAGTAATGTTGATTTCAGATCTGAGTTTCTCTACTACTGAAAGCCCATGATTATCACTCTATTAGTCCTCACCTCAGTGGAGAATAGTATTAGAAACATCTTCACTTAGCTTTACATCAACAAAAAAGAGCAGCATAAAATAAAAGAGGTCTTAGATTGCAGACTTGTCTTTGTTACTCTCTGTACTGCAATGAGAGCTAGATATCAATGGAATTACTCGATTGTATGATCATTGGTACATCAGGAATAACAAATGGGAGCGAGTGAGTAAATTCTGATTTTTTTTTCACGTGTGGACCATTCCTGTGCCCTTGAAAATATTAGTCATGTTTGTATAACAATGTATTTTCAAACCAATAAATGGTATAACAGGTGTCATACATAAATGTCCTCCATAATTATAGAAAATATATGTGTATAACAGACAAAACTATGGGTTTGGATACATCACAGTTCATCATGATTCTGTTTACTGTATTAGATGGAAATTCTTCACCTCTGGTGTTTTTATGTTGTAAACAGCATGACTGAAGCTCAGCTCTTGGTTCCTTGATTGTAAATTAGGAATAACTCTGAAGACACTGGGTATGGTGGTGTACCATCTGAAGAGCATGCACTCAGTTTCTCTGAATTCTTCATTGTTCTTCTGTCTGAATGGATATACATTGATTGTGTGCCTGGGTAATAGAAAATGCTGCTTTATCACTTACTAGATTACCTTCTTTCTCTTTCCTTATGCATCTTTTTTTATCCTTCTCTGTTGCATTTTGGCATCTTTTAAAATGTGCACGTTAATGGAAATTCTTGTATTAAATGGTTTATTTCAGTTGCCTGACTGATAA
This sequence comes from Theristicus caerulescens, assembly GCA_020745775.1. NCBI lineage: Eukaryota > Metazoa > Chordata > Aves > Pelecaniformes > Threskiornithidae > Theristicus > Theristicus caerulescens. The sequence continues at coordinate 2,734,915 of CM036565.1, read as the reverse complement.
CTGTGTTCTTCTGTATGAGGTAACATTCAGCGTAGACTCAACTCCGCTCTTGTGAATGACCTCTACAAAATACAAAAAAAGTGTTACAAATTATTGAAACTTAACCTTTACAGCAATAAAAGGCTCATTATTCAAATCTGTGGCTGTGGTAACAGAAAGTGGGTTTAGTCACAGTGACCGCTTACTTGTTAACTAATATGAAACTTCCTGCAACTGGAGACATGAATGGAAAAGGTGCATGGATCCAGAATACTCTGGGTTATCCTCTTTAACACAATTTGGGAAGTTGATTTGTGACGATAGAATGATTTATTGCAGAAAGCGGATACAATCGATGTGGTTTTGAGGCAATGGGTGGAAAGCCTGTATGGAGGCAGAGAACTTGTTGCTCAGATTCCTAGGTTTGTTTCTTTACAATCAAAGTCACTAGAAACTAAAACCCTTCAAAATGTTGTTTGACACATGTTCTAGCTGACCATGCTGAGGTGTTTCAGCCATTAAATACGCTGAGTTCCCACAGTTCTAAGTAGTGTCAATTGAATTTGTGAGTGATTAATGCCTCTGAAACTCGACTGGAAATTATTTCATGTTCAGAGAACCAAAACAAACTTCCTTTTTTACTTATTGAATAAAAACCCTTAATTTCGCTGTTGCTGTAGAACAGGGTTTAGCAGTGGTACTATGAGGCACATTTAATCCAAATCTGTAAAGCACCTTTCATAATCAAAGTGATCTTTCTGAGAAACAGCTGGTACTTCTGGTCAAACCACTGCACTCTAAAAGCTTTTAGGTTCTTTTCCCCATTTAGCTTTTGTCTTTCCTTGCTATATTTTTCACGCATCTGTGTAATGGAACAATGCTACTTCTTGATGAAAGGCTTGAAGCATAAACATGAGAAGGATGCAGAGCAAGGTATTCAAGTGGAATCATTTTATTAAAATGTGTGAAAGTTTCAACTTCTGGTACAGTTTTGGAATTTTATCTATGAACTTTTCAAAAAGTTCTTTGGCATATAAAATCATCACGGTAAGCTACTACTGGAGTTGTAGCTTTCCTCAGCAGTATAGATTACCTCTGCTACAGAGGCAGAGTAAAATAAATCTCTTGGGGATCTGAGGGGTTTTTTTCCCCGTTACTTTTTAGCTGCAATGGAAACATCCACTGTTACGGAAAAGATGTAATTTAAAATGTAAGCTGTTTACACAGCTGTTGGTTATAGAGAGAGTGATTTCAGGCAGTGTATACTGAGAAGGGCTAAATGTGCCGGGATATATTTTGATAAGGGCTGCTTCCGCGTGCTTATGGTACCAGTTGTTTAAGGCTGGTGTGCTCAAATAGGGTCGTATTTGTGGAGGAGGAGAGGCAGATGCCACAGCATCACTGAAGCTCTGAGACAAACTTAAGGGCTATTTTCTAATCCTGCTTCTTTAGTGGCCTCATCAAATATGGAAAGGAGAAGACAGATTCTGCTGTGCCAAGAGTACGTGTGTCAGTGCTTGGGGTGTATGGAGAGAGGACACGTGAGTCTTCCATAGTGTTGTAACTGCTGAGTGAGCTCGCTCTTTCAAAGAACTTTCTGCTGATTTACTTAGAAGGGATTAATGTTAATTTTATGTCTTAAAATGTACTACATGTATGTCTTAAAATATAAAAGAGCTTTTGCAGTAGGGTGTCAAGGGTGTCTCCAGCCTTCTTCACAAAGTTGTTTGGCATAAATCATTCATTTCATTTTTATACTGCATTTATTATATAAAAATATAACACCAAGACCAACAGCATAGTCTGGAAAATTTGGTGTTTTTTCCTGTCTCTGGCCGTAGTTTTACCTGTCAGAGAGACTCAGAACGTCAGACATTTATCCGTACCTCCTCTTTTAACATTCTCCTGTTTCTTCTATTTCTCTCCCTTATTTCTTTAAGCTTTGCCTTGTTTTCCTTTGTATGTGAACATCATCCCGTATAATTTTCCCTCTTCTTGGTGGAGCACCTTAAAAATGTAGTTTGCTCTGCTGGATTCAATGTTTTAATCTGATGGCCACACTTGCCTTTTTTCCTTCATGAAAGGGGACAGAGGAAAGTAGTTTTTAAAAGATCTATATTTGGAAATATAGTAGTGGACTGATTCACTACAGAGAAAAGAACCAACCCCGTGGTTGCAAGTTAATTCACTTTGATTATGTCTTTCTCAGCACAGTTTATAGCATTGTTGCTGAAGTACTGGAACATGAGTGAATCACGGAGATGGAGAAAAATAGACTTGCTGTGGCTGCCTAATGTTTGAGTACAAGAGAAAATATAATCTGAATTTGCCATGGTTTCAGTTAGAGATTTGATTGTTTCCTCAGTATTGTAAATCAAACAACATGAAACTGTTCAGCATTTTGAAGCCGTTCTGATCACTTGCAAACTTAAGCTGCTACAGGAGTATTTTGAGCTTTTTTCAAGATGGAAATAGACTGTTACTATCCATTTCATGTCATTGCAGTCAACAGCTTCATGAGGAAGCCAATTTTTTAAATTATAACTAGATGATTTCCTACGTTATCTGCATATTACCCACCCTTCTCAGCGCATCCTAGTACATAATGATTCCTATCTGATAACACAGAATCTTAAAGCCCTTCTGTGATAATGTGGTAGGTTACATCAATGTTAGCATTATTTTGTTTTGACAAAAAACAAGTTACTGCACATTATTAAGAGAAAAAAACCTAGCCTCTTTTTTTGTTATTTATTGATGGACACATATTTAGCGTGAAATATTTTATGGTAGCTGTCCAAGTTTGGGTATGCAGGGCTTACAGAACATTTACTTTTACACCTAGACCATAAAAGTTGTTTTCCGTATCTTCACTCAAACTTAAGTACAGGCAAGAAGTATAAAAATTACCTGTCACATTATTCACAGGCTAGACCAAGATAGTGTAATACCATGGACCACTAAGCTAATTTAGAAGAAAAATGAAAGGAAGTTTCTTTATAGAAGGCATTTGTATGTAATATATGTAGAAGAGTTTAGAATTTTGACAGTTTGAGATTGTATCCTCTTTAGAGAGAATGCATAATGATTTTTATTTCTGTTGAAATATGCATAACTTTTTGAAGGTAACTTTCAACTTTCACTAGAGCCCTTAAAAGTGATTTTCACCCACACTGGTGTAAAACAGAGGCCACTAAATCTTAACTCTTCAATGAACGTGGCTTCTCCGTTGTTTTTACCATCTGCCTCTGCTTCCTCCCTTCCCCCCCATCCTGCCCTCTTTTCTTCTTTTTTTTATCACTCTTTGCGGAAACTTGCTGCAGTTTCTTGATTTCAGTATTTACATGCTTCGGCTGACACATCATGCACTTCTTTCAAAAGAAATCAAAAGCTTTCCAAGTTTTCTTTGTTATGAGAAAAGAAACAGAGGAGCTGTCCTTGATGGAGAGAACTTAGGGTCTAGTTTACTGAAAAACAACTCCCGTGTTGCACGCTGCTTTTATCTCTTTCATGTGCTCGAGTTAGTGGAGAGGGAGGGCTCAGGCAGGAGGGAGTGCTCTTCAGTGCGTCTGGCTTGTGCCTTTTGAAAAGTGACTGGGAACCTGGTGTTTATACCAATTTCTGTCTGTGTGGGAAGAGTACTGAGCGTCTGCAAGGCGTGGGGTTCTGGTGGCAGTGATCAGGAGCACCATTTTAATCCTGTGCTATGGGGACCTTCAGCTGCTGTTTCATTTCTTGAGGTTTTTTGTGTCAAGGTAAAGTTTTGAGCTGACGGTACAAATTCATAGAAATCAGGGTGGCATGGGGAAGTTCTGGGTGTTGGCCGTGTGTAAAGCGTCAGGACTCTATCCAGTCAGCCAGACTGGCCACACTGGGGCCTTACCACGAATGTCTTTGTCCCACTGATGACTGGGAGATTCTGATTCCTACCATTATTGATTCACTGACGTACTGAGCTGGTTCCAGTTATGACCTTGACATGATGTTTATATTATTTAATTTTAGTTCAGTGAATGTGTCTAAGTAATTAGCCTCTGTGAGAGGTTTAATTTAATTTAAGCGGAACTTGTAAGAAGCATTTGAAGCGTTTTTTTTATTTTCAAATTTACAACTGCCTTATCAATCATCGCAGCATAGGTAATTTGGTAGTGTAGTTGATGGCCACTGGCTCTATTGCCACATGAATAGCTACGTCCATTACCATTATGACCTCCAGCACGCTATTTCTTAGATTTCACAAAACAAGCAATGAAAATAAATTTCTGCCTACCAGTGAGCTATTAACATTTCGCTGGCTGCCAGAATTTATTAAAAGCTACTGTTTCTTTGAAAGAACAGTTCTTCATCTTTGTATCTCTGATACAGAATGGACTATATATGTCACAAAGCTGAAAACAACCAGTAAACAATTTGCAAACTGGAGAAGGACAGATCATCCCCAGTGACAGACACAACCTCTGTCTTCTAGCTACTAAGTCTGAGCTGCACCTTACCTAGGAGTGCAGCATGTATTGTATGGTGAAGTGGCTGGACGTGTTGTGAACAAACTCTGATAACTGTCACCGTAAATTTCTGACCAATGGTCTCTTACACTCTCTCTTAGCAAAGTTCTGGTCAAGGATTATTTATATAGATTATACATATATAAACACACAGTTGATTTTTATATGGATGTGTTTATATGTGTATATAATCAAGGTGGAAGGCAGCAAAGCCTGTGGTGTAGTTCTGTCAGCAAATTCTGGGTAAAGCAGAACACAAACTCAGCCTTGTACCTGTGTCCATATATCTAAAGCAAACAGGAGTTGTCTGATCTATGATATCTTTTATGGAGAGCCATTTTTGTATCACTAATGTAGTTCACTGGTCAAACAGTTACAGTGCTTAAAGTCAATCAATTTTTATGTTCTGAAGTTTCAGATCTCTATATTCCTAATGCAGTTATCTCAACATTTTGCATCACATCATTAATCTCACTGTTACTCCACGTCCAGATCATTTTCTCCTTTACTTCTGGTATGTCCTCCGGTCCCCTTCCAGACAGGGCAGAGTTAGGTACTGTCTTGAGATTTCTGACTGACTACTTGGATGATCTACAGCTGACCAGGCTCTTCTGGTAAATTTTATGTTGTTTTTCTTCTGTTATTATTTATGTCTTCCTGGATTAAGTGTCACCCAGTACCAATTAATTTGTCAGATCCAAGTATATTTATCAAGAACTTCAATTAGAAGCATCATGGCATCATTTTCTTTGAAGGATCAGGGTAGACCATATATGAAGACATGATGTGCTTACTTCAGCCTTAGCTGCTCAAAACAGAACTTCCAGGCCTGTGGCATATGCGTGAATGTCCTTAGAAGAGAATTAGTGCCAGTTGTTTGACCCTGATATTCCAGGGAGATTCCTACCCTAAACAGAAGCCATATTTCCCCTTCTGTATGTAGACAAATAGGGAGTTTGCGCAACAGCAGCGTGTTGTTGTGAAGATCTGCAATTTGGTAGCTTTTCCATCTAAAACTACGGCTCTGCGTGGCTCCCCTCCTTCCCTGTTTTACTCCTCCTCCCCTTTCTCCCTGGCATATGTTAATTTTTTTAAGGAAATACACAGCTGGTAGCTGCCCATGGGGAGTTACGGGAAATGTTTCATACACGTATGAAAGAATCAAAGTACTAGTGTGCTTAGAGTACCAGAGAATGCCAGGAATTCTTTGCAAAGCAGCAAATGTGTATCAGCCTCAGACTGGCAAGGTGCTTGGAGCCCAGGATTTCCTTTTTCTAAACTGTCTCTGGAGGGTTTGGTGCTGTTGGGAGATTTTATGAACTTTGTAGTAGAACTTCATGGTCCACAAGGTGTAGGAATGGGAGTTCGATGTGTCAAAGTGAAGAGAGAGGTTTCGTTTTTGTTCATGGGCAAGTGATGAACTGCCAGTGTGTAACAAAATATAGTTGGATCAGTCCCCAGTAGATTGTCTTGGGATTGCTTGTGAAGGTAGGTCCAAACCAGACCTGCTTGTGTGTCTTGCCTTTCTCACTCATGGGCTGTACTGTCTTTATTAATAGCGATGCTTTTGTTTATTCATACCATATTTCTTCTGACCAGCATGTTTTCTCTTTTCTGTCCGTCTTCAGCATAAATTAGTGCTTTTTAATTTCTCAGTACATTCAGGGGTTACTCAGTGTAGTACTCACCAGTAATAAATTAATACATTAGTCCATCTGTTTGCTTGGATGCTAATTTAGTTGAATTTGGTAGTGAGAGCGTGCTGAAATTGTTAAGGTTAATGACTCAGTGTTTTACAAGACAAAATACATTTGATGTTCAATTGATTGCTTGAGTTGTTTTATTGAATAATATGAATATTTAGCTACTTAATTTCATGGAAGAGCATCTTTGTTATTCCACTAATGTTAGTGAAACTGATGACGTTCTCATCAGCTGGATACATTACTTTGCTCCAAAAGAATCTGCTTGGTCTCACAAATCCTAGGGCTTTGATGTCCCAAACGTTCCACGGTGCATCCAGGAGGGGCAAATTGTTTTTGTAAACCTGCCATACAGTAACAAAAATGTACAGCTTCTTTAGCATTCACGCTGCATGAATACATGTCTGTCCTGGTTTCAGCTGGGATAGAGTTAATTTTCTTCTCAGTAGTTAGTAGAGTGCTGTGTTTTGGATTTAGGATGAGAATAATGTTGATAACGCAGTGATGTTTTGGTTCTTGCTGAGTAGAGTTTACACTGGTCAAGGACTTTTTCAGCTTCCCATGCTCTGCCAGGGGCACAAGAAGCTGGGAGGGGGCACAGCCAGGATGGCTGACCCAGACTGGCCAAAGGGCTAGTCCATACTGTATGATGTCATGCTCAGTATAGAAACTGGGGGGAGCTGGCCGGGGGGGCAGCGATTGCTGCTCGGGAACGGGCTGGGTATCGGTCGGCGGGCGGGGAGCAATTGTATCGTGTATCAGTTGCTTTGTATATTATTATTGTATTATTATGTTATTATTACTATTACTACTATTCTATTTCATTTTACTTCAATTATTAAACTGTTCTTATCTCAACCCACGAGTTTTCTGACTTTCACCCTTCCAATTCTCTCCCCCATCCCACTGGGGTGGGGGCAGTGAGTGAGCGGCTGTGTGGTGCTTAGCTGCTGGCTGGGGTTAAACCACAACAATGTCGTTTCTGTAAACTCTGTCCTTGCAGATACTCTCATAAGCTCTTCATTTTCTTGGAGTTGACTGAGGGTTGTTGAAAGTCAATGGAAGAAAGGCAGCCTGGAAGTTAACAAGGTCAATGGGGTATGGGAAAACACGTGAGAAATTGGCTTAGACACCAATTATTGCTTCTGTTTGATAGCCTACTGAAGCATCTAGTTACTGAAAACATGTATTATCTAAGGATAGAAGGCACTGAATTATCTGTCCTCCCTGGAGACATAAATGGCATGTTCCATTCAAGATAACATTTTACCGTTGTTGTTCTGAGTGGCTACATTCACCAGACCAACTGGAAGTCTTTTGGCAGAGTATCTGGAATAAGTATCAGGACTTAGTGTGTGTCAGCAGATGTTAGTAGTGTGGCACTCAGCTTTGTCTTAATACTTTGAAAAAAAAAAAAAAAAACAAGATCACTGGACTATCAAACAGCTGTGATTTGAGTCAATGATACATTCTCTCAAAATTTGCAATGTTTGTATCTTACCATGGCTATTAAAGAACTGTTTAATAAGGCTTTTGATAAATAAATACTGTCTTTGAGGACATTATTTATTGTTGTTAGCAAAAGCCAATTCTGATTCTTACTGCAAAATGGTGAGCCTCCCACCTACACAATATCTGTCTAGTGGATAAAATCAGATTTCTTCATTCAGCATAATAACTTAAATAGTTTTTTAAAGCACTAAAAATAAAAACTGGAAGTAAGAAGCATCAGATCAGGAAATAAAAGCATTGTGCTTTATAATATTTGTGATTATGAAAGGCATTCTCACTGGGTTTCATGGCTTATGGCAGGACATTGGTAGGAAGATCTTACTGGCACTGCATGTTTTCCGCATAATTTGAATGCTCACAATTGATCATAAAATGTTAGAAAATGTTCTTGCATCCTGCACACCACACATCCAAGAAAAGGTGTTCTGTCTTACATGTAGTGAACCTGAACTGAGCCTCCTATCTCTAACCTTCTGCAGCTTTGGGAAGATCCTCTGAGGTTCCAGAGTTCTGGCTTGGGCTGCTTCCTCCTACTTAAACTGCTGATTCTGTCTTCAGTTTAAGTAGCATCAAGGGAAAACTCTAGAGAGGAATAAAGCTATGCAAGTATCTTGATATCTTAAAAGTTGCTTTCTTTGTGCTGCGGTCTGTGAATTTATAGCTTTACAGTGATTATTTCAATTCAGTTGCTAATGCAAGGAAGAAAACATTAAATTAAAAGAGATGAGAGAAAAGTGCTTATATTCTTTTCCTGCCTGATGACTGTTGGCTTGAGTTTTTCTGGCTACAGTTGAGTTGAATAATAAAATAAAGTGCGCAGCATTGATTCCAATTCTGCCTCTTCTGTTTTCTGTGTAGTCTGCTTTGGCAGCCCTTGCTTATTTTGTCCAGCATCTGGTGACATCACAAGGTCAGCGTGCATCTTTACCAGAACGTTAAAACAGAAAATAGGTTTGGTTTTGGTTCTTTTCTGAAAGTTCTTCAGTAAACTGAAATGGTAGAAAACACCAAAGAAAAGCCTCTTGTCAGAAACTCCTTCTGCCGTGCCCATTTTCACAATTTAGGGTCATTCTGACTTTGAATGAGATTTTTGACACACGTTAGGCTGTGGCGACTGCAATGCTTTGCTTTCTGAAAATAATTTAAAAGCACACACATTTTATGTCTTTAGTTTCATTTACGTAATAACCAGTGAAAACCAACTTCTATAGCACTTTGTAATCCTTTGTGGATTTTGGGGGGGAATATTTAATTAGATATCAAGAGTATTTCCTAGAAAGGGAAAAGTCAGCCTACTGGTGAGATGGAGAGGCATGCACTCTTCTGCGATATATTTGCGGCTTTAAGGGCCTTTATTAGTGAGAAATCCTATATGCCATACATTAATGCCTGGTATTATTCCATTGATTCACCCACACATTAGCGAACTGCACTTTGGCTTCGGTGTGTTCTATGCTAGATAATCCACTTTTTCAGTAAATCTATTTAAAAATCTCCTTCAGTCTGCAGCACCCTCTCACACTAAAAGTATTCTGGATGGCTGATGATAAGCATGTTTTAGTCTGAGATACCCGTTTCCATTACTCTCTTTTTGATCCTTCTTCCAGTCAAACCTGTGGTTCAATCTCTTACACCCTGCCAGGACAACAAAGGAAAATGGAGAAGAGATGGTCGTCTAGCCTCGCTGAGGTGAAACACCTGTTTCACAAAGGAATACAATTGTGTATTTGCTGCCAAGACACCGTATGCCAATTGCCTGACTTAGGGTAAAATGGAAGAAGGAATTAGTGAGAGCCTGCAGTGCAGATCTCGGAGGTATTTTTGTTCCTCTCACTGCTCTCTCTTTATCTTTTCTTCAGACGGGGCTTTGTCCTTCACGCTATGACAAATTTTTGGCAATGGTTTTGAATACAGATGCAGACAAGTCCTCATGCAATTGTAAGCCTCTGGATTTCTGGGTAATGGTTTTGGGCACTAGCATAACTTCATCGTGTGTGCTCTGCAGGTGAATTCAAACTCCCAGCTAAACTTGTGTCCCATGTTGATTCCGAAGGTGAGCACTGACTACTTGCTTTGTGTTTTACTGACCAGGCACGGCATGTTTGCGTGTGTCCCTCAGCTTGCTGCAATTCTACTCTTCATGCTGTTGTATTACAAGGAGGCAGAAAGTGAAACAGGTTAATAGCTCATAGAACAGACACAGCATATCGAGGGAGAGAGATGTGGACGGGTAACAGATTATATTCCCAGTCCTGATGCAGCAGAAGCTTTATACCCCTAAATTCTCCCCTGCTAGACATTATTCTTTGGTGTATGTGAAGAAAATAAACAGCTTTCTCTTGGCTTTCATCCTTCTTTTGTGTATTTGCTTTGCAGACTTTAGCAGTGGTAGATTAGCATGTTTATACTGTTTGGCCTACCTGTACAAATTTCAGAAGGATTTTCGCTCTCGCTGCTTGCTCTCTGTTGTACCTTCCTAAGAGTCTTTTACTTCTGTGCAGTACAAAATTGGTGGCACAAATATTGTGAAGTGCTGAAGGGCGAAGCTGGCGCAAATATGGACAACACAGACAAATATTAACAAGGATGAAGTCAAACTGATTAAAGAACTTTAGTGTAAAGACTCTGTTTTTCCAGGTTGAGCATTACTGCTGCGTGGAGAAACCTCCACTGCATGTTACTTTCAAAACAAACAAACAAAAAAACCAACCAACCAAACAAAAAAAACCATTCTGGAGGTATTTGTATATTATATGTACCTATATATATAGGTTAAGGGATGTTTTTTTATAATGCTGGGGAATATTCAGCAGGTGAGAAACATCTCTTCAGGAATGGAATGAGAGCATATTAAGGAATTATTAGTTACATAATTTGAGTTTCCTAACTGGTAATTGAACTGTTTCTAAAGTAATAGTCAAGCAAAGAGGACTCTCTATTACGGATGCAGCATTGTCCTCACCTAGTATAGAAAATTGTTTGTTGTATGTACCACAAAGCTATTTCCAGTTCTAAGACAGTGTGTGGTAAAATTTGATTATTTTTTTTAATGATAGCAAGATAGATCTCTAAACTATGTCTTGGCATTTACTCTGTTTTACATGAAATCACCAGAAGTGCTGTGGGATTTTATTCATGATTTAAAATGCATTAGTTGAAAGTTGGCATATAAATTGAGGGTATGCTATAAGATGGTACACAAGGGATGGCAAATTTAGTACCTTTAGAAGGTGAAGCGTTCTGTTCACTTAATTAGTTGAGGAAGGATAAGATAAGTTAGAAAAATGAGCCTAGTAAATCAGAAGTGAATTTTAGTGCAAGTGTCCATCATAAATAAGCAAGAGTAAGCCAGGTTTGGGGTTTTAAGGGTGTTTTGCCTGCATTTTCGATCCCCATGTAATCGATTCATAAATCAGTTAATTACTGTCATGAGACCCAAGGGCAGCAGGAAATTGGGTTCAAATTAAAAATAAAAGGTGGCAATTTGTTTGAAGATTGAAAGTTGAATGTTCAATCGAAGTTTAATCAGAAGTGACCCATTATTTGAAAAGTGGAACATCAATGTCTTTCTAATTTCACAGAATGCTTCATTAAATGAGTATTGAAAAGATGAGGTTAACTGATCGTTCCAAGAGGAGGATGAGACAAAGGGAGGTTTTGGAAGCCCGCTTCCAAATGCTTGTTAGCTTTGTTCATTTCCCTTCTGAAGAGCTCGTAGAGAAAACACACCATTACGCTGGGTATTCAAGGATTATTGGCATGGTCCTTCCTAGATTGTACCGATTGTATGATAAAAACATAGCTTCATATCAGAAGAGCAAATGGTCTTAATCCAGTTGGATAGCTGTCTACCTAAAGAACAATTTACCAAAGGCAATAAAGAGCAGGGAGAAAATTTTCAAAGGCATGACTGGAAGTTGGGCCTCCTACATTTTAGGGTGTCTCACAGTGGTCTGACCTTGAAAAAGTTTTTCTATAACTTGGTATCGTCTTGAGAGCATTCAGCTGCACAGGACATCGAGCGCTCTGCCCGATGTCCAAAGCGAGGGTGGTACGAGTGCCTGACTGGCGGCCGAGGCGGGTGAGGTTTGTTTAGCAAGTGAGTGCGGGAGAGTACGAGGACAGCGACTGTAGCTGCAACTCCTGCTGGGGGTGAACAACATAAAGCAATAATATAGTTGGCTTTAGTGCTCTTTGGATTAGCATGTCTTTTTCTTCGCATGTATTTACTAGAAATTTGCTTAGCAAAGTGCTGTTAAAAAAAATAACCAACGCTCGCTTGTTATTGTGAGCTTGCTGAAAGAATAAATGAGGAGTCTGATTCACTTTCTCGCTGTTGGAAAGTGTTGCTCTTGCTGTTAAATGCTGAGAGGTACTCTCGAAACATCATCTAGACGCATATCTCTGCCATGTGCTCCCTGGGATAAAGAGTGGGCTTCTGTTACTTGGGAAGTTCATGCAGCTTGCTCTGATGAGCTTAGTGCTTGAAAGACAATAAAAGGCAAGAGAAACAGAATATGTTTGCCTTTCTAGTACTTCTTTATGGAGGTCTCTTTTAGGGAAAAAAACCAAGGAACAACAACTGTTTTAAACATTTCCCTTTATAAGTGCAGAGCAAGATGTTTCAGATGTCAGCAAGTTATTTCAGATAGTAATCTTGGATTAACTATTTGCAAGTATTATCTGTCTGTGCACACATATAGAATAACAGAAGTTATCTATAAATATATACAAATATATCAAATTGTAGTCATTTGTTTTATTTCATGTGCACTCCATGGGAAAGGCTTTGTTTTCTGGGCAGAAAGCTTCATTGTGAAAAAATACTCAAGCCTGCTGAAAGCAGTGATTCTGTATGACTCTTCCAAGATCCTAGCAAGCAGGGTCTTGATGCCATCACGAGCAAACTGACTTGCCACTTGTGATGACAAAATGTGTTTTGATTTATTTGCTGATCGTTGCTTACTTACGTTGTGTTCCTTTAAAAGGCAGCAGCAAAGGCTGCCTGTTCACCTTGCCCAGCTGCTGTGGTCTCCACTAGGTTGGCAGCCTCTGGAAGGAGGGTTGATTGCTCAGTGGCTTTCAGAGAAGGAGCATGCTAATCTGGGAGAGTTTCCAGAGCATGGATGTGGCAAAGAAAAAGAGAGAGCAACTGGGCTGCTGTGAGAGGGGGACAGTAATAAAAATAAAAAAAAAACAAACAAACAGACCTTTCAGTACAGAAGGGACTGATGAGAAGAGCAGGGAGCATATTCGTAGTCTGACCACGAGATGGGTAGCAAAAACCCCCTCTTTTCCTGGGGATCCTAGCAGGGGCTGTGCCAAGTTTGTTGCAAAGTGGAAAGTCACTGAAGGGGTGCTGGGCTGAGGAGGAACCTGAAGATAATGACTCCTTGTGCAAAGAAACAACAGGCGAAAGTTATTTACAAAGTGGTTTTTATTTTGTTGTACTTTTGCTTTTTAGTAAAGGCTGTTGTCCGGGCTTCAGTTCTCATAAAACCTAGTTTTAAAGAAAAATAGTTTGGTTTTTTGAGGTGTTTGCCTCCAGGAAGATACCAGGACTGACACACATCAGAGCTCTGACTTGGGGTTCAGTCACACCCCACTCGTGTCATTCAAACACTTAGGACCAAGTATTTCTTTCCATTTAAGTTGTGTAAGAGGAGCAAGTCCTTCTGCTCCATGAAGGCACCTAAATTAAGAGAATGGGTATGAATGTCTACTTTCAGTGTTTGTATCTCTCCCCATTGAGTGCGAGATGAGCGTAGGACGACTGGAATCCTAACCTGTGCTCTGCGGGTGCGTGTCTAGAGTAGGGTGAGATAAAAGCCATTTACATGATGTTTCCCTGCCTTCCAGGCATCTGATCCATCAAGTTTTAGATTCCAGAGAAAGAATATTTGTCTAGATGGAGCGATAATCTGATCTCGTGTTCAGTAATCCAGTTCAGTAATCCTTCCCTTCACTGACTCTCAGTAAGGTACTCAAGAATGAATATAAATAATGTAATTCTTTTTAAGTTATTGATTGCAATTATGTGAATGATGATGAAGAGCGTTAGCACTGCTGTAGCAGAATGACAGAGTTCCTCAACCTCCCCCCAGTCAAATGATACAGCTCTGTAAACTAGTGCGCAAACTTAAAACAAAGATGAATAGGTGTTATGAATAAATCTTGAAGTATGTATTTTATCTTTATAATAAATGACTTTGTGCATCTTCTCCCTGATACCTAAAAAAAAAAAAAAAATAGCTTTCTGAAAGGAAGAATGACTTCATTTATTATTCTGATACTTCTGCGACTAATGATACAACACACAGATGCATCACTGAACACAAAAATTTGTATGTGTCGGTGCTAATTTTTCTTTTTCCTTTTTAGAGAAAGTGGTGGGAGGTTACTACCAGAAATAATCTACAAATGTATGGCAATACTGATAGAACATTGATCATGGAGGCATTCATTTGTAGAAAAAATTAGCAAGCAAACTTACCAGCAATGTAACGTACCGTTTTGAGACATACCTTGCACTGAGTTTTCTTGAGTATGTCTACGAGACATGTCAGACTGTTCAAAGCAGCTTAATTTAGCAGTGAATGTACCAGCTCGGGAGGTGGATTGAGCATCTGTAGGGAACTGCACCTAAGCTGAGTAGCTTTGAGCAGAGCATATTGGTGTATCACATCACTGATACGACTGTGGTGCATTTGTGTCCCGCGCTTGCCCGGGAAGAGAGCTAACAGTGCTGTGCCCAGCTGAGGACTGGCTCTTGCATCCATGCGATGTACTGCAGTCCGCAGCACAAACATAACTCCGATTCAGCAGGCATATATCGATACCACCATTTTATCCCCCAGGGGTATGTGTGAGTAAGATACTTTATATTGTTTGTTTTGAGGAAGAGGTAGGGTTTTTTCTCTGCTTCTCTTTAACTTCTTTTGTTTGAATTGAAGTTAACAGCTCTTTTAGTTAAAGTAGTGTTTTTCTTCAGTCTTTGTATGGCTTAGAACCCAGCGTGCGAAAGAGCAAAGCTCAGTCACATCAGGAGAGGCTGTACAAGCCAGAACAAAGCATCTAAATTGTTTGTCTCTCTCGTTTGCTCACTTCCTGAGGTTTAAAACAATAAACCCCACAGAGTGTTTTTAACAAGTGAAAAGGTAGTGGAGTGCCAGCCTTACAAATCAGTCCTGTTAAAGCTCAGATTGGTTTTAGGATTTTTTAACCAATGCTTTATTTGGCCACTGCTCAGCGTGTGATCTCTGAATGCAGACAACTTTATGGCTGTTGAAGAATGCGTTGGACATCATTACCAGGTTTAATGCCCCTAAAGAGGGGCTTCACTTCTTGCGAGTACAGAGTCTGAGTCTTTTTTGGAGTACAAGGACAGAAGCTGTTGAAGATCAGTATATATCAAGAGGAGGAAACTGAAGAAATATTAGTCTAGTAGATATGGGAAGCTGGCATTTGAAAAGAACATGCTTCCAGAACACTGTCAATATTGCCTCACAGTCTGGGAGATAAACTAAACCAGAAAAATTATTCATCTTAAATACGGGACCGTGGGCTTCTGTGAATTTTATTTGAAATTCAATGTGAAAAGACTCTAGACATTTTTCAAAATTGTTTTCATAGAGGTGTAATCATCGTATAATCTCATGATGATTTAGGCATTTCTGAGCCAGGGATATTGTCAGCTTCTTATTGCTGCTAGTACTATTTTATATGTAAATTCATAGAACATAAAAATTGCACTCAGAATTGGGGTACTCTCTTACTGGGTCCTATGTAAAGCTCCAGAACTAGCATATATAAAATGTTATGATTATGAATCTGGCAAAATATATTCATTTCATGAGTCACACTCCTCTGCTTAACCTTTCTTAATGAATACGTTTCCTTATATTCTTATTACTGTCCCTTTCCAGAAAAAAAACAGTGACATTAAGAGACACATGCAAAATGTTAGTTCTAGGACTAGCCTAACTTAAGCTGAAACTGGATGCTTCCCTAGAGATTCTGCCAGGGCTGTCAAAGAAAGGACAAGACTAGCTTCCCAGCACTCAGATGCAAAGACATGCTCCAAGGAAGTATGTTAGTGAGAGGCTTCAGTCCCTCCGCCGTCCCCAATCCATCCCTCTGGTAAGCCCGTCTGTGACTCTGTGTGGCACACAGTGCATTGCACACTAAATACAAAATACAATAGAGGACCCGAGGATATTCTAGCTAAACACAATCATGTGTTTAGGTGCTGGCATCCAAAATTAAAATCAAAACCAAAACCCAGAATAAGATTCATGGATAAGGAAAGATTTGGGCCTTCCAAAAGGAGTTACAAAATATTGTGATGCTGAACTTAGTTGCCTAGAGCTAACCAGAGTTTGGCAGAGGGCTTGAGATGAACTTTTGCTCCTCTTCAGGACATAGGTAAATGCAGTGGATGCATCTCTGGTTATTTGTGCATCAGTGTTCACTTTGAAGAGTATGTGTAAAAGAGCTGCTCATAGCTAGTACGTTTTAGAATGGCATGATACTCATGCGCTGTCACATCCTCCTGCTGGTCTCTGAAATCACTTTGTTCATAGGTTCTGTGCTTTTGTACTGAACTCATTGCTGTTGGCGAACAGCGAGTGTATTCAAAGTGTGCTTACCAAATCGAGCATCTCGGTCCGTCAAGGTGCACCTCTACACCTGTTTTTATACCAGGTGGGGATTAGGTGGGCACTAGGCTCCTAGCTTTTCCAAGAGGGACAGTTCAGGTCATGCCTAAAGAGCAGAAGTAGAGGCACTCCACAGAATCAAGGATAATTTTAGGATATATGTCTCAGGAGTTACAGGGATGTAGAAGACGACTTTTCTGGGTAGTTCCTGGGTTATTATACCAGGTTCAGGAACATAGGTTTAAAATAATTCCCGTTTTAGGCATCTGTGCAGCTTTGAGGCTTGGGGTTTTGTTTTGCATTGTTTGCCTTTTTTTCAGTCCAACCTGGGTATCAGTTTGTTGTTTCCTTGTGACAGCAAATATGCAGCCTAACTTCTTGCTTTCTTACAGTACAAGAAGAGGCGAACATCTTGTACAACTAACATATTAAGATTGCCTGGTGTTAAAAAGAGGGGTCAACCTAAAGGATATAATTCTAGGGAATTGACCAAAACCCCATATTATGAAGATGGTATTACTGTATACAGAAGTAGGATGGCTGCAGAAGATAAAAGTATATCTTTGATTATTGTGTTTACCTTTCTTCCAAAGACTAAATCATAACGTATTTAATAAAATGTCTGATTGCTGCCTAGCTCAGAATGAAACCTCTGTGGATATTTTTTCTCCCTCTAGGCAAAATTTTTAGCTGCTTTGGGAAGCATAATTACAAAGACAACTGCCATTCCAGAAATAAAGTCATAAGACTCCGGGTTTTTTGCCTCTTTCGGGGACTTGGAATCAGTTAATTAGATCAGTGAAATAAGTTCTAATAATCGGCAAAACTTAAGAACAGTTTGAAGAGTTTTTCAGTCTCTGAACAAATCCAATAAGCATTTGAAGGAGGAAGTCAATGTGGAGTCCTAAAAGGCTTCTTATTTCTTTCTCGCAGGATTCTAGCTTTCTCTCCGAAGCCCTTTTTCCTGTACATACAACAAAAACTGAAGAGCTGGATCCCTCCTTCAGCCTGCACGAGACCATTGCAAAGGTAACAGAAATGGAGATCTCATTTACACAAACTTTCTTTCACATGGCCAAATTTGAATTTGTTAATAATTCAGAAAGATAATCTGTTTTTTCCTGTGAATGCTTTGAATGTAGTTAAAAGTTGTGGAGTTTTTTTTCATTTTGGAGTTTTCTTCATTTTCACTGTGGAGTTCTTTTCATTGATCTTCACCTTTGGAATAGCCTTTTCTGTGATATTGGTCAACTTGTGCGATCAAAACACTTCTATGTGGAAATGCTTAATGTTGAAGAATTTTCACCAGAAGGTGGGTATGTCTAGGTTTGCTTTATTAACAACTCAGAGTTGGGCCATCACCTCAGTGAGTGGCAGCCAAGTTTTGCAATTGTCACCTTATATATATTCCTATAACAATTACATGGTTATACAATTACACGATTATCAAAGTCCACCTGCGTTCCCGCTGCATTAACAATTCTTCATTTTTCTGGTCGGCAGACAGTTCTTGATTTCCCATCGGTAAACCGATTCTTTGCGTTCCGTTTCAGTTCCTGTGTATCGGCCACGTAGACGCCTTCAATCACTGGTCCGATGCAAGATCATAAAAGTCATTTATTTTCCTCCAAGTTTTACAATGATCTATTTAAAACCGCCTTCAAATTCTAAGAATCAGGCCGCTTAACTTGTATTGTGAATGCTTACCCTACCCCTATTCTCATCTAAGGTCTACATCAATTAAAATGTCATAATCAAATGTTCAATTATTCATCTTTCCTTACTACATCTATCTTTATCTACTGATTAACTCGGCTGGTGATTAATCCAGCCATGGGATAGGACTCCAGCCATGGGATAGGACTATACAGGGACAAAATGAGCAGTGTAGCATGGACGTAGATTAATAGAAAACTCCTGTAGTTATACAATTCATGTAATTTATCTTTTTCTAAATAACTATTCTTAAATACACAATAATATTCAAAGCCTCAATTAACTATTTCTTAACACTTAATTTTATGTAATTCAATTGTATTTTGCATGGTTCACAGTAACTTATTGGCACGAGTGCAGGGCATTGATGGCAGGAATAATGAGTTTGTTGCTGTTAATTTTGTCAGCGAAGAGGGCACCTTCACATGCACAGATGCTGGTTTTACGAGCTGTCACAGTGTGCTCCCATGGGAGGAAGGGGTGGCCATCCCATGGTTCTGGAGAGTGCTCTACAGAGGGGACACTCCCAAAGTTAATGCGTTCTGACTCCCCTCTTCTCGCTCCAATGTAATACTCCCTCCGTGTTATTTATTACTACAGTTAAAATTACTCCTTGCTCGAAAGTGCCCTTTCTTCACTCTGTCCGCTAGGAAGCTCTATTTCTACAGAGAGACATGACTGCAAATGAGTCTGACTTAATCGATTCATACCTTCTTAGAATAGGATTTCTTATAAACCAGAGCTATGTAGACCTCACAAACAGATTTCTTTGTTTATTCGGAGCTACTTCTTTTGGAAAAGCAGCTGCTGTTGAAACATTTCTTTTGGCAACAACAAAAATAAATTCACAAAGATCAGCAATGTGCAGATTTAGCATGTAGGCGGATCAGCATCTTTGGCAAAATAGACAGTGACTGATCTGAGGGGTTTTAGGGGTTTTCTTGTTTGTTTGTTTGCCTTTTTTTTAAAAAAAAAGCACATATTCCTAGAGATTCTTTTGAAGCTTGGCAGAGTCTGACAGTTAAGGAACAATCAGAAGACAAGAGTCTTCTCTGAAGCCCTTTTAATGGAACTGATGGTTTTTAAGCCATCCTTGTTGCCAAAGTGACTGAAAAGATTCACCAAATTTCTTCCCAAAGACTGAGGGAAGTAGGTACGTTATTATTTACTGCGTAATTAATTTATGATTTACTAATTAGCGTGTGATGGGCTATGTGTAATCTGAATAATCTGTATTTTAGTACTTGCTCTATAATGTTGACTAACACAGGAAAATGTTTATTAGTTGACTTGAAGCATTTGATACTGTTGAAATCGTTACAAATTATTTTAAGTAGGTTCGTTGAGCATTACAATTTTCTTGATAAAGCTTGATGAAGATTGCACTAGGATACGACTATATTTCCATTTTGCTTTTCAGACTGTAGCCCAGGATGCTTTTCTAAAGATGAATAATATAAGCAGCAGTGGAGTGAGATCCTCAGCTGGTGATTGTGTTATCTTTAGCTTAGCTTAATTGATCTTAAAGTAGTTTCTGAACAGCTTGAACAGCAACAGTTTTCTAAATTTCATCTATTGCTTACTCTTCTTTATAGTTAGATAACGGTGGCGTTACCTCTTGGTTCCCTCCGCCCCCCCCTCCACCTTTTTCTCACAGTAACTAAGCCAGCCGTCGTCCTTCCCCTCTCCTGCCAGATGGGCTTTCCTTTGCCCCTCCCTTTATCCTAGCGCTTGTCATCTCTTCCAGTTTGAAAGCATTTTCTTGGGGTGAGTGTCCAGAAATGTATGCAGTGTTTTTATACAAGGCCTTAATATGGCTTTGTGTGGTAACATTTATCCAGCTTCATACTTGAGGTGACCTCGTAGCACCTTTCCTTGGTAAGATCTTCTTTCAGCCCTACATTTGATTCTAGTGGCTGCGTGTTAGTGCAGACAAGCTGCTGCATGTGTCCTCTGAATTCTGAAGAGTCATCTCATTTTAGAAATCTTCTTTTTTAAACTGACATTGCTTTCCATGCTTTGGGCAATTGGAAGGTTGCTGGGGCTTTGGTGGTGGTGGTGGTTTTTCCTGTCTCCATTATCGAAACTCTACATACGTCCTCTCTATACTGCACACATACCGATTCTCAATGGGAGCCCTTTAAGGGGGGGAAGCTAAATGAAGTTTTGTTTCTTCAAAAAGAAAACACACATATCAATTTAGCTTTAACAAAAACATCTATAATTACTAAAAGAGAGGAAATTCAAGTCACATGGAGATACAAATCTTTTAAACAATACCTGCTGTACCCCGTTCCATTGATCAGCTCTCCATGGTCAATGTATGAGTGCTAGCAGAATTCTGCGTATTGTGCTGTGCACATGAATGATAGATGATGCCTGGTGCTTCGATGTTTTTTGCTTCTAGTAAAAAGTGGATTATTAAAAATATTTTTTTGCATTTATCAGTTGTATATGCCTGATGGCTGTCTTTGAGCTGGCATAGGTAAAAATAAATCAAATACTTTTTTATTTGAGTAGAGAGAGAAGTGGATAAAAATACAGGAATGTTATATATCCTGAAATACCATTTCATCTGTATCTTTGAAAACACAGTTTTGTTGACTTTTATAAGCAAGCTAAAAGGAAAAACTTTTATTTGGACTTCTATGTTGCAAAAGCAAGTTGTATTCATGAGACTACAGAAATTCTGATGCAATTCTCTGAACACCTCGGAAACCTTACGGTTTGAGTGATCAAGACATAGTTTCGTACCAAAATCTTTAAAGTATTATGTGGATATGGGATTTAGAGGAAATGCTCTAAATTTATTTAGTTAACCTATCATTCTTATATACTATTCCTTAATCTGAAATCTTCATATTTTCATTGTGGTACTCTGAACAGATGAGGCCAAGTTATATCTTCAAAAGATTAGAAATCTCTAGCTTTCTATTAAATCACTTGTATTTGCAAAACCAATCCATAGTGAGAAGTTAGCTTGTAGTTAGTCTTTACACTCCTCAGTTGGAAATTAATGCTCCTCAAGAGGTACGTGCCAACTGACTGTGTATGCTCCCTTGCAAGTAAAACAGGTATCGTAACTGCTTCAGAAATTTTAATTTTTAATTTCAATAGGCTTTTCACACAGAACTGGTTTTTATGTTAAAAGAAATTTAATATTCAAATATAATAAATTCAAAATTTTAAATTTTAATTGGCTTTTTTCCCTCAGAAATGTTTTATGAAAATATTTGAAACTGTAGCTTTTTATTCTTATTTGAGACCAAACGTATTTTTAGTAATCTTAAAATTTTTCACACAATGAAAATGCCGTATTCCGACCTGCTTTATTCAGATACATATCTGGTTATTTTACCACTATTTATCCAAATCCTTGTTTACAGAACTAGAGTAGTACAAAACACTGTTAGTCAGCTATAATGGCTTTAAAGACTATAAAAATCTTTGTCATTTATCAAGTTTTTCATGATATTAGATTATAGAAGTTCAAATTGCAGGAAGTTCAAGTTGAGGAAAGACCTGTGAGGGTTTGGAGACGCAAATCTTGGAAAATGAATCAGAAAAATTGTGGGTCCATAGTTGGTAGCTTATTGTTGTCTGAAGGTAAGCAGCATTCTGCCGTATCGGAACTAAGGATTCTGTGATCTTTAGAGGCCTGGTACAAGCTAAGGCCTAGACCCAGGACATCATGTGCTGTGTTCATGTATTAATGCAATTCCTTCTATTTCAGTGATTGCTAATTTGACTATAGTATCCACGTTCAATAAATAATTAATTTTTAACAATAATATTTGCTTCCCTTAATAATCCTTGTATTTTCTTTCCCTTGGCAAATCTCAATGGCCAAATAAAACTGCTTAAAGAGGCAAAAAAATTGTTAAACTTCACAGCACTGAAAAAATCTATTTTCCATATGTAGAAGCATGTATTTTGCAGCTGCTTATGTGAGAGACTTTGTGTTTAAAATTACAGTCTCGCTTCCTTTAGCGACCAGCTGAGACCTGATCTGAATGACTCTGCATCTATTGGAACATGCACGGTAATTGGTATTTTTGAGACACAGTCGGTAGATATTTCTTGAAGCTATACTTACTTTATCATATCAAATTGAGGTATGGAAACTGAGAAAATGTTGAATTCAATGCAAGAAGGCATCCTGGTGCTGGACAGTGATTATTGTAAAAGGAATATTTACTTTACTAAATCAAGATTTATTCATTCAGACCGGGCAGTGATGATGTTACAGAGTTGAGCTATCTGGAGAAAAAATTGAAATATCTGAAAAAAGCAAATGTTAAGAAATAATATCTATTGCCAAGTTTCTTATGTATCGATGGTTTTATAGTGAAGGAGGGTTTGACCTGATTTGGGTCTTTTTTGTATATTCAAGAGTATTAGATATGGACAAACCAATTTATCCAAGCTGATTTATTCCAGAAGTAGTTTATGTTACTGCTTGGTTGACGCATAGCCTCCAGAGTATGAATAGCCTCGCTAGATAAGAATGAAATTCCATTTGGTGCAAAAGTCTACGACTGGTAGTACCAAGTAGTAGATTCTTGGGGAATAAATATATAAAATGAGGGAATCACAGCACGGTTCTTCGTTGGTGTACTTCCCCACTCACTGTCAATTGGCAGTGCAATGGCTCTTAGGCTCATAATCCCACCTCTGCAGCAATCGCCAGCTCTGTTACGTGTGTAGTTATCGATGCCCTTTTTGAATTCATTTGCATTCTGACTTCCGTAACATCCCATAGCAACATTTCCCATAATTGCATCCCCCTGCCCCTTACTTAAAACTTGCTGCTTGTTTATCTCGTTGGGTGTTTTTGTCTTTGGTAAGAGAAATAATAAACAAACATGCTCCAATTACTTTTCAATACCAGTTGCTTTCCTTTCTAAACTGTGTTGTGTCTGGGTGTAGTAACCAGTTTGAGCTGTCCTCATAGGTCAGTCACTCCTGCCTAATAATATGTTACCTCTGTACTTGCGTGGTTCTGTGGCAGCTGTTTTGCTTTAAGGTAATTAGAACTATGTACCATATTCCACATGTTGGATCTCTGTGGATGTATAGAGTCTCTATGATATTTTCTTCTCTAATCCTTCCTCAATAACCTTCAACATCCTGTTGGTCTTTCAGGCTGCTGTTATCCATTAACTGTTCATGATGACTTGGATATTTCTGTCTTCAGTGATACGAGCTAATTCATACGTCCTGGTTGCCTGTGTATATTCATAGGTTGTTTTCTCCCATGTGCATCGCTTCATGTTTTCCAACGAGCCTGCCATTTTTCAGCCTAGTGCTGAAATACTGTGGGGTGCAGGTCAAGAAGGACACAAAGAATGAGCATCTTTCAGTCTTGGTAGCAGAAGCGTGCTTAGCGTTCAGTTTGATGAAACTCATTTGCCACTGCATGTCACTCGCAGCGTGCTTTGCTTGAGTGCCCGCTGAAGCTGCTGGAAAAGCTGATGCTGGTTTTGGCAGGAAATTATTTGAGGCCCTTCATCTCTCTGAGGGAAATAGGGCTTTAATGAATTTTTTTCAGTGTGAATGGCTTGATACTCAGTAACAATGGAAGAATTGCAACATAATTTTTTACATGAGGTTCGGTGTAAGAACAAATAATCACCTAATTGTGGCTTGTGCTCTCTGAAGACAGTAGATACCTTAATTTCATGAAGACTTTGAAAAGGAGGAGATTGCTGAATGCAGCAGGTAAAATGAATGAGAAATGTGCAGCTATTAAGGAGACAGACCTGTAATCCGAGTGCTTAGAAGATCTAATTTGTCAGAACATTTGTCAGATCAATTTATCTTAGATCTTGGCACTTTAAAGGTGGATTTAGAGTAGATTGCTGCAAGGCCCAGGCTGATCTGAAAGATTCAGGGAAGAAAGAGGAATATGTAGGCTTCCTAGTGGTGAAGAACCAAGACATTCATTACAGCAGCGTGTTGCAGTACGAAATTCAGTGGTACCTTAAGTGAGATTTGCAGACCTTGTAATTTCAAGTGTGTTTTGTAATACATACATGGGGTATTGAAATGGAGAAATGCGTGCCTGTGTGGCACAGAATGGATTTTCCCATCAGACCAGAAGAAGTCAGGTGAAACTCCACTGTTATCAAACGCATGCTCAGAAAAGCATGCGCTATTTTTCAATAAGTTCCATCAGTGTTACTCAGCACAGCGTTTCCTGGTAACGAGTCAATCGGAGTTACTAACAAGTTCGAAAATACTTCTGTGTTATGAGGTGTGCGCGCTAGAGTAGCCTAATAAGGCTCGGCTGATGCAGTTCTAAAAGCTTTAGTGGCAGGCCCCCAACGGGGAGGGCCACTGGAGCCAGTGTCAGCCATGGAAGCATAATCATCTTTTATTGATTTTTACTTTGGCAGGCACCAAAGTGTTGAAAGGTATGCCAGAGTGACATAATTGGGCTTATGATGAGTTATGGGTGCTGACAGATAACTCTTGAGCAAATTATTAGTGATCTGATTATTCTACGCTTCAATTACGGAGCTGCATAAAGTAGAGCTAACTACCGTAAGCAATTAACTTCTAAACATTAAACCATAGGGAAGAGTGTTTCCATTTCTAGGGGAAACAAGGGGGGTTTTGTGTAACATACTGCAGGATTTCCATTTTTGTATAAATATAAGCACTTCCAAGAATATGGCAGGCAGATTCTTTTCTTGAAGTAAATGGAATGAAAAGTATTGGACTGCAGGACCGTCGGTAAATGAAATTCACATTTTGACCACAGATAAGGAACAGCGCAGGAAAGTTGATTTGAGGAATTCTGTAGCAGGACCATACTGTTCTGTTCCTTCGAAGCATGGGAGGGATATATATTCCCATTTACCCATTGTCTAGTCCCGTTAATTCCCTAATACAAGCATAGGGAATACCCGTTCGTCTTGGCAATGCAATGATATCCATAATTTTGGTAGTTGCTTTCTCTGTAATCTCCCTAAAAATCAAAGTCTGTGGTTTGGTGCATGCTACCTCTGCCTAAATATTTGCCTCTTCCTGCATGGTGTCTGTGAATGAGCTCTTTTTTTTGTATGCTTCTGTACTGCAAAAGCTAAAAATAACTATGGATATGTGTATATAACTGATATACGAGATTGCCATAAATTATTGAAATATTAAATTTATGAAACATAAGATAATACAACATATCTAAATTAACATGAATGCGACAAACCCTTACAATCCCAAAGATGGAGTGCAGATTTTGAATCAGTAGAATAATACTGTGAAGAACAGTATTAATGCTGTTTCCTGCCAGAGTTCAAAATGAAAGCAAAATCTCATTGTAGTCAACCAGCTTGAAATTTCTTTGCATTTCATTGAAGCGCCTGTTGTAGTTTTGGCAGGGGTGCAATCCCCCTAATATCAAATGGAGACACTTTCACAAACCGTGGACAGCACGTCTGTGTTGCAAAGTTTTACCAGAAACATTTCTGCCAGCACGTTATTACCGGCGTAGCTGTTTCAGCAGAGTGCATTCGCAGTCATGTGTCGCTCCCACTACAGCATGCCCTTTTTGGTATCAGATTGCTCTTGATAAAGCTGTGTGGCCTTGTGCTTAGGCGTCCCGCTGGCCTCTGCATCAAGGCAGCTGTACATCTAGATTTCCATGATGATGCATCTTCCGTTTTCATTTAAAAATTTCTTCTATGTAGAACTAGAGGGTTCGGCAGAATTGTTTAAGATTTCCAAACAGCAGAGACAGAATATCACTCCAGTCAGAGTTAGAGCACGTGCGCCAAAGTGCTTGTATGGGGCACGCAGAACAAATCTGAAATCTGCAGAAAGCAAAAGTCTGATGCACCCAAGAACATTGCGTAGCCAAGGCAGCCCGGTAAAGCCTTTATCCTTGCAAGGCCCCGGCAGATAGATGGCAGCCTTCCCCCACGTCACTGTGTGGTATGCTAACTGGCAATTTTTGCTGCATGCCATGATTTCCATCATGGAAATGTGACACTTTGGAGTGTCCATTTTCACAGGTAATTTCTCCAGTTAACTTCCTCAGCGTTGCATTCTTTTTGATGTAATTTTTGAAGTGCCTGTCTTCGATCATGTATGCCAGACTTTCGCATCATTTCTCAGTCTCTTCATCTTCATACCTCCGAAGACATGAGCTCTGCACAGACCAGCAGAACTCTCATGTCTTTTTAAAGACAAATTATGTTATGATTTGGTACTTGCAAAACAAATTACCCAAGCCTCCAGCCACCAGACAGGAATACTGACCAGGGGCAGGTGACAGATGCTGAATGAAGTTAACATAACAGAAGCACAAATCTCAGTGTATGAAGTGAGAACCAAGCTGGGGGACCTGATTGATATCCACATTTGAGACAATCTGCTGTTGATACTGAATTTTTAGATGTGAAGTTTTGCCTTGTTTTGAAGACATCAGGGTAGTCTGCAGTACCATTTGCATGCTCTGGCACACATAAAAGCATCTGCGTGGGGTTTTTTGCCTGAGAGATTGCAGGATGACTTTGGTGAATCTCTTGATTTTTCTGTTTGTCCTCCCACAACTGGCAGCAATTCCTGGTGTTTCAGCAGATCTCATCTGCTGTAAGGTGATGTAGCAGAAAGGCAAATTTTGTTAGCAAAACATGATAACGTAGGTGCAGCATGATGCGCCAATTGCCAGGTAGTCTCTTCATAACTGAAACGACTTGCTTTGCTTTGCTGATCAGCCTCTCGCATACTGGTTCTGAGCGTCTTACTGGTATTTATGGTTTAATGGTATTTGAGATGTACAAAGCAGAACTACGTTGTCTGTGATGACAGTCTGAGTGAATTCGCACAAAATCAAACTTGTCTGGATTTTTCTGCAAAGCAGCACAGGCATATTTCACAGAAGCGGTTTGATTTAGCACATATTTTCTTAAGCACACAAGTGAGAGTTTTTGTTTCACCTTTAGCCTTCTTGCATGAAGGAACATATAATCCAGTTCAAGCAGAGGGTAAATACAAACCTGCTGAAAACTCCCTTCTGACAGCGTGTATTTTATTCTGTACTATTGTCAGCGGCAATAAAAACAAGAGCAAATCTGGTGATATAAACTGGCACAGTAACTTCGGAGATGCTGTAGGAATTGTGGACAGGGAAGTAACAGCATTCAGAGACAAAAAAGCCTGTCTGGGGATTTTCTCAGCGTTAGATGTGAAAGAGGTGACTTTGCTGGTGTTCCAACAGACAGTCATACTGTGTTTGGCCAGACAGCACATTCTCTGTCTGCTCTGCCTAGTTAGGGTAGGTATGCTTGGAATTTTTCAGTACTACTTTGTTTCTAAAAGCAAGTAGCCTCAAGGACTCTTGCACTTTATGCTTGAACTCTGATGGATGAAGACTAGGTAATAAAAATAAGTTGAAATTGCAGAACCACTGGTAAAAATTGGATGAACCAGCTGCGCTGTCCAACACAGCTTCACTTGGTTCAGTCAGGTATTAGAAAACAACCCTGTTCCCCTACCTCCCTGAAATTTTCCACATCTTCCCTGCTAACAACTCCTTCAAAATGGAAGAAGCGTTACAGGACAGAACTAATTCCATTTTCTCCTGTGCCATTTATTCGTGAAGTCGTGGAAAGATGTCAAGACTCGCGTATTCCAAGGTTGTTTCTGGGCTTCCTTTTGCGTGGCTGGATTTTAACGTTTTCAGCTTAGAGAACTCTGACAACTATGAAAATATCAAAATAACCAGGAAACTGTGGCTCCAATAACAAAGAGAAGCTGAATGAACAGGAAAACGTAGCCATCATTAGTAGCGTGGTTTGTGTAGAAACCATTCTCATGGATTGTCTGTGTACAGCCCTAACGGCTCAGTTCCCTGACTGCCAGGAGAGAAGTAGTTCTACATTCCTTAAATCTTTTTGCTATTGCAGCAAGACTATATGTTCTTTAAAAAATTAACATTGGCTTCTGTCAGAATGTTTCTCAACCAGATTGCTGTTTAGAACCACACTGTTCCTGAATTCCTCTTTTAGACCTAAATTTTACTCAGTTGCGCTCAAGATTTGTCTGCCACCTGCCAGGGAAAAAGGAAAAAATATTGCATCATTGTTCAAGCCAGAGTTGCAATGTAAGTGAAGTAAGCAAATACACGTCAACTCCATCTGATCCAGTCAAAACACCAGATAAACATAAAAGTTCATACATAATGTACTGTTTAAAATCTTATGATAGAAACCCAAGGTTGGTGGTGTTTGTACATCTTATGGAAGACATCTTTTTACTCCAGATTACAGCAGTCTGACTAAACAAAAGAAGATAAGGTAGGAATGAGAGGAAGCATTGTTTAATCCCCATTTATATGTGAGAAAATGAAATACCATGGGTCAAAAATGGTATTTATAACAACTGAGCAACTACTTCATCTTCTCCCCTGAATTCAGCATTAACTTGCAGAATCTGGTGATGTGTCTGACACTGTAGACAAAGGCTGGGGCATATTTCAAAGCTGAAGCTAGATTCCTGAAGTTGGAGTTTAGCACGTGTTTGGGATTTGCTGGAATTTCCACTACCCGTTGTGACCAGCTGGGCAGCTCTCTCCTACGTCCTGAAGCCATGCGAGTGCCCGTGTTAGTGGGACATCCCTGGCTTGGGAAGAGGTGGCATTGCCTGTGGCAGTGCCTTCATTTACAGTGCTTTATTTTGGTTGTGTTGCGATTTGTAATTCAGCTGCACCTCTGGCTGGTTACCGAGTGCCACGCTGGTGACAGGCTCTCAGCGAAGATGCTCCTGACAGATGCCTTACTTTTTGGTTTTTTCTGGTGGTTGATGAGCATGCCGGTACAAAGCCACTGCATATTTATTGCACAAGTCAAATGATTGTTTCCAATTTGTCCAATAGTGGCTTTGTACTGAGTGACGGGAAAATTTATTTTATATCCATTGCTTTATTTCAAAAATGTAAGTTTGTTATGAGGGCTATCGAATAATTGGACATATGTATGCATTTTTTAAGGAATGTCAACACGTATGTTTATATACAACCACTGAAATCCAACAACTGAAAAAACAAATCTAAAGCTCGCTACTCTAATAGGTAGGAATATGCCTGGGGTTATTTGAATTTTCCCCTATGTTTCCTACTGTCCTATACTTCACACACTCAGTTACTGAATTTATCGGAGTATAATTTTATTAATCCATTCTTTAGCATCCGTACTACCGTAGGCATTTGTTATCGGTTAACAAATACTTTGTCTGACAAAGATTCAATCTTTATTCTTGGCATACCTGTACTGAATTTGGTGGCTGTGCAAGGAAGAGGAGTTTTTCTTTAAACAGACACTAGCATTCTAGAGGAATAGTTCCTCTGGGTACTCTAAAAGTATCTTGTCTGGTGTATTAGCTCGCTGTATTAGCTCTTTTCTGTCTTCAGATCTTTAGACAAAGATGTCAGATCAGACAGTCCTTTCCCCAGAGTGCGCCTCTTAAAACACTAAGTTTCTACTAACAATAATGTAGTAATGACTCGTTTTTTCTTTTTTTTAATTTAACATAATCCAATTTGCATATGAGTAAATATGAGGTAAAGTCAGTGGAACTTAAGTGTCTGCCTAAGTGCTTTTTAACAAGAGATGGAAATAGCTGCTTAAGTACTATGAATGAATTAATTGGTTTTGCAAACAACTTGCAGAAATACCTGGGAAATACAGCTGCTAAGATGTATGTTTATTTGTTCATTTTATTTTTTAGACCATGCTTATAACTTCCTTTGGTGTACAGTTGCACAATGTATTATTGACATGTTTTGTCTTTTTTATTTTATTGTGTGACATAACTACAAACACATCAGAACTTTACAGATGCTGAAGTTTCCTTCACGAGCTCAGTCCTGAATTCAAAACCAGATTTTCAAGAGTTTGGTTTCCCTTAAGGAATTTTAAAATGTCAGATTTTCCCAGGAGGCTTAGCCCAATCCACAGCGGTTTAAATCTTGTCTTTAAATGTCAACACCTATTTTAGCATCAAACTGATAGCTGAACTCTGCTGGAACCGTGCTCTTGGTGCCAGGCATTTCTTGGGATCGCAGCCATCCAGAGAGGGGAGTATAAGACCAAAGTTAAACATCTACAGAGTGGATAAGGAGAAATGTGTGTCCTGGGAAAAAAGCTCCTAAGAACCAACCCATTATGCTCTGAGTTGGGGGATGCCTGCAGGAACCTAACAGTAAAAATGAAGCACAGACTTAGGTCTGAATAAAAATTGTACTCTTTTCTTGAGCATTGGAGCCTGAACAAGGGCTATTTGCTGGAGCAGCCTTTTTGGAATGGGGAGCTATAACTCTGCTGCAAAGCACAGACCCGCTAGGAATTACCTGTGTTCTACATCAACACTGCTTAACATAAAAACCTTACGCATTGTGGAAGCCAGGACTGCCACTTATCACACTAATTGGTAGGATACAAATACACGCTCTTCTTTTTTCGCTCTTCTGTTTCCAGAATCAGTGAAACTCGGATTCTTTGCTGCATCTTCACTCTTAGGGATGTATGATACATGTGCCTTAGCCTAGACACACTCTAGGATACTTTGGGGTAATGGAAGTTGCAGATTTGAGTTCTTCAAGCCATAGATGGAAAGAAACTGGTCGAAAGGTTATACAGGCTTGAATATATAGAGAAAGGTACTTCTATAAATCCTTCTAAATACTTGTCAGGTTAGGTGTAGAATTTCTATTAAAAAGACTTGTTAAATTTTTGGAAGGTTAGCCCTTAATTACTGGTCAAGAGCCAAAATAAACAGCCGGAACTTCCGATTTCAATAAGCTGCACCATGAAATTCCCTACCTGCATTCTACAGTCAGTGTGGCAGTCATAGGAGTGACTGGGCCTGTTTCAAAGGCCCTACTCTTTGATGCCTTCATTGCAGATGTGCTGTGAAAATCTGCTTCCAGTGCCAGATAATCTTTATTTGAAATTCTTGTTTGAATCGTTTGTAACTCTGGTTGTATTTGAGAAACCTGATGTACTCTCGGTGATAAAAATCTTAAAAGATGTTTTTGTAACATACTCCGGTCTATGAAACTGGAGTTAGCTCTTGTCCTGTGTTTTCTTTTGTTCTGTCTCCTAATATGTTGATATGCATGTGTTTAAATCAGATATAACTGCAAAAGTACAATTATATCTTTTCTAATAGATCTCCTAAAATGAAGGACAGCAAAACTAGCATGAATAAAGACTGTCTTTTCAAATACAATTGGATAATGCAAAGAAATTTCATAAAGTATAAAAGTTGTGAGACAAAACTAGTGAATACTTAAAAAAAAATTATGATGAGTCAAAAAAGAATATAAGCTAAAGGTATTACAAAATCCCAGGAGGAACATCTTGTTTGTTGATCTGTTTTTATTACAAGCATGGCCAGTAACAATAAATAAATACTGCCAGTCTGCTGAGACGCTCTCACATTAAAGCAGCTTAGACCAATTAACATTAGGCTAAGAATAGGTGATCAGCCTTAAGCTAGAATTACAAAATTAGCAGAAGTGTCTTTCAGAGAATTGTGGACTGAAGATCCTATATCAGAAACAGCGGGGATGGTTAAACTAACTGTTTCTTCTTATTTCAGCATGTACAAGGGCAGAGATCGTCTTGGAATAACATCAGGGAGTTTGGGTGTACGATCTGTTCAGCCCCTGCGAGAAGAGAAGGGTTCTGTTAAGCAGTGACTATGAGTAGGGAACACTGTCTGTCTCCCTGTTTCACCTCTGTGAGCCTGAAACCAGATCTTAGTTCAATTGTGTTATAAAAGCAGTTAATCCTCTGCCCCAGACAGTAAGTGCTAACCACATTGAAAGAGTTTAGTCTAAGCATGTAGTTCAGGAAAGCAAAACCCACCTTCTTGAGTGCATTCCTACTGAAGAAAGGTCACTGTTCAGTGACCGAGTAGGGCTTTCTGGCCGCCATGGTGGATAAGAGCATTCCCGCTTGGATAGCAAGATGGGGCAGAAGCAAATAAGCTTGGACTTCTACTGATCAGTTTTGCCTCGGGACTTACGAGTTCAAGTATGAGGCTTCCCATTTCCACCTGAGTCCAACAGAACGGATTCAAGCCCACGTGTTAACACAACGCGCTTGAGATCTAGGCAACCAGCAGGAGCTCCGTGGGCCAGGGGCTGGGTGTAACCTGTAGCACTTTAACCATAAAACCAAAGCAATATAAAAGATGTACTTTCCTCCAGTGGAAATGATATTCCTATTTCATAAGCAGAGATCACATACTGGCTCTGAAGCTATTTTTTATTTTAATACCTTCTTGTAAAACTAATGGCCAGGAGTTTCATAAATTGCAACCTAATTCCAACCATGCCCATAAGATATTGATTTTCAACGATACCACATCTGTATTATTTAAATAATTTGAATTCAAAATTTAAACTAATATTACAAAGTACAGCATTTGGACCTAAAAATGTTTTAAGAAAAGAGTCCAGTAACCAATAAATGAAAACATTTCAGAAGAATAGAAGGAAAGGATAGAAATTGTTCTGCAGTAATGGCGTAGTATATTCTGGTATGCTGCAGCCTTTTCCTCATCTAAAATGAGTATGCTTGTGTAGAAATAGAGATAAAATTTTATTGTTAGCCTTATTTTGAAGAAATTTATGTCCTGAACGATACTTCCTTTGAAGAATCATTCATGAAGAAGTAGTGTTTTCTTGTAGTTATGTGGTAATTCTTGAATCTCGGAGAGTTCTTGTCTTTTCAGTAGATGAAAGGGTAGCCCATTTATTTTGTTGCTTAGGTATGTCAGTAGTAGGCGTACATGGATAATGCATGTGTATATTGCGAGATAATTGTAAAGTTCTACTTAATCTGTTTTAAATTATTACAGATAAGCAATAAAACAATCTCTGCTTTGCTGCCATCAGATGTGATCCGTCAACATTTATGTGCTGATGACTTTAGAAGAATGAAACTCTGAAGGGAGAACATTTAATTTCTTGTAACGAAATAATTCTAATTCTGAAATGGCCAAATAAACAGCAATACTTTTGCATCTGACTGATGGGGATGATGTTAAGACTATTTACTTCGAATTTCATGATTAAGTTTTTTTCTGATCAGATTTAATGTGAGCTTTGTGATTACCTTTTGTTAATAACTTATGATACCCCCCCTCTCGTTCCGATGAGGCCAGGAATGTGCGGGTTTTGTTCTGTAGGTAATGAAACTCTCAAGTATGTAAACGAATACTGACACAATTCATCAATAGATATTGTAGTCAAGGGGAGTAATTTGCCCAAAGATCATACGCTGCCCAGCCATTCATCTCAAACTTGCCTGGACAGGGAGAATAGCATGGCTAATCCATCAAAGTTCCTGGAAGCTCACTGGAATTTCGGAGCATCCGATAAAAAAATGGGCTGCGCGATCAAAGAGAGATGAAAATTGGTATGTACTAAGGATGACACAAGTCAGCATTGTCAGAAATGAATGCTTTTTTCAAACATGTAGTTAAAGTAAGTATGAAAATACTTGAATACAAACTGGTTTTAATCTTTTTAGAGTGAATGTGACATCTTGTTACACTAAAACACGCGCCCTTTCTGATCAACAGCATTGTATCAGCACAGCCTCTTTGCTTTGGAGCGAGGCAACCTTACAGGTTTCCCTTCATCTTGGATAAGCATTCAAAAGTTCTGATATTCAAATAATGCAGGGGAAAAATTTGGGCAGAGTCTCAGGGAAATAGCCTTCCTTTATTGATTACTAGCCTGATCTTCTTGTAAAAAATGGCACCCAAAAAATAACCACGGATATTACCAGTTGGTACTTTCCGCCCCCTCTTTTTTTTTCCATGACAGGCATAAAAAAATATAATTGCTGGTTTTGGTTTACTTAATGAGTTTTTAAGTGGTTTGGGTTTTTTAAAGTACTTAGCTGGCAAAATCCTGCTTTTACTGGCTCAATTGACCTATGTATACATACACACACACTTCACAAAATCCAATTACTTTGACAAAAAAAGGTGTTACTAAAGATTGTCTACTGAGTGATATTTTCTATGTTTTTTTCTATGATATTTTAAATGTAACACAATTTTTAAAGGGTTGTGTTTTTTTAAATAATACTGAAATCCCCAAAAGCTCAGCTTGCCAGCTCAACACACTTACAGTTGTGCGGTATACAAACTGGCAGACTTTTTATCACAACTTTCCAACATATTCACGGCAACAAAAAAACCAACCAAAAACTCACTGGCTTCTGCTCAAATTAGCTTATTGTTGCACTGCTTCATGATTCCAGTGGGTTTATTGCTTATTTTGTTTAAAAACAGCTTTAGAACACAGAGGTGACGATTGAGTAACTTTTAAAATGTTTTTATTTCCTCTGTGAGTTGTTTCCTTTATATATCATTCTGAGGAATCTAATTTAAAATAGCATTGTCGCATCTGTCAAGGTGCCAGCCTGGGTTAATCGTTCCGATTTCCCTCTTTAAAACTCAAGATTAGTGCTCTCTGTCAGATAAATGAATATGATGTAAACAGATGAGCCCAGATCTAATTTCCGTTACAGTACTAGTTCAGTGTGCTTCAGTGGCGTTCACTCTGGCTTCAACCAGTATAAAAGCAAGCGGTCTACACGAAGTGCACATATAAAGAAAAATATTGGTCAGATTTTTAGCTGCTCACAAAGTATTTGAGCCCATAAGTGCAGATGCACTCTCAGATTTTCAGGTGCAAAATGAGAGGCAGCAGCTGCAGAGAGATTCATTATATTTCAAAATAAAATGTGTAGGTTTGTTCTGCTTTCTGAATATAAGACCTCTTTGGGAATTAAATTATAAGGCATATTCTGCATCCCATCAGCAATCATCCAGTACTGTGCCACGTTGACATTGCTGCGCTTGAGAGGGGAGTTCAGCCCCAAAGCTTACAAGGAAGCAGAGGAGCACTCTGAAGACAAAAGACTAAATACTTCTATTTATGCAACTGAAAAACTTGGTTAGGCTCAGTGGAATAAATGCTCTGCTACAGAAGTTTTAGGTATCATAAAAAAAGCAAAATTGATGGAATCCACATAAAAGGAGATAAAGTTCCTTTTTCTCTTCTTTATTTTCATGTGAAATATGGAGACCGTTCCCTTGTATGAGCAGAGCTTGTGGCTCAGCACACGATGACCTTTGATTTTTGGATGTTGTTCAAGAGGATTTGGCAAATGAGTTTTTTAACAGGAAGTCCGTATGTAATATAAGGAATTATATAAAGACGATTAAAGTAAAAATTTATATAAGTACTTAAAGAAAGATGTAGTAACCTTAGAAATTTTACTGTTACGCATCCTGGTTTTAATATAATTTATTTACTTTACTGCGGAAGAACAGTATTGCAATTTAAGTTTTCAGTTCAACTTTTTTCCTATTTTTAGAAGTATCTCAGGAAAAGTAAAAAATTGTTAAAATAACAAGAAATGCTTGTTTTCCCCTGTCTTTGATACATCACTTCTGATTTACTGCCTCTTCCCTTCCTGTGACCTCTAGTTCATCAAATTGGGAGCTGAATGTCGAGTTGTTAGCACCTGCTATTGGAATTGGATTTTCGAAAGAGTTTGGAACTAGTGTAATAATTAAGATCATCAGAAGCATCCATCAGGTGAATGTTGCTGACGTTATGGTTTCACAGTTCCCCTAAGCCCGTCTGAATGCTACCACAGAGTGAGCAGATTAAGTTCGATCTGACTGAAAAGCAATCATTTGGTTTTGTTGTTGCTTTTGCCGCAGGGGTTTGTTTTGTTTTCAGCTCTCAGATCTGATTTGCCATACAAGCTTTAGTGCCTGCGTAAGGATGACGGTGAGAAGTGCATGCGGAGAGTAGCGTGGAGGCAGTTATTTCAGCAACAGCGTAATTTTTGATAGGCTTTGAAATTTGGACTGAAAGGGTCTTGGAATTGGCCCGAGGAAGATGAGTTCTTTACGTACACTATTGCAAGTTGATTCTTAGATCTGCTTAAAATACATGCCTTAAATTTAAAAAGTGCTTTCCGTGTTTGTTGTTGTTATTTCAGTAGCATTGTAGAAGCATCGTGGCTAAACTTGACAAATAATAACAAATTGCTGCTTTATTTAAAAACTAGGGTGCTTTGTTGTTGGAGCGTGATTTAGTCTGAACTTTGAAGGAAGAGACGAGAAACAGATTACAAAGCCTCTTCTGAAACTCATGATTACATCTGGACTTCAGGAACTGGCTGTGGAAGTTCTGATTGGAATTTAGAAAACCTAATTAAGAGTTAATGTGTAAGCACTGTATTTGTAATTTTGCTGCTAGCAGCTGAGACCCAAAATTGTGATTTAGAAATACATCTATTGCTTGTACCATGAAGTGCACAGGAAAAATGTCTAAATTAAAACTTTATTTAGGATTTATGAGTAAGATTTGCATAGCTGTTATGGTTTTTATAAATCTGTTGTAGAGTTTGTAAACATGCTTTAGGATTAATAAATCCCTTTGGACGATATTTGCTGAAAATCTAAGGGATATGCATTACTTGACTCTTAAGGAAGGGTACGTTTTGGTGAAATTCCTAAAAATGTTTTCCCATTTTAGTGGTGGCAGTATTCATGGTGGGTTAATGAAAAGCGAACTCTGAGAAGGCAGATTTGCATCTCCTAATTTTGTTAGGTAACCATGTTGTTTATGTACCATTAATAAACTTGTTTCATAATGCAGCTTTATGTGCTGCTCTGTACCTGAAGGAAAATGAGTTCCTATGCTCTATGTTTAGGAAAGCCCTGTCTCAGAGTTAAATCAAACCACAAACCCGGTCAGACTTGAATTGCAGCATGGTTTGCTATTCAGTTACTCAGACTCTAGTGTGTTTGTTGCGCTATTCATTTTTTGCAAACTGTGTCTCTTACCACAAGCTATGGTTAAATGATCACAGTTTATTTAATTGGGGAAATTATATAAATAAATGAAAGACAAATTGATATCAGGTTTGTAGCAGAAAGCTGTGTGCTCAAAGGTGTATTGTTTGGGTTTGAACGGCACTGCCAGCTGATGATTTTCTACAGCCAGTTTATCAGATGCAAAGAAGAGAGAACCCTGTATAGTTGTTCAGAGTTTTTCCCTTTTCCGTGTTCGGTAGCCGAGAAGAGGACTGTAACCAGAAAGGCTTTGTTTATGTGGGTGCCTTCTGCTTTTTCCCTAACACTATTCACAAGTCTGGAAAGGGAACGCCGATGAGTTTTAAGCCAGCTTTATGAAATCTCATGATTTATAAGCTGGGTACCCCAGCAGCACACAGGACGTGTTTAATAATTCGCTCTAGAAATATGTTTGATCCAAACATCAGCATTAACCAGCTTTTACAGAACAAGAGAGCTAAACTCTTCGTGAGAAATGTACTTTGTAGCTCTACTCTATCGCTAGCTTTTCCTTAAAACGGCAGCAAAATGCAATATAGTTAGTGTACCACCGAACGCATCGCACTGCGTGAGGTGGCACCGCGTTCATTGGAACCACAGCACACGGTGCTTGAAGGTTCCTTGAAATGGCTGTGTTCCTCTTCGGCTCGTTCATGTGAGCTGCCTTCCTCAAGATCCTAGAGCAGCACTCCAATCTCAAACCATCAATACTTTATTTTGACATTAAAAACAAAAAATCCTGCAGTCTCAAATATTAACAGCTGCTCTTGTAACATCTGTATTGTAATAAAAAAAAAGACAACATGATAATGAGTAAGAAAATGTAAAATTATCTAAGCACGTTAAAACAGGTATGTCTCTTGGAATCAAAGACCTGATACACTGTGCTGTTTAGTTGAGCAGCTATTGCAAATACAATAAAAACATAGCTACATGAAAGAAAGTGAATAAGGAGAGTATATCTTTACTATGTGACTGGAAAGCAAGCAGTAAATTTGAATATAAATGCACATAGCCTGCAGAAAACTTGAGATAAATCACCAGAATTTGGGAATTTTAATAATTTTCACACAGCCAAGTAAGGAAATGTTTTAAGATTGAATGTCAGGCCTGCTCTCCCTGGCCAATTCAAATTTGAATACTCTTTATCTTTTGTGAAACTGTGATCCTAAAGAAAGTACTTCTCGGCTAAGAAAATAGCACGTAAAGAGAAATGCATGTTGGAGTCACTGACTGAACGCCTTTATGTAGCACAGTTTGATTTCGGGGTAAATACAGGGTGAGGTTGGGCCTTTGCATAAATATCGTCTTGTCTAAAAGTGAGGAAGAAAATGGGGCCACGTAAAGATTCTGCTTTAACTGACATGAATGATATTGTTCTGAACTTGATGTTCCAGCCAGTGCAATCCTTTTGATTGACATATCTAATGAAAATTTTAAGCTTTTTTCTTCCTTTTTTCTTGAGATAAACTGCACAAACTTGCAGCTGACAGGAGCCTCACATGAGATCCTAATGAGGCAAAAAGAATGAAACATCTCTTTTTGTGCTGAAGTACCAAAACCGTAATGACATTGTATCACAGTTTCCAAAAAAAACAGAAAAATACAAAAACTTGCCTGTAACTCAGTGGATATTTTGCATAATGTGGAGGACTGAATGCTGAATGTTGAGGATATGAGTTAATCAAAACTTCTGTCTCTTCCTTTTTCCACAACAATTCGGGAATCTTTCATTTGCATTCCCCTTCTCTTGTAGGAAAAAGTCTCGGTCCACAGTAAAATCTCACAGGACAGGAAGAAACAAGTATTTGTCATACGGAACTTTTCCTAATTGTTTTCTAAGTAACACATTTTTCCAGATAGAGTGTGTTACAGATATTTGTTCAAATGCTTTTCTAAACCAGCTTGTCTTAGAAACTGTGTTCTAAATGCTTCATTTACATCACTGCATTTGAAATACGGCATTACCCTAAATTAGTAAGTTATTGATTAGTAAGTGCTGCCAAACAGCACTGCTATATCAATCAAACCCACATAAAAATAGCTAAATGTGAAAGAAGTTAAGTAAATTAAATATTAAGCAGATTTCGTTAAAGTTATCAATTAAAAAAACCCCAAATTAAGAATTTCCTTTTCTTCAAAACTTTAAAACATCCTTCACTGGAAGGATTTTTATGTTTGAATGTTTTTAAAAAAAGATGACAGAAATTATAGATAATCGTTTCTCCTCAAAATTTCCCATTATGCCTTATTATATTTAATTGGCATTGCAATGTTGACATGATTGTTAGTTACCCCGTTAAGAATATTGCTATATTTCTTTGAGAGGCTGTTATTCCACTGATTTTCTGTTGGAAATTGGATCACTCCTGTTTATGTCCAGAGATTTGAAGGGATGTAACTCCATACAGAAATACTACTGTATTCTTCTCTGCCGTATTAGAAGTAAACAAACTGGCGCAACACAGTCGCGGCAGGAAAGAAGAGAAGAGGATGATAGTATTTATGTCTTGATTATGAACTTTCCATCTGCTTCTAAACATTCCTACCAAACCCCATAAAAATGCATCCGTCTGGGCGGAGTGTATCCAGAACAAGATCGTTCGTGACCTGCACTACACAAATTACCTGTTAGAGCACCTTCTCATCACATCTGTGAAAAGGTACAGAGTGGGAAACAATATGATAACACCATAACATCCATTTTTGTAGTATGGACCATGTTTTTGTGGATGCTACCACATCAAATATGACAGTATCACTCTATATCATATTTGGTTAAAGTCCACGTCAGAGAGCTTATTTTTTTCCAAATTACAGTATGTAGTTAACAGATAAGATGAATTTTTAATGAAAGAATTCCATTTAAAATCTTGTTTCTGCTTATATGGCACATTTTTTAATTAATCTGTATGTGCTGGGGAAGGACAAGAATACTCTAGAGCCATTGGCTTTTCTTAGTGAAACAAAAGTAAACAAAAATAAATCTTAATATACTTGGGTACAGTCAATGTCTGACTCTACAGCCCACGCTTTTATCTCATCATACTGTTAAGAGTTGTTATATCATCGGTCTCTCATTGACTAGCTGCCAGAGAAGAGATTCAGCATCTTTTCTTAAAAAGAAAACTCTCCCCTTCCCTGGAACATGCAGTTTTTCTCCTCTTCGTGCCTCCTGCTGGGCTCCGCTGTCACTGGATTTCCACACCACATTGCAGGAGAGCGAAGGGCTTTTTAAAAGGTACTTGGCTGATGCACTTCAGCCCCCGTAAGTACACCGCGGGAAGAGACGTGTCCCGTGAGTTGGAAGGCCTCGACTTTTCACTTGCTCAGCAGTCGTGTACTGACAAGAGAAATCATTTTCTTGCTTGCTGGAGAAAACAGGTTCCAGCATTGGCAGAAGCGCCCAAATTCTGACAAGCTTTGGACAGTTGTGTCACAATTACGGAACAGAAGACAGTAGCTACATGGGCACATTAAGAACTGAGCTCTAGTTCCAAAATGAAGAGCTGTAAATCTGTGTGTCATTTAATATCTTATGCATTCAGCCTGTCCAGAAACAGATGATAAGTTAGTGTTAACAGTCTACTTTTCATCTTCCATTTACATGCACGATAAATTGCTGATAAGTTTTCCTGGTGGACTTTTAAAAGCAGAAGAGATCAATACTTACAAATATATACAAAGTTTTTAAAATAGCAAGCCCTTAGAAAATATTAGAGTGCATAAAGTTGCTTCCCAATATCTTCGCTAGTAGTGAAGTGATGCTGTTTACGGGCATTTCTCTCTGTAACTCAGCCTGTCCCAGGTCTCTAGGGGAAAGTGCAGCTGAAGGCTAGGAGTGCGTTCTCCCTGGGACTTGAACACGGTCATGTTGGTTTGGTTTATGGTTATGGGGCTGTGCTGACCACCAGATTCTAGTCTTGAGCACAAGCCTCATCTCCCGAAATGGCCAGCCCTAAGACTGAACTTAAGTGAGCTTGTGTATGGTACATAAGCTATTTTAATAAATTTCTAAAGCCGAAGGCATATGCTGCTTTCTCTATAGTGACTGTTAGTGTATGTGCAATTTTTTTTTACCACAACTAGCCACTGGTTTTGGTTAGCATACTATTAGTCAGAGTTTTGTTGTTGGCTCTTTGAAGATATCAGCCATCCCAGGTGCACTATTTACACAACCACATTGTGAAAACCCATATTATTTGCAGTAATAGCAAATCTGGAAGCTTTGATTATTTTTGCTTATTATTGCATTTTTATGAAGGTTACTGTATATTTTGCCCATGACTAAGTTCTGACTTCACTCCTAATGATTCTTATAGTCACTGAGGTGCTTCAAAATTGGATTAGAAACCAAAGCGAGGAAGTGAGAATCTTGGTGAGGAACACAAAAATGGAAACGTGTGGTTTTGCTCAGTGCATTCAATTTTAAAACTTTTTTTTTTTTCTACTTATAGTTCAGGCTATGTACTTTTACTCTGTTCTAGCATTTGGAGAGGACAAAAAGAAGCAGAAATGATAACAAGAAATTCACCATGTTCTTTCACGAAATTGAGAATTCGGTTGTGCTGCTTCTGTGGAGCTATTTTATGCAGTAGCGTAGTTCTTGTGTAGGGATAATGTTGCTACACAGTAAGATACTATTTGATAAATCTAGTGGGCATGCGGTTGGGTGGGTTTTGGTTTTTTGCTATTCTTCAGAAGCTGTGAAGAAACACTTTTTAAAGGCCCAGAGTGTCTTTCTTGCTATTCTGTAATTTTCACTGTGTCACCATATTGAATGTGGTATGATTCAATTTGCTGCCTGTGCCTTTGCCTCGGTTACTATTAAGGCTTACGTGTAAGTTTGAGATAATTATGAGCATATATGAAATGAAAAACTTGCTTCCGTTCAGTGGAGAATGCATATGTGCTTAGTGTATCACTTAGAAAAGCGGTGACATATGCTGCTGAAATGTTTCATTTCCTTAAACACCTTCAAGTTTTCTAGATTTCAGTTTGAACTGGTTCACTGATGTAGATCATAGAAATAGAGCTGGTCTTTGGAGAATACTGTAGCAACAACAAAGAACACCTCTTTGCCTTAAAATACACTCTTTACTTGTCATGACTTTCCAGTATCTCATTTAAAGCTATTTATATCATCATGCCTTTTATTGTACTTAAGGAAAAGGGACTTTAGTGAAACGCCTTAGAGCTTTAGTACTTTTTGGAAGGCAAGGACGTAATTGATCAACGTAACGCTCTCACAGTCCTCACTGCTGTATAAAGCATTCGTCTGTAATCCTCAACAGTGATCATTTGCTGGATACGCAGCCTATACAAACTAGAAAAGGCGATTCACTATTAGACATGAATCGGACTGAAATCAGTACACTTACTACATGAGACAAAGATGAGTCTCCAGATTCAATTCGTGTTTGAGCAATCCAGCAACATGGCACTTCAGATATTACGACCTGGTCGTACCGTCTGTCTTCTTAATTTGCTTACCTACAGCATCTCATACTGACTCTAAATCTTCTAGGACACTGCAAACTCTCTTCATTGACAGTGCTTAAGTAGGGCTCCTTGGTTGTGCTTAAGGATGCTGTATAAGCAGAACACTTCTGTAATCAAGAAGCTGCTAACAAGCAGTTTCCGTATCCTCATTGCCATTTATTTTTTCCTACTTTCATATTGTCTAATGTAATCTGTTAAAGTTGTGTAAATGACTTTTAAACAGAGGATTGAAATATATTATACCTTGCATAATCAGGTGTTTCTCTTCATTACATTACTTACAAGTTAT
Source organism: Theristicus caerulescens (assembly GCA_020745775.1). NCBI lineage: Eukaryota > Metazoa > Chordata > Aves > Pelecaniformes > Threskiornithidae > Theristicus > Theristicus caerulescens. The sequence goes on along the minus strand of CM036565.1, from coordinate 2,692,152 downwards.
GTTCGAGACACTCAAATACATAACAGCAATTCAGTTAGTAGTCTCACCTTAATTTTTAAACAGCAATTTAAAAGGGACATACACACAGAGAACCCTCCTCCAGAATCTCTCTATTATGAGAGGTTATTTTAATTTCATTTCTATGCTAACAGCTTAAGGTGTAAGTTTACTTTTGCATTTATTTTTTATTCGGGACATGTCTGTCCGTAGTCCTTCTCATGTACTTCATGCATTTCTGTTTGAGGCCGTTGGCAGGGTATTAACCTGAGGAGCACTCGGCTTTTCCTCCCTCAGAACATAGGTCTTGTGGGTCACTCAGAGAAGGCATAGGAGAAACATGGAAGCAGTCGTGAAAAATGGGAAGGTAAGCAGGAAGAAAGGCAGTCATTGATTTATAGGTTAACACTGGTCATTTTCATGAGAAGGCAAGAAAAGAGTGAAATTCCGAAGGTCATGAGAGTTGAAGACAGTACTTTTTTGCAGTTTCTATTCTCAGCTTGGACAATTCCCTAAATTTTCATAGAAAGCATAGAAAGCGCATCCTGGATATTAAGTCTTCCTACCAGCTTTTGAGTTTTATTCAAACGCATGAAGCAATTCAAGCTGTTTGGAGAGAAGGTAACCAAAGTTTAATACTGACAGAAGAAAATATTTTTTCTAGCCTGACTTTCAGAGTCCTCTTTAATTCGTTGGACTCTATTAGAAGAAAAAATTAGTGACCATTTATTCTCTGCAGCCTTTGCCTGAGCTTTTCCAAACTACTTGAACTTAAGCTAAGCAACTCATTAGTAAAGTCCTACGTGCCCGAACTTTTCATTTTGGGGTTGTATGATTTGCCTGTATTGTCTGAAGAACAGAACAAAGCAAAGCCATTGGGAAGTGCAGACTGAGGTAAAATTCTGCAGTCTCCTCTGATCCATAACTGTGTTTCCTGGACTATTTTTACTATATTTTCCGTAGTTGTAGTGGACTTTCAAGCTTCCATTCTCATACAACTAGCTGGATCTTAAAAATTATTAAACTGTGGCTTTGAGAATGAAAAACTAATAACTTCAAAATTACTGTCTGTTCCATTAATCTTAGCTTCATAGTGTCTCAAAAGGCAGCAGAACTAGAAAACTTGCTTTTCGGGGTCATGTAGGAAATACATAAGATGATCTTGAGTCACATGGTTTTAATAGAAACATTTTTAACGTTAAGAAAGAAGCTCTTGCTCACTTTCAGTTTGGCTGGTTTAGTCCACTGAGACCGAGTTGTGTTGGTTTTATTGCAAGGCTTAGTGATTTTAATTCAAAGAAAGTAATGAAGAGCAAAATGCAAAACATCCTTTACACTGCTAAACAGCAACAGTAATATGTTTATATTGTTTCTAAAATGTATTGAACTGCCTAATCCAAAGCTTATTGAAACTGAATGCAGACTGACAGCAATAGTATATAATTAGGCTTTGCTGACTTCTTTTTTAACCCGCCGTGAGGTAAATAAGATCACTTCCCCAGAGAAGCAGATTGTGAGTGAAGGGGTGACAATGTCAGAGCTAAGAGCTGAGGTTGCCTGGTGTCTTCTCACATCTTTGAGCCAGTAGTTGCCTTTGAAAGGTTTTTCCAAAGCTCAAGTTCCGTTTTCAGAAGTGCCTGGTGGTACTGGCAGATAAGCAGTGTGGCATCTTCCTGGCTTGCTGACTCTATCCCTCTTAGTTACCAGCCCTTTTTAGTACCTGTCATCTAACCTGGGGTGGGGAAACACGTACACCACTTAACATCTCCAGCGACCTGAGTAGATTCTTAGCAGACTAAAAGCCAAAATCAATTCTGGAATTTTTTTTCCTTTGGTTTTTAAAGTCAGGTTTCAGTCACACTGTCTTTAATCAGGAAGACAGAAGAGGCAAGACTGCATGTTAAGCGTTCTGCTGACCTTGAGTGTTTTAGATAATGCTTGCACATAGTGTAGATGACTACACGTAGTTCTTTTTATTTGCGTTAATTTAGACGGACTTTGTGACATAGCATGCTGCTGAGTATCTTTTCCCTCAAATATGAAATCAGAATGGAAATAAAATATCATGGATGAGATGCTACAAATCGTTATGATAAATCATGCTAATTGCAGTTAGATTTGAGGACGTATGAATTACCTCTACTCGTTAGCTTAAGATAAAGAACTTTGAGGTCATTTAGTCCGTTCCTGCCGGTACAGTACACTTACTTCCTCTCTTCCTAGGTTGTATTTAACTATTGAAGAGAAAGGTCTTTTGCCACTTCACTTGATAAACTGTTCCACAGCCCAGAATGACTACTCTCAAAGTTTTTTCCTTCTCTTATTCAACAAAAATAGTTTTTCCTTAATTGCGTTACTTTACTTTTGGTTGTTTCTTTTAATTTTTACTTGGAAACTTGAATTTCCTGTAACTACTGTGTTCTTAATTTCTTTGGTAAAAGAATCCTTTATTTTGAGATCAAAGAATTCTGATATACATTAGCAGTTTAATTATAAACTACAGAATGATAACTGAATGAATAGGGCGAAGAGTCTTTTAGACTAGCAGGGCTGACAATTAAAAAGGCTTTTTCATGACTCGCAGCATAGCCTATTCTTTTTTTGCTAAATATGGCTATTATTGTAATTGAAGATTAATAATCACTAATAGCTACCGGGCTCTTTTAATGTAATATTCTTCACAAATAAAACCCTCTGCTTAGATGGTGCTAGTCTCCTCTTCATCCCCTCTTTTGCAAATGTCAGTTGTTACTTGAGCAGAACAAGCAGAAAAGGCAATAAACTCAACGGAAGGTGTATAGTTAAACCTCTGTCTCAGGGACACGGGGGTTTTGAGCAGGGGAATGCTGGAGGACTGGAGGTAAAATAAATATTACCAACATCAGCCTAATATAGTGCTCTGATCTAATACTGTGTCTAGTGTCTGCTATTCTCAGCATGGAAGTTTTAAACATTTGGGAATGGACAGACGTGGAGATGCCTACGTGCTGTCCCTTGGGGCAGCCCTCCCGACGGTGGCTGTGACCATGGAGTGGTACGCAGTTGGCAGCTCCTGGAAACCCCAAGATTTAGACTGTCATTTCCATTTTTTTCTTGTTTCAAATATTTTAAGAGGTCAGTATTCATAATATGAAATGGAGTATAAAAGGTGTTTAAAAACTTACAGTTTGTTACTTGTTACCTACTGCTTTTGGCTACTGAGTGGATTCTAAAGTCTGTCTTTTTCGTTAGGTCCATAAATGAAAACTTCCCCACCCCCCAAATCCAGTATCAAGTGTGCATTCCGATCAGTTCCTCACCCCAGAAATGCCCCATATCCTTATTGTGGGATGAGGCTTGGATGAAAATATTGTTTATTAGGGTTTAGAAGCTCTTACAGCATTATGGTATACCCAAAAGATCAGAACAGTTTCTGCAGGGCTTTTTAGTTTCTCTGAATATACAAATGAAAACCTTTAAAATGTGTTTTGTATTTTTGATGTACAATGTAGACACAGTGCAAAATGTTGTAGAAATTTCACTCTGATATCAAAACTCTTTTGAAGATTATTTACATTTAGTTTAAAGCTATTCAGAGTACCTCAAATGCCTATATACATTGCCTTTCTACTGCAGAGGGGAAAAAAAGGAAATTCTTAGAGTCTACAAAGTCTTAATTTATTTTTAGGCCTGAAAATCTAATTTTATCCGTAACTGCATCTGTCTTCAATTTTAACATAGAGAAGAATTTTGAGATGAGTTTTTGATCTATGTTTGCAAGTACACTTACACACTCACGTGCACGCATATATCACTTTGGATACTGTCAGCACTCCCACTAATTTGTTCACTCTCTATCAATGCCATATTCTGCAGTAATTCTTCAGTTTGGGGGACAATTTATTTGGAATTTTACACAATATGGGGAAATTATGCTGAGTACACACTGATTACAGTATGCTGAAGGACACTGTTAAGTATTTTCCTCTGATACATTTTCATTCTATAGTATTTCTAAAAATCCCTCCTTTTCTCCCTGGCCTTGTGATCAAACCACTTGTCTGCATTGTAATCTTCTCTTGTCTTCACACATTTGCCTTGCAAGTCTTTTTTCTCCCTGCAATCCATCTGTAGTGTTGTTGCCAAAATGATCTTCCTCGGCGGTCCTTTTAATCTTGCCATCTTCTCTTTTGGAAAGTCCCCAGGCTCCCGTTTATGTTGTGCAGCAACTTCCAACTTGTTTTTCTTTCTAAATCTTTTGCCTTTTTCAAACCCCTTCTCTTCCACTCTCCGGTCTCTTCAGCAACGTCCCTTTTGTCGTCGTCTTTCAGTACAGTCATCAGATCTTCATCCTTGTTGTTACCTGCCGGGCAAAACTTGTCTCCTTGTCTATTTGCCCGTATTGACATCTCTTACGATGGACTCATTTGTTCCAGAAAGTTAATCTGAAACTGAAGACAAATAGACATTCAGCTAAGCCAAAACAAAAGTGGTGGAATCAATAGCAAAACCAGAAGCTAACAAAAATATGATGCTTACCAACAAGGTGAGTCCTGAGCTTTGAGTTGTTCTTGCAACAAGGCGTGTCAGATAGTCTGGAGTAACCTGTGCCTTTCATATGCCGTACCCCCGCTTCTTTCGTTGATTCTATCGGATAAGCTAAAGACAGACGACAAGCCCTTTAGAGTAGGTGTCTTTTGAATTGTTTTCTGAGACATGTAATGTATTTTTGATGCTTAGACACTAATGATGATTACAAATAATAAGATATTTAAAACAGGTAGTACCTGGAGCAACCATGGTGCAGTACTGTAGGTAAACATTGATTTTTTTTTTCCCCCTTAACAGCAACTGCTGTCATTTGAGCAAGTAGTAACATTTCCTGAAGCGTTGTAAGATTATATGCTTTGAAAATGCGCTTCTATTTAATCTTTGTTGTCGCCATTATATCCTGCTGCCTTTATCATTTTAATACAGAACCCACATAAAGATAGGGTGCAGTGGAATGAAATGGCCATCATAATTTGACTATCTTAGTAACAGGTGTATTATTGCAGTCCCAGATGCGGTAATAAATCTCAGTTCTACCTTCAGATAGTTGGAGTTTTATTGCTAGGGCTCCTTATGAATTTTGAGGGCCATTCTCTAGCACAGGACATTCTTCTGAGTTTTCTTTCTCTGTTTATAGAAACGTTCCGTGATGAGAAACATTATTTGTTAGGTCTTTATTCATTGTTGTCCAGGGACAAGTTTGAAAGGTGAGGGAGTTTCTTTTTCAGGTAAATTGGTAGCCCCAGGAGCATGCCAGCTAATTATAAAATACTTCAGTAGGTTCGTCAAACTGACCCGGGATTCCCTAAGGCTCAAAGAGTTTGTCAGACTTGGCATTTTCCCCAAGCCTGAGGGGAGCTTGCTCAGTCCCAAACATATTCATCTTTAATTAATGTTTTCTTTTTAAAATAAAACAACCAATCTTCCCCCACCTTTATTTGTTAAGTTACACTATTTAATTACAGAAGGAGGTATGAGATCTCCTTTTGAGATTTAAATTTCAAATGATTAATGCAAGTCAACTGATTACTTCTTATTCTATGTCTTGCACAGTATACATTGAAGACTGAATATTCCAATTTGAAAAGTACTGTGAAAAATTCACAGAAATTGCATCTTTGAATTATGATACCAGTAAGAAGCTTAAAAACCTTTCTGGCTTGGTAACTACCGTGCGACTGTACCCAAGAGCAGAATGTAACCCTAACTGAAGTAATTGCCTAACGAGGAAACTGAGGCTCTTTCTGGGTACTGCAGTGTATCCTGGTGTCCGGGGTGGCTTCAGGGTATTATCCATCCAGTTCTCCCCTGAAGTGGAACGAGCCTGTTAATGTTTATGGGTCTTTTCTTTGAGCTTTATACTACAGATCTATGTATTTTCAGCTTTTCTTGGATCCTCGCAGTGTGGTTCACTAGTGTCTCTCCCTCAGGGCTAGTCTGTCATGCTTAATGAACTGTCAGTGCTCCACTCCTCACTGGTTAAGGTGACCTAAGTGGAAAAATTTGAGGTACCTTTGCATCAAGAGATGGCAAGAGAGAGAAGAACAATATTTTTTCTACATAACCATTAAATATCTTAGCTTTCCTGAGTTTGAGAGGACAGGGATATTTTAATATGTAATGTTCCGATGAATCTTTTTGTAATGCTTATTCTGTTGAGTCAATGCTGACCTGACTGACCAAGTTTTCCAAGTTCCTCAAGGAACCATTGCTTCAACCCCTCATGGATGCTTTTCTTCAGGTTCTGCAACTCCTGGATTCATCCATTGTCCCTGGTTCTCCCCAAGTCCCGTCCGTCTTTCTCTAAGGACTGACTGCTGCCTAGCATACATTCTTCTTTCATATGGCCCCTTAGAAGACTTCATAATTGCCAATAAAATTCAGGCAAAACAAATAAAATTCAGGGCCCTTAGAAGACTTCATAATTGCAAATAAAATTCAGGCAAAACAGAGTACAGTTTAAGGCTCCCGTTACAGCATTTCCTCATCCTCTTCTCCCAAGCCTCCATAGTCAGCTCTGACACATTTTGAAGGTCATGCTAGGCAATGAGTTTTTAAGGATGGTGGCGTATTAACGCATCTCAGTGCCCTGATTTCATGATTGTTAATGTTGAAAAAGTGTATAAATGAAGTGGGGATAGATGAGGAAAATAGGGAAAAAAAAGTATTGTCACAATAATGGAAGAAAAAGAATAATGAACATCAGGGAGAATGACTGTTAGGTACTGAAGCAGATTATATGCATTATTTTAATTAAGAGTGCCTAATAGTACATATGGTTTCCTTTGAATAATAATTGCATGCTGATGAAGTGTGATTAGAGGCTTTTTTTTTGGCGTTCAATTAAATCAAATCCCTTTCTGTAACAGGGGAGTGATTAAAAAGATGATATCAAGGTCTAAACTAAAAGCTGTGGTTGAAGCTTCCTATTGCGGATTTCTTTATTATCGCACTCCTCTGATGACTATGATCTAGTTTTTAACAGTGCCACAAGTTTCAGACTTGACTTGTCTGCAGGACAGACAAGTCCTGCAGATTCAGCATAAGAACTGGCTTTACAGATCAAATAGAAACTTAGCAAGTACTTGGATGTCCTTGAATGTCTGATCCTAGGATTGGTCCTAATGCAGGAAGGTTCTTGATTCACGCATATGTCTTGAAACATATGAGAAGATACTTTGATTAATTAGGACTGTAAGACAGCACAGTGTTTTCTAGGCTGATCTATATTTCTGTGGAGCGCTTGTGAACCTGGGTGATTAAATGCAGACTTGCGGTGCTGCTTATTTTATCTGTTAGTCATTACTGTCTGGCTTGTAAGGCTGGCAGACCAGCAGGACCCAGCCAACTGTCTGGCAACTGTTAACAGAATTATCAATTAGCTTGCTGAGTCCTATCATCCTGTGCTTTGATTACCCTGTATCGTGAGTAAGGAGGGCTGGTTGTGCTAACATCCTGATTAGAGTCTTAAACACATACATAAGTCAGGGAAAGATACTGGTATTCACTAACTGCTAGCAAGCACGATGAAGGCCTTTAGCAGCACAGAAGAGCGTGATGATTTCTGGAGCTACATACTCAGTGTGCAAGCTGTTAATCACAGCACTGTGTGTTTTCATACCAGCACACAGGAATCAACACTGATACATCTTGTCTGTTATTCTGAGATGGCATTTACTGTCTTTAACTTTAAGCTTTCCTTTATGGCTTAAACCAGAAGAAATACTTAACAGTTCTTGTCCTGAAGTGTGCGCACTGTTAGCCAGCCACATGTTTTATCCTTTGAATGTCTGTATTACACATGCAACTAAAAAAACGAGCTATGTAGTTCAGGTTTAAGGTAGTAAAGATCTATCCGAGATGCAGTTTCTGTACATGATCGTTGTCATTAGAGATCTTTGCCTCTGACGTGTGGAAATAAATTTTGCTTCGTATTTTATTAGATACTTCTCTTTCTACCAAAACAATAGTTAAATCAGTTTCCTCAGGACTGCCTGTAACCAGCTTCAGGCAGTCCACGCTGCTTCTCTAAAAAGGATCTAGCACCAGTGTCCCCCTCCTCCTGCTGTACCTGAAGAGGGTCAGAGGATGAAAGCATTTTAAAGGTCACTTTTTGTGCAACGATGGCATCTTGGTTTATGGGAATGCTATTTGCAAATTATTCAGCTTTAAAGCAAAATTTTGTGTATTTGTCACTCTCAAAGTCTGCAGCTGGTAACCAGAGCAACCTGGCTTTAAAGCTGGAGATAAAAAAGAATTAATGCTAGAACAAACTTTAAAATTCTCTTTAAGAAATCTAGCGTGAGGGTTTGTAATGATGCAAAGATTTGTATTGTCATGGCGTGACCTCTTCACCCAGAGCTCTTAGTGCAGGAGAGCATTCTGTTACATCCTTTCGCATGCTCGTAACTACCCACGCTAGGGAAAGGTCTAAGTGACTAACTTTTTTTAACAAGAGGTTTGAATCTAGTGGCCCTTCTGGAAGTTAATTTAGCACTTTCTTTGCACCAAGATACCACTAGAATCTGACATACATAAATACATGATTATAAACTCTTCTTGAGATTATTGCTGCTTACCTGCATGCTTCAAAGACATGCGATTTCTGTTTATGTGCAGGGAAAATAAGAATAAAGCACTTGAGAAAGTCTCCCTTTCTAGCTGCGCTTCTACACTGCCCGCATAAGGAACTGCGCTTTACCCTTAACTTCATGGCTTCCTGAGCAAGCATTAACTCTGGGTGTTCTGCACAGACGTAAAGCTGCTCTGCCTCCGTTCCAAACAAACCGCGTTGAGTACAAGTTCATTTACGCAGCGCCAAGCCTGACTCAATAAAGCTATTATCTTGGAAGCTGAGTTAATAACCCCTGTTCTCTGCCGCTGCGGTGACAGGAGCGTGAGAACTGCCACAATGGGCCAGCGTTGGTGATCTGGATAGGAGGTAGAGGTGAGTGGAAGGAAACTCTGTATAACCTTATGGAGTTATAACCCAGGGCAAGGGGTATAATCGCTCGCTAGAAATTAATACATTTTAAAATATATTTTTCAATATACACATATGAGAAGATTCACATAAATGCATTTAAATATACACAAAATATATATTTCCATATACTTTATATAAATATGACGTAAAATGTAGGGATTTCTGCATGTACACAGAAAACAAAGCAGAGGTAAGTACGAGTTTCTTTTTTGTGCAAGTAATTGAAAGCAGTGGGATGAATGATCCCTCCCAGCTGTGAATGAAATCTATAGAAAATGTACTTTCACCGCTCTAAGTGCTGTATATTAGTAAGTTGGCCACAGATTAGATTTTAAGCAAATTAATCACTTAAGAGAATACTTTTGACCTTAATTTCTCAGTGCCTCAGAATCTCATCCTGAGCCATGTCGAAAATGCAGCATATGATCATGTAAAGAGAGATCTTCTGTACGCCAGAGTAAGCGTACGCCCAACCTACCATAAATCTGGCATATTATAATATGTAACTTTTGGGATGCCTCATGCTGTCCGCCACCGTGATACAATTAGTTAAGCGGTGTTTGCTGCGTACAGGGTACCTGCAAAGAGGGAGAATCCATGTTTTGTTCTCTACCACTTTTACTTCCTAATCAGTATTTCCTATACTGAGAGCAAATAAAACAATATTAAAGGATGGAGGCAGGTGTTGAAATAAAGCTTTTCATATTTGTAAGACCTCAGCTACAACTCATACTTTCCTTGGTCAGAAACAGCTATCTGTTATGAATTACTATGCTCTAGTTCACCTGCCGTAGCCACAGACTCATCGTACTCTTTTCTCAGAGAGCCCTCTACTGACCTGAAATACCGTGTGTGGAACTGAATGTCAGATACCCCAAAATGTCGTTTGACCTGTGGTGTGAATACATGCCCTGGCACCAAGGCAGATTTCAGTAAGAACAAAAACACATATGGTACCACTGGATTTTTGAGAAGCTCTGAATTTTCAAAAATTGACAGCTTTAGTGCAAAGCAAACATGTTTGTGACCAGATTTCTATTTCTTTATGTAATCAAGGGAATGTGATTCTTCAGAAAAATAGAGGGTCAAAGAACTGGCTGTTTTCTCGTGCTCCTGCCTCTGACTTTTCTTGTCTGAGTCAGTTAACTTTTTTTGGGGGGTGATGAGTATAAGGAAAACAGCTGTGTAGTCTGATTATGCAGGAAATTTTTCTACAGTAAATTGAGATCCCAGTATTAAAAATGCTCATTAATTTGTCATGAGTCTCACGACTGCTGCCATTCATCCAGTAATACTAGGTGCTGAAATTATGTTATTGCCAGGGAATCACAGATTTCATTTAAATAGACTCAATTTCCCATGCTTAATTAAAAAAATCTGATAACATGAAGGAAGTTGGAGAGGGGGGAACCAGCAGAAAGCAAATTCAGGAAATTTGCCTGTATTATCAAAAATATTTCTTTAATTTTGCAGGATGGAGAGGTTGGGGAAGACTGATTATTTTAACATTTGAGATTGCTAATGTTGTGGTTCTGAGAGGGGATCTTAATATATGCAGAGATTTATTCCTTCTTTACATGGGATGGACACTGGAACCATCGTTTCTGTTTGGGTTGATGTCAGATGATCTCAGCAGGTCACAGTCAGGATGTGTGGAAAGAGAGACCCTTGATGGAAAGAGGTGAACACCTGAGATTAGACAGTGCAACAGCCAGCCACAAAAGTTAAACCTTTTCACTCATCTTGACAGGAAAAAAGCAAAAAAAAGTGTTAAGTCATTTTCAACACACTGTTATTGATCGCCCTAAACAGCACAGGATCTTTCCATGCTCCGTCCTCATCCACGAGCCACATGGAGAATGTGTGAAGGGAGAGGTGCAAGGTGTGAGGGCAAACGTGACTCAAAAAAAATAATGCCTGATGTCAAGGGAAGGCGAGGCTCAGAGTTCAAACGAGTTAGTTGCCCCGTGTCACACACTGGTCTCTTACAAGGATTGTTTGAGTCTGTAGTAGGCAGTCTTACCTACAGAAGTCTGTTGAGTCTGTAGTCGGGAATCTACTCAGGTCTGCTACGCTGCCTTGTTACATTATCTGCTTTCTAATAGGAGTTGTCGTGGGTTTGGTACATTAGCTGCCGTGTGTATGCTGGTTTTCTCTAAAAGTGCCCAGGTATCAGTAGGGTAAAGTGGTGTCAATGTTCCTAGAATAAAATTATGTAATAAAACCCTGCAAATTACAGAATGCAGGAAAGAAGAAGTACGTTGCAGAGGTATATGGCTTGAAATACAAAGGAGTTGCCACTGCACAATTCAGGTTTCACGTAGCTGTGTCTAAGTCATTCCAGCAGGTAAAACTGGAGCACAGCACTACTTAAGAGCAGTGTTCACAAAAGAACAAATATGGCAGTTTACCTGATTTTTTAAGTTACGTTGTTTGTAACTTGGCATACGAAGAGATCTGAGACGCCTGTTTAGATTTTAGCACTCTTAATGTAACTAAAAATGTCCTAAAGGCTCAGCACTTGCGCTCGCTCAGCTTTACATAGCGCACAGGCTAGATATAGCGCACAGTTCCAAATTTCAGTAGGCAAAAAGGAAAAACAACTAAGACTGGCATGTGAACTTCTGTGTTGAAGAAACTGCCTGCACACTATATGCTGATGTTTATTCTAGCAGATTGATCTCTATCTTGCATAATATTTTCATGTCTTCATATCCACTAAATATGTTTTCATTTTATTCATCTTACAAGTTTCTCATCGTATGACAGAAGAGAAGACGGGTTGCCAGGCCTGTGTTGTCTGTAAAACCAGATAACATTTAAGCCGTGTCCCTGCAAGACATGATCAATAACAGCACGCCCCAAAAGCAAAACTGAATCTGTGTAAAAAAGGCTGAGTGGAGCCTTTCACATTTTTGTATCCTGGGTTTTAAGTATTCAATTTTTTACAAAAAAGGTTAATTAAATTTTAAAAATTTTGCATGCCAATAGACATGCTTTGGGTTGTTAGTAGGCAGCTTGGATATTTGAGGAAGCAAGTTGCCTTGAAAACTGAGTTTAACTCGCTGAAAAACCAGGTGTGACATATGATGAACCTCCCAGCTCCGTTTTAGTTATTTTCCTTATTTACATTGTAAAACAGCTTAAAAGATAAAGGATAGTTATAATTTACACAGATGAACTTATTGTGTGTATTTAATCCAGTTACTATTTTATTGTCGCAGTCTCTTGGAGAGCGGTGCGGATCCACCTGATGTCCCTGAGAGCTGACTTCTATAGCGAAATTAGGTTCCTAAGTTGGGTAGAATTGCAGGAAGATGGAGTTCCTCAGTGAGCAGGTTATAACACGTTGGAAGGGAGGAGAACCTACGGCTTCATTTAGGAAGTGTCATGTGATGCTGAATCATCTTTAACACCAGCATTTTTGGAAAGTGGGGGTTTTTTTAGCTTTCGGGATCTGCACAGTGTCAGGGAGATAAAGGCAGGGACAATAATTTCCTTCCTACGAAGATGTTTATGCTCTAAGGTAAAAGACCTTGAAAAAAATGTTACCTTGGTATAAACCTATTTTGAATATTCAGATTTATTTTGCAATATGCAGTATAACTCTGCAATTATTGTTATGTTTTATATTAATATTTATGTCTAAAGTAATTGGAAGTTCATTAAATACATTTTAGTTTACTGAAGAATACCTTTCCCGAAGTCAAGCGCAGTGGAAACATTATTCGTTATTTTTTCATTTTAAATTGTATAAGAAAAGCATTTCAGAATCAATTAGCATTTGAACTGTAATTTTTTTCTTTATAGTTGATAATTGTGCAAATGTTACATCAATTATTGTGTGTTTTGTGTGCATATTATTACGTATAAATGTTATTTGAGAAGTTGTCATTAGTGTAACAACCAGTTCAGTATGGGAATAGGATCAATTATGCTTCTCTAGCATTTTGGTTTATGAGAAGATTGTTGTCTTTACTCTTTGCTAAGTTATTCTTGCATTTAATAATTCAATAGTCAGTCTGAACCATTTTTCAACAGGGGAAAGGGGGCAGAAGCTTGCCTTTATTTTCCAAGTATATTCAGTGTTGTACTCAGGGGAATGGTATATCCAAAAATAAGACTATAAATAAGAAATCAGTAGCCTTTTCTGTCTTGCTGCATTATGTGGGGTTGATATACACTTCTGCAGCATTATTACTTTGTTCAAATCAATGCTTTGAGCTTTCCTTTATGTGATGGATTTCTTCCAGATTAGCCTACGAAGTACGTGATGTAATAAACACCGCTGTTACCTGTTTACTAACGCCCGAAAGTCTGCAGTATTACATACAGAGATACTATACGGTTTCCAGAATGCTTCAGTCAGTCATAAGATTTTGATGGTATAACTTTATATGAATAGGAGAGAGAAAACAACTTTGGTCTTATGTAGTCAAAAGAAAAATAAAATTGCTTGGAAGAAATAGAAATAAGGGAAGAACTTATAAAAATCGAGCCAGATTCTGTAGGAGATCACGACGAAAAGGAAAGATGCTTACTCGGGTATTCTCCTCTTTAATGCCACTTTTGTGCCTCAGAAAAGAAGCACTTTTTCCAAATTTCTGTGTTCTTAAACATCGCGGTAACAGATTGAAAAGTATCAGTAGCACTGTGTAACTGTTCGTGTCCCTCCCTAAAATATACCTATGAATATGTCTCTTGCATTACCGTTTAGTGGAGGTTTTTGCAGAAATGGGGTGTCAGGGAAGAATTCAAATGGTTAGTGCGATGTAGCACTATTTAGCATTCAGTGAGTTTGGGCTCCATACAGAATGCCTCCTCTTTAATAGGATGTTATTTCATTGCCACAGTTGCTTTTCCATAGCGACTTACAGGTTGCTAATGTTTTGGGCACCTCTATCTTGAAAGAGTTCCGTGCAGGACAAGGACGGATTTTGCATGGCATTTGGACATTTAGAACCAGATTTTTACAGTTGCTTATGGCTGGATTATATGAACCTGGTTTGCATGCAGTTTTGTGCAGATTTCCGTTTGCCCTAGCAGCTGTATTTTTGTGTTTCTGCAATACCTCTCCGGTGTTCCTAAGACCAACGTTTTCTAATGCTTTTCAACCCAGAGACTTTTGTGTGTAGTCACTGATAGAAAACGTAATGGCCTTCAAGCATTAATGGCCCGTGCAGTTGGGAAGTTTGGAGAAGAGTTTCATGAGAGGTTACTGTCTTAATATTTTAACAGAGATGTCCAAACACTATTTTTCATCTTCCTTCAAGTTCACTCTTACTTCTTTAGTATTCCTGATAACAGCCTGACATATCATTATTCCTCCCTATTTTTTTCTCATTCTATATATGGTAAGTTTTTTCTTCATGCCTTTTGCAGTATTGTATTCTCTAGAGGTAAATCTCAGTAGCTTCCCAGTGTGTCTCTGCTCAGATGGAGGTTGCAGCCTGATATACAGTATGTTCCCTCGGGCTCTGTACCCAAATCAGTCTGTGGCCGGGTCAAAAAACAGTATTTCTTTAATGCTTTCCTAGAAATGTTGTTGAGGTTCTATTCATCTTTTTCCAGGAAACTTGTATTTCTGATATTACCCTGTTTTCATCCACTTTCCTGGGAGATGGTTTTCTTTTTCAATTGCTGTACGATTGTTTTTAATATTACTTAGGATCGTTGTCTTCTCCTACAACTTTGTATTGTAGAATTAAAATGCTACTTTCAGCACAGCAACTATCATATTGCTTTTGAAGGATAGATATTATTCTAACCCCCCCAACACCTTGGGAAGTATTGTACAATATGATTCTATTCAGTCCACATTTTTATCAACAGGACCACCATCCCCTGCAGCCATCATTCCATTTTAGAGCACAGCCCTACAGATATTTTTTTCCCTTTTTGCAATATCAAGATATGAAGAAGATGAATGAAACTTTCTTGCATGTTTTTGTCAGTGTGTTTTTACAGCTCCCACGAACGGTGATGGACTTGGCAGCCTGGAGACTGAAATCCTCTGTTTAATCACGGGCTAGGTATAGTTCAGCAGAAAGACGTATTTCGATACACAGCCCCTGTAGCATGTCCAAGCCTCGAGCTGGAGAGCCTGTCTTCTGTAAGTGGAAAAAAGCACTCAGGCCAGCCAGTCCCTGGCCTCATCGCGGGAGCTGCTGAAAAGAAGCATTCATGCCATTGAGTTTCATGACAGGTGCTAATGTCTGGGCTGGAGTGGGCTGAGTTCCCTTTCGCTCGTTTGGGAACCTCCTTCTGTAAGTCACCGAGAGAAGGTAGCGCTCCAGCCGGTTTGGAGGTTGCACCTCTGCGTGCGTGGGGTCGTCCCATCTCTCTCCAAACGACAGCAGGTGTGCAGGTCAGCTTGTGTTTAGCCCTGGCCTTCATCTGAAGCTCATTAACGTCTGTCATGTTTGGTTTTGGTTTTTTTTTACTTGTGTACACTCTCAAATCTGATAACTAAAACCAGAGAACTAAGTAAAACAATAAACCTCATTCCTGTTTTTAGAATGTTGCGATGTTTTATTTGAAAACAAAGCAAAACTAAGGCCCTTCAGAGACTCCTGCAGTGTCGTAGGTCCACAGGAAAAGTACTGCACCAAATTCTTGTGTGTGGTCATAAATTGTAGCCTCTTAATGTTTTTTTGATGTTGTGTTAGAAAGACAACAGTCTAGGTCATGTTCCTTTTCACAAAGATGTGTTTATGGAGTTTTATTCCTTTTTCCCTGAAAATCCAATGTAATGAAAGTATGTGCTGTTCCAAAAGAAGTGCTGGCTATTACATCTGCTAGAAATTATTTGACTGTTTTGTGGGTTTTTTTGTATTTTTCAGCTAACAGGACAAGTGACTTTGCAAATTGCCAATGAAGCAGTTTTGCCGTTTAATGCCCTCGACATCGCGTTAGAAGTTCAGAACAGTCTTAAAGGTAATTTTTGTTAGAGGAATAATGTTCTCCATTGATACAGAGGAAAAAAGCGATCATTTGCACCCTGATATGCATTTTCAGTTTCCACTTGAATGATAGCCAGTGATTTTACTAGTTAAACAGTGTCATTATATAATGCTAAATAAAACACAGTTCTTGTTACTAAATAAAGCCATAAAATGTTTATATTTCTTCCAATGTTACTATGTCAGTTAAGCAATAATTAGTATTAAAATCTCGTAATTACAGTCAAAGATCACAACCTCTGTGACTGACCTTGATTTTAATTCCCTTCAAGGCTGTGTTCAGTACAAGCAAGAGAGGACTTCTAATCCCGTTGCCATTTGGCTCCTTAATTTTCACAATCATCTTCCTTGTTTGGTTATTCCCCTAACTCACCTCCTTGGCACAGCATGCTAACTTTTCTCCTTTTTCAGGTGTGACACAGCACGATAATTTACCAATGTGTATTGTTTGAGTTGATTAAGCACTGAGACCCTGGAAGCTCTGTAATTGAAGCTGATCTTGGTGTGTTTGGGACAATGGGTTGGGGTCAGGGAGAGGGGCAAAAAAAATCCTGGTCAGAAAGTAAAGAAGAAGGTAACTTGGGAATGATGCAGATGTGATTCTCATAGACTCTGGATTTGGCACTGTTTGCTAGGTGTAGGATGAATGCCTTGATATGAGACGGCTCCATCAAGACTGTGGAGCCATTGCTAATATTCCTGTGTTGCCTTCTCATTTCTGGCTCTTTCTGTTGTCTTGTGGCCTTTTAGGGCTTGATGAAAGAACAAGCCTCCTGCCGTCTTTTTGGCCTGTGTTGACAACAGAACCCAATTAAGCCCATAGCCCTTGACTTGAGCTGTGGAAGAAGCACAGTTAATGGGTGCAGGTGTGCATTCCCTTTGCTTCTGGGGGCTAGTTTGTTTTTTTTTTCCCCTCTACAGTTGGTAGAAAAATGTTGATATAAGGAACTAAAGCCATTTTATGTTACTGAGATGTTCTCTGCTGCTATCTAGACTAAAAATGAATAAACCTTCTTCTTATCAATTATGAAAAGAATATGTCTTAGCTCCCGTCCTGAGGACTGAGGGAGAGGAAGTCTAGGTTCTAACACTATCTAGTGTCACTCATCCATATATGCTTTCGCCTTCAGTATCATCTGTCTTCCTCCTCCCATTCTGTCCCTTTCCCTTACAGTTTCCTCATGTTTTAGTGTATTCAAATAAGATCCAACTCTCCTTACTTTTCTAAGTGACTACTTGAAAGTAGGCTGGATGTGGAGAGCACATAGGAGGTTTTGTCCTAGATTAAATCTTTTGATAATTTAGCTGCCAAACTCTAACATAATTGTGTACAAACTGAGATATTTCAGAAGCTGGTATTCTGGTCAGAATTTGGTGAACTTAAAAGGAATGGTAAAAGGTACATTCCTGACAAGAACCCCCATGAAATTTGAAGGACTACTCCAAAGCATGGCATTTTTTGGACCTCACAGTGGAAAAATGTGAGATAGGTAAAACCGTGTTGTTATTTCCTCTTGTTCAATTACATCTCTGATACAGATTACCTGTAGTGTGCTAAGGACTTCAAAAATTATTTTTCTATTTATACATTTATGGAACTCTCAAGATGATCTGTTAAATAAAGATGGAAGTTCTATGAAATCACACCAAAACTTTACATATAGTTTAGTAGAATGTGACATCTCATCTCAAAGATTTTTTGCAATCTTGAGGAGTTTCCCCTGCATTTCATTCACTCCCTACAGTATAAAGTATCACTTCTCTGTAATACACATTCATAGAAGTATGATGCCTTTTTTTTAATCTTTGCCATCCATCATTGTCAAGCCCTAGGAGCGAGTAGGCTGGCATTGGTCTGGAATCAGTGAGCATCCAAAAAGACAAGTAATTTTAGCTCTGTTGTGCCATATAAACATTGGTTTAGTTCAGCCTAAACACAGCAGGGAATAATCATCAAATAGAAAGTGTGGCTCAGCTGGCATTCCTTCAACTGAACATGAGATGTCTGGTATTTTCTTCCTTTTTTCTTTATTTTGAGTAACAGGAAATTTTTATTTAAACTGACTTTTTTTCCTCTTAACTTCAGTGTAGATCATTTATCTCAAGCACTTCAGGGGAGGGGAAAATATTTTCTAGGTTGTAGGGCCAGCAGGATAAATTTTGATGGAGCTGTTCACTTTGGAGTTTTGTTTAATGACTTTTCTCATGACTTTCATGTCTGGTGTATCTCTGACTTCTGTCAAATAACAGTTGATTTCTATTTTGGAAATCAATAAGACAACGGTCTTTTTTCTGGTTACTTAAATGAGAAATTGTACTTTTTAACATGGCTTATGAATTTCTTCATTCTTCAAAAGGTCTTATGTTGGTTTAGATTTCCAGTTCAGAGGTGCATTGTCTTAGTAAGCTATTTCCTTCTCCAACTTGATGCAAACTGTAAATGTGGAAAAGGTGAAGGGAAATCTGCACGACGTGCTAGAAGATTTGTTCATGAGGCTTAATTCTGTGCCTCTGGGATCTGGTTCAGCCAGTCACTTAAACACACACTTTATCACCTCTTGGACTTTCTCACATTCTTGAAGTTAAATTATATGTGTAAATACCTGAGTCACAGTTTTGCAGTCTCCTGGATGTCCTCACAAAAGGATGTGTGTGTCTTAATATTCGTTAATACTGCATTTATTTATGTTTCCAAAGGATTTAATTCTGTAATGCGGTGGGCGACTGTACCGTTGGCTGTATGAAATTCAATGGGATGTTACTCGGCGCTATATAAACCGTTTCTCACATTCAGGATAGGCTGGATGGCAGGTTATTGGGAAATGTCATCCACAGCGTGTTTGCATCTGGCTCGAGGCCTGTTCCTCGGAAAGATGGGGAAATGGCTGTTAAGCAACACGTGTTCTCTCCACTTGCACACAAGTTTGGGTTTGCCTGACAGGAAGGGCTGTGACTGGAGAGACGTTTCTCTTGTGCATCTGCTGATGGTCTGATGTTTAACAGGAAACCTCATGGTCATAAATGATAAGAGATCGTTCCAAGACTGAAATCCAGGTCCCCGGGGCTATTCAGGCTGTTATCTGTCTGATCACAGATGTGATATTTTAGAGAAATTCATAAATAGGTGAGAGTCTAAAATACTCTCATTAACTACACATTGCAGTTGTGCGGTGTTTGTGCCTTTCATACATTTAAAATCAAGACCCGTTGCAACTTGAATCAAATACAAGAATATCTCTCTAGGCCTTGCCTGCTATGAAAACCCGATTTATCTTTTGAGTAGGGCACAGATAAGATGTCAAACCTGGTGTGTGAATGATGCAAATGGTTCTTTTAAGCATTTCTGTAGAAGTATTTTTGTATGTATATGCAAGTACAAATGTATAAGGATTTGTATATAAGTATTTTGTATGTATACAAGTATTTTTATTCAAAACATATTCGTATCATCCGCTGGATGATTTTGGCACTGTGCAGTCTGGACTTGCTCCTCGCAGCCTGTCTCGCACTGTGTTTGAGCCTCTTTGAAACTAAGTGTGTATTACAGCAAGCTTCAGGGATTGGTGATGGAAGTGTTAAAGCGTCTCATGAGGATCAAAATCCTTCTGTACCTTTGTGCCTGACTGGCTCAGCAGTAACAAGTTCAGTCACACAGTTTACAAAACTAAAGGCATCCAGGTTCGATGCTAGCCATGCCTCTCGCTTGGGTGCTGTTGGCTGGAGAAGCTGATGCCGTTTCGTTATTGCAGGTCACTGGGCCCACCTAGACTCATGCAGACCTTTCAAAAACTGGTATCTGGTGCCCCAGCCTTAGATCCTGGCCGAGTAGCACTAGGCACACGTGCTAAGGTTCCCTACTCGTGGCTTTCAGGCTGCTGAAGCTGGTAAGCAAATCGGATAAGCTGTAAGCCATCTCAAACAGGCACTGGCTGAGAGAGGCCTATGAATACAAATTAAGTTAACTGGGGGGGAGATTTTCTGGTTTTCCCTCTATAGGGAGGGCAAGGGCTGTGACTTCAAGCTCTTTGGCTGGCGCAGTGTCAGTTGTGTGTTGCTTCCTATCAGTTAGGCCCTTTCTTCTCCCCAGAATGGAAGTTTTACAGATGTTAGAGCAGCTGAAGTACTCGGGGTGATAATAGTAGTCAGTGCGAACAGAAATTTAAAAATAATCTGTTTTATGATAAGCCACTTCCAGGAAAGTCTGCATGACTTTCCACAGCCGTGGCTCAACCCATACATTTCAAAACATCAGTCTAAACTCTCCATCCTTAGAAAAATCAATACAGAAACATCTCTGTCATTTACTTGATGGCTGCATACTCGTTGCCCACAGCTATCTGCTAGTCTTCAGCTTGGCATCATTTTACCTGCTTGACCGTATTTCCCTGATCATTTAGGGTGCTTTTCAGAGTTACTTTCTCCATCTGTCAGTAATGTTCAGAAAGCTTCCTTTTTTTATTGTTCCCACCCATTATTCTTGACTGCTACAAAGGTGAAAAATGCAACGGTTAGTTATCTGTATATATGATAGAAATACCTTCTTTGCCCTGAGACACTGACATCTTATCTTCAGTATCCTGTCAAGGATATTATATATTAGTACTGGCAAGCCTTTCATCAGCCTTTAGAAAAAAAAAATCATGGAAAAATGCATTTTCCATGGACAAAGCATTTGGTACTGAAGGGAAAGGATGAGCATCTGTTCTGTGTCAGTAAGCCATATATGTTTCAGGAGCTCTGTACGAAGTCATTGATAACCTCCTCTGTATTGACATGCATAACAATGTCACCACGTGCCTTTTTAATCATTGCCTCTTTGAAAAGAGGCTTCTTGTAGCAACAGCAGATTAGTTTGCTTGGGCAGTAGCAGTCATGGTAGCAAAATTGAAGCTGATGGCAACATAATCTTTGCACTGAGGATGTCCGTGGATTTGTGTTTCTGCCCCCTTCAGGGTACTTTCTACAAAGCTTTCCCATTCAGATTTTCCACTGCCAGGTCTGATCGTCCAATTTTGCACAGCATGAAGAATCTTCCCAGTGAATACAACAACACACCATAGCCGATCGTGAATGTGCAAGCTAATCAAAACCTGAAGCAATTCCCCCTCTCTCTTACATGCAAACACGTGTTCACATGCATGGAGAGTGAGCGTCAGGCCTTAAGCTGCTGATTTGTCTGTGCTCGTTCTCCTGTAGGTACTCGTGGGCAAGCACATTCATAGCAGAGGGCACGAACACAATTGTAAAATGTTAAATCTCTAGCAGTACTTTTCATAAGAGCAATCAGTTACACAGGGAAAGGCTATTGTATTCAGTGTCTGTAAAAATAAATGCTTATTTGGTGTAACCTGTTTCTGAATAAAATCCAGTTACATGTAGCAAGTGTAATGAAATTCAACAGTATAATTCTCTGATCAAGAGTACACGTACTCCTGAGTCACTTTCTTGTACTTGCAATTTTATTTATTTAACAACTAAACAACTGGCTTAGATGATTCATCATGATTCATACCAGAGACAGAAGGACAAAGAATGCGAAGTATTATAATGTGGTGTTGTTTTCTCCTGAGTGAAGTAACACTTGCAGGCTTTTTTATTTTCTCTGTAGAAGCGTCACAAGATGTTTAAGATATTATTAGTTAATGCACCCTTTTCTTTAAGAATCATTTGCCCTTCCACTCCCAGCATCTCAGCTTGAGAAGAGCATAACAGTTCCCCTTGGCAGTGAAGCTCAGTGTGTTGTGGTAAAAGCTACTGATGCCCTTAAAGCCGTGTCCTTAGTTCTCTGTGGTAGCACTAGCCGTAGACACTTATGGGTTTTGTACTGAAGGATTAAAAAAGGGCCTGGGTGTTTGTTTTATAATGAGTGCTGGTTTAGTGTGTGATGTAAACACTGCTTTTTACTCATGACTGTAAAGTAAAATGTAGTTGGTTTAGGGGCAAAACGCATGCTGTGGAGAAGCAGCGAGAGCATTTACAGGATTTTTGTCTTTAAAAGGGTGGTCTGGTTGGCTTCATTTCCAAATACAGAATGATGTATTTTCCCTTTACCTCACCTTCCCTATTGAAAAGGCACAGCTGACATTTACAATTGTTTACATAATGTTCAGAAAAAAAGTATAAATGTGGAACGTTACTTGGAATATGAAGTGCTTTGCTGAAACCAAAGGACTCTTTCTAACAGGGTGAATTTAAACCTTTCCGTACTGACACAAGTCCTGGGGGAAGGAATGCACAGTGCCTGGATTATATGCATGGAAATCGCAAGTTGAGCTGCACAGGATGTTTGCCTGAGGTTTGAAAATTGAGGATACTGATATTTTGCAAAATATCCCAAACGTCCTAGGTTTATATGCTTGGAGAATATTTTTCTGAGGCATCAGCCTAATTTAACCAAGACTTTAAATTACTCCGAACTCAATCAGAGAGATACCAATCCTGTACATCAAGGTACTACAGTGCCTGTTGTCCATTCTAACTAGGGACAGGCGGATTGGGCAAGAGCCGTTGACAAAGCAGCCTTGTCCCAAACCAAGACAGACGTAAACCATCTTCTCTCACTCCCGTTCCCACAGGGAGCTTCTGTTCATTGTTGAAATTCATCTTGATAACTCAGGAAATCTGACAGTTTCTCTCACACCAGCATCTGTCTCTCCATGTATTTCGGATCATTTCACGTTTTGCTAGATTGGAACGCATTAGTCAGCTGATGACAGGAGTGCGTGGGGGATCTCTGAACTCCTTTCCCTTTGCTGAAATGTAGCCAATAGCAAATCTCTTTTTCCATACGAGATGTCATATGTCATCAATTCCTTGAATTTCTTAGTAGTACTTATTTGCTTTTCCATTCCTGTTATATGCTCACCTTTCAGACTCCATCCATAAATAGTTTGAGAAATGGGTTGATGTTCTCCATTTACTATTTCTGATCTCTCCATATATCTATTAGACAAGGAACTTCAGTGTTGATTTAACTTGTGTCTTGAACCACCCTGTTGCGTTAGTCATCTCAGTCACTAAGATACTGAACTCACCGAGGTTTGTATGTTCAACTAAAGGTGAGAGAGCTTCTGAAGCTGCATGGTTTGTTTTGATTAAATAGCCATTTAAAAGATCTAAGGGTAGTTAATTTCCTTGTCCTTAATAGCTGAAGTGAATCTAGGCCTTAAAGATCATTTCTGCATCCTGGGAATGTTTTTGCTGGCTGATGTTACTTTTAAGTTTATACCAGGTTCAGACTCTGCTTTCTCTCTCCATGTGCTTGTAAAAATTAACGAAGTTTATGCGCGCGCTGGGAAAGGAGGGCGTGCTCTTCACGTGCACTGCAGGTGGGAATAGGCTGCACGTTCACGTGCTCCAGTTCACGTATCGCATTCTTCTTTCTCAACTATGAACAGGGAAATATCAAAATAGCGGTGTGCTCCAAAGTGCTGTGGGCTTTTATTCTTTTGGTGTCAGTGTAGGATTGCAAACAAAGTAACAGCAAACACTCCAAGTTTAAAAAGTTTTGAAAATATTGACTGGATTAGAATATACATTTGGGTATCAATTAAAGTGTTAGTTCGCTCTTTGGTGTATGATTTAAGTGATTAAGAGCAACAATTTCACATCCCCTCTACAACTGTTGTTAACCTCTAGGATTCTAAAATGTTGAACAAAATTCAATTAAATTCTGCATATTGTGATTTTCTATACGGCGTCATTATGGAATCTAAGCACAAGCTTTCAAACTTGAGAGCAGTAGCATCAAATGGCATTGAATAAATCCTGTCTCAGAAGGAAATGTGACAGTTACTGATTTATGACCATTGCTTCCTGCATGCCTGTTTTTCCAATGGTAGATTTCAAGCTGTACCCCAAAATCATTCCTCGTAGCTTATTAGATCTTAAATAGATCAGAGCTTATGCGCAATGATCTATGGCTTTCCTTGATCATAATTCTCACAGGGGAAAAGAGGCTCAGGTTTTAATTGGACTGTTAATTTTGACTTGTAAGCAAGAGTAATAAGTGATGTTCTCTGAATCACTGGCAACTGCCTTTCTCTTACTGTTCCTAGGTGCTGAAGTAGACATTCCTCAGGTGCTCGCAGCGGCATCGCGTCTGAGGGACACCGCAGAATTGTTCCAGTCGGATGAGATGCGCCCAGCTAATGACCCCAAGGAGCGAGCCCCTATCAGAGTCCGCATGCTCAACGATGTGCTACAAAGCTTGGAGAAAAGCTTCCTGGTTCATCAGGCTCCTCCAGGACTTTACAGGTGTGGTGTTCAACACGTTCTTCATTTGAGCTAAAATGGTACTCTCACATTGCTTGGTTTTCAAAACTGTCATGCTCTTTTAAAAAAAATCTCAGTGAGTATCCAAGATTAAAGCTGTTTTTTCTTATCTCATCCTTTCTGCAGCAAACATTAATTCATTACAATACAAGAGGTCATTAGAATGCAGCACTGTAGCATTTCTGTCGTGACATCACTGCTGACAAGATGTACGGTGTGATGGCAACTCAGGCAGCATGACAGATACTTGTGTTAGACGGTACAGTAAGCTTTCAGAAGAAGAAAATATTTTGAAGTCTAATACTGCTTGACAAGCTCCACTTATATTTTATTTAAAACTTTTTACAGTTCATTGAAGATTCAGAATTATACAAGATACTGTGTAGCATTATTTAACATAGTTAATTATATAGCATTGTTCTTGGGTGCATTTCAACCAGTCAGCGGCAGTACAGTGGAGCGAATGAGGGCCTTAGTCAGTCACCATTCCTAACATCTTGTCTCTAGTTAGAATTATTCTCCAATAAGTATTGAGCTGCACTACCCAGGTTGATTTTAAGATGTCACAATCACTCCATCTTTCACTTTCTTAGAAAGAAGTCTACAGGCCTATAGCTCTCACCATAGATTCCTCTACGAAAAAAACTTACGGCAATCAGTAGCTTTAAAAAAGTTTGAAAAGCAGGAATTGGCCAAGCCTGCCCTGAGTAATGCCTGGCCCTCTGGCTGTTCAGGAGAAGTAATAAAGCGTGTGCATGTGCTTCGGTACAACCTGTCTGAAGCGCTGTATTGCAGCCCATCGATGTAGTGTTCTATAGCTCGACCCCGAGGATATGTTTTGAACGCCCTGGGCTATAGAGTGAGGGCATATGTGGGTGGTTTGACTTCATCAGGCCTACCGGGATTATTGTGCAGGACTCTGCGGCTGAAGATAGCCAATGGCTCATCCGTGCTGCCCATTAGGAGGCTTCCCCCAGTAAAACTGCCCCTAAAGCCATACCCAGGTTTTACTTGAGGGGAAACTGGTTGGCATACTCAAAAAGGAGAGCTCGGAAGTGAACTGGCGTACATACAGAGGAGACAGACGGGGCCGGGACACAGAAGTGAATGAGGCAGCTGTGTTATTTAGGAATATGAATGTACTAGCAGCCAGAACTAACTAAAGTAATAAAACTGTACTTCGTTGCAGTTGATGGGAAAAAATTGTCAAATGTCTTGTGCAAGTGATTGTTTCAAGTGGGCACAAAATAGACAGATGGTAGAGGTGGACTTCGGAAGAAAAGCAGAAAGCTACAGCATCAGGAGGAAGAGATTCTTCCAAGCATTAGCAATGGTATAAAAAAATGCAGTCATCTTTTAACAAAAATAAAATAAAAAAAAAAAGGTAGTTGGGTAGTTGTGGTGAACTCAACAGTGTCAGCGAATAAAATCCCTACAGCTATAATGAACAAAATATAATATTTGGGGAGGGACTAATTTACTTCATTCCTGCTGTGACTGGATTTATAATATGAAGAAATAAACCAAAACGTGATTAAATAGAGTCTAATATTCCAGGTTTAGCACTGCTGTCTTCCTTGTCTCAACGGGTATGGTGTTGCAAAGGAGCCATAAAACTGCTTAACATAATGTAATCTGTCTGTGTTGCGTCGCAAAGGCACATTGTTGAAGCTGGCCCAGTTCTTTATTTGTAAAAATAAATTATACCAAAACTTGGGATTCCAATAACAGGGTATTTTGAGTTCCTCTAATATCTAAATTCTTGCAGTGCTTGCAGTATTAAGTTTGTTATTCATCAAGATGTAATTGCTAGATAAGCAGGTATAATGTGAATTAAATTTTTCACCTTCCTGCTCTCAGCAGCACGTCGGCGCAGAGCGCGGTATTCACGCTGGCAGAGTAGATAGTGTGGAAGTGAAAATTTTTTAATTTTTTCCCCACCTGATTTCATTACATTTGATACAAGATTTAACAGTACAGCTTACTTTAGAATTTTTGGGAAAATGTTGGATTTGACTTTACTCTGAACTATTTTACCTAACATCATCTGGAGTGTATAAGAGTAAAGTACACCTTATGTATCATCACTTAGATACTTATTTAAAAAGAATGCATTCTCTGTACTGTGCCAAGGTGTGTAATTGTAGTGTAGATTTACCCTTAATGAAAACAGAATCGAGGACAGTGATAGATTTCTGATTTCCTTTCCTGACATTAAAAATCTGCAGTACAGTTTCTTTTCTAAAAAAGCACCTAACAATGTGTCTTCATTTGGGTTATTTTTCACTTTTTAGGGATTGAACGTCCTTCTATTATTTGATGCAGTTATATGAATCTATTTTGTGTTCTGAAGCTATAATTGTATCACAGGAACACTAGAAGTACTTGAAAAACCTGATGTACTTTTTTTTGCTTGTATAACTTTAAGCTTTTCTTTTTGTAATTTGGTAAAGAAAACAAACAGAAAAATCAGTCTCACAGCCAGGACCTTGTATGCCATGTTTCATCCCAGTCAGAAGATTGATGGGCAAGTTATAAACCCCTGAAATAGTGGTTTATAATGGAAATGCTGGCAGCCCTTTAACTATAGCAGCGCAAGCAGTGCAGCAATAAATACTACGCTTCATCTGTAAACAGAAATTTAGGATGCAGTTTGCAGCCTTGACCTTCAGGCTCCAACTGTGTTTAGATCATTAAGATTCCATAAATACTGTAATTTACAGCCTTCTGAAGGAAGAATTTGTGTGCACAGTAAAGCACGTATTCTTCATGAAGAAATGATTGCTTCCTGTATACCCATTTGGACTCATATTCTCAACCTCAATCAAAGTACTTGACAAATTTGCTGAAGTTTAGGCATCATTTTTAGGCTTGTGTTTGTCCTAATTCACAGCCCTCAGGATCTATACTATGTTTTCTCTTCTAGAACTTGAATTAAAAAGAAAGGTGGATTTGTTGCTTTATTGCAGGAGGTGGGTTGCAACCTACTTGCGTTTGGCCACTGCAGGGGAACTAATATATCTTTGTTTATATGGTTTGTACACTCATTGCTGTGGCTGTAGTCTCTTACTGTATAGATGTACTTTAAAATATAGATGCCTCATGGCACTATTTGGGCTTAATTGATGCATTATTCATCTGTAATGAGCAATAAAATTATTCAGTTATGAACAGAATTCAGATTATTTTAAATTTTTGTAGTTATATTAGAATATCCTGACTAACTTTAAGTAATGATGATTGACGTTGGCAGGTTGTTCAATACAGTGTAAGTAAACACTGTAGTTTAGATTATCCTTCTTACCTGAACTTCATGACATTGAACAGAAAATTTGACAATAGCATACTTTCCCCATGATATTCTGTTTCCAACTGAGCTGGAAATACACAAGTACAGCTTTCATCAGGGTATTTTAGTCTTATCCAGAAATCTAGGCAGAATGAAAAATAATAGGTTGAGAAATATTACCCTGCTTTGCAAGGGTTACCCTGGGGCTTGATTTGGGGTTAGGACAAAATCTCTGAGTTTTATTGTACCTGAAGAATTTCTGTGATTCCCAGTGGTAACCCCGGGTAGACTTTCTATTTCCAAAATAAATGTTTAGGAACAAAATAGGATGGCTATTGTTATTTTTCATTTATCTGCCTTTGCTTCTCATAACGTGATCAGAATATTGATAATTTTCTGATTTATATTTTGTCATTATGGGTACAAGTTGCTCCCAGGGAGATTCCGATAGGACATGAGAGGAAGGTTTTTCACCATGAGAACAGTCAGCCATTGGAATAATCTCCCCAGGGAAGTGGTTGACTCCGCTACACTGGACACATTTAAGACTCAGCTGGACAGGGTGCTGGGCCATCTCATCTGGATTGTGCTCTTGCCTAGAAAGGTTGGACCAGATGATCCTTGAGGTCCCTTCCAACCTGGTATTTTATGATTCTATGATTATATTAATGGAATAATCGGTAGAAATTTGTATATGTTTGTTTCTTTCCTCTAGCCATTTCTTGCTTTCCACTCTTACAGTGTATACTTGCGCTGAACATTTCTGTGTATTTTCAGATGATCATATTTTGCTGCTAGTACCACTGACCGTAGGTGATACTGCAGTGGCACGTACGAAGCTAAGAACAGAGGTTCAACAGCAGGTTAGGCACTGTGCGTAGGCAGGATCTCAAGCGTATTGATCTCTCAATGAGATGGTCAGCCTCAGCAGAGATAGAAGATGATTCTATAAATGCTGATACATAGTAAGAAACTCCCAAATTCTTACCTTCATCAGCATTCAGTAAAGCATGTGTAGTTGCCTGCTAGGGACAGGAGAAGATGCTTTATCTCTATATTCTAAACAAAGGGTGCTTCAGCCGTAAGTAAACATAGATGGAAGCAAAGACCTGGGGCAGTTTCCCTACAGTGAACGCAGCTTGTCTGATAAGGTCAAGGAAGTACTCGCTGACACCTCTTCCGATACTGATTAACCAAATCTGTACATGGCTTCTGAGAGAGAACAAAATTAATTTCCGTAAATGAATGTTTGTAAGTCAGGTAGTCAGGCAAATGCGTCCATGCTGAGTGATGTCTCCTCCTTGTCTCTTTCCTGAACATCTTTGTCTTTTCTGCATCAGCTAATCCTTAAAACTCTTAGATTCTAAAAGCCTACTGTCATGCTTTTGCATCCTTTTCATTCTACGAAAATACCTCCCAAAACACTGACCCCGGCAATATCATGGGTAACAAGACAGCATGTATCTTCCTGGTGTTTATAAATATTGAGCTCCAGTCTTGTGTTTGCTTAGACTAAATAAGACCATTTCCCCCATTCCTTGTATATTTTATTGTATTTCTTATATTTGCTGGTCACCACAGCCTCTGATAACCTGTCAGCCTAATGTATCTGTCAAGCCTGTGTACGCTCCTTAGGTATTCGCACCGAGAGCTCGTGTCTTTTTGTTGGAAGGCGTAGCACTTCAGTGGCATTGGAGCAATGAATAATAATACTGCAAAGAAATGAGATAATCAAGAAAACTTCATGGAGTATCAGGCAGAGGACACTCAGTGCAGTAAGATGTCCTCTCTTTCTGAAAGTGTTTGATTTCCGCAGGCCCATGTCTGGAACTCAACGTAATCTTCATATTTGATGGATGCTGTTGATACTAGATGGATCCAGTAGTAAGGATGCAGGGTTTCCTAGAATACCCTGTGATGCTCCCACCAAGATGTCCAAATCTAAAAGTGTCACTAAAAACAGAGTTTGTGTCTTCTGTCTTTAAAAGTAAAGTCCAAAAAAAGGCACAGAAGGGCTCAGGCTGTCATTTCTGCTCCAGTTAGGTGGTTTTTATTCTTAATGGACCATTGCTTAAGGATCAGTTGTGTCCTGACTGACAGTTCTTTTAGCAGTTTTTTAGAAGAATCAGAGTCAACTTGTCTAAAATCTTTCATTTAAGAGTTTCATCTTAGCTTGCCAAGTTTATCCTGTCCATTAAGGCGGCATGCATCTGTCACCACTATTTATGGAATTGTTGCAAGGGCCATTGTGCTATGTCTGGAAGATGTAATTGAGTGAATTGAGTAATAAGTAGGTGAAAAGTAACAATTTTGAAAACAATCTGTGTTTTCAAGAAAGACCTCCAGCAGTTTTTATTGCTCATTTGTGCAAGTTACACGTCTTCCTTTTTCTTCTTTTTATCATGGATACCCAGGTGTGACATTAACACTTCATTGGGCTAAAAAATTACAACAAACCAGTACGTTATAATGCACTGAATACAATACATGCTACAAGCAATGATATATTGTGCACCCTGAATTTGCCATAATGAAATGAAAGAACAATCAAAAGATGCTTTTAGCACCACATGAAAGGGTAATTTGCATCGCTGCTAATCTCATGCCACTCAAGTGTGTGTTGTTCACCAGAACAAATTTTTTCCTTTCAGACTTAGATTTGTTATATACATTCCTGACATCTGTACAGAGTCTACTGGATTTGTTGCTGTTTTGCTGATAAACTGCAGCAGATTCCCAGGTGTCAAAATTCACATGCCCTAAGACTCTAGTTTTTAAAGATACATTTAGTAGGAAAATTAAAGTAGTTATTAAATCACCATGTGTAAACAAGCTGCTCATTGGATTTACAGAGGACAAGCATTAAAGATGCAAATATTCTGCTAATCTTAAACAGTGACATGGGTAAACATGTAGTGCAATGTCATCTGAAAAAAAAAACCCTAGCCCAGAGCTTCTACAGCAGACAGTAATTCTGTCTCATTGTATAGACTCTGCAGAAGAGCTTTTTCGTTTTGAACTCTTCGTTTGTGGCTTCAAGTAGAGAATATGCCTGTATACTTTGTTGTAACGTTTGAGACATTTTTGACTGACCTGAACCAAACACATGGAATATTATTTTTTTTCTGCATTGTATTATGTGGAGCAGAGAGTGAATTGATATGGTGCTGATGATCCTTAGTGTGGGAAATACTGCAACAATTCGTGTTGCACTGGCAGTAGTAGATAATGTTCTGTCGCGTATTATCTGCCATGGGCAATTTGTAAATACAATATACGAATGACGTTGGGGGAGAAGGAGAGAATTGTGTACTGGTTTTAGAATAGCGTACCTCGGATTTTGCCATTCAGTCAGAAGAAATGAATTTTCGTCTTACTGCACAGCAGTGATTTTTCCATCTGACTTTTCACCCTAATATCTTGTATCTTTCAAAATTTGCATCTCTTTTTCTTCTGTAATTGTTCCGCAGCTTATAAATGGAGTTATGATTAGTGGTATTACTTGTTTCGCTTTCTAGTCCTTCACCAATGTTTCCTGGCTCTGTAGTTCTTGTTCAGCTCCTTCTCTCCTTCTCCCTTCTCTCTGATACGCATTTGTCCGGATGTATTTTTTTACACCTAAAATGTCTTCCCATTTTCTTCTACCTTCTTCCTTCAAACTCTACAGTGTTTGTGCAGTCTGGTTGTAGTTTATGCAAGTGTAAGTTGGAGATGACGAACTCAAGTATTCAGGACAGAAGAAGTGACACAGATTCGGTAAGACTTGCTCCATTGTAGCTCACTTCATGAACTACTAATGGCAAAAAAAATCACAGGAAATATTCCAAGGTTTTATGTTCTTCCCAAGAATGTGGGGAGGCAAAAAGAAGTTTCATGAGATAGGTGAGCAGTGGCAGCTATGCACTGTCAGAAGGTCTAAGATGCTGTGCAGTGCTTGGTAAATCTTTAGTTAATGCTTACTTGGAAGATGATTTTCCTCCCAGTCTTTGGTAGCAGACGCTGAATGAAAGGATTAGGTTCTTGGTTTATCTGCTTCTCTAAATAGGTGTCGTGTGTCTGGTGACCAGGATTTATAAAAGTGGTGCCAATCATGAGTCGGTATCCAGAGTTTTTACAGCATAGTCAAAAGTGGGTTTTATCATAAAACTGAATAGACTGAGTTATCTCTGCAAGTCACCGCTGACTAGAAAGTAATTTGTAAGAATATAATTGCAATTCTTAACTGCCAGGTTATTTTTTCTAATCCTAAATCGAGAGACAAACCAGTTAGTTAATGGCATGACAAGCAATGATCTGAATTTAACTAGGCTGGTACAAACTAAGAAATATTTCCAATCAAATCCTGAACACTAGATTCTAATAGCACTTTTATATAGCTATCGCTATCTTTAAAAAGCCGCAATAACATGTTTGGCACACTAATTTCAGTTTAAAATCATAATTTGAGTCAAATTCATACATCCAAGTCACTAGCAGAATCTGGAGTAACAACCTTGATAAAAGGTGGACTGAGAGTATTTTATTCCCTGTATGCCTTTTAAACATTGTACCCAGCCGTTAGGTGGGGGGAGAGCATGGGTGGGAGGAAAACAGGAACGAACTTCTCTCTTGAGCAGCTACCAGAAGCCAGCCATAATTAAGATCACTTCCTGTTCACTCTGATGGTGCAGGTACTCAAAATGGGATTTGAGGGGCTGGGAAGAAGATACAGTCATGAATCCGCTCATTCAGTGGATCAACATAAGGTAGTATTGAAATTAGGCTGTAACTCTCAATAGCACAAGAAGCTTTCCCAGGATACCTTTTGCCACCAGTGCAGCTCCCCATAACCGGTATAGTTAGGAAAACGTAGGAACTGTTTAATTCACGAGGGACCTGTAGGAACAATATTCTAGCAGCATGAGCGTTCTCTGTGCAGTGGGCAACCTTGGGAAGGCTTCTGACCTAGTCCTCCCAGCCCCTCTGGGGGTGGTTGGACAGCGCTGTGGTTATTCATTCTCCAGGCCAGATAAATAGAATTTCATCCACTGGGATATCGACTCTTTAACATTCATCCGTGTGTGGAGCAGCACATTTGTCCTGGCAGACATCAGTAGCAATTACTAGTTTGATAATGCTCTTACACATTCCTGCTGTGGTTACTATTTTTCTCATGACTGATAATCATGCTGAATTATGCCCTTTCTTAATACTGAGAAGATGCAATAAAGTGAGTGTAACTCATACTCAAAACACCTGATCCATCTGAGTGGCAATTTAAATGGTTTTTCCTTTGGAATCACCGATACATGTAATGACCATGAAGTAATGACTGTATTTGTTGTCTTGTAAATTTTTACTATTTAAAGAGCATTTGCTGCATAAATACTACTGAATTAGCCATCTGCAGAGATGTAATTATGGTTGACTTTAAAGCTTATTTAAACAGGCAACATGAAAATCTTTTCATTACACCTGCAAATGCAGAAAACCACTATAATTAGGGATTTTGTCATGGCTGGAAACCAGCTCTCTCACTTCCCTGATAGGAATGGTAAACCTGGGTGTACATACCTTAATTTCTTTTTCCTGTATGTACTTCTCATGAATTTTCTTCCATCCTTTTAATTAGATTGATTTGTACACATAGAGTTCTGTCTGTAGTATGCATCAGACCCATTATGGTTTTGATACAGTAAATATTATTACGTATATTTTAATTTAACACAGCATTGGTGGTACTTAAGACAAGACTTTATCCAGGACATACAATTCCTCATGCTTTCCACAAATGTGCGTGGTCCTGACCTTGCAAAGAACCTGGGGTTTTTGTATACTGACATTTATTTGAATACGTGGCCTTATTAGATGGTTTAGCCCATATCACAGCAGTTCTGCTAACTAAAAATCCTTTCACTCGGGGCTATTCAGTGAGCTCAGTGCAGAGCTACCATGCCAATGCCTTGCAAGTCTTCCGA
The DNA here is from genome assembly GCA_020745775.1 of Theristicus caerulescens. Taxonomy (NCBI): domain Eukaryota; kingdom Metazoa; phylum Chordata; class Aves; order Pelecaniformes; family Threskiornithidae; genus Theristicus; species Theristicus caerulescens. The sequence continues at coordinate 2,658,657 of CM036565.1, read as the reverse complement.
TTAGGATACAGTTTACATTCAATTTCCCATGCCGGCAGATCTCACTCAGGTCTGTGCTTATGGTGCTAAGCAGGCCAAGAATATTTGGTTACAGAGAAAAATAGCCTGTGATCTCAGAAAGTTATATAAAGTATTAGATTTTGAATTTATTAAATACGAGAGAAACTTAGTATTTTATACATTATTTCATTTTTCTTATAAACAGTAGGGTCAATAACATTTTTTAGATCCAAGAAATATATGGTTCCACACTTTTGGTCATGACAGATAAGAGCCGCTCATGTATGTTTGAAATATTAGCCAGGAACGTTTCTCGAATATAGTACAAAAATAAGTGCAATTCATTAGAAAAATAGTTAATATGTAATACTCCCCCCACTAACGTATTACCCAGCCAACAGGGCTTAGAAATTTGGTGGTGAGATCATTAACAGGAAAAGTACCTTAACTAGGATAAAAAAAGTGTTAATTTTGTGTGTATGCATGCCATTGAAGGTAATAAAAATGTAACTTTAGGCATTTCTTTAAAGAACATGTTATGACATAATTAATTTTTTATCCATAGTTAACTCTTATGGTAATGACCTTTCTGATTTTGGCTATGATGATAACGGTCTCACATCTCCTGGTGTGGAGTTACTTAAGATGATAAACCTAGTCAGGGCCAGAACTGGAGATCAAGGTCAAGCCAATTTACTGCATCAAACACTGGACAGCGCTTGCTGCTTTGTTTAGAAATGGTATTCCTCCTTAGGAATCGGATGCTTTACATGATTTCTAAATAAAAATCCCTATGAAGCCTTCCGAACATCAGCTGTGAGCCATTTGGAAATAATTTTATTAATTCACTTCCCTCAAGTCCTTCAAAATAGTAGCACATCTGCTTTGAATTTGAGTATTTCAGACTGAGACATCCTTAAAAGAAAAATAGTTTCCTCCAAATTATTCAGCATAAGCATATGTTTCTTTCATTTGAAAAGCAAGTGCAGCATAAATCCATCAAAGAACAACATGCCTACATTTGTTACCAACAGCTACATAATTTGAAATTTAACAAAGTATATTTCATACCAGTTGCTGCCAGCAAATAATGTTTTAAAATAGTTATATCAATTTTTTTAATGCGTCATCACTCTTAAGTATAGATGCAAGTCCTTGTTCTAAGAAATTACAGAAAAAATATTGAAGGATTTTCAAGGAATTTTTACGTTTCTGTGGAGTATATATCATTCTCTCAGCTGCATATAGGCTTTGAGAGCTCTATGGCAAAGAGTCTGATAGTGCGTTTTGTGGCTTCTTCAGGAATTTCTAGATAAAATCACTTCATTTCTATAAAACCCTAGAGAAAATCATGCCTAATTAGTAAGAGGACTGCTCTTTAGGATTCATAAATAATCACTTGCAACTTCTGTGCAAATGCATCCTAACTTTTCTTTTTCTTTGCATTTCTGTTCTGTGAAGTCATTCTGTACAGTTGAAGCTGTAGAATTGGTTCTTCCTACTTACTGCTCTTATTTACTCCAAAGTAAGAAAGAAATAAGTTTCCTAAACTCAGCAAATTTTCAACAGGGGAAAAACTGTGAGTGCAAGGTAGTGTTGATGTTCAGCCCTTGCAAACAGGTATTTTACTCAAACTCAGTCTTTAAACTAGTCAGACTTCTTAGCCCCATTATTCTTACTTGAGGCTGTTCCAGAACATCAGTCCTCTTATGATTAGCAACTTGCATCGAGCTTCCAGCTTCCATTTGTTCTTGGTTGTTTTATATTATACTAGAACCTATTTTGCTATCATAAGCCACAAAAATATAAAAAATTACAGGAAGAAATGAAGTAATTACTGTTTATGTAATGGAAGTGACATAGTTGAGCTACAGGTTGTCATAGATACAGTATCCCATTTGAATCTTTTCCAAGCCGTCACAGAGCACTGTCCTATTATCAGAAAATCAAGATTAACATTGTTAGCTTTATTTTGTGTCAGTCTTTTCTGTTGACAGTAATGAATCTACTATCAAAAGAATCATTTTCTGTTATGTTTCAGAACAGAAAGTGAATGTTTTCTGTGAATTTCTGTGGAGTTTTGGTCATAAAAAATTCCCCAAACAACCTTTACTCAGCTTGATCTCTTTCATAGGTCTTTCACTTTCTCTTTAGGATTCTGAATGCTCGTACATGCAAATTGGAATCTAGTAGATGACTCTAACGATCACCAGGATAGGTTTAAAGGTGGGAAGGTGTGTAGGTGAGGTTAGGATGGGTGTTTATAGAGTCAGGTCTGATAGGGTCACCTCTTTAGGTGAAGATTGTCGGGGGTGGTGAGGGCTGGCTGCTTCCTAACAGACGGGGAGCCAAGCACGATGCCATGGCCAACAGGGCAGTGCCTCTCCAGCCAGGCCTGTGGTGCAAACAGGGGAGGCCTGGGAGTGGCAGCCAGGTTCAGCCAAGAGCCTTGGTCATCAGGCAAGCCCATGGTGATGCAAGTCAAGCCAGGAATTAGTCTGCAGGTCGGGGTCTGGATCAGCTGGCTGCATGGCAGCAACAGAGCCGGAGACAGGCAGGCCTGCGATGTAGCTCCGGCTGGGGCTGAAGACCCAGGGCTCAGGTGAAATGGGGCTCCTGGGCCTGTGAGCAGGGGCTGTGGGTCATGGCCCCAAGTAAGGCTGGTCAGGGCCAGTAAGACCTGTTAGTGCACTCAAGGCCTTGACAAAGATCTAAGGCTGGCAGGGTGCATCAAGCTGACACTTACGCTAGAGTTAGGGTTAGGCTTTAGCAATAATTCAGTAAGAGATTAATGTGGTTTATGACAATGCATTGATTACCTTTAAAAAAGTACTGTAATCAATGATAACTGTAGGGAAATAAAAGATAATATATCTTGTAACCAGCTATCATTCCAGTTTGGCTTCTCTTTTTCCTTTGTTTATTTGGCAGACAGTCAAGCCAAACCAAGCCTCAAGACACTTCACAGAGCTGCCAAAATCAGGATTTATTTTTTTAACAAGCCCTGTTCTAAATTGGCCTCTCAGAAATGAATTCAGACTTGGAATAATTACCTCCTTGTAGTCCCATGTCCCAACAGGATTTTGTTAAACGCAGCCTTACCATAACCTCCGTTTGCCATAATTGACTCAATTAGAGGTGCCCTAACTCCTGTCTCTTATGCAAGATAAATTTCTATCTGGCAGGGACAGAATTTATCTGGTTTACCACTGTCACATAACGATGCCTTTGAAATGCCTTTCAGCTGGTTAGACTTTATTTAGGTTTGATGTCTAGATTACCTGTAGCTTATCAACTGCTGATACCAAGCAAATACCTATCTTTCTGGCAGATTTTCAGCCTTGGGCGTACCTGATTTAAATATATCATGTTCTGTAGTATATACCGGTAGCACAATTTGCAGTCCTATAAATGAGAGCACTAAGCGAAGGCAGTTCATGGCTCTTAAAAAAGGATAGGATGTGTAGCAACCAAAAGTTAGGAACACCACATTACAAATAAAGGATCCTTAAATATGACATTCTGAGTTTCTGGTGACTTAGGGCAGTGAAGGAATAGAGTGATATTTACAGCTGAGTTGCCCTAAGAGGTTGGCTGGCGTATCCCCATCTTCCCTGGTCACACGCAGGTTGTTTGATCACAGGGCCCCAGAGGCAGTGACTTCCATCGTTCGATCCAGCAAGAAATGAACATTAATAGAAATCCATTTCCTCTGGATCAGCTATAATGACATGTAATGGCAGTTCACCACTGCATAAATTTCGTCCTGGTAAAAGTTAGTCTTACATGGCTAGCAGCTCTAATTTTATCATTAGAAACCTTCTGCCACCATAGTGCTGTGAAGTAAAATAGGTAAGATAAAATAACTGTATGTGGGTGTCAAAAAAGCTTAAAAAATAAAAAGAGAGGAAAGGAGAAGCGCTGTTGGAGATCAAAAGGATAAGGGACCCAGAGGAAGAAGGGAAGCTTTCTGTACTTTCACCATGAAATTTTCTGAGGTACAAACTAGTGTAAACAAACTAGTGTAAATCAGCTCATGCGGTTTCCAGGGAAGAATAATTTGTAATATTTTTATGTCCTACAATAAATAAACACCCTGTGGAACTGGAAGTCCCAACATAGAAATGCTATTATTAGAATGCATTAATTGATTTGCCAAGTTAATAACATTTTACCTTTTACAAACATGAATGAAAACAAACTCCTAGATGTAAGAAAAATGCATTCAAAACTGAACATTATCAAAAGAAAGGGAAATGTAGAGCATCCCTGTTCTGGTGCGCGTTTTTTCTTGGAGAGTACAAGAAAAAATAATTCAGGGATTTATAAAATTGAATTTCTGAGGATGCTGAAGGAGCTCTAGTCACAGCACATTGTGCTATAACTGGAATAGACAGAGGCCGCCCATAGCATTTATCTGTAAACAATTCTAATGTGATTCCACAGAGAAAACCTGCGCTCATTTTATGTGGACTGTATACTTGCCATCATGTCTAATGATTTAATAATTACTTTTCAAAATCTCAAACATAAGCTCTTAAATAGGAGGCTATTTGTAAGCACCTGAATAATTCAGCATGTGTTGTACCTTACCTACACACAAAATTCTCTTGTAAGCTAAAAAATCCTTTTTCATGACAACAATAATGTACTAATCTAGTTTTATCTTGTACTGTCCAGTTGTTCTAATATAATCTCCAAAATAGTTTGAAGTTGTGTTAAAGTCAGTATATTTTTGGGGTGATCTGTCATTCAAGAATTTGTCAAATTCATTTTGGTCTCTTGGGGGTGACATTAAATCCTTATTTGTGATAACGTACAACAGCATTTAACTCTAATGGCATTATTTCGATCAATAATGCTTATGTTCCTAGGCCTGCAAATGGCTTGTAAAAGTTATAGAAGAGGTTCTTTTAGAATTCATTTTTACAGTTTCTTTGCTTTAGTTAACTAAGGCTGGTTCATTTGTTTGGAGCCAGTTTACCTCTTTCAGTGGTACTGCCTGAAGTTATTAATTAGGTTTCCTACTTCAGTGTTAGACTTTTCAGGTCACTGTGATGTGTCGTTGAAACAAGCCCATTAAGATGAATGATGTGTGTTGTAATTTCATTAGTGTCATCAATAATGTATTGCACTTTTCTGTTTAGGAGTCTCTTCTTGTTTTGTGTGGGTCAGGCTGACTGTGTGAATTATATTTATAAGATCAAAATAGTTAAAGATGAAGGTAGATACTTAAGCAATTAGGCCAGAGGCTGGAATTGTTGTTTTAGAGGTGTAGGCTACGAAACCAATTTGTGTTAAGGAATGTTTAAGTAATTGAATTTCACAGTATAAATTAAAGTCTCTTGGTATCATTATGCGTGTTGTGGTCACATAGTGATATCTTGTGCCAAGGAAATGGCTGGGGTTTATTTTTCAGTCCCTGTGTAATCTTTAATGAAAACACTTTTCTTACTTGTAAAGTCTTGGAAGTAATAAACTAGACTAGCCGTTTTTTTCATTTGATGAAGCTTGGACAGAGATAAGAAGTAAAATTGTATAAATTGACTCTCATGAACATGCATAAAGAGAGAAATCATTTTATGCAACAAAGAGGTGGCATGGCTTGCCAAGCAAAGATAAGTAATTGGAAAATATAAGACCCTGGTGAGAATTTCTAGCAGAAAAGCTGAAAAAACAGGTGCTGTATAATGTTACTTCTTATTATTTGCATACATAAAAATAAAAAATAGGTTCTGTCATACTATGCAATCAGCTATGCTGAAGTCATATTACTATTGCAAAAGTTAAGATATTCTTTTAAATTATGACAGCAAACTGCTTGTCTCTTTCATTCATCAAACAACTAAGCCTTTCTCATGAGACACTGATTTGTACTGTAGTCAGGTGGGATGCGCTAGGAGTATTTGTCTTTTACAGTGGATCACCTGCCTGTGGATTTACTGTGGAATCGCCTGTGATTGCAAAATCACAGCAGTAGAGTTAAACTGTATTAAGATCCTTGTATGTCAAGGTAAACCGTCTTTTCAGCCTGTGTGCCACGTTCAGAGCATGTTTGAAGATGGAATAGAAGATCTGTTCCTATTCACCACAAACATTTTCTCAGCAGTCCCCAGATGTTCCAGTCTTTAGTCCCCTCTAAAGAGGTCATCCTCTCTTTAGAGTCTGATTTCTAGCAGTCTAAGTTAGTGTTGCTCTGCTGAGGGTTATTGTCTTATGACATTTTAATTAGTTGACATCCCCCCCAATAAAGGAATAGAGGGATCCTAATGTAGATCAAGATGCCAGTGTTGTAGGCATTTGGAGCAGAATTCTGGCTCAGTCAAACTCTCCCAGCAACCAGCTAGGACTGTCACATGCCTCCTGAGAGTAGAAAGTAACGCGATTATCTCTAGCACTGCCCCTGCTGTTCAAGGGCTTTGAGGGGTTGTGAACAGGCTTCTATCTCCCTGTGAACTATGGGAACTATAGAGGAGAGTTCTTCAAAAGCCTGGTTCTGCCCGTACTGATCTCGGCAGGAGTCCCTGAATTGATTTCAGAGGGAGCAAAATCAATCCCTGCTTTGAAAACTACAGTATTTCCCATAGCACAGCCTATCCTTAAAAACCAACCAACCAACCAAGAATTGATCTGGTTCTCAACATACACAGTTTTCATTTACTATATCACAAAGATGCTTTAGGGACAGTCCATAATATAGCTTTAGTCACCTTTGAGTGTCAGCGGCATCATAGTCTCAAGGAACAGCAGCATCAGCTCAGAACTGAGAAAGGAGGCAGTTGTCCTCCTCTGGCTGCTGCAGTGCAAGCTGAAGAAGTTATTGCCACATCTGCTTGTTAGTGTCCTCCTGATGGAGGTTTCTGTCCCCGCTGAGCTGTTCCTGCAAGTGTTTCTAACCTGGTTCAGTCTAAATGATCTAGGTCAGTGATCACCTACTATTTAAACTATGTAAGCTATCCTTCTACTGCAGTGCTGCATTCAAACCGTTTCCCTCCTCTGTTTAAAACCACTCTGTATTGCATTGCGGAACACTTGAAATGGCTAAATGTATTGCTGTCAGCGGATAAAAAGCTTACCATTCCTATCGCACATTGCTGGTTTTGGATGTATCCCCAGTATAGGAAGGTAAAAACATAAAGACTGAAAAATTGTGTTATGAGGATAGGAGTTATTTCATATCTTTGAAAAACGTTTCTCATCGTTCAAAGCATTTTTTCAAACTGGAAAACATGGCAGAAGATCGTAGATGTTCTGTGGTGTCATTTATTGGGCTACTTCGTTACCATTCCCCCTTGTAGACTGGCAATTAGATGACTCCTATAATACTAAGATACACTTTTGTGGTCAACTGTCTTGCAGGTACTTGGTAGTTTTATTACTGATTTGGAGTTGCCATTGGGCCTGTTCTGTCATGCAGTTAGGTTACTAACAGAGTATCTAAGTTGTCCTGCTTTCTCGCTTTCATTCTGTGAAACTTCTCCCCTGCCTTGAACGCCTGCGTTGTTTTTAAGGGTAAGGTCCTGGACCAAATCATGTGTAGCTTTCCTGTTTCAAATTTCACTCACTTCTGTTTACAATCAAAGGAGCTCCTGGGTGATTTATGATATTTACATGCTCTTCTAATTAGGATAATGATTACACCTGTTTTTTAGATAACATTTATAGCCTGCTTCAAAGAGTCTGATTGAAATCATTGACTGGCTTTGAATTCTGAGCCTTCAACACCTCACACAGATAACATTTCTAAGGGATCAGACATTACCTCTGCATGTGTTTTTATATGAGCCATTAAAAAGTCTTGCAAATATTATAGGAAAACACAGATTTTGTTTCATAAGGGTTTAGCTGTACGTTCCATTTATTTCCTTCCTCAAGTATGTGACATTAAAGATGGGTTGCTCTTGTGCTGATGCCACAAAGGATTATTGATGAAATAAAGGCTCTGCTGAAGGCAATGAGAGTTTTACCATTGACTTCAATGCAGCTAGAATTTCATCTCTGAAGTGTGAAATAAATAACAGGAGCAGATAGGAAAAAAAAATATTCTGTGCCTAGCGTCCACGGTAATAACCAAACTTTTTTTAGAGGGGAATAAATGGAATCCAGCTGAGACATGAAATACTTCATGAGGGGTGTGATAGGTCTAGGCTCACGATTTTGAATAAAAACTTGAATGGTCAAAGAGGAATGTGAGATTTCTGTGACGGATTTTGTGAACGTTTCAATGTATGTATGCCTAGATCAATGAACAGATGCAGTTTACAAAGCCTTAATAAATATGCAGTTGTCTTTCAGTTTGCCATGGGTCAGCTTTACTGTGCATATTACGTATCATCTATAAAGTGTGGCTGATACTTGCAGGGTTTCTTGATGATTTCTGATGAATTGTTTTGAGTAAAAAGTTTACCGTTTTCCATTGTTCTCTTTTAGAAATATTCTTTACAGACTAGATGAAAGGACGAGCCAGTTTTCAGTACTGCAAAAGGCACTGGAGCACTGCAAACTACATCAGTCAAATGAGACCATTCAAGCAGCCTTGTCAGAGGTGCTGAACAGCATCAATTCAGCTCAGGTTTACTTCAAAGCAGGACTCGATGTGTTTTGAGACTACCTTAGCTGGAAAGAAATGAGAGGATTCTCTGCATTCTAAGACGTTTGTTTACAACTCGCTAAACAAAAGTTCGACTTGGACCAGAATTTCTCTGAGGATGAAACCTTTCTCAACTTTTCTTTCAGTTGGCTCTTAAAGGTACTGCAATGCGTGTTTTTATAAATATAAAACAGTCTTTTGCACTGTTCACAGTATATCTCAAATGTCTGTTTCTGAATGTATAAAACATAATGAGAGGGAATAACACTTAAGATATGATTTTTAGAAGGACATCTGCTGTATTTTTATATGTAAAATATATTTTTATGACTTAAGAGCTCAATCTTGCAAAGTACCGAGCACGTCATGCAATATGCTGAAGACCTGGTTCTGAGACACCCCAGATGTATACCCAGGTGAGCTTTCCATGCCTACTCTGTCAGAAAAATGTGACTTGTGTTTCTTAACTTGCTCAGCAAACTCATCTTCTTCCTTACTCCTTTCAGAGTAAGTAGTTGAAGGATGTGGCGTTTCCTTGGGTATCGAGCGCCGGAGTTATTCAGGAAATGCACAAAACACCCTTACCAGTGCAATCCAACATCTTTACTCCTGTGGAACAATAAATACCTCAATTCTCAGAATACAGATAACTTTGATTATCCCATTTCTGTATGAAAAAGAGTTGTTTTCTCTAGTTATTCTTGGAGAGAAATTTTTTGTGATGATTTCAAATGATTTGAAAAGTTTGAAGCAGTAGTTACACTTGTACAAAAATGCTTTGATTCTTTATGTTAAATAAAAGAATTGCCTAGTCTTTTAAGGCTACAGGCCTTATAAGCTTATACATTACCAAAACAGCCCCCTTCAAGGTCTCCCTAAATTTCCAGAGAGCAGTAAATGAAAACAAGACCTCAAAGTTCTGGGAACATTTTTGGGATTTCACCACTTGGCCACACTACCCAGTGTTCCAGGCTGGATCATTCCATCAGTAGTGCCTGGCATATAGCAGCTGGATTGTTCTCAAAAAAAGCACAAGAAAAACATAAATTCATTCCCTACTGCAGAACCAGGAATTCACCTCTGAAGGCACAAGCTGATGAAGCATATTGCAAGGCTAAAACGGAAATCTGTTTTGCTTTGGTGGAAGCCCTGTACAAAGGCTATAATCACACCGTTACCTTGTTGGCCTGAAGTAATCTGTGAATGAAAGGATCAGGAGGTTCAGTGTCCTAACCTCTAAGGGGATAATGTACACACTTGAGAACTGCAGGTCTCAATAATATAAACAGTTGAAACTGTTAAGTCCTATTGGGTTTAGAGTTTTACAATCTCAGATGAGTCTGGGGTTAGAGCTTAAAAAATTAATTTTATATAGATACTTAGAATTGAAATATAATTTATTTGATGGAAACATTAAATGTATTGTTACCCAGTTTGCCATGGAAACATTACAGAAACATTTCAGGTTGCAATCAAAATGGAAAAAGTATCTGTATTAACGTAAAAAAATTGCCTTCTGGAGAATTTCAAAGTGCACAATTTGGTGAAAGACTTTTTAAAGTGCATGTTCACATAGCAAGAAATGAGAGTTGTTTATAGATCTGGGTTTCTGTTTCCACAAGTCCTTGGCAAATGGGCTTCTATCGGCAATGACCCGAGACTAGGTACATACAGCTATGTTGTTGCTTCATTTCTTTGCAAGTTATTATCATAACACGGGCAAAAGCATCCTGAGTCTGACCAGAGGTGGGGCTATGCAGTTGTACAGCTACAACTGAAGTGGGAATGTTCAACATCAGTCAGAATGACTGCATGAACCTAGATATGATTATCTCCTGTCTTTACTTGGCATCTGATAAGCAAGAGTATATGATTATTCTTTTGCTAATGCTGGTACCAGTTCTGTTTACTGCAGAGGGAATTTGACTTCTGAAGAGTAACATTTTTTCTGATACTACAATGTTTGTTCTTCCCCTTGTTTCCATAGTTTTTATTATTGTTTGAGCCGTATGTTTATTTTGTGATAGTATTTGGGGATGTACTGTGCACACTACATTTGAATTGTATTTTCTAATAGGGACCACTTCTAACAGTTTGTTTAGTAACATATTTTCTTTATAGTGCTGACTCGCTGTGGAGCCGACATCTATGGTCTTAAATCATATAGGGTCAGGTGCCATTAAGAGACCGAAAATAGAGGTTAACACTTCCTTTAACTCTACCAGGTGAATTTAATAACTGCTTCCTCAGTATATATGTTCCACCAAAACCACCTCTGATGTAACCAAAGTGTACTCATGCAAAATCACTGAAATCTGTTGGGAAGAGTATCCCTCATGTATGATTTCTCAACCATGTAATTCCTCACTTAAACATTTATCTTGTTTTCTCACTAATGTCCTTCTATAACCACTTTTAAAATAGCAGACTTCAGAGTACTCCACCACAGAAAGCACTGCTACTATAAATGCCTGTCTATTCTAGAGATAATCATATATTCTTGTTGCTGAGATGAATCAGACGAGCTATTTAGGGACTTAAATGCATTGATTTCAATGTCATCTCACACTTCTAGATCTCTAGGCTTTTATTTCAAATGTTCAGATCTTACATATAAGTGAGTGCTCAGTGATAATATTTGTACCATTATAGCTTCGGAAAAGGCACTTTTGAGCCATATCCTTCCATTGATTTTTAAATCCTACCTATTGACTTCAAAGAATTTATAGCAAGTTAAGGCCCTAAATACCTGGTGTGTTTCTAACATAGAATTTTTGCCCAGCCAGCTGTGGAACATCAGCTAAAAGAAGGTGTTAGTAAATCACAGTAGCTTACACAGATTGAATACATTCCTATATTGTGTTGAAATAAATGGAGCGCCCTTAAAGGCAGAAGTATGTTTGTAAATTGCCTGAATGATACTAAAAACTCGTTACCTTTTCAGAAGCATCAACTGCCAGAGACAGTATAACAAATGCATTGATTGCTAAGTAATCTAGAGTCGTGCTCGCAGTGACCAGAAAATCCCTGCAGCTTGCAATATTTGTATGTTGAGACAGTGGACAATAAAAAGCTAATAAGATTTTATTAGTGCATATTTTAAAGAGTCCATAAAGAAGCTAAAGTGCAATCAACTCAGATGAATAATAAGTACGTGGGAGCTGGATTTTTAGTACTAACCTTAAAAAAGGCAGTGAATTGCTTTTATCATCCAAGAAAAACAAGACTATTTTGATATACAGTATCTGTACGAATACACAAACACACAAATACACAAATGCCTTATCTTCAAAATATTGTACAAACACTCATTTACTTGCAGTGATATGATACATCTACATAAACATAGATGTAAATAATAACTACATGGGAAAGTTAGCAAGCACTTTGCACTGCTTCCCTTACTTTTTAGGAAAGTATTTCAGTCTAGAGGTATAAAAGAAGGCACTTCAGCTGACCTCAGTTCTTGCAGCAGTAAGTGGGGAAAGGTTAAATCTCTCAGATGTCAGAGAAGGGACCTCTGGAGGTCATCTAATCCAACCTCCTTGCTCAGGCAGGGTCACCTAGAGCCAGTTGCCCAGGAGGGACTATGTCTGGATTACTTTTGAATATCTTCCAAGGGTGGAGATTCCACAGCCTCTCTGTACCAGTGCTTGGTCACCATCAGAGAGAAGAAGTGTTTCCCCCTTCTGTAGATGATAGTTTCTCCAAGTTTCTCCCTATATTTCTCTAGTTGTTAAATTATTGTAATTGGCTTAATTGCAAACATTCAAAAAATAACCATCATTTTGTTCAGTGAAAGCTCTTGGCCAAGGTCTCTAGGATTTCACAGGTAATATGTTGGAAAGTTTGTATAAGGAGATTTGCCCTTCAAGCCATGGGGTTTATTTTTAAGTTGTAGAGACTAATGTCTTTATCTTTTGAGGTCTTTTTGTATGGTTCCAGGTTCCCAGTCACAGGATTTCTATCTACATTAAGAGAGCGATTGAGAACAAAAGATGCATTAGAAAATGCAGTGAGGAGAAATACCCATCAGCGTATGCATAGCTGTGTGCTATGAATGTATCTACTTTAACCAAACTTTGGGATCCCAGTGCAATTCCATGGCTTGTGTTGTGCAGAAAGTCAGGCAAGATAATTGTATGGGTCATTCTGGCTTTAAAAGCTATTAAATGCTATAAATATAGTTATGTCTGGGCCTGTATTCTCAAGGGAGCAGTTAAGAGTTTCCTCAAAAGCCTTGTGTTGCAAGCTGTTATCTGTGTTACTCAGAAACGGGTACCTCTGACATACATTACGGTTGCTATCTCAGGAAACAAGCATACTGTGGAAGATGTTCTTTCCCTTTAGCACTCTATAACATTTTAGCAGTATTCTGCCAGTCACAGAAAGATGAGTGATAGGAAACATATCTCATTTTAAGATGCCTGGGACCTGAATTTTGAAAACAGCCTTATACAGCACTGTAATAGTTCGAAACATAGTAAGGTGTTGTCTGTTGGAGCTCTGAGTCTACAAAACTTGGGATAGAGACTCCAGTATGGCAAGTAAATGTCTCAAAAATATAGAATACACAATTAGTTTCTGTCTATTAAAGGTTATATTCATGGTAAAAAGTTACTGGCCTACCAACGCAGGGATAGGATTTCATCACCCCGCATAGTTTTCGGTGGCTTTAACCATCAGACTGTCTTTCCTCCCTCTGCCACCACCTTCTCCAACCCCCTGCATTCCCTGCATTCAGCTTCTCTCACATCCTCATGCCATGTGATGACTTTCCCCATTCTTCACCACCTTTTTCTTGGTCATTCCCACTAGTTTTCTGTCTCTGTTCTGGTTCCTTATCACTTCTTAGTCATCCCATTGACTTACCAACTATCACTTCTTAGTTTCCCCTTTAATTCACCAACCACCAAGTTAATCTCCCTCTTTTCTCCCTCTGAACTCAGTCACGCTTTTGTTCCCCAGCTGGTTCCAGTTTCCTTAGCCAGTCATTTCAGGTTTCCTGTTACATCAATTCCCTGATTTTCTGCCGCCTTTCCTGTAGGTATGAGGCCTTGTCCCAACGTGCTTCATCTCTCCACCTCTAGACCTTGCCCTCTGTCTTTGAATCTGTTCAGCTTCTTTGCCCATTCTACTTGGGCATGGTGGAAAATTACAAAGCGATAGATCAACCCACCTCCCTTAGGTTTAGATTCTTATTCCTGGTACAGCTGACCATAATAAAGAGCTGCAAGTGATGGAAAAGTCCTGCTCAGATCCAAATGGGTAAAATATAAGGAGATATCATATGTTAAATTCAAAGTAACTGTGCAAGCAGCAGTTTTTCAATTATAACTTGATTGAATGGAAGCAGATTTTCTTGGGGCCTGCAAAGTATTTTTTCTTAGCTTCTTTCTCTCTAACATCTGGACCAGGAAATACCCTCAAAAATATCAGTGTAGGCAGGTGATAATCTTGAAAGTTTTGAAATAAACTTTTTGAAGTTGGATGAGTAAGAAATGATAGACAAACTTAATCAGAGTTGGTACTACCTACTACGCCTACAAAGTAAAATAAGCAGTATGTAAGTACATAATTTTTTCTGACCTTATGCATGCCATCCAGTACCTTTCATTATGTGATGGCTACATAGGAGAGTTATGTGTAAGAAATACACGAGTAAGAAAAGATGGTTAGAGCAGAAGCAAAACTTTGTCACTGTATTGCAGTGTTTTAAATGATTAAGGATGATAAGGACTCAAGCCATATGCACAAACCTGTACTTGAACATGCACACTTGAACCTAGGAAGTGCCTAAGAGTAATGAATGCTCATCTAGGAAGCAAAGGATTTAAGAATATCTAAATTAGACTGTATGTTCACTAAAACTATGGTGCTATCAAGCCGAACTTTTTTTTTTTCCCCCTAATTTTAATCCCATTGCCCCTGCTTATTTCTACTATTGCTCATACACGCTTGTCATAACTGGAGAATATGTACACCTGCAGATTTAGATTTACTGAAAGATCGTGTTCCCCCTCAGTCTTACTGACTCGGTCTGGTTTTTTCAGCAAGGCTGACTGTACCACAACTGCTTATCAGGGTACTATTCCACATGAGTGAGGTCAGCAGAATTTGGCCACTATTTATGGAATTTCCCAAAAGATTTGGTATCAGCATATTGTTTAATTGTGTTTAGTCTATTCTCTTTAATCTCTCAACATAGATTATTACAAGCAAGAGTATATTTTTCAAAAAATGGGCAGAAGTCTCTTGGTCAATGTTAAGTAAACCCACAGGGCAGAATATAAATGTGTATGTACAAGTGATGTATTATAATCTAGTATTCACTTAATAGTTATTATAAATGTTGGCACGGATTTGTGCACGCATTCTCTTATGAGCTTCACAGATTGGAATTAATACAAGGGCTTAATTTAAGAAATGTAATCAGAATATAGGCGTGGAACAACTTTTTTTGCCATGTAAATGTAGTATATGCTTACTCGTCTGCCTAATCCATTTGGTTAAAAAAGATTAGGGTTTTGTTTAAGCTACTTTTCTCTGATTTATTTTCCAACAAGCCTTTGAAAATGAAGTCTTGCTCTTTAGTTTTCTTTTAAACGTGTGCTGCCTTTAGTGTTTTTTTGAAAGCTTATCATGTATTAAGACAGTGTAATGTCTCCTTGTGTGATCATTCCTGGATTATTTGATAGAATTACAAGTGGTATTTCAAAGCATGGTCTTTGGAAGAAAGTCCTTTACTGACCGGTTAATGTATATGATATTATATGCTTGGGTGGCTGCCTTTACCATGCAGCAGTATAGGTATGCAATATGATGCTTTGAGGCAGTAATTTAAGACAACATTTTTTTTTTTAAATAGTATTGCAGACACCTGCTAATTTTCCCCCGTTTGAAACTGTTCTCTCCTGAGCATACTGGTAATATAGCAGTGTAGTGCCAAGTTCCCTTAGCACCTGCTACAAGCTCGTACTACCAGTGGGAGGTTAGGGGGTGTCTGAGCTGTCAGTGTATTTCCACAGGTTTTGATTAGTGCCTCTTGTAGCCCCACTCAGCTTTTATGTAGCACAGTCCTGATACTGGTCTGAATGACACCAGGGTGAGATGGATCGGTCTGACTGATGTGTTAGCTTGCTACAGAAACTGCTGTTGCCCCCTATCCTTAAAAAGTTAAGTATAATACTTGGTAAGTACTTCCCAAACTTTTGGTGTTTTCAGTCTGTAGACTGAGGATTCTGAAAAAGTACTGGAACACTGGGGTTTTTTCATGCAGTCTCATTTCCTGTTCTCAACAGCTGAAATATCTTGTAGTCTACGAATCCACTAGAGGAGAAATAAGAAGATGCTTAATATTTCATACTTAAAGCAGATAAGATGAATACAAATTCTCTTTGTTTTCCCTTTGCAGTTTATGCAAGTTAATATGTAACATGCTCTTATCACATATATTATGATTTGGTATTCTGAGACAAATGGAAAATGAATGTGATTCCATATCCAGAGGAAGTATAATGAATTCAGGGAACACTTCACATTCAAGTATCTTAACCGCTTGCATACAGTGAGAAATGCAGAAGTTGAGATACTTGGAACAGATACTTTTGGGGTTTTAGTACAGGTCTGGAAAATAATATTCTTCTGCGTAAGGCCAGATTTTAGCAATCCATTCATACCTAGCTGCATGGTAGTGTATTGTATGTCCTCATTGCTGTACCTTTGAGGATTAATGCTCAAATGCTGTTACCAGTGATCATTAGTCTCAATACGAGTTTACCTAATTGGATGGAATATGCAAGTATTTCTGCCTTTTGTATGCAAAAGAGCAGCTGTCAAGTTGTGTTATCTTTGTCAAGCTTTGACACAGAATGTGAGACTCCTGAATGATGACTCCTTCATTCCATCTACTTCTAAATTTTCATGTAGTAAAATCAAGTTGCCACAATTGATAGCTAGTCAATTCAGAATATTAAGTAACTAGGTTTTTTGATCATGCAGTAATATAAACTTGATGCAGTGATTCCTGGAAACCAATAAATATCCTGTTAGGTGGAAATGTGCAATGAAAGGTTGATTTTTATAACACATTATAGAATGTTGAGTCTGGATAAAAGAGCTTATTTGCAAAATTAGTTTACTTTGTATCAATTTGTACTTTTATAACATAGTGTAATAAAAAGGTAACATTGGCCATTAACGTAAGTAGATTCTATGTACTTTGATTAAGAAGCACATTTTCCTTGTTTGTGCTATGAATATGATTTTTGCAGTCCGTGAGAGTGTTTGTAGAGAAGGCACTGTGGACTGGAATTCAGTAATAGACATTTTGTAAAAGTGGTTGTGAATTAGACAACGTTTTTTCCATAGTTACATTTTTGCTAGAAATTAAACTGGAATATGAAGATGTGTATAATGTACATTGCACTGAATGATTTGGAATTATATTCATTTGCTTTTTTGTTGGTTTTGCTTTCTTTTTTTAATCGTTTCTGCCAGTGAGCTGTAACATATGCCTCTCAAGCTGCTGATTCAGTAACATGGATCCCAGGGCATTAAAACATAATGAGGAAGGAAAAAAGCAAGGAAGAAAAAAAATAGCTAGACATAACCTCACAACCTGGGATGTGATAATTTACTGACAGGTAAATTTTGAATTATCCACTTTTATAGGTGCTGGTATATAGAAAGGCCAGATATTCAGCTAATTGGTCTTTCAGGTAAGAAGAAATTGTCCCTATGTGTTTTTGAGAGTCAAGAATTTGAAAAGTAGGTAGAGACTTTGGGTCAAACTCAAAGTATTCAGGATGAAACTTAAAAAAAAAAAAAAAGCTATTGAACAATCTGAATGCTTTATGAAGAAAGACACCAGTCAGTTCTGAAAATCTTGATGATATGTAATATTCAGATTATATGAAATTGAGATGATCAGGGTTTTCCTTGTAGTTCAGAGGCCCTGAAATTATAAGGTAGTTGTTATCTCATGAAAATATGAATTCCATGTTTTTCTTATAGTATATGAGAACTTGGAGGCTTTTCTGTACTTATGAAGCACTTGAGAGGTGTAATGAAATAGTTTCATTGTAAACGAATGTGTATTTCCAAATTTTATTACCATTTTGTGTAGGGTTTTTTTTGAAACTGCTTTCCTGTTCACCAGATTAAAAGGAAAAATAAAAGCGATACCTTGTTAATGTTTTTAATCATGGCTAGATCATTAACCTACTTTGATACATGAGCTCCCTACAAAGTGCAGCTCTGACTAGAATATCTGATGTAATGTTAAAGACTAATTTGTGAAACATATTCCTTCAGAATATGTTTCCTCTAAGCCATGTAAACTTGTGCCATGAAAATAAAAGCCAACCCTATATCAACAGTTTTATACAAGTATCTTATTTTCAATTCCTGCTCGGAAGTCATTATTACTGAAAAATGTCATTAAAGCTAAACATTCTTTGCCTGGGTATCAAAATCTTCTCCTGTGACTCTGTTTAGGAGATTGGACCATTATCCTCTTTCACTGAGTACCTATCTGAGCAAGAAAATAAATTTTTAAAATGTATATTTAACATATTATAAGCATCCCAAGTAGCCAGACTTAGTATAGAACAGATTTGTCAAAGAGAATGGGAATGTAACCAATCCTCTCCATTGTTTTCTTTAACCTTGAGATTGCTATGGCGTTTCTTGCACTTGTATGTCTTATCAAGTAGTAGCATAGAGATCCACGTGGGAGTGGAGTCTATAGGATCATGTAATTATGAAGGCATTTGCTTTTTATATGAAGTGTAGGTATGGTAACCATGCAACTGAAGTAATGAATAATTTGATGCTGTCACAGTGAAGTGTTTATGCACTAGGCTGATGAGCAGGATGGGAGTAGAAACGGATTCTGGCCAGTGGTAGCTGCCTGATGGGGCCAACAGTGGGTTGAAAATCCTGAGAGTTCCAGAAGTGGGCAGTGGGTAAGTGCTGGTAAGACAATTCTATTGCACCAGGTACCAGAAAGTGCACAGTGGAGATCTGGCTCTTGCCCAAAGAACGCTGATGCCAGTTTAACCAGCTCTGAATCTGTTCTGAATGCACTGTAGACCAGCAAGAGCACTTCAGCCCCACGCTGATCTGTTTATTTTGGAAAGGGCAAGGTATGAAATAGCCAAGACTTTTAACACTAGAAACAGTAGCAAATCCTGTCTTTGAAAGAGAAACTCAGGGCCTTGTGAGTTAGTTTCTGTATTCCATCAGAAAGGAATATAAAAGTGACTATGAGAGCAGTGCTGTGAGCTGAATCAATTTTGAGATACTTAACAACAACAATTGGATCACCATTTTCTCCCTAACAGGCAAGAAGTAGATGGGCGATCCTAGGACTGGATAAGATAAGCTAGGTCTAAATATCTGAGTTTAAAAAGCCTTAAAGCCTTTGTTGAGGCAAATACACAAAGGCACCAAAGCAAAGATTTCTTTCAGTACAGTGACCTTGAACAGTCCATTGACCTTATTTCTAACAAACTTCAATCTCTTTCTGCTTATAGTCCTCCTCTCAGCTGCAGAGGCTCGGGGCTGTATCTCAAGTGTTGTAAACCAAGATCGCTCCTTTGAGGCTGACAGCTTACATCAAGTGAAGATCTGATCTCCTTTTTGTAGCTCAGCCTCAAACAAATGGAAGCACTTTCTGACATTGCTTGACTATCTCATTTCAGGAGAAATCTAGTAAGGTTTCTAGCCAATGCCTCCAATTCATCTTTGGGTATATTTGAGCTGAGGTCGGTGCTAAGCCAGAGACAAATTATCCCATTGGTTAAGAATACTTTTCCTGCTCAAAAGAGAACACACATTGGAACTAATACCATGCCAATATTTACTTCCTTTTAACATGTGTTGTTGGTTTAATAGCAAGTATTGTCCCTTAAACAAAGTTATCTGTCATCCCTTAAGAATAAGCTGCTTTTATCCTGTATAATACAAACCAGTTTCATACAGTATCCTGTATCCCTTAGCTGTGATTAGAGAGGAAGATGATGAGCACAGTGCCCTATCGCAACTGTGTCACTCTATCTTCTACAGGAAGAAGGGAAAATAATGGGCAGAGGTGTACTATAAGTGATGAAAATACAGAAATATAAATTATAAAACTGAAAACAGTAGCAGTGTTCACATGGTGTTGGTTATGCAAGTTAGAATGAAAGTTAAGAACTAGTATCTAAAGTGAAACAAAATGGGTAAATATTGTGTCAATATTGAAGAGGCAAAATGGCTGAGAATGCCTTTGCTTTGATAGTATAAACCCGTGGAGGTTGTTACAGAACACACGGGGAAAACCTTAAGGTTAAAAACTGGTCTAAGTCCAAGTTACATGAATACGTGTAAATTGTAACGTGCGAGAAGGTGTACTGCCATATGACTAGTCAGACGTTGAAATGTCTAATACCTATCAAAAAGGAACTGTTATGTTCCAAACTGGAATATGGCATCCAGAGAAAGAAGGAAAAAAAGAGATTGCCGTCTGCATCTACCATAAACAAGTTGACATTTCTGACTGTATTTCTGTGGTTTTCCTCGGAGTAATAATAGAGCTCAGTGTAAGAATTCATAAAGATGGATTTGTTGCTAGCCTGGGTGACAGGCAGGTGTTTGTCAGCGTGGGACTATATGTGAAAGATGGTCAAATTAGCTGAGTAAGTTTCCACATATGTCATGTGTCACTGCATTTCCTAAAGTGAAAGATCACCGCGTTATCTAAAATGAAGATGCAGAACTATGATGGGAGACCTTGATATGCAGGTGTTACTTCTACAGTGAGCGTGAAAAATTAGATCATACCCCCCACGCATGAAGTTCACATTTTCGGATTCTAGGAGGATGACCCTATAATGAACGCTGACTGAGTTCACTTTCAGGACTGTGCCATTCATAAAGCGCTTGTCACGCTCTCCTAGCACAACATAATCAGGGCCCTATGAGTGAGTAATAGCCTTGTATTCATAGCAAGGCAATTTATTATCCTATATGTAAAATGACAACTTCATTATCATTCACTATTATAAAATAGCAGGGAAACTAGCAGTTGAAATAAAAAGGCAGCTTTTTAAATAATTCTTTTTACAGTATGAAAATCCAATACATAAATTCGCGGCATGTAACATTTTTATTAATCTGTGAAGAATTTAACTTGATGTTCCATGGCATACTTCACTGATGCTTCATCATTAGATTTAGAGAGAAAAAACTTATAGTGACTGGTTGCAGCATCGTGGGTTTTCTCCAACCAGCTATGCACCTCCTACTGTGCATTTTTAGATTGGCAGAATTCTGCCTCGGTTACTTTGCTGGCCATCCAAGGAATTGACTCTAGGCTGTGCAGTTTGATGCAGCTTTGTAAACTGACTGCAGATACTTAGTTCTGGTCACAATACAGTGCAAAATATTTGACAGATGATTGGTCTTCTCATGGGTTTTGCTGTTATTTCCATGAGGCCTTCACCATCCATATGCAATAAGCAACTGTTCATTTAGCTCCTGCTGGTAATACCGCCTTTTCATGATGAGAGGAACACTTCCTTGTCAGAATAAATATTGACCCAACTTTTCTGTCATTAATATTAATATTTCTGAGAAAACAGCCTTTTCAGAATACATTAATTTGCTTCAAATTACATGTGTTCATGCCCATCATTTTATAAATCTAGAATAAATGAAAATGCATGATTGACCATGATAGATAACTCATTAAGTAGACATAAAACAGATTACAGAATAAGGTGTGATCTGGTTGGTGGTTGGAAGGTCCTTCACAGTAGGGCACAGTTGACATCGTTAACTGTAACTGGGAAGGAGAGTTAAGTCCGTTGGGAGAGAGAAACCACAGACCATCAGATTTACAGAAGAAGGATGGGAACAGCATGAAGTTGAAAGGGCTGATAGAACTCTTTTTTTTTTTTCTTTTTTTTTTTTGAATATTTAAGTAGGTTATTTTAATAACTTTTCTGCACCAGTTCTCTTTCTGCAGATCATTCAGAGTTATGGCCAGGCCTCAGCTGGCACACTTCAGGGATCCCTAATATAGCCCACCTGAGGAACTACTTTACAAGTTTGTTATTAATTTAATCAGATTGATAAGAGGGGCACTGGTTACTGCTGCAATGCAATTCTTTTTGAAAAACGTCTGTCAGAGAAGGTGTTTGCATTCCAGTACTGCTAGGATGCAATAATGAGTAATTCATATGATGAGGGCTAAGACAGAAAGTTATACTGAACCAGCAAATAAATTTATGAGGAAAAAAATGACTCTGGTAAATCTTACATAAAAATACATTGCTATGTTGTATGAGCACCTCAGCATCTTTAAGCTGGTCAGTGTCATAACATCCTTATCACCTAAAGAGGTTTTCTGTTTTCCTCTTTTATAGATAGTGGGACTAAGGTGGAAGGGAGTTTGCAAAGAATGAGGAAGACGGGCATACCTGGGACCTCCTGCGTTCCAGCAGAGAAGTGTAACTGCTGGACTGCCCTTCTTAAGCCTTTGTCAAAGACAGAGATTTTTGCCAAGATAAATTTCTCTAGTCAGAGAGTAGTTATATACTTTTTTTTCCCCAAGAGGACGTACAAAGACTTAAGAATTCTCTGCCTGACCAATTGTATGACACTTTGGATAAATCTTTATATGCAGTAATACTCAAGGACCTAAGTAATACATCATATTTGATCTGACCAGGCATAAATCATTTATTCATGATATATCATTCATAACTTGATTCATTGACTCATCTTTAGACAAGACAAGGTCAGTAGAAAAAAATGATTAAGCTTTTTGCCTGCAGGAGGAAGAAGCTTAAACAACAAATTCGTCTTCACATCTGACCTCATGAAACTTGACAGAGAAGATTTTAAAAACAGAAGTAGACTTAAAAAGCCAACTTTTACTCCTAATTACACTAGTTTAAATCCACAGTCACTCCACTGACTATAGAGTAAATGGGAAAAGCCTGTACAAGTCAGTGGAATCACTCTGGAGGTCGTACCATCAGGGAAGAATTTGACTCTGAAAGAGGGGACTTGGATGTTTAAAGTTGAAAATAATGTGCCTGAATATTTTATTGGATCAAAGATGGCAAGCCAGACTCTGTACCCAGTCGTATCATTATAAATCTGGTGAGATGACATGAAATTTCAGACTAGTCTGAGCCTTCTGGCAAGCTAAACTAAACAGCCTCCTTGATTTACAGTTAATGTTTTTGTCTGTGTTACTATTGGAATTTCATTTCAATGGATCTACTCCCTCCTGGAGTGTCCTTGAGAGCAGCATCTTTAGAGCAGGTCACTGTTGTGTTAAATAACACCAGATGCAAGAGTATGTCATTTTCCTGCTGTGTATCCATGGTCCTAGAGCTCTGTCCTGAGACGTTTGCCAAGCCTTTACTCATAGAAGAGGACAAAATCTTCCTCATGTTCTAGTGCAGCACTGGTAACATTTGTTGTGGAATGATTATTTTAAGAGGAAATACCACCACACTTCAGGTAAGGTAAGGCAGGTCCTTCAAACTAATTTAAACTTGTCCATGTGCTTAAGTGTCCAGAGAGCACAGTAATAGTCAAATAAGCATCTATGCATTTATTCTAAAATTAAGCAAACTAAAGCAATGTATCAAAATTGAATTTGATTCCATTTGATAGAAATCTCAACTTATTTCCAGTTCTCAGAGTGATTGAACGCCTTTATCAACAAGTGAAACTGAGAAATGGAGGGTGCTTAATACATTGAACCCTTTGGAATTCTTCTGTTTGTTTTTAAGAAACAGAGATGGAAATGCGTAAGTGTGAAAATAGCTGGAATCAGCATTTTATATCAATGAACCTGGAAACAGATACAAGCAAAAGACAATGATACATTAGAAAAAAATCAGACTTTAAGATAGCTGATGGGGGTTTGTTTGCAGAGGTATTGGGGGGGGGGGCTTTACTTTCTTTTGAGCTTTTTATATTTCAGACTGTTGTATTACAGAGTAGCCCACCAACTGTTACAATTATGAGTGTGAGCTGGAGAGTCCTTGAGCAGTGCATTTCCCCTACATATCATTCTAAAAACCTGTGCTAAATAACCTAGTGCTGATTTCACATCTCCAGTGTTCAGCAGCCTTTAAATTTCTCATTTCTTTGCTCTGTGATTGTGCTTTAGGCAGTAGCATAAAATATAGAAATGTATGACTCAAGGCATGTAATGGTATTTTCTTATATCACAGTTCTCACAAGGAACACCAGCTGTATTTTTTTTATATGAATAAACATTTTAATCAATTTAATAAGTTTAAAGGTAAATTAAACCTAGGCAGCTAATATAAGTACAGTACCATCCACACAAAAAAAAAGGAAAGAATAGAGCATGATAACTGAAGCAAGAATTCAGAGTCCATTCTTACTAAACCCATTTACTTTGTGAACTTGCAGCAACAAGTCTTTAATAAATAATCACACAGAACACTCATGACATATCCAAACCTAGCAAAATAACCATCATGTTTCTTTGAACATATAAACACATTTACATTAAAACTCCTTTTTTTGTATTAGAAAGAATTTAACTTCTCGTGATAGGGCTAATGTTAGCCTTTTCATGGTTTCAAGAGACTGATGTTGTCTTCAGTGCAGTAATTCACTCTAGAAAATGCATCCATCCAAGGCAGCAATGACCAAATGTCACATGGACAACCTGTGCAAAATTCCAGTGTATCAATGCAAGTTGCTGTTCAAGGGGAGGAGGAAAACACAGACAGGGACCCTACTCAGCTCCTCAGGGCTGGGCAAAGAGGGGTCTAGGGCCAGTTTGTCGTAGAGAGAAATGGGGAAATGAACTAGAGCTGAACTGGGAAGGTGGAGTTTTCTTTCATGTTAAAAATACTGCATTTTTGTTCCATTTAAATTCTTTTGCCCTGCCACTCATGATTGCCTATACACATATGACCCCAAAGGAGGAGGAAGGCAGTGGCTCCCAGTGCTAACATGATCACTTAGCAGTTCCTTAAGAATGTGGGGTAGGAGGGCAGCACAGTGATTTTGCCACAACAGGAGTTAGCCAGAAGGATTCACTCTTGAAGAGAAAGGACTTTCTCTGAAGCCTTTAGGTTTAGATTTGGATACTGTGTCTCATCCTGCGTAACTGTCACTTTGTATAGATCCTAAACTTATCCTGAAGTCTGCTCTATTTTAAGCAAGAGAGACATAATCATTTGTTCAAAGCTAGCCTGTTTGTTTCTCTGCTTCTTTGCTTTGTAACTCCATATGCATAGATTTCTATTCTGGTGTCATTTAAATTCCTGCAGAAGATTCCTAATTGGTTTCAAGGACATTGTGGCTTGACACTATTCTTATGACACCTTCCATTATTGCTTTTCTATTTCTCATCCATTCAAATGAAGTGTTGCACTGATATTGTTAAACAGCTTGAATGAAATTCCTGATAAAACTCCACTGGTTTTGGCTGAATAAAACATTTCTATAATATCGTCCAGTTAAACTTTACTATTATCTTAGGATTAATTTCTCCAGCATAAAGCCTTTCCTTGTAGTATTCTTCTTATCAATGCCTGGGTATTTTTTGGTGAACCAGTGCTGTATTACCTTAGCAAACGTGTTTCTACATTCCAGTTCATTCCCATTTTATCCATTGCAGAATGTCCCTATTGCTTCCTTTCTTCCTGGTATAAACGTTGTAAGAAGTCACACTCTTGTTTAGACTAATTAATTTGCAGTATTTTACAACACTAGAATTTTAGACCAAAGCCCTGTTTGCTTAGAATTGAAGACATTACACTTCCTGAAAAATTACCAATACACTGCCCTTTAACTTGATATATTTTCTTATTCGGACTCACTCAGCTATGCATTTACTTCATCTTTATTAAAGAAAGATGCCAAATTGAACAAATTGCTGCACTAATAACCTTAGTCCAGAGATGCATAATGATTCCTATTCAAGTGTTTTCTGCCATATTAGACACACAGAGGAAATCAGTTTTACAGGTCAATATTAAATTTATATAATCCCAGCACTAAGCACATCTATTCATTGTTAAAAAAAATAAAGGAATAAATTGTTATTAACGCCCTTTTTCATATTGCATTTTTTGAATGAGTAGAACCATGCTGTAAAGATAGGAATATATCATTCAGCGTGTCTGGCTGTATTTCCCAATTGCTGTTAAGAACAAAAACTATTAATACTAAAACATGGTGCTCAATGGATAAGGTCAAATTCATTCTGCAGCTCTAGTGACATTATAATTAATGAGAGATCTGTATATGGCAAGAAAGGAGAATATTGACCCATTAAAACACATTTGAAGATCAAAGACCATTTATCTCGTGGTAATTCTAGCACGTGTTCAATGTTACATGATTTTTTTCCCTCTAAATGAAGGACAGAAAAGCCATTTAAAAACTACAAGTAGTTGAATCTATAAATGATACTTGAAAGTCTGAAACTTGTGCAGCATTATGTCAAAGCAGAACAGGAAGAGCACAGAGGGACAATATCTGGAGCAGCTGGAAGGCTACAAAGATCATGTTCTGGCTTTCAGGTTGGGTAAGTGCTTTATCATATGCAGCAAGTGTTATTGTTCCATTATATGTATGGGGAAATTAAGCGTAAACGTAACACCCAGAGCCGCTCATGAGAACTCAGGAAAA
Source organism: Theristicus caerulescens (assembly GCA_020745775.1). Taxonomy (NCBI): domain Eukaryota; kingdom Metazoa; phylum Chordata; class Aves; order Pelecaniformes; family Threskiornithidae; genus Theristicus; species Theristicus caerulescens. Next base: position 2,632,382 of record CM036565.1, on the reverse strand, counting down.
ACCTCCGGGATCTCCAGTCCACTGTTGTATTCACTAGAAAACAGTACTTTTCTGCATGCCACAGCATGGCCTGTGCAACATAGAGAAACTTTTTAAATGAGCAGGAGGGTGCCTGCTGCATTCTGACGTCAAAGGCAGAGCACCCAGCAAGGGCAGCATGGCACGAGTGCCACCCCAGCTGCCCATCTCCAGTGGGTGTCAAACTGGGAGAACTACAGGCTGCTGATGCCACTGCCTGGCAAGGTAGCGTGTAACTTCGCAGTGCCATGGGGAGGGAGCCCGAGGAAAGTAACAAAGCAAACGGTGGTGCCCAAAAACTGCTTATGAACTTATTCAAATGTGGGAATACTCACAATTTTTGTTGCTGCGGTTCTTCCACAGGGAAAATATTATATTTTTGCTGTGCTGAGGTTCCTCTGCTGTGCTTGCTGTGGTTGTATTTCTATACCTCTGTCCTGAAGGTAAAAATATTGTGTCTTACAATGTGTTTACTGTTTTGCATGACAGAAACTTTTGTTTTTTACATTTTTTTCTAGCTGACTATATGTTTTGACATCCAGTTAACCCAAAAGTCTAGGTGAGATCATCTCACTCACTACACATAGTCAGGAAACCCTTTTCTATATAATTTGTGATCTTTCTTCATTAAGTTGTAATATTTTTTAACATTTCTCCAAAAAGTTAATAGGCTTATATCCATGATATGATTATACCAAATAAAATAGAGCAGTCTTCTGTGTCTACTTCAGAGTTTTTATCTTATGTTTGCTGTTAATGTTCCCTGTGGTAAATTCACTAAAACTAACAAAACCTCCATCTGTTTTTTTTAAGAATTGTTCTGTACAATATCTAAATCTAACATCTAATGCAAAGATCTTTCATGTTGCACCAGCAAAAAGACTAACAGAGAACTAAAATCCTTGTAAATGTCTTCTGCTAAAGCCATATTGCCACTGTTAGGAGAAGAAGAATGGTTATCATTTTCTAACTTTCTTTATTGAAAAGATTTAAGAAAAAGATGGTTCTTATTGGAAAGATATCAATGTTAAAGACCTTTAAATTCAGTATTTTCAAGAACTCTTCAATCGCCTGTAGGGAGTCCAGTCAATAACAAATAAGGCATTTTTATATTTCTTAATCCATGCTGTGAGTGTATGCATGTAAGAACTTTTTGCATTCCATGATCACAATATACGCAGAAACATTGGCAATGTCTTTTGATCTAGCTCAGATTAAAAAAAAAAGAGAAAACTAATTGTTTTAGTTAATTTCCCCATCATTTTAGGTAAATAATAAAAAATTACATCAGTGTTCTTTCTGTGCTTAATTTCATATTGAAACTGCTTTGTCACATTGAATGTTTGCTGACCTCACAAGAATTGAGGTGTGCAATGAATGTCACTGGGAAATAAAGAATCAGCTGACTAGAGATCAGTTAGTCATTACCAAGTTCCAGTGAAGAACTAGCTTGTGGTCTACAACAAACTGCATTCTCTGTTAGACTGTTAGCTCTCAGGCAGAACAACCAACAGTCTGGGCAGCAGGTGCCCGAGAGACCTTGGGGAACCCACCACCATTCGGCTTCTGTAGGTGGTGTCCTTCAGGTCGGTGTACCAGTCTCCCTTCTATAGGTCTTTTGGGAAAACTTCAAAATAATTAAAGTTCCTCTAAAGTTTACAGTTAAACATGGATACGGTATGAGACTCTTTCAGATGTATTGTACGTTGTCAAGTCAGTGTTGATTTTATAATGGTGGTTGCTTCTCATGACACATATGTAGGTAGTTCACGTACAGTTTTTAAGTCCTTGATATCTTTTTCCCATGAAAAGCATTAAGTTGTGTAAATGCAAGTTGTTACCTGTTTATTGTTTGGGTTTGTTTTTTTTTTAATTAGCATCCAGTTTCTCTACCCTTTAACAGAACAGCCAGAACAGTAAGATGAGGGAAGGAATGAAAGAAAATAACATTATGTCTGCTTTGTATTCATTTTTTTCTGTTTCTCATTGTTTTCATGGAACATACGTAATTTAGCCAGCATAGTATACTCTGCAGGTTGATCAGTACTGAAAAACAGAGAAGTTATATGTATCTGTTAAGTATGATTTGTTTCATGAAAAGCCTGTAATCTGTTACAGCCCTGTCTGAAAGGAACCAAGATGCATAACATTCTGTATGCAGTCTGTCTTGCATCCTCGTAAAGCAGGTATAAATTTGGAGCTAAATTGCCATAGTTTGGGCCATGTTTAATTTTGCATTTTTAACCTTGACCAGCCTGCAATTTGCACCAAAATGCAAAGAAAATCTGAATTCCCATTAAACAAAATCCAATGCTGTTTTCAGGTTCTGCGCAGTCAAGGTAGTGATAATGAAACATGTTTGTCGTGTATCTTTAAAAATTATCACTCCTTGGTTTCCATCTCTCCGCTCAGACTGTGACTCCAGTGGCCTTGAAACAGATTAATTTTGTTCCCGTAAATTAGATTTATTTTAACAGGTTTACTTTATAATACTGACATTTCTGTTGTAGGCAAACTACTTGTATGACATTTTAAAGCCACACTTTTTCCAAGATGAGAAATGAGCTATAAGATCTGTGAAAATATTCCAGATCCTTAAAATATTTGTGTTATTTTCTGGGAAGAAGCAAAGTTTAAAGCTTTCAAACGTGGCTCCAAACTGGATTTCTCCTCCAAAAGGCTGGCTGAATTAAATACTAAGTAGGCTTTGCTCAGTACATTGGGAAAAAAATGGCAAGTTCTGTATATAAAGCTGTTACAGAGATCTAGCCTAATGCTGTGGCATGGCTAGTTGGCTGATGCCAGGATGGCACATGCAAAGGCCTTTCTCTAGGCGTAATTTGTGTTAAAGTTGAGAATTTAAAGGCTGAGAAATGAATTTAGATTCTTGATTTCCATTTTTTCTCTGGCTGTGAATGTCCCTGACTAAACAAATAGAAGCACTCAGTTTTCTAAAGGGGTCAGATATCTCAAATTTAAAATATGATTTAGTAGCATGCCTCCATAATATCATGTCTTATGAGGGAATATGGGCAAAGCAATATCAGCTGTGTGAGAAACCAAGTCCAGTAATTAGCTTTCTTTCCATTTAGCAACAAATAACTGTGCAGTAATATTAGAAGAACATTACTGCAACTAATTTTCAGTAATGTGACTCCTTGATATCGCAAACGCATGAATCCCATTAAATAAAGTTAATTGAATTTTAAAAGGCCACTTACAGCTCACACATCAGGTAGTTTTCTGTACCACATCATCAGAAATATTTCTTTTCGAGAGAAAAGCAGAACAAAAACAGAGTAACAAAAACAAAACAACTCCCCCTCTGCCTCAGACTGATTACATTTTTGTCCCAAATATCCCGCACACTCGATGTGCTGGCACTTCTCGTTGGAGAAGTCTGTTCCTGACCCCAGGTACATAATGAAGTAGCATTTGACAAGAGGAGAACTGTGTGCACGAGCAATCAGAAAAGGGTTCCCATATCAAACAAACAGTTCTGAAAAGAAAAATCTCTCCCTGTGTAGTGTCAAGGAGAAATCAGAGAGGGGCTGAACAAAACCTGATGTAAGAAAGCTGGACAAACTATGACCTCATCCTGCAGACAGACATGAAGACCGGTATCATCTCAAATTCTTCCCAAAGTTTATTCCACAAAAACATGCCCACCAGCTGATGCTGTGGTTCAGCTGTTAGTCTTATCGGCTCCCATGGATTTTAGCAGTTGGATCAGTAGTTGTCTCAAGCCCACATAATCACAACTTAACCCCTAGTAGCTGTTTTTCAAAGGAAATCCCTTGGGAGCCACAAACCGGTTAAAAATGTAATCATTCTTATACTGCAAAGGAGAAAAGAAAAATTAATAATCAAAGCTGCATAATGAGCAGAATGGCAGCTTACTTATGGAAGGTGCATTTTCATCTCCAGCAAGTGAGGAAGAAATTACCTCTGAGAATGCAAATTAGGAAAATCAAATACCTCAAAATCTTTGGGAGGAAATTTTGACTTATCAGATAATGAGCTAGCTTTTAGTGATGAGAATGATAATGATTCCATTACTAATACTGATAACAATAACAATGGCTGTGTGTGAGCTTAGGAACATCAAATGGTTTGCATCTGGTGAGAGAATAAATTGTTAATATAAAAATGAGAGACATGAAAAGATACAGATTTTTTTAAAAGCAGTAAAGACACAAAGAAGCCTAACACTGATAATAAATTATATGAAAAAATAGAATATAAAATTTGTTATTTTTATTTACAGAGACTAGAAAAAAATTTTACAGGTTGAGGAAACATTACTAACTTGAATTCAAGCCTATCCTACTACCACCCTCAAGTTTGACTGCCATGATAAACTGTCACATGGACAGAAAGCTTTAGATATGCCAGGTTTTGATATCCTGATCACTTGGGGCTGTCTGGAGGAAAGGAGAAGAAAAAGAAAAGAAAGGAGAAGAAAAAGAAAAGAAAGGAGAAGAAAAAGAAAAGAAAGGAGAAGAAAAAGAAAAGAAAGGAGAAGAAAAAGAAAAGAAAGGAGGCCAAAGTCAGCGTCCTTAGTTTTTCTAGAGCTGAGAACTTTCCACTTCTTTAAGATGATCCAATGACAGCTATTGAAAGCCAGTTAGAGTGAAATATGACCTACTTTCCCTTGATAATAACAGAGCCTTCTCGTAGACATCAATAGGTATTGGAATGAAACCAAAATTATCAAGACTGATAATGACTGAACTAATTAGGATAGTTGGTTATCAAATATACACCTTAAACTGTTTCATAAATCACAGCCTGCCAGATTTAGCCTCAAGGGAAGGTTCTACAGAGTCAGCATGAGAAGTTATGTTGATACAGAGAATATTATCATCTGCTGACATTTACCTTCTATCCCTTTATCTAAAATCATGCCTCTATTAATTCATAATCTATGATAAGTAAAATATACATCAGAGAAATACATTATGTAATAAACCCAGCATTGTAATTTCCAGCCAAGCTAGTCAAAGCTACAGTTTTAATGAACTTCAACTTCTTACTTGGTACTCTGCAGGGAGGGAATCAATGGCCTGATTCCAGTGGCCCTTAGTGACAGGACTTCTACTGTTGATCAGAATACCCTACCTCATGCCTCGCCTGTTGTCTCTCACCAGTAACATTCAGGGAGGAGATGAATTTAGTTAAATATGGACTAAAAAAAAAAAATGTTAGTTTCCTGGAAACTTTAGCTGATGCCCTCTGTCACCATGGCAGCAAGAATGGCTTGCCAGTTATGAGGACTACCATACTGCTTACTGAGAGAATTTGGTCCTAAGTGAGCAGCTTCAAGGCAAGGTTTCAGGACTGGCTGATGAAATAACATAAGGATATAACAAATTTTTAAAAATTAAAAAAAAAAAACAAAACAAAAAACAAACCACCACACACAAACCAGGTAGTTTCCTCTACTCTTTTTCCTTGTTAGTTCATCCTGGCAGACTGAAAGCAGATTTAACACAAGAGAACCAAGGCATGGCAGAAAACTGGTATTTTCTCTGCGCTGGGTATTTTCAGCTGCTCTCATGGCATGCTTTGTGTCAATTGTACTTAATATTATATAGCTATTCTAAGTGTCAGACTATTAAAAAACCTCTCTGATTTTTTTTTTATTGTCATTCCAAAATTTCCTATCCTGAAGGAAATTAGTGTGGGTGCAAATGTGGAAAAAGTAGTCTAACAGTTCAAAGGATTTATTACAGAAAAGTTAGTCACACTTTTACAAAATAATTTCCTGTAAGTGGAAATAAAATAGTTCCTTCTTTTTGTTAAAATATTTGATGGATTCATCCTATACCAGCGCATGAAAGTTCGTTGATAGAGTAAGGGAGGTTATCTGACTCCAAGTGATTTCTAAGTCTCATGCAAGCCTTTCCTCCACAAGGCACTGTACCAAGACACACTCTTAGTATCTCTCTGCAATTTTTATTGTTGTGGTGGTGGTGGTGGGTTGGCCTTGAACTGTGGCCAGGCGCCCACCCAGCCCTCTCACTCCCCCTCCTCAACAGGACAGGGGAGAAAATGAGGTGAAAAAGCTGTGGGTTGAGATAAAGACAGGGAGATAACTGACCTATTACTGTCACAGGCAAAAAAGATTCAACTTGGGAAAAATTAATACATTACTGATTAAAATAGAGTTGGATAGTGAGAGACAATGACAAAAATTAAAACACCACCTTCTCTCCTTTTTTCGCAGACTCAACTTCACTCCCAACTCCCCTAACCTCCCGCCAGGCAGCACAGCGGGATGGGGAATGGGGGCTGCAGTCAGTTTGCAACAGCTCCTCTCTCCCGCTCTTTTCTCCTCACGCTTTTCCCCCGCTCCGCCATGATGTCCTCCACCGTCTGCAGCGTGCATACCTGCTCCACCGTGTCTGCCCAGGCGCTGCAGGGGACAGCCTGCCCCAGAGCCTCCTTCCTCGCTGCCCCGGGTGCTCACAGGGCTCTCTCCCACACTTTTTACCTCACTGCTGGGCAGCACTTTGCCCTTTCTTAAATAGGCTTTCCCAGAGGTGCCAGCGGCATCGCTGACAGGCTTCAGCTGCGCCCTGTGGTGGGGCCATTGCAGCGCCAGCTGGAGCTGGCGGGAACCGGCTGGAACCGGCTGGAACCGGCTGTGTCCGGCACGGGGCAGCCCCGACCTCTCCTCACAGAGGCCCCTGCAGCCCCGCTTCCAGCGCCTCACCACCAGCACCCGCTACAGCTGCCGACACGTCAAATTTTATAAGTTACTTAGATCGATGATTACCTTTCTTTTACATGACTTTAGTCACTGTGTTCTGAAAAAAGAAGGATGGACAGAGGACTTGCCATCTTTGCAGGAAAAAGAGGTCAGTCTTCCACAAACATGGTGAAATCTAATTTGTTAATCTTATATGCAGAGTTTGTTATAGTCTCTAAGCCAGCAATGAAAATAATACAGCAATATATATATTTCTATTTCTGACTAAGCGAACGTGCATATCTACCAGCCGCCTTCTCAAGATGGCTCCTTCCTGTGACCGCTCCCTGTGGAGAAAGCAGCCTTACTGCTCCTCAAAGTGTCCTCAACAGACATTCTTTTCCCCTTCACACTCCTCCTTGATTCGAGCCAGCCTCGTAGACTAGTGTTAAAGTAGATGTGACCTGTTTTACATTTTTAGTATGACTTGTGTTGGCTGAAATCTAACTCATTCAGTGATCAGTAGGACCAGAGTTTTAAGAAATACATAGTGACCCTTACAAGTCTTATAGTACAATCTTCCTTTGTATTTCTGTATCTGTCTCCTATGTTAGCTCTAATTTTGATCACAACCGATTTAGCTAGGAATTTATCTTTTTTCTAAAGAGCATCTGACTGGGGTAATTTCCATATGCAGTGGCAAATGATTTTGCCTAATTTGATCTGTAAGTGGAGAAAGAGGGGAGTGGACAACATATCATGAAGTGAATAAAGGGACTGTGACTACATGAAGTGTATGGGATGGCTTTTAAAAACTTACATTGATTAATAGCTTGTATAAATTCAAGCAGTACCAAATGCAACTGTGATTTATCAATATTTAACTGCGAGATGGGTAGCCATAAGTAATCAATAACAATAGACAATTAGGATACTGAGGTAATTACGAGAATGGCAGTGGATGGTAAATGGCTCTAATAGTCTTATAACTCTAATGACGATAATGGTAATAGACAGCTACAGCAAACTACTCGGCATACAGCCACAGAAATATTACAGGCACAGTGTCACGGTTATGACAAGCATTCCCAAATCCTCCAGCTCTCCCAACCCACTGTGGCCCCTCAGGCACCGCTGTTGGTCCTTAGAGTCCGCACTCAGAGCACGGGGCTCCCAGGGGCATCCCACCTCACATCCCAGGGTTTGTGGAGACGGTGTTTGCTTCCATAGGAGTTGATCCTTAGCAGCTGGGGTTTTTAACGGTGACCTGCTTCTGCTGATCCCAGCTTGGTAGTTTGCTGAGTTGTCTTTTATCCCCTCAGGAGTCCATAACCTATGGCCTTCTGTTCTTTACTTCCTCAGTTTCCCAGACTGATAGCTCACGGTGTCTGCTGAGTCATTTTCCCAGTACAGAGGTTTCTCTGTTTCTCTGGGAAACTGGTTTCCTGAAACCAACTCTCGTATTTTCCCTTTTCAATATTCCATATTGACTTTTGAATTCCATATTCCAAAGGCAATGTTCCTTTCAAATAGTTCCTTTTTCCCTCATTCTGCAGCTGTCTTAACTATGCTGTTACTGCATTATTTTTCCTATGTGCTATTTATTGTGTTAAATCAGCCATTTGTTAGTTCAGCAGTTCCGCCGCAGTTTATAGATATTCTCAGGCCTTATAGTTATGCTAAATCAGCAATTTGGTTAGTCCGTGTCTCACCACAAGTAATGCCAAATGTATTTTCACAGAGTTAGCAAAAATTATACCACAGCCCATCTTGGCTTTAATGATCCCCTTTCTGCCTCTGTGGTACAATATTATGTTAAGGTCTATCCCAGCTTATTGGTTCCCTTCACCTGAAATAGCAAATTATGAGAAAGCCTATCAGCCTGTCTTGGCTGGCTGGTTCCCTTCCCCTGCTATGGAAACAAGACAACTACATTCTTAAATTTCCCCTTACATCATCTCCGTCAGGAGAGCACTTAAAGAGAACTTACTGGCAAATTCCTCAACTTACACAAATCATTTTAGCCTTATTGACCAACAGAAAATTAGTCCCATAGCTTGGAAATTGTTCTTTATCCTCTCTGATGCAGGTTTTTTTTTGCTGGAAATAGATTAGTTTTAGAATATTTTTTGAGGCGAGTGGCAAAAAATCCTGCCTGTAACCATAATTTCTGATTCTATTGCACACACGTATAGTATTGGATGCTTGCATGATACAGTGGCATATTAGGTGGGAAAACAATTGTAGTAAAGAAATGTACTTTATGTTTTCGCTGATAAAGTAGCTACTGACTAAGATGCTTAGGAAAAAAAAACCCGCTATTTACCAGTTTCTCTGTAATTGATAACTTTGAGATCTTTGCACTTTTCTGTAAAGTATGTGGCCATTGTTGGACATAGGATATATATGTAAATCAATCGCTGGTATGGTCTTTTCATTCATGCCAATGAAATGGTAATCTTAGTATTAAAAATATTATTATATTGTTACTGAGATATATTTTTATTATATAAAGATACAGTCAAGGCAGCCAAAATAACTGCAGTTTTAAGGCGAACCTGATTTTTATTTGTCTTTGAAAGCCCTTAGTATATTTTGTGACCATACAGTAGAATCTTTTTTTCAGACCAAGGCCCAGGGGAAGAATGGTACGTCGTTTCTTTTTGTACACTTCACTATTCTTGTAATGAACCTGTTCTACCAAAGTGATAAGTACCAAATTGATTTCTATAGTTGTAATAGAAATGACAATAAACTAGTTCATATTTTTTCAGCTTGAGATAGCTAACTTGTTTAAAATATATTTTATTATGGGGAAAGCATAGCCTGGACAATTTATGGATTAATAACAACTGGAAAATGTCAGTTATGGTTTAAATGAAGAATCTGTCAGTCCTACTAAAAGTAGCACGCTACAAGGCAAGAAAGAAGACATTTGTGAAGAAACTCTTTATGTGGACCAAATATTAAAGTTTGAAGATGCTGAAAAGCATTGCTTTATAAGGCCTATTTTAACATTAAGCATAAGATAGGGTAGGTTGTTTGAAGAAACGTATTCTCTACAGTGAAAGATACAGGACAATCTAAATCTCGCTTGTATGAGTTAGTGATATTCCATTTCATTTTAGATACTATTTTAAATATCCAGTAAGTCACTTGCAATAAATAAGTGTGATGGGAGTAAAACCGTTCTTGACTGGTAACTTGGGAGTGTGCCATGGCTTTTGCCAATACAGACGTGATCCTGCAGTGTATTGTAGATGAATCTCTGATTAAGTTCCTTACCAAAGACTGTATCAGTAAATCAAAGCACCTAGTAACTCAGTGCTTACAAAATCCATTTTAATGAAAACTCTGGAGGATTAAAATGATCAGTTAATAAATTGTCCAGATGTTGTGCGGGCTTGTGGGTGATATTTCCGTATCAGCAACATGTATTGTCACCCGTTTTAGCAGCAGGTTACCTGCAGCAGCTAGTGCATACCTGGCCAAGGTTCTGAAGTGAGAATGACATTTCTGTTTTTCCAAATTATGTCTCAGAAACAGCTGTAAGAGAGACAAAATGCACATGTGCTACTGGGTAAAGGGTAGATGTGCATGACCTTTCTGACTTCTTGTAAGGATGGATTGATGGGGTTTCTTTCTGACACAGACACCCACAGCAACTCAAAAGGACATCAGATGCTCTTGGGATGTCCTCCTTGTGGCAAGCTGGTATCAGTGATCTGCTGCTTCCTTGTGATGGGTGTTTTGCCTATACCACAATTTAGCAGATAAAAGCTGAAGACTTCCTGCTAATCAGAATTAAAGCAATTCACATATGTATCATATTTTTTTCCTAAAAAAGTTTTGAAGGAATGATCTTGCATCCCTCAATGAAATGTATTTGGAAAAAAAGATATTTGAACCTTCAGATATGCATATATATATATAGTGTGTGTGTGTCTATATATTTATGTGTCTATATAATATATATATGTGTACGCACACACACATGCATATATATGTAAACACATACATCCAGTGGTTTTATTCTGTGATTTTTTGTTTTATGAGTAAGGCAGAACTTGAAAAAGTCTGTGAATCTTTTTGAAGTGTTTTTAGAAAGTTTCCAACCAATTTATTCCAGACTCTTTAATAAATCTAAATTTCACCATCCCATCAAAGCATAATTATTTTGAACAACCAAGGAAGGAAACTCAGAATTAAAAACAGAGCTAACATGTAAAGCACTGATATATAATGTTTGTTATTTTCATATAGTTATTTACAACTCTGTACTGGCTGAATTAACGGTTAATTTATTACCTGTATATGAGTATTTATTGTTGGTGTCATTATTATGTGACTGTAATTTTAATTAATTCCTTGGCAGAGTGTCTGTGATTTCTGTGTGGAACATTAAATGTCAAATTGACTTTCTTTGTTCCTTCATTTGTAAGTATTAAAGTATTTATATACAGGAAAAAGAAATTAGTAACAATTACTATCAGAGATCTATTGCATATGCTAAATGAAAGCAGAGTCCAAAAAAACCACCCTGTTAAAATTTATACTGTTTTGGATTCTTTCTTTATAAGTTAAATTGCACGTAGGACACACAATCAAATACAACCAAAAAATCCATGTATCATTCCTGTATATGTGTGTGTGTGTTTGCCTATTTAATGGTGTAATTTTTAAAGAGTACATTATAGAAGAGTACTTTCTACGGTGATACTGAGAAAGAAAGGATATGAGGCAGGTAGCTGCAGTCACATCATTGGTGATTAAGTGATTCTGTATGTTTGTTTTATTTGGATGTAGATTAGTGAGGATCAGCTCTCCAGACTGGGTTTATCAAAGTCCTCACTTTCTAATGTATTTTCAACATAAAAATGTCATGGGCTTTTCAAAATCTGAGTATTTGCATCAGAACTTTTTTCTGCTTTTCAGGTATGCATTATGTCAGTAAAGGAAGTTCCATATAGCTGGATAGTTACTGGAATAGTACTGAAAGTCTAGGTAGTACCCCGTGCCTTAACAGCAGCAGCAGTAGTGGTAGTAGCAGTAATAGTAGTGGTGTGGCCCCGGAGATCTGGTTTTCATCTTAAACTCGTGCTAATTCTTATCGCATACCCGATAAGCCATTTTTATGTATCCGTGCTCTGAAAATCCTGTTCTAAAAATACCATAACTGAATATAAGAACTAAGAAAGGTGTGGTACGCCAGATGAATGTTTTCTGGGACAAATTCTATATCCAAGATGTTTTCTGTCTGCTGAAAAGCTCATTACAATCACTGTAAGTCTTTCTGTTACTTCATTGGGGTTTAGACAAAACTCTTGCTTCTTGCAATTTTGAGGTTAAACTTCCCACTCAACAAGGAAGTCTTGAAAAGACTGGTGCTAAAATTTTGCACAAATGTTGAAGATGTAAGTAATTACTACAGCGTGTTGGCACCCTGTAAACATTGTGAAGTCGCTTACACTTCTTGTATTGGCCCAGAGTGGAATTTTACAGCCAAATTAAATAAGCTCTTAAATATATTGAAGACATTTTAGCAGAAATGCCAATGTCACTTTCTGAGGTTGTTGAAGGCATTAGCATGAACCTCTAGAATAAAGCCACATCCAATTTTTAGGTGGAATTATTTGGTAGTGAGTTATAATAGGAAATTCCTAATTTCTATTCAGAGTGGTCATCCTTTTTTGATTGATTATTCTAACTCATTAGAATTTTTATTATCCAATTAGAATACTGTATTCCTACCATCAGTTGAAATTTAAAATAATAGATATAAAATACAGGTTGGGTAAGGCCATTTAATTAACACAAAAAATTGAAAACATACATACTTAGAAGTCTAACATTTGGGGTTGATGAGGTAGCCTGAATATAATTTTTTTAAATTCCATATTTTAAATCTTAACATAATTAAAATAGGTGAAAACTTTTAATCTTTATATCTAATTTTCATTTTACACTTATATTAATAAACAATCCAGGAGATGCTAATAGCTTTATATAATGTTGACTGCAAAAGAAAACTTCATTTCTCACAGCAGAAAAATCCACCCACATGGAATCTTTTGAGTGGTCCAGATAAAGATCTTCTGTATTAATGAAGCTCATTTGCATGGTAAACATTCTTATTTTGTGTTTTCCTTCTTCGGTGCCTTATCTAAGCCTTTCATTTGCAGATTAAACAGGCAACTGAACATAGGATTTTTTCCCTGTAGAAACTGCTTTTTCGTTATTATCATTATTAGTAATTTTTTTATCCAAGAGCATTACAGATCAAAATGCTGATGTTGTATGAATTCCTCCATACTGATGTTCATATTATATTACAGTATATGGTTAAAAAGAGGCCAACACAGGTATATTACAATATTAAAGGGAATAAGAAGAAATTTCTTTAAGATCTCTCAGATCTCTCCTAGGATTAATGCAGTGGTTAAGACCTGAAGAGTGTTCAGTCCACAAAGTTGCCATGCAGTTCCTGGAAGAGCTGATATCTTCGGACTGATTTCAGTGTAACCACACACGGAAGTATTTACTTCATTTTTCAAAACTTTTTCAAAATCCGAGCCACAGCTCTTTCAAGACGTGCTTATTAAGTGGCCAGTTTAATCTACGTGGGTGTATAAATGCACACATGTACATAGAGCCAGAGAAATTCCAGTAGCAGCAGAAAAACAGAGCTAGTCTTTCATTTCACTAGCTGTATCCCAGTTACTAGTATGAAATTCTAGAGTGAGAAAAGGAACCAGTTTGGGGATTTAGCCTGGTCCTGTGCATAGCATGGGCCTTTGAGCTTCCATAAATTGAGACTGGTTTGACCCGGAGCATAATATTATGGTAGTACTTAGTTCCCCTCCAGAGCTGGGGAACCATTGTTCTATGCACAGGACTTGCATGTAAAAGGCAGATCTGCCCTGAAGAGTTTCTAGTCTAAATAGACCTGGCAAATAATAGGAGGAAAGAGCTGTTATTCATATTCACATTTTATACCTGGAAAAGCGAATCATAGAGGATGTTATGAAAAGCCCATAAAAGTCAGGGAAAGGCTTCCAGTGACTTCAACGGATCTATGATATTATATCAGCAAAGCACTTAGGGACATGCTTAAATGACTGTCTGACCATAAGGCCTGTTCCACACAAGGTTTGCAGAATAGGCTGAAAACAGTACTGCTGGTGCCAGTACTGAACATATTACCCACAAATCCTGTAATTTTGCCAAACAGTAAATTTATTTATGGAGGCCTATTTGGTCTTTCATCAGTTAGATGATCCCTTATGTATGGAAACACGCACCTTGCACTTCAGTTAAAGACCGCAGATCTGATTTGTAGCCTATGAAAATCAATTCGGTTCTTTAGTAGACATTGCACGGTGACCCCAGGGAATTGTAATCATTGATACAAGAATTCTAGAATTGATCTAATGTTTAAGAAAGCATTTCTTCCTTGCTACCACAGAAAATACTGGGTTTGTATCAGCCTCAGAAATGTCTTACTCATTCTCTCTGAGTAATACGCAGTAAAGTAGGTCATAATCTGGGGCATCTGAAATATCAGTTGTAGTGAGTCATGCATGCAGCAGCCAAGGGCAAGTTTCTCCCCACCATTGCAGAGTCTAAATTCAGACTCGCCATCGATGTCAGTAGGAACTCAACCTGTGCTGTAGGTACCAGTTGTGCAGGGAAGGAAATGGACAACTGCCTGGGAAGTGGGAAAGGAACAGTAATTAAAATGAGAGGGTAGCCTCATCCGGTGTACTGGAACACCAAATTCATGTTCTCTTATGGTGGTATTTATTAGCATCACTAAACATTATTAATTATGCGAGGAGCCAGAACTCATGCAATGCATTATCACACAGAAACAAAAAAGGTCCTTCTTATCCCAGAATGTTTGTTACCTGATATTTTCATTTGGCCAGATGAGATTGGTCTGGAGTAGAAAACTATGTTTCTAAGGCACCAGTCAAATTTGTGGTTTTGGCTAGAGATACCTGTGCAGATGCTGTTAGAGGAATGAGAAAGGCAAGGAAAGCAGGGTCAGAATCCATTGGCATTCTCGCAGGGGAAGGGCATAGCGGAAGGGCTGCTCTGGCAGCCTCGATGACTGAAAAGGTGGAAGGAAAACAGAGATGACAAAAACCAAGCGAGGGCCATTAGCTCAGATAGATTTAGAGCACAGTGCTCTGTTGAAAATCATTTCATGAGAGGAAGTGTCAGAGAAACAACTGCACAAGGGGCAAGGGAGGGGAGAAAAAGTGCCCTTGCAATTGGGCAGCCATGGTGTTGAGTTCTGCCCATGAATGAGAAATACTTTTTCCTGCCTGAGCTCCCCATTGTCAGTAGGAAGGAATACGTGAATGCCTTTGTATAGCTGTGATAGCTTCAGCCATCTGATCACCACGGTAGTTGAGAAGATTTAGCATTCAAATAACTTGCCCACCCTTCAAGAATCTAGCATGTCTCCAAAATATGTATCATGTAGGTGACAAATTAATTTAATAGAAGCTGTTTACTAAAGTTAGCAGTAAATATTTAACTATGCATGCAAGGCAGGGAATTGCAAGTTTAGGACTATAACTCTATTTTAGTATGTTGTGTTAGATTACAAGTGACACCAAACACGAGTGATCTGAAGCTCTAGTTGCAGTCAGTGCTGCAGTGTGTAAGCAGAACTGGTTGCATTACGGGTGCAGTCTCAGCCAGGGCTTTGAATTTTGTTGCTGTTGGGTCTGAAGTGGAAGCCTTACTATCATTATAGTGTTAAATGTTTTTGTTACAGTGTCCAAAGCAAATGTTGTCTTGTTGGATGCACAGCAGCTCTTTAAGAAAAGCTTCATCTTGCATGTGGTGCTCAAGAGTAAACACTGTGAATTTAATTTACTTAAAAAACACTTTTGTTATTGGAGATACATCAGTGGGAATGCATAAGTATGCATTTTTCAGTTTTATAGCAGGTAAATAAAAGAATCTTTAATGCTCTTGTTTTGAAAGGAACATTGCTCCTGTGGTTCATTTTTTACATAATGGGTATCTGTCACTTTTGCATCAGTTTATATTGGGTGTTTCTCCATGCCCTGATGACTGTAGTTGGTCAGAACAACACCTGCAGCCAGAAGCTCTGTTAACTTGTTTTGGCAATTCTGGTTTGTACGTTTGCCTGTTCCTGGCATGGTTGTTCATTCTGCTACGTCTTCCAGTTAACTTAGGCTCACTACTAAAAAAAAAAAGTGTAATTCCCTTTTTCTGAATGCTTTACTTTCTCATTTACTGACACAAATCTCCCTTAGTTGTCAATCTTCATTAAAAATCCTTGTCTCTCATTCTGGACTTGGATAAAAGTTAGTGAATTCCAGACCCTTTTGCTTTCTCACATTTTAAGCAGTTCTCCAAAACACACCATAATGTTCAGTGGCAGTGATAAGCCTCTTGCTTCTCAGCCTCTGAGGAAGAGCTGGATAAATGTCCTCTGAACCTGTTCGATTCTTGTGAGTGCCACTGGTAGGTAAAGAAGCACTGCTGAGTCTGAACAGAAAATGCCTCAGTTCTTATCTGTTGTGAGTGTATTTGGTAGGATGCAATCTCTTGGGTCCAGAAAAACAGTCCTATAAGGTTTGAATGTTACTCAGTACAGGATCTCCAAAACTCCTTGAGCATATCTGCATTGCAAATAGCCATTGATAATCATTTGTGTTAATCATGTGGAACCTTTGGCTGCTAAAGAAAAGATAACAGAGGTTGGAAACTTGGAATCCTACCAGTTTAGAGACCATCCCTGCTCTCTAGAGGGGAAAAGCCATCTGTAAGGATGGAAAAAAATGTTTTCTATTGACATGAAAATTAATAAGACCTGGAAAACAAGGATCCACATTGTTTGGATATTAGGATGTTCAGTGATTTAGACCAGTGTTGCATATTTAATCCTGAGGGTTTATGGTGGCAAATATGCAGTGTGACGGGTCAGATGATCTGCTTTTTGGGTAAGCAGGTGTGGAGATGCAGCCCTCTAGGGAATTCCACCCCGTGTGGTTTTTCCCGGGTAGCAGCAGAGAGACCTTTTGCTAGAGGAAGGCTCAGTGAAGCAGTGTGTAATAATCAACACTGCCATCTTGTGAGCAAAACCTACCCCTACATATTAATACAGGAATTATGGTAAGAGATAGGCAGTAATAAAGTATGTGTGTATATATATATATGCTGTTTCATTTTAGGAGTATCCAGGTCCTTCTGAGCAGCTAACTGTTCAAAATGCCAGGAATTTAGATTGTTCCTTTAAATGAATAGACTCCCATGCTAGCCATATCCCTTGAACTCATAGGCAGATTTGTTTGGTAGTTTATTCTGTAAATCAATCCCAGCTATCAAATGTGGTAGTACATAGCAGTATTTTACCTTCTTGTGTCCCCCATGACCTTTCCTCTTTGCTTTCTTATTGTCATTCAACAAGTAAGAGTGTGCAAATTCACCATGAAAGGCATTTTAGCAAATAATAGTCAATCCTACTTTATAAAGAATGATTTACGATATTATTTCTGTTACTCGTTATTGGGTCCATTCCTTGAGATGATGAAGGACCTATCTTTATGAACCTCAGCTAGCTGAAAACATTTCATCTATGAGGTTTTTTTGAAGAGATGCATCTCGGTAACTCATGATGGAAGGCATCTGTGCTTGACCCATCAGCTTGCTATGACTTTCAATATATTATACTTAATAACAAATAAACATCCTTAGCCAGAAACAGAATCCTGCACTGCAGCTTGATTACATCTGCAAAGAACAATGATCACCCTGACTATTTGAATACAAAAACAGTGGGTGAAGGCAAGCAAACACAATCTGTTTAAATACCTTCAATCCACAAACCAAGGGTTTGTCATCATTCCAAGGTGGTGTCTGCTTCCCACTGATTATAGCAATTGTCCCTAATCTTTCCCCCTAGTTGGGGAGATAGTGAATGTGGTGGCAGTTTCCTCTGGAAAATGCAGCTGAACATTTCAAAGTAAAAATGAGGCAAAATATCTTCGTAAAAGATTACTGGAAAATGTAGTCAAGAGAAATGGCCTTTGTGGATTTCTTCATGTCAAGGCTGGATACTATCTGGAAGACACCGTTTGGTCAAATGTGCTCAAGCAGAATGAATGTGAGTAAAAATTTACTGTGATACAATGCTGTAATTTGCTTTTAAATCCATTTTGAAGAACTAATTGATACTTCTAAATTTAGTTTTAGGGAAAAATCCTTAAGAATGGACAAAGGTATTGTAAAGCTTAGTACAACAGACTGAAGCCTTTGATGACAAATTTATTTGTACCTTTGTTACATTAGTAGCCTCTGTGTTTTGAGGGCCTATGGGATTCTCACCAACATTGATTTGATGCTCTGGATCTGCAACAGGTCAGACTAGATGAATCTCTAGGAGGTATCACCCGGGAGGTCACAGCTTGTACAGTACATGTAGCAGCATTCAAACTCAAAGGCATACTAGAATTTTAATGTGTAAATATTACAGTAACAAGTTTTTATGGAATAGCCAGATTCTTCCTCCTTACAAAAGCAATTCATTTAAAAGAAAACAGGAAGGAAAAAAACCAAACCAAAACAAAACCTAAAAAAAAACCTAAAAAAAGAGAAAGGAACGAATGAGGTTGAATCAATCGGCGAGTTTAGTTCATTAGCAGTATGGTTTTCTTGGGATTTTGGGATTTGTCAATATGAATTTGAAGTTGTAACTTTTTTTCACAGTTAAAAAATATGTGATGTTGAAACGAGAGAGTACTTGTATCTTGAATAACGGGTGCTGAAAATTTAACTTCAGCAAGCCAAAGGCTGCTCTGAGATTAGGTAAATTTTACATGGCACCTGATGTGGTTCTGAGCATCAACTCAGACTGATCTAACATCTTCATTAGCGTTCTCCTGTGTTCCTTGTCTTACTCTTATTTTTTATTAGCTTCATTTTCCTTTTGCTGGCTTGATTTGGTTTTCATACAAATCTCTTAATAATTAAATGACATAAATTTGGAATGTTAAGCAATACTGACCTGTGAGTATTTCAATTTTATTTATTTATTTATTCGTTCATTCATTCATTTTGCCAGTCATTTGCTATTCTTTACTCAAATGCAAGATAAAATCACCATTTCCTTTAATGTGTTCTGCACTGGAGGTGTTTACTGATCTCAGATAAATTGTCTTTAGCTAATTAATCTTCTTTGATGAGGTTTAGTGATAAAAATGAAAGTCTTCTATGAGATTATAACGATCATAGATAATTAAAGAATTTGTTTATGCCATTGTAATGATCAAAATTCGTAGCCTTTCTGAAGAACCTATTCAATTGTTTCAGATGTTCTTCACTGTTTTTCTTGTGACCAGGATATTGTTATGGTAGTGTTGTGTTCTGATGTACACAGCAAAGATTTTTCTTCATTAGTGCTTGATTGATTTATACACAAACACATACATATACAGTATATATAGCTGATGCAATATCCAAAGGGAAACAGAGTAGCAAAACAGACATTTTGGTGTGTTTGTTGTCAGGAAATGTCATGATTCATCTTTCATGAGCATCTGCAAATATGCATCTGCCAAATCTATTTTACTAAAAGCTTGTTCTCAGCCAAACATATTCTCACCCCAAGAGTACAACAGTTTTGATTGACAAGTAGAAAAGGATTAATGATTACTTGAATGTCTCTACAGATTCACACATTCCCATTTTCCACTCCACAACAGGAACAACTATCATGATTCACTGTCACTGTCACACGGTGGGAATGACTTTAATGTCTTTCCAGTTCTATACGTATTTTTTGAAGTGACACAGGGGGAAGAAACGCTGCCTTACAGGACAAAGACTAGGACCCACCTTCAGTGGTTAGCTTTGTCTAAAAATTTACTTAGTTCCTAACTGCTGTTTCCAGAGCATTGCATCCTAATCTGCATGAGGCACTACTGATGTAATGAAATCTATGAAAAATGGTGTCATTCTTGCTCTGCTATTAAGAGTGTCTACGCCAGTCCAACATATGAAACTGTAGTAATTATCAGGGTTCATCAGGCCACAGTTCCCTGTGTCTTTCTCTGATTTCATGCAGTTCTTGCTCTCACACCTAGAGAACAAAATTTCCATTATAGCTGTGCAATGAAATTGTAACCCATGTTTTAACAGGGTGAATAGGAAGATTGCACTGGAACATTAAACTAAAGTTTAATATTCTCTGATAAGAATATACTTTGCCATTCTGTGACTACCTTTCAGTTTGAGACTCTGTAAATATTGCAGGGCACATGAAGTTGCTACTAAGCTTCCTGACAGTTCTGAGCCATAATCTGTTGGCTTTCATTAGGAGCAGGGGAGAGAAGGGATAAGGATTCTTTTTATTTATTTTGTTATGTGGAGTCTCTAACATCTTCTGAAATCAGCAAACAGCAAGCCTGAACCAGGGACATTAAACTTTATTTAAGATCATTGAAATAATTGATGTCCCATAATTAGGATTAGAACTCAGATATTTTAATATCCAGTCCTGCCCTCTAATCTTAAAACCCAGCTCATTTCAATAGAGAAATGAAATTATACCCTCAAGACTGCAACTAAATGTGGATAATATGACATCATGGTTTGCTGTGAGGATTATTTTTGAGTGCTATAAATGATATAGTACATAAAGATCACCAATGACTTCCATGTATTGTTTTGTAGTATGAAAAAATAGATATAAAAAAAAATCTAGGTTCGCACAGTATTTGTTGACTTTTCCTTCATCATCCTTAGTGGTAAATTGACAGCATTCTATTAATTTATATTGTGCTCCCTTCCTCTCCAGGTCTATTTCTAACTTAATCTGTTTTTTTTGCCAGAGAAAAGACTGTGATTAGCCTCATCTTGTTTAATGTTTAATTGTATTTTTATCTTCAAGTTCCCTCCTTAGCTTTTCTCTTTAAAAGTAACAAACTTATCAGCAAAATGAGGGAAAAATGGTTGCATACAACTTTTAAGGAGGTTTTTGTTACTTTGCTGGTACATATGTCACATATTAAAGAGAAAATTTTTCAGCAGGTGGGTAAGATCTTTCTCTGTACATCTGCAGGAGAAGTTGTAGTGATATGTTGAGTTCCCAGTCCATTGAAGTCAGTGACAAAACCAAAGACGACTAACTGACAGTAAAAGGAAAAAAAACAACAATAAGGCTCAGTAGTGATCAGTAGGCAAAAAAGGCAGTCTTATCCACTGTAATTAGCATGGGCTAATAGAAGGTAGAAGTTTAGCAAGTGTGAGGCATTTGCTGTTTTCACATGTATTAACAAATTTGGATAATTTCCAAAAGAGGTGAGTACTACAAACTAAATTTTCTGCAGCAGACCTGTAGCTGACATCACTTACCATCTTTAAGAAAAAAACAGAGATAACTCTTCCTCATCTGGTAAGAAAAGCAAAACCTGCCTGCTTGTGGAACACATGAGCAGGCATTTTCCAACTGAAATTTTTTCTGGTCATTGAATCCCACCAGGGCAATAAGATCATAATTAGCTGCTAGTATAAATTCAGAAGGAAGTTGTTGCCAAGAGCAAAAAGGGAGGAAAAACATGGAATAACTGAGGGAAGAAACAATATCTGGGAAGTACAGTGTCCCTTCTGCAATAAAAGAAGTGGTTTCAGGTGTGTAAATCACATGTTGCAGTCCACAAATGCCATTAGAAGGATTGTCCTCCCCCCTGTTTGTTTTTTTTTTTAGTTTTGTTCATTTATCCAGACTAAAAAATATTCAAAACAACAACAGAACTCTGTGTGGTTCATTTCTTTTCTAATGTGGGGTGAATTTCTGAAAGTACTTTCTGTGCTGGAAATGCAAATGTCTGTTTTGGCTTACTCCCTCCCCATTCTGCAGTCCACCCTTCTGGGTTACATATTAGAGAGATGGTCTCCTGCATATAAAGGATAAGTGAGTTAATAAAAAATAAAGTACATAGGAGGCCAGAGTAAATGGAGCATATAATTTTTTCATGAACTGGTCTCTTAAGTTTCATTTTGCAAGGCATCATGATTTTCTACATATTTATGAAAATATGAACTAGTGAACTTGATGCTTAATGCAAAACCTACTTAGCAATTTTCAGTAAGGCTGTATCTTGTTTTCTCTGTCAGAAAACCCAGTATCTTCTACAGGCACTACCACAAAAGATAGAAAGATAATGATACTTTGCAGTTACGTGATTCTGTAATACTGCAAACCTTCCTTCAAAACCATTTGTCTTACAAAACAAGTCTACATGCCAGCTTGTTCTGTTTGGTAACATGCAAGCAAAAACACTGCCAAACTGTTAAGAATGGAATGTGATGCTTCAAGAGGAAAAGTTGCTTAAGATTAATATCACTGTATACATATACAGTAAAGTACAACTATTAAGATGGGTGTATATTATCTTCTGAAAAACTTTTGAGATAGAGGTGTTTTTTCTAGCATCTAAATGGTGTTTTCAATCTTGAGAGCTCTAAAGCAGTTTATAAAGATAATTAGGCATAAATGTCCCCATTTCACAGCTGTGCAAACAGAGGGAAACAGTTCTGTAACCTACTTACCAAAATCTTATAGAGGTAAGCAAATCTTGAGCCACCAGATTGCAGGCACTGGTTCATTAAGATGGCTTTTGTATGCCTACTGTTTTTTAGCTAAATTAATTAATATTGATATATCAAAGGAACAAAAGAAGTCCTAGATATCAAGCTCTTAATATTACCTCTTTCAGTTCTGTGTAATTTCTACATTTCTTTGATAAGACACAAGCTTCAGAGCAATTCAATGTATTTCAATTCACTGCCTCATTATGGTCTTTGAATACCACTAAGATTTCTAGTGTAATGTCTAGGCAGGTGTAAAGTGAGAGCTACCTGGATATGTCACTGCAATAGCATAATACTCGGGCATAGTGCAATAAACTATCCAGGTAATTTCCTAACCACCAGTTGCAAGGCTTTCAGAAAAGGTGCTTGTAAACAGATATGCTCTGCAGTTTTGAAAGTACACAGCATATAGTCTCCTGCATTAGCAACATCTCCATGACAACTGCTTTATAATTCATGCCACATAATATATAACTTTGCTGTTAAAAAAAAAAAAAAAGCCCTTGCAACATACTAACAAGGCCACATTCTTGAAAATTAAATGAATCTGAAAGATTTTTTAGCAATCAATTAACCATTAGATAAAGCTTAAGGGACATTAGAACAGTGAGAATGACAATATTTATGGCTTTGATGTGATCGTGAAATCTCATTCTCTGCTTCTCCACCATTCTCACCATTTCGAATCCCTGTAATTGATACTGATGCAACATTTCAGTCAATAGCTATAAAACGGAATGAGGAGCACAAAATGGCTTTTTGGCATTTAATGAGTGAATAAGATCGCATGGAGCTTTGTATTTCAGAATTTTTTGCTAATCAATCTTGTTTTAACTAAAAGAGTTGAAGTATTTGAGGGATATCAACATGTTTGGGGCTTGGCAAACAATAGAATGATAACAAAGATAATGGAAAAAATGTTTTCTAATGTGGTGCAGAAAATTAAAATTATTAAAATGCCTTTCCCAGTTACTGCTTCAAAGCCAAGTTAACCAATCAAATAAAACTGCTGCTGTAAGACCAATAGACATTCTGGCAGGTATGAAATCCAGTGCAACTTTAGTTCTGTAAAGTTACCAAGAACACAGATGTGTAAATGAATCGGGAGAGGGAGAAACAGATAGCTGGATACCAAATATTTACTAGCCAGGTCCTGCTTTTTAAGAGTCAGAAAAAGGAAACAGGAGTAACAGGGCAAAGCATGTCATGCTTAATGGATTGTGAGCATCCTATTCCTTGTTCTGGCTTAATTGATGTCTGCTTGTTTTAACCTAGTAATTTTATTTTAAACATCAAGGCCAGGAAATACTGGGAAGCGGGTCTTGGCTCCTTCCATTGCAAAAAGGGGCTGTGAACCCATCATAAGATTGCTCAGCCATTTCTATGCAGACTTTTGTATTTGAAATTTTCTTTGTTATGATGTATAGAATCTATATTGTAATAATTGCTTTCAGAACTGGGGTACAGAAACTACACAAGATATCAAATAGGAAGGAATTGCCAACTGACAAGTGAAAGGCTTCTGTTGGGTTACAAACCTTAAGCTCTGTTAAAGAAACAGCAAAGCAAAGAACCGCATTCTGGAATGAGAAGCACTAGCTCAAAATACAGGGACTTCATCATGAGACTGGTTATTGACTTAAGCTTACAGGTTTAACTTAGTAGCTACCAAAAAGACAGGCCTAATTCCCCAGTGAGACCTACTTAAGAAACAATGACTTTAGTGACCAAACAGCAGCAGCTGTGCAGAGCTAATCCCAAAGCAGGGTGCGGTTCTATCAGAAGCACATGATGGGTTTGGCTGTTTTCCAGGTGTATCTGTTTACTGCATCTTCTCCAGTGGATGAGAGGAGAATTAAAGTGAAGTAAAATAGGCAGCAACAGTTCAAAATGGGACTGATGTTTCACTTTTTTCCAGAGTTCCAGGTAAGCAGTATTATTTTGAGATTTATGTGACTCTGGAGCAGAATTTAAATTGTTTAGTTTACAGAGAGATAGAATTTTGGATTATAAATAGACTAAATCTGGTGCTTAAATCTGAGGAATTGAGGCAATACTTTATTTCATCTGTTAGGGAGGTTCAGGGGGTATATACTAATGTATAATGTGGGGTTTTGTTTGTATTGACTGTCATGTTCCTCAGTTACTGGGACCTGTGCTTCTGCAGAGCGCTCAGAATTTAACAGTGGGGGAGTGGAAGAAGGGAAACATTTTGTACAGCGTCAGGATGGTTTAATTTTCCATAGCTAAAAATAATGAAGACTCCTAGTGGAGTTGAGTTGCATTTTTCTTTTAAACAATGAAAAAATAAGTTTCGCTCAGTAGATTGTACAAGGTCCATAGTCAAACTTCTTTCAGGCCTAGGAGCAGGTTGTGCGAGAAATACTTAAATAAGGAAGTAAGGAGGCAGTTGCACACAAATATTGATGCTAATGGAATGACAAAGGTGATGGGATACGAGTTTATTGTTGCCAATTCCAGCCAGAGTGACTGGGGGTCTGGATTGAATAAGGACCGAAGGTTGGGCCTTCCACAGAAGCAGCTTCTCAGTAACAGCAATGTGAGTTAGGGAACTCTCCTCTAGTTTACTTAGGTTGACTGCTGACAAATATTTCTTTTTTCTGACCATGTCGTTCCATCTTTCAATTACTCACCTAGCCCTATGTATCTGTTCCTTTCCTCCTGTCTGCAATCTATATAGCTCTGGCCTCCTGTTCAGAATATTTCTTCCCTTGTACATTCAATAATTGCTCTGTCAGTTCTTCCTTTTTCCTCTCTCTTTGAAGAGCTACTGCTGTGTCAAACAATCTTTCTATCTCCCGCTCTTCAACTCTTTTCTTCCTCTTTGACTTCCAGACTGTGTGCTGTCTGAACGTGCTGATATTTGTGTCTTGTACAATGCCAAGAATACCAGTGTTTAATAAATAATGGTACAGGAAATGCACAGTTGCTATAAGAGAATTAAACAGCTCAGGCAAAAATTGAAATACTGCTGCCTCTGCACCAGCCACTGACTGCACTAACTGTAAAATCTAACTAATAACTAAATTGTTGGTTTGGTGTGTGCTAAAGAAACTGAGCAATGGCACACACGCAGATGTTTACTTTCCATTATCCTGGTAACCCCCAGTATATATATATATCCTTGTGGTGAAATGTAAACTCCTTTCAAGATGCCGTTTAAGAGGAATTTAATCTGTATAGAGCACTAACAAACTGAAGCACAGCGGATTTATTCATTTAAGAGAATTATTCATTTAATTTTCACCATTTAGTATTTATATTCATTTACCATTCATTTATTCCCTTCATTTTTATTCATTTATTCATTTATCAAATATTCATTTTAATGGCTTTCATTATCACTACAGTAACTGTAGGGACAGATTTGCAATAATTTTATTCTTTAAATAGGTTTATTCTTGGAAAATCTACAGAGCAGGGAAAGACCACTTGTTCTGTCAGGTTCATTCCCTTTTTCTTTGCTCAGAACTGTTTGTCTCTTTACTCCCTTTGTTTCTTTACAGCCCTCCCTAGGTTTCTTTTGAATTCCTTTATATGTTTTATGACAACAGCTCAGTTCAGTGATATTGGACCAAATGCTTGACTGATGTGAATTACAGAAATCACAGCATGTTATTCAGTGTTTTGGACGCTGATTACATCTGCTTATTTTTCCATATATATTTCTTTTCTCTTCCCTATAGGATAGCTTTTCCTCTAAAATTTACGTCTTATTCCCTTTTAATGCCAGTTCCATTTCCCCATAGATTAGTTGCCTACAAACCAGGGATCAAAGACCTGTTAGCAACAAGTGTTTTGAACTACCGAATAAAGTCTAGACCTCTGAAAAGATTAGGTTCTGTGTATTAATTTCCACTGCAGCACTGAGAATTCGGGTCTTTTGTGGGGGGAAAAAAAAAAAGGCCATTTTTTCTTCCGATGTGAAAACACTGGATGAATAATACCTGTTAACTTCAATAGGCATCAGATTGTGCTTTTGATGAGGAGAACAAGGACTGGATCATCCAAAGCTTCTTGTATATGACCAGTGCTTTTGAGTTAGAATTATGGTTCTTCAGTTTTAGCTATATAGGCTGATAAGTGTTTACGCAGTTCAGCCCCTGAAGTATGTTACCGGTCACCTTAAAGGACGTCTTCTTATGTGTAGTGAAATTTCATCCTGGAGACCACGATATTCAAGGACGAACACATGCTTGCTCTTGGTGAAGGATTAAGTTGTTTGCATTTTTTGCCCTTCCATCTTCAGTGAACCCCCAATTGCCTATGAAACTTCTCTGTGACTATTGTAATACTTCTTTGCATTACAAGTTTTAAACAGTGGCAGTTTCTAGTCTCCCATATCTTAAACTTTTCCTCTTTAATCAACCAGGGTATTTGAAACTTAAACTTTAGGCAACTCGAAATTCAAGCCATTCCCATCCTATAGTCTTTCGCAGCATATCTGCACTCTGAGTTATGTCAGAAACTTTTGTGCTGTTTCAACAACAGAAACCCAGCTGAAATAGTTTACCACATCATGATTGGTTGGATAGCACCTCTATTTGACACTTACAATTTGTTATTTTGTGTTTATAACATAAGAATAGAATAGTTTCCCTGTCCTTGTAGAAAGCATCATGAGCTCGGTATTCCCTACTATTGTATATTCAATAAACTAAACTGCTTCAGATATTTACATTCTGAAGGTTATCTTTGTTGCCAGAAGAGCTAGAAGTAATTTCCTTTACAATGAGATCTTAAGTTTGTAGAATATGTTGTGACCCTGCAGAAAAAAGCTCTTCACACCCCAACCTGAGGCTGCAACTCTAATTTTGAGAACCACTGCTCTGGAGGCTTTTTATCAGCTCCAAAAATGTCTTATCTCTGGTTGCTTTTAGCTGCATAATAAGAGGTCATTTGAAATAGGTAATGTCTTCTTAAGGGTCTGTAATCTAAAGCCCACAGTTGTCAGTGGAACATCTGTTGATTTCAGGGACTGTGGATCCAGGTATTTATTCCATAATATGCAGTGTTTGCTTAGTAAATTCAGTAGTAGTAAGATATGAGGAAATGGGACTGCCTATTGATGCCAGACAGAAATATTCTGGTGGCATTTACTTTGTCAGATAAAGCCCTGAAATTCCTGTGAATCTAAATATTTTGCAGTAGCATGCCTCTCTAATTAACCTCTGCCTGAGAAAGCAGTCTGCTTTCCAGCTCACCTGCCCAGCTCCTCCCAGCCCCTGAGCATCCCTGCAGCCCTGGAGAGGAAAGCTCAGGGCTCGGGGGGCTGCAGTACCATCTCTGGGGTTATAGCCTGCGGGAGCCTTGGGTACCTGTTGCTGAGGCTGACTTCTCTGGGGGTGAATCTATAAGGTTGGGCCCAGAGAGAGTGTAAAAAATCGTTAATATAAATGTCTAAATTTTATGCTCCAACTAATTTTCTTCAAAATATTGGAACTTCCTGAAAAAGGATTTATTTTTTTCATCAATCATCTCAACTTGGGGGGAAAAAAAAAAAAAGGAAAGAACGTGTACATTCAAGTAAGAGAAGAAAATGTTTATATTTTCTTCATCTCGTCTTCTCATGCAGTATTTGAATGAGTTTTATATTTGAGGGAGTTCCACTCCCTGCCCCCCTGCCCCAGCGAAGACTTAAGTCAGTGTGAAGAGATCTGATGTATGCTTTAACCCTCTGGTGTATGTACATTTTTTCATTAAATCTGAACATTAACCTGATGGCCTTTAGGCACAATACTTTCTGAAAAACTTAAGCGTGCTGTTTATTGCTTGCTTTCCAACTCCAGTTCCTCTTGCAAACACTACAGGGACCTCATTAAATTCTGGGGCTATATTATCCTCCTTCTTTATTAAGTTCCTTCAAATATCCTGCCGTGGTCTAATGTCTTCTCTTGTCAGCTTCACTCCACTTTATACACCTGAAGGAGACATTATTGTTTTTATTTCCTTGCTCTGAAAACTTCATTCATAGCCAGTTTTGACTTCTCAGGATTTTTTTAGCTCATCCCTCCATTGTGTCAGCCTTTGTAGTCCCTTAATAATATTCTGTGCTTTTTAGGCATGACATGCATTTTTTAATCATTATTTTAATTTCCTGATTTAAATCTAAATAGGGCAAGAAATACGGCAGAAACATAGATGGTCTTGTAATCTTTTCCATTCTCCTAAAAAAAGGACAACTTGCAATAACATGAAAAAATAGTCTCAAAACCTAGAGAAACTTTAGCTTTATTTTTAGGAAGCTATTAGACCAGCAAGTAAACTAGTGGCTATAAAGGGCAGCCCAATCCACTGGTGCATCCTAAAAGTTGGAGCCACAGCCACTCAGTGCCTCTCAAATCTGGCCACGCAGGCTTTGTATTGATTCCCCCAATCCTTGCTTCCACTCTAGGCTCTTTGATGTTCATGGCAAACATTAGTATTGCAAGAAAGATGAAAGACGCTTTTGTGAGGGACCTCTGCCTATTATATCCAGTCTTACCCCACATATTATCTTGTCTACAGGGACAAATTTCATCCTTAACTTTTTTTTTTTTTGCCAGTTTCATGAAGTTTGTTTTACACGCTTCCCCTGAGCTGACCATTACTTCCTCACATTAGTTCCAATCTGTTATTATTAGAGAAAGACTTGTTGCGTACTATATCTGTGTCACTCTCTGGAATAAATGAACATAAGAATATGTTTCAGTAAAATTCAGAATAGTGGAAAAATTAATATTAAACTGTTCATGAAAAATTTGAACTTATATAGGAAAAAAAAATGCTGCAAGAAAACAATATAGTAAAGGAATATAACAAATATCTCGTGCACAGCCAGCTCAAGTCAGCATTTTAAAGAAGTCTACGTATCCACTTACAAGTACTTATGATGCTCAGTGCAACCTGTTAAACAAAGTCAAGTATGCAAGACTAATAACAAATCAGTTACAGCCACTAATGTGTGATACAACAGGAGCAGAAATATTCTGACTTTTACATATCATTCATTACAGGTAACAATAAATTCATAATTTGAGCTTCTGAAATTAACTAGTCTGGTAAAGTTCAAGAGAGAACTTACCGTATGTTAGGACTTTCCAGCATTAGTGTTCCTACCATGCTGAAATGGAAGTTGGATTGTTATTGTATTTTACAGTAACTTGAATATCCAGAGTCTTATTGGTCTAACAGATCTTCATTCTAATCACTCAAGAACTGTTCCTGTTGATTTCAGAATGTTTCTTGCATAAATCGGAATTAATTGTAGGATGTAGAACTCAGCTTCTCAAATGATTCACAAGGGTTTATTACAGAAAAAATAGATTTAAACATGCAGAAATTATACGAGCAGCTGATAGGATGTTACAACCAGTATTTCAGATCTTGTGGCAATCTCTAAGGTTATTTTCTCAGTCAGTGAAATATTAACAGTTACAAGTAATTTAAAACTACACCTTTTTAATTGTCATGCATTGCTCCAGCATCCTTGCATTGCAGAGGCAAAAGCACTGAACCAGAGTGGGCACCAGAGGCCAGACTTTTACATAAAGCATAGAAGAGAACAGGTAGAAAACTGGATTAGGATCTGGGCTAGAAGCTGATGCTTGTAATATGACCCCTGTTACTTGAACAAACAGACCAGTCCTAGGGATCCAGGAAGGCGTAAGGCAAAAAGAATTGCTGGGTAGGTACTTGGGGTGGATCATGACTTGGAGGGAAGAGGTAATTCTGGAGAAGAAGGTAGACAAGGAAAACAAGGGCTGGGTATAAGAAACCCATGGAGTGAAACAAGGAAAAGAGGAAAGCAAGGGTCAGAGTATGGCAGTAGGGATCCTCTGCAGAAAAGGAGCAGAAGGAGTGGAAGCGTGGCTGGAAGGAAGGCAGAAGAGAATCGCCTAGGTTGCGAAACGACTGTGTTGATACTCCTGTGTTTTTCTCCCCATACACACTTGCCCACTGGCAAAGCCTCATTCCCTGGTAGCACTGATAGTTTTAGGGAATAACCATTGTTACCAGGAGTGTCATCAGTTCAAATGGCAGAGGTCTGTCCCGTGCAGCCTCCCATTCCCAATTCTGCTCATGTGGGTAATAGATTTAAAAATAATAATAAAAAATGCAATCATGCACAGAAAACCATCTTCAGAGAACCCTGACAGATGTGCAAAAGCATTAGAGTACAACCTGTTACAAGGCTTAAGTGTTATCTTTATAGATATGCATTTTTATAAATGAAAAAATAGTGACTTTTGTACATGATATAGGTGGCCAAGGTATGGATTTGGCAGTGCATTTATTCTTACCTATGGAAGCTCTCTACAGAGGGTAGTGGTGTTCTAGGATGATCTTAGATCAATTAATGGGTAATCCCAGCTGTCCTATGGTGTACTGTACCACAGTATCCTCGGTAGTCCTTGATGCAGTGATGGAACCAACACCACGTTTCTCATCTCTGTGTCTGAGCGTTTAATGTTAAAATTAGATCCAAGCAAGATGCTTCCAAATCCTGTATTTTGCAGAATACCCATAAAGAAATAGATACATATTCTTCTTTCAAAAATGGTATTTGTTTCTCTTTCTCTCAGTTGGGTTCTCTGAGAACTTGATACTCATTTTTGCTGCATATGCTGGTTAGTTCTTACTGACCACATAACTTACCCCATTCTGGCTGTGTGAACACAAGCTCCCACAAAGAGCTGTGCAGGCAAGAAACCTGCAAAGCACAGCCGTATTTTTCATTGGCACTATGTATTTACAGAGCTGCATGTTTTTGTGTCACAGTAGGTAGCACCGCTCATATATCGATATGTATACATGGAAGTCAAGTCCAGCAACACTGTATATGTATGACTTGGCATGCACTCACAGGAATCAGACTGCGAAGTTGCTTTCTTCAGAGTTAGTTGCTTGCTTGTTCACAGAGAGTGTGCACAAAGGATGAGCACTGGAGATGGCTTCAGGCAAGGGCAAGTCTGGGGCCATCTGGTGTGTCAGCTCGCATGGAAAATCAGGGACTTTGAGTTCAGGGCCAAATCAGTCACACCTACTAGAAATTGCTGATGATGTGGAGGATTTTGCTGAATGTGTTACTATCTCCAGATATATTCCTGCAGTAATTGGTCAAAGAGAATGAAAAGAGCTACTAAAGCCACCTTTTTAGGAACAAAATAAAATATTTAAGTCTTTGTCATGGCTGTAGAGGACAGAAAGCAGAATTAACATTTGTTTTTAACAATTCATCTTTATCTTACAAAAGTGGAGGGTCCCATGCTACTATGCTGATGCAGAAAGAGCACAGTGATGTGGCTGTGCATAAAATGAGAACTGATGTACTACGGTTAATATAATCTGAATACTGCACCCTGACGACTGTCTGTATAATTTAAATGCTGGAGATTTTCATCTGAGCAGTTGTGGTGAGTTGACCTTGGCTGGATGCCAGGTGCCACCAAGCCTCTCTATCACTCCACTCCTCAGCAGGATGGGGCGGTTGGAGAAAATGAGATGGAAAAAAAACCCACACAACTCATGGGTCAAGATAAAGGCAATTTAATAAAAGCAAAAGCTGCCTGTGGAAGCAAAAGGAAAACAAAGATTTTATTCTCTGCTTCCCATCAGCAGGCGATGTCCAGTCACTTCCCAGGAAGCCAGGCTTCAGTATGTGTAGCGGTTGTTCCAGAAGACAAATGTAAATCATGAATGGCCCCCCTTCCTCCTCCTTTCTCTTAGCTTTTATTGCTGAGCCGATGTCATATGGTATGGGATATCCCTTTGGTCAGTCTGGGGCAGCTGTCCTGGCTGTGTCTACCCCCAGCCTACTGGTGAGGAGGGGAAATGTTGGAGAGCCAGCCTTGATGCTGTGCGAGCACTGCTCAGCAGTAGCCAAAACACTGTTGTGTTATCAACACCTTTCTAGCTACCAGGACAAAGCACAGCACTATCAGGGCTGCTATGGGGAAAATTAACTCCATCTCAGCCACACCCCATATATATACACACAATATTCTCTAAAAATGGGTTCAGGAAAGATACTTTCTTGTGTTTCCACTTGTGTTAGAACATTTTACATTTTGGAACAGGAATAATTGTATTTCCAGCCTGTAGTAGAAATAGCATTTTAAAAAAAAAGCCTTGTATTAGGATTTACCTGTAAGAAAAAAAGAATAAAGAAATGTAGCTACTCTCTAATTAATTTTTTTTTATTGTCAACTAAAATGTGCTCTTACAAGAGATAATACTTTGAGACTAAAATAACTGAAAGGGTTTCCAATAGGGAAGCAAATGGAGTTGGAGTAAAAGACTATATCAAAAAGTACAAACAGTAAACGGGAAAAAGCTATTTGTAAAACCCTAAACTTTGCAAGGAAATGAACAGTTGACAAAATAAAAGTGCCCGATATTCCAGCTATATTAAATTAAGATGAAGGCAGTAGGCATGATGCAGCCTACTGTTAATGAAGTGGCCATGGTTATAGAAAGACTCATTATTAAAACAAAGTATTTTATACCTGAAATTATCTATAAATCTTACAGTAAAATGTGGGTGGCTGAACCCTGGGAACATTTTGAAAGTGAACTAATGTTTATTGTCCATATGAATATTGGGCAGATGCTGAGGTGCCACTACCGCCTTCTGCTAGGATGAAGAGTGTGCAACTGATGGTGAGACAACTGAGCAGCCAGTAAAGCTCCATGCTATCGGTGAATTATTCAGAAGCCTTCTAATAACATCAGTGGGCAATTCTAGAAAATTGTTGAGAGGTCTCTGCATGAACAGCTTGATAGGATTTGAGTTTTCTTCTTTATCCTTAATTGCTCCATGTTGTTTAAAGAACAGTCTGAATAGAACCATGGAGCTGCACAGATGGATCGCTCCTCCCCCCTCCCCAATTTTGCACAATTAAGTTTTTAAGAATATCCAGTTATATGGCTTAGGTCATCCTTGGGTTACCTGCTGTAACCGGTTGCACCCATAGGACTTACTTCAGATATGGCATTAATACTCAGGTATCAAAATCTCCGGGCTTTGATGACATTTTTGCCAAGGCAATCTCTCAGGGTGGGACTTTCACTCTTGTGCCTTTAAACCTGACTGTTAAAGCCTTGGCCACAGCTACAGCTTTCAAGGTTTCTAGACACAGCTGACACTCGGGTCCTGGGTCATCTGAAACAAGCTCTCACCATATGTAACTGTTCCATGCAGTTTCTGCCATTGCTACCTTTGACCCAGGAACCTGGGAAAATACCTGTTGAGTATCCTAGAAGCCCCAAAAGATGCTGTACAGAATTGGCATCCTTTGCAGCTGTTGGGTCGCAGGAAGCTTATTTTATATCAGAAACATGATGTTGTTCAAGGAATACTTGAAAATTTTCAGAATTGCTTAATTGTTTAAAAAAACAAAAATCTGCTGGGGGGGCATTCCAACACCTTATTGCTAAGCTTAAACTAGACTTTTGTTATTTGCACATATGATTACCATTTGTAAGAAGTCTCAGCTTGTTTGTTAGTTCTGCTGTGTTTTAGTTTAGGATATTCCTATATAAATAACTTAGCATATGTGCACCATAACATAAGCATTGTAATGTGGGTTTATTTATAAGCTCTTAGAAGTTATAAAACATGCTTTGAATAATTTACATAGGTGTGAATATCTATATCTTTGAACTTACTCTACTGTAAGGCTGAAGGTCCTTGGCCCTCTTTCCTCATGTCCCTGACATGAAGTTTGGTACTGTGGTGGGGATAACCTGAATCTGTCAGCTCTATTGCAGTGAACGTCTGAGCGCATGTTTAGCTCATCCCCTGGCGTTACACAGTGTGGAAGTACTGGGCTCTCCAACAGCCTGTCAGGAATTCAGTCGACGATAAGTGTGAATCTCAGAAAGAAAGAGAGAAATGTTGGGCAAAACATTTTGGGTTTAGTGAATGGCATTTCCCGACAAAACTCTGCTGTGTTGAAAATGTTTTCCAATCTAGTTCTGCTTCTCATGAAACTAAACTTTTTTGCGACCAACTGCTGCATGATAAATTGATGTAAATTCTAATTTACATCAGAGCAGACTGTGACACTACAATATCTTTGTTCCCAGGGAACAGAGGAGTTGTGGCCAGAGCAGGGAAGTGCTCACATCACAGGTAGTAAGGCTGGCTCTGTCACAGCTATGCTGTCAATGCTGATCCACAGCTTTGCTGGACTCCAAAATTCTGGCTATGAAAGAAAGCAAAACCTAACACATTCCCAAGTACTGCATTTCTTATCCTCAGTTTTGCAAGGTATGATTGTCCTGCACTATTGAGTTCTTTTATACACTAGGTGTCAATATAGATTCTTCTGATTATTAGGATAGTAGTTCACTTTCCTTTTATGCTAATGTAAATAAGGAACAACACGTCTGAAGTCAAAGGAATTACACTTCTTGTTTTATCAATGCAAATAAAAAGGAGAATCAAGCCCCATATTTGTTTATTCCTGACTTAGCTTTCAGCAAATTCTAGGTACTGTAAATACCATGAAAAGAAAATCCATGCTCCAACATTTCCAACATACAAGGCAGCAGCAAACTATAGATTTCTTAGTTTCTGTGTAGCTTAGTGTATACATGAAATTAGTACAGGGCTCCAGAAAGATATGAAAGGAGAGAGCTCTACCCAGGGAGCATGTAAACAGTGCCAAGCAATTGGTGTTGTATCGTGCTATTTGCTGTGCCCTATTTTCACAGAAAAACAATTTCTGCTGCCAAAAATGCATGAAAGTTCTGAAATTTCAAGAGCCCCTGTGGTGCTGTGAGTTGTTCGTTCTTCTTCTGTTGTTTAGCGGTGCTCTTAGTTTCTCCTAACTGGCGCAGGCATAAATCCCTTTTTTCCTGAACGGGGGTTCCATTCTGTGAGAGGAATTTCTTTGAATTTCAACAGGATTGTGTTAAAGAAGCTGTTACCTGCTCCCATTTTCAGTTTCTTGAAGGTATAGCCCCTCTAACTTCCAGGGCTTGGGGTGGGGGTAGCCTATGTCCTCAGCTAGTACTTTAAAGTATTCCTAAATTTCCAGTAAAAATTTCTTCAAATCGGGATCAAAGATAACAGACTGGTAAGAAATGTTTCCTTTTGTATACTGTCCCAGTAGCTGACGATTAAGAGAAGCCTCTGTTTGAAATAATTTCTTATCTGTATAAATGGGCATGCCGTTCTTCTCCCCATCAAGTACTTGTGTCTTTGCCCCTTCAGGCAGATCAGTAGAGGTTGCCATGCCTATAGGAAAGCAACCTTCCTCCAGGCTGGCATTACAGAACAAATACCTCAGTGTTTCCTCTGAAATCCTAAATGACCTTTTCTGTAGAGTATTTCAGATCTCGGTCATACTGATCAACACACCTATGACCCACAAACACTATTTTAAGTACTTAGGAAGTATTTAAAATACTTTTTTAAAAAAAAAAAAAAAAGAGACAACTCAATCAAATAAAGTACACCACCTGCTCCCACCCCCACCTCCCAGAGCCTGTCAGATGAATGTGAAGATTCAGGGCAATTACAATGTGATTTGGAAGACTCCACCCTTCTTTCGAACACTTTTTTGTTTTCAAGTGTTACTCTACATACACACACACCTCACACACCCCACACCTACATCCCCATTAAAAAATCAGTACTTTTCTGACATTCTCCAGATTTATTTATTTTTTTTTAACTGGGAAACTGAATCCAGGAGGTGAAGTCCCCAAAGCAGTTGATGAAATTGCAGCCAAGATAGAATTCCCCCCTGTCTTCAGTCCAGTTCAAAACACACTATTTCACTGGAGTCCAGCATACTCTGAATTTAACTCAAGACCCAGCATTAAATATGATATACCTGAGCAGACCCTTTTGCCCAGCTGTAACATTAACACTGAAGGTTTGCATAGGTCTGAGACTCATCCTACACTAATTTAATCATAGGATTAAAATTTTAGTTTCTCTTTCTTATTAAGAAGTAGTCTGCAGTAAACTCTTATTTTATTATACACAACCAGGTCATTGGGCAAATGATTTTTCCCAGTTTTTTTCACTAGCAAGAGAAAAAAAAAAAAAAGGCAAACGAAAAACCCTCCACGTCATTTCAAAGACTCTGTGCCTTAGCTCTCTAAATTTAAATGTAGCTTTATAGCTTTAATGTAAGAATTGGTAAATTTCACAAAAAAAATAGTATAATGTAAGGCCAGGTATACAATATATAAATGTTATACCTTCCTATTATAAGATTTCTCACTTCTGAAAAATAGCACAGAGATTAGCAGGAAAAAGAAGATATGGAATTTGAGCCACTAATACTGTGTTTTTTCCTCCTAGTCACTGCAGTAAATCTGGTTACCAGAAAGCTCATCACACCTGGCACTGAACATAGTCCAAAGCCCATGTGTCAAAGACCAGAGTTCAATCCTGCACATTGATCTTCCGAGATCTGTGTACATAGTACAACTAAGTTTATGGAATAATTTATAGCAGTTTATAGGAAGTGCCTCCTTAACAAGTGCTGTGGGGTCCCCTTGTTTGTTTTGAATGTGTGGTCAGTAATGTGTCAGGTATCTAAGGTCTGGGACACATTTCTGGTTTGGGTATAGTCACCAGCACAGTGGTTAGATCCGAGGTTATCCTACTTGCTGGCCAACCACATAAGTCTTCAATAACTGAAAATCCCTCTCCTCTACAGCTTCACCCCTCAAAGTAGAGCCATAAGAAAATTTTGGGAATGGAAGTGAGCTGAGTAACTTCTGTTGTCATCCACAGCAATGTCTTTACGCCTAGGCAGTCAGTCCTACATTGCTAACAAACTCATTTGCTGTTCTAGCTTTCACTTAAAAACAAATTATGGTTGGGGTTTTGTTTTTTTTTTTTTTTTAATTTTGTTTGTTGTTGTGAGATTTGTACTGCTAGTCCTAATAGATGTTGGCTTGTGACTGGAGCAATTTAATCCCTGAATGTCTCCCTTTAGTCCTTGTCTTTACCTAAAGGCAAAGATTTCATTATGGTATGTGTCCACGCTGAACTGTATGTTAACCCAGCTTCTCATGTACAGTGTATTACATAAATAATGCAAGATTTACAGTCTCCCAAATCCTTTATCAGCTGGTAGCACAATTCTTTGAAAATCCTTTCCTAGCTTATGGTAATATGTTACTTTTTATGATGAATCCACTCAAGGCTTTGCTAACAGCTTTGAGGGGAAAGACAAGCTATGAATACAGAAAGACTGGAGATTTTGTGGGGGGC
Organism: Theristicus caerulescens; assembly: GCA_020745775.1. Taxonomy (NCBI): domain Eukaryota; kingdom Metazoa; phylum Chordata; class Aves; order Pelecaniformes; family Threskiornithidae; genus Theristicus; species Theristicus caerulescens. The sequence continues at coordinate 2,594,790 of CM036565.1, read as the reverse complement.
ATAGATTATGTGGGTCTTCCATAAATTCAGTGTAGAAGAGGCTCAGTAGAGGGCTGAGAGGTATAGTCATTGTGTGCAGGTTGGACTACATGACAGCACTTCTTTCAATGATAATATTTATCCCACCTCTACTGTAGGGATGTCAGTGCTGGACAGAACAGTCTAGACACTGTACTGCAAATCAGCTGAAGTCAATAGAGTTGTGTCTGTGTACCACATCTGAGGATTTTTGTCTATATTAAAATAAAGTCTACTCTTAAGGTCTGCAGCATTAGTCTTCCAAAATATCTTATCTGTTATTAGCAAGCTACTAATGGGGAAATTTCATATTCATTTAGAAAGGAAACTTCACTATAGAAGTTCAAAATGTTTGTAAGGAGACTGTGTTATCAAAACCATATTTTCATGTTCTAACCAAAGCTTGGCTCAACTCCGCCTAGCTGGGTGTGATATTTTTGTTGTTGTTGCCTGGTGGCTGCCAACCCCCCAAAAATGTAGGAAATCAAATGATGTAATAAGGAGTCCAGAATGACCAAGATTCACTGCTGCTTTTCTCCAGTAGTAAAAAGCTTGCTATTAAAATGTGAAGTACGGATAATTTGTTGCATTTTTGTCTTGTTTTTCTTTGGCAGACCTTTTATTAATTATCACCTAAGTACTCACAGCACAGTAATAGGGTTCAAGATGGGTATATAGAAATAGAAGAAAAACTTGTAGGTTTGTATATGCTTTAAGTGAGCTCAAAAATCCCTCTGTCATCCTGCTATCCCTTATATCATCCTGCTAACATGGTGGCACAGCCATGTAGACGGGCCTCACTACTTAAGCAGATTCCTGTATCATGGAAGCATTTGATTTTAGAATGAGCAAAAACCTACAAATGCATGTAAATCCTCTGCAGTTACAGTGGGGAGATCTAGCCAGATTTATTTCTTTATTCTTCTGCAATATTTTGCCCTTAAACAGTTTTCTTGAGCCACAAATGGAAGGAACATTAGGAAATTAGCATTCTTCCATGAGGATTGTTGGTTACCCTTCCTAATGTTTAGACAGTGATGTCCTTCAGGCGTGACTAAATGGGACCATTCCCTGCCTGGGTGGCAGACTGCACCTTGTTAACCAGCTTGTAAGCTTAGCTGATGATAAGCTCTTCATTAATTTACTGTGAGGTAAACTTTCTCCTGTGCCAGGTTGGTGGGAATGTATCGTTTCCTTAGTATACGCTCAAAGCTACATCTGAAATGAATGTAAAAATTATCCCTCCCACTGTTTATACAAGCATAGAAATGAAAACAGTATTCTGCAGTTCACTTAATAGCTCTTGTTCTTTCCTGTGTACAGTGATAATCAACTACTTCAGTGGCACAGAGGGAGTGACTTTTGGGAAATCCTTTCCAGGGATATGTGGATGGGGGAATGGCGGGGTGGAGAATTCTTCATAATATGTTATAACCATTTTCAGCAGGAAAAGAGTACTTTTTCATAAACATGCATTGCACTGCAAATATTCTATAAATAGCCTTGCACGGCTGGGTTTTGTTTTTTTTTTTTTAAGCTTAGGAATGGTTTTAGGACACAGGCTAGGAGGAACTTTTAATTTTTCTGAAGTATGTCCCAAAGGGATTTCAATACCTGGTTTGATCCGAGAACGTTTTTCTTTCTTTAATTGGTCACTACCACTGACAAAGCTGATTAATAAAAGCAGAGCTGCAGAAATAGTAACAATTAGTACCAACCGTGCTGTGCATCTAAGCACGTAGCAAACATACAGTTTATCTTACTGTTTACCCATTAAATGGTGCTCTTTCTCAGATAAGCACAGCTAATCAAGTGACTTGCTAGATCACACAGTGAATCACAGGCAGAAACAAGTTTAAGGGCGTGAAGCTACAAATACTTATGACTATGAGTAACTCTACTCTTGGGAGTATTTCAGTTGACTCCAGGAGGGATTATGTAGGGTAATAAGCTCTGAACTTCATGGAAAGTGTTCGCAGGACTGGTCCCCAAGCACATTCAATTGTAGTCTTCACATAAAGTCACATAAATCTGTAGTCAGGGACTTTTAATAAACATATTCTATGCCATAAATTACTTTCTGAGGAGGATTTTTAGAGGCATAATTTTACAGCATTGACCTCCAATAGACTCATAACATTCTATCATGTTAAATGTATATTTAATAGCTTCAAACCTTTTATATTGGTGGTCCAATGGGCCTGAAGGACTTAGGACTGCAACAACCTATTGTGTCAATGGATGTTTAGAGAGGTTTAAAAAAATGCAAATTATTGACTTTATTATTGATGCAAAGGAGCCATTATATCCTATCAGGCAATTAAATGCCCTTTCATAAAGAGATCATTGCATGGAGGCTGAATTTATGGAAACGATGAAACTTAATGGCTCCGTAGGAATCATTACATCAGGTCTGAAACACTTTTTGGGATATTATTATTTATTTTCACATTCACACTTGCAATAATGAGAAATTCAGGAATTTTGTAGTGAATTACAAATATAAAGATGTAGATATAGAGGTTGCTATATTAATTTAAACAGATCCTAAAGGGAAATGTACTTGCATCATTTCCTCCTTTCTTTACAGGTGCAAAGTTAAACCAGCCCAGTGAAAAGAGATGGCTGTATTTTGATAGCTTTTGTAAATCCAGAATGTGCCAGGTTAAAATTTACAATTTTAATTTTCATTTCTACACCTGATTTATGAACACTTACCCAAACTTCATCCCTTTCTACTGGAGCCATAATTTTACACAGGTTATTCTGACATATATTTTATAGCTAATGAAGGATTTTGGATGTATCCACATACAACATGGCATTGAACTTGGAAATTGCTCTGCTGTCTTCACTCGAGTCCCTTTGTAAATTCAGTCCTAAATTCAGCCTCCCAGTGAGGTTTCTCTGGTTTGCAGTTTTTTTCCACTTCTACGTACTACCCAGATATGTTCCCAGAGCTTTTTTTTTTTTTTTAAAAACACCTAGGTATTAAAAGTTATTGGATGTTAGACACAAAGGAGTAGAAAATGAGAGAAGTGCTTCATAAGAAGTGCACCACAAGAATGCTAGATTTTTGCAAGAGTTTGTTTCCTACTCAGGGTAGCACATCACATTTCTGGAAATGAAGCTGCACCCGTGTCAAAAATAGCCACATCATTAAAACCCCTTAGTTGGCACTCTGAGATGCTGAACCCATCCGAAGAGCTGTCTCTTAGTCATCTGTTAGAGTGTGGCCCGTCAGCTAGTGCTTTTTAAGGGTTTAGGCAATTAGGATTTTACACTGCATGTGGCAGGTGCATACATTTGTGTTTTGGGACTGTGTGAAGCTGCAGCATACCCATTACATATCCGTCCATATGCTCTCTTCTCTTTGTGGGCAGGCTGTTGCAAAAGATCTGCACTGAAGCTCACAGATCAGACATACAATCTCTACGGACATTCACATTTTACCCAGGTCCATATAACCAACAGCAGTAGTGACTACAGGGCCAAGGAGTCTGTTTTTGTCTGTTTCGTAGAGCTCACAGTACACAATTCTCACTGTATTGTGAGACAATTATCTGCTTTTCCTTATGGCTTTACCAGAAATTTTACTGTAGCTCCATTCAATCTTTGCTCTCTCGTCTCATCTTATTTGGCAAAAGAGAAGAATTCAGGAAAGGTCATATTACTAAAGCCTGTGCTGTATAGTCCCTGAGTAGACAAAATGTTCAAATTGACTACCTATAATTAAAATGAAAATAAAAAATTTTGCTTATTTTCTTGGATTTATCATCTCAAATGCTGGCTTTTACCTGTGTCTGAGACTGGCAAAATGAAAGCACAGGAATGTCATTGTGCTGCCAATAACACTATTTTGCCCCTACTTGAGTGAAGTTTTCTTAAATATCCTCACATAAGTAAAGCCAGGTTTACCTGTGTTACCAAGTTGCCCTGGTTTTTTTAACCTTTTAGAATGTCGCCATCTCTGTTGTGGTTAGTGCATATGCTGAAACATAGGTGGCTGTATACATCTTGGTAGACTCAGGGATAGCACCCATAAAAGAAGAAAATCACTGAACAGAGACAGTGCTTCAAAAACCACTAATTCAAGGGAGTGCAAGGGCAGTCAGGCCCTGGCCCAGGCTGCCCAGGGAAGTGGTTGAGTCCCCATCCCTGGAGGGATTTAAAAGCCGGGGAGATGTGGTGCTTAGGGACATGGTTTAGTGGTGGCCTTGGCAGTGCTGGGTTAACGGTTGGACTCGATGATCTTAAAGGTCTTTTCCAACCTTAACGATTCTGTGATTAAGATCATAGTTAACCTTAGGAATCTCTTTAGTTTCTGTTCAAGTCAATGATGAGACTTAACCTTAAGAATCTTTTATACTTAAAGGCTGCTCTGAATAAGGTCCTTTGTCAAATAATAATTAAAACAAAACTTTTGAAAAAGCTTTTCCATCTTTTACTCCCTTTCTTGCTGCAGGGCTATACGTAAGATAGTAATAACGCTATAGTTTAATATAGGTGATTTCTCTGTTGTTACTGTGAAGAAGCTTTATAGACCAGTACAAAACAATTTAAGGCCCTTGAAATGTTTGTTTTCAACTCTTCCATTTTAATGTTTTTTTTTTAATCAAAGATGTGCCATAGCTATAAAATAAATTCTTTTGTAGAAGGAGACTGTAGAGAAGTCCCTGAAGTGCTTCACTTTGAGGAGCTTTGTTAGTCAAGGTAGAGGGCTCTGTAAGCCACAAGCATTATAATTACCTGATTTTGCTCTTGTTGAAATCAGTGACGAAACTCATAGGTTGCAGTGGCAGCAAGACTGAAAGGAACTGCTGTGCTTTAGTTTATTATTCCATTTTCTGATTAACATCCTAAACTGCATTTTGATCATGTAGCTTCTACTGACAGGGAATGCCTGATGGTCCTTTGTTGATCTTCTGAGAGAACAACAGCTCAACTTGATGCTCAGCCAAAGCATCTATCATTTAGCTGTCCCTTTCAGTTACCGTGTTGAGAATGCAGCACAGCCCTGGCTCAGAGAGTCTCCGCTCCATCTGGTGACCTGTCGGAAGAGCTCTTAGACCTCTTTCCTTTCAGGATCCAGCAATGAACTTTTTCTGCACAAAATGTGTTTTTAACTTTTTGTATTGAGTAAATTTAATAGGTCAGACTCAAAGTTACTATCATTCAAAAAGTTACTGTGCACCAGCTTGGCCACAGTAACTGCCCAGGAGAGGTATTCTTAGCCTGCAGGAAGTATCATGTCATTTAACTGTCCCAAAGGCCAATGTCAGAAAATAAAAAATATGTTACGGTACCTTATGTTTGCTGCAATGAGTAGTAACGGACAAGTGCTGAAGTCTAGCTACCTATATCAATTTGACTATGAGATTGAGCCATTTTGGCATTTATTTCTTTTCATTTCCCTAAACAGATGGTTTTATTCCCACCATGCAATTTTTTCTCCACTGTTTTTTTGAGCTCTCTCATGTAGCTTTCATTAGCTTTTGTTCTCCACATAGTATTCAGGCAAGTGCGCTGCACATAATCTAGGGTTGCAATTAGACAGAAATGGGAGCAGGGAAAAAAATGGCAGCTCTGTACTAAAACTTCTGCCAAAGATAACGGTAGATAGGTGCAGAGGTCCACTCTTTCTCTTACATTGTAGGACACTATTATGTGTAGGTATTACACGGAGTGTACCTCCCTTTCTCCCTCAGTTTAACTTTTCCCTTTCATCCCTGCCTCCTACATGTGTCATATGACATCCATCAGTAGTACAAAGGCAGTGTCACATGCTTAGTTATTGCTGCCAGTAGTAATATAAAATCAAGCCTGTCTGACGTGTAAAAAGCAGAGCCTTCTTTATTGCAGGCCAATAAAAGCTACCAACAAAAAAGGCTGTGGATTTTTAATGGAAAGAAAGGACTAATGAATAGGCATTAATTGAAAATTAGGGCATGAAAGACAGAGAAGAGCTAAGACAAATCAATTGCTATACCTATAAGCCTGAGCTGACAATAAATCAACAGCAATAGCAGCAAGGTGCATTGGACCAAATTAATCACAGATGCAAACAGTTGAAAGTTAGGTGTGAATACATTAGTTTAAGAAGGGTCTACAAATGCTAAATAATTCCACAATTGACCATGAGCGGAGTAACTGTTCAAACAGATTGGAGCAACTATACAAAATAATTTAACATATACATCCTGCCTCTGGTAGGAGATACAGTGATTGACTGTGGGAGCATAAAGAAACAAAAAATATGTGGCTCTTACCTTGGGGATAGTAGGGTCTGTCCCCATGTGAATTTAATAAACCTGTGTAAAACCTTTGAGCCTTACTTCCCTCTTGTGCTAAGCAGAGATGGTGCACATGCCAGCAGCAGGTCTGGCAGATGGGTATGTAGGCATGAAAGGTAATGCAGAGGAGAAGGTTAGGTCTCAGTGCCCTGGCTGTCAGGTGATTTCATTTGTGATGTGAGTGGGGAGAATTTACTGAGTAACTGTGCTTCAAGCCTCCTTTTTACAATGATGAATGATTTTTTTTTGTGTTGAGAAACAAATTCAGCATGCACACTACAGTGTTCTCTTGCACTAATTTCCTGAGAAACATCCCTAAATATTTTTTTGGTTATTACCAAGCTTAGAGACAGGCATTGGGCAACTCAGGCTGAACATGAAAGAGAGAGAACATTTAGGAAAAGTTTACGAGGTCCTTTACAAAATCTTTTTGTTGTTGTTGTTCTGTTTTCCAACATATAAAAACTGGTTAGTATTATCCAGATAATGAGTAACTTGTACTGTTCTTGCTTTATACACTATTGCTTATTTAACCCACATTGTGCTATGCCCACATATGCGTGCACTAGGACATCTTGGAGTGAAGGATGTTACGCTCTTGTGATTGCTGCAAAGTAGCCAGCATTAATTTCAGTTCTGAATTCTTCAAAATTAGATTACAATAATATTCCTGCTCTGCATTGGCATTGCTGGCATCAAGAAAAAACATTAATTACAGGACTGATTTGGTTCTTATTAGGCATTTGGTAAGTGATAAATATCTTGATAAAGCAGAATATGCTGCAACTCGACAGCAGAAGTGAAGCTTTCTGGAGAGTGCTCCTACCATCTATCCTCCTTCCCTGGTGACGATGAATGTGCCCCATGGAGAGATTAGATCATTTGCTTCACTCGAGTAATAAAATGTTCTGTGCACTTTCTCTTTAGTCAGCTTGTTGATTCTGATCAAGTGGGGGACTTGGCTGATCTTGGGATTCAGCTGATAAGAAAACAGAAATATTTGAAACTTGGAATTGACTGTGAGCTACATTGTTTCATACATTCAACTATAATGGTTAAAATATTGTATGCTCTTAAATTTATTGCTGCTCTTTACAATAAAGAGCTCTATCTGAATTTAAATAGTTGAATTCATTTTTCCCTCTAAATTTCCTAAGGCACAGGAGCTCTTCTTTTATAGTAACTATTACTGGTTCACAGCGGAAGGCTAAGCCACAGCTGTGGGACAATACACTGCCATACTCGCAGCACTTGCCTTTGCGCTGCCGTGAAACCTGCGGAGTCCACTTCCTGTATCTGGGCAGTATTAGCTACTGGATCTGTCACAACTTCGAATTTCAGGTGCATATGCGCAAATATTTTTGTGGAATTGTTGGTATGTTTTTGTCTGATCTGAAGCTATTTGAGAATTCAGAGTTGGACCCCATTTAATTAAAATCTAACCAGTTAGTCTGCTTGTTTTGTAGGATGGAATTTAAACTCCCATTTCCCAGAAGAATTCCCAAATGACTCTGCTGTATCATATTGTAGGTGCAGTATTTGTCTCCTTCAGTTGCACTTGCCCTAATTTGTGTAATGGAGTTAGCTTGTGCATCAGAAACTGGGAATCATATTTCCTACCTTTGTAGTGTGTAGTCTTTTTAGTTATTCAGTCTTCACTCCTGTTTGTGACTACCATGTTTAGTGGAATAGCTTCTACAGGAAGAACTGAGACTAACCCCAGTATGTCTGCAGTAACCAAGACGGGTAACAGCATAATGGTTAGGGCATATATCTACAAAAGAGGCCTTGCAAGTTTATGTCCCCTCAGGAAAAGGAATGCTCCCTGTGACTTTTCTGGAACTTATTGTGTAGTTTAGGAAAAAAAAAAAACCCAAACAAACAGTATCCTTGGATGCATCAGTTTAATCTAAAATACAGATATAATCATTAACTACTGTAATTATTACCTATTGTACTGCCCATTCACTTCAGACACAAACTAATGTGTTTGGGTTTTTTTCTTTTTATTCTGTGTGGTTTTGGTCTTAAGAACATAGGAAGCAGCTGGTTGCTGAAAGTAGAAGAGAATAAGTGTTTGATTCAATGCAATTTGCACATGTGCTGCCTCATAGAGAGCTGTTACTTTAGCATTTTCCTGTACTGGGTACTTGCTGTATTCTAAAATAGGCAATGTAGTCCAAAAGTATATGGCTGTCCCTTACTCCTTGCACAGAAGGACACAGAGTAATCAATGTAAAGATTAAACAACACTCTAAATTAATCATTAAGTTTGGAAGTTCTTAGATGACTCAGTAAATGTTTTGAGTATCATTCAAGAAATAGTATGGGGCACTGCAGTTTTCTTAAAGGCAGGCTGTACATTTGTGCCCAATGCATGCAGCATTTTGTTAATCCATGTCTTTGCTGTGCTGTAAAGACCTGAAACTACATTTCTGAGTTATGCTCAGGTGACCTGGGTACGATCAGGTGGCACCAAAGATATGTCTCAGGTCTGCAATCACTGGTGTCCAGTTAAGTCAACAGGCTGCTTGTCTCAATTACTTTTAATTAACAGTGGGGAAACAAGTACATAGTAAGTGTAGTGCATTGGCAAGATCGTAATGTTATACAAGTGCATTGTTCTATGGTGAAAAGAATGTTTTTCTTGATTCTGAAATCTATTCCATAACACAGTTGGCATGAACATTATTGATTTAAAATGGCTTTAAAAGCCCCGTGGGCTACATTCTTCTTAAACCAGAGTGCTAGTGCCTTTCCTGCACAATGCTGTGGCTAATGCATGTCTGACCAAACGTGCTACATCACTTTGTTGTGGCTACCAAGAGTAAGCAGTGCTGGGCAGGGTGTAGTGGCATGATGTGTTTACCTCTGCAAGCTTACTCTCTGATCAGTAGCATATAAAACCCGCGCCTCAACTACTTGCTTAGGTTTACGGGGTAGGGTTGGGGGGAATCCAATGTAATATGACAGGAAAACAGCAGGCATCCGTTGCCTCTCTAAGCAAGGAGAAAAGACGGTGAGATTTACGTTTAGGGATGAGAAACTTCTTTCAAAACTTCTCTTTACAATACTGTGGTTTGGGAAATATATAACAATGAAGGCATGTTTACTTTGTGTAGAATTCATGGCATGATGAGGATAATAAGACCCTCCAAGGCAATAATTGCTTCACTGTAGGGTGCTTCTGCATCTCAAATTGCTCAGCATCTGGGTTTTAAATCATTTGTGTTCGTGGTGGGTAAAACTGCCAACTAAACAGGCAGGCAGACAAGTAGCATTTTTAAACTTACACAGCATGATCATGGCATGTGTGCATTTAAGGCTGAGCTTATCATCATCAGGAATTGTTATCTAAACCATAGAGACAGACAGCAAAATAGATTCTATATGATACTCTCTTAAAAAATTGTTTTCATTCACAAGGAAACCATTCGGCCTATGTTATAGATCTGGTACTGGTTTGGATATTTCTGGCAGACTGTCCAGTAGGAAAGCATTGTCTGCTGAGCTCAGAAAATGTGCAATAAATTCCACAGTTCATCTGTGCTGTGGTGAGCAGGTGACCGTCACTGAATGCCATGCTGAGGATCATGTTATAAGCAGGAGGAGGCTTTGCTGTATTCACAGAGCATTATGTTATTAAGATGTAAAGTAGACCTCAACTTGGTAAGAAGTGAGGCCATTCTCCGTACAGGAATCATTTATTGAAACTGAATCTGTGTTTCATTTTTACTGGGGGAGGGTTAGACTCTGCTGAGGAATATTCTGCCTTTGATATGTCCTTCTCTATTGTAGTTTCTGAATGCTTTCTAGGTATTTCCTGATACAGACAATTCCTTCCATCCTCTAACCTAAAATACACTGAGTATGTCATGGTGCATATGGGGATCAGTGCTTTGGTTTCCATTTTTTAAAAATTCTGCTTTTGGGAAGAACTCGCTGAGGTGGAGGTTTAGAGTTGGCTGGGAAGCCCAGCTTGAAACAGCAGGCCTGCACCTTAACTATCCGAATGGCTGAAGTGTGGCAGCAAATGGGAAGACTTGCACCCATGCTCTGTCCATCTCAATTTATGGTTTAACACATTGTGTTCATGCTTTTATAACCCCAAGTCCCGATATTGGTATTTTGGACTTTGAGTTCAAAACCTGCTGTTTTGACACATCCATCATGTCCCTGTGATAGGACAGGCTTGTGTGCTGCTGTCTGTCCAGGCTGTAGTCTGGAACACCATGCCAATCTAACTGTTCTGAAGCTGCGGCCTCAGAGGAGACCCTGGTGAGGCTGTGACTTGCCTGACATTTCTTTTTGGCACCAGTGGCAGCTGCTTTGAGTTTTTCTTTTTTTTTTTTTTTTTTTCCCCTAGGTTATTTTTAACTTGGATCAATTCCCTGATCTGATTCACTTCACAGTCACACAAATAGTTGTACTGGCACAACTGAGGGAGCAGCAAGAATTAGCAGAGGGAGCGGTGACTGCACACAGCAGCCCTCGTACAAGAAGAAAAACACCTTAAAGTCCTCCATACTGTGTCAGTTTGAAGTGCCCTGATTCTCTCTCTGTTACAGGCTTTTTTTGTTGTTGTTGTTGTGGATTTTCCTCACTTTGTTGCTACACAGTTTTTTTTCCCCATACAACATGTTGTTTCAACTCTGCCAGTACTCATCTGCCATCTCGTTAGTTGTCTGCTGACTACTGAAGCACTTAAGAGAAGAAAAAAGAAAGAAAAGAAGAAAAAGTCTCTGTAGACTTCTAAGCTGTGTTAGCAGGCAATTGAAAATTAGCAGTAAGATGAGCATCACCTGGTTTTCAAAAGGCAAAAAGAATAATCACTTTCCTGGTAACCAAGCAGTTCTGGCTAGAAAGTTTGCTTGCCGACAGAGTCACACATGCAGAGTGCTGGTACCCACTCCTCGAGGGGCTTTTCCCCTCTGCAGTCAGAGAAAGAAAGGTTTGCCAAGGAAGCCTGTGCCAGTGCTTGCTGCTTTCATGTTTTCCCTGCTGGGACTTTGTGTTATCTCCAAGGTAATGTGCATCAGCATGTTCCTTGATGATCTTGAAGGTATTAATTGTGATTGCTCCTGGTAGTCTGTTGTTTGGCTCTTTGCTCACGCGCTTTTTTTTTTCCTTGTTCCATGAGAAGAGGTTCAATCATTTGAAAGGCTATTCTGCTATCTAATGTCATTTCTCCATGTCAGTAATGTTTCTTGATACAATCTTCTTAATTTACCTGAGATCATTCTTTGTTAGTTCTCAGCCTCAATTTTGGGAAAGAGGAGAAGCTATTCATAAGAAGTGAAAATAGGTGTTTGACTATTATGTTCACTAGATTTCAGCAAAGATTCATAGTTAGGGCTTGACTCTTCTTGAGCCAGTAACACCTTGAGTCATCTTCTATACAAAAATATATTTCTATACAAAGTGAATGCAGGACACGATCCTGCCTTTCTTCTTCTGTCATTTGAGAGTGATATAATGAAGTGGAAGATGTGCGAGTACCAAACCTTATCCTTACAAACTACTCTAGTAAAACACAGATTTACTGCAAACTCCAACAATCCTGGTGCTTTTTGTTGGCTTCTGCTTTGGTAATATGTGGATTCTGGGTAAAATAGAGGTTGCTTGGTAGCTGTGAAAAGTGATTGATTTGTAGGGTTTATAGCTCAAATTGTGGACCAGAACCTGGGCTCCATCTGAACCGTACTTGGAACTCTGCAATTGAAAATGGAGCTTGAAAATAGTGTTAAGCGTGGGAAAAGTGCTCATTTCCTTGCTATGTCCCAGCATAGAGCAGAGAAGCTATTGTTTGTTTCTGGGGCACTGAGAAGCCTTGCTGATACTTAATGTCCGATAATGTGTTCACCAGGAAACCAGAAATCAGTGCTGTAGGAGCTATTATAGTTACCCTTTGTCACACAATGATAACTTTTAGCAAAGGGAATTTTTATTCAGCCAGATCCAGTAGATTACAGACTTGTACCTGAAGGCAGTGGAGATTCAGTTCTTTAAGACAGTACACAAGAGAGTGATACAGTGTCCACCAGGTTAAGAAAGTGTCTAGAGACTTACCTTTGAAGGAACTTTTTTCTGCTCTTACCCATATAGGTCTAAGGGAATTAATCAATAAGCAAGGACACAGGGTGAAAACATATGGTCTTTGATATTTAATAAATGGATTAACAGAGTCCACCGCTTAATATTCAGCCTCTGCCTTAGGAGTATAAATTAATAAGCATTAGGTCCTTTTTAATGAGGAATTTTCCCTTTTAAAACCTGAATGAATTATCAAAAAGAACTCTGGCAGAATTTCAAAGACATTTTCTGACCTTCTAGTATTCTGGCCTGCATGAATTTTTAACAAGATGCTATATATCTGGAAGGTCTATTAGAATTCATCTGCATGAAATCTATCTGCCCTCTAACCCCTCAACCCCTTTTTCCTTTTTTTCTCCTTTTTTTTCTTTTTTCTTTTTTTTTTTTTTGATAATCAGACAACTGAAGCAGAAAAAGGAAAAGTATCTATAACAGCAAGGGAATGTTTAATTTATGTAAATGAAGTTTTTAAAAAGAGTCCTTATTCGAGTTAATAAAACCCCACACAGTGTTTTTAAATATTAATAGTGGCTGGCAAAAGTCCTTTATTTATAGTGACATTTTCATTTCTATTAATTTTTGAATAGTATCAACAATGTGAAGTGTTCCAATGTTTGAAAATGCATATTTTAACGTGCATAACATACATAACTGCATAAATGCACATGGCTATGCTTTCAGTCCTGAAAAACATTCTTTTTTGCTGGTTTTTATTCCAGAAAACCTTTAAGAAATCTTTTTGATATCTAAACCTGTTCAGAAAATAAATGTAACAGACCAAAGCAGATGTTTACAGTATTTGTAGGCTGATTTTCAGCATAATGAAGAAGGCTTACTGTCATTATTACTTGCTTTATTTTTTATTTTTTAAAGGGTTGTTCTGTGACATTTTGAAAATGCAGAACATCCTTTTTCATAAAAGGTTGCAGTTATCTATGCAAATTTTTACTGATGATGCTTCTTAATCTAAATGCCACTTCAGAAAAATACTGTATACGTTAATGAAAACTGAACTGTTTCACTTCTCAAAATTATAGTATCAGTTGGTCCTACAGATGCAGTAGTCTATTAGCAGGTTATTGCTCTGAATCATGGTAGCAGATTCCATGCTTCAATAGCTCACTTTTAGCTTCTATTCAGTGCCATGAATTAGACACCTCCTCCTGGAACTACCTGAGGTTTTGATCTTGCCCACCTGAAATCTGCTGAACAAAAAGCACTTAAGAACAGCGCTTGCTCCTGGAGGTGATTAATGTGCTGCTCGTTCGCCACAAGGATCAGTGCCTGTGTGCACTAAGAAAGCAGCAACCATTAGGTTTTAGTAAACAGATTATTAGAAAGTGGTTGTCTTTAGCCTGTTAATCAATAATGGCAGAAACGACTAATGGGATTTCCATGTCACTATTTCTTTTATTTCACTTGTTTCAGGGGAAAGTTCCCTTCTGAGTTAATCCTTTTGAGCAAAATACATTCCCAGGGTAAATCCACAGGAACTGTTGCAGTTTGGTAGAATTGCACCTCAGATGGAGCTGAGCCACTGAGAGTCACCGAACATAAAACTGGGAAATTCAGAGTGTGCTTCACACATTCAAATGCTAACTGGTCTCTTGAGTCTGGGGTTCACTGACATTCCTTGCCCTGGCTCTTGATTAGGACCACATGAGAGTAGAAAATGATGCTAAAAAAACATGGCTAATAAAAGCTGGCTAATTATTTGCTTGTGTTACTCTGTCAGGACAACAACTCTGGAACAACTCCACTGTGGCTTGGTTTTCAATAGGCAGCATCAAGCAGACATAATACCATGTTTCTAATTTTTTTTTTTTGTGAGGATGAGGGAGATGCACAGTTTTAAGGATCTACTGATTTAATTGTTGAGACTAAGGCCTGCAACAGCTCATGCTAGTACTTGTCTACCTAGGTCAGATACTTTCAAGGACACAAAGCAAAGCTGGATGCATCGCTGTTACCAGAGGGCAGTAGGGGACTGTATCCCTGTTGTACCTTTCACCTTGTCATCATTGGCTCTCTGTCTTTCATCTAACTCTGCACATGCAAGAGGCAGCTCTTCTGAGCCCTTTGCCTTCCAGCAGACAGCCTGACAGTTCCCTTCCAGCTCCCTGGTGGAGGGATGACAGGGAAGTGGGGTGGCACCCTCCACAAAGTGTTTTCCACTAGAGCGAGAGGTGACACCTGGTATCAGAAAGAGGCTCCCGTGGGGGCCGTTTATGCTAGTTTTTATGTGGAACTCATGGGTGCAAAAACAAAAAGGCAATTGAACTGACAGGTGAGAGACTGCACAATGACAGTATCCCTGAAAACCACGGTGGGGAAGCTAGAGAGGATCAGAATAAAGTCTCAGGCAGGTAGGTGGCAGGAGCCCTAAGGGTGTGTAGTAGCGCAAAGGGGAGACCTCTGTCTTAGACTTTCTTTAGCTAAACCCATGGGTTTGGGGTTTTGAAATGCATCACTTGATCTTTCTTTGCTAAGGCTCAAAGTAAAATAAGTTTGAGACAGCTAATAACATAAAAGTACTTTGGCACGGGCTCCTCATTCAACACTGAAAGGGTACATCAAGATGATTAATGCTTGTACCCCAGACTGTTCGTTGTACAGGGCGGGATGCACGACACAGCGTAACATTGCCCAGACAGACTGGCAAGCAAACCTTTGCAAAATTCATGCTAGAACAGGTATACGCGGTGGTCTGCAGGGGACAGGCATTTGATGGTACAGAAACAAAGAAACAGAGTTTGTTTGGTACGCTGGTGGTCAGGCTACTCAAAACAGTACTGCCTGGAGTGGTATTGTGCAGTCAACGTGAACAATCAGTTCTAGTAATAAGGGTTGCCACAGGCCTATGTTTCTGACTCTTTTTTGTTTCATTTTCAAATGTCCTCGCGTTTAAGTAAAGGATAAGTGTGCATGAGGAGATGAGCAAAGGAATAGCAGAACTGAAGGCAGGGTCCATATCTGCTGATTTCATCCTAGTGAAGTCTGTTAGACTAAGCCATGTAGAGAAAATAATGATGGGATTTTGAAAGACACACAGAGATGTTAATCACCCAAATGCCATCAACAGTACTTGAGAAATACTTCCACATGCCTCAGTTTAAACAAAAAGGCCATCAATATCTACTCAGTTAAGCTGGGTCTCCGTGACAGTGCTATTGACCACAAGGGAGGGGAATGTGCTACGTAGATGGTAAATGGTGGAATAACTAAGAAACTGTTGTTCTTCAGACAAACTATTATATTCCCCCCCAGAAAGCCATAAATGTGGGGCCTTTTATGATGGAAGTATTTGCTGAGTATGATGTCAGTGGGTTACAGACTGGAAAAAGGGCTAATTCTGTGAACCGTCACGCTTATCTTTAAGAACATTAAAATAAAAATATACTGTGCCTTACATCTGCAGGCTGCATAGGACTACATTTTCAAATGATATTTTTTCTGAATAAGTGACTGCACTTGCAAGGACTAATTTGCTTTAAGTGAGTTAAATGGACAGGTACCTGCCTGTATGTGGAGAGCATACACCAAAAGGATCTGGGGAGTGGAGGGAGAGCATTGACATTTGCATACTGAGCCAGCACTTCTCAGAGGTAGCCAAGTCTATAGCTGAGCACAAACAAAATTAAAATGATGTTTTCAGGTGGCCAGCGCAGCTGCTACCTTTGAGTTTGCCTCAGCCTTTGTCCTCTCGGCTGATTTCATAGCATTTCTTTATATGGCATGACTTCTGATTTATGCCATGTGACAGAGGACCTAATTGGTTTTTCTGAAGTTTAATATGGCTATTGGGTTGCATGTTTGAAAGAGTAAATAAAGCCGGGTGAAAAAGAAAGCTGCCTGCAGTCTGTTGTCTCAGCTGCCCTTTCTGCAGGGCAGCGGGAAGGAGCTTTTCCCAAGAGCAGCTGGGCATGCTCTCGGGGGGGTGAAGTCCCTGGGGTGCCGAGGCTGGGCTGGTCGGGCAGGGCACAGGGTGGGCCCCAGGGTGGGCAGCGGCACCCATCAGGGACTAGACCTTCCTGGGAAAGTGAGACTGCAAGAGAGGGAGCCAGTGCTGCATGACAGAGAGGAGAGTGGCGGGTGGTTTGTTTTACCGTAATTTGACTTGCCAGTGGTCAGGGTTTTCTGTATTGAAAGATGTCCTCATGGGAGAGAAAGGAGTAGCTTCAGCTGCTTGTTTGGGGGGCCATGCAGCGCTGCCCGGAGCCACCTGGAGGGAAGGTGGGGCAGGTAAGGCAGGTCACTTCTGGGGACTGCGCAGTGGCTTAACAACACTGGCTTTGCGCTTCTTCAAGTTCTAGTTTCACCATCTATGATGAAAGGCTGATACCATCATTTAATCTCCCAGCACTCTCTTAGCAATTTCAGTAGTTTAATACAGGCAGGGAATTGCACATTCTCTAATCTTTTTCAAAATGGTGAGTTGACGGCTAATTGGGTAAATGCTGCTATCGGAAACTCTCTAGCCACTGGATTTCTAGTGCTCATTTGTGCTGTTGGATGAGTACAGCTATCAGTTGTTTTAGATTTCTGGAACAGACAAATGAAATATTTCTGGAGGGCATATCAATAAGTATACATTAGAAGAATAAACAGTAACCAAAGGAAAGGTATTAGCTGTTAAATGCAGGAATTGAATCCAAATGTTTTGGTCAGCAACGCTGTTTTCCAGTTTGTTCTGAACTGCTGCAGCGGAACAGCGCAGAGAGGTTCTGCCTCTCGTATGTAGCACAGAAGTGTCCAGTAGGTTTTGTACGATGAAGTATGGAATGTACAATGAATGCATGGAAGTGCATTCAAAAAGCTGTACTGTCCCTGCCGAATGCAGAGAGACGGATTGCAGTTTTCCTCTCTGCCAGACAGCGAAGGCAGTGGGTAAGGGGCAGGTGCAAGTGAAATCCTGTGAGAATCTGTTGTAAATCCAGCATCGCCTACGGCCTTCCCACTGGTGACTTAAGACCTACCATCACAATCAAATGAAATCACAACTGCGTGTTACCTTTGCATTGTGTGCTGGGTCCCTTTGTAGATTCTTGCACATACTTATCAAAAAGCATTTAAAATGTGAAGACTTAGATGTGTGTTCATGCAAAACATTCATGGGAATACAACTGAAGATATAATTTTGTGTAAAAACTCCTGTGCGTCATAGTTTATCATAGTTTATTTCTGTGGTGCATTTTAGGCCATAGCATGGTATCTCTGCTCGCTTATTGCTGCCTGTTTTGTTCCTCCCATGGGTTTTGGCTGATACATCTGTCCATGCAATCCTAAGCATCTGTAATGGAATTATTTTGGTGGAAAAGAGCAAGTGCATGTTTAAATGTTTACAGAAACATGATTTTTTTTTCCACTTTTCTTCAGATAGGCTGACTCTTATGTCATCCCAGAATATTTGCAATGCATTTTATAGATATAAAATTATTGCTATGTAATATGAATGCTACTGAAAAGTTAGGCGTACCTGAAGGCAGTTGATTGCCCTGTACAAGTAAGGTTGCATTAACTATGCCTGGAAAACCAAAACCAGTTAGCAGTTATTGGATATCTGTGTTCTGCGTGCATGTAGTAGGAAGAAACAGCAATTTTATGATGGTAGGGAAGAGACTGGGAGTGACAAACTTCTAACTGTGACTCAATATATGTCAACTCTGAAGCTATTGCATGTCCCTCAGACAGTGCAAGCCATCATTCTCCCTGCCTTTTTCCTTGTCTACAGCTACAGGGCAGTTGAATACTGTGATTTTAATTTTTTTTCTCTCTTTACAAATAACCATTTGAATTTCAAAAGGTTTTGCTTTTGAAACTGCTATCACCCTCTTTGTTTTTGCTTTTTGCATATGTTCCATGATTTTGCTGGCAGGGAAATTCATACACAGCAAGTTTTAAATAATTAGGGAATATTAATAGAGGGTGAATTTCAAATTAGTATATATGGCATTTCACACAATCTATTCTAAGTCATATGCTCTTCCACTCACGAGGTAGAAATGTACTGTGTAATTTATGATGTATGTCAAATGGGCTACTTCACAGATTTTAAATATCAGCTCATAAATTGTGAATACTCATAGTCACACATATTATTTCTAGAAATTAATTAAAATTAATAATAGATCTGTATACTAATTGTTGACCTCTGGTGGCAAAGACTATGCATATGGGAGAAGAAACATTTTTTCTCAATGATTTGCTGCACAATTGCTCTAATAGACACTCTGACTACAAACTGGAATATTAAGGCTTAAATTAGGTATTGAGTATCAAGCACTGGGAAGGTAGGAAGCTGCATGCCACTTTTATGTATTTAGTTCCAGCAGCAGTCAACTGCACTGAAGAAACACTAAATTTTCCATAAAAACATAAGTGCTTTCTGGAGTGCAGTAGCAGAATAGCTCCATGCTACTTAAACAAATGCAGAAATTCACATATAAATGATGGCACATGATCTTTCATTTATGTGTATTGATATATGATTATGCAAACCCTTAGGATTTTTGAAAATTCTGATCTTGACCAAAAAAAATCAAGGGTAAAAGTATATATTCTTTTTCCATCTGCAAACTCGGATATCCTTGAATGATTGGTCTTATAAATCAGAAAACAACTTTCTGCAGAAAATTGGTTTGCTGCTTCACTAAAACTTAGTTGAGGATGCCTTGCCCAGGAGGAACCCTGTTTTTTTAAACTTGCGCGAGTAGTGCCATTTGTGTTGAGAGAAACTATTTACTTGGCTAAGAATTACCTCTGTGATATGAATCAATGGAGCAGATTGTTTTATAACTTTGTTTATATCAAGCACACGATGTGATTGAAAAACAGAACTAGACTCTCCTTGTCTGACAGAGACTTCTTATCATTAAAGAGGTTAAATACACAGCTAACATAAAGCATGTTTGCAAATCCTTTGAATTGACTTCAGTCTGTTCATGCATTGTTTCCCTTATCTGTAAAATGGGGGGAAAATAGATATTGCCAGTGTTTCACAGAGTAAGAGCTGTCGTTCTGAATCATTTGTGAGCTGTATGGAGAGGCTTCGGTGACAGGAGGCTGAGAAGTGCAACGTGGTGCTACTGGGTAAAGTTAGCTATTACTTTGTAGGGAAATAGCCAGGTACAGTCTGAGAGTTCACCAGTTTTGGAGGTCTTGCAGAGTTATGTTTGTTGTTCCCTTAACGCTCAGGGAAACAACTTCCAGGCTCCTGGCTTCAGGTCTGCTTCTCTGTTCATTTCTCTATTTATCTTTCCTAGAGCTATCTTTGATACCTTTTTTTGCCACTGTCTGCTTGCTTTCTGACCCTAAGATATGTCTAGGCGGGTGATTTTTGCACTCTATATGGTCTGTAAGTTTCATCTATGCTCAAACACTTTTCCTCATTAATACTATTTAATTTGATGTAAATGAAGCCCTAATTACCCTTGTGTCTGTGGCGTTTTTCTAGTGGTTTGGGTTTGGGGAGTGTGTATGACTTTCCCTAACAACTTGCTGAGCAGGTTTCGGGAGACAGCAGTAGTTGACATAAGCTTCAAAAAGAGAGGAAAAAGGGCAGAGACAGGGAACCGAGGGTTCCTGTCTTTGTTTCTTGTTACTCAGAGCAATGCTACAGCTGTAGCCACTCTGCAAAATGGCTGCATAGCAAGATGAAAGCAGCTAGAGCACTTCCATGGAACAGAAACAGATCCTGAATTCACTCTGCAGTTGCTTAAATGAGCAGCAAGATTTCTGCACAGGGGAGGTACGGTTGTAAGAAGAAAAAAATTGAATCTGAAGGTGTACCATAGATATTTTGACATGGATACAGAGTACCAAAGGGAGAAAAAAAAAATTAGCCTGCCCTGTTGTTTTAGCCTCTGTGCTTTAAGGAGACTTCATTGTTCCTCTGGGCTTGAAACAAGTTCTTAGCACACCTCATTGAGTTGAACTTGGTCTCTAATATTATATATAGATCAAAGATTTCCTTGATAGTGACCATTAACACCTTCCAGTATAAGAAAATTGATCTTCAGCTTTTTTCATAATAAACCAGAGGACACACCTTGGCTAGTCTATTATTATGGGTACATGCATTTGCTACCCAGCAAGTTGTTGCTGTGGGTCTCTTTTGGGTTTTTTTGGGTTTTTTGGGTTTTTTTTGTTTTTTTTAAGGATAGCTTAGGTCCTCAGCTGGTAAGTGCACTTTGGTAATTGTAGCAACTGCACATGTGGCTCTATTTTTTTCTTTATTTAGTTGCAAACCAAACAGGTGGGTTTTTTGTTTGTTTGTTTTGTCTTTTTTTAAGAGAAAAGCTCTGGGGACCCAGGGAACAAATACATCTTATAATATGTTTTCTGGTACTGCATAGTTTTATTATATTTATAATTTGTTAGTCATTCTGTTTTTTACTAGAAGTAGCTCTTGTTTCAGGATTACACAAAATCCATTGGGGATAGAGAAATAAGATATTTAAGGAAGTAGACATATTTCTTCAGTTCCCTTACTGGATTAAAGAAGAAAAATTGTGGATCCAAAAGGAAAATGAAAATAAATGCTTATTTGTTCTTGAGATAATATGTTAACGCTATTCCATTATGTGTATTTATCTCCAATCTGTATGACTCAAAAGATTTGAATATAATAAAACTCCAGTACACCAAAAACAAGAGGTGATAAAGAAAACATTGTTCTAATTTAATGTATTTGACAAATTACCTCAAAGACAAAAAATTATTACATTCCTTGTTTTTCTTTTCCAATGCAGTAAAAGCCCATAACCTTATCAGATTACAATTCCTTGGCATTACAAACTTTGTTCATAATTAAAACAGTCTGTGTATCACTCAGTTTTTTTTTCTTTCAGAATACAATTCAACCTGATTTCTGTTATATCAGATAAACAAGACTTTACAACTGAATTCAGATGGTGCTTTACCTAAGAGCTGCCAAACTGGTGTACTGCCCATTTCTCCCAGCGCACTTATCTGACTTTACTGCATTTGGTGTAGGTCCTGCAGTATTTTAATTGGAAAGTGTCAGTGAAAGCATTAATCCCCTCATAGCTGGGGAGACTTAATTCACTTCCACACAAATAATTTGTCAAGATTAAGTTTAAAGAAATTAACTGGAATTGACATGGGTGGACTAAGGAAAAAATCCCACAACAGTTAAGTCAAACTCTTTTTAGTGAGATTTTCATGTGAAACCTCCATTATCTGCAGAGAAGCTGTATCAAGTCTGTCCTTGGCCTCCATGTTGTGTTTGATTAAAAAAAATTGACACATGAGCTTAAACATGATATTAAAAACTGTTCCATTAAATTAAAAGACACTTGGGACATAAAGGGACACACATTAGGCATTAGGGATAATTGCAGTACATCTGCTCCATAGAACTGTGACAAAGAGATCAGCGTAGCAAAAGCAGTCGCCACTGAAATGGCTTAAATTTGGTGAGTGCAATTTGCACACATAGGATTAAAACAACCGCTAACAAAATTTCAGTTCCCCAAATAGCCTTGTGCATTCTGACATAGGTTTGCAACAAAGCTGGGCCGACATTAGATTTGTCAGATACCGCAATGATTTAAGAAAGCAGTTTTCTAACCCAAACAGAGATGTAAGAGTATCTAAAAATGTCCCTATTGAATGACATGACAAACTAAAAATTCAAGATCAGATCAAGTCAATCAGCAGTTTAGCTTTTTAATTAAAATGTTCACTTTAGTGGTTTGACATTCTTCTTGTTAACTTGTTCAGTTTTGAGTTTTATCTCTCTCTTGTATGTTGGCTGTTAGGCTGCACAAATCGAAAGACTTCTCAGCCTATGGTCACATGCAGGGTGGTGGTCAAAATACGTCTTTTGACTAGTCTGCGATCTTCAGGTGTTCAAGGTAGCTATTCATACCAAGGTAATTGGGAGAACCACATTCCTTCATATCCCTTAGGTTTGCACATGGTGGAGTGAAGGAAGTAGCTTATCATTAAATAGTAAGCGGGTGAAAAATGCATTCAAAATCAGTACTGTAAACCAGGTTGAATAAAGTATCAGGTGCCTAAAACAGACATCTTCCTAGTGTGATCCAGGACAAACCACAATAATAATAAAAAACTCTGAAAATAGCTCTTATCTGAGCCATTTAGACACAGGCAGCCCTCATGACATTTCACAATAGTCACAAAAGGTCCTGTGTTCCTGTAGCCACTTCACATCTTAATGTAATAGTCCTTGATCCTCTGTTTCTCCTACAGTGTGCCACAGCCTACCTTGCAATGCACTTGCTAAAAAGGAGGAAAGAAAAGGATAAACCACACACAAGTGGATGCTTCCTATCTTTCTGGTATAGTTATATCTCAACCTGTGACTCCAGAAGAAACAAGATGAGAAGGGCAGCGTAGATGAGGAGTGCTGGAATGTACAATATCAGTTGACTTTATGTTTTTGTTTCCTGGGGTTACCAAACCTCTCTTGAAGAGTTAGAGTTGAAGAAAATTCAAAGAACTATCATTTCTTTGTCCTACCCTGTTGCCTGTAGGATGACTTCTTAGTTTGGCTAAGTTCCTGGAAGCTAAAAGTCACTTACACAGACAATTTCTGTCAAGGACGTGCTTAATCAGCTGCACTCAGGTGGGAGGTAACAGCAGCGCTCTCTTGGGCTTTGTAGTGAGTCTTCGTGTAGATAAGCAACACGGTCCACTGGCAGCTTAAAAGTGTCTATTCTGTTTGAAGCAAACTCCATGGACTCTAAGCTATGTTCAGAGTCACTTTGATAAATGCATAGCTTAAATATTCTCAGCCAGAGAAAAGTTTTTAAAACTGGTGGACCACCTTCCCCAAGCTAGTGAAAGCTTCATGTCATTTGCCTCTTGCATTTCCATTTTTTTCCACATCCAAGGCTAAAGGAATAAAGCCCATTATACTTCAAGAAATGTATTTTGATTCCTTTTATGTTGTCTTCTTTAAATATGGATGTTATATGACGGTATTATTGTAAATCTGAGAGTGATTCTTTTTCCTTTGAAGCTGAGATCTATTCTTCATTTTAATGTGTCTACTAGCTTCACGTTGCCTGCTCTGCAAGATTCCTGTGAAGATGCAGTGCATCTGCTTTTGCTAACTCTGTCATCTTCTTCTCAAACGTAGAGTTGAATTTAACTTTGATATGAGAAGGGCTTAGAGAAAAAATTACTCTCTGCCATGGGAAGTCCTTATAGTTTTTGTTAGTATCCTTCTATTTATAGTCTGTGCTTTAGTATTACTGCATTCTGTTTGACTCTTGAATTTTCCTCCAAGATGTAGGTAGTTGTTTGACTAACTTTGAACAGTGCTTGCACTTAAAATGTTACTGTGTCTTCATAAACAAATCTGGGTAATGTAGGCAGTGGAATCTTATTCTTTTCTCCTTCTTCTGCTTTGACTAGGAAATATCACAAATCATTACTTCATGTGTTTATATCAGATTTTTGATAGCAACTTCTGTGGAAGTGGTAAACTTATATCCATTAGCCAGGATTTATTTCATGATTTGATTATTTTTGGCTTCACTGATTCCCTTCACGTTTCTCTAATGATAACAATTTTTATTGAGTACACCAATTGCTATAATATCACTACAGTAAATGTGGGAGTGAATAATTCTATTGTTACTGCCTCAGGACAGTCCCTCTCCTCCATCCTGAAAAAGTGTGTCTTCCAGAAAAAAATAGCTAGGTGGGAGTATAAACACATTGATCACATATTTTCTAAATATACTACTGATCATTATCTGGGGGGAGGGGTGATGACTTCGGAAAGATGGCTTCTAGAAAACAATTCAAAGCAATATATTAACTTGGACCAATTAACTGAGCTTCCATGTGGAGGTATGGATATTGTGTTGTATCCAGTATCACACAGGAAATTGCTGCCACAGAGGCCAGTGTGATGTGCTTTCTTCCACCGCTTCGCAGTCACTATGTCTCAGGCCAGATGAAGCCAACATGTGACCTCTCTTTGTAGCTTAGCCGCTTGTATCAGAAATGGTGAAGGCATGAATCTCCGTGCTTGGCAGCTTTGGGATAGCTTGGGTAATGGAAATGGGGGCTTTTGGAGAAGGGGAGAAGGTGGTATCTCAGATCCACTCTGCAAATAGCAGGTGAAGTTCTAAAACCAAAAATGCTGCGGTATGTTTCTGTCCCGCTTCATTTTGGGGTGATCTCTTGACCGGGGTTTAGTGGCAGTTGTTTCTCCCTGGCCTTTTAAATCCTTTAATCTGCTTATCTAATCAGTCTCTGCTTTCACTGGGTTAACTTGTTTTTTCCTCCCTGTTAGTGTTTTTGTTGGGATGTCAGCTCTCCCAGAGGTGAGAGACATCCTACTGCCTGCTCTGGATGTTGAGGTAATCAGCCACATAACATGTGTGTGCTTTCGACACTTGAACCTGTAATGTCTCACTGTACCTCTGCTAGTTTGACAGAGCTGTCAAAAGGAAAATAAGAAGGGGAGAGACTGATCTTGTAGCGGGACATCCACCATCAACAATTTGAGAGGATATTTATCTATGCGAGGAACCGTTCCAGAATACCTCTTTCTTTCTCCCACTTAACTGTGGTTGTGAATGATCTTATTCCTTTAACTCTAACTATTCCTTGTCTGAAGTGCATTCTGCTGTAAGCAAGCCACGAGCAATAATATAGTTGAATGATTTTCTTGAAATGTTTTGGATTAGATGGATTGGCTGCAAATGCCCATGGTAAAATTATTTTACAGAGTTATTAGAATATCTGCCTTTCTCTGTACAAAAAACTTTTGCTGTATGAGTTTATACCGGCCTGAAGGCTTGGCCCATGCATTGAAGCCAACATTTTACTTTCTTTTCCTTATGTATAATTCATTTGGTATATCTAGTCTTTGATATTGACTGTTTCTTTGTTTCTAGCAGGATATGGATTTTAACCTTCATGGAGATTTTCAAGAATTTATCTTTCAGATTCACATTCACAAAGTGAAGCTCACAGAAATTGCCATGAGAAGGAAATAACTAGTATGCGAAAAGTCTCTAACTTTCTTTTTCTGCTAACGTAGCATTTAAATTGATTATATAGTGCTCATTAGCCAGTAACTGCTACATTTTGCATATTGGCCATTAGTCAATGTCTGCGATTCAGTGTTCAGGCTTTTTTGTCAGGTAGTCCTTTGGCTAACTGTGGTAGACATTGCAATTCCTCATGTGTGGTTCTCATGTGTGCTGTATTTTGCAACAGTGATTTAAGCTGGTGGTACAAGTAGCCAGGTTCAGGCTTATACTGAACTACGCTGATTACGCAGTCTAGTAAAGCTCCCTACTAGATATGCATATTTGAGGCCTACTGATTTTTATCCTTAGCTCAAAAAAAGTAGCATTTCCGTTGCTTAGCCTACAGGGCTATCCCCCCTTGGTGGAAGAACAGGTTGACTTTTTCCCATCAGCCTTTTAACTCATTGTCATACTTGAGCCTGAATATTCTTTTGATACTTTTGTTTTGATGAGAAGACTTGGATATTAGTATTAGCAACTGGCAACAGCTAGTCATTAGGGATCAGTGCTATTGATTGATCCTCTTAGGAAAGATCTAGCTGAATCAGCCTGGTTCTGTAAAGCAACCAAAATGTGCCTTAAACCATGTTCTAACAGAAGAGGTAGCATGTGAAATAGCAACAAAAATCATGGTGATCGATTACATCTTGTTACTACTGCAGATATTATGTCCTGGCCTTCTGACTTGTGTGGTAACTTTCTGTGCTTTTGAAGAGTTTTGCTCAAATGTTTTCCACCACCCTTTTAGGTTCTGAGCAACCAAGAGACTAACTCGCTAACTTCAAACCACCTATTTCCTTGGATACAGAAATCCATGCAGAGTTTTGAAGTAATTGGAAACCTCTTCTTTGATTTCCTCAAACTTGCATGAACTCTTACTTTGTAATTAGCGTCAGTTTAAGTTCTGTACATGAATCTGTCAAGCATTGCAGGATGTAAATGCAGATGCACTGATGTTGGCTTACCACCTAGAAATTCTGTTTATTAATTGATGGTACTCATCAGCATTTTCACATCATCAGCAGTGGGAATGGCAGCTGTTAGTTTCTACAGTTTTGGTTTTGCTACAGGTTATTTAAGGCTATGTGCAAAAAGGGGTCTGATCCTTCAGTGTGCTATGTGCATTACTCTATTTTTGCTGGAGAAGGAAAAATGTTATAGCAATATCACTGTTTATTATAGCTTAACTGAGTTCAGCTTCCTGAGATATACAGTAGGTACAGATTGTTAGATAGTATAAGAAGAGTCAAAATATGTATAAATTCCTTTGTCTATTGCCTTTTAATGAGTTATTTATTACACTTTTCATTATGTAGGGATTTCAATCTTGATTTCATTTATGACAAGCTATTATGATATACGTGTTGAACTTGAGATTTTATGGTATCAGAAACTGATGAAAACTAAATAAGTTCATAAAGACGATTGTGGTTTTTTCTGTCTTTGAACCATTTAAATGCAGATTGAGATCCGATGAAAAGAATTTGAGGATACTAATTAATTCATAAGGATATTTTATATTTTTATTTTCAAAGCAGTCTGGGCCCTGGATGTTATAAAGTCATTTCTCTCCTTTCCATTACTCTTGGTTTATGTTTGTACTTCTCACGCCAATGCCCCTTGCGAGCATTTTATGCCTGGTTTCATGTGTATGACTGCCAGGATTTCAGCCTGCATGAGCGGTATGTCACTCAGAACAGCCTGCTGTCCAGATGAACCAATTCTGACTTCTTTCCCATCATGTGTCACCACACCAATATAGATCAAGCATTTATAAACCACATTTTGTTGCATATAGGTAAGACAGACAAAGGGTGACCTATGTGTGTCTATTCTATATAACTTATGAATGTGGTGTTTAGGTACAATGTTCCTATTGGGACGTTTACCTGCCAAAACACTGGAGTTTCTAGCAGCTAGGCAGTAAGGGAAAATAATGGCCTCACATGATTTGTCCCAGAAAGCAGACTTCAGTATGGCCAAGAGATGATTCTGACCTACTTGTTGGGACGATTCTAGCCCCGGAGTCCAACCAAGTTATGAAACTTGTTTTTTCCTCTAAGGTCAGTGCTAGGACTTAACAGATCAAAGGAATTAAAGATTATTTAAAAGATTGTCTAGAAGGGAGGCAGGTGTACTGGGTAGCTGTTTGTGGCCTCCTTGCATTTCCTTAGAGGATGCTATCCTCAAGGTAAGAGATGTATGAATATTGATGATTTAAAGTCTTTTTTTCCTGTTGTTTAAGATTATACACTGCTCAGGATTTTTAATAAAGTATCTTATAACCACACTGAGTTGGTTGTGACCAACAGGTTGGTCAAATTTGACTTTGAGAATTTCCATGTAATAAGTCAAATTATTTGTATTGGTGAGCAGGATTTATTTTTTTTTGTAAAATTCTTTATGTTATTGTAAACATATACGAATGCAGATTGACTCCCTTAGCACTTCTCAGGTTGCCATTTGGTATTGTGAGGAGTAGGGTTTTGTTGAAAAATAATAAAGCTTTCGGATTATTTTGGGGAATTTTAACTAAAAAAGTGTTTCAAGTAAAATCCAATCTGAACTGTGGGATGAATGTTCTTCTGTAAATAGTTATGCCTTTAAAGCACAGAAATGATTAACCCCCCCAAAAAAATTTAACTCCACAAGAAACCTTTGATAAAAGCCAGTGTAGGTTATCTCTGCAAGACAAATGTAATCTAAAAAAATGAAGCCCTAAAGACCATCTTTGTATCAACTTTCCATCATGAAGTGAATTTAAAAACTAATAGCTTCTTCCTTTATTTTTTTTCCATGTGGAATAAAATACTTCCTGGTTTTGGACTCATTTGTAAAGATAACAGAGTTCAGTTCACAAATCTGTGTTGTTTGTTTTTTTCTTTCTTTTCCTATGCTACAGGGGTCTGGAAGTCAATAGTTATAACAAGTGTTAGAGAGTAAGTTTCAGATGCGAATAATGGCATTTCAGTGATAAGTGGTTCAGTTGCCAGTATAAAAATAGACACTTCCTTATACCTTTGTACCATGTCATTTATTATTCTATATTAGCATCTGTGAAGTGTTATTTAATGCTCTCCAGTGTTGCATACGTGGCTAAGTGGCACAATGAGCCAGAACAGACTGACAGACCTTGCCGAAAAGCCAATGCTTGATGCAGTATCCCTGAAAGAAGCAATCAACAGATTTACAGAAGAACACAATGCACCAACTTTTACTGCCTGTCCCCAAATCATAATATTAAATTATGTGTTAAAAGGATATTAGGAGCACAGTCTTTGGAAGAATCCAACTTGCATGCAGTTCGAATTAGCATATAGATGAGCTGAAGTCTCAGATGAAGCACAAGCTAGATGAGTTTTCTAGCATTACGCTGCTTTGTATGTTAGCTCTGTCAAAATATAGCTTTGTGAATAGAGCCTTACACACACATTTTTGAGATGTTGCATAGAAAGTGAGGAAAAGACAGCAGCAGATGCAAGCAATTTTCCTTCCTTCCTGTGCCTTATCAAAACAGACTTGATACACATGTATGCAACTGCATCATACAAAATACTTTCCAAGTAAGACAGATCTGTAGCCTTAAATTGCCTTTGTTGTCAGAGGGAATGGTATTTAACCATTCCTGACATAGAAACTGTTAGGTACAATGCAATTTTTGAAGCCTTTGGTAGAATTGCAAAGTGTCCTTACTTACACGTTCAGCTGGAATATTACTCTGTATACCAGTAAGATAAGGCCTGGATATTACCTGGAAAATATTCTGAAAACCTCTTCAAATTAAACAGATATGAAACATAAACACCTATGTATGAAAACAGTAATATTATGTTTGCAGAATAAACAAATAATACAGTTTGGAATTAGATAGGCTTGAGTTGCTGAAAGAACCTAGAAATGGGGCTGTTGGGCAAAAGGCAGTAGATTGTCCTTTGGATAGCCTAAGCCTGAATTGTACCTGGCACAGCATTTAAATATTGTTATATGACCTGTTTGCTTTGTTGCTAGTTGCTACCAGTCTGGATTGTGCAATTTGAGAAGTAGAGGAGAAATGTGTATATCTCTATGAATGTTTGATATAGCACTAAAACTAGTGGGGCAAAGATGGCTCTTCAGTGCAACTGGCATCAGTATAAAGAGTTCATACTCTAATGAAGCGTTTTTTTCCCAATTTATTTTGTAGCTTCAAAGAACAGAACATCTTTGCACTCCAGTGTGATCGGTATTCAAGCATAGGAAAGGGGCTTTCGCAGAAAGGCCTTCTCCTACCTGGCTGTTGTGTGTTCTCTTCCAGGCCAGATATAAGCAAAAAGATGTGGATTTCTCCCCACATGGAATATGGAAGCAAATACCTGCGTACTATCCAGAAAAGAGATATCAGAGAAGAATAATTATTTTTCTGAGTACTGTTGGCAGGGAGAAAGTTTTTATTACTAGCTTCACATCACTATAATAAGAGTTAGAAAAGAATTATTAGGTCACTGATGGCAGTATAATGAATTATTAATACCAAGTAGTTTATAAAAATGAATGTTTACTTATATTTGAATTTCTCCTCTTTGAGAATGTGAGTAAACCAGAAAATATCTTTGCTGATTCAAAACTAATCAATACCTGAGGGATCTGTTAAGGTCTTAGAGCAAACCATTAGGGTTGTTTGCAAGAGTCTTACTGAAGTCAGAACATAGTATCAGATTGTCTGTTGGTAGAGGAGAACATATTTACTTACATTTACTTTACTTTGCTTACACCAGGGAAGCAGATATCACTTTGCAACCATCTTCTCTTCCCTCATCCTTGCAACATATCTTATCAGATCAAGCAAAATTAGTGCTTTTTGCCTTTTGCTTTTACTTAAAAGTTACAAACAAAAAACAAGGAGTGGAAAAAGCCAGTGGTTTTTGCATTTATTCTTTAAAAAAATATTTATTTATGATACCTTTCATCAAAGGTTTCAAATGCGGCTCTAAATGGATTCACATAAATGAAGCTACATTCTGCTGCCACATATTTCTCCACAAAGAGTCCAGTTGACTCAGAAAAGATGACTGTGCCCCATAAAAGCTGTAACAGTTCCAAATCTAATTAAAACCCTACAACTTTCCCTGTATCATATTGCAAGGCTTGTAAGTAGCAAAGTACTGGGCCTTCACTGCCCCAGTCCTGCTTCTCTCTGTGTGGGGGGGTAACTGCTGGGGAGGATCCCAAGAAAGACTTTGTTTGAGACTGCTGGTTGCTGATCACATTTCAGTTGGGCCAGGCTTTACTGCCTTCCAGGCACTTCTGTATTTGAACGCCTGTCAAGAGAGGTGGGATATCTGGGTGGGAATTACCAGGGAGGGGAGTTGCCATTAGTTTGAGACACACATTGTGTTTTGCAAATCATAGTGAGTATTGATGGAATGAGAATAATGGACATTCTTACATTGTGTTGACATTCTTATATTGTGTTGTGTTTTTAAAAATAGTCAGTTTGCTCAGTCCTTGATCCTTGAACGTATTTAAGTGGCTACCAAGTAGGTCAGAGCAATATATTTCACTCATTTGTAGAGTAAACTTACTTTGACATGCTGTGGTGCAAGTTTAAGTAGAATGGAAGGTGAGAAAACAACTGTTACCCATACAAATGCTGACAAAGAACAAACCTGTTTTGGATGTCTCTCTGAAAATTATAACCCTTAAAAGAATTTGAGTTACAGTAATTTTCCGCTGTTTTTTTCCAGAATCACATAGCTGAATTCTGTCCTGTATGTAGAAAATGCATCTCTGATTAAATAAATGCTCTTAAAAATATAGGGTGGCATGAGGAAAATAGGAAAAATTAACAGAAATTTGTGTAAATTGTATTGCGGGTGGGTGAATGAGATGCTGGTCTGACCAATGCCCTAGACATCCACTGTACTGACGTGTTTTATCTGAGTTTTAGCAGGGAGCTTTTTGTACACTTTTCCATATATAGCTTGCCCTGTAGATAGGAGAAGGTGTTTGTTCCACAAGAAACAATAGCAACCAGAAGTGGAAATTACTGCCAGCTCATCAGATGCAACTGAATAATAATGAAAGCTAATGCAAGAAAACATTCAAGGTTATTTTAAAATCTTTGTAAAGGTCAATGTATTCAATGGTATTCAATTCCAACTGCTGAAAGTGTTGCTCTCTTTAAATATGATGCCCTTGTTGTTCAGGAAATAAGAGGTCCTTACTAGGAAGGGTAAACAGGACAAAGACATATCTATGTCTTCTTATCACATAATTTAGGAAAACAATTTCAGAAGTATCAAAACCTGATGATTACTTTCAGTCTCAGGAACTTGTGTACTTTTTCCTCTGTCTCAAGCTGCTAAGTTCATTGCCAGAGAAAGAGCAAGGTGCCTCCCTTGCGGACCTTTTCTGCCCTGGGTAGCCATAGAAAGCAAAAACTCTCGTGCCCCTGACTGCTCTAACCTCTGGAAGCTCTGGAGATGTCATTAGGTAATCATTTGTCCACTGTAAAAATGTCACCATATAAATGTTGTAATGTTTATGGTCTTCTGTAATCATGACTTCTGTCCTCACCACTTTTTGTTATTGTGCTAGTAGCAAGAGACAAAAACCCCAACACTCAGAAACGGAGAAGTGAGGAATAACAGGAGGGGAAAACCAAACAAACCCAAAACACCAGAATGGAGGTATTGACTTTAGCTAGCTAGCAGTATGTACATCATCTCCTTTATGTTGTTAATTGTTGAAGAATATTACAAGTATGCTCCACAATATCATATAGAAAATGCTGCCAATGCGTTTCAGAGGGAAAAATGCCAGCATGGAGCCTCACGCAAAGGCAGAGTCCCCTCCCGCTAAGTGGCATGCCATAGGGCATCACGGCATCTCTATCAATGGCAATAACTGTAGTACATTGCTGTAAATGAGTACTTGCTGGCTAGGTGATCATACAGCCAAAAACCAGAAAGGCAAAGGAAGGCACAGGAGTATAGATATGGGACTCCATAGATGCTAACTTTAGAAATATTTATTCTCAGGTTTATGATTTCTCATCTTCTTTTTTGTAATTAAAGATAATAATAGTGGAGTCATGATGCATGTGATTAATGAGCTAGAACAATTCTCCTGGAGAGAATCTCAAACCTTTCTATTATCCAAATGTTCATATTCTTTGTTATACATGTTGGGCTACTCATACAGCATTTCACATATTTATTTGCAACTCCATTTGTTACAGGCGAAGAAAAATTATTACAAAGGTAACTTAACAATGTTAAAGTCACAGCAGATAATTCTCAAGTAGTATAAGTGTAACTAAGTTTCCCTTTGAATAGGAAAAATGTTTTTACATAAAGGTTTAATATGTCTTTGTAATGTAACACAGGCAAAGCAGTTTAATACATAATGCCTGGAGACAGCTTTGCATAAATATTTAGTTACCAGACTCCTTTTTTCCAATGGGAGATAGGCGTTTAAATGCTTTTGAAGATCTGGACCTTAAGACCATCTAAGAAGGTCTAGTCGTTGTACAAACTTGCTGCTTTCTACCATTCAAATAAACCATCTGGATAAAGGTTAGGGGCAAAGAAAGAGACTGTTCAAGGACGGCTGACAGCTGGATGGCAATGGTCATATTAGGTCTGTAATTTTTTTCCCAGCCCTTTCGGTAGAATTGCACAAAGAGATTAGATTGAAGGAAAAGAGGAACTGAAGGAAGAGCGTTCAGAAACAATTGGCAGAAACAGCAGGCGGCACAGAGGAGACCATTCAGAGAACAGTTTTATTACAGTGATGTCTGTTTGTGTGTGCATTGGACTTTGCTGTGCCTTGCTGTAACTTGTCTGGTTTTGGTGAACAAAGACATTTTGATTTCTTGGATATGCCAGGTATTATATGTTTCTTTACATCCACATACAGGTAATTGGACGTGAAATGAATAAGTAGTGAATGTTTGTTTTATAATTTGAGAGAGAGATTCAGAAATTAAACTGGAAAACCTACAGGAACGTTCAGGGAGCCTGATGTTTCTTTGTTTCCTTGTTTGAGGGAAACTCTCATGAAATAGCTGGCTAATGCAATAGGTGTGGTATGTAATATCGCTATCCAGTTATTTCCTGCTCCTGGGAGAGATGCAGCTCAGGTACATTTATTTGACAGCGCCTCGTTTTCTTTGCTGGGCAGTTTAGGCCAATGGGTGTGTCACAGCAAGTCTTTTCATGTAGCTTAGGAAAGTTTGGTGCTTCGTTAGCTTACCAGGAAGCACGTGTAATTAAAAAGCAAAGAAAAAATAGTCAAAAAAGAAAGTTGAGATCCAGAAGCAAGAAAGGTAGCAGCTAAAGGGAGATATGGCATTGGAGGAGGTCTCTCAAGATCTCTGAACATAGACACAGTAAACTTATCTTACTGCTAGGGGAACGAAGCGAACAGGCAGTGGTTTCTGTACTATAGAGGCTTTTGTTTGTGATTAGAAGCAGCTTTTCTTCCAGATCCTCTGTCCTTTCAAGGAGGAGTCAAGACTAATGGAAAGGCAGGATTTCCAACAGCAGTAGAGAGCACGCTGTCCTCTGACTCATCACTGCTGGAAAGTCCCTGGGAGGTCTTAAATCACGGTGTAATCATACTGTCTTGAAAGTATGCAAATAATTGAATAAAATTCTCTAGCAGTCCTTTTAAGGACTATCGAACAGAGCTAATTTACAAACGGGCTCCAAATATGCTTATTTGCTTTTAGAATTCTTGGAATTTATGCTGTTGGGTATTCACTTTTGCAGTTTTGCTTTCTCCTGGCTTGCTAAAGCACATGTGCCTTGAGACCACTAAACTAATCATGGAAATTGCTGAATAGCTTTTTTTTCCCACCATCTGTGGTTGACTCTCTGCTGTTTTGTTTTCCCTTTGTTTGTATAAGCTTCTACATTTTCAAAGAGACTAAATAGATTTATGAGAGCAGTCTTTTGCAATTTGACTGGTGTTTGAAAGGATTCCTTTGTTTTAAGAGGAGCCTCAAGAAACATGGTTAAAGGAGCTGGTCAGGCTGGGAAAGCTACGTTAGAAATGAAACTGCCAGAATGAGCTGATTCGGATTCTAGTTAATCCAAGGACTTCTGGATCAGACTTCAAATGAGAAGTTAAAAGAATGTTTATGAAAAAATGTCCCCCACAAGCCAACTTTTTGCATCTTTTGTTAGGTTGGACTTGACTAATTTGTTCTAGATTATACCGAAAACTTCAATTTTAAGATACATGAGTAATATTGAACAGGTAATAGAAATTGATCCAGAAACTTGAGGAAAAAATGAGGACGAAGGTTAGAAAAGATGGCCACTGAAATTTGACTCCAAAGTCTGACACATTTGAATGCAAATCTCCTGCATCCTTTATGCATTTGTATCCTACTGAAAACCCTGCCCCTTTTCCCCTTACACCCTTTTAATTCTGCAGGGGCCCTGGGAAGAGATGAGGTTCTGCTCCTGGCTTTGCCTTCGTTCAAGTGTTCCCATGTCAGGTCCCTTGAACTCTGCAGTGTTCCTTCAGATGTGAATTTTGCTGGGGATATAATTTGTTGTCAATGTAGCAAGGTGTGCTGGTATTGATGATGAAAAGCATTATGCAAACCTCAGATATTCTTATTAACTGAATTGCTAACTCAGCCTGGCCAGTTATAATGTCAACAATGCTCTGGAGAAATTTCTCATCTGAATCAGTTATGTCTTGCTCTATGGTAATGGCAATATCTTCATCAAGCTTGATTTCAACTTCTGTTGAGATACTACACTATAAAAACTGATCCCAACTTGAACATAGCTGTGCAAAAACCAGTGTCTTAAAACCTAGCCCATAAGTCAGGAAAACTGTAATGAATGAAAATGCAATTTTGCTGGTTATGTTTATGTCTCGCAGTGGGGCTGCAATCTGTGTGCTTGTATCGGCTACATCAGACATGGTGCCTCTTGGCAGAAGCCTTTGTGGCAGAGGCCAAGGGTCTTTCCTGCTTTTTTTTTTTTTTTTCCTGTCAGTTATTAAAACTTCAAATTAATAGGTATGTGGAGGCATGCAGTTTCAGCAATAATGCACAGATACCAGAGCTGTGTTTACTCTAAGAGATTTAGAGTCATATTAATGGCTGTCTCTGGTAACGGATGCTGGAAGGGATGCTGGGTGTGCCACCTTCTGCCATGTAGAGCTCCATGCTGAAATGGAGAGAAGAGTGCTAGAGCTTGTTTTAAAGCTGATGTGATTCCATTGGTTGCAACACAATTATTATCACCAATTTACTCAGGTCCAAGGAGAATTTGGTACAGCGTTTTTTACATATTTCTCTGTAGGTTTCTTCCTGTATCAAGTAGAGCGGTGTGAAAGAACAGCATCATGTCCTTAGAACTTACCAGTAAAGAGAAAGTATTTACAACATGTCTCTGAACAGCACTGCATGGATGATGGAGCACTTCTAAAAGGATATCTGTGAAGGAAATAAACCCATTAATTGAACAGAATTATTGCGCACCAAAGCTACATGTTTGAGAGGTCTCTACAGTATTCAAATAACTATTGAACTGTTTGGCACATCCCTAATAAAAACCTTTATGCATTAGCCCCATTGGTGCATGCTTAGGCAAATTAACTCTTTTATATGTAGATCTAAAGAAAATGGTGTGTTATAATTAAATGATTCTTTTGGGGGCAGTAAACCTCTCTTCAAACAGCTTGAATATTAGTGCAGTCGTTTTTCTTTCAGCCCTACTAATCACAGCAAATTTAGCTTGCACAGCCAGAGTCAGGGTGCATGTTACAGGACATTCTGGCAATGGCGATGAACAAATCCCATAAGTACTGGTGTTTGGTTTATAAAAGGATTTTATCTGAAGTTAATGTAAATTTATCTGGATTCTTGCTGTTCATGAAATTGTGTTGCTGTTTTAAGATGTCTGGTACTTAAGATATGTGTAGGTCGGAGCCCACCCGACAGAAGCCCGTTGTATGACTGACTTTGTATTCGAATGGGAGATCTAGAGGATAAATGGTAATTGTAGTCATTACAATTGAAATAAAAAACACCCCCACCACCTCCAAGTCACTCAAGTTTTTGTCCCCAGTTTCTAAATAATTTGAAACTTATTTGACTTAGGTGAGATTTTGAACACTCCTTATGCTGGATGGAAAAGGCACCAGATACTGAACCATAATGGAGCAGACCCATAGTTGCCTAGATGAATATTTAGACCAGGATTTCCTGATATGACTACCGATTGCTGGGATCTGATACTTTGAACTATGCCTCATTTACTGAAAGTGCTGAATACCTGTTTTCTGAAAACTGGGCTCTGTGGACACGACCTGTTCTGACTTTTAGTTGTAAAGCTAAATGTACCGCATTTAAATGCTGTAATCTTCTCAGACCACACAAAGCTGCTTCCAAAAAAACAAACATGTGTGTTAAGACCTTAGATTTTTGTCTAGTATATAGAAGGTAGTCTTGATATTATTATCAAATTTAGCCTCAGATTTCCACAGCTATGTACTGGAATTAACAGGATGAAAGATGTAGTCTTACCTCCTTTTCTTTACTGTCTATGTCTTCTATTGTCACTCTTGTGGGTGTGCTCCTGCTGAGTGGGGCAGACGACTGCTCTCAAGCAGTTCCAGTGCAGGTAGTTGGATGGCTGCATCTAGCACAGTCCTCTGTTGGCAACTACATTATATTATTGGCAATGAGGAGCTCTCCCTTTTTTTTTTTTTTTTTTTTTTCCTTTTTTGGAGGAAAAGAGCTTACAGGGACCACAAATGCTCTGGTTTGCCTTAAGGCCCAGCTCTGCCTGTATTTTTATGGTCTTCTAGAGAATGGTGGGCTCCCACATGAGCCAGTGTCATCACCCAAATCTCCTTTTCCCCAGGGCTTTCTGAACTACCTGGTAAGTGTCTTGGAGCTTTCAGCTATGTAATGACTTCAGCATCTGACATCTGAGGTCAGGAAGCTTGGCTGTTATCAAAGTAGAATCATTTAAATAGGACTTCTGATAGTACGGAACATAAGTAAGATTAGGAGCAAGATGCGATTAAAATATCCAGCTCGTTATGGGCACTGCAGTTTCGAATTCCAGTAAGCAAAGCAGATTGCTTTTTCAAATTTTATGCTGCGGGATATAAAAGAGCAAGCGGTTTATCTCACAGGACCATAAGTTGCCTTCAGTTTGCACATGCAGCTTACATCGGTGGGAGTCCCAGTGTATTCTGAGGGCATGATATACAGTCCAAACCTGACAAATCTCTTAAGGGGAACAGTGCTCAAAAATGAGCCATCCAGTTTGTTTGGCACTGCTTTAAATTGGAAATTAGCACACTTAAAATGGCCAAATTCAGCGTGCATGTGGATCTCTCAGGCCATTGGTATGGATTCTGGAATATGATATGCATATTTTCTGTTATTGGTGTTCCCATTGTGCTTAAATAAAAAGATCAGCTACAGTGCCCAGGCTGATCACTTGTAGAGCATCTGACAAAAAGCATCATGTATCTGGTTTTTTTTTTAAGGTATCATATTAGTCACCTCTAAGGCTCGTATAGCTTTACTGAGAAGTAGGAAAGACACCCTTGCAATTACAATGTCATGGCTGGCACTAAATTATGGGTAAGCAATGAAGTGTGATGAGAGCCTAAAGGGTGGCTGAGGTGAACCCCTACTTTCACTGAAGTCAGTGAAATTACAATGGTTCGTCTCAGGTATGATTCGGTCCCTAATTGAATACAGCTTTAACTTCTTTCGGAGCCCTTTAGGTGTAAGTCACACTGATGTTTCTGGTGTGCATTTACATTTCTGCCACCTTAGACGTTCAGGATTTTTATTCCCACCTAAGAAGGATGATGTTCTCTTTAATCCTAGTTAGGCACTGATTAACGCTGTACACTGATTTTAATTAGTCTGCCTAGACTTTCCAAAGGTGGTAAGGGATATAACTTCCAAGAAAAGTTAGGCGGTGTTTCCTTGTTCATTGATTTCATGAGATGAAAATTTATCCATTATGGCTTTGGTGAAGGTTAGGAATTGCAGAAACATTATTATTAGTCGGTAATTGATTTATTTCAGTGCTCTGTGTTTGTGAGTCTCATCGGTTCACTTCTGGGGAAGTGCAGATTATCTGCACTTCATATACCATTCATAACCATTGCCTCAACTCTTAGCATCAACGGGTTGTTTAACCTTGAGGCTACTTGCTGTATCAGTGGTGATGCCTAATGTGCAAATGCGCTATTTTGTAATGCAGAGACTGTACCTCAAACGTCCTACCTTACAGACTACATTAAGTTTTCTAGAAGGTGAAACATTATTTTCCACATCTCTCCTGGGATGTATAGAAAGCCTGCTGAATTCTTTAAAGACTTGGTATTTAGTTTGCTTACCAATCTCTTGCTGTTATCAGATACCAATGAAAATACATAATGAAACACACAAAAAAGAAATGATGGTTCAGCATTATGTAAAAATCACCGTTGTTGCACTTACTTTGAGATGTTCTTTGAATGCCAAAACTGGTCCTTTGGCATCTTATGTAAGTCTTTCTTACTTATTTCCACATCCAGAAATGTTTCCTGGTAGTGGGCAAACCAGACACTGTCAGGAATCACAGGTGCCAAAATGTGGGGTCAAGGGTCTGACTTGAGAACGAGTAATTTCAGACCCAAAGGAGGCTAGAAACATTTGGGATATTCAGAAGCAGGAGATAATTCCTTCCCTTTTCCCCTTTTCCTCTTCCCCCAAAAGAAATAGTCACCAAGTTCTCATGGAAGTTCATAGCTCAGACCTAGGCAGTGACCAGGTTC
Organism: Theristicus caerulescens; assembly: GCA_020745775.1. Taxonomy (NCBI): domain Eukaryota; kingdom Metazoa; phylum Chordata; class Aves; order Pelecaniformes; family Threskiornithidae; genus Theristicus; species Theristicus caerulescens. The sequence goes on along the minus strand of CM036565.1, from coordinate 2,555,549 downwards.
TACCACTTCATAGTTCACATTGTACAAGCTGATGATGAAGAGCCACAGCAGTTCTTAAAATGACTTTATATTCTACCTAAAAACCAAGAAGCAGCTACTGTTAAACTGGCTGGAAATTTTCTGAAGGCCTGTGTCTCTATTTAAAATGAAGGTTTGTTGAAACTGAAGCATGTGGAAACCAGTTGAATCTTTGACAAATTTTTCAGCATGATATGAAGGTAGATTTTAGGGTCCTTGAAGCTGTTAGATTCCCTACCATCTAGTTCCTGCTGCCTGCTTTCCTAGTCCCATTGATGCCTGCTGGGGAATAATTGTTGCAGTGGTGGGGAAAGAGGGACTGAACTCTTAAAAATAGCTTCTCTACAGTTCTACTCTTTAAAAACTAGTTCATATTCTGCCTTCACCTTGACACCCAAGAAATTTTACACGCAATTTATTCTAAATGTGAAATTCTCTGTGTGGGGGGTAATTTTGGCACAACTTTAGACTTTGAATTTCTGCAGTAATTACAAAGCGACTTTGTTAGCTTCCCATAAACTTTTTACGTATAAGCATTTTTCAGGGTAATTAAACTGTTTAAGTAATTCAGCTGATACTGTACATAGTCTTATTTACAATGTAATTAGGACCACTACAAGAAGAGTGCAAGCAATTAATGATTTAATCCTAGTAAGGAATGTTTTGAGTTTTAGGTTTGTGGTTTTGTGCTTTTAATCCCTCCACACCTAGCTCTATAAGAATGAAGGTAAAGGAATACACAATGTGTTTAAGATTATTTCAAGGGGAGAATCACAATTTGGGGAGCAGAATTGATTTATACTTGTATAGGTTGCAAACGGGATCATTTTTTTCCACACTGAGCAGTGTCACCTTGTCTTTCAACAGGTACTTGGGATTCCTGGTTTCCTCTTCTAGCTTAGACATTGATTCACTGTCTGGCCTTAGGTAATCTATTATCACACTTTCAAATTTATGTACCTGTAGCTACATTCAGATACTTAAATAAGTGACTTGAGGACTGTCAAAAAGCAAGTAATTTATGTAATTGTGTAACTATGGAGCACAACCCCAGTTCTGCAAAAGCTAAGGAAATCTAATTTTACACCGATTAGTGCTGTTCACTTAAACATTTTCACGACTCTTAGTAGGAAGGGGAACTGGGTGTCTAATTTGAAGTAATAAATTTTGAATGCGCTGTCATTCTCTAAGTATGTCAGTTTATTTGTGTGTAAAATATTTCCAGTTCTACCATATCTCTGATTCTACAAAAATAGGTTTTTTCTGTATTAGCCCAGTCACCAGCAATTACAATGTTTATTGTGTGTGTGAGAGTAGAGAAAAGTTGATTAACTAATGAAATGATGCTATGACAGCTATTGGTAAGAAAAAGTAAACAACGGTTGTGAAAGATTCTTCAATGAAAAATGTATAAATATTTAGGTAGTAGCTACTTCTCTTTAATAAATAATCTTTTGGAGAAAAGACACCTGTATTAAGTATCCAACTCCACAGCTCCCTTGCTGTCACCCTAACAAAAATCATTTAGTGAGATGTCAGAAAATTCTTCTGCAGACTAAGAAAAAAACACTGTGGACATTTCTTAGATTTCTGTAGCGGGGGAGAGGGGTTAGAGTATGTATACCCTTATATCTATATAGATAATCTTGCAAGTGATTTTGGGTTTATCCTCAAGGTAAATAAGTACTATAACCAAAGGTGCTGGTGTAGACAGGCAGGATATGTTTCTGAAGGAAGTATTTCTGGGATGGAAATAATGACCATCACTGTGTGAACAACTTCCAGCCATTCCATCCATTATATACCTATTACAGGATGTGCGGCTCTGACTGCAAATTACATATATGCCCTCCTGCAGTCTACATCCCCTTTGCTCCCTTGGTTCATTTTCAAGAATAGCTCAGATTTTTCCAGGCTTAAGTAAAGAATTAATTTATACTTTGAAATGATCAGAGCTTTTCTCTTAAAAAATACATGACTTAGTTCACAAAACATAGCACTAAATTAAGTTAAATGTGGTTTCCTGCATATTTAAAATGATGACCCTTTCCTTTAAATTGCTTATGATGTTTAATCAGCAAATCAAGACATACTTCAACGCTAATTAAAGCTCAGTGGAAACACAGAAGGGTAATGGACGTAGGACAGGCAATCATCTGAAAATTGAAAAAGTAATACGTTACAGAAAATGTTTATGGCACATTTACATTTCAGAAGGCAGATACAGTTGCTTCTGCTGCATCAGTTATCAGGAGTTTTAATAATTAGCTGCAGCATAATTAACCATTAAATCAAGGAAGTTGTAGTCTTGTTTCCTCGATAAGTGTTTTCAATATTTCTGTATTCACAGTATGAAACAGCTATATCTTTGTTTTAAATTACTCTAGTAGAGCTTATTTACATTCCCAAGCATGACTAAATTTTACAGCCCTCAATATTACATTCTGGCTGTTTTGTATGATCTTCATTCCAGTTTCTGTCAATGAAATCCTCTTAGGTTGGGTTCAGAGTCATGTTAGCTCTGTGCATTTGGCCAGGCCAACCTGGCTAGAAGCCATCTGACTTCATGTAAGTTGTGCCATTCACAATAGCTGAGTGTCAGGCCCCCTTTATTTTTTCATAAGTCTTGTTAAATTTGGGTTTTTTTGGCAGTTCGAGATGGTTCTGAATCCTGGAGTTGCTGCTGCTTGTGCCCTTGGATTATTAGCTGTGCATCTTCCCCCCCCCCCCCCCCCCCCGCCAATTTTTTCATTGACTGTGTGATTACAGTAGCTAACATGATGAAGTGTACTAGGCTGGATTTGTCGCTGGTGTAGTTTCAATAACTTGTTTTGTATGAATTTGACACATGATGTAGGTAGATTATATAATGATTTAAGAGGTGGGAGAAAAAAGTTCTTTTTCCACACATATATGCTTACATTTAATAAAGATCCTACAGGATGGGTATGGTTTGTTAGATAAGACAAATAGAATTTTATTTTATAACTTATCACAACTGGAGTAGTGTAACTGATCTCCATGTATATAGTATATGTGAAACAAGTATTGCAGTCTCTTTCCAAATAATTAATTTTTTTTTCCATAATATTTTTTTCTTTTGGAATAGTATTGATAATATATTGTTCCTGCTCAGAAATGACTTCTTCCTCCTCCTCTCCCACACTTCCCTTAGGAAAATGTTGACAAAATCCTTTCAGCTTGCACAAAAACAAAAAACCAAAAATTTCTCCCTTATTGCCTATGTGTTGTATGCACAAAACAAACAAAAGATAACCACTGCATTTAGTTTGCAGCTTGAGTGCATTCAGTTTTGAAGTGAACCATACTGAGACCTGAGGAGATGGGGCTCTGCTGTTGAGTGCTTCACTGGCTCTTTCTGAGTGGTAGAATTCAGAACTGGTGCAAAAAGCTGCCAAGAAGTCTACTCATGCAAGGTTTGATTATTCCCAATGTCATGCTAGGCCAAGTGCACGAAGTCCTAAAATATGTAATGTGTTTTAGAAAAATCTTATTTTCTTAATTCATGAGCTAATGAGGCTTTTATGATAGGCTTCTGTGTTTAAATTAGCACTCCTCTCTCATAGAATTTTCTCTCTCTGTAAGGTCCTTGCAGCACTATTCCATTTGATCAGCTTTTGATTCTGGCCGTATCTAGAATCTTGACAGATACGCTGCCTAGTGCACAAGGTGCTCGCACCAGCACACAGGAGATTATAGTCTAGTTTCAAGCTCAGTTTCTGACCTATTGGATGATTTGAAAGAAGCCATTTCTGGCTGCTCCTTTAGTTAAGTGGAGAGGATGCTATGAACTGTCTTTGTAAAGAGTTATGGTTTTCCGTAGAGAAATAGTACTACTTCCTAGCCATCCGTTATAGCTTTCAGGGTTAGGGGATGCCAGTGAGACAGCCTGTTGCCCAGAAAAGAGGTTGAATGCTGAGTCTTTTTAGTGTATTAGAATTAAAATAGAAGGAAAATACAAGTAAGATTTCAGAGGCTTTTTGATTTCTAAGGATCTTGCTCAGTTTGGAGTTTCTCCGATAAAATAAGGCATGTTCTCTGCATGCTGCTGGAGATTTGGGGGTTGTGTTGGTGTTTGGTTTTTTTTGTTTTGTTTTGTTTTGTTTTGTTTTGGGGTTTTTTTGTGTGTTTTTGTGGGGTTTTTTTGTTTGTTTGTTTATTTTTAAATCAGATCTGCTGTTCTGAAGTTCACTGTCTACATTAGGTATATATTGCAGTGAATGACAGGAATATTTTTGCAAGAGATATGTGTGACTATATATAAAACAAGAGTTGTCTAGCACTTCCTATTCATGAGTATGGTTCCAAAGAAGATGTTTATATCTTGGGGGGGGGAGCAAATAATGAAGAAAACCCACCCATTTTTAAGCAATGAAAAGGTGGAAATTCTTGAGAAATGAAACATCCATATTTTTCCCAGCTTTTAAGAATCACATGGTTAACAAGAAAAAACATTTATTGACTAATTAAAAATATTAATGAATAAGTTTAAGTTAAAGTGAAATTCATTCTTGAAATAATTCGATGAGTCTTATTTTACCTAGTTTTAATAACTGCATTTCTCATCAAACCATTCAAATTCAAGAAGGATCTGACAGTTACTAAAAATGTGAAACTTGTGTTAAAATAAACGGGAGGAATTAACGTGTGATGCATATAAATGTAATTCTGAGTAATTTCCTTTTGTTGAAGTTAGTTCACCAGGAATTTTGCTGGAATTCAGGATTGATGCTTTCAATTTATCTTACATTGCAGAAAAGTTGTATTTAGCAGATGGAAGGGCTCTGATGAATGCAGCACTTGGTTTTTCTGCTATCCGATAAAACCGGAATGACACTGTGTGAATCTAGGAGCTCTTGTAATCTGTGAGAAGTCAGGAGAAATTGTATTACAGTAATTTACTTCAGTAGGATCGAGACTTTCTTTAACAATTCCATGGGGCTTTAAGTATTTTTGCAGTCTATTTTAAGACATGTGCACACTGGTGGAAGTAGTGCTTCTAATCAAAATGGGCTATATTTTATTCAGACCTTGGAGACCAAGTAGGTAGAGCTAATTGGCTTATAACTGACCTGCTTAAAGGATGTCAAAATTGGCTGTTGGCTGTTCCTTTATAACATTAGTTTGATTGACTAAGAGTCTGGCAGCAAGATATGAAATATTATGAACCCAATTCATTAAAATTGTCCCCATTTTAGATCATTACATATTTTAAGAACAAATGAAACATACTTGCGGTATAAAAGAAATATAGATATGCAAATTACTATCCCACCAGCAACCTCCCTCTCCTTCTGTTCCTCTCCCTGGAATAAAAAACTCCAGTTGATCATATGAAAATAAGGGGGGGAGCAGTGGGACATAATTTTTCCCATGCAAAATAAGTGTCTATAAAAAAAAAAATCTTTAAAGAGGAGTATCATGGGTTTGATTTCCATTATTTGTTTCCAAGTTACCTGGTTGCCTGTCATGCAAGGACTCAGTGCAAGAGCAATGTGCATATAGATCTATCGTTACATCAGAATTCTGCCTCTCTTGGTTTTTGGGGAGGGGTTTTGTTTATTTGGATAATAGTTTGATTTCACCTTTTTTAAATCATTGACTTTTACCCTGCTAGGCATATAGCTGCCCTTTCTCGGGTGACTGATCTTATTACACCATTAGTAGGATTCAATTTTGAATGTGGCATAATTAGGTGATGGTTACATGTAAGACACATGTACTGTGTGTAGTCTGGAGAAACTGCGACTAGCGATCATCCCACCATGTAAGAGGATGGGAAATTGGGAAGTTTCAGTGTCTGGCATGCACATAAGTTTTGTGCATATCTACATACGTACTTCATACCTGAGCACTAATTGGTATGGAGGAAGATACTGCTCTGTGCTCTCAAACTGAGCTGTTAGCATAAGGTCGGGACCTAAAGGATTATTTTAGTTAGAAAAATTAGTGTTGAAACTGGGTACCCTGATGTTATCCCACCTGTTTACCACAGGGGGTAATACTCTCGCAGCGTGAAAGTATTGTTTCTCTGAATGCAGAAGGAGGTGGGGTTTTGCTAGCGATTCATCTTTTCAGGTAGTGTTTATGCTGGGAATCATCTCACTGAAGTTTGCTTAGGGCCACATTCCAGCTGCTGCATTTTCCAATGTCCTTGGCTTTCTCCTCTCAGGTCCTTGGCTCTATCCTTTGCAAACAGGATCACTCAACTCTGTTGAGAAATAGCCACAGCCCTCCAGATGCCCCTGGTTTGGGTGGGCACTGCTACTGCTGTGTTACACCTTGTTTCGTAAGGGTATTCTTGTGTGTATAGGTGCACAGGTAATATTCGTATCTTTTACATTCACCAGTTCCCAGGAAATGTAATTTAAAGCATATATCATCATCGTAGGCTTGTCTTGCAAGTTGTGCAAAGCAGACTATGTTTTTTGAAGGGTGTTTTACATGCGTCTTGTGCAATGGAGCTCGCTGCACGAGCCTGCAACCCATCCACACGTGATGGAACCGCTCCGGCAGAAGGGAAGATCTGCCTTGCACTAGGCACAGAGTAACCTTCAGCGCCATGGCCTGGGGTGCCTTAACAGACCCCTGTGCAGGGCACTGCAGACCCTGTGCTTCACAGAGCTCCAAGGCACCCTGTGCTCTGCCTGCATCTCCCCCGCTGCCAGGGGAAGCTGCAGCCACACTGCTGCCTCCCTCCTGTTGCAGGGAGGAGCAGTAGGGTGCTTGCTGCAGTGACTTTAAGGGGTGCAGGTGCAGCAATCTGTCCTTCGGCCAAAGGCCTCTGATTTTTTAGTGCAGAATTATAGTACAGACACAGCTAAAATGGCATTAAAACACATCTGTTGGCCAGCTAAAACTGTGGCACACACAACACGTATGATTTACAGTGGTGCTATGCCATGTGCATTTGAGCTATGTGTCTTATCCAAGCCTTTGGAGTTGCTCATTAATATATATTGTTGTTTGCTCATTTTGGCAAATCCCAGAAAATCCTACAGGGGCCAAACCTAACTGAAATCCTCATTAGCTCTAATAGCAAATGATGCATTCAGCATCTTTAAGCTGAAAAACGTAGTCCCTTTTTCTTTCTTTACACCTTAAATAGCTTTTTCAGGTTCTGCATTTGAGCACAGAAGGCATATCATAATGAGTACCAGTCTTCTGAAAGAAGCAATGTGCTGGGGAGGATTTGCCTTTTGTGGTTTTGGGTTTTTGTTTTTTACTTCTGTTACATTGCAATTCCAAACATAGCGAGTTCCAGAGATGTTGGTAGATGTTTATGTTCATCTGTGTGTTCCTTAGCAAATACTTTGACAGTTGGTAAAGTGAGAATATCATTCTTTCATTGTTACATGCTTCTCCCCCATCAGTTACCCCACGCACAAAGTAAAAGTCGCATTCATGCACCGTTCCTATTCTTTGCATTTCAGATCTGGGATGTAGGTGGCTCAGGTAGAAGTCTGGCATCATTTGCAGGAGCCTTGTAAACATTAGGGAGGGGAAAGAATAATATGACTGAAATAATGACATCTCTTGGTAATCTAAATTTAACCTGTGGTAATGACCAAAAACTTGTTGCTTGTGCTCTGTGTTCCGTGTTGAAAGGTTTTTATATTGTTCTCTTCTGCAGTGATCAGGTAACAAATTTTAAAACAAAGCCACAGCAGCCAGCATTAAGTAGTGTTTTTTTTTTTTTAAAGAAGCAACAATCTCTTGCTCTTCTTGGCAAACCTTCGCAGCATGGTGAGACCTTCCTTTTCCTTGACCTTGGCTGGAAATACACTTAGTCCTGCACTGAGCCTTGCAGCCAGGCTTTGGGGGACAAGGGAGGACCTGAGGCTTTGGTAGATGCTGGTTAGCAGGCATTTTGAACGGCCCATTCTAGTGCCTAAATTAGTTGCAATTATGGCAGCACCATAGTTCAGAAGAACAACGCATGATTCAGACCATCTGCTACATGCAGCTACTGGGCTTTCTCATATATAAATAAAGATACTGTTAATGGGTAGAAGTAGCTGTGATGAGGATTTCTTATGAGCATCTAAGCGTACGTGGGTATACGACGTGTAAAGGAAATGCATAGTAAAAAGCAAGGCTTACCCAAGTTTTGTGAATTGTTTCAGTCATTTTGCAAGAATAAGGGATTATAAGAGATGGGAAGTTCTCAGTTCTATTTAGTGCATTCTTTCAAGAAAGATGAACTGTTTTATCTCCCTGCATTTCATACAACCTTTCCAGCGCTTCCTTTTACTGGTGAAAATTTAGGTTCTTTATTTCATCCTAGTGCACTGAATGCTCCTTTTCTTAGATTGCTAACAGTATAACGCCATTGGATAGATGATAGAAAGCACAGTGACTTGCCTCCAGTCTTTCTTCTGTCCATCTAAAGTACTAGTGCACAACCTGCTTCTCTCTATGTGAAATTCATGTTGTTTTCCATGATTTACACAGAGTGAGGACCAAAAATCAGGTAAATTTAATCTATTTGCATTTTATGCTCCCTTGAACCATTCTTACTGATTTGAGGCCTTGATATTAATCATTTTCTCTCAGTATTTCTCTTGTCTACTCCCTATCTACCATTTTCCCTTTCAAATTCTGCTGAAAACTCATTTAGTTTTTTCTTCCCATCTTTTCTCCAGCACTCTACACATCCTGCCTTAACCGGACTGTCTTTTTTTTCATTTGTCTTATGTATTTATGGATCGGAATATGTCCTTTGCTGTACATTAAATCCTTTGGTGCTCCCCAGCCAGCCTTGACTGTGTGAATTTAATGAGGGTTGTGTAGTGGTTGATGTCGTAAGTTATCTTAGGCTGATTTTTCAACTGTCTGCTGTTGGGCTAGTTTATCACTTTCCTGATGTGGCATGCATAAGGGTGCCCCAAAGGCTGCTACTCAGAGCAGCGATCTCATTCTCTGAAGTCTACGGCTCATCTGGATGCAGGGCTGGAGCTGCTTTCCTCTTAGGTATGCATTTATGTTACAGGGTGGGACATTAGTAGTGGAAAGAAAATGTCGAGGGAAGGCTTGCATCTCTGGAGCGCAGGAAGTAACATCCACTAGCAGAATGATACTAGAAGCATATTGTAGAGCTCAAGTAGTCTAGCCCATTTGCAGACTAAAGAGAGGTTATCAACAGGGATGATTATGATCCCGACAGTTCCTGTACTGCTGCTTTCAGTATGGGGCGTGAATAGTATCGCTTTTCTACTCCTGTTGAGTGATTGCCTCTTCTCAGGAAGAGCTGAGGTTCTTCTACAGTCATGGAAATTGTTCCTACTAACAAAATATGGAGGAAGATCAGAACTGAAATTTGAAATTTTGTTAATCATCAGGTAATCAAACCTAAATTGGAAAGTTCCAAAGGTGTAGTCAGGCGTAGCAAGAATCTAATTATACATCTTCTCACAGTGTAGAATAAAATCCTCATGGGATAATTGCACTTTTTTCATAACCTGTACGTGTTCTTAATTTCATCTAAACTGACAACACATCAAAGCAAGTTCTTCCTGGTATTCTACTTGAGTCCTTGACTGTCCCTTGTAAAACACGCCACATTGCTGTGGCACAAATCATTTCCAACATGCTCTGTGACACTTCGTGCGCGTCTTGAAGGTAAGTCTGGAGACTTCTGCGGGATAATGAGCTACAGTATCTCAGCTTCAGCCAGCTCATTGTCAGAATGGCATCAGGTTTTAGTAACTGATAGTGAGAGATGTAAGGCACTGTACAGTTTTCTTCAGACTGTTTCCAGGCATATTTATCAGGAAAGATGTGTACAGCTCCCAGATTTATAGTGGAGCTGTAATCAGATAATTTACAACAAAAAGTGCTGTCCTTTCATGTATCTTTTCCTTCTGTGTCCTCTAAAGCCATCTTGTGAGACTGTAGTTGAGTAACTATAATATTTTTAAAGCTTTGTTTATGCTTAGTTGTGGTATGTAACACGGCATAGGTTTACCATATTACGATATAATTAAGCAGCTTAGATCTGAATATGGAGCTGAAACCGTATCTAACAAAAACAGTGGTGCAATTTGGGTGATTGTAATGCAGTTACTGAGCTAATGTGAAAACTAACTGGCCTCCATGTGCTTTTTTGGGTGCAACTGATAAACCGAAACTTCGGGTTGTTGGGAAAAATCATTTTTTTATCTGAGATACCTTTCATAGATACCCTACAACTGCATAAACTGGTTGTGGTTGACTGGGGACCCCTAGTTGTCATCAGTGTTTCACGGAGTCAGCATTGAGCAAAAAGTGTGCACGGTGTCCCTGAAAAGTGCTGTGGCGTGGGAGCCTAGGGTCTGTACCTCACCCTGCAATGACCTGCACTGCAAACACGCACAGGGTGCTTCACCTTGCTGTGTGTCAGCTTCCCCGCCTGCTGAATGAAGATAACACGCACCTTCCCAATGGCGCGCTTTGTGACCTCTTGTGGTATAATAGTTTGTCAAATGGTCACTAAAGAGCTGGTAGTTCAGACAATTAATAATTACTTTTTCCTGAATCTCAGACTCATTTTCATCTCTTCTGAAGACTGTTTTCTTTGTTATCTCAAACCGTACAGTATGCTGCAGTTCCCTTTCTGAGCATTTCCTTTTCTCTTCTTATCTGATAGGTGTGATATGTGGAAGGCAGTTTTGTCTGGCATACAGTACTTTGTCTAATGACCTGAGCAATAACAGAAGAAATAATTAGGCACTTAAAGTGATTCCTGGAATTTTCTAAAGATAAAATATTGGTCAGAGTCTGGTTTTGTGATTTCTGGGTTTGTACAGTAAATGTTTTGGTCCTTCTGTGCCCATTCTCCCTTTCCTCTCAGTCTTTTGCCTGCTTCTTGTGAAAACAAAGTTCTTTGAAAAGCTCTCATGGTAGTTAGCACAAGCTGTCCTTCACTTTTATTCAATGAATGCATAGTGCTAGTTATTCAGTCCCTAAGTGTAGGAGGTTTGTTGGTTTTTTTCTCTGCTCTTGCATGCACTCATCCAGGTGAGATTTGGATACTTTGGTCTTGCTAAAGCCTATCGGCTGGTTTTTTTTGTTTGTTTAGGACATTTTGTTGATGGTTGTGTTTTCTTTTCCCTCTTGTTCTACTGAAAGCATTTGTTCAGAAAGGTGTCTTTGCTTTAGTGAGCTTTCCTAGCACCTGGAATCCTCAGCTGCCGAGTTGACTGTTGCTGTCGAAAGATGTTAAGGCAGGAATGGCACTGCTTCTCCACTCGTTGCTGATCCCAGACCCACTGGGGAAATGACAATGCCGAGTATCTTCATCTTTGGCAGGCCGAAAGGCTGGTTCACTTGAGTCCAACTCTCTTCCAAAGCAGCTTGACCTAAGCTTACTTGGAGCTGTAATATCAACTTTTGCAAGTAAATGTGTACAACTTTTAATAAATCAAAGCACTTGTAAGCCAAAAAGCCCCAGAGATTTACAAATCTTTTCAGAAAGATTTTTGTTGAGTTTTTTTTTTAAGACATCTTGTTCTTTTTACTCTCTACTAAGGTTATCTGGAAAGTCTCAAGGTAATTACATTCAGCAGAGGTGGGGGGGGGAGGCGAAGGGGGCACCTATCCTGCTTTTACTTTCAGGATGGTTACTTGTCTTATTTCATGTCAGTGAGCCAAACTCTGTTCTTGACAAAATGAAACCCCAAGGTCAACCGAATGTGGATTTATGGTGTCAAGCATCAGACACAGCAGTGCAATGGGTGCTTTCTAGAATCCATATGGCATTATGAGAACATTTCACTGAAGCTCTGTTCAGTATGTATGTTGCAGACACAGAGGTTTTGATAGAATCAAATGATAGATGCCCTTCAAAAATAATCTGGCATGACAACCTGCTTAGTATAAACCAGTAGAATTTGATAAATGTTTCTTTTATCAAGCCTATAATTTTTAATTGAGCTAGAAATGAAGATTTTCAAGACATCGAATGATGAAGCATCCCTGTATGCCCAATTTAATCATTAATTATCCACACAAAATATGTATTCTTTACATCTAAATAGAAAAGGCTTATGTTTTCAAAATCTGAATTTTGTTCTGACTTTGCCTAAAGAACTCTTTATGATCAGGAATCCACTATCTTCTCACTCTTGTCTTATATATGATACTACAAAAAAACTTTCCTTAATTTTTCCAATTTGTCAGAAAAATTTTTATAGACCAGGTATAGTGCTATAGGAATAGTGTCTTTATCTTATAGTACAGAATGGTGTCTTTGTGTTTCCATTACTGCACCATGCTTACTCGTCCAGTTTCACCTCTCAAGGACAATGCATTTTTACAGGCACTTAAGTGGCTTAAAATATTTTGAAAAAAGAATGGGTATAAAACATCTGGTGGGATATTCTGATGCAGTTATTGCCGCTTCACTACCAAAGCGAAAATACTGTTTCAGACAGTTTTGAAATGAGCAGTAGTGTGTGTTTTCACTAGCTAGATGTGGAACAGTGCTATGTGTGAAATCCTCACTCCAATGTTGGGTATGGTTTGGCAAGTCAAGACCGGACAGTCTTGGGTACAAAAATTTTCTCAGGAGAAGTTGGTATAACATAGAGCAGCCCCAAATCTCTTCTCCTGACTCATCAGAGCCAAAAGGAGACAGCGGTATGGGACATTATATGGTTGTATTTGCACTGCTCATCTTAGTGGCAGCAAGCTTTATTTTAAGGATCTGTCCCACTAGCTTCAGGGTTAGATCAAGACGAACACGTTAAATTGCTACGTTGAAGCATGTATGATAAGAACGTTCAGCTTTCCTAACAAAATTTATAAGGTGCTTTTTCTTTCCATTAACCATTTGTTGAGAATTCATTTTGTTTGATAATTACTGTGTGTTGAATATACCAATAAGGATATTTTATTCTATTACAGGTGTTATCTCCTCTTGCCTTTGCTTCACCTTTAAATATCTATAATTAGATTTGGAAAGAGAGTCTTTCATTCTTAAACTTATTTAAAAAATGGCATTTTGCTGTACTTCACAGAATAGTTAGACCTATTAAATTCTTCAAGATAATGGTGTTCTGAACTTGCATCTATTTTTGGAACTTTAATGATATTCTGCAATGCTCCCTGTGAAAAATCAGAGACAGCTACAAGCATTAGTATGTGTTAATTAAATCTGAGTTAATATTATATTTTTGGTCAGAGCTCTGCAGTATATACATGGATGTGTTTGCTAGTCAATATTTTTTATATTATTTAGCCTAGTTGTATTTGCTTATTAATGAAATGGAATATATTAATTTTTGTACATACTAGATAGAATTTGATTCAGTCAGGTTAAAGTTAACTTCTGTCCATGTTCTCCAAGATCAATCTCTGCTTTACACAGAGCAGAAAAAATGTGTAGGGGCACTACTTAAGACAGGCTGTTTGTCAGAAATATTGAACAGAAACTCCTGTTTTTCTACAATTTTGCATGAAGATTTTTTCTTTTAAAAAGTCAAATGTCTAAAAATCTAAGTTTTCATCCAAAACTGAATACGCTGTTTTGTTTTGCTTTAGATGTTGCTGAGATTCATCATCTTCATTTCCTTTTGTAAACTTAATTCACAGGTAGGTTTTTTTATGTGGTAGTTTGACCAAGAAAGTCCACAAGGCTTTATATTTGTGCTCTGCATTTCTCTTTTTTATAAGGACATGATGGAAACTATAGCGTCAGCTAGGGAGCTGAGCATATAAATGAGACTGTGTGCGTGAAATATTCATGCTACAGTTCCCTGAAAGTGTTGCACTGAAGTCGAAGGGCTTGTTTTCTTTCCCTTTCCCTAATCCCCCAGTATTTTACATTGAAAAATTGGCGTTATATTAGGAAAAAAAAAAAAAAAAGTGGGCCAGGAAGATGCAGAACATGTGACTCTTCCTGTTCTGCAGCGGGGCACCATTCCAGCAGACATGGGAAGAGAAACTGATGAAAACCTTTTTGACCATCTCATGTCCCTGCCCTGTACATCAGGAGAAAACAGCTGCATGGTACTTGTTGCGCTTCACTTTCATCTCCTCATTTAATCGTCTGCATATTTTCAGACTGAAATCTATTTTTAATTTCTTTTGAAATGATTGCCTGCAAAAAGGTGTCAATTCTGTATGTTTATGATGTTCAATCATTTCAGTCTGAAATTCTCATGAAAATTTTAACTCTTTTTGCAAATTGTTCATACAAAAATATTGTGGGGTGCTAGATAATTTGGAATATTTTTCTTTTCTTTTTAATTTTAAGGATCAATTTATTAAAATTTCAAAAAGTAAACCAGTTTTGAACCCGAGGGCTTTCTGTTTAGAAAATGTAATAATGAAAATATGTGAATTTCTTCACTCTCTTGATATTCTTCAAAAATTGCAATATTCTTTGTAACTAAACTGTGAATGTGTGCTGAAACATTATTTTCCACTGGAAATAAATTAGCTAGAAATTTTTTTACCAGGTTTATTTATTTATGGATTCTTGTGCACATGATCTGGAACTGTAACCCTAATTTAGTTATATTATTCCAGAGAGTGACAGGAAATATTTTGGTTTATAACTTATAAATTCACTCAGATTTCCACTATTTGAGAAAAAATTCACTGTTGTCTGAGAAGGCAAGTCATATGTTATCTGAAAGACCTTCAGATCTAATTGCTGTAGGCAATTAAGCTTTTTAAGGTATTCTTCTAAATGAGCAAACAAGGCTTTCTTTTAGTGCTACTGTGCTGAACAAAAATAATGAACAAATATAATTATGTAATTTAGAATAATTAAGTCATTAATGGGTAAATGAAGCTGCAGGTATAGCAATTTTTGGCAAAATTTGAAAATGAACCAGGATCTCCTTGTGACTTATCTGTCCTTTTCCTCTTGGGTTAGCGAGCTGTTAGCAATCATTATTTATGAATATGTGGAAGTATGCCACTGAGTTATACAACCTCTTAGCAGAATTAGTCCAGAATTTTCCATTATCTGTTCTTCATCGGAAAACTTGGGAGTTAAAATTGAATATATCACATAGTCTGTTTTCTGAGAAGAAAACTCATTCTGAGATTAAGAGAAAGGACTGTTTCACACCTAAAAGCTGCTCCGTGGGAGCTGCAGACTGAGCGCTGCTGCCTTCATTGTCTTCCTCAGCCAGGGAGCCTTTTCCACGTTGCATTGCTGTGATTGACTAAGAGGCAAGGTGCTCCCACCTTCCAGGGGGTGGACAGCTGCCCAAACATTCAGTCTGGTAAAGCATGGAGGCACATGGAGTCCTGTAAGGATGAGCAGTGACCTTTGTGCATCACTGTGAGGGATGTGCAAAATTTTTGGTTTTCTGGTATTTGCTGACAAGTCAAAATTTGTAAAGGGGAAACAAACAGGTTCTCCACAATTTCTACCATTATGTTCCTGCCTTGTTTGATATTTGTCTGTTTGCAAGAAGAGAAATTTAAACTATTGGCTATTACTGCTGAATATTCCTATTTTGAAAGTCTGCTGTACTCTTACAATGAAAGACCTATGTTAGTTTACTCATGCTGTGGTCCTACAGCTAATTTGTTAGATCTTATGCACTGTTTCAAGCATAATGAGCCTTGCATAGATTTTGCACAGGCAGGTTTGAAAAGTATCTGTCAGTGACAGATTAATCAAATATTCCTCACATCAGACCTTAGCAAAGCAGAGGAGGATAATCTGTACAAACTGCAGTTACTGATTGCCATCCCCTCCCCTCCAAATAATAAATAATTTGCAGTACAGTTAAGCATACAGGCAAAAAAAGAAACTATCTACATTTCATCATTAGCTTAATCAAGCCAGTGTATCAGTAACCTGCCGTGAAACTGATTGCTGAAGAGCAGGAAGAGTTGATGTCTGTGTAACAAATGATTTTGAACCTTTAAAGTCTTTGAATTTTATTCAATTTTAACTAAAGTTTCTAAAAACTGTAAGTTCTTTTTTATGAGAAGGGATAGTATTTTGAAAAGACTACTTGGGAACAAAATTTCAGAAAGAGATACCAAAATTCCTCTATTCCTTTTTCTTGTTTGTTTGTTTGTTTCTACATGGAATAGGAGTCCTTGACCCTTGGAGGAAAGGGTAACCTTAAAATCCAGCAGCCTCGACTGAAGCAAGGAGCTGCATATGTCAAGGCATGCTCTTGGCTGCACAGCATGGAGGCTGCAATTCTGGAGTGTTTCTTTTGTAGCAAAATTCTCTGGGTTTGCAAGCTTCTTACCATGGAGGAGAGAGCCAAAATCCAATGTCTGGGTAAAACTAGGGCTTCTGGATTTCCAACTGAAATGGAGAAGTGTGAGCCAGGGAACCTAGACTCAGAGTCCCAGAGAGACGGATCCCCAAAACACAGGGATGTGGGACCCAGTTCAGGTTAGTCTCCTAACTAGCTAGGGGGATATGGCTGTTCTTGCATAATTATCCACCTGCATGAAAAATCTTTCTGTCCTGCTTTGGACTAATTACTATTTCTAGACCAGTTCAATTTTAAATAATTGTTTTGATGCTTACGTAGTGGCAACATGGGAGGTAAGCAGCAAAGCTAAAAACTACCACAGGTCAGTTTGAAAATGTGAATGACAATGAAGGATTAGATTTTTTTGTTTGGAAGTTGTATAGATACTTGTGGTTTGGAGGAACAGAAGATGGAATACCAGAAAGACTTTTGGGATCTATAAAAATGTATTCACTATCCAAACAACTTCAGAGTCATGGTTTGTATGAATTTTAGCCTTAAGTACTTTGGTTTTGGGTGATGAAGATGATGAGTAACGGCACACTTCTCTTGGAATTATCACCTTTCTCTTTCTTCTATAGTCGTCTTTTTTTCCCACCTTCCTCAAGACACCCTGTGGCCTCTTTTGTTCCTCTGTCTATCTCCAGATTTTTTTTTTTTTAATTTTTTTTACTTTCTAGAGTTTTGAAGGCCTCAGGTTAAAAAGGATGAAGAAGGCAGATCTGAAATGCTCAAGAGAGTTTACATCCTGTAAAAACAGAAGTGAAAGTCAAATGGGAAAAAAATTATGGAAAAGCACAATGCATAGGACCTAAAGGTTTAAAGAAGGCTTGAAAAGAGACCTTCAAAAACAAATTTTCCCTTTGAGAAATATTCCATCAAATGTTCTTTCAGCTTCTTTTATCTCCTATGTCCTCAGTGATTTATGTTTTAAGACTGAAATACTCCCTTGAGCATAAGTAAGCTCTGAAATGAATTGGGAACTAACTAGAGATGCAGAATTCTACTTCGTACCCTAGATACTCTGATTCCGCGCCCCCCCCCCCCCCCCCCAACTGGGCTAGATATCTTAGATTTTTCTAGTTCAGGGATACAGGTAATTCTGGAGTAATGGGTAACAGCTTTTATTTTCCATGATAGAGTTAATCCCTTGCACATGTTTTGGTGCTTTTAGGCTTTTCTCAGTATCAAGTCACACAATTTGCTTCATGTTTTATAAAACCTATAGCATAAGATGCAAGAGTGCATCAAGATAATGACAGTATAATAATGTCAAAATAGCTAAGGCATTTTGGAGGAGAAGCTGCTAGAAATGACAATGACAACCTGTAAAATGATGAATTAAAGTTACAGGAATATAAGATATATTGACTAAACATAAGCGTATTTACAGTGGTATGAGATAGACTGGTCAGGTGCAAATTCTGGGCTGCTTTACGTTTCATATGATCCCACTAGGCCAGATTCTGACCTGGATCAGATAAATATCAAATCAGAGTAAATAGGTAGAAATGAACCAGTTTAGAGCCATTGAAAGAGAGAGAAAAATCAAAGATGTTGATGTCACTGTAGCTGCATCTGATACAACTCATTTCAGACTAAATAGAACATTAATTACCTTCGTGCTTCTCTCTATTATATGGAATGCTCTAGTTATGCGTTTGAGCATCACCAGGTATGTTTCAATGCAGAAATTTATTTGGAAAAGGGCTCACTGAGGATTCTGTGCTAAATTATCTGACAAAAAATAATTTAAAATGAATCAGTGTCTCATATGCATTACTGCCTTGCTGAACCTGTTACTGTATTTGGTGGGGTTTGAACAAAGACTGCATTTATAGAGGTAATCTTGTTTAATAGCAGTATTAAAACACTGAAAAAGGACTGCTGCCGGTGGATAGGCTAATGGAGGCTAATGGCGTGAGAAGACAAGTGGGCACTCAGTATCTTTTAATTATAGGAGTAGGGATGCTCTACCTGTGTTTAGTCTGAGAACTGGATCTGTGAGTTTCTGGACCTTGCCAAATGTTCTCAGTATTTTTGTGTTCACAGAAGTGATTTATGATTACTTTTATTGCTGGTTGGATTATAGCTAATTTAAAGGCCCTGCGCATACATAGAAGTTTAGAATGGGGGATTTATTGTCTGGTATCCAAATAATGGCTGGACAGGCCTTAAATTCAGAGCTGGTCCTGCAAATAAACCCAGGTAAAATTTTATTAAAAAAAAAAAAAAGTACCATTCTAAAACCACAAGAAAATTTCTCCTATTTTCTTCTTTACTTAAGGAGACAGTGAAATTTTAGGATTTAGGCAGTGGTAAAAGGTTGTGATTGAAGAAATGCCAAGGAGATGAATGAATGATGCTGATAAATCCTGCTTTCTAGCTGTTGCATAGATGTTTCCTAAACCCAGCCTCATTTAATGGGGTAGGAAGTACTGGATCCCTCAGCATGTAGGAAATGGGAAATGACAGATATTTATTGGGTCAAACGCTTGATTTGCATTCAAATAGGGGTGAAAGAAACCCCATTGGTTTGACTGCCTGACTTACTGAAGCCTGGAGTTTTTATTTATGAAAGTTTCTAAAGCTCTCAACATTGCTCTCATCAATCTGAACAGACGGTGTGCGTTGGTGACGGCAGTACGCGGTGCTCTCCTTTCTGTTTCAGTGCAGGTAGGTCTGCAGGCGCCCGCACCCTCAGCTGCGCTGCTGCGGGGTGCCTGGGCAGGCGGGGTGCCGCAGACCCCTCTGGCAGCACAGCTCACCACATCAGTGGTCTCAGTGGTACCATCAAGATATTCTGTCAGCTGTATGTGCAAGTAGAAATTCTGGGTGGAAAACAGAACACAATAGGATCTCTTCGCAGATTTCTTTTTTCTTTGAAGTAGCTCACATTCTCATGTTACATTTGAATTCCTGCTAACAGTTTTTTCAGAATTTCTTCACCAAAATAATGTATATGTACCTTATTTTAATATTTCCAGAAGGAGACCTTACTGTACAAGGCACTCGGAGGAGATGGGCAGGCAAATTGCCCTGGTGTGTAAACGAAACCTTCAAGCCAGTAGATGTCTTTTGTTCTAGGGAGGGAGTCATTTTCCCACCCCTTTAAGCACACCAGCCCTGAGGCTGACATATCCTTAGTTCTGGCAGTGAAGATCAGCTCTGTAGATTAAACAAAGAATCCCTGAAAGTCATGTACCCAGACAATTCTCCCACTATTACCTTAAAGTGTTACAGTTTAAAGCCATGTAGTTCAGGAAGGTAGAATCGAAATGCTTTTCTGTAATATTACACTGATTCTCCACGCTACATCTTGATGAACTTCAACCATTTTTTCCCCTCAAGTGATCACTGATTAATCTAAAAACTGTGAAATTAAGTTGTTTGAACAAGGAATTAAAAATTTCCAGCAATTAAAAACAAAGAAACAAACCAAAACAGCCACCAGCATTAGAAAGTGATTAAACATGACAACAACTGAGATGCTGAAATTAGTTGTCCTCGTTCCAAAGGGTTCGTAACTACTATGATGGTTTTGAAGCTATTAAATGATAGTTAAGCTCTGTTATTATTTGTAAAGCAGCTACTTTTGTATCCCAGGCCCACTGAGTGCATGTCTTGCACAGCAGGAGACTGGAAGATAGCAAGCCTAATCATTGTCATTTTACTGTACAAGAGGCAATTTTAGAAAATGATTCCTTAAATTATAAGATCCAAACAAAGACGAGGCTCTGCAGCTGGGAACTTTGTTCTTTTCTGTCATTGAAAAGTATCTTTCTTTTAGATTCCGTGAACTTAGGGCGGTTTCACTACTACTAGTCTAAATACAGTAAAGGAAATTTAAAATGTTGGATATTTAATAATCTTTCTACTAGTTAATATAAGTATAAGGCTGTGATGCACTAGGCTAGCTTTGAGTTGTCTGTAGAAAGGGCACTGTGCAAATGATGAGCCTGATTCTCTCCTGAATTGCTCTGGCTTGGCTCCAGTATAATTGTGCTGCAATCGATAACATGACACTGCTGTAAATTTAAAATAATGTAGAAGAGAATCAGATGTGATGAATCTAACATTCTGGATGAGAGTTTGCTGATAGCTTATATACTTCTAGTAGTCTAGACTTTAATCATTACCCCTGGTTATGCAGATGAAATCTGTTTTACTTCTGCTCCATACCGTTTGGAAGGTTTTAGTGTACTGCATGCAGTTTGGAAGCTTTTAGCATGCTACCCACCACAACCTCCTCATCCTCCTATTCAGTGTTTTGCAGCATGTGCTCTTATAAAGAATATATTCAATTTTTGTGTGTTTTGCTCCAGTCCCATTACCTTACATTTTTTTTCCTATATGAATTGCATAAACTATTCATTAAGCTCCTAGTTCATTCAGAAAATTTTAAATATTTTGTTACTTTCCTTTGTACCGACTTAACTTTCACCCTTAGCAAAATGTCACCTCTGGCTGATGTATTGCTTTTTCTAGCTTACAAAAAATGCGTTCAAAATACGTGCTAGTTCCGAGGTCCCGATGTTTCCCATTCTGTTGGCATTTTTCCCTCTCTGCAGTGGATGTAAATACATTATTCATTTTTATGTGATCGCATTTTACACCCACATTGCACAGATGCAGATTACTAATGCAAGGTGCAAGGCAGAAAGAATTAGGCCTACAATACACTGGGGGTCTCATGACAGACAGGAGTTGATGAAGTCTGGATTCTACCACGTCTCGTTAATTCACTTTGCACAGGGCATTCCTTTCAAATACTCTTGGTGCGGGAGAGATCTGTCTTATTCACAGAGGCAGCATCTCTCACTGTCAGCTAGTGAAACCGAAATGAAATCCAAGGAGTCACGTGAGGAACGCAGACAAATAATTTAGCTTGCTATTAAACATCAAGATTTTGCCTTTTCTTCCATCCTGACTTCCACTCGGTCATCAACGTTCTCTTAAAGTGATCACTGCTGCTATTGCCAGTAGGTGTGTGTGAAACTGCTTGTTGTCATTAGATCACCGTTATGTATGCTGTATCACCGAGGATTTATATACCCAGCAGGTGACAGGTTTGAGAAAAGACTGCATGCAGAACCCTGCAGCCGGGCACAAGGAAGAGTCTGACAGAGAAGCAGGAAGCATCAAACAACTGCTAGAGTTGCTAGAGGGGAAAGTTTAATGACAAGTTACTGTGACATTTATGACCAGATTGATTATGAAGACTGAATAAATCTATGGTATATTTCAAGAGTGTTACTGTATGACCATCTGATATAGGGGTTGCCATGGTAAGTACAGATTTTCTATTAACCAGGAAGGTGAATAGTCTCATAAAACCCGTGAAACTTGTTAGTGAATAAATTGCATATGAGAAGCACCTCTGTTGACCCCTATGGAAATTTAATATCTTCAAACAATGCTGTAAAGTCTTTTCCTTGGTTATTTTTAAAAAACAATCTGTGGTACTGTCAAATCAAAATGTACCATTTCTGGTATTCCCCGTGTCTTGGATGACAACTTAGACAGATTGGAACATCATCACTGAGCTAAAAATACTAGTGTGGAGGCAGCAGGGTAGGAAAGTAAGTTACCGAATATTGTTAAATAGGACTTGCTCTACAGCTTCGATACTTGATAAGGTTAAGATCTTCAGCATTACAAATGGAGAATTAAAAAAAAAATACATATGGATTGTTTATTACTTGTTTCTATAACTTGTGAGAAATATTTAAGGAGACCAGTAAAAACAGGGACAAGCATTATTGTTAATGCAACTTGAAGAAACTGAGCAAAGAAAAGCTCATCAAGCATTAAACAGCAGCTCGTGCACGTTTCATTCCCTCCCTCCCTGCGCTGTATGTACATAGGAAAGAGTTCCCCTCGCTTATGTATTGTAACCTCACAGATCAATGCAAGGGTAGAAGGGAGGGTAAAGCTATGTGGTGTCTTGCTTAGGCCCAGACGTGCAGCCGCATACGACTCGATGTGATGTGCTGGTTGAAGCAGGATGGTGGGAACATTGCTGTGCTGTTGCCATCTTCTGTATACTGTAGTACTGCTTTCTTCTACAGCAATTTTGGTTTGCAGTAGAACCATACATTTATTACTAAAAACTATGGTTTTATAGTTTCTCACAGGGTATAAATTGGTCAGTAATTAATGGTCTTGAGAAAGTCCAATGGAATACAGAAAATGCATTGGTCTTTCACTGGGCAATAGTCTTGGTTGGTGGCAAGAATTTCTGCAAAGTGTCAGGTCAGATGCTGACAGTCTAGAAGGCACTGTGTTGCAGTTGTGGATGCATGAGTTGATTTGACAGTGTATGAGAGTAAAGGAAGGCAAAATCATCAGTTGTGTCCCTCTGTTCCTCTTCTTCACTCGTACCAGAGGATGTCTGCTTTGACTTCTCTTTCCCCATCTCTGATACTGGCAGCTCTGTCTCACCGGCCACTCAGCGTGTTGCAAGTGCAATTGCTCAAGCAGAATAATAACTGCTCAGAGACAGCACTGTGTAGTAATGACCATGTAGCATTCAGTGAGGTCTGACTGTCCAGCAGCATGAATCCAAAGAACTGGAGTCACAGCTTTCTCTTATCTACAGCAGGTAATTTCTTATTCACTACATCAGGTTTATTTCTCTTAGCAATCATCTTCAGTCCCATACATTCTTATTACCTATTTATTTTATCCATATGTTAAATGCCTGCTCTAATAATTAGCATTGCTGTGTATTCAGTTCATACTACATCTTTTTAAATGCTGTATGTTCATATTTCCTAGTCCGCATATCTTCCTCCAAGCAATACCACAGGTGTTTCGTTTAGACCTCTGTTAGTCCTTTGAACTACAGAGACTCACCTTGTTAGCCTGCCGTCTCACTTCTTATCAGTCACACTCGCTTCTCATTACTCCAGTTGCACAGCTACCATAATTAGATTTTATATTTTTAGGCATTCATAACACTGCTTTAGTGTACGCTGTGCTATCAGAAACATTTTAGACAAGCCGTAAGACCAAACTAATTAAAATGTTCCACAGAGACTTTTTAAAGGAGAGTTATTGTTACTGCTAAATTGGTAAATTCATGCAGACGCAGATGTTAAGGCCAGAGAAGGCTGATAGGACAGGTTAGTCAGATCTCCTGCGTACTGGAGGTCGCAGGATCTCACCCTGCAATATTTGCTTTCAGTCCATTATGTCTGATGTCTTTTAGAAGTAGATAAGCCAGGTTTGGCTTTAAAGAGTTGGTTTTTTCCCCTCCCTGATATAAGCTTCCCTTTTCACTCCTGGAAGATCTTCCCCCTCGCCGAAGGCTATACAGAGATCTTGAGCTTCTAACTTTGTTCATCAGTACAAGTTAATCCAAAGACTCCTCAGAAAGTGCAAATAGGGTCACCCACAGTATTCACAGATTGCATTTTCTAATCATTATGGGTTTGGTTAAATGTTTGTAAGTATTATTTTAATCTGCATTTGCACAGCTTAGGTTCTACTACCTATCTTTCATTGCATTCTCTATTACTAGCAGTCTCCTGCTAGGGAGTTTCTTACCAGAGGTATAACCTCTGCCTTTATTTCCTTTCCTTAGCAGTTGCATTTTCCTCCTCCTGTGAGTGGCTGTTGTCTTGTTCCTCTTCTCCAAAGAGAGAAAGGTCTTAGTAAATGATGGGCTGAGGCTGTCTTCACTCTGTATAGAAGATATCTATAGATAGATTGCATACAGTACGGTCCTTTGTGACAGTAAGGGAAACGGGTCTGGAAGGCACCCTGCGAGGCTGTGCACGCCTGGAAGATATTTATAGAATTATTACTGCTTCTGGGTTAAAATGTGGCTCTGGGCAGGAGCATTTGCCACATACTCAGCAGTATCTTTTGAGATGTAGCTTATCTTGTTGTATTGTCTCTGTATGGAATGGGTGATTTTTAGAGGAGAGCAATTTTGTACACAGGAAGTTTTAAGATTACTTTATTTATTGAAATATTTTCTGTCTCTGTGTTGAATGTGATCTGTGCTATTGAATTTCATTGGCTCCTAAAATAACAAGCACAGATGTATTTGTATTTATTTTGTAACTTACGTAGTTTGTATTTATAACTATATATTTTGTAAACATTTCATCTGAAAGGAGAAAAATGACCTTGTGTTGTGGTAGGATGCTCATTTCCCTGGAAACCCAACTTCTAACATGAAGCTTACTTGGAAATTAGTTACAACAGGTGTAAGCACTCTCATTCCTTCCCTCTCATTTATTTAGTCTCTGCTCGCACTATCAATGGTTGCTTTGGGGAAACGAACAACAGTGTATTCGACCAACATGAGCATATTCTTCTGTCATTCATTTATTTTAGAGTTAGCAAAAAAGTTAAAGGTATACTTTACAAGAAGAACTCAATTACTGAAATCCCTAAAGGGAGTAAGTAGCAGTAAATATGGGACAAGGGTATGATAATATTTTAAAGTAATAACTGCAGTGCAAATTTACATAAATAACTACTGTTCTTTCAGAATCCAAAACAGTATATTTCCCTTCTCCTTCCTCTCAAATTGAGTGCTTGCGGTTGGATTTCCATAACTATCGACTGTGGTTTGGGTAGCATAAGTGTTGACTTCCGATTTGGAGATAACTCTTTGAAACCTTTATCATTTGTATTGTATCATGTTTTGGCAATCGAATTTTCAAGACCATCTATATAAGCGAGTTAGAAGCCACAGATTCACTAAGGGTCATTGGTTATGTTCTTTTTAGTGGAACAGGAAATCCAGACTCAAGGGTTTTGGGACATCACATCTTGATATATGCAAATATATACACGACCTGCAGTATTGTTTTCACATGGTGAAGTATCCTCACTCTGTATCCTTGAGCACACACAAAGAAAGTTTTCACAAAGAGTATTTTTTGTAATGGGTTTTTATAAGCAGGATTTTGTCTGCAGGCATTTTTCTAGAAACAGAGGTTTCTTTGTCAGCTGATGCTCCTCATGCTGAATCCTTCACTTGTGCCTCATGCACCTCTGGAAAAACAGAGAGGTGGACTGTAGCCAAGTCTGTAGACGCACCAGAGGAGTCTCTTCTTTTATGCCCCATAAAGAGATTGATGTTGTGCTTACTGTAGAAACACACAGATTGTTAGCAGAGAAACAGGTGGGTCATACAGCAGTGTGTGAAGAGCACTCCCAAGGGTTCCCACTGACCGTGCTCTTCCCGTATTTTCATGAGGTAGCATTTAGAGAACCCCTGAGTCTATCTCTGTGGCTTTTATATGCTTAAAGCAGTAAATAAATTCATGCAGCTTTTTGTTGGCCACTTAATGGGCTGAAGTACTCCATCCACGCACCGTCCTCCCAGGAGCTGTCGACAGAGCAGATGGATGAGACAGCACCGTCTGTCAGCTTGGAGACTATCCCACACAAGATCAAGACAGGTAAATGCCCTGCTCCTGCTGCAGATTGAACACTTTGAAGAGGATTTACAAATGGCAAAACAACACTTATTTGACTCAATACCTCAAATGCAAAGCACAGGCAGTGACAGAGAAGTAGGCTGGAGGAACTGAGACAGTCTGCCTTGACAAAGCAGACCTCTAGCCCCATCAGCAGAAGGGAAGAACAAGCAGATGTCATTTGAAAACTGTCGGAGCTGGTGTCTACCTTTCACTTAGGTGGAGCGACACAAGGGACCAAACATGTCCATCTTTCTCTTAGAAACTGGTGACATGCAAGCCTTTTGCGTTAGCGTTTTCCTTGGAAAAAAAAAAAAACCATGTTGGGGAAGGTTTACAGAACTCTGGCTCATGAAGCTGGTCTACAGTCAGGAGAGGCTTGTTCAAACCTAACCATGAAATATTTACAAACGCGGGCATGTTTAGAAACCAAGAGAAATGAAAGCAAGTGACATCCTTGTTTCGGAATTTGAGTACAAAAGGTTTTTTTCTCCCTAAAGATAGGAAGTTTGAGGGAAAGGATGCTCCTCTAGGTAACAAGTTAGGCAACTTGGTCAAAAATCACTCAGAGAAGAATGATTAAGGAAAATTTATCTTTTCAGACTGCCTTTTGCTTCTCTTATTGAGCAATGGGAATATTTATTTCATGATCCTCTATTTGTTCTGTATATTGTCACTGTGGACTCTTATAATTCAGCCTGTTTGTCCTGTAGTTTTAAATTGAGAAAAGACCCTGTGTACTGCAGTGCTAAGTAGTATTTTGTGTTCAGACGGGGCTAACCACATCCTGTGCACATGTTCTGGGCTCTCAAACAAGTTGCATTTGCTCCTTTCTCTCGTTGTCCTCTCTTCATATAAAGCGAAGGTGCCTTTTCCTACAAACGGATAGTTTGCTTTGTCTAGCAAAAGTAAGAGCATCCATTGTTATTTCTGCCTTAACAGCTCAGCAGAGGTTTCAGTCTATTTAAAGATTCTTGTAATGATTTCAGTGGTTTTTATGTGTATACAGGGGGGATTTATTGATGTATGAAAGGCAATATTAAGTGTCAAAGACAAGAAGTAAGAAATATGCCCATGTATGTGGGCTTTCTGTATAAACCCTACAACTCCTAATCAATTGTTAATCATGTTGATTTTTTTGTTTCTTTCCTGCCCTAAGAAGTATTTCTAAGAGGCTTTACAGCGTTACTGAATCCAGCTGTGTCTTCTACACTCTTTGTCCAGAGCCTGGTGATGACAGGAGTATCATTGTCAATGCCACAAGAGTTTGGGTCAGGGTCTGTGTGCTGGTTCTGGTTCTTCATTTGAATTCCTCTCAAGTGTCTTCTGTTTTTTACAGGCTTTTCTCCCTGTATCAGCTGTCAGTTCTTCATTTATACTGAGACCTTTGCCTTTTCTAAAGCATTTGTCTCTAAAAATATGCTGCTTCCTGAAGCTTCATAGTCCCAAGTCCTCACTGGGGACCAGCCTCCGTCCTGCTGGGACAAGAGCGAGCAGGTGGCATTCATCCTAGAGGAGATGTGATCTAGTACAAGCAGGAAAAATACAGTAAAAAGACAAATTAGGGTAGTATAAAGAAGCAATACAGTAATTATGGCCACCTTGATTATCAGCATAGCGTAATAGGACAAAGTGTCTTTTGGTAGCCTTTTTGTTTCTCTCTGAAGCACTGGTCCAGCAGTTTGCTGCTATATGATGTATCTTGCTTAGCTCACAGGAAAGGAGGAGGTGTTATCACAACATGGCTTCTAGAAAGCTGTAATTTGGGTGTCAAATTAGAAAACGGAGTTGTAGCTGATATGTTCAGGACAATTAAGAGATGTGGCTCTTCATTTACATCCTTGCTGCACCGCTAGACAAACCCTCAGGAAAAACAATTCTGCATTTCCATCTCTGAATTTTGAAGGAGAAGATGGGAATGAAATCTGTTATCCTTCTGAGAAGAATGTTTCTCATTCTGTAGAAGTGCAGTCATCCTTTCTGATGCCAGGAAAAATTATTGGTCAACTGTAAATAAACCTTAACAAGAAATATCCTTTGAGGGGTTAAGAGGAAATAGAGAGCTCAAAGTGTCTGGGATGAACCCATGCTTTTCTCTTCAAGCAGATTAAAATCACTGAAAGAGCAATCCTCTCTAACACAATGGTGTGTAAGCCTTTTAACCAATGAGGTGTTGTATTAATTTTTTCTTTCTTTTCTTATGCAGGGAAAACACAGTAGAAAAATCTTATGGCCAGCCCTGCCCTCTGACTCAATAAATCCTGTCTGAGATTAACTGGACTCAATAGGCTGTTCCCTACCCAATGCTCAGCATAAATCCAGACTGTCTGTCATGTTGCTTCTAGATTAAATAGGTGCAGGCTGCAGCACACTTTACAGTCCTTAGGTTGTTCAGAATTGGGACCTGCTCATTTCAACACCTTTCTGGTTCACATACAGAATTTGTCCCCCCAAAAATAAGGTACAGCAAAGACTGATGCAGTATTGGATCTTGCACTGGGTCAGTGATAGCTGTGGTGCCCGTTCAGACTCTCCAGCCTGGAGGTGCTTGCTCCCAAGGCCACCAGTCCGTACCTAAGTTTAGAGGCTATTATTTTTAATACAGCACAACACTCCTATTGAAATGTCGTGGGAAATAAACAAGAAATTAGAATAATTCAATGTTACCCTTCCCCATTTCCAACATATTAAATGCAGACTGAGGTCCCAGCATTGAATCAACATATTAGTCAGGGATTTCCAAGGCTGCATCAGCCCAGGCTTAATAAACAGTGTTATCAAAGTAACAATTCTCCTTCCTTTTCTCAAAGCAGTTAATTGTATTCACTGTCAGAGCAGTTAAGGACATATCTATTTATCTTACTAAGGGGCCTGTCACAGCTATCATTCAGTAGTTGCTGAAAATCTTTGAAAAACAGTACCTATGTAACAGGCATATACATTTAACAGTTTACTAAGACTCCCCTTTAAAAGTGTTGACCTATGTTTGGTCTCATTTCTGGCAGACATTTTTTGGAGTGCGACCTCATGCAGAAAATCTTTTCATGGGTTCACTCTGTTCTAGGTCAATAGTGCTATGAAAACCCTTCTTAGGTCCAAACCATTTATAATATATCCAATATGTGTAAATTCTATAGATGGAAAATACCTTATTTCCATAGTATTTTCTGAATACAGACTGAAAATTCACTTAGAGCATTAACTAAGCTAGAACACTTACATACAAAAGATATACTTCCTTCTCAGCATTACAAGAAAGCAATTAGTTAACACTGGAGGCAATGGCTTTTGCTAATCAAAAGAACTGAGCTTAACTTGTGTCTGCTTAAGCAATTCTGTTATGGAAGAAACAGAAAAACCAGTCATGTTACTGGACTATCAATTAAAATGAAAACATGCAACACAATTCTGTTAAAAGCAATAATTTTCCATTCATAGTGCAAATGTGTTTGGAAAATGACATGGCTGCTACTCAGTCTTCAAATGATGTATTACATGAATGACTTTTTACAATTCAACCTTGCAATTTTATGTCTGTCGATATTTTAATATTTTTTTTATTTAAAGGCTTATAGATCATTGATATTATATTTTCACCACAGTTTTTCATTTTGATCTTGCTATTGACAGTGTCTTCCACCTTGGCTTCATCATCACATATTCTTTGTCTTCCATAAGCAAGACCTGGTGAACTTTAAATAGAGCCCTTAGGGAGAAAAAGTCTTTTTCTGTTATCACTGGATTTGACTGAATGAATCTTCTCCTTTTTTCTCCCCCCCTCCCCCCTTTTTTTTCTCTTTATTGCAGTGAGTTTATAGGACATAATGGAAGTCCAAATTAACTTAATATTTGTAATATTTTAAAATATAGTTAGCATTTTTCATGTTGCAGACAACAGGCACCACAGCTTGTCTTGATAGATGTATTTCCAACCATAAGAGCTCTGATTTAATCTTTACATGAAACATCCCTACACAGGGCTTTTTATTATTCATTTATACACTAGTATTAAAGAAGTCACTGTCCCGGAACTTAGTGAGATCTGAACTGAATTCTTGACTTTGCCACAGATTTCATGTTTGTTCATGTGAAGTTGCTAAATTTACATAGCTGAGATGAGCCCTTTGGTGGAGAATAGTGTCCTGTTTTCCACTCAGCCTTTTCTCCCTAGTCTTGACTGTAAACTGCGAGCACCAGGGATTGTCTCATTTGCAGTATGTAGTTCTTACTTGGGATCAGTTTCTTGTTTCTGACGCACAAATGTAATATTTATTACTGTAGAGTTATTTCTATAAAACAGTCAAAACCCCAAACCAGAGATTACATGTTTAATCTCCCTGGAGTCTTCTGGTAGGAGCATTTGTCTCCTGTTGAATGCAGAGATCTCCATAGTTTGGCATATATGCTTTAAAGACAGTTGAGTATTCTACATGGTACCAACCATTATATAGATAGAGTAGTAAAAATATGGCATTGAATGATCCACCTAGTCTTGGGGCAAAGGGATGAACTGAAAGAACTCTTGTGGTCCTTTCCTGTCCTATGCCTATCTGTGTCTAAACTAACCTGTCATAGTCTTTTCTAGCGTTCTTCATAAAAAGACGAAGATGTAGCATCTGGAAACTTCTAACTTATTTTCCCATAGTCTTCACACTGAGACTGTATAATCTAATGTTTTGCCTAAGATGTGATGCCTGCTTCCCAGATTATCAAAATGTCAATGGAATATTTTTCATTCTGTTTTCTCTTTCTAATCAAGTTCCCTATCTCCCTGCTGCCCTCCCACCCCCCACTACCTTTTTTGTTCAGCTCCCTCTCAAAAGTACAAAAGGAACTGGCCAGCTTTCTTCCTGCTGTGAATGACAAAAACTCAAGATAGTGTTAAACTGACATGGACTGTGCTGCTTTGCCAATCTCTGAAATGTCATTGCCTGGGCAGCCTGCTGGGCTCAGCTCAGAGCCATGGTATCAGGACTGCTAATAAAAAAAAAAGAATAAAGGTTAATGAAGGAATAAGGGTTTTTTTATTATCCAAAATAAAGTTGCCTGCTTTTTATCTGTAAGGTTTATTCAAGGCATAAGGTTTTGATTTTTAATTCTTTATTTTTCCCCTTTGCAGTGTTTTGTATTTAGATTGTAGGCTAAATCACAGTGGATGCACAGGACCCACTCTAGTATCTTGCTTTCAACCTGGTCTACTTGTTTTCTCTAGCAGTCCTTGAAGTAGGAGAGTACTAATGGATATAAGTGAGTTATCCTCATTTGACCCTGCATGATTGCAAGGCAGAAAGTGATCTCTCTTATAGCTACAGACGTCCCTGTTTCAAGAAGCAAAAAGCTAAGCTCTGTTGGTGGAGCTGCTCTTGCCCCTCCCGGTGTCAAGTGTTGCGAAAGACACAGACGTTCCTGTGCGCTGGCTCTGGGTCGCCGTGTGCTGTTTGGTGGCGTGGGGGTCTAGTCATAGCAGTGTTACTTCTCTATTGATTGGTTTATGTAGGGTTTGGGGTTTTTTCACCTGTTGAGCTACAGCAGAAAGATGTGCTGCTGCAAAGAGTATGTGTGAAATACAGAGGTTCATTGGAAGAAGAAGATAAGGCGAAGACCATTAAACACACTTTTTTCTCTCTTGTTTATGTGTGCACCGTACCTATATTTCCGTTCTAATACACCTGGATGCTGCTCCCACCACCAGATCATCAGCGCAAAGACCTTCTGTTACTGATCCTCTCCTTTCCAACTCGCAAGGGCATGGCAAATCCTGGTGTTTATTTTCTCCCACACCGCTGCTAGGTCACATGCAATTCTTCCATACAAATAGATACTCTTTGTACAATACAACGTGATGCTCTGAGGTAGGACTGCAGCTAGTTCTTTTTTCTGGTTTTTGTCTCTGGTAGTTGCTCGGTCCTTCTGATCACAGGAAGCAGATCTACCCTTATGCTCCACCTTCTGTAGTTGCTTTTGTCACTGCAGTCACAGCTGGCTTGTCACCACCAAAAACGTGCATGCATCACGATTTTTGTGAGTCTTTGCGTATCGAGCCCATTAATCTGTTTTTTACAGTGACCTTACACTGTTAGGGGATTGCTGGCACACAACTGCATAATTTTCAACTGCAGTTGAGATGGAGACAATTAAGTGTCTATCCTTGGGTGAATTTTTATTTTAGAATTATGAAATATAATTTATTTTACAAAGGTAAGGATCTGTCTTACCTCCCATTCCACCTTCCTTTAGTAGCCCCCTGAAAAGCACACTGGGAGGCTGACAGAAAAATTTTCCACAGTAGCAAATAACAGGTTGAAGTCTGACAGCTAGAAAATGTTCTTAGCTGTAAGTCATACTTATAGTAGTGGAGAGGTCTGAAAAAACTCTACTTTTTTATTTGTTAAAAAGCTGGTCCCAACTTAGGTGATTACTATAGTGTTGTTACATCTCCCCCTTTTATTTTAAACTATTTTGGCAACTATTTTTTACTGTTTTTTTGAACAAGTGAAAAGAAGTAATAGCACAATGTAAACAGTTTTAATTTGTGTGAGACTAGGATAAAAATGTATAAACATATGAGCATATAAATATGTCAGTGCATGCAGAAACCAATCAGTGCATACATACACAGGTTTTTCTACAGGAATGCACTATATAGTGATCAAAAAGACCAGGCCTTGTTTGTCAATGATTATTAAACTGGAGGTCTCCAAAATTAAAAACAAGGGCTATCACAACTGGAACTAACTAAATGGTTCCTAGAATTTACTGTTCTCGGATGTTATCCTTTGTTACTTGAGAAATGACAGAAATTTACAGTTGTTGCTACCTGATTATAAAATGAGTGGGACGGTGGTGGGATGAAAGGAGGCTTTTTTTTTTTTAATCCTCCCTTGCCATCAGTACAACATTAACAACAGAGAAAGTAAATCTATTCTTTTAAAAAAGAAAAATTACACCTTACTTGAAGAATAGAGGGAGTTTGTTTGTTGTTGGTTTGTTTGGGTTTTTTTTTTTCCTCAAATTAAATTCTGTAAATTTACTTTGGTAAAATACCAAAGTAAAGCTCATACCCAGCGGTGAAAGGCATTATCCAGCTCTCAGTTAAGTCGCTGGAAATCCTCCCATTGTCAATCGCTGTGCATTGCACAGTGCTGAAGGCAGAATGCAAAATGAGAGGGAAAACGTAATCTAACTATTATATGTAGATACACCCAAGTGTTGTATAAAATGATTTTGTAGAGTGTTATATGATGTAGTAAAAATGAATGACAGTAAAATATAACTAGGATTACTAGATAGCAACACTCTAGAGATAAAATAGTTTAAAGCAGGGTAAAAGAAATAAAAACAGATACTATTAAGGAGAAAGTAGAATGTGACGGTGAGGAGGAAAAGACCATGCTAAGATGGATTTTTGGTTGAAAATAATTTAATGTAGAGCTTTATATTTTCACTTTAAAAAGGGCAATGTTTTAGAGCCTTCTTCAAAGAACTATGCTTTTGAGACTAACACAGAGGAACTTTGAAACAGAAGAGCAGAACTCCCTTGAAGGCAGGGAGCAAGAGCTCTAATTTGCTTTGGAGAAGCTGAAGGGACACAGTTTTTGCAGAGGTCTCCCCCCTTTCCTTAATTTTTCTAGAGATTTTTCACAGTCTACTCAGAAGGTGACAGTCCCCGGGGCATAATTTTCCAGCCCCCACTGTCAGCATGACTAGGTCAAATGTTGTCACTGCTTAGTGAAGGTAATTTGTCAAAGATGGGAGCACGGTTGCTCAGGGGTGCAGTGATAAGCGTGTACTGGTACCACATCCTGCATGCCAGATCAGGCATTTAATTGTTCTGGTTGTGCTTTTATAAACTCTTTACAGCCTGTTCAATAATTGTTCGTCTCATTTACATAAGCACTAGAAATTTACTTGGGCCAGTGTTATATCCTGATCACTGCTTCTTGGACTGATAAATTAAAGGCAGGAGAAAACATTCCCTTCTCCCTCTCTCAGAGACCCATCCATGAGGACATCAGTTTCTGCAAAGGCCGTTATGTTTTGTCTGACCTGAAAAAGGGGCATATACATGGCCCTGTGTCGCCTAGGGCAGGGTACAAGAGAATGAGGCTTACGGCTCAGAGCCGTGTTTCCTCTGATTTCCATGTTTTATTGAGGGATGGGATGAGATGGTAGTGAGAGAGGGGATCATGCCTCCTTATTTTTTGATCAGGCTTAAGGGACAAACTCATTTTTAGGCATATTTGTTTTATAGAGGTTCTGTTTACTTTATTAGATCTGTTTAGAAAAACAAAGAAGAAGAATGATGTTCCACTAATGTTCAGTGTCTCTAACTGTAATTAAATTTCTGGCAGTGAAGCACTGAGTTCGTACTAACAGTTAAAGAAAAAGTTTGCTATTTAAGCTGCCTGTTGTTCATGAACTTGACTGAATCTGCACTTAGAATAAGGGCCATCACAGAAGAAAAGACTTCTACTTAAGGGAAATAAGACTTGGTTTCTTTTAACAGTTATTTAGTTAGACACTTCTGGCCACATCCATCCCTGCTCTCATTCTAACCAGTGGTTTCAAAAGATGAGTGAATGAATATAGTCCTGTGTCTTTATGGACCGTAGTTAAAAAACACTGGTTTTCTTTATAGGGAGAGTGGCTTTTGAAGGTATTCATGAATTGCAACTTTTTTCCCTGGGTTGATCCGGAAAATCAGAGCCTGCATCCATTTGTGTCATCTTTGCTGGTCTTGCTTGAGTTTAATACTTTCCTCGTCAGCCTTTTTTGTCTATTTTAATATGAGTTGTCATTTTCTCTGTAGCAGCAAATACCCGGAACACCTATATTTGGTTGCAACTGTACCATCTGTGATCTTCATATGTGTGGGACATGTGGCTGGTAAATCGATGTGTAACACTTTTCTGTTCTGCTGTGGCTGCAGATGGGAATTCCTTTTTGATGAGCAGCTGATTTTCTCACGGTGCTGTAGAATCATAGTGCTGCAGGGAAGACTTGGTGTCCTCCAAACGTGAGGCCTAATATACGACCCTGACTCGAGGCAGCTTTTCTTAAGATTCCCCCCCCCCCCCCCATTTTAAAGAGAACTGAACAGCGCACATAAAATTATTTGGGAAGAATTTCCAAACATTTATCCCAGTTGCAGTTCAATATCTAGTACTTCACTGGCAATAAAACTTGAAAATGATGTTCCTAGAAGAGCTGGTGTATCTCTTTCTTTATGTGAGGCTAAAGGTCAAGAGCAAAATGGATTTTGTTGCACGTCATGCATGTAAGGCGGATAGATCTGAGCTGTTCCTAAGTGCGCAAAGGCTGGAACCAGAAGCGTGGGAAAATCCTGTGCACAGGCACTGGAACTGACTGTATGTGGGCCAGGTTGGGTATATATACTATCGCTTCACCTAGCATTTATCTCAAACTGGTTCTGCTTTTTTACATATCAGTCAGCACAAATTACTGCTCTTATGAATTTTGTTAATATATCACCGAAGAACGGGCCAGATCCTAGTACCATGTGGTAGAGTTGGAGCTGGGAATTGGGCTTTTTTAGGCAGGATTGGCAATAATTTTGGAAAATTTAGGTGAATCTTCACTTTCTGCTGCTTGTCAGGGGCATGGTTCACCTGCTGAGTGAATGCAGGTATATTTAACCTAACTTCTGTAGTGTTTTGCCTTATTGCCCTTGATTGTAATATCAAAACTGGATAATGAACTTGGTGAACTTTTTGCTATGTAGATATTACTGAGATCTATGTGGGTAAAAGCAAGGAAAACATAAGGAATTTTGAAAGACTCAAAGGAAGTATTCCAAATGTTCCCAAAATCTATTAAAAAAAAACCAAAACACCCAAATAATTATTAGCAAAGGGAGGATTGTGGAAAACAAACTCTACAATAGACTCCTGAATATTTAGGGATTCTTTGGAATGGGTGTATTAGCTCAGAATCCTTTAACTGAATTCATATTGGAAGACCATATTATGCACTGGAGAGAAAAATTAACTAAGACCCAGTCGGGATTAGCATGTTGATTTTCAAATATCTAATTACCAAGACAAAAATTTGCAGTTGATAGAGCAACAGAAAATAAAAGCAGATTCCAGAAGCAAGATAGAAATCAATGGTCTTCCTCCTGGAAAATACCTGGTACTAAACTGCAGATTTATGGTGCTCATTGAGTTCAAAAGCACAGGATGGATCCCTTCAGGTACCAGTGGATATCTGTAGAAAAAGACACCTCCTTACCATCCACTGAGAGGAATGTGAAGAGAGCTGGACTCAGATCACAGCCTGTATAATCAGCACCTTCAAAATAAGAATCATTATGGATACTTCAATAATGCTATAGAATGAACATCCGTCATATTGAATATACACGTTCTTGGGCAGAGCAGGGAACCTGTGAAGCTGAAAAGTACAACTATCAGTCCAAAGATCCTAATTTTGCATTTTAAAAGTGCCAGTTAATTTTCAAGGGGTCTGTGGAATTTGACATACGGTTTTATTGGGTTAGCACAATTATCCTGAAACTGCTTATGGACATCGCTGACAAATACGGCTCTTGGGAGTGTGATTGTGAGAAGACATTCAATGTTTCTGAAGTGTCTTCTTTAGTAGTACTTGAGCAATTGCCATTGTAGAGTAATAAGACATCATCTCCAGACTATCAAGAATTAGCCAAGTAATTATTTCTTGAGCTCTAGTTCTGTACAAATATTTAGGAGCTTTTGCAGTGCAGTCACATTTTAGATCGTAAGGAATATGCCATGATTGTAACTGCTCAGCAATGGGTGTATTTATGTGGGATTTTTCAGGCAGATGTTGGAGCACTTTGCCAGGCAGATGTGATGTTTATTCAGTTGAAGTGCCAAGCTGGCCAGGAGCCTTATGGCTGCAGCAGTACCGTTCTGAGCTCAAGATAATGTACTCTGCCTTTCCCCAGGCCTTATTAGCTTGGGCTCTGTGCCCTGCGAACTGTGGCTCTGCTCTGGAGCCGACTTGTGCCCAGCTGGCTGGGAGTGTGATGAGAGTGTACATCAAACACAACGTAGACTTATCCAGTAGACTTATCCAGTATCTCTTTCTCTCCCCAACAGCCTCATCCAAATCCTAGTGAAGTCAAAAGAGTGAATCTCATTTCCTTCATTAGTCTTTCAATCAGACCATGATAGAAGGCGGCATTTGCCCCAGTATGCTGCTGCAAGGCACTCACAAGACTGAGTCTAGGATGAGTTTATCCTTACTGTGTCACACTTTTCTGATGTTTTCTTCCTTGCTATAATTCTTGATCTTTTTCCTGTGATTACAGCAGCTGCAATTATCACCCCACTTTCACGAGTATTTCACTTGTGAATCACAAGTATTTCAAATCACAAGTATTTCACCCATGCCTATTTTTAGTCTGTTTTAACCTGCTTGCCTACCTATGGCTAATAAATTCTGAATGTGCAGCCAGTTTTTACCATATCTAACATGGGAGAGGTGATCTCAAAGTTATTAAGTTGCTAAAACTTTTAAGAAAATGGGCAGCCAAGGTAGAGGTGAGGAAGAGAAGATGTAAACTTAGTGTTCATCAGTGAAGGAATACTGGCAATATGAGCTCAGTTTCTTGTAATTAGAGCATCAACATGAAGATACTTATAGGAAAAAAAAAGAACTGATGAGGGTTTATTCAACCTGGAGTAATCAAAAAAGACAAATTCAAAAAAAAAAAGCAGACTTCATAATTTTTGCTTTGCCCAAGCCACTTTGTAAATTCTCAAGAGCTGGAGGCTGACTTTTACAGGACATTAACATGGAATAGGGTGCAATTTGGGCTTTTTCCTTATTTAATACATTTTCTGAAACATCTACATATTTCATCATGGAGATTCTTCTAGTAACTTTAGTAGCTATAGGGATAATGAAAAGTGTGTTAGGACAGTGAGCAGTCAAAAACAATTATAGTGTCCAAACTTCTAGAAGATTCACCTAATATTGTTCTATTCACCTTATTGTATGGCTGAAGCTGATGAGGGTTAACAATATGATTATTTTGCTTTAAGCATTTAATTTTGCAAATTTTATTACTAAGTAGTGTGTGTCCTGTGTAGTCTTGCTACTCACAAGACATAATTGATATCATCAATAAGCTGCTCTGAGCCTAACATTTAGGCAAAACTGGCATTTGTAAAATCCCTAGCAAAATCTACAATATCTCAGTGCACGCTTGGTCCGGCAGCACGCAGCTCCAGGAGGGCAAGGCTGCAGTTCATCACAACGACCCGTTGTGATTTCTATTTATCTCAGCCTACCTCAGGTATGAACTGGAAACCTGGAAGGGGTACCATGGCACTAACCATACGAGTCAACGAGTGCTCTGAATCAAGAGCCATGAGTACAGTATGACAAACTCTTGCCTGGAGTTAATGTTTATGGCTAGTTTTATAAGCTGCTGAAAAGCAGGACGTATTGCTACATCCTGAAATATAATGGTGTCGGTGACTGCTGGTATAATAAACTGCAGAGCCTCCTCCCAACCTTTTGGATTAAGTAATAAAAGAAAATGATTAAGAGGGCAATTCCATCATTTTTCTTTTGTTGAATAAAACACTTTTTTTCCTTCCTGACTCGCTAACAGAGACAGCCATGAAAATGAATGATTTGGCTTCACCCAAAATGATGGATAATCCTGCTAGAAGAGCATGACAATGATAGACAGACATCTTCTGAAGGAAAAGGTAATAGAAAAGACTGACACTTTGATAGGCACCATGATGAACAAGCCCTCAGGGGCCGTGAGTTAATAGGTTAATAGAACTGTTCTAGCTCTCTCAGCCCCTTCTATCTCTGTGTTCCTTTTACAGCTCCTTCAGCATCAAAAGAAATAATATTATGAACAGAGAACAGATACATTTTGTAATACAGCAATGTGCTTTTTTGTGTATTTCCTAACATTGTAGTGAAACACAGAATGAAACTACTTTCTTAAGTGAGATGTAGCAAAAGCCCACTCCGCTCAGCTCTTATTAGAGCCTTTACTTTTTCCTCTTCCATCTCTTAGACATTGCTTGCAAGTAATATAATGTCCTAAGGACATTGCACATGTTGAGTTTAATCACCTGTGAAATATATTGTGAGAGTCCTGCTGAAGTTGACGGTGGGCCACATTCTGAGGTTGACTAAACCAGAAGATAGCCCAAATAGTTTCACTGACATCAACAAAATATGTTGCTGATTTCTTGGTCAGCTGCTAACAGAGATATTCAATGTTATGAAAATAAGAAACTAAGACTTATCCAAATTATTTTTAACTGGTTATACCTTTTCTATTTTTTCTCATAATTTTTTTTTCCTTAAAAGCCTGTAGCATTTTTCCTGCTAACACAAAGTCACTGATGTATTGACGTGTATTTTATTATTTGTTGTATGCATTGGTGGTTTTCCTTATTAGTGGCTGTTAAGAGGTTATGATTTTGCAAGCCTCACCATCTTGGCCTAGCAATTAAGCTAACATATACTCTGCTAGTTTTTTTATGTCTTTTGTGTTATGAAGTGTTTTGATTTGAACTAACATTTTCTTACCCAGTTTTCAAAAACAACTGCAAGAGTAGGTTTTGATAGGAAAGGTTTAGTACAATGGGGTTGAACAATTTTATAGTAAAATTATTAATGTAAGTAAGTCAAACCAACATGAAAAATAATAACATAAATTAATGAATAATGAGGTAAATAAATAGACAGGAGATCTATAATGTCAGTAAACATGATTTACAACTAAAAAAAAAAGTAAGCTAATATATTTCAGATCAAAAGAACGTGAAGTCACAGTTGGCAAAGTCTCTCTGAGACTGTAATGAGAAGTCATAATGATATACGTGTTTGTGTTGTTAGTACTAAGAGGTAATGTATGGTTCACTATATAGGATAGCGGAGGACAGATCCCTGTCCCTGACATGCTGCATGAACTTAGACATACAAAATCCTTCTCTGCACTTATCTTTTCCCTTACTTATTTATTTTTAATGCTCCCAGACGCGGATTGTCAATATGTCTCTGCCTACACATGCCACATTTCTGAATAACCTTAAGAGGCATTAATAAGCTTGGGGTGTGTACTTGGTAAACACATGACAAATGTGTTTATTGATAGATTTCTAGTCTGGCTTCAGGATACAGTCAAGTTAATATAAAATATCAAGTTCGTATAGAAAAGAAGTATACTTGAACTTAATTAGTATAACTAAACTCTGTATTTGAATGGGAAAAAGTTTAAAAACTATTAGTTTTTATGTTGGCTTGCTTATTTAAGAAATTTTTTTCATTAAATCTATCTGTTGCTTTCTCTTCATGTACAAGAGTATTTCTGATCTTCAGCAGAACATAACAGGGGTGTTATGCTGCTATTTAAAAGAATTGCTTCCTGTGCTTTTGGAAGTTATTCAGGTTCCAGACAATGAGGATTAAGAACGCAGCAGATTATGAAGTTCAGTTTATTTCTTCTTAGAAGATATTGCATATTTTTTAAAATCTGTGATTCTTATGAATTAATCACTAGTTACTGTGCATGGTACCACACTTTACAGCCCCTGCTCCAGGGAGCTTACACACTACATCAAATAGCACACCATAAACAGAGAGTACAACAAAGTACCATACAGTTAAATTGACTGGAAGAAGGTAATCCAGAACTGAACCTCATGGGTATCGCACCTGCCTCATTTTCTGTCTAGCAATGAACTGGTTAATTCTGTCTTTCACTTGTAGAACCTAAAAATGCTCATGTCAAGGGGCTATGCAAACTTGTATTATATTAGCTAATGGGCTATTAAAAAGAATGGATATTTATCCTTCTGGAGCAAGCCACTACGTTGTTTTGTACCTTGGTTTTCCAATCTGTAAAATAAAAGGAATGATTCTGAGTTCCTTTGTAAAATGCCTAAAAGATACAGAGCAAGAGGGAGATGCTGCAATTCTGGAGTGTTAGCGTGGATGCACTGGTACATGGGTCACCGCTGTGGTACAAGGGAAATGAAGAAAAATCTGGTTGCAGCTCACTGGTTTTTCAGCATGTGCTGGCTGTATGGCAGCGACAGTCCTGGCAGGCCCATTGCAGTCCCTGTCTCACTGGCAAAAGAAAGAAAATGGAGGGGTTGAACCAGCTCTGTGATTTACTGCTGCCAGAAAATGTGGGGCTTAGCGGTACTTTTGGCTTTACACAGATATTCAGGGCTGTGGTGAATTATCCACATACGCTTCAAATGCAGACGTATTTGGAGCTTATGCTTTTTGGGCTATGTTTAGCTTAATAGGTTCATGACTGGGACTTGTAGCTATAAAGATAATTCAAATAATAATGAGTTGTGGATATCTGTGTTTTTACAGCATACTGGCATATACACAGCCCATTGATACTTGAAAACAAAAATGCTTTTGAGATAAAACCCACTACACCTTTAGTCCAGCGCGCTTCCCAGATCACAGGTTGTCCATTTCTTTCATTTGTAATATGCCCTCAATGCCAATTATCTTTGTAGTTTACTGTTCTTTCCTACAGAAAAAGGCAGTTGACATTAAGCTATATTCTAAAAGAACAGGCTGATCTGAATGTTAAATTAATACGTATGCATGCATGCACATATATCTCTATTTTAACTGCAAGGCAGATATTTCAAAGGTATCAGAGGATTTTGTCATTTACGTATGAAAATTAATTCATAAATCTTTTTTGTATTTACAGCAGTCCTGACAGAGTTTATCAAAAATGAGTTGCCTTACGGAACTATCAATGGATTAATAAAAAGAACCTGATCTAATATTCATGACACAGGAGACAAATGTAAACGGCCAGGCAACTTCATCTTTTTATTGTTAGAGAAATGTTGTTTTTTTCATAACTCTTCCTTGTAGATTTTGTTTTCTCATTTCATAACTGCTTTAACAAAAGAACTGTGCCATCAATTTTGCTGTATTGCATTATTCATGTGGAAGTATACACACCAAATTCAATGCACAAAGGAAAGAAATACAAAAGAACGTACTATATTATTATTCATATAAAAACAAGAAAGCTTTCAAAATCACACTGTCCTGTTATATTTATAATCCAATAATATTCTTCAACTGTGTAGTTCTTAATGTCCAAATGCATCTTGCTGCCCTGTTGCTCGCAGGAAATCTTAGTATCTAATTGTTTATCCTGATTACCTCTATCACTTGATTTTGCTCTGAGACTCAAGCAGCCGATAACTAATTTGGGGAAAGGATCTTTCTTACACTCAGGTCTGTGACCTGAGCTGCTAGTTGTAATGGAAGTTATTAGCTTATAGAGGAATATGCAAATAAAATAATAATTTTGTTAAAGGAGTGATTGTCCTCATGCTGGGCTCTCAAGATTCTTTTTGAAAGCCATTTCTGTGCTGATTGGCTTTAGGGTGGACTTGGAACGAAGCTTCCTCAGCTCAGCCCCAGAAGCACTCCTGTCTGAACCAAAGGCTCTGCTCAGCTTCCCGCCCTCATTTACCTGTCTGCCTGCTCCTTTCCTACTGGTGAAGCAGCGAGCAGTAGTGGACCCAAAGTATTTCTGAGAAACCTCGCGATCTCACCTAGCTGGGTGTTTGGAAGTTCATGGAAGTCTGTGTTTCACTACTGCATAATTGACATGGTGGTGCTTAATAACATTTCTGGGCCAGATTCTCATTTGGTGAAAAATGGCATGGATGCAAGGTAGGCAGCTTTACTCCCCATTGAGTTCCTGCCCCAGAGTGGACATCTGAGAGTCAGTATTGCTGTTAGACTGTGAGAGATGCAACATGAAGCTTTTCCAGTCATGACTAGCATGAAGTGGTCTGCTCAGGTAGTGTTATGTAATTAGTGTCCTCAATATTGCAGACATACCATTTACTTACTTTCTAATTTAGTACTATACTAAGGACAAATTACTTTCCAACAGAAAATGTCAATGGTTTCATAGCAACCAGAAGTACCTGAGAGCTTTCTTTTCATGTTAAATCCCATCATAAGAGCGTCAAGCCTGGTGCTTTCAACCTCATGTCGGTACTAGGGACTGACTGCTGCCTCCAAGCAGCCAAGCAGGTCTCCGAAATCTACTTCTGGTTGTGCGTGCTAGAACCAGAATTGGAGAGGCTGCTGAATTGTTCTGCCAAAAGTTGGGTGGCTTATTTTAATTAATTTCAACAGTTGCTTGTATAAGACAGAAGGCTGTTTTAAGTGGGTTTTATCATCAGATCTTTTCTTTTGTGTAACGGCTTGATTTCATGCTCAGAAACTGTGAAATGAGAAGTTACTGAAAAAAGTCAGTCAATATTAACTACCTTCCAACTGTGTTCTTACAGAAACCAAATGGTAACCAATACCACAGTCTGATCCAATACATATAATTTGAAACGGAAACAAAAACATCTAATTAATTCTTTTTATAGTTGTTGGGGGTATCGCACCCTATAAATGTCTCTTTTTGCCATAAACTGAGCAAAGACTATCATCTGCATCATTTTTAAACTAGGGGTTTCCTAGGGAAAAAGCAAGCCCCTGCATGATCAGCCTTAACTCAGGGCTGTGCAGTGGTGCGGAAGGCAGGGGAAAGCAGAAGAGGTGGGAACCCATTGCACTGCGAACCAGTGGTAGGTGATTCCTTTTGCTGTTACAGCACCTGGGAAGTACGATGATACAAGGTTATATTTGCCTCGGCTATTGCCTAAAGACAAACATTAATTGCCACTGGTTTCTCCGCCTTTACAGTTCAGAGCCATGGCCCTCCAACTGTTGAGTGCAGGTTACTCGGCATTGATAGGTCCACTGCTATGTGAGTGTGTATTTTATTCCCCAGAAATGTGAATGCACGCAGGAGAGCTCTTCCCTGAGCAAGTGCAGAAGCTCATCTCGGCACTTGAATGCTCTCTGTGGATGTGCAAACAAACAATGAAAGCACAGGAGCTTGCAGATACTTTGTATTGGTGTTTTTGAAATATATACTTTTTTTCTCAGTACTTAATGCAAATTAAACTGTTTAGTTCAGGTTATATTGACTGAATCCCTGCAAGCTGTCGTTATAGTGCTTAGGCAGCTTTGGGGGTCAATTTAATGAAGAAAAAAAGAAGAAATTAAGGGACTTGCTGACATACCCTACTTCTGGTTTTACTTCTTTTGTCAAAGGAGAGGCACGGTCTCAATACAAAAATCAGAATACAAAATAAGAAATTTGTCTTTGTTAGGCTTTGTATGTGGACAGAAATAAGCTTCAACTGATGTGGGATTTGGTAAAATTAAATATGCCCACTGGGGAAAGCTGTTATTGGATTTCATAAGAAAAGATTGATTTCAAAAAGCTCAGACTGTCATATGAACAATCACTAAAATCAGTATTTTTATACAGCAAAGGCATAAAAATTCCAATGACAAAGTGAGTCACAGTTTCTTTGTGGAAACAGGTTTCCAAAGCAGCCTAGAAGAATGAGAGAGTTGCCCTAGGGTTGGCATGGTGATGATCCTTTCTTTTACTGTACACCTGAACAAATGAACAAATTAAATTTACACATTACTTGACATTGCCAGAGCTTCTGTTGCCTTTTTAGCCATCTTTGTTCAGTATGGTTTTTTTCTGAACATGATTTTATTATCTTAAATGAAAGGGTATATTTCATACCATATCTATGCTATTGCTAAAACTTCCATTGCCTCACCTTCAGCTGCTCCCAGTTATTACCAGCTTATAAAAGATGCTTGGGCTACAGTCATGTAGACTCTGTGTATTTGGATGTGCAGAAAAAGATTTTCACCGGATAAAGCATCTCATAGCAGCAGACTGTGAGGTAATGTTGTTTGAACTTTGATTGTATTCTGAATACAGCCTGAGGTGATCCCTAATTCTTATGGTTTTGTTCTGTTGGTTTGTTTGTTTGTTTAATCTGAGTCAGATTTGGGGAGATGCTAGATTTGGCCCGGTTTGCTTTCACCTAAACAATTATATTATTGGCCGTGCTAGGAATAAAACCGAGCATTTAAGTCTTTGACTGGCAGCTGTGCTTAGCTACAAGTGCAGTTATAGGTTATAAAAACAGACTAAGGATCTTTTAAAACTATTTTATAAGTGACACGTTTGCATGTCACACATCACTTTATTTTTTATAACCTCAGAATTAAAATTGTGGACTGTGACTGGTAATCCATAAGAAATATATATCGATATTTAAGATTTCTAACAGAATTGAAGCATGAAAGTTGCAGAACTAAAGCTATTCTTGTAAGAATAATAAACCCATGGAAATCATAGAAACACA
This sequence comes from Theristicus caerulescens, assembly GCA_020745775.1. Classification (NCBI taxonomy): domain Eukaryota; kingdom Metazoa; phylum Chordata; class Aves; order Pelecaniformes; family Threskiornithidae; genus Theristicus; species Theristicus caerulescens. Next base: position 2,510,564 of record CM036565.1, on the reverse strand, counting down.
GATCATTGCACAGAGAGAGACCAATAGAACAAACCAATAAGCATAAAGATGCTCAAGGAAGAAGGTGATTATGAAAAGTAAAGGAAAACTTACGCTAGTATAAATTCATAAGAAGGAGAACAAGAGAATGTAAGTATGAAAATTAACTTGAATATTGGTACTTTTGCAGAAAAAAATCATTCCCTCAGGCTGTCGTCCATCTGGTGCCCAGTTTGTATCGTACAAACCAAGGTCATCTTAACAAACGTATAAGCATATTCATAGCTAACAAGATTTGTAACCTGCATTGGTTTTTGTGTTTATATGATGTTTATTTAATTGACTATATTCCATTAAAATTAAGCTGTGATTTTATAAGCTTCTGAATTCGTTCCACCTCTATGAATTCCCTACCTTTCCTCCCAGTAATTTTACATTTTAACCATTTATGGTGACTAGCAGGAGGAAAAGCTGAACAGTTCAATTTTTTTTAACTGGAATTAGTAAATGATTAATTGATTGTCAGTACTGTGGTCACCTTCAAAGTCTATCTTAGGCTGTTGGGGAACAGTACATTTATTTAGTCATGCATTCAATACTTGGGATATTAGAAAGATACCATCATTACCATAACAGCAAATGCAAACCCAAAGTTCCATCATTGCCGTAATAAGTTAAACTGAGTTGTCTTTTTCCTCCTCCCTTTCTAGATCTTTCCAAAATATGATTTGTTGGAAATCTATGCATGCTTTTTAGGTAAGAAGTCAATGCTTTTTTCCAGTGGTATGGAAAAAAATTGTAATGTGTGTGCTGCTTATACTGCTCACTCTGCCAGGTAGCCTATTGGGTTCTAAATCTGACCTATTATTTTTGCTTCCTTCAGTACATTTGCTTGCATTTAATGCCTCATCTCTTTTCCCTTATGATTTCAATGGCAAAATTTGCTCAGTTTTCATTATGGTAAAGATTACACTAAGGTTCTGGATAGAAACAGAATTTAAAGTAGTATGGTGATTTTAAAGTCTCTAACTGTTACAGATGAGTAGTAGAATATTGGGAATGTTCCTGCTATCTGTACTTCAGAAAAAAAAAAAAATGGGATATGTAGAAAATAGAGGTACAAGAAGGTTTTGGAGGGCAGAGAAAATGCATTCCAGTGGGAGATTTCTGTTGAGCTTATAAAAAAGAAAGTTAAACCTGTATAAACACCTTTCTGCAAAGAAAGTATGAAATACTACAGTGTTCTTTGATCTACCAGACAAACAAGTAGCAAGAACCAGTAGCTGGGAGCTAAAGCAAGGCAATTTCAAATTAGAAATAAAGCACATGCCGTTGTTTTTTTCTCTCTGTTTCACAGAGATGGTAATTAAACTTTGGAACAGGCTACACTGTAGTAGAAAACGGTAGACGTCATCTCTGGAGGCTTTCAGATACAGCCTATCTACTTTCTGAAAGTTATTTTTTGGCTGAACACAAGTTATGGGCGCTCAATATCAGAGATAATTGGATGGAATGTAAGTATCTGTGAAACAAAAACTCAGTGTAGATGAACTAATCTCTTCTCCTGGCCTTAAATGTATGAAAATATAGACTACATTACTGGAATGTGTTTGTTTCCTATACCTAATTGGTTTTCTTTCAGGGCTCAAAAAATTTTAGTCACTGCAGCTTGCATCACTAACCTTTAAGAATTCAAAACAATGTTCTTTACTGCTTGCTGAATTGTCACATACTATATGTCTCTAAATCCATCTGAATGTGCAATTTCCAATTCCTGATTAGCACCAGGAGCCCAGTCAAGGATGACAGAACAACATCCAATTTTGTTGATCTCTACTACAATTACAACAGTCAAAAGCTGCATAAATGCCATCCTACAGCTTAAATCTCTTGAGGAAAGACTGCTTGAAAACATACTATATCGCAGGGATTATTGATGGAAATAGGGTGATTGCCAGAAAATTTTAAAAAGAAAACCTTCCTAGGATGCATTACAGCACAAAAGTGTAATCCACAAAGAATGGACTGTCTTTAGTGTGAATCTCCATGGATGGGTTCCCCACAAAGCATTGGGAAGAAGGTGCCACCAGACAGTGGCAATAGCTCCACTCCTGGAGCCAGGTGCTTCCTTGATTCCAAGGACACTGTGCGTATTTTGATTTAAAGTTTCCGTGTTCTGCCTGAGCAAGTCAGAAATTGCACAGAGATTGTATTGGATGTATGACAACGAGAGTGTTCAGGAGAATTGGTGGGGTGGGGTTAAGCCATACACTAGCCATGTCCTAAATGCTCTATCAAGGAACTTAGAGGATTATTTTCTGAGAAGAGTATCAGCTACTGTTGCATTACTGATTTAATACAAAAATGTGTGCACCTACTCTGCACCAAGTGGCCAAGTCCACCACAAAACCATGTCCCTAAGCATCATGTTTACATGTTTTTTAAATACCTCCAGGTATGGTGACTCCACCACTTCCCTGGGCAGCCTGTTCCAGTACTTGATAACCCTTTCGGTGAAGAAATTTTTCTTAATATCCTAATATCCTCCCCTGGCACAACTTGAGGCCGTTTCCTCTTGTTCTGTCGCTTGTTACTTGGGAGAAGAGATCGACCTCTGCCTGGCTCCAGCCTCCTTTCAGGTAGTTGTAGAGAGCTGTAAGGTCTCCTCAGCCTCTCTTTCTCCAGGCTAAACACCCCCAGCTCCCTCAGCCGCTCCTCGTAAGACTTGTGCTCCAGACCCTTCACCAGCTTCGTTGCCCTTCTCTGGACACGCTCCAGCACCTCAATGTCCTTCTTGGAGTGAGGGGCCCAAAACTGAACACAGTATTTGAAGTGCAGCCTCACCACTGCTGAGTACAAAGGGGTGATTACTTCCCTAATCCTGCTGGCCATGCTATTTCTGATCCGAGCCAGGATGCTATTGGCCTTCTTGGCCACCTGGGCACATTGGCAGCTCATATTCAGCCGGCTGTTGACCAAATGGTGGGTTTGACCTGCCAGCTGGTGGGATGCCTGAGGTTCAGTGCAAAAGTCGCAGTGTCCTCAGGTCCCAGTTGGCTTGCACATTTGAATCTGGGTGTAGACAGTTCACCTAAAAGTACAATTAATTTTTAAACTCTTCATGAATTTGAATCCTACCTTGTGTATCTTGAAAATTGAATGTATTATCTCCTCTTTTCACCACATCCTATTATATAGGTACTTCTTGGGTAAGAAATTGTCTCTATTAGCATTTCTGTCATGCAGAACAAGTGTTCTGTCAGTGTTGGCAGCTCTTTTCTACTACAGGTCTCAAATGTGAATTGAATTTTATATAATTTCATGCTGCAACTTAAATTGTCTCCCTTGAAGAATGACTACCTGTAATGCTTCTTTTAGTGGAGAGTCCTCAAAGAATCCCAACTATGGGACTCAGTAGTGAAATTAAAAATCAAGAAGCAGGTTTTAGGTGAAAACACATTTTATCCAAAACATTTTTGTCACAGGAATTTCAGCTGTTTCCTTTGTAAGGAGGAAGGCTAGCTATGATTTTTTGAGAGTGACGGATATTTCTGATGTTCTACATTCCTAAATATCAGTTCCCAGGTGTGAAACTTGGCACTAAGTCATTAGATCATTCTGCTTTTGAAATCTTCTTCAAAATGTCCTTCACATGTAAGGAAGGATAATTTTGGAAATCCAATCAGCAACACATATGGCATGCCGGCTGTATTTCTTATATATCGCATCCCTGCAGAAGACATGGGAGAAGCTCACGGGAATTTTTCATTGATTTTTAGTGCTGTCCAGGATTTCACCCACAGAGGACTAGTGGTATCTTACAACAGATAACCATTAATAGTTTTGTTCCCAGAACCTCCTCTGTGGAAAGCAAACAAACGACAAAAAAACCCACACATCAAAAAGTTCTCATTCAAAAGCCAATAACGTTTCTCTCCTCCTTCCTGTAGAGGAAGGAATCTGAAAAAGCTGTTGAAGGTGTATGCATTAAGAAATGTTGTGATAGGAGCATTTTGCAAAACACTTTTAAGAAGAGCTTTTATCATGTTTACCAGTACGACATCCAGTGCAGAGTTGCAATCGTGCTCCCTATTAAAGAGAATTAAGTTAATTCATTTTCATGTTGTGACCTGCAACAGTTTAATTTGCCTTATACTATTCCGCTTGTTAATACAGGCTGGATGAAAACATGATAACTCCAGGTTATGTTAAGTGCCTGATTTGTGATGCAGTCTACCTCTGCAATGACTACACTGTTCAAATTAATTAATACCAGATCATTATCTTTAGATGGCAGGCAGATGTTGAGGTTATGGTGTTTGTGAACCCTAAGCGCATTTTTTTTTTTCCGTGCAGATCATGAGCAGTTGCTGTATAAATTGAGGATCCAAGGTCTAGGCCTTCTGGCAGTCAATTGGTTTTGTAATTATCTTAGTAATAGTTCTCAATTATTATTCAGTAAAGGTCGTCTTTCCTCTGCTAATGGGTCATGGCACCCTCTAGGGATCCATAGATGGGCCAGTTCTCATTTTTCTCATGTAAATGACTTGCCATCTGTGTGCCATGCAGGTTCATCTAAGGCATTTCTAAAAACACTGATTATTAATATCAAAGTTGCAGGCTCTGACAAGATTGTAGAATTATTTTAAATACTTTAAAAGATGGGCTTTGCTTCCTAACCTTATCAAGACTCTGTTAATTGTTGTGGACAGATTAGTGGCAATTCTCTTGAAGTAATACAATGAATAAAAATTCAACATTCTTTTATTTTTTACTAGATCATATGTATTCTACCTACTTATCTCTATCGTATATCTTCAATTTAATTCACAAATTATTATGTTTGGAACACATATTGGAAATGCTTTTCCTTTGAAATTCTCTGCAGTCTGTAATGTTAACCTTCAGACAGATTACGATGTACATGGCAAATTTCCCAACCTTTGGAATGTTTAAGTATTTCCAAGTCCTTTATTTTAAATCATATTTCAGGCTTTTAGTATGTTTTTTATGCCAGTCAATATAACTCCTGTATTCAATAATATTTTGGTTTTTTATGCCAGTCAATATAACTCCTGTATTCAATAATATTTTGGTTTTTCACAGATACAGTTGAAATGCAAGATCTTCACTGTTACAAGGAAAACAAGGAGTAGTGGTCATATATTGCAGACTATTTCTCCAGAAAAATACAGACTTAGACTTTAATAGAAGCTATACTCCAATAGAAGGTAGTTATGCTGAATTTTCCTGCTGTGAAAGTCATCATCCCTCTGGTTAGCTTTTCCCATAGTCTGATAATTTTGTATTTCTGTTGATAGCACAAGCTCAAACAGGCTCTGAATCAACAAGCTTAAAAGATACGCACTATCACTGCCCTACACCCATGACAGCACTGTCTGGATCCCATGCTGTAGGAGGCGGGAGGCTGTGTTCATGCGTATCTCCAGCCACACCGCTGTTAAATCCAGCCCTGGCAATACCCAAATGGCTGGATCATATGGAGGGATCCTGCCCTGCCCTGTCCCTCTATTGTCGTGGCTGCCGTTATTCTCTGTGGTGATGTTACTCTGCCTCTCCATCCTTTAAGCGGCACTTTTAGCAGGCATTTATAGTTAACAAACCCTGATATCCTTCTTTCTGCTCCATCCTAATGCTGACCTGCCTGCCTTTATTTTTGCCCCATTGTATTTATTTCTGCCGTGTGATTGCCTGGGGGAAGTTAGATTCCTAGCCAAAGTTATTAGACTTGCACAAAACTTCTTTATTCTTTTCCCTACATCATGTTTACATTGCAGGCTGGGCTAACAATGAATAAAATGAAAAAGTTAACAAAACTGATAAAGTCATCATTTGCTTCTACTCTGTTGTAATAGCCATGCTGTAATTGGTGCTGTTTCATATAAAATTACCATATAAATTGCGCCATCCAAAGCTGCAACAGAAACAGCAACAGTATTTACAATAAATGGCAAATCCCTGTTAATTATTGATAGCCTAATAAACACACCATTATAATTCATTCTTATTATTCATTATTAATAATAACTCTTATTTAGTATTCATTGTGTAAGGATCAATTATGATTAACTGTTCTAAAAATGAATGGTCCACATGAACATTTCTATTTTCAGGGCCTTTTCCATTGAAGGAATGGCTTTCTATACTGAAATGCTCTGTGCAGTCAACAGGCCAAAACATGGCTCTATCTAAACAGCCAGTCCAGTGTCTTTACCCCGGTGGCTGTAATAAGCTGTTACAAGCTCTGTCAGAGGTAGTTAAGGATATTTTTTCTTTGGAGGCTGTTACTTGTCCCTAAGGTGGCTGGCTTATGACCTAAAGCATGGCATTAGGTAAAATAGTATTTTTTCTACCTGTGGATGTCCATAAAGTATTCTAATCTGTACTTGAAATGTATTAGTCCTTTAGGATGGGATTCGGGTGACTATATAAGGAGTATAACATAAGCACATGCAAGTGATCTAGATGCTCTATGCTCTTTTGTATACCAAATAAAAAAATCTAGCCAGTGCTGTTTAAAGTATACTTCACATCATCCTAAAGTAGATGTCTGCATTTGGGCAGATGAATAGTACCCTAGAGGCCACTGAATGAATCAGCTAGATTTCTGTTGACTACAATAGGAACCCAGAAAACTAGTTCTATGATTCTATGGAGGCAGCTATATTTTGTAAATATCTGAAGTTAAATGAAGTCATAGAATCATTTAGGTTGGAAAAGACCCTTAAGATCATCAAGTCCAACTGTCAACATAGCACTGCCAAGTTCACCACTAAACCATGTCCCTGAGCACCATGTCTACACGTTTTTTAAATATGTCCGGGGATGGTGACTCCACGACTTCCTTGGGTAACCTGTTCCAGTGCTTGATAATCCTTCTGGTGAAGAAATTATTCCTCATATCCAACCTAAACCTCCCCTGGTGCAACTCGAGGCCGTTTTCTCTTGTCCTATCACTTGTTACTTGGGAGAAGAGACCGATCCCTGCCTCGCTACAGCCTCCTTTCAGGTAGTTGTAGAGAGCTGTAAGGTCTCCCCTCAGCCTCCTCTTCTCCAGGCTGAACAACCCCAGCTCCCTCAGCCGCTCCTCGTAAGACTTGTGCTCCAGACCCTTCACCAGCTTCGTTGCCCTTCTCTGGCCACGCTCCAGCACCTCAATGTCCTTCTTGTGCTGAGGGGCCCAACTCTGAACACCGTATTCAAGGTGTGGCTTCACCGCTGCCGAGTATAAAGGGGTGATCACTTCCCTAATCCTGCTGGCCACACTATTTCTGATCCAAGCCAGGATGCTATTGGCCTTCTTGGCCACCTGGGCACACTGCAATTTACCTTTAATAGTAATGAAGTTTTGCTTTACTGCTTAGCAATTTCAAAGAGAGGTCTTTTTAAAATAAATTCAGCCCAAAATTCATTGAGGCATCCTCATAAATCCTAGTGGCTTCAAACCTTAAGTTTGCTGGTGAAGGAGGCTGAATTCCAGGAGCTACAATGACAAGGTGTCCTTGTGTGGATCTGCAGAGTGATTATCAGGTGTAGTGCGGATGAAGCTGTCTTCTCCAGAAGTGATAAAGGAATTGAGCTCTTGGTCTTATAATACTTCTCACATTGATGTAACCAGCCCAGTCTTTCTAGACTGCATTGCTACAGCGATGACTTTTGCCATTTAGAGATGGTAGTGTCACTGCTGGCTGTAGGAAGAACAGGACTAGAAGTATCAACAGCCAGCACTATAGATGGTATTTTCTTTTTTCCACCACATTTTATATTTTCAGACCTCTGTTCCAAGCGTAGCTCAACAGCTAATTGTCACTAAGAAACAGCAACAGAGAATATTGATTTATTACAATGCAGACCTAATGGCTACCTTCTTTGTTACAGCTTTTAAGCTTCTGACCAGACCTTTTGGCTCATTTTTTGCTTTGTCACTTGTTTCAGGTTTTCGATGCACTGGTAACTCCACTGTATCTCCTGTTAGATGTTACGTGCTGCAATTTCCATCTTTTACAAAATGCACTGAGACTATCTGTGCCCACCAGTGTACATGGAGTGTGCCCCTAAGTGTGCCACACACCTTGGAAGTGCCCTGAAGCTTTCACAGTGACTTCAGTTGAACAGAGGGCAGAAGTATGATCACTGCATGCCAAGGTGAGACCTTTCTTCAGATGTGACTGTATCTCAGATTGCTTTATTAGGGGGAGTTTACAGTACACTGTCTCTGCAGGCAGCATTCTTGAGGTATCCAGAGTTCCTTGGCACAGAGTAATTTCTGCATATACACTTTTTGTTTGACAAGGGTTCTCCGCTGTCTTTCCCCAACTGCCCACTTCAGAACTTAAAATATCTGATATTCTCTGTATTTTTCCGTGATGTGATAATTCTCACCAGCTGTGGTTTTCCAAATACAGTGATGCACTATAAAGCAGCCAACTGACTTGTAAAAAGATAGGAGTTTGTGTGCCAGGGAGAATTTAGCATAATGATTCAACTGCAAATATAAAACATAATTTCAAAGAAGGAAGAGAAGAAATTCAAAATGTATATAAATATGATATATATAAATATTTTGATATTTTAGAAGCCCAAGCTTCATTTTTTCAAATAATGTCTTACTCTGCTGTATATGTAGTATCCAAAACGTACTAAACATTTTTTAGCAGATAAGTAATGATTCATTTAGCCTGTGGACACAAAGTAGTATATAAACCATGTAGTTCAATAAATGCTTTGTTTCCAATTCTTGGGTGCATTACACTGTGATATATCTGGAATAATTCCAAGAAGTCATTTCAAGGTAAGTCCTGGCAGCAGAATGAAGATACAACAGTAGTCTGAGTAACTCGTGGCACCTCTATCAGCAGCAGCCCAGCCAGGCTGCGTAATGGTAGCAGCGATGCTGCAGTGCAGACTGGAGTGGGGCTTAACACCACGTCCGTGCCTTGTGCTTCGCACCTTTCATGAAGCGGTGCGAGGCCATACCGAAGTGTGACTTCTTAACCACTGTTTTCATTGCCCAGGGGACGTGTCTAGCACGCTTGGTTGCACAAGTCACACCTTCAGATTGAGGCGTTGACACATCTTAAATAAGAAGAGAATTTGATCTCTCTTTAACTGATCAGTAGCCCTTTCCACGGGGTCGTTAGGCTGTTCTCCCAACTGCCTCATGAGGTAATTAACTATTGATCTCGCCCCTTTTACAGATGATGAAATACTCATGCTGTGTTTCAGGAAATGATCACTTTTACAGTGTCTGGTTTTTTTCCTGATTAAGCCAGCAAAATGCACAACTTTGGAAAAATATTTTTTAATATATTTTTGTCACGTGAAATTTTAAGTGAACAGCCTGAGAATTGATTCTGGGTCAGGGTTCATGATCAGAAAAAAATTCTCAGGGCAAAATTTCTTTCTGTCATCTAAAACCCTGTGGTAGACTGAGGACATGCTCTATAAGCCATCTGATCACCCATGGCTTTTGGCTGGGGCATATATGTGTAAATAAGCTGCCATACAATTGTCATATACCCAAGCTCCACAGCTTTCATTTCTCCTTCATCCAGAGACTTCCTGGACAATAATAATAATCACTTCTTAATGAATGGTAGTTTACTTTCAAGACATTTAAGCACGTATTCCAATTGATATAATTTTCTAGTTAATGTCTCTCTAATTAACCCTTACAAAGTCTTTCTAGGAAATCAAGGTGCTCTAGAAATACTATCTAGGAGTGAAACTCTGACCATCCACTATTATTGAAAACAGCCTATGAAACCATTATGCTAGTTTAAATTAATTTTCTAAATGTCAGTGGTATGAAGAACGCAACCAAGAAGTTGCTGTTATTATGCACTCTTTTATTATGCAGCCTAACTGAAGAGCAATATTATGCTTAAAAACAAACAAGCATGTAAAAAATGAAGGATTTTGATCACGGAGAATTCAGTTTTACCATGTGCTGTAAATATGACTGAGGCAGCAGCATGCCTACTTTTCAGAATCCAGATAATGAACAAAACGAGGTGAGGAATATCATGAATCGTAATTCTCTGTGAATACAAAATATTCACTATATGTAGTCCTTTCTTTTTTTCCTTATTTTGTTTTTAAGTAAAGAAATATACATATTTTGATCACTTTGCTGGAACCTCAAAACATGGAAATACAGCAACAATGAGACGTGAAAGCTACATCAAATGCCTGCTGGAAAGTGTCTTTGTTGCTGGGGCAACTGCAGGAGCTTTCACTATTTTTTCAACTGACGAACATTTGCAGTATTTCCCACCTAGTGCAGGCATTGGTGGCTGTTTGCATAAACATATATTTGAGGCTTAAAAAAGCCAACTTTGAAGTTAGTCCAACTGTTAGTGTTTATAGAGGAACTAGCGTGTCAGGAAAGTAGCTGCCTGTTCCTCAGCTTGCTGTGGCAAATCTGCCATTGGATTTAGTGAGACAAGAGTTGACATTTTACTCCCGTTGCGGCCAACATATACAACTCTGGTGCAGCGTACTCCTTTCCCATCCTCCGCATTTTCTTTTGTGTATGGTATAATTATTAGTTTCATTATAATAACTCTTGCATCTAAGTATCATACTTATCTGAAGGCAACCTGGGAGGTTTTATATTTGCAAAATCCATTTCATCCTTCTGTAATAAAACTATGTACTGAACATAGGGTGGCACCAGGCAAATATCAAACTGATATTTAGGAGATAAAAGATGAAGAGTATGATATACTCTTGTAGATAAATGAAGGCTGGTAAATAAATGAAGGCAACTAAACTAGTTAAGCCCAATATACAATTATTTGACAATTTAATGACTAGCTATTCAATAAATATTTGCTTATTTGTCAGATTAAACAATAAGTTAAATTAGTCTTCATAGCACGGGAATGCTAGAGAGGTTTTTCTTTAACTTCACTTTTCCATTTAAGGCTTTCTTGTAGGCAGATTTTGATAACCTAGGAAAGCAGAACTGTGCAATTTGTGAATGCCTTGGGAAAATATCAGCACCAAGGAAGGGATATTTTAGGTTTTTACCATAGACACAAGTTCGATAACCAGGTCAGCTTTCCTAGGAGAAAAGAAAGCAAGTAAACCCAGCCTCCCACCCGAACTTAATTTGATGCAGATGAATGAAACATCAGTAGGGTTTTGGACATAAGTGAATAAGGAAACAAATAAAAGGCAGTTCTTTTTGTGGTGAGATTTTTTTTTTTTATTTTACACCTCTAAGATTTGAAGCCTTCCTGAAAAAGTGGAACTCAAATATAGGTCTTTGTTCTAAAAATGATATTTTTCTTTTATATGAACATAGGAAGCTTTGGCATATCGCATTTTTAATGTATTTGAGATTACAAAAAAAAATTCTGTAACTTTATGTGCTGTATTACTGTCCCATATACCAGTTTAATAGCAATCTGAGAAGGTCATTATCCAGGACTCAAGTATAGTTGTTATGCATTTTATGTTGTGGGGTTTTTTTGTTTGGGTTTTGGGTTGGTTTTTTTTTTTTTTTTAAATTCACTGAATGTATTTCAGCAAGGTTTTACTAGGGATCCTTTTTACCATTGCTTTTAGTCTCCTTTCATTCATGATACATTATGGCATCCACAATTACATTTGCTGCCTTAAATTCTATAGCTTTGGAAAGCTTCATAGGAGAGTTTTTAGCAAGTCTAAGTTATAGATATAATTTCAATTTTCCCAATTTTAATTTTGAATAAATTGATTTTAGGAAGAACTGAAGCAACTGATTGACATTGCTAGACTAATGCTTTCCAGGCATATCCATACAATTCTAGGTATATTTGTCTGACTTTCTCCATTCCTACTGCTACAGGAAGCAGGAGCTTCCCAATTTGATGAAAAAAATGCTTGGTTTCCAAACTGATGGAAAACTAAGTTCCATAATAATATTATTTCAAAGAATTAACTAATTTTAATAATTGATTTAGTAAAGGTCAGTTCATTAGGAATTAAACCTGAAACTTATTTTCCTTGGGGTGTATGCCAAATTTGTTTACAGGACCCATGATCCCTTACTAAGATCTTTCACTTCACCACATTTCCAGATAGCAAAGAAAGATTCATGCCACAATCTGTATCATACCATCCTTTTCATACAGCACGGAAGGCACTCATCTGCAGATTGGCTTCATGGTTTCAGACCTGAGGATGGCCTGCAGTGGTGTGATGAAAGCTTTGTCATAAACTGAAAGTGGTGGCTAAGCCTAACAATAATTTAATATGTCGGCCATTTTTTCTCTTCTTGGTGGGGGCTGGAGGGGTTTTATATGTGTCTAATGTGGAGAAAGATTTTGTAATGGGAAACCATTCAGATTACTACTTTTGAAGTTGTTTCTTTACAGAGCTGGAAATGCTTGTTTTACATAAACCACAGGATGCTTTATTTGCTGTGAATAACAAATAGTTATCATAAGAAAATAAACTTTCCATGTACATACAGGTCTCATGTAGCAGGATTTTATTTTTCACAAATTTTAATAAACATATATATATAAAATAAGTAAGTTTGGCCTTCAGCCGCACTGCCTGCCAAGTGGGCTTTTTTGATCTGCTAAGTGGCATGTCGTTCATAAAAACAGGGTATTTTCTTTAGCACTAGAACCACTGCATTGATAAATGATTCATTCCATTTGGGAGAAATCAACTAAATATTACATTTGAAAGTATATTTACTCCTTTCGGGATAGTATTCATTCTTCAGTTTCAGTAGTAAAAGCCAAACATTGTTTCTATGTCATTTTACCCCAAATATTTGCTAGTCCCTTTCTCAAGGACTAAGAAAATAAATATACAGGCAGAAGGAGTTTATATCAGAATGTCAGAGTCCCATGAAGTCCTAGCCATTATTGTAAAGGTTAAATTTTAACCCATTCTCAGTGCAGTACTTTGAGCCTATCTCACTGGTGCACTTCTAAAATGTATAGCATTCGAGTCTAAACCCCTTGTTTTAATGGTCTTGTCTTCTCAAACCATTGGTTGTAGAGCTGATGAATATATAATGTTGTTCAATACACCCTGATGTAAAAAATTCCCTCTCCAGTAGCTGTGCTGTATATTCTGGAACCTGCACACGCACCTTCCCAGACAACCGAGGATGGACCTTGTGCTCTTCCAGCCCTGACGTGCCTTTGTCTCTACTTCTCCCTCTCCTTGCGGCTCGAGCGGCTTTTCCTGGGTGAACTGTCCATGAAAGCGTCGTCCACAGTGCTGCTTTCCTCTGGACGGCTCCTCTGCTCTCATCTCTGGGTGAGAACGGCCCCACGTGTGACTTCTGCATTTTGGAGGGAACGAGGTGGGTAACAGAGAACATGGTGTTAAGGGCAAGTGAAAGGGAAGAAAGTCCTGAGACTAGAGTGAGTGAGGGGATTGGTCTGAGAGAAGGGAACAGGTTACGGGAGTGAGACCTACTAGTTCCCAAGCGCCTTTTGCTGCAGTTTTTACTGTCAGGTGAAGAACTTCAATGGCAATAGCTCCGCCAGTGGCGGGACCAGGAGCTGTAGTGAGTGGAAAAGAATTGAGGGATCATTTTATTCTTCTGTAAACCCAGTTATTCCATGTACAGAAGGTGCAGTTAGTGTCACAATACTTGGAGATACTTTGGTATATTTTCTAATATTCATAGTGGGAAAGAATCAAATTAATCCCCGTTCACTCCTGGCAGTATGGAAGTGCCTCCGGCAGCCACTGCAGAGGACTGAGTATGAAAACAGCAAAAAGCCTCAAAATGCTTATCTAACCCTATAGTCATAATGAGCTCATCCACTGCCCCAAGCCTTTCTGGGACGCAGGTATGCACGGCGTTCAGCACAGTGAATGGTATGGCTGGCTGCACTCACGGTGGGTGCTTCATAACACTGACAAATGACCTTAGGGACTCAGTTAACCAAGAGCATGAATGATAACAGAGCTAATGCATACTTCCTAACACTGCGCACTGTATTTTGTTTGCTTTTAATGGTGTAACCAATGTGTAAAAATGGATGCAGGATTTTTAAAACTTCCCAATAAAGAGAAAACATTGTTTGAAGCCGTGGAAGCTGCACATCCACTGGCACAGCAACTAATGCAGTTTGCTTCTCCAGTATTGCCCTGAAGTATCTTTAGAGATTCATATATAAAATGCAAGTACGTAACCTGCTGTAAAAAGCTACAGCAGTGCCTTTGGCAAGTTTCCCTGGCCTGCAGAGGATAATTACATGTGGAACGCCAGTACAACTCCAAACTGGACCTGATTAGACATCCAGCTTTTTCTCATACAAATGCCATGAGATCTATCCATCCTAATAAGAGTATCTGTGATATCTTGATGTGGAATTTGACTTTAACAGCCTAATCAGGGCTCACTTTGGCAAAGAAAAAAAGAATCTAAAGGGAGAAGATACTTTTCCCATCAGTTACAAGAAGGATTTAAATATGTACAGGGCATTGTAAGGCCCCGCTTCCAGTCTGGTGTTACCCTCCAAGTCAGTAGCGCAGCTGGAGATGTGAGTGAGCCAGAAGGGCTAGCTGGTTCTGGATGGAAATGTGTCTACAGCAAAGGCCAGCTTGGAAATGTAGCTTTGTGTTTTAGCCAAATACCAGACAGAAATTGTCACATCTTAAATGTTACATTTAGCAAAATGTACTTAGGCCTTGGTTATTCATCATAGCTAACCGCAATTAGCTGCTTAGGAAGGCATGAGTTTTAAAATTTATTCTTTATAGGTAAAATTGTGAAAGTTCCTATGTGGTTCCCCTGAATACCATGGTTCCTGTGAGTACGATACATAACAAGAAAAAAGGGACATCTGCATTTTCAAGAAGCTTCTACAATGTTTTAAGATAATTTTAGGATTGGGCATTTTGAGGCATTTACCAATGTTTTTAATGGAATTATGGGATTTATGCTGTTAGATCACCCTAGTGGTCTCTCCAGACCAAACACTCTTTAGTCATGGCTAATACTTGAGTTAGTCAGAAATGTTTAGCAAAAATGGTTTTTGCTAGAAGAATTAGGATGTTCCCAAATTGTTCAGGAAATATGCGAGTTCTGGTAAAAACTTTAAACCAGCTAGATTGGTCCTGTCCAGGATGGAGTTTGCTGAGGAGTTTAAAAGAGAAGATTATGGAGGAGAGAGAAAAGAGATCCAACAATGAGTGAACTCAGATGTGGAAGAATGAGATTCGAGTATCATTTATGCAGACAGAGTTTTGACACATATGCAGGAAAAGAAAATATAATTATACATTACAAAAATTACTGGATAAGAAAATGAGCAATTTGATACAGATTTAATGCGTAAAATTTGAGGTGCAATATTTGTGGTTAAACATTTATAGAAATGAAAGCTGTGTGTGTATTTCTGTACAAATGATGAAGGTGACCCTGATTTAATTCATTCAAAAAAAACCCAACATTTAAATATGTAAATCAGAGATGAACTAAGTTTAGGGAGGGTTATCAAAAATGTCTGTTATCTTTGAACATGAACATATGCTCACTATGCTAATTCTGTAGGCTCCTTAGATCAAATGCTGGCATATTTCAGTGTTTTACATTGCTTTAAATTTTGACTTCAGATTTTATCCCCAGTTTTCCTTTTTTGTACATTTTTTTTTTCTGTTACCAAATGCCAAATTAAGAAGGGCCATATGAAGGGAAGAATCATACTGTATTCCTCTGTTAGACTTCAGATGTTGCATCTTGCTGGTTACTGACCTGAGAACTGTCCAGAAGAATGCGAGACCAGAACTTGGCCACTCCATAAACTCATAAGTAAATTTAATGTGTCACAGTGGATAAACCTGATTGATTGAAAATTTCCTTAAAAATGCATGCCTTTAAAATGGTTAAGATCAGAGAGCCCCAAATTTTTAAATACATTGGTGTCTCAAGGTTTTTGATGGCTGTATGTATCTAAAGACTAGTCAGTCGTCGTTTTAGGAGATTACCTTTGTCACAAAAGAAAATAGTGTGATTTCACAGATGGAAACAAATTCCTCGGTTCCTGGTTGTACAAGAAACTTTAGTGCAGGTTTCTTCCTCATAACTTACAGAAATACACTGTATGGTCCAATGACAGGATGAAGTTTGACTGCTGTTTTATAAATCCCATTACCATTTGTTTTTTTTTTTTCTTTAAGATGAAGATGATAACATGATGAGCAGTTTATGTTTTCGTTTCTTACACAGTCCACAAAACATTTTTCTATTAGTTTAAGCACTTGAATCTCTGTCTTTTGTGCCCCCCCAAGAGCCCTTTCATTAAGGTGTAAATATGTTCCTAAAATAATGAAAGTGCCATTATAACCCTTTTATTCATTTAGGTGCCCAGGAAGGGAACTGAAAAGGCATTTAGCTAAAAGCATACTTTTAGTATAAAAAGATAACATTAACATAAGAATCTCTGCGGATCATTAGTCTGATTATGCTCTAATGTATACTCCCTTGAGTTTTGTTTGCCAGAACACAGTGTGAGATAAATGGCAGGCACATCCGTGAACAGACACGAGAAGGTTTCATTCATTGCTCACCTCTCCCTCTCAGCTGGGCTGATCCAGCGGAGTATTCACGTACATCCTTATCTCCAAACTGACGAATAGCCCCCATCTGTATGCTGTACGGCTGAATCCCTCCAGAAAAGAACAGGTCACTTAGGACTAAATGATATTGTAAGGCTGCTGACTTATATTTGACGAATAAAAACCACAGGAGGCCCTAAACGTTGTAGCATGACTCCTCAAATTCTTTTTTTTCTACGCAGTAGGCAGCTGCTTTATTTTACATTGTCCACACTACGTTCCCACATGGCTCCTCCTGGAATGATGTCAGCACGGTACATCATGGGACCTGGTATAAAGCCTGAAGTAATGTTGCAAAAAGATGTCAAAATATTTCACTTGAGAAAAAATGTTCTGATTTTTTATTCTTTTTGAGATGACAGTATTTTGACTTTTTGGAAGAAAAGATTTAAAATATTTGCTCTTCGAATGAAATGAGTAACCCCTTTAGGGATTTTAGGTGTGTAAGTGTACGTTGCTTCCCTAGGTAAATTGTCCTGCTGGCCACCTATCTGTAATATACTCCTTTGAATTTGAATTTGTCTAGCATTAGCTTCTAGCCATTGCAGGAAATTACACCTTTTCCTACCCTCTATACCAACCATAAAAATGTACATCAGTCTCTGAAAATTTTACAAGAGGAGTTTGCAAAATCAGCCAGGCTACTGGTTATTATATCAATGTTTCAAATCTTAAAGCATTTACAAGTAGCTTTTGATATCAGAGACAAAGGTAATGGCTATTAGGAGTTACTGTGAAGCTTGCCTTCATAGCATGGACTCAAAGTACAATCTTGTTACCAAGACTGTGTAAATAAAATAAACCAAATAAGCTTCAACATCGCCAAATAAAAAACTTAACTCTGATATTCTGTTGTCCTTGTGCATTAGGACTAGAATTGGCAATGCCTCTCTAACACAGGGCTGGATTTTTTTGGTTGACTAACAGGCAATCGCTGTTCTTGACTAAGGTTGCACTCTAATCTTGGATTCTATATGAATTTAAAGAGAGCTAATGAAGATTTGTGGAAAATGGCTTGGCATTTTTCCATTATTGCTAATAGGATTAGAGAGGTGATGAATTGCCCACTGGTGGTTTTGATACCTCTGAATAAAGAAGACAACCTGCAAGCAATACTTGCAACCCAGCCATTGCTATTTACGGTGCAACATTGTTTGGATAGCAGTGCTGTTTCTTTTTCACCACCCATAATCTCCACTACCATTTTTACAGACTGATCCGTACAGGTTAGTCATCCTTCCTATATCCAACAGTTGCTTTGCAGTATGTCAGAAGCTGCAGGAGACAGGCAGTCGGGATTGATGTCCAATTTTCATAGAAAGGAAAAAAAAGACAGCAAGAAGGAGAGGTATCACAGAGTTCTTAGCCTAGAAATTGCAGGCTTGTTGAGCTGATCAGCTTACAGTTTGGTAAGTCAGCCCCTGATGCTTGTCCAAGTGCTTGCTCTCAGGTTGAGAAACATGTAAGCTAATGTGAATTGGTGCAGTCTGTGATGAGACGGTTAAGTTGCATTATTTTATTGTCTGTGTTTAACAGCGTGTACTAGCTTGCCCTGGCTTATCCATCATGTAACACTTAACTAATTTGCTGAATAATGTGGCTGCGTGTCCAAACTTTTAAAACTTCCTCATCAAAACAGCATTTCATGAGACCTGAATAATTTTCCTTCTTATGTTTTGTTCACTGACGATAGATGTGATGAGAAGGAGGAGATTATGCCTTTTGCCTGTCTACGAGAAAGAGGTAAATTAATATAGCTATAGTTGGTCAAGACCTTTTGCATTATACCTTTCTTGGTTCAGATAACAAAATCTAGCATATTAAAAACCTGCCATTTATGAAAAATAGTGTCTTGAAGTTTTTTGACTCAAAAACACTTTGGCAAATATTTCAAAATTATCAAGACATTTCATTAGAAAACTTTTTAAAGACATTCCAAAGCATGAATTTGGTTTTAATTTTAAGCTAACTAGGTAATGCTCTTTACAGGGAGAAGTACTCAAATAAAATGAAAGATTTTGAAGTTATTACAATAAACATAAGTTATTTCATATTTGACTTCACATCAGTGTGAGACTGGGAAATTTCCTTCCATTTATTCCCTATTTTTAAAAAGTGATGTGAATGTAGTGATACTAAAACAAGTCAGAGCATTACTTCTATACCAGAGAGTGTAATTTTCAACGCAAGTGCTGAGAAAATGGGTTTTCCCAGGGGAAAAAAACCAAACCAAATCAAAACCCAAACCTTGATATGTGCTAATCTTGCCTTTTCTGAAAATGTTGACAACAAAAATAATTTAGAAATGTTGCAAAAGTGTCGTCTATGCGTCTTTGTTAGTGTGATTAATGCCTTTGTTCTTGCCTATGAATTCCCTGCCTGGGTTGCAGTTCCCTGGATGTTTCATAATCTCTCCTTTTCCTTAGCCACTGCTGTGCATTGCAAGAGCCTCTGTACTACAGAAGATGGGGAAATCTTTTTGCAGAGGAAGGGTAGCATGGAGTCACACTGGTCTCTTTTCTTTGGCCAAAAAATTAGACTTTAAGTTTTTAAGTACTAATTCTTTAACTTAAAAGTTGTTCCCCCCTCCACAGATAGCACAAACATCTCACAAAAGTGAAGAAAAGTGTGCCACCAAGAAACGTCATCAACAGCCACCACCACGACCACAAGTAAATGCCTGATTGACTTTGGTTTTCTTTCTACCTACCCATGACTCTTCCTCAGACTTCTCTGGACTTTATTGCCTTATTTTCTTACTCTGATGCACTGGAATTAAGAGAGGATATCTAAAAACATTTTCAGGTAGATTATCAGTTGGTTTTGGTGTTTAAATCACTGGCTAGCACATATCACTCACAGTCCTTGTCCAACTAACATGTGGTATACATAACCTAGCGTATAGAAATAAATCAGTCCAGGTTCATCACAAGCCTTTCAACCATAACCATATGGAGGTACTCTAGGAAGAGACATAGAGGGAAATTCCAGAAGAGTTAACACTTAACTACCTTACTTACACTACCTTAACACCAGGTAGTGTGACATGATGTAAACTGATCCTTTTGGTAAGGATAGGACCCAAAAATGTGAGCAGCAACTCACAGTTTAACAGAAGAATTTAAAGAGATATATAGCCCATTTTCACTACAACATAGTACCAGAACAGGAAAGCAGCAGAAATGACGTATACACCATTGATTTTTATCCCTTTCAGAGCAGCCTTTCATAGTATTTTTAATGAAACATTAAATGATTGTAACGTAAACCGTGACAGAATGGCATAGCTTTATACTTTCTGAATTGGATGCTAATATCCGTGTCAGTATTTGCATGAAAAATGGTGTACTAAGCCAAAATATCAAGGTTTTTAAAACTCATAATCGTTCTTCTGCTGATACCATCTGTCAGCTTAATCTTCACATCCCAGAATTCAAGGAAGAGGGTGCCTTCAGGGAAAGGAAGAGGAAAGAATTACTGTTATGAAAGTACAGTAAATTGAGTTTAGACCATGGACTTGAAATCCCATTTGATTAGATAGGACTTATTCGTTATTAATTGTCAAAGTTGGAAAATAATTAAGAATTACTGTCGGGGCACCGTCACTCATGCTCCCTGAGGATGCTGTAAGGCTCCCTGGAGCAGGCGATGGAAGCAGCACACACGCACAGCCCGCACAGCAAGCTGCCTGCAGAGAGGCTGCGGAGGCTGCCTCCGAGAGCACCTGGCTCAGCTGCAATTCCCTCACGAGCAGTGAAAGTCTGCGTATCCTCTGCACTGCAATGGAGAGCAAGCAAAGGCGTCTGAATTGCATATGCAGTGTGCTTGATTCTTCTTGAGCTTGTCATTTTTTACAGTGCCCCTGCATATGTGTACTCTGCGTATAGCTATTTCTTGGGACAAGCAACCTGGTACTTGTCATCCCTAGGATACACATCCTTCTTCAGTGTGCCATCAGATACCCACTAAGAAAGCCAAATCCTCGGAAAAAAAGGGAGGAGTGGAGTTGGAGAGCGCATCACCTGCTGCAGTTTATTCTGAAATTAGAACATATGTGCAAAGCAAGCACATATCTTCTCCAAGATTATCTCAAATCTCTGCAATACTGCAGGGGCTACGGGCCGGCTCTTTCTTAACAAAAGTAAGAGGGTGCATTTTCAAATATCTCCAGCTGTTAGCAAATCCTTTGACATACAGCTATGTTACTAGATTGCCCTAAAGAAATTCAAAAGCTATTTTTCTCTCAAAACGTCGCCATTGTTCAAATTTCAAAGACAAACAAATGCATCGCCTCTTTAATATTTGTGTTTGTACAGCAGCTGTGCCTCCACAGCTTCCGCCGAGGTGCTCGGCCTCTGCAAACACGTAGCCGGAGGTAATCCCTGCCCATGGGACAGCACAGGCGAGACCTGGCTCGTCTCCATTGCCAGGGATTGTATTGCAATAGGAGTGAATCTACAGAGCGAAACCGTTGGTGCTGAGGTCTGTGTCCTGCCTGTTTGGGGCTTACTCTGCGTCAGCTCTGGTCTCATCATGTAGACCCCTTCGTGAGTGGGGTGCGTTGTGTGATCTCAGCGTGCATCCCCCGGTTCAGGCTCATACAAAAGGAATCAGCTTCACACATTTAGGGAGAATTTTGCAAGCAAGCCCACGTGCAGTAAGTGGGGAAACTAGTAAGAATTGCTTCAAAGGCGCCCATCTAATCCAATGAAATAAATATATTTTATTTCATTTTTTTTCCTTTACTTTAAACCAGTATGAGCTCTGAAAAAAAAATACAGGTCATTTTTAAGTGATTTTTTTTTTAACAAACAAAGAAGTCAAAGTGGTTTAATGTTGAAATGCTTCAATTTTTTTCCTCTTTTTTTTTTTTCTCCCCAGGGAATACTTGCAGCTTTTCACACTGCTTTGAATAGCTGGTTAGAGGAAAAGGAGGAAGTAAAAACTTGATCTACTAATAGCTACTCTACTGCCCTGCTAACTATCTGCTGCTGATGCCTTGCTCGCTTGCAAATATGTGCCACAAACAATTATGAAAAAAACCTAAAGCAGCATGTAAGAAGTGTGTAGCCCTTGGCATGTGCATAGAAGGTGGCATTTGCAGGAGCCTCCAAGTAAGGAGGTAAGGAGTCTTTGCTTCAGGCTTCCCAGCTGGGGCAGGAGGTACAGTGGGAGAAGCATAATTCAAAGAAGACAAGGGGAAGGGGAAGGAGAAATGTAATTTTCATATGGAAAAGTCTTGTTTTGGCAAAGAAAATCAAAATTGTTCCAACAAAATTTTCTTCCAGTGTCTGGAATCAATGAGCAGCTGCCAATGCCCATGACACTCTCCAGCTCCTAACAAGGCAGATAGGATCAGACTGTATCACAACTCCAGCATCAGACAACTGAGCTTTTTTCATTCATTTTATTTTCATATTGTCCAAACTTAAAATTAAGCATGTGGTTAACAGAACAGGCATAAGGAGAAATACTGTTAGGTTCTAACTTGCAAAGCTGTTCCACTTAAAGTGGTCTTTTTTTGTCCCAAAAACTAGATTATATAGATATAAAATCTTTGTGCAGAATAGCTTGCAAATTTGAAGTTTCATAAGGTTTTTGTATGTATATGCATACATATATATACATACATATATGTATTTAGTTAGTTATATAAATGGCATTGTCCTTTTCTTTTATTCAACTGCCTCCCCACATCTCATCTTAATTTTCTCAATTATTTGTCCTATGTTTGTTTATCTGTAATCCCAGAATGACTTTAAGTGATCCTACTGAGCAAGTTGCCTAGAATGAGAGTCCTCATATTGGTGTTCCGGTAATTTCATGGCAGAAGACTGACTTTCAGAATATTAAAAAAAATGGGATCCCTATTTTGCTTTGCTTTTCTCTTTCTTCCTCCCCACCCTTTCACTCAATAAGTAATTACCAGATTAAAAGAGGGAAGGGAGTGTTTCATGTACTGCCTTGTAAGTAGTTTTAAAGCTCAAGTAGTTTATCCTACTTCCATTTATTAACACAAGACAGAGTCTAAAGTACACACAGACACAACACTTATATTCATTTAGCAGTGACAGGTTAACCAGATTTTCTAAACAAAGAATATTAAACACTGTTCAATCAGTGTCATCCTCCAGTTCTTTGTTTGGTCCATTATCTGGAATCTGAACGAGGAATTAAACTTCCACATCAGATAATAGTCAGTCATTCTGATGCGAAAGAATTTCCATAATTTATCCTCCAAGGTGAAATTCCACCCTTTGCAGAGGACCAGCCAGAGGCAGACGAACCACTTCAGTCTGATGTGAGTCTATTGAAGCCTCAAACAACACGTAAGGCCCTGTGCTGCTCCTTGCAAAGAGACGTTTTTTACTGCAAGGCATCATATCGCCTCCCTTCCGGAGAAGTTAATTGTGGTTATGCCAAAGGCCAAATTAATTTCATCATCAGCTTACAAATCAAAGTTGGGTCAATAAGGACTATCATACTACTTCAAATAATAAAATCCCTCATAAGGTGAGGAATTATTTGCCCTCCTCCTGAAGTAACTCTCTTGGGAAATGAAACGGAGAAGGGCAGAGAATGGCAACTCCATCTATTTCGTACATTCTCAGTGTCCTTTCAAATACATAAGCCTTAAAGCCAGAGTATCTTGGCTTTCCGTGTTGTTTAAAAGGTGATTTGAAACTTTTTTTGTGAACATGCTGCTCTTAGTTTTGTGTGTCACTGACATATTTCTCTAGAAGACACCCTAGCCTGAACTTTAACTCAGGACCTGGCAAGTAATTTAGCACTTTTTTATTGAAACATGTGCCTTAAAACCATCAGACAGTTCCAGCACAAACATCTGTCTTTTCGAAAGGTAACACCCTGTCAAAATGCCCCGGAGCAGAATCTCTTCCTTCGGTTTGAAGTAGAAGCAGTAGCAGCTATAGTAGTTAGACAGCAAGTATTTTTGGAAAGATGACAGCTGGGTTGTCAGACATTAATGCTGAATTACACAATGCTTGTATGTTACAGCAGAAATGTAATACGCAATTATTCTTACATTATCATATATAGGGCTGCCAAACTACTGTCTGAGAGGTAAGATAAAGGACCTGGGGTCTGTACCGGTTCTATTGATGTTAGGGGGTTTCCATCAAATGTAACTGACATTAGGTCTATTTTCACTCTTGTCATGTAAGGAAGTATCAGCTTAAACATCTGTCATGGAAAAAAGATACCAACGAGTAACATCTCCAAGGCAGAATTATCCCCAGCATGAGAAAAGCAGGCAAGCTAGTTACTGTAACTGCCGCTGATGAGAACTTAGCTTCTTCATCAGCAGATTTAGTGTACAGAGTAAAATCATATTTACTTAATCTTCAGTGTTGGAAGTCTCCAACAAATTTCTTTGTATTTCACGTATGTCATTTTTACACAGCACTATTAAAAAAATCACTGCAGTCTTCAAAGAAAGTAAGGAGTCTCTGGGTAGTATTTATTTAGATCTGTTCTCATCTCGAAAGAGGAAATAAAAGAACTCAAGTCAGGGAGAAGGATGAGCAAATATATTGAATAGCTTCTTTGTCAAGAAAAATCCAAGCAAGCCTAGAGCTGGAAAAGAGGTAGCTGAAGTTGATGCGACACAGGTCTGTGCAACCATAAATTAAGACGTTGAGAAAATTGTTTGTTGTTTCTCAAAATAGAACTAGGGGACAACAAATGGACTGATTAGGTAACAGGTTCAAAACAATCAGGAGATAATTTTCTAACATCTAGTTAAACTGTTAGTTTAGTTAAACTAGTTAGTTAAACATCTAGTCGAATCCATGGCTGTGAGCCAGAAATATATTTGAGGTAAAAAAGCCAGCAGCCAAACTGATGGAAGAAAAAAAGTCCATCAAGGACTTAGAAGAAATAGTCTCTGCCTCAGTCACAAAGTCTTATTCTTATTTTTCTCTCTAGGTATACACAACTGGTCACTACTGGAGAGTGGCTAATGGCCTAGACCAGCCCTGACATGGCTCTCCTCATGCTCTAAATTACAAGGCTAGAAATTCAACTCACTTCAATTGTCAGGAACCCACTGAAGTCAGGTAAGCTATGCAGATTTATTCTGAGGACCTCTCGGTATATTTTTAACAAACTATCATAGAAAAGGAAGGACCTTAGGAAAAGAAAAAATATAAAAAGAAAAAAAATAAAGCTCTTCAAAAGTCTTTTCATTACCTTAAGGTATCAACTATTAGAAATTCTATTTGAAATACTTGTGTGGTTTTCCAAGGAGCAACATTCAGCAACTGCTCTGTTTTGCCTCCTGGTAAGGCTTAGATAAGAAGGGCAGTTCTCCAGACGTGACTCTGCTAAACCAAGGCAGGGGGTTAGTTTCAGTCAGACTCCTTATCCAAAATAATGTTTTTTAAATCCTCATCTCACACCTCTGGTTTCTTAGATTTCAGCTCAGATTAAGCAGTAACTCAGCTGGATAGGACATAAAAATAGTTACTTAGGTTGAATCCAACACAAGGAAATAAATTCACAGTCGAGTCATGTGAAGAAAGATCGGCGTGTTTCCCCTTCCATTTGGGAATGGTACAACATGAAACTGCCCACTTGTTTCTTGCAAGAATGAAGGCCTTTGAGCACAATAACAACTAAGCAGAAACATTATTCAGACTATTAACTGAACCAAAGGTTGCTGAGGCCATCTGAAGCCAGTCTTATGTGACATTAATATGTAAATATTAGGTAGATATGTCACTAAAAGTCCCTAAGTATTGGTTCTGATGTTAAACAGGATCTGCTTCCCCTGTTTCGTTATGGAAAGACCAAAACCTGTGAGACTCTGCTCCACATCCACTTTTCCAAGCTGAGAGAGAACTCTGTGGTGCAGGCAGCTGTCCAGCTGTGGGGTTCAGATCACAGATTCCTGCGCCCTCTGCGCCAACACACCTCTTCTCCAGCTGGGCTTTGCTCCATCCTTCCTCTGGCCGACCCGCTGTTAGGCTGCGAAGGTTAGGGGCCTAAGGACAGTCAGGGACGCCACATGCTGCACTGCACGAGTGTACCTGTAATGAAGCCCTATTGTATTTCCATCAGCTGCACAAAGTACATGGACTAAATACTACTTGCCACACAGATGAATGTTTTCTGGGGTGTGTATTTATTGGCAAGAAAAATTGACTAGCAGGGTACCTGAATTTTATTCATAGCATCTATTCATAACACACAGACCTGTTCTACAATTGTAGTCACTATTAAAAAAGTCAACAAAAGACTACAGTATTGTCTGAGCTTCTCTAGCAATTTCCTCTCTCACGTTAGACATGCCTTACTTTTCCTTTGTTGTCCAAGGAAGTATTATTTGTATAATGTTCCAGTGTGCTTTAAATAGTTCTCCAATTCCTTTCTCAGATGCATTAAGAATAAAATCACCTTTTATTAAACGAACGCTATTCCTTTGTTGCCTCAGATTATCACTTGCAGATGTGCTGGGGGAAAAAAAGGCCCCTTCTCCCTAACTCCTGCAAAGCCCTCCAGGGAGTCCCTGTCACATTCAGTCTTTCTGTAGCTTCCCGGTTCTCGGGGTGTCTTCTGTAGAACAGCGGTTCTATCTATTTTATTTGCTCCCTCTCTTACACACGTGCAATTTAAGCAAAGTAATTGAAACTATGGAATCTCACCTTGCAGTATCTGTGTAGTTTGAACAGACAAGTATCCAGAGATCAAATTTCTGCTTATCAGCTGCGTAAATGTGATCTAAAGCCTGGAGACACCAGTGAACTCGGCAGGAGTTCACTTGCTGAGCAGGTGTTCATGGCCCGTCACAGGAAGAGAGGTTTGGCCTAGAAATAGCTTTTTATCCTCCAGACTGAGTAGCTTTTGCTGCAATTCGCACCTCTGGACCTACCAGTCGGTACAGTAACATCCAGGTTACTCTGAATTAGACTGGCAGTCCAGGCCAAACACAACAGGGAGGCGTCAAACAATTGTGTGTCTCCTGCCCAGGTTTTGCTATGCACGTGAACCGGTGAAGCCTCAGGAGCTCTGTCTTGCCACGCTGGAGCCACAGTGGCTGCGGTGAGAGCCGCTTTCCCTGCCATGGTACGTAGACTTCTAGGGCACTTGCTGTCAGAAACTTTCTCACATTTTTACACAAGTGGTCATGTTATTCTTAGCTAGACAATTTGTTAATTTTTTTAATTTTTGTTATTTTTTTATTTATTTGTTATTTTTGTTATTTTTGTTATTTTAGCTATACAATTTGTTATTTTAGAAGCTTGATTTAATCTTTTTTTTAAAGTTAACTTCTAAAAAAAAAAAAAAAAAACCCACCAGTGTTAAGCTCACTCCTACAGAAATGAGACAGCAAACAGGCTGGTCAGACCTCATCAGACAAGATAGTCTTCTGTTGAAAAAACCCACCCTACTATTTCCCAGAAATTGAAATATTTCATGAAAAACATCCCTGCATCTGGAAACACAGCTCTGAGCCATGATTCATTAAGCATCTAGACTGCCTTCTACAAAGGGGAGAATCTGTTAGCCCTGGGAAAGGCTTTGAGGCACTTTTGGCTCCAAGGCAGCTTCTTCCTTGGGGGACCTCAGGGAGGAGTTTCCCAAAGCCTGTGGGCAGCCCTGCCTGCAGGTCGCCTCTGCAGAGGGTGGCTGGCAGAGCTCTCGCCCTCTGAAACCTGACCTCCTGTGTCTGCCTGCGTGGGGCCCGGGGGGACACTCACCAATTCTTTTTAGGTTTTAGGATTTTTACATCACTGTTTTTTGGGTTTTTTTTTTTTTTTGCATGGTGCTGTTTCCCTTGCATTGAGAACCCAAAAGCAGGAGCATGACAGACTTTTTGGCCACTCCTCTGGAGCCAGCTGAGATGTCTCAGGTCTGCAGAGCTGTGAAATCACTGGAAAGTTCTTTCAAAGTCTGTCTGAGCTTCCCAGGATTTTGGAGAGCACCTTAAAAACATGTTTTGCTCCTTCCATACTGTCATGGAGCAAAATTCGGTGGTATCAGCAATTTCTAATTTGAGGCCTTTTTGTAAAGCTGCAATGCTGGATGAAGCAATTTTGGACCTTGAACGTTATCAGAGTTTTCAATTTCCTAGACATCTCCAGTGCTGAGCTGCTCTTGTTTCTAATAGTGTGTGCTTACATTCTCTCCTTGCATTTCTATTGACAGAGAGACATTTAGAACCTGAAAGCTGATTTTTTTTTTAACCTAATAATTGCATGTTAGGCTCATGAAAGTCTCTTCCAGGGATTTATGCTTTAATTTCATTCTCAAAGTCTCAGCCTTATTAAGCGGCAGTGATCTTGGGATATTAAAAAGTCAATTACGTGATGATTTTTACTAGTCCCATATTTTTTCAGAACCTCACAAATTATCATTTTGTTATTATGGTCTGTGGTGGAAACTTATTCTTGGTGTGAGTGCTAAGACAGGTGTTTGTCATTTTGACGACTCCAGTAAAGGTATTTTAAGGCAGTACTTAGCAGCATGAATTAAGTGTTCTCTAAAAATCTATGTAAAATGTTAAAGAAGATTTTTTCCATTCAAGTATAAAAATAGACTAGGGAAATTATCACACGCTTTCAAGATTGGATGATGTTTTTATGTCTTTTCATAGAGCAGTTAATTTCTGGCTATTTCTTTTGTGATAGCAGGATATGACCCCAGTTGCTGGCTCTTTCTAGAGGAAGGACTCTGGACACAAATGTCAGACCTGAATGACACAGACCAGTAGGTTACGGTGGCATCAGTCTCCCACGCACGCCTTTGGAGGTGTGCGCTGTCGCTTGGGATCGCGGTGTGGTGGGAGGCTAGCGGTTCCAGAGGGGAAAAAAGGGATCACAGTGAAACACCTGCCAGAAAACAGGTAATTCAGGGATGGAAATGCTCTCATGTGCCACCTCTGACTACTGCTCTTCCTCTGCAGTACATTTTCTTGCGCTTTTGTCCAGCTTGTTTTGTGTTTTACTGTTTCCAGTGAAACAGGTTTGACTGTTTCCCTTGGGAAACCATAACACAGCAACCACACAGCACTTGCTGTCAAATCATTTTTTTTTAATTTTCACTTGATTTTATCTCTCCTATTTACACAATGCTTCATAGCTCTTTTCTGTGTATTTCAGTTCTAAGTATTTCCCATGCAAACACATCCTTAAAATATCTACTGGCTGCTTTCCCTGCTTCGTGTTTTAGCCAAGCTATATCTATGCGGTCTTGAATTTCTTTTTTTCTCTCATGTTAGTGCTTCAAATTCTGTGGTTAGGGTTTTGTGGGGTTTTTTGATGCTGTAGTTTGTTACCCCTCTCACCACCACCGCCTTCCCTCCCGCCATCAGTGGACATCTGGCACTGTGGTGTCCAAAGGCAGCTGCTGGATCACACCGTAAGGACTCCCACTGAGCTCCTGTTGTGGCAGTGCTGGCATAGACAGGAAAAAAACCTACTTTTAATGTATGGTAAGATGAAAGAGAGCAGCTGCAGCAGTGCGATGTAAGAAGCTACAGCATTGCTCTTGCTCCCCTACAATAGTTGACTGTCTGCACATTTTTTATCTGGACTGCCCATTTCTATTTTTAGCATTCCTTAGAATGGGTCATCTTCTTTTGAAGAGATAATTTCTTATTACAGTTGGTCTTTGATCTCCAAGTGGAGGTCCAGGAACAAGTACAATTTGCAATTATTTCTTAACAGTAGAAATTACAATAGCGGTTGTGTTGCCTTTTTTAAAGCAAGTTTTGTCTCTCCTAATGAATATCTGCAATTTGAGCTATTGTTCCTCAGATGTACGGGTTTTTTTTTTTCCAATGAAGAATTCTACCATTAAGATATACGAGAGTTCTTTGGGTAAATAATCCTCCTTTGATATCTTTATCCTTCATCTTGGATCATTTATTCACTATAGATATAATAATAGAGATGAAAACCCTGCAATATTTCATTCTTTTAATTGACAACAAGGTCAACATAACACAGGTGGCCTTTTTCCTTCTTTCTCATTCAGTTTTGGGTAAGGTTAGTGGGTGGATGTGGTGGCCAATCGACACTGCCACATGCCGCTGTACTAATGTCCCTAAGAGCAATGCGGTTATTAGCTCGCTTTCTTTGTCTAGCTCTGCATTTGTAGAAGCCTTGGGAAAATTTACCTTTTCAGGGGGGTATGAATTTTCATTTCAGGTAAAAATTATTTGAACAAAGTGAACACATGTCACTTCTTTTAAATAAAAAATGTGTTGGGGTTTTTTTGAACTAAAAAAAAAATCTTCACTCTCTGATTAAAAAAAATTCTAAAGACATCAGGTTTGCCAGCAGACAGGAGAGCCAAATGGGAGGTGTAGATAATATGTAACCATTAAAAAAAGCTCCTAGAGTCAGAACGTAAAATATTACACATTTTTTATCTTTTTCTTATTTTACAACCAACTCTACTAAATAGTGGAGTATTGTGATGACATACCCTATAAATATCTTCGTGTAAATGCAGCTGACTAGATGTATTTTCTGCTCGTGGATCTGGATTAGTATATAGGTTGAAATATTGCTATATTGCTTTAAGAAAGTAGAAAACCCAAATATTATTGCTGTGCACCAGGAGTGATGGGGTACTTGGTAGGCAGTTACTTGGATTAATGAGCTGGACGTCTGCAGTCCACTAAAGAGCACTCAAACACCTGAGATATTGCACAGTGAGGATATTCAGACCAGAAAAAGTTCAAATATAATGCTGAAAATACGTAATATTTTTGCTAATAAATGGAGCTTGGAGTCATGCTCAGTGTATTCATAAACTAATTAACAAAGGAGATTAAAAGTGAGTGGGAGATGCATGACCAGAGATATAATCGGTAGGAATACAGACAGTAAAATGAATGAGAAACTGATTAAGTGGACATAAAGGGGGATTGTGAACTGGATTTTGACCTCACAGTATGTTGCTGGGCTCTCTCTGTGCAGCGTTGCACTCTATGTACTATTCTGCCTGAGTGAGCGAGCCTGTTTGGTCGTTTGTAATGAAGATTTATTCCAGGGACTGCAGAGGGGAAGGGAATGAAGGGGCCAAACCCACGTTCCTAGATCAGTGCAGGCTCAACTAGGTGACCTTTCTGCCTTTGCAGTGCTCTATATCTTGATAGACAGCAGTTAATAATTTTAATTATCTGCAACCAAAATAACACGGCGTCTTGGTATGAACAACCTGTCAGGGCAGGGAAATGCACAGGGCTTTATAAAGTTGACAGTGTCTCTCTAGGTAGCAACTGCTCATGATGGAAGGTCCCTGAACTGCTTAAGGTGTGTTTGAAATATTAAAAAAATAAATGGTTGTTTTGTTTTCTGGCTAGCTCCAGCTTGAGCATTAGGTCATGTCAAAGTCGAAGTGTATTTGTTAATGATCAGTGCTAGCTGCGACGCTGAGCCTTGAGGGATGAAATGGGAAAGCGGGATTAGGACTAAATTGGCATATCTTCTAGACGTTGGGAAGAGAAAGACAAGCAGAAACTCCCAGGTAGTGGCACTGATAATGCCCCATACTCACTTGTCAGCGTCTCTTACTCAAAAACAGAAAAAAAAAGACTTCACTGACACTGAGTGGATAATCCAGCCTCCATGCTTGTGCAGCACCTAATATTAATCGCCATGTCTAGTCTGACTTCAGACCATTACTGGCACTGTGAAGGTGTGTCCGAATTTGAGGTTATTTTCCTTAATCAACCACTGATTTGTTTTACCCAACAGCTTGTCAAATGACACAATGACAAGTTTTGGATCATTAAATAAATATATCCAAATTAATTCCCAATATTTCTCCATTCCACTGTTCCAAAAGGGAGAGGAAAAATACCTTTAACAAACACATTTTCAAGGAAATTATAATTTTCTTTGTGTTATGAGTAATGCAATATTAAGCACATACCTCAACTCTTGAATTATGTCTGCATCTTTGATGTTAGTGATCAAATATTCATTGCCTTGATTATTCAAATAATTAGACATTTTATCAGTTTCTTTGAAAAGCTCAGAAGTAAAAAGGCAAATCCCTTGAAGGGGTGTTCAATATTTAGTTTACTGTCAGCAGAAGAGTCACCAGGCAGGAGGGTACAGTGACAGGGAAAAAAAGTGTTTGTTCCAGAAGGTCTGAAATTTTCAAAGTGAATGCCTTCAAACTTTTGCTGTGTTGTAGCTACTTCTTGCTCAAAAACTGGAGGCCAGATCCCCACCTGGGGATACTTATCACAATTCCAGTAGCTTTAATGGAAGGAGAGCCAGGCCAGCCCAGGGACTGCTGGTCTTAGATGAAATCCCTTACACAGCTGAAGGGTCTACTCAAACACCCATTCTGCTTTGACTTAAATGGTATTTAAAGACAATACCATGAGGAAACTGCATTTCTCCCTCGCAGAAGAGGTGATGAATATGCATAAAAATAGACTTAAAGATCATGTATAATTAAAAGTAGATATGTAAATTTTCTTTATGAACAACAAACAGTGACATGGATGAAATTCCACCATTTTTAAGGTTATAATTTAACAGTGGCTTAAAAAGAAAAATTACATATTTAGATCTTTATTATGCTTAATTGTTTCAAGCTTTCTGACTATTGTGTGGATGTCGTGGAACATTAGAATAAAATCAGCTTGATGCTCATGCATAATGTGCGAGAAATTTTTTGTTTGTTATAATTTCTACCCTTTCATATTAATTGTAATCAGCAGAGAATGCAGGATCTAGTTGTCTTGCTAATGATAAATACAAATATAGCAACAGTATTTTTCATTCTATTTATTTATTTCTTTCACCCTGGACGTGCTCCTTGCCAAGTGTATCTCTAAAGAAAGAACAATGGGAGCTTGTCAGTGTGCGTGCACTGTAGAGATGGGGGTGTGTAGAATGTATGTATGCTTTTTTTATTGAGAGATAAAATATAAAAGTGCTTTCCATCACTTTCTGCTACAGATTTTTGTTATGGCTCCCTGCTCCAGATGCTTATGTAAGCATGCAGAAACATATTCTCAAAAAAGACAGAAGTGACTTGACTTCAGTGTTAATTATTTTACAGATTCAATCATGATAAGCGTTATCTATAAAAAAAAGAGGTCAGCATGCATGCTTCATTATAAAATATTGTTACACCTATACATAAGTATAGGTAACATTTTACGTATGTAAGTACATAGCGAGTTTAGACAAGAAACTGGGGAACATATGAGACAGAATAAACCTATCAAGCTGTTTCTAGAACACCTTTTCTTTTGGGACAGTGCATATCCGTTATAGCTATATCACAGAAAGCAGGATAGTGACAAACAGGACAAAAACATAGCTGCAAACATGTTTGCGTGGTACTTGTCACCCTATCAAAGGCCATAAAGGTCTGCAAACTCATTTTGCCTTCTTCTGTAATTTTATTCCTGACAGACCCACGGGTTGCAATATTGGAGATGAAACGTGGTTGAGGACAGGCACGTGAAGTCCTCAGGACTACGCGAGCAGAAGGTGACCAGTCTCGCAATGGAGGAACTTCTTCCAAGAGTCCCAGGAGAGGTGGCCAGGTCTGATGCCCGCTGTCACTGCTCACACACTCCGCAGCTACAGATGCCAGAAACGTCAGACCAGGAATATGCCAACAGACCTGGAGCACTTGGGCCTTTTGGTTTCACCATCCTAAACTACCCCATTGCAATAATGAATAATATGAAGAGTTAAAAACACAACAATTTTTTTTTCTAAAACTTAAGTGTTTGAGGTACTTTTATAAACATGCAAATAGTTAAGTAATTTCCGAAGAAAAATACATGCTTATCCATATTCAAGCACTACATTTTCAAGAGGCTTTTCTTTTTCCTTGATACTGGACTAGAAATAAAAAGATTGCAGTTGTTACAAAAGACTCAAGGAGAAAGAGGACAACCGGGAGCATTAAAAACAGGCAAGTGTTTTTATTTTCATTTTGTTTTTGTTACCCTTCAAACTAAGACATAACCTCACTATGTTCTTTCCTTCAACAATGATTTTTCCATTCATACTGAAAGAATCCAGGGTGTCTTTGAAACTCAAACAAAATACGAAAATAATTCTTTAAACAATATATAAGAAATCCATTATCTTGCGAAGGCCAAACAAGTTTGAGTGCCAGCAAAATAATGCACTGGCTCTGTCTGATGGACGTTATCATTGCTGAATAGCATGGGTTTTACACAGATGGTATTTTTTGCCAGCAAAATACAAGAAATGACTGGCTGGTGTCAAACTGGGCCATGGATTGGAAGCACTGCATGAGACAGAGAAGATACAAAGTCAAAGGAACACATTATGGAAGTGCTCACTTGCCACAAGGCCCTGCCATTGACTCTGTTATAACAAATTCAGAGCCAGACGGTAGCAGTTGTTGTCATTTCATATCACTTGACATAAGGAACAACAGTCATGACACCAACTGAGTGTCTCCTCATTTATTTTCAGATGTTTGTAGCTCCTTTGTAAACAGTTCATCAGTAGGAAAGGTGACAGACTATTGAATAGAGATTTAGTGTACTTTGAATAGGATCTGCTTAGGATGTAGAAGCAGAGGTTTTGCTGATTGCTTCCATAACAAACTACTAAAAGGGTTTTCTTAAGAGAGACTGTGGATATCCTCTGGAAACCAGAGAAGACCAAAGAAGGAGGAGGGGAGGTCCATTGCCTCTGACAGCTCAAAGAAATGGAGCAAAGAACATTTATCCTCTACGCCAAGCCACAGAGGAGATGGAATTCTGCACAGAGGATGCTAAATCTGCCAGGCAATCAGGTCAAAATGTGTAATAGCAATAGAGCCTTTCTGAATCCTTTTGGGGGGTGGTGGGGTGATCTCTGCATGGAGTGACTTCCAAATTCAATTAATGCCTATGCTTTTCTATTCCTTACGTAGTCCTTGGTCACTGCAACGTTTTACGCAGAAGACTGCAATGTGAATATGAGCAAGAAGTAGAGCCACAGAAATATTCTGCTTGAAAGCAGCCAATTAAACATGTAACTCTTTTCAATGGGGAGAAGTGAGTAAACAAAATCCTAAGTGGAAATCCTATAATGTATTTTTGTATTATTTCTCATAACGAGATAAAACCTTCATAGGTCTCCAAGTGAGTGGTTAGAAAGCTGTGTGTGTAGTTCTAGAACAGACCTTGTCCTAGAGAAACTGCTGAGCACAGCTTTTATATTGTTGCATTAATGCAATTTATTTACTGTGAAATGTTCGCATTATTGAATCCTATTTTTCTACTAGCTGCTCATTCTGTGAAAAGCAACCCATCCAGCTTAAATAAATAAAACAATACCATTGTGTTGGTAAGTCAGAAGGTAGGCTATTCTGTATAATGGAAATGCAAATATGAAT
The DNA here is from genome assembly GCA_020745775.1 of Theristicus caerulescens. Taxonomy (NCBI): domain Eukaryota; kingdom Metazoa; phylum Chordata; class Aves; order Pelecaniformes; family Threskiornithidae; genus Theristicus; species Theristicus caerulescens. The sequence continues at coordinate 2,475,614 of CM036565.1, read as the reverse complement.
GCAATTGTTATTTCACAGATAAATAGAACTTACAGAAAGGTGGTGCAATGTTTTTCCCCTCTTTTGTTCATATAATCGTTAGGTCACATACTAATCCATCCTTTGTTTGCCATATACCATACATTTTAGTGCACTTCTGTTATGGAAGAATGGTATTTCAAAAGGGCTTATGAACATTTCTTCTCTGATCTAGTAGCTTGGTGACCAGAGGTTGAGGTATCGAATTACCAAGGGTCTCCAACAGTTATTTCATAGACACATCCTCTTTGCTGAAGATTACTTGAGGTAATAGCTGTGTTCCTGTGGGTCTCTCTTTCATGTTGGAGAGTATTCTCAGTACAGCATCATTTTAGGCAGCTCTCAGCACTCCAAACAATAAGCTGATGACCATGCTACTTACTCACTGTGTGCTCTGTCTATTTTTGCACTCATTTCAAGGTTCAGGAATTATATTAATTAAGATTAAGAACAAATGTATAACCAGGCAAACTGAAGATGACTCTTAACTTTCCAATAAACATTTTTGTTGCCATAATTTTTTTTAGTGTTCTAAGAGAGTGGTGAATATTTTGTTAACAGTGGTTTTTTCTTTCTTTTCTTTTTTTTTTTTCTTCCCTATGGACACAGTGAAGTTCAGAAGGGTCTAGGGGTACCAGAATCGGAGGATTGTGAAGTCTAAGGTAGGTGGAGGGAACACGTAACTATTGAGGGGCAGGAGCTGAAGGCTCTGAGGTGGGCAGACTTCTGGACCACAAAGCAATGCAGAGTGAGGTCCTGAAAGTGTGGGGTTGATGGTTATCATATTAATCCTACATGAATACTTCTAATATATACACTGGCCTTGAAGAAAGGGACCTGTGTACAGAACATTCCCTCCCTGCCGTCCGTGACTTTGCAGCTCTCAGATGCACGGTAGACCCACTTGAATAAGCAGCTATATTTCTTGGTGCTTACCCAAGGCAACTGCAACTGTGAAACTTTTGAGGATCACCTTTCACATTAAATCTGTTTTCTTCAGGAAATAAATTCTCACTTCAGCTTGGCCTGTGCTACATAAGTATACAAATCAAGATGTTTTTCTGATTGAAAGGGCACACAGAGATTGCTGCAGGCTACTAATAGCATGCTTGCGTGGAATAAAGAGAGATAACCAAGAGAGAGCTCAAAAGTGATAATGCACACACATAGACTGCCGTTTTTCCAACACAGCACACCTTCATCACCACTTGCTCAGGGAAATAGTGCTTTCTTTATATTTTAGTGACTCTTACTTACAAGGATTCCTGCTAAAAGATGTAAAGGCAGGATTCAGTACCTGTATTAAGGCTACAGTATTTGAAAATTAGCTGATGAACTACACTAACGCTACCTCAAAAATCTGGATGAGAATGGCAAAATATTTTACTTTCAACACACAATTAATGCTGAAAGGAAGATGAAATTCCAAACTATCTTCTAACCTAGGATTTTTATGCTCCTATCCTCAATAGCTTTGGATCTGAATTTAATTTTATCTTCCAGTTGAGTCCGATTCAGTTCCCCTGTAAAGGACAGAAAACTTCCCATTGGTTTCAATGGGGGCTAACTGAGGTGCCATGGGAAAGGTCAAAGAGGTGAGTGAGCATTTACGGAATCAGGTATGAGCATTCACAATTCACAAATGGATGATATGGTAATACATAGTGCCCTGTGGGAATGCTAAGCACCTGGAGAATGATGTTCATCAGGACACGTCCTACTTTGCAGTTGGGAACGTCTCGTCTGAGATCATCAGAGCGTATTGTATGTGTACGCCCACATCAGCCTTATGCAAACTACCCTGGACCAAGACAGTGCACTGTGCAATGACACGACATAAGCCAACACCCAAGAAACGGGGTAAATGAGTCTGTGTTGGGTTCTGTGTTGCGGAATGGAGCCTGAACCATTTCAACATCCTCTTGGCCCAAAAGCAGGTCTATGTGCCTGAATGGATCATACCTTCGAGATGGTTATTTTAAAATTCTATTTCTTCTCTATATTCTATAAAGATATTTCTTTAATTCAGTACGGTAGAACCAACAGTGTTATAAGGCACGTCTCTTTTCATGCTTGTTAAATAATACTTTCCCAAGTTGTAGGTAAAAAGGTCCTTATAGGTCCTTATCTCCAGGAGATAAGGGTAGGAGATAGTCCTGTCATATGGACCATTTTTGCTTGCCTGTCTGGAATTTTTATTACAATGCCAGATCCTCCACAGAGCAAAGAAAATGACAGGGAAAGCCTGGACAGCATTCTCCAGTGCCTGCTGAGGTCCTTAGCCTTTAAATATTTCAGGCAGCATCTCTGATTGAGAATGAAAATGGACAAAGGAAAATATGGGCTGAGTTTTTCAGGAAGGGAGTTGTGGGAAGAGCTAGAGATGAGATTTATCAGGATATGGAATAGGTTTCTAGAGGAAAGTTATGGCAAATTAGCTTGAATATAGTACTCAAATATATGGCAGGAAGCAATTCCAGAGAGTTACTGCAATAAGCAAAGTAGCCTACAGGCCTTTTTCATCTGGACAGTTTGGGAATGAGTCTGTGATTGGTTTCTCTCACAGTGCAGTCTGCAGCTCGTAAGCAAGGAGGGGAAAAAAGTCAATATTTTTTTTAAAAAGTGTTCCCATTATTTTGTACTCTGGCCACTAGGTCATCCAATTCTCCATGTACTCATTACTGTGTAAGTCGAGTCGCCCGCTTACCCTATAGCACTCTGGAAATAATTTTGATTGTAGAAACAACCAACAGCATCTTGGGGGTGGTGGCAGGGAAGTAGGGGGACAGAAACAGAAGGGAAAGACCCAAACTGTTCCTCTCATCACTCCCCTCGCTTCCATAAGAGCATTCAGCTCAAGAGAACATTTTTTCAGGCTGTGTTCAATCTGCTGCAGTTTTAAATGTCTCAAGTGATAGGGAATATTTTCTCACTACTTACTGGGAAGTTAGAGTGTGTCAGTTCAAACTAATAAATATCTGGTTTGACGGTGACATTTACAAGTTGCCTGCTCCACTGAGCTCAGTGTGCAAGTTAACAGCTCACATTCTAAAGTCAGTTCCTTAATTATCTTGTCTTCCCCCCAAAGATTTGTCAGAAGGCCGCCTGATGATATCCCGGATAGATGTGCTACACCAGCGAAGCATGGCTTTGACTTTTTGACAAGCTTTCTGGGTTCCTGAAGGCGCCTTGCACGGTAGGAGGAAGTGACTCAGCAGTCGTTCCAGGGCTTGTTCCTCCCACCCCCATAAGATTTTCCTTAAAATGAGTTTGCTTGAGGGTTATTCAACTTTTTCATCATACATTCAACAGAAAGAAAGAAGAAAAATCTTCCCTCAAACAATGTTCTGTATTATTGAAGGCAGTTTGAGGAAAAGATCTCGTATCTAGGACAGGGTAGAATATAAATTAACATGGAAAGGGCAAAAGGAAGTTTAACACAGTGTATGGAATCCAGAATTTTTTCATAATGAAATTCTTGCTTCTTAAATAGACCTGGGCTCTTTTCCCTTCTTCACAGATTTTCCACTGAAAATATTTTAATAGCAGTCACAAAGCAGGGAGAGAAGAGACCAAAAGATCCTATTGCTATGTGATTTCACGTATTTTTCTCTCTCCTTCATGAAACATTATGGAGGACAAATAGATATAAATTTTAGGCTTGTGGAATGATACCTTCTGTATATGCAGAAATTAATTATAATTCCTTCCAAAGTATATCCTTATGATCTCATTAAATTACTGTATTAAAAATAGTGATAAAAATACCTTTTCATGTGAGACTCTCAAATACACAAAATGTAAATTAATTCTCAGAAAACCAGCCTGAATGAATGCATTAAACCTGTTCTGTCAATGGTTACACAGACACTTTGAAAATTTTTCTTGTTCATATCTACAGTCACCTACAGTAGCACAATAATAAAATCCTCAAGCCCTCCATCTTATTTGCTGCAACCATGGCACAGAAATTAGAGAGGAAACTTTGGAACAAAAATACGCTATGATTTTGTTAAAATATTTTACTCCTGAGCACCTGAAGTAAAAAAAAAAAAACAAAACACAAAAGCCTCAATATATTCTTTGACAGAATAATTCCTTAGTGGATAAGAGATGCAGAAGAGGGCATCTATATTTGCCCTGGTAAAGCTATATAGCATCCATATAAGCAAGGTGAGAAAATATGTACTAGCACTAATCAGCAGTACTACCAAAGTGGCTGAAAATACGCTTTCCTAGAAGATTTAATACTTTGCTCTAAAGCTAGGAAGGTATTTCAGACAGAGGTCTGTCAGTGCTTTCATTAACTTAAATGATGGAAGACTGTACTCATGTAAAATTTGCAGTGTACATTAAACTATCAAGGGTAACAGCATTCTTGAAGCCAGAATTAAGATTCAAAATGATCCTGATAAATTGGAAAGATGGTCAAGATTCATTGAGATGACATTCAAGGTGGGCAAGTGGCAACGCACTATACAGTATCACAAGAGAAGACCTGAGTTAAAGTGCCTGCCAATGCGTAGCGTCGTGGCAGAAGTGCAAATCTTCTCTGGCTATATGTTAACAGCAATGTCATATATGAAACATGGGAGGTAATTATTCTTTGGTACCTGGCACTGATGAAGTCTGATCCAGAGAACTTCACTCAGGACTATTGTATTTTGACAAACAAAAAAGTGTAGGTAAATTGGCAGGAGTTGACAGGCATCAAGAACAACAGGAGTTTTAACAAACATCTCTAAGTAGACAGAATTAATTGGAGCTTTTTAATTTTTAAAAAAGAGAGGCAGGCATACAGACAGAAACACAGAGACAAAGAAACAGAGAGAGAAGGAGAGAGAGGCAGGCAGGCAGAGGAGGGCTGGTGCTGGGGGCAGGCATGCCCACTGCCTGCCGGTACATGGGAGCTGTTAAAATCAGTCACTGTCTTCTGTGTTCCACCACCTGCACTGGAGGAAAGAAAAGGCAATATCACTGTGGTGTTTGAAAAGTTTATGGTTGGAAATTAACAAACATTTTCATGGTTATTAATCGATGGACAGACGGAATATAAAGTGTGAATGATGGGTTAGAGGGCTCCTCTGTCCAGGAAAGGCATGTGGCAGTGATGGGGTGGCTCCCTGGTGTCCGTATCAGACCAGAACAAGGGAAGAGCCAAAGGAAGTCTGATGCAAAAAGTTCTTTTTAATCTTAATTTTTTAATACAATAATTAGATGAGATCATAGAGATTTATCTTGGAAGAAACTATAAATAATTTCTGCATATACACAGAGAAGAACAAGCAGAGCCAAGGGAAGAGGCTTTGGCCCTTCCAGCTCCCACTCACCCTAACACTGGTACCTCCAGCACTTCCCAGGTGAGACTGTGCTGGGAAGATGGAAGATGTCTGAGCTGCCACAGCAGCAGATGAGAGTACCCATTGGAGGTACGGATGCCTTGAGATCCCATCTCTCACTGCTCACGAAGAAAATATATGCTGGGCACAGTTTCTTTAATTTGAGGTAAACACAAGGTTAAACAAACATCAGCTGAGGTTAATCAAAGTATTCCGAGTCCTTTCTCAATAGAAGAAGATTGGACTAACTCTGCTCTTGAGACCTTTCCAATTATTCTGTGATCACATACCTAGATTAAAGCATACCTTGCAAACTATAACCGAAGGTGAAAACAGTGAATGTAATCATCCTCAGGTAAAGCCAACAGACATTTCTAAGGGACAATGACGCTTGCGATATTGAGAGTATATAACCACGTATGTTTTTAATCTATACTCCATTATCTAAAGATGCAACTGAAGACAAACCTGCTCCAAAAGACTGAAGATTGCAACGTGTTTATTTTTCTTAGAAGGTACTTAAAATGAGTCTTAAAAACATACAGCAACAAATGTAAGATAAAAACTGTAACCCAGTCCTTGCTCAAGACATAGTTCTGTACCATTTTTTACTTCTGAAAAATGCCACGGCACTTGTACAGAGCAACAAGGAAGCTAAACAGCGGAACTGACATTAATCATACATTATTCTCCACTTCAAATGTCCACAAAATTATCTACATTATTCACCAGGTTTGACACTTGCCATAATAGTCAAACAAAGCCTATTCTTCTTTCTTTTTCACAACTCAGCCTACAAAACCTCTCTCATTCCTGTTAAGGACAAGACACAAGAATTATGATTGCAGCCCCCCCCAACGATAAGCTCCGCACAATTCTCTCCAGCCATTCTTTCCCACACTTCTGACACACAATATAGGCTGGGAGATTTAGATGCTGAATCCCATGTAATGCTGTTAACCACCATAACAAAGTAACTCTGCTGACATATTTTAAGGCATTTGCAGTCACAGTTAATAAAGCCAAGCAATCAGTACTAGCTTTAAAAAAATGCTTGAGCTAACATTACAGGGTGGGGTTTTTTTCATTTTTCAACAATGTCTGATTTGTATATTTAATAGTAGCATTGCCTAAAGACCGGAAAGCCTGTACCCTCAGTGGTGGAAATGAAAATGGTATCCATCTTTAGATCTAAGCAAATTAAAGAACGTAATTCCTATGGGCTCTCATAACTGGATAATTAAGGTGGATTTTGGAGCAAAACATTAAGCACAGATCTGTTTTAGTAGTTGTCATAGCCAATGAGTTCTAAGGCAGAAGGCATTCAAAGGATACAGATAGCATTTAGGTATTTCGATCTTAATGAAAAACTATGGGATTGACAACCTAACCGCCATTCATTTAGAAATATTCCTAGCTTTTGGTAGAATTTTTGAAAAACATCTCCTGGCTGTCTCAGTGGTTTATACAGTGGCTGTTTGGGCTGAGCAACTTCATGGTCCTCGTTAATTAATCTATTCCAACACATCAGCTAAATGTGAAATGAGTATTCTTTGTGACCTTGGTTTTGCCCAGCTCCAGCGCCAAGTGAGTGGCATGATGTTGGTTATGAAACAAAAAGTAAGGTTGGGAAGCACTTGTCTGGAAAAAGGAAAATTCTGAAGAAAAAAGAGAATGCCAGGGAGTGACTGTGGCGAGGATCACGGTTTTTTGCCTAGGGAAATAAAATAATAGGATGTTACGGGGAAAGGTCAAAGAATGAATGACTACATAGCAAAAGAGAAGAAAAGCATAGGAAACATTCACAGCTGCCATCTGAAATACATTTGCTTGCTTTTTCTGCCCAGGAAAAGGCTATAGTTTAACCAGAAATTAAACTGCTATCATTTATATGCTTCTTGCATCAAGAGAGACGTCCAAGCAGTGTTTATGCTGTACATGCTAATATTTTATGCCAGCTGTGCTATATACAGTTCATTACCAGGGCGCTGCCAGCTGCACTAAAATACAAGGTATTCAGTATGTTACCTGGGAGCCTTCTGTGGGTCCTTGCTCATGTTAAGGGTTTGTGTGTTATTGAGTGTCTGATCCCAGTCTCCGGTGCAGCCTGGCGAGTGCTGCTGATGCCGGCTGGTGCCGGGTTAGCGATGGCAGTTCCTGAAAGGAGATTCTGCCCAGTTTGGATGTGGATGAAAATTATCTACAGACTGTGTGCTGGAAACCCCTTAAAGGACTAGAAATCCCTTAAAGAACTAGGAAGGTCTCTCCTGAGCATTTCTTGCCTACATTTATCCTCTTTCCTCCTCTTATTTCTATTCCTTTTGCTTTTCTGTTGTCTCTCCACAGCCACACGGCAGGCACAGGCTCTGAGCAAAGGATGCTGCACATTGCACTGTCTCTATTTGTATGGTTCCCCAGGAACCAAAAAATACATCTTAAGAATGTCATTGAAGCATCTGTCTTTCCTGTCTGGATCACTGTAGAGTAGACCTGACCATAATACAGGGGTTTCTTCACAGCAATATTTGTGGGCAAAGTCCATTTCAGAAAGCAAAGCAGATATTTTTTAACAAAAACACAATAATATTTTTTGCAAAAAGAAAACCACTTCTCTCCAAAAAACAGTTTGGGGAGCAAACTGCTTCTTGGAAGCCTCCCTGTGTTGGTCAAGTTTCTCCTGGCAGGAGGTTTTGAACAAGATATAACAATCTTGTCTCATCGCAAGGCTTTTCCTATAGAAAATATGTCACTTGCTCTTGTTAATGAGTCTAATAAAGCCAGAATCTGCAGAAAGAAAGTGAGGCCAAGAAGAATTGTAAACAATTCTTTTCACACCACCTGCTGAAAAAAGATCTGCTGTTGAACTAGAGAAAGCAAGAGTGGAACTGGGGTGTCAGAGATGCTTACAGTTAGAAACCCCCCATAGCCATAAACTTCACAGTGCATATACAGCGACAGCCTCTGCACAAGAGACAAGGCAAAGAAAATGAGGCTATTTTCTGAATACAAATCACCCTCAGCATTAGCAATGAGACTGCCCGTGCCTTACCTGAAGCAAACAGAATTGGTTTTGCTTTAATGTATGTTCACTCACTATGAATTGTTTTCAAAGTCACCTTCTTGAACCCCGTAAGTTCTGCTTGCCATTTCCACCTCTGTCCTGTGAAAGGATGGGGGAAAGACATAGTGGTTAAAATAAATTCTGTTCTCAGCTCTGTCCAGCAGCATGTTTATTTTCTTCCCCTTGGTCAACTGGAGCTTCGGTGCCTTATGTCCAGGATTCTCCTTGTATGTTCCCCTGCTTCTACCCTAACCATCTGGGACCTCAGCTTTTCAGAGAAAGTGCTGTCTTTTTTTAGGTACGTGCTTTGCTATAAGACCATTCAAACGATGTGAAGCGAGATACTGGCTGATAAATTAAGAGTTCAATTGACTGCTTCTTTTTCCTTTGTTTTGTATCTTCTCCATTTTTGTGGTTTAAAAAATACGTTAACACTACCCAGAGCTTGAATGCCACCCCACTGAGGAAAGAGTATTGGTGAATAATGTGAATTTAGGTATTTAAGCAGAACATCTAAAATAACACTGCAATACCTGAAGGGATATTCTTCAATTCTTAGAATTACTGCAGATAATTAAAGTGTTATTTTAAACAGACTGAAACAGAAATTACAGCTTTAACTGAGATTCTGTTTATAACAAGCTACATTTAAAATTTCATCAACAAAGCAAGTGCAAGAGGGATCATTCATACCTACCTTGTTTGTGGGGCAACAGTAAATTCAGTTCATCAAAAAATGAACCAGCACATTTACCAGGAGAAAATTTCTTGTCTTTTCTGAAGCTCAAAGAAACCAGAAAGCAATATATTACAGCTCAAATTTGAGGCAGTAAATTATAAGATTTTTTCTTTCTACCCAAGGTAAAAACTCAACACAAATAATAAACGAATAATAACAACAAAAATCTGACACAGGCTGCCACTTCTTTCCACATTCCCTCAACTAAATCATCCCTTGTTCTTTGATCAGTTTTAGGAGCAAACTAGTTTTCTTTCAAACCTAAAGATCTAAAGAAGACCACCTGTAGAGTAGGGATGTAGGAGACATTTTGGCACTTCCCACCATGAGTTGGTACCCAAACATTTTTGCCTTGAACAACAAAGGACTGGATAGAGAGAATTCATGGAAAAAATTACAGAATGTTGCAGCTACCCACTCTTTCAGTGCGAGTTTAACCTGTACCCTGCAGGATTCCTGTTTACTTAAGACATCTGAGGAGCTAGATTACTCTTGTCAGCAGGAATTAAAGACACTTAAGAACAGGAAGAACAGAAAATCACAACCTTTGCGAGCCAACCTCATCTGCCTGTCAACCAAGACTTGCCCGGGTCTTACAGCCTAAAGAATCAGTACAGGACCTCCTAGCATGGAAACTAATGCCAAGGAAATAGAAAACCTTCCTAACAGTATCATAGCGTCATGCTCCTTAGCAATCTTTACCCTTATTGAACCAGCCTTTATCAGTGGAGTTTTGCTCCCCAACTCACCTGCTCCATCTCAGATGAGAACTCAAGAGATTTGGGAACTGCAGCAGGCAGTCCTTTGGAAGGCTGTAGCCCAAGCTGCTGTTTTTTCTGTGTATCATGACTGCAGAATGCATGTCACTTTTCAACACAATTTCTGTGCATCTGCTCATGCTAAATTCCTCCCAAAACTTCTACTGTTTTCTTCCTCTTGCTCCTATTCTTTCACTGTTTCTTGCGGTCTGCCTTGCTTCTGGCTTTGTGGGACACACGCACCAGTCACCTCTTGGTAGCTTCCTGGGGATATGTCTTACCGGCTTTTAATTTTGTCTTTTGAAGTATGTACCATGCTTTTTATAAAAACTCAGAGCAGCCAGTGTTTTGGGAGCTGTCTCAACTCAGGTAACCAAGAAGCAGCAGAGCTCACTGGGTAGCACACTGGCATGGGTCTCTGAAGACCTGGGTTCTGCTTCTGTCTCCAGCCCAGGCACATTCAGCAGCTGTGGATAAGTCCTTTCACCTCTCTGTTTACAGACTCTGCATATTTGGCATTTCTTTTCAAAGCTTTTTTAGTTTAAGAGCATTCATTCCCATGTGCTTGTATAGAGCCTGATATAATGTGGCCCTGATTTCACTTGAGTTTACTGAAGTATGAAGAAATAACTAGCGGGGTTCTACATTTCAGAGAGGCAGAAATCAGTAGTACAACTGCCAGTCCTTATTACTGCCAATACACTTATTTCTTAGCTAGGTCTTTCTTTAAGACATAGTCAAAATTATCTCTTATTGTAGTGTATAGAAGAAACATAGCAAATAACCCCAGCCTTTTAAAACCAGAGAAAGTGTGTAGTATAAAAGAAAAGAAGTGATGTTTGTTGAGACAAGGAACCAAATTCATTTGCTTATTCTTGTAAAAGCACAATGACGTGCTTCCAGGTTTAGAGATTATTTGCTTTCTGAAATATTTTTAGAGAGTGTATTATGGTCATATTCACAATTGGCCTCAGAGAAGGACATGGACTTGGAGCTTGTTCAGAGTAATTTAATCAATCTTATACGAAAAAGCAACAGCCAACCATTATGGCCCAAGTCAATACTAAAATGATTTCCCAAAACTCATTTCAAAGTCACTTCCAGGAAACAACTGGTAGCTTCAAAACTCTGAGGCTCAACTATAAATTTAATTTCCTTTAAGGTCTGTAATTGAGCTTTTTTTAATAAAAAAATATGGTGTACTGCCATTTCCTTTAAATAAAATATTGTGCATTGGGTGGCATGTTCCTGCTAACTCCTCATTTTTTAATGTGAATCAATATATGTTGTAAGATTGTTACCACCTCATAGTAACTAGAAATATAAATGCAATGCGTTTTGTTACAAGAAAAATAAGCACATGGCATAAATTTAATCTGCCTGCCCGCCTTCCAGGTGGAGAAAAGAACGGGGCCAGGTCACTGATGGAGTAACTGTTTAATCACATCAGCTCGTTGTTGACTTACTTATAAATACAAACAAGTCCGCTTGCACCTTTGGGAACTCACCATGTTTTCTCCCAGCTTCTGAAAGTGCATGGCAGTTAATACTTTATTCACAGATTAGACATGATCATGAGATAATGAGAAAATAACACCTTTATTACTACTGGCCCGTTTGGATACCTGCATCACAACTGTACTTAAACTGTTCCATTTCATGCACTGAGTCTCCCTCTGATTGATTTGAAAAGTCTCAGATTTTGATGAACTTTTATTATAAGTACTATAAATATATCATAAGTAGTTCATAACAATTCCACAGACAGCATCACTTACTTCAAGATGTTTATTCAGGTACAATCAATGGATGTTTTGACACTGCTGCCATGGTTTAGCCCGGCAGGCAGCTAAATCCCACCCAGCCCGTCACTCACTCCCACCAGTGGGATGGAGGAGAGAATCGGAAAAAAGGTAAAACTTGTGGGCTGAGATAGAGACAATTTACAAGGACAGAAAAGGAAGGGAAAATAATAATGATGATTAAAAAAATACACAAAAAAAGTGATGCACAATGCAATTGCTGACCACCCGCTGACCGATGCCCAGCCCGTTCCCCAGCAGCGGCTGTGCCCTCCCAGCCAACCCCCCAGCTTTTGTTCAGCATGGCACCATACGGCTGCCTTCACCGGACAGGGGATTGGCCAATGCCAAAAGGTGTATCAGATTCTGGGTGATTTTTGGATACTTTAGTTTCTGTTTAAACAAATGAAGTAATTCTGTAGGATAAAAGGATACTCAGAGGAGCAAAGAACGGTAAGCGTTTGTCTCAGAGTATCTGATGTTGGTTACGGAGTGGGGAGCGGGCACAGCTCCTGGAGCACTGCTGACTTGTTGAAATATTGCCTGTAAAAAAGGCAAAAATCTACCCTTCCGAAAAAGCAGTGTGATGCCCTGGCTCGTTGTTTGTGTCACCGTCTTGTCATTGATATGATCTACCTAAGCAATCCTCACACGTTCTACAAATCAAATCAATTAGACACAGGGGGAATATTAGGGAACAAGGAGAGAGATGTGTTGGAGGGAACAGGTGGGATCATAAAACAAAAAACCCACACATTTTGTCCAGGACTGCAGGAATGTCAGTGTCTGCCTCCCATTATATGTGTCCAGGAACATTCTGCATATTTTAAAATTCTTCAGTTTACTTGTGAATTTTCTCTGCCACCTTTACCCCTTTTTTTATTTTATCTGCCTTTTTTTTTTTTTTTTTGGTGGGGGATGCAAGGAGAGAAAACTGAGAGGGAGGATAGAAAGAAGGGAAAAAGGAGATAAAGCTTCAATGATCCATTAAAGATATTACTAACACAATACGAAGATTACCATAAAGTCTACACATACCTTTAGCTCCAGAAAAAAAAAAAAAAATCTTTTGTCTGAGAGTTTTCTTAATGTTTCTGGGATACATTAGACCAAAAAAAATCCTGTGGAAATATCAATGTAAATATGATACCAAAAATAAGCTGCAAATTTCAAAGAAAAAGTTACCTTTAGAACTACTTACCCAAGTACCCAGTATATTTTCTATCACATCATCTTTTAATAAGCATTGGATGGCTTTTTGAAAAAACTACCATAATTCAAGCAGAAATTAGAGGGCTGATGCAGCAGCCACTGGGTGAGGTTCTGTGGTCTTTGCTATGCCGGCAGTAGGACTAGATTATCATAATGGTTGCTTCTGGTCTAAAATCTATGAGCCTATGAATCACGGTAATGATACTGCTGCCAAGTCAATTAGCGGCATATATTCCAGGAGAAAGAATTAATTATCATACGTTCACCTTCTGCCTTGACACCTGTGGAACTTCCTGGTGGGTCATTTACCTGTGCTGGATTCTTGGAGCATTTCACCCAAATCGCTTCAGCTCCGGCCTCTGGATTCAGAGACCTATAGAAACAAAGCCTTTGGCTCTCTTAAATTTCTTAGCTTCCTTAATGTTGCTGACAATAGACACAGAGTATCTACGGATTTGACATGGACTTTTCTTTCCCACTGCTATGGATATGTAGGACAAGAGGTCACTAGGATCTATACAGATCATAACAATTTTTCCTGAGATCACAGAGAAGACTGAAGACCTAATAAGATAAAATACATATGTGTATGTTTATGTGTGCATATATCAATGTCTGTAATATATGTAAATTTGAGAAGACAAGAGATTACGCATGAAGATGAAAGTGTTTGTGTTTGCCTACAAATAGGGTTGGGGGGGCTATTATTCCAACATTTAGGAATCTAGCACAATTTAAACACTTGCCTCCTTCTTTCAGTAGTTTCTGATATGCATTCAAATAACTATGGAGTAGAACGCAACCGCAGTTTAACTGTCCCATTTCATACCCTCAGTCTACTTCTAATTGATTTGAAAAGTCTCCAGCACGAGTTTTGGTGACCTTTACAAGGTATATCAGACAATATTGGATCATCAAATGCAGTGGGTCTACGAGTGAGTACTACCAATTCTGTGTCTCAAGTCAGCAGAGTCTTGCCTGGACCTCTGAGAGACCTCTCAGTTTCCTACTCCAACCTCCAAAAAGATTCTCAAGTGCTCCAAAGCCTGTGCTCTTGATGAAGTCAAGAAAAGACAAATTATAATGACTTTTGCCATTTATGGTGCAACTACAATTTTTTTTTTTTTAAAGAACTGCTCTTTCAAAGAAGTTTTTTTTTGTTCTTTATGGATTTTGTACAAATCTCCCTATGATAAACTCAAGCAAAGTTAGGAGCAAGGAGAACATGCAAGGGTTTTGGCCCCTCTCAGACTCAATAAATGCATCTATAACAGATGGCTAATTACAAAGGTAACTATTAACCAGTCTTAGTAACACTTAGCTCTTCCAAAAATGTCACAAAGAGGTATTCTGGCACGCTGTGTTCCAGCACTACAACTGAAGTGAGCCAAACATACTCTGCCCTAGGCTGGTGCAGAGATTGAAAAACCAGAGAGAATATCTGTTGTCCTGATGGGTTATTTTACTTCTCTCTAACTGCGACCCTTTATCAGCCAAGGAGCTTTATTCAAGACCAGCAAGGGCTGAAAAATTGGATTCGCTTGGCAGGTAACCTTTCTTACTCTGCCAATTAATCCAGCAGAAAAAAAGCCACTGATCTCCTGTGAGAAGAAACACCAAAGAGATCAAAGACTGGATTCGCTCTCCCAGCCCTACTGCCAGGGACTACATGTGATGTATACTTGGGCATACTGCTCATGCACCGTACAGTTGAAGTGGGATCATCATCAGGATTTCAATTAAACTGGAAGATCGGCATGAGCTACTGAGGTGCTGGACATTCATAAATATGGAACAGATGCCCAACATCATCAAATTTAGCCTGACAAAATTTCTGGCCGAAGAAAGGGAACTTGTCTGGGAAAGGCGTATGATAATCTTAAAAGCACGTGCTTTGATGGACAGGCCAGCGCGATGCTTTTTCCTGTGCTCCCTGGCCAATTAGTCTTAAACCCTTTTCTGCAGTGCCCTGTCTTCCCCAACATTGTGTCCCCTCTCCTCCCCCTTCTCCTGCTCCCACAATGTCTAAGATTTAGGTACTAGTTACAGAGAGTGAAATATGTATTAACACCTCTTAGGCAGATAAGAACATTGACTGTGGACTGCAAACTTCCCTGAGGAGCAGATCAGCCTTTAGATGACTGCAGAGAAGGTGCAATGCCACACGCAGCGGTGCTGAGCGAGGGCTGGCTGGGGCTGTGTGGCTGTATTACATCGCCGGGATCACTCACATCTCCCCAGGTGGTTCTCTTCTGGGTGGCTTATAGCTCTTTTAGCCTCCCAAGTAAATCCACGCTTCAGTTGGTGACCCCTGCATCATGAAGACTTTTTTTTTTTTGAGGGAGCCAGGGCTCTTTGAAAGTAAAGGCACAGATGCTTATTCTCCATGTTCCTGAGCTCTCAAACTGGGGTCAGACACAAGTGTCACCTTTCAGCCCCACATAGCACACCTGATAAATAGGATTCCTGCTCTCTAGCACCAAGAGAGCTGTTCATTTAGCGTGTTGGCTGCCCCAGATAGCAAATCTGAGCCATCCAATTTGTCTGCCTCGCTGCACAGGGAGGCCTGTGCCCTAATACAGCTTTGTATTCGTTCCTGGCAGCTGGGCTTGAAAAGATGGGAGCTGCAGTGAACAAACCAGTCACCAGCTCTGACTGAGCCCGACAGGCAAGAAGAGGAGCTGTGCTTTGGATTCTCCACTGGTGATCTTCAGCTAATGTAAATCAAGTTGATTCTGCTGGCATCAGTGGAAATGAGCTGATTCATGCCATTTATAGTTTCTTCTTGTTTACTTACTGCATCTTAATGACTGCCAGGCACAAAACTACCTGACTGAGGACATTAGATACAAAGGCTTTATACCCTTAATGTTTTGTTCAGTTAAAGACTAACAAAGAAGACGACTTTAACTTCTGATGAGAAAGCTAGGCCCCTGAACACTTAGCACTAATAAGGTGCTTTTCAGTTTCTAAGCACTTTACAAACATTAATTAATTATTCCTTTCAACACCACTTGGTTATTTTCTGTTACTAGAGTGCGTGTTTACCAAGTTAGCTCCATTCGTGCACAGCACATTGTTGGCAGCAGGCAGGAGCGTAAATTGATCTATAACCACACGCTGTAATTTGCGGCAGATTTGCTCCACCAAACGCCATCAGTGCAGCTACAGAGGCAGCTCGGAGGAGTGACCACTCCTCCCCGCGTCCTATGGTGGGGATAACCTTTACCCGCCCTGCTACACTGGGTGGAAACATAAAACCTGTTTGCTGCGCAATTCAGCTAATTCCACAGAAACACAGGTCAAAGAGGAGCTTCCAACTTGACACAGCTGCGCAAAGCGGTAAGAAATTTGTTATGTGTCACATCAAAATACCCATTACAGTACAGGAGTGACCCAGAGAATAGGCAGATTTCTAATAAAACACAGGAATGAGGTTGCCACCATAAGACAGCAGAATTTCCTGCACGCAACGGTTATTAAAGATAGACAATACTCCTGTCCTGTATCAGGAAGCTGTGAGTAACTCTCACCAAAAAAAAATAAAAGAGAATAAAGTATTACCCATCCTAAAATAGCCAAGAGTCTAGTGGAGAGGAAGATGACCAGAAGGCAGGAGCTGGAGGCTCACATCGCTGCTCTGTTCAAGTCACACCAAAGACTTGAACCAGTGCTTGGCTTTCTAGAAGAGTAGCCCTAGCCACTGAGTTCTTGTTTCTTTCTACATCCCTGTCTCTCTCTCCCCTTACATCGCATGCTAAAGGAGAGGAATGCTTTTTGGCAAAAGTTTTGTCTGAACCAACGTGTTTCTACTGGAAATGAGTGCTTCGGTGAACTGTGGCAGACAACAATGCCTATTGCCATAGGCAAGATAATACCTCTGCAATTGAAAACGGGGTCTTGGGAAGTGTCAACCTATCGCTTTTTAATTAGAGCTGCCCAAAATTTTGCCAGGGAACAGATTTCTGGCATGAAGTGCTGGAAAGTATCAAGCTGACCATAACCATCAGCAGAAACCAGGCACGACCGTCTGCCGCATCTCCTGCCCACCTCCCATGCAGGCAATGGCACTCGGGAGGCCCGAGCCCCGGGTAACAAGGGGCTGGTGCACAGCAGGCATGAAGCTGAACATTGCACGTACCTCAACCTACTTTCACTGAGAGTTCAGAGCAGCTTGCTCTACACCGCCTGCTGCCAGCACCGAGGCGGCTCCGGCTGTTTCCTTTCTTCAAGCCCTCTTTGCTCCGGTCAGCTTTAGACGGTGTAATCTAACTGCCATCAGTGACGTAGCTTAGTGTCACGTCCACAATATGAATTAAAATTGCAGAATCAGGAACTAAATCTTTCAGTATCAGTAACCTCCATCCCAGGAGTGATAAGGAACGCCAAACTTTAATGCTCCAAGACACGAAGTATAATTAATTAACCATCTTTCACCTTGTTCATATTTAAAGTGCTTTGTCTGCAGATAAAGCTGCACTGGCACACACTGCAAATGTGGTGTGGAAAGCAGCTATATAGGCAAATACATCTTATTATAGGTCTCTAAACAGAAAGAAAATGCCTATTGGCAAATAGATTCTTTTGCCTGTATAACTGTATCTATACCTGGGCTTTTGTCAGCACAGCTATTTTCTCACAGTCCTACTCAGTAAAGCTTTCTCCTGTATGAAAGGCCTGAGATTGGTTACCGAGCATTATCTTCTACATGGGTGTTTACAGTTCCCAGTATCTCTCCTGAAAGAATCTCACTACAAGTAATACACAAGTATTTACTGGAATCAGGCAGACAAAATTCAGTCTATTTTCAGTCTGAATAGTTTAAACCGTGCTCTGGGATTCTTTGATGGTTTGTTTGGGAAGAAAACAAAACCCCCTCCTGCTGATGAGTTCTAATTCGCCTCCATCTACGCTTGGTACAAAGAAGCGGTGAGGTAATCACACATACTTCTGCCGTCTGCTCTGTGATTACACCGCACTTTCATTTGAGAAAATGGCACATTGCACAGTGATGCAAACAAAAGATTTGAGATTATATTCATTCATTCCAAACCAAACACAATAGACATTTCTTTTCTGAAGTGTTGAGAAACAAGAAAGCCTTTATATTTAATGAAATACGAACATCTCTAGCTATAGAAGCAAAGTGCAATTTTAACCTAAGAGTAGAATTTTCAGCTTCTGGTGCATGGCTTATTCCTACTTCAGACTTCGGAAGGTTGCATGCAACTACCCTTTTTCTGCATGTTAACATTTAGTGCATAAAACAATTAATTAAACCGTGTGTCGTATTCTGAAGGATACCGTTTCATTGCTTATATACACGTACATATCAACATTGAAAGGCTGTGAAATATTTATATGCTAAAAGCACAATAATTACTGTAATACCACATGTGACTTCAGGATAAATGTAACAGTATCCCAGACATATGCTAAGTAGTTGTTTGCATCAAATACATTGAGAGTGACACAAAGGATACCAACCAGTAATGTGCAGAAGCCATTATAATATCCTTCCTACAGAGGAAGGGACATACCAGGGTAGTGGTTCATCTCTTCCAAGAATCAGTCATCTCCGTCGCTAGCCGGAACCAGATCTTCTAGGGGAAGATGAAAAATCTGCGTGAAAAACGTGGAATTGAACGGCTATAGCTAAAATGCCTTTCCAGTACTCATCAGGAAAATATTTGGCTCATGCTGTGAAAGATGAGGGAGTTCCACACCTTTCTGAAATTGGGATTAACAGCCCCCGGCACCTGAACTCATTCTAAATAATTCACCTGTGGATGTTATCTTTATTCAAAATATCCCCAAGTTTCAGACTTTTGCTATGTTTTTGTTCCCTGTTACATTCCTGGCAAAACAAACCCCAACTAATTTAACATATACAAAAATTACTTTTTTCCACCTTTGAATTCACTGAATATTACCTACCACCACTTCAGAAATGCAGCCAATTAATACAGCCTTCATAGTAATAACTTGTACAAAAGCATCCAAACCTAACAGTAATTTTCAACAATGTAAACCTGTGATTTACTCATGCCAGGTGTCGTGGTTTAACCCCAGCCAGCAACTAAGCCCCACACAGCCACTCGCTCACTCCCTACTTGGTGGGATGGGGGAGAGAATCAGAAGGGTAAAAGGGAGAGAACTCGTGGGCTGAGATAAGAACAGTTTAATAACTGAAGTAAAATAAAATAGAACAGTTAATAGGTAAAGCAAAAGCTGCACACACAAACAAAGCAAAGCAAGGAATTAATTCGCTACTTCCCATGGGCAGGCGGGTGCTCAGCCATCCCCAGGAAAGCAGGGCTCCATCACAGTGACTTAGGAAGACCATCACACCAAACACTCCCCCCCTTCCTTCTGCTTCCCTCAGCTTATATACCGAGCATGACGTCACATGGTGTGGGCTAGCCCTTGGGCCAGTCTGGGCCAGCCCCCCTGGCTGTGGCCCCTCCCAGCCCCCATGCACCGGGCAGGGCGTGGGAAGCTGAACAGTCCTTGGCCAGTGTAAGCGCTACTTAGCGACTATTTAGCACTACTTAGCACTACTTAGCAAGAACCAAAGCATCAGCGTGTTATCAACATTGCTCTCATCCTAAACCCAAAACACAGCCCCATAATGGCTACCAAGAAGAAAATTAACTCTATCCCAGCTGAAACCAGGACACCATGGAAAAGTTTTTTGTCTTTTTTTTTTTTATTACCATAGGAACTGAGAGAGAACTAACACTTGCCTCTTAGGAATTTGAAGGAGAAGAGAGCAAGAACGAGGAAAATACGAAACATGTTCCCTCTTGCACTTCTCTGGGTGAGGGTGTTGGATGTGTTTGCAACGTAACTAGTTGGAGCCGACTGGCACCAAGCCCTGACAAGCTCCCGCTCTAATAAAGTGTGTTTCTCTCAATACCAAAATCTAATCATCGGAACTCACTTGATACATTCAAAATGTAAAACATGTTAAACATCCTAGACACTGAATATGTGAAAAGGATCGTTATTCACAGACTCCTAATCAAAGCTTCATTTCGTGTCATTATTTGTTTGGTTTTACATGTTTCCTCCTTGCTTGAATGAGAATGTCTGGTGTTGGAAAATATCACATCTAGCTCAGAGAAGCTAGGCAAGGAGTTGTGCTGCACTCAGAAATGCCCAGGCATGATGGGCTGTTTGTTTTTTGCTTTTGGAAAAGTCTGCACTGTTTGCTAGGTTGTAAATTATTGATTTATTTGGTGATTTACTTTGCAGCAAATTGAAACTATATGCAAGCTAAATATAGCATCACTGAGCTAATTATGATGATGGGGGCTATAAAGATTCAGAAATAGATAATTGTATTTGTTTGACATGTACCCTACAAGCCAAAAATATACCCCTCTTCCACAACACATACTCACTATATAGAGCAAACGTAACTTAAACCACATTTCTTTCATTAACAGTTGCAACCTCTCTGCCTGTGAGAGCTTTAAGGTGCTATGAAGCAATGACAGGGAAATATTTGAGGCTCTCCTGGCTCGCCTGTAAGGACACATCACGCCCATGCTGCTGCTGGGGCCACAGAGGGCCTAAGCCAGGGAGCGGGGCTAGGGACACCCTGACCTCCCCACATTGTTTTCACTGAAAGTCAAAACACAATTAGTAGTGTTTGCCATGTGAAACATTGACCGAATTATCTTCCTTTTTCTGTACTTGTTGGGGCCACAGATGTTCCTAGCAAAAACAGATTTTGAATGTACAGGCATCTGGGTGGAATAACTGGAAGCCTGGCACCGAGCTGTAATGGCAGGGAGCACGGACCGCAGCGCACAGGGATCTCACCTGTGCCTCGCTGGAGGCAGAGGTCGGTTCCTGGAGATTCAGGGTTGCTCTCATGGCTTTCCCAGAGAGAAAGGAGCTTGACTTTCGGTATGGATTTTCACACTACTGCAGATTTCTCTCTCAGGACCAAACATCGAGTGATTGCATCTGGAGTGGGATGCAGATGATCTGAAGCCCAAGTGCTGTCACAGATGCACAACAGATTTTGGCATGTAGGCTACAGATGTAGGTATATCCTGGCTAACTTTTAAGCTTTTAGGCAAGACACCTATAGCAGCATAAATCTGAAAGTACCAGAGTGGGATTCCCAATCCACAGCTTTCTGTACTTTGTCTGTACTTTTAAATCTATGCTCCTGTACGTGTCCTACCTGGTTAGCTTCAAAGTTAGCCTCAGCAGCCAACATGCCAACGCCTGTGCTGCAGAGCAGAATATATGCTGAAGCGCACCTCTCCGTCAGGCCATGAGGAGGGCCCGGGATTCCTCTCAGCGAGAGCCAGCACCAGGTACTCAACCTCACTTTCCCACGCTCTGGACCAGCCTGGTGGGCGAGCTCTGGGAGCCAGAGACCGCGAGATCCCAGAGCCTGCGAACGTAAGCACCCAGCGCTCTCAAGGCTTTCGGACTCTCTCCTGTGAAACCGAGCACCTGAAAGCCCTGACTCTACCCTGAAAAGAGATCCTCACCATTCCAAGCCCTCGCCTAATGCAATCAGTATTCTGGTCAGCTCCACCACTAGAAAAAGCAGCTGCAGTATGCAGGGGAACATATTTCGTTTTCCTGGCTCCATGTGCTAGTGTTTCGCAAATGAAATTTTCTCTGACTTTCAGGCTATATGAAATCTTGAAATTAAAACAAAATGTAATTGTCAATGAATGGAAAGCACTATTTTTTGACCAGCTCTATTTGTATGTATAAAATATCCTAGACTTCTCGAAGTGTCTTTCATGCCATCTCAAATTATTTTCCTTTATTTTTTTTATTGAGATCTCCAAAGCCAGCTGCTTAGGGGTTTTCAGTGCCCAAATTCCCACTCATTATTTTATTTGACACTCAGATCCCTTGAGCAGCACTGAAAAATTACTAAGCCTTAATATCTGTGCAAGTCTTCCAAACAATAGCTACAACGAAGAAACTGGTCCTGGCACTAAAAACCAATGAATATGTAAGACAAATTGTATCTGGAGAGAGTAAACACATTAAAACAGGCTACCAGTAGCGTCTTTCAAAAGATATACAATGTAAGCGGCATACTCTTCAGTAGCTCAAGGGGCTTATAGTCAATAAGTTTAACAGGCTGCAACCAAAAAAGTCAAAGCTAAAGTACAGTATGTAAATGGAAGCTAGAGTGCACTCTTCTTTTGAACCTTAGGACAGAGTTAATAGAGGGGAAATGACAAAATACATAAAAAGGAATGCACAGGATTTGACAGAGTATGTTTTTTCTTTTAACTTCAAGGCAAACTACCAGACTATTTTGGTTTACAGATAAATCAAACAAAGAACTTTTATCAGTTTGCATAAAAGTCTCATTTTCAGCATTCGAAAGATTAAGCTTCAGAGCCTTATTCGGTATGTGCATGTGGGGGATTACAAGGGAGGTAGTGTAAATAATGACCTTGTCAAAGAGAGATTAGCTTCAATGATTGTATGGTAAAAGAGTCGTGTTTTCTGCACTTATGGATTAAAAGATCCATTGACAGTTTCTGTAAACTGCTAAAACTCATGGATATTTGTAGTAATAGGGTAATGACAGCAGCAGTATCTGACAGCCCCGTTGCTGCCTCCTGCCATTATTCATGGCATTCTGACGTTCCGTCTGGGAAGCCCGATCCTCAGCCTTGCCAGATTGGTTTGCAGTGGCTCAGGGTTTGTGTGACAAAAAATGTTTCCTTTAGGAATTCCCTTTATTTTACAATTATGTGGCCATGCTAAATGCAAATGTATTGGACCTACCCCTGGCTTCTCCCAGCTGACTAAGAGCACATACGGGTTGATTTTTCGCTGACTTACCCCTCATGTTGACATCTATACTTAAGCTGTCAGTAAAATTGAAATAGCTGGACTGTTCCCACCAAGAGTCTCTTCCCTCAAAATTTTCTCTTATTTTGCTGTTTCTAAAAAACTCTTGTGAGGAAGATGGGAACTCTACATGTGGGGCAATCAAGACCCTGGTGTTGGATATGACAGGCCTAGTCTCTGCTCTGACTGAATGGGGACTCCTTGAATTGAACAACCCTCTCTGGGAAATGCAGAGCAGAAAACGGTGCGGAGGCTCTTGCAGCCCGAGTATTTTAATACAGCATGCAACAGGCAGAAACCCCTTCTCTGAGTGAGTGGCTCAGTGTTTCTGAACACACTCTAGCTAGCTTACCATTCCCAAGGAAGATGAAAATATATGCACCAGAAATTGTCAGCTACTTGTCTCTGCGCCCATAAAATGGTACAATAACAAAAATTTCTGTTTACCCTGGTGATATCATTTTAAAGTTCGCAGATATATCGGTAGCTGTATATTGTGCAGGACAGTGAAGGAAGAGGCTTACTTTGTTTACTTGCTACTTACACAGAGTAATCTCTATTGTAAAGTAACTGGATAAAAGAGTAAAGACAATTTGGTTCACAAGAGAAACATTCTCGTATGAAGGACGGCACAGCACAAACTCATGTGGTTTCTCTACGGCAGTCCTAGCTTACACCGGTTGGGTTCTTCACGCAAAGCAAAGTGCAGCCTTTTGTCTCGCATACAACCTGGCAAAGACATCGGGGCTTTATAGCAGCCTATAAAAATTCTGTTGCACTAGCAAAATTGGTTAATGTTTAATTATGTTCAATGGAGAAAGATTTAAAAGTCCTAGGTTCTGACTTCCTAAATCGTTTCTACTACAGACGTAATATGTTAAGATTTTCTTGAACAATATTATCTATCAAGTCTATTAAGCTGTGTGAAATAGGGCCCGGATTTCTGCTCTCATTTCATGACAATGGAAAGTGAGATAAGTAGATAGACAGGAAAGAGAATTGTACTGTGGATCTGGGTGGGCGTTTTTTGAAAGTATAGCACAAGACTAGTTTTAGACAGGTCCATGAAAGATAGTCACCAAAATTGATCATTAAGTCTTCACAAAGGCTGTTAATCATAATTATGGGTATTTGTGCTCTCAGTATGCAGTTTTTTAGACTGTATCTGTGCAGCAGTGTACGTGTGCAGTGGAATGGGGATGTAGCCAAACAATATGTAAACCAGTTCCACTGGGCAATGGCAGCAGTCTGTCTTCAGAAGCACAGAGCACACAGTTCAAGCTGCAAAATTCATTCAGAAAGCTGAAAAAACAAAGAGGTTAACCTATGCTGAACTCAGTGTTGCTCTAGCTGGTTTAAAACCTAGGCTGTGTTTAGACTGAAGTTTTGTAATGGTGGAGACACAAAAAACTGAGCCTCGGCTTTGACTGTGCACGCCAGTAATTGGCAAAAATAAGCTGTCTACCCTTGATCGAGGGAGAGGTGCTTGGGCATGCACAGGGTGTGACAGATGAGCTCTTGATACAGAAAAGCATTAGTGACTAGCCACCCAGGGAAGGTAACAGGCTAATCAGAAAGTCCAATGAAAATAGAAATCTTTCAACAGATGTAAAACCAACCCCTTTCATGCAGTTAAGCTGAGAAAACCTTATCTCATGTAGGTAATGAAAAATACACAACCACTATGATAAACATACATCTGCATATGGCTAGCAATTCACTTTTTCTTGTAATTACCTTTTGTCCCTGTTAGTTCTCCTTGTTTCTTTGATGTAGTCATCCCATGGACAGTTTCATGAAGACAATCTTGAGAATAGAGCACTCTCTGTCTTCTAAAGAGAAGAGAAGAGAAGAAGAGAGGAGAGGAGAGGAGAGGAGAGGAGAGGAGAGGAGAGGAGAGGAGAGGAGAGGAGAGGAGAGGAGAGGAGAGGAGAGGAGAGGAGAGGAGAGGAGAGGAGAGGAGAGGAGAGGAGGAAGAGGAAGAGAGAGGAGAGAAGAGAGAAGAGAGAAGAGAGGAGAGAAGAGAAGAGAAGAGAAGAGAAGAGAAGAGAAGAGAAGAGAAGAGAGAAGAGAAGAGAAGAGAAGAGAAGAGAAGAGAAGAGAAGAGAAGAGAAGAGAAGAGAAGAGAAGAGAAGAGAAGAGAAGAGAAGAGAAGAGAAGAGAAGAGAAGAGAAGAGAAGAGAAAGGTTTCTTGGGGCTATATTCACCATGCTGTATATCCGGGTGGCTTCACCCACCATCTAACTGCACTGGCAGATTTTAGCAGGACAAAGGCAAAAGGCAAATATGGTCTCTCTATCCACAAACTGGGAGATCGATAGGAGGATGTTGTGCTTTCAGACTGCATTAAAAAAAGTGAAATATTAAATGCCTTTGCTTTTGTTTACTGTTGTTTAAAAGTCTTTGAGAAAACTCTTGTTTTCCTTTTAGTACACTTTTCCCAAATGGAAATGAAACGGGATAGTCGAAAACAGGTAAGAAGCATTAGCTTTATCTACAAATAACCAGTGAAGGATGAGATTTTCAAAAGCCCTAATGCAATTGGTGGGAAGCTCCCACTGACCATTGACAGCCAGCTCTGAGAAGTATGGAAAAGTTTAACCAATCTATCTAATTTTTGAATTCATGTGTTCATTGTTCAAAATTATGCGTCTATAATAATTTATTGTACAGCAAAGGCTTATCCAATTTAATATTGGATAGTAAAGGGATGCAAACACTTGATGTAAGATGTTCTAGACAATGAATTATTTGTGAACCAATTTTATCCTTACATTAGTGGCCACTTGCTATTCTTGAGTCTACACTTGTGTCACTGGCTACTTGATATTAAATAGCAAGGTTTCTGTTTCCTACCTGTTTTTTATTTTTCTGAACAAATATGTATAAATGAATGTTAAGTTAATGGTACAAGTACAAATGAGCTTGTCTTGCCTTCTCTTACAAACTGAGTTAGGGCTTTTATTTCAATATCTGTAAACATAAATTTGGAGTATACGCTCCATTCTGGTGGCCAGAATCAGCTCTCTGGGTGCAGGAAGACAAAACTGCCAAAGTAGAGACATGCCCAGTTTGGTGGAGACTATTGAGCTGTCTCTTGAGCTATGTAAGCATCTGACAAAATTTGAGAAAAGTACTGGAATAGAGCTCCTGCCTCTCAGTCCCACCACAGACACGACACTCCGGCCAGACCTTCTGCCCTGAGCAAGTGGCAATTGCTTGAAGCAAAATACTGTGCGGCCGTTCTCTCTTTGGGGCCTAAGACAAGCATTTTGATTTCCTCGAGCCCAAAGGTCTTCGGCACAATGACATGGTAATAGCTTTACAAGTGAACACTATCTCACAAGTGACTAGATATAGACCTGTTTTCGGAGAACTGCTCACACTGACGTAAGTCTGTGTCATCATCTCTTCCATCAAACCCACATACACTGAAGGGGCCATAAAATCAATTCAAATCTAAGAGACTCCTCTTATTAACTTACAAGAAATGAAGTTCTGCAGGTCAAATCTTGATTCTAAATTGCATCCAAGTACCTTTTAAATTATAAAATTATGAGAGAGCTGAGCATCATCATTATCATTAGATGCCACCCCTGAAAAATGGTCGAGAAACATTGCCGATTGTTCCTAGGAAGGAAGTTACTGTTACAGAGATATTACAATTACCGAGTACTTTATATCATTTAAGTATACATTTAGCTTAATTGTGGTAAAACTTGGTAGTATTGTGTTGATTTCATAATTGCTAGAAAAACTGCAAAATAAAATACATGTTTTGGGGGACTGGGAATTTGATGTGGTTTATAATCAACAACATTGTTCACAATGACAGATCTGAGTATATAGAAATTATTTCACGTCGCAGCACTGGTGCTAACACTTGCTTTTCCACTCGCTTTTCATTACCATTGCAAAGTAGTTTTCATAGACAGTGCTTATTTTAGTCATGGCAGAAACTAATGAATTTTTCAGACTTGTGTCTGGGTTTTATTATACTCCTATACAATCTTTTATTATACTCCCACAAAATCTGGTTTTTATGTATTGTACTATCAAAGAGTGGGCTGAGGATGCCCTTACTTCCCTTTGAATCTTTTTTACAACTTTATAATTCAGAAATTTAAACTTCTCTTTACCCGTTATGAACTGCTAACCTCTGAGTCTGGCCTTGCTTCTCCCTCTGGGTCACTGTGAAAATTATCTGCACTACGGTGGCATCCAGAGCCTCTCTGCTTTGGCTCTGTTGTACTAAACAATGTAAAAACAAGGCTGTAAATAGTCCCACTCTCAAGAGCCTGCAGCCCGGTGTGTTTACAGGACAGATTTTAGCAAAGTAAGGAGATGGTTGAGCTAATTCATTTCAAGTTAACATTCATATCTCTGCTCCGTACTGGAGCGTAAGCACGATCTAAGTTGATAAGACAAGGGAGATGGGAGCAGGTGCTAAATAAGTGATAGGAAAAGGGAAACTCATAATTCCTCCCTCCACACGGCTGACGTGAACGTGGTATTCACAGCAGGAGATCCAACAGAGAAGACAAGACATTTTGTGTGAGCAACTGTCAGTCTGAACATCATTTTGCCCTTTCTGAAAAATCAACCTTTGAAGAGACATGAACGGCACTGGAGTGATTCACAGCCCTGTTAGATGTCGAAGCTGCTGGAGAACCTCGCCGTAAGGCAAAACATGTGGCTGCCCCAGTGCCCAGGGAAGGCGGCGGTGCTGAATGTATTGATCCACTTTGCGCTGTTTTCTAGAGGAATGTAAAGAGGTAAAAATATCTGAAAGGGAAGGAGAAATGCAGTTTGGCTGATACAGCAAGGCACGAGCAGCCAACAGACTCTAAGCCCTACTGCCCATTTCTTCTGCTGCTTTCACTTGGTCAGTTCATTCTGCTCCATGGATCGATTTCCTCATTGGAAAAAAAAGACTGACAAAGGTCTTCCTTACCTCTGTCTTTCCGTTGTGCCCTGTGGGATCTGTGAGTGGAAAGAAGCTGTTGCAGATGTGTAATGGGTGGTTGCCGTTGTGTACATAGGTATCTCCTGTTACTGATTAGGTGGAGATAGCTGTTCCCCTAGAAAGTATATCGTGAGTGCTGAGCAGGCAGACCCCAGCACAGAAGTTGTCTGATATAAAGGTATGGAGAGAATAAAGGGAAGTTCTGTGTGTATGCTCTAAATACGCTGTTTCTTCCTTGTACAGAGGGGGTTTGAGTGAGTACCGCTTAATGCAGAAGAGAGGAAGAAAGCAAAGACATTGTAGCGGTAGAAAGGTAGACGTCGTGGTGAAGAAAGGCTTTAGAAAACTAAATGCAGTTGAAACAGTAGAAAATTGAGACCTTCACATGAGTAAAACAATGTTTTTTTCCCTCCTGTCATCTGTTGTTACAGGTAAGTGCTCCTCACCTTTTCCATGCTCCTCTCACAGCCTCACACTTCTACTGTCCTGGCTGGGGTTTTTTTGGGAACACTAAAATAATAACAGTGGAAAGGCAATAATGCTGGCATTTAATGTTGCAAAGAGCAGATGCAGTTAAAGCATTTATTTAACTTGAGGGTGGATGAGCCTCCCAAGTAAGAGCCATGTACTCACAGTTGTAAGACATGGACTGTGTATCTCAGAATGCCTAAGGAAAAGCTGACCACGGGAATGGTTCCCTGGTAAAAGACGGTAACTGCTCTACATGGACCCCAGGTCTCCTTCAGAGCATGGTTAGCTAGCCAGCAGTGTCCCCAGCTCACTCCTTACAGACAAGGACATAGCTGGGGAGAGGAGAACAACCATATACATTGCCCTACCAGTAAAATGCAAGGAAGACTCACCAGTTATTTCTTCTGTTTGAAAATGGCCAAATATCCAGTAAACACGCACAAAGCAACTTGTCAACTTGTACAGGCTTTCCAGGGAGAAAAGTAACAAATGGGTGAGCAGGTGGAGAAGGACAGAAAGGCACATAGAACAATCTCGTAAGAAGGCAGACTTTTACTTCCACTGCTTATGGCAGTGATCTTCTACATGCGAACACCAATGCTGCACTAATTCATGTAAGACTGATGCATGCCTTACTATAAGTTAAGGTAACGTGACAACTCAGACAACACTGCAGACCACACTTAATTTCAGGTTCTGTAAAATGGTTGGCATCTACGTACTTCAATACCATGCTTCAAGTAGCTTAATAGAAAATAATAACATGACTTTTAATAGCATAACCTATAATTTATTTTTCATTAACTACTCAAGTTCAATTTTGATACTGTAAAACTAAATGCATTTTTTAAGCTTTTACTTTCATCAATCATTTGATTTTTCTGACACATGGCATATCTAATTCAATGGTATTGGCTGCTTTGTTTTTAAATAATATTCTGTTTTCCAGAATACCAGTATGATTGTATTTAGACATCTTTTAAAAATGTAGTGACAGCAATTTCAATCAAAAATGGGAGGAAAAAAAAAAGACTTTCTTTACAATGAATAGGAGAAACTGAAAGAAGTTAGAAATAAGGAAGGCAAAAGCAGTATTGGAATACTTTGGTTTCATTCATACTGAAGTTTGTGGTGTTGCAGAAGAATTAAATGGGCCTTCTATATAAGTTAATACTGCAGTAGATCACCATTGCCATCTCCTGGTAAATAAACCATATAACTGTATTCTGGAGCTTTTTCTAAACAGTCATATATTGTACAACTGCAGAGAGATTACACCATAAATAGGCAATAAAGGATTTAGGGTATTTATTGTGAGACTATCATTGCATTTTTATTCTTTGCTCACATAAGACCTTTATAAAGAACTGCATTACAGTTGATAAATAGTGGCATTTGTTCCAATGCACTCTTTATGCTGAAAAGAAATACTGCTAGTTATGACTCTGTAAATTAAGGTGAGACGATGGGTATTGTTGTGATTGAAACAAATACCGGGGCTGCTTAAAAAAACTCACCATAACCAAAACAAATATACTTTCAGGCAGAAGGCATTAGTTTCCACTGTACTGTGGTGGGACTGTGTTATGGGAGCCAGCCAAGACAACGTCAAACAGCGTTAAGCCACGCTATGAAGCGACAGTAGGGCTAACAGCACTGGCAACAATAAGCTGTCATCTCACTTTCTGGTATTTTTAATCCTTTTATTTTCTTGCCATTTTCATTGTCCTTCCCATTGTCATTTCCCATTCCACTCCCTCTCTTCCATCTACGCTCCCTTTTTGTCTCTGTGCAGCTACCTGAAACCTCCTCGTAAGCAATAGATGTCCCCTCCTGCTCGGAGGGGCAAGGAGCGGGCCGATCCTGCAGCCAGCGTCAACACCCCCCTCCCCAGCAGAACTGCCCCTGCGTCACGCCAACGCCTGCAAATACTCGCCTTGCCGTGCAAGCTCGCGGTCACGTGGGGAAGGAGAATGAGATGTGTCTACAACTCATTACCCTTCGGACCAGAGTGCAGCGTTCAATGTGATGTTGAGCCTTGATAAATCATCCTTTCGATCAAATCAGTAAACAGAGAGAAATGCTGTCTGACTGGCAATAAATTTCAGACAAGTTCAGCAAGGAGTGACAGATCAGTCGAAAGATTGTGCCTTGCTTCGTATGCGTGTTGCTTTGGCAATGCTTCTTTCTGCAACAAAGTGAGTTCCCTTACTTGCAGCTGCGTATCTACTGCCAGCATTGCCAATTAATATGACAGGGAACAACCCCTTTCACAAGTTTTTGCTTTTTCCCGTGGAAGCAGAAGAAACATTTGTACCATTCTGGAAGAAACTAGGGCTGAAGGTTTTCTGATAACACTGAACTTTCCGAAGCCAGAGCTGCATCATGAAGAGCATCTACTTAAGAGCAGCCTTCGCAGGGGTGACAACTCAGTTTGTTTCTTTCGGCTCAGCAGCCACATAGCCAAGACTGAAGTGGATGGGGTCAATCAGAAACACTGAAAAAGAGGATGATAAATGTGGGCAAGTGCAATGGCATTTTAGAGCTGCCACAGTGTCAGAAAGAGTAAAGATTAACTGAAGCTCAGAAAGAGCTGCGAAAAGTTGCTGGCTGTAGGTACCTGGAAGGAAAGGAGAGCTTTGGAACGGGAGAAAGAACAGCATCTTGAGGGACTAATAAGAATACTTTTTTTCTCATCAACCTAGGACCCTCACAAGGGGACACAGACTTGGTCTTGGACTCACAAAGGCATTTGGAAATGAGAGTGTATGGCAGGTTACACTTAATGATCATAATAGCTATTAAGGCCAAAAGGGACTGGAAAACACAAGCTTAATTATTAGACTATCCCAGGGGATCTGGAATCAACACACAATGCTAATGGTATCTCCAGTCATTGTTATTAGGTTATGCCTAGAAACTTTTCCCTGAAGCAACACTGTAATTATGTATTTATTAATTTATTTTATTTGGTTTAGCTGTTCTCCAGTCTTTAAAAAGATACGAATACTTCCTATGAAAAAGAAATTCAAAACAAAGTCATCTCATTGAGGAAATGGGAAAAAACAGCTTCCTTTGGAAGTTACAAGGAAAAATATAAAAGCCTGCATTAGGGAAAAGGAGAAGACAGATGAAAATTAGAAGCTGAGATATACTCCCCTTTCTACAGAGAGTGGCAGTCAGGTCTGCAGCTGAAAACAAATCAAGGACCCGCTCATTCTAAGAGTTTGAGAAGAATATGTGCCCTTCAAAGAAACCTGGGCTTAAAGCAAGCTAGAATAAAAATGGGGACTGCAATTCCCACTGCTCTGTCCATGATAAGGTACCAAGTTGCCACAAGACACATGACAGAACGTGCTTCTGTTGCCTCCCATGCCCTTGCAGGATCGAAAGATGAAAGTTGGAGTGCAGTGTAAATGTGATCCTATATGAGTGTTTTCGCAGCCAAGGTTGCTCTAAAACATTTGCCAGACCCGGAACATCCCTCTGTCTTTGACCTGTAGCAAGTACAGCAATGCTACACGTATCAATGGGCGGATAGTAACTGGAATGAATTACCATTTCAGGCAGTGAAATGCAAGATGAATTAAGGAAACAATAGTCACAAGCACTGGTTTGCGTAGCTACAGTACCATAGGCACGTGGTCTTCCAAGGCAGAGAGCTAGATGCCACTCTATTTGCAATGTCCATAGACCCATTCGCTCCTCAGTCAGCTCCTTTCTAAGAAAAAATGTTTTACAACATCAAACCAGCCAGCAATATACGTTCTGGGCAGTGCGATCATGGGTTGGCAAACTTAAGACATAAAAAATGAAGGCTCAATGACACTGAGCATCAAACGCATGCAGGACAACAGTAACATGTTGCAGCTAATTGCTGCTGGTGCAGGTTCACGCACTTACTGATCCCTGCCTAGTTGACAGCACCTGCATTGATGAATAATGCTCGTCTGTTATTTGCACATGTTAGAACCCGTACAAGGGGATCAACATAAGGCAGATTCAAGTTGCTATCATTTGCACTTCTTCCAGTGTTAAATTTCCTGTCAAGGAGGAAATAAATTCTGACCATTCACTTAAATTTACGTTGGCTACTTCCTTATGGGAAAGAGTTCGACTTGGCATGTTGGAGTCATTAGCCGCAGATTGACTGTCACCAGTTCCTACAAATCACCCAACTATAAAACTGAAAACATGGGGATTCTCAGAGGCATTAAGTTTGCAGTGGCATGCGAAGAAATGTGGATAACCTGATATTGTTAGGGAATATACACACATGCGTACATACACACACACATATATATGAGAGAGAGAGCACCTCAGTCTACACTAGTAACCACATTCTATTTCCAAGGCTATCCATGCATCAAGAAAGAAGAGAAACTCTCTGATCTTTTTTTAATGGTTTTAAGCTCTAAAAATCAGGAGGTGGAAAATAACCGTAAGCAAGTTCTTTGCACAATGTAAGTGAGGGCTGCAAGACTGACGTCCCCTTTTCTCTTGAGACTGCATTTTCAGTAATTGTGCTTAAAATATATTCCTTAAAGAACAGGAGGAGACAGTAAGGGGAGACAGGGATAAGACAATATTTCAAAGATTTAATGAAACACAGATCATTGCTGACTCTCCATCTTATCTTCCTATGTCACATTTCTGAGGATTGCGAGTTTACTATTAAGCACTGCATATTTTCCTTAGCATGCATGAGTGGGAAGACAAAGGTTCAAGCCTTTACATTCTAAAAGAAGGACATTTTAATACAGTCTTTGGGACAGATAAGTCAGAGGTACATTTGAGAAATGCAGAAAAATGTGTCTTCATAGAATTGACTGTGCTATCTAACAAGACCTATACAGCAGGATTATACTCTATGGCTTACAAGAGTATCGATCTGTGTGTACTCCTCAGTGGTGTTACATTCATTTTAACATTGATCTCCGTTTCATTACGCCACTGCATCATGCACTCTCAGTGTCATCTCAGTGCCCCTCTAAAATCTGAGTGTCTTCTGTTGCTGTCAAGATGTACAGATGCATTGTGCAGCTTGCAATTCCAAACATCAGTTTCAAAGCCCATTTATTCACACACGCACCCCCCTTTTAAAATAATACCAAGGACCTAGCATGCCTTAACCTTCCAAAGCAAGGTAAATATAGAGTGAAGAAGACATTGGCAAGTGCTTTTTCTTCGAAGAATTTTTTTACTCTGTGCATTGTTTGTGTTACCTTTCAAAGAAGCTTGAAAATACTATTTCTTTTCCTCACGGCTTCTTTCTATTCCATTTGGAAAACATTGATTTTGCTTCCCCCTGTGATTCTTATACGGCACCAGTAAACATGGCTCTGTTTAATATATGTCCAAGTCTGTGCAATGCCATCAAATTCACTATAGCTCTGGGAGAGAAACCAGTCCCTTTGTTGGCTTCCAGCATTGCTACAACACAACGCAAAATATCACAGTTCCTGCATGTCCAGAGAGGTTACTGGTTTGGTTAATTTGCTTATGCATGCTTTATTCTTCAGAGCACATGACTGGGCACCAGGGACTCATAAACTCTGATGTCAGCTTTAATAACGTGCTGTTGTTCAGTTGCAATACGGTTACAGAGATACAAGGATACATGGATCAAAAGCTAATTGCGCAAAACATTGTGCAAATATAAGAGCAGAAAGATAGCCTTTTTACCTAACGAGTTAACAGAATAATACACATGATCTTGGGCTTATCACCTAAACCTCTGCTCCGAGTTTGCTTAATGTTTCACTGGTGTAAGTTAGAGATGTCTGTTGTCTTCAGGCTGGTAAATATGAGGACAAAAACCTTAAAAAACCTACTACAGCTCCCTGCAGGGATCATCTCCTTCCCTGCTGAGTGTGTCTTCAAGATCATGTGCTGTCTTGCTAGTTCCCACCGTATTCTGTAATTCTGGGCAAAAGATATCGGATCTTGCCGCCACCTAATTACGCCAGCCTGGGGAGCTAGCGCAGGACATCTCAACACGTGGACCGTGGCTGTTCCACAGTAATCACCCTCACATCACTGTGTGATGTACTTCTGTGTCCTACCCTTCGCATCTTTGAAATAGGTATCATATTTATCCATCTGAGCGGAGAAAAACGCTTTGTTTTACTCTCACATGTATGTTGCAACAGATGTGAACAAACTGGAAAAAACACCTATTCTTTTAATCTTCGTGAGGTTTTTTCCTCTATAAATTCCCTTTTTCTGCCTTCACACAGCTCTTGCTTTTTCTTGTCAGTATTTCACTGTCAACTTATGTTCTTATAGCCATTTTCCGACTTTAAAACAGTAATGTCATATTTTATTGTTGCCAATCCAAGCCTCAGCACTTCAGCTACTGCACCGTGGACCCTGATCCAGTGTTTAAAGATGGGAACCTTTCCAAGGACATCCTTAGGCACTGGCACCGGATCAGACACTATATGCAAGGACGGATTTCTCATATCCTTAGGTTAACTTCTGAAAGGAAAAGGCACTATCCAGCAGGAGAGTTACTTACCAAGCTAATATTTTATGCATTGAGCTCCAGAGTGTCGCAAGATGATTTTAAGTATCACAGCAGACAGAGTCATTCCATATAATGAGTTAGTTCTTTAAACTCTTACCTCACTTACCACTGAAGCAACTAATCAGGACAAGAACAAAAAAAAAATACTGCTTATGCACTGCTGTACCACAATGCATTACTGCTCACATCTCAAATTCCTTTTCTTACAAAGATTACATCTCAAACACCCAGAGTGCTTTTACGTGCTTGCACTGCCCTTTTTTAATTGCATACAATAGGAGCTGACAGGCTACCAGTCAGGGAGACATCATTTTTGCAGAAATTGCATATAAAAGATTCAGTAGCTGTGTAATTATAAACATGTCATTTATAGAAAGGGGTCCATCTTTTAAAAGTATGAATATGTAACACTGTTGTTAAGTTATAATATCAACAACAAAAAAATCATTTCACCTTCCCCAGTTACTGCTGTGGGGATGGGCTGACCAGAGGAAACATGGTCCTGAGCATAAGGACTGGCTGGTTCCAAAACCACTGCTTGGTAATACGTGTTCAAAGGATACATTCAATATTTTCTTATTTATTTTGAAAAGACTTGCAAGCCCATCCCACACAGCTCAAGATTTGGGCTTGCTCTAGCCAGCGTGCTCAGCATTCAGATACTGAAGCTGTGAATGCCAGCCTTATGCCAATCAATTTGCTCGTCTCTCCTGGATAGAAGAGCATCCTTTTCTCTATGTTGTGTCATAAAGATGGTGTAATTGAGGAGGAGGAGGAGAAAGGGGATGTCATTTCACAAATGATGCAGTTACAGTCATTCTTCTCTTCCCACTTATTTCACTGAGTATCTGACAATCAAGAAAGGTGCAATTATCTAAAGTGAAGAAACTGCAATATTAACAGAAATAGTATTTTGCCACAGAGATTAAACATGGAATTTCAAGGGCTCATTTGTCAATGTGTTGCGTACATGTTACAGGTAGTCTCTGAAAATCAGTAGAGTTATACTACTGGAAAAGACAATGATTAATGAGATCCTGCCTCTGAAGGACATATTTCAGGTGAAAAGAACAGAAGTAGGATAGACAAGTGGCAAGGGCCAACGAGACAAACTCTTAATTGTAACCATCATGAACTAATTCACAGCTGGGTTATAGGGCCATGCAAGATGCAGGAAAATGTTCTGTGATTTTATGCTCTTGCATTTGGTGAGTACAGCAAGGAAATGGCCAGTCTACATGGTTGCTATAGTAATGTAAACAGTTATTTAAAATACATTTCTAATGCGGGGAGAAATTGCATGGCCCAGGTTCTAAGCAGCAATGTATTGCGCAAACAGGGCCTTCCATTCCCGCCGCACTTTGAAAGTTTTAAAAGTTTTGCTGAAGAAATGTAACTACTTGTTTTTCCTCAGCCTACAGCTTGTCTTTGTTTATGTCTCAACTTTTCAACGCTCCTTTCAATTCGCAGTCTTCCTTCATTTTACTTTTATTACCACTTGTCATCCAGTTTAATCCACAGGTATTTTATTTCCCCTGACTCCACCATTCTCTTCCAGTTTCGTTACAGCAAACCTCGCCTTTACTTTCACAGCCCCCAGAACTGTGACACCAGAATGACTTTCAAAAAGTAATTCATTAGCAGCTATCATAACAATAACTTTCGGTCAAGAATGACTAATTGTAGAGGATTGCCTTGATGGACATGGTGATCTGCTGCACATTCAGAATCAATGGCTAGTGCGATGGAATTTTAACCCTGTGATTCGAGATGACACTCTATTATAGCAGATATTCAAATAATATTAATTTACTAATTTCCTAATCTTCCACTCCGGCATTCAGTCAGATAAG
This sequence comes from Theristicus caerulescens, assembly GCA_020745775.1. Lineage (NCBI taxonomy): Eukaryota > Metazoa > Chordata > Aves > Pelecaniformes > Threskiornithidae > Theristicus > Theristicus caerulescens. Next base: position 2,439,014 of record CM036565.1, on the reverse strand, counting down.
CTCCTGACAGAAAGAAGGCACACGCAGATGAAAGGAGGAGAGAAATGGGAGGTGTAAAGGGAGAACCAGAATAAACTGTGAAGTGAAGCTGTCAGCATTTCCAAAGTGCCCTCCCTCAAAGGCACCATTACTAGGGGCTGCTCTGCCCTCCACCCTGTCCCAGGCTGTTAAGCTTCAGCCAGATGCCGCTATTGTAAGTCCAAAAATTTTAGTTAGTTGGAAGTATTTCAAGTTGCGAGAGATTATACTGCGTCCATTAGGTCTGAAAAAGTTCTTCAATAGATGGAAACTGGGACATACTCAGATGACCCCAACAGGGAAACAGCGCTGCAGAGGAATGCAGAATAATCCCAAGGCTGCTGGCACCAGGAGCAAAGGCAAAGCTCTTTCCCTTTCCCGAGAAAAGTCTGGTCTTCCCTTACTTGAGTGGCTATATGGGTGTAAACAAGAAGTCAAGTCAAATTATTGGAATTTCCTAGGTACAGGATTGATTACAGAAAGCAAGCATTTAATCCCATGATAACTGTATCCCATCCTTTTGTTTATTGCCTCTCCTCTCCCTCCGGGAATGGTGTAGCACAGCTCAAAATTCGGCTGTGCATTGAGGCGGCCCATCTGGGAGCCTGCACGCCGCACACCCACACGCGGTGCGCTCCAAGCATCAGATGCTGAGAACATCTCTTACTTCCAGTGCTGCAGGAAGCAGAGCTGCTTTGGAGAAGGGATTAATACCAAAGCGAGAACTTCATTACAGCAGTGCCCACTGCTCCTGTTATTTTTAATGTGGTGCTGGCATTTTCATTATAAGCTCATATTTCCAGGTTTTATAACTCAATCATAAAAAATTGCTGAGGGCTAAGTATTGGCAAGCAGCTCTGCTTGCCAAAACACGAAGGCTTTCAAGAGTGCGGAGAGAGGGAGGGAGTCTCAGACTCTGCTTATTCCAGCGGGAAAGTGATTCCAACATGAACAGGGCTACACCAACAAGCAGCCTCTGCCAGAAACTTTGTATAATACGCCAGAAGGCCCGTAGCCACACGCTAAAGTCACAGGCACAGTCCATAGCTCCTCAGTCCAGAGGCGCTTCACTGGAATCCATGAGACAAAATGGAAATGCCAGACTTCTCCCCAGACTTCAGATAGGATACTTGCTTTTTGCCTTAGATCTATTTTGACCCACAAAAATAATTTTATAACCCACTAATGCTGCCCAGCACAGACCTCCAGCTGTTTGGTGCTGCTGTATGAGCAGCCATGAATATTCAGCTCTGACATACTGGGGCTATTTAACAGCCCTGGTAGGAACCCGAGCCCAAAGCGGCAACCAGGCGAGCCAACGAGGGCTCTGCCTCCGAGCTTTCCTGGGTCAGTTCTCCACAACGCAGCCTACCCTCAGGGATCACAGTGCGGATCTGGGGTCTGGGATGCTGCACGTGAACTGAAAGGTGAAAAATGGGAAGCATTATTAAAGGGCTATATTCTCTCCTATGAATATATGGAGCTTCATTAAAAAGTTAGAGACAAATGGAATGTCCTCCACTTTTTTTCACAGGGTAGTACCTGTAAAAATCAGTTTGAAAACTGATGTATGGTAACCATATATATATATATGGTTTTTTATATATATATATATGTGACCATTGTGACCTTACTGTGACCTTAGCATTGTACCATGATAAAAATTGAAAAATAGAACAATTATTTCTAGGAGAAATAACAGAAAGACAGATCAAAAGCATACCACCATCTCACACCCATTCCCTCTCTTCTCTTACAGCCCAGTGATCTCATCTGCATGAATGGCTCTCATAAAGTTAACAGTTTTATGGCAGAACTATCCTATTTTAGATGCACTATTTTTTATGCTGCCTTTTAATGTAAAATTAGAATTTATTGAAAAAACAGCAAAACAAGCATTTACTAAGAAGAATATTACTTTGTAAAAAAAAATGCAGGCTATAATTTCATTCCAGTCTCTGTCTCTTTAAAGATCTAAGTGGTGTATACATGTCTTTGTTGTGTGATGCAGTGGTTACCATGGAAATTTTTTTTTTAAGTTTAACGAAGACGATGAAGTCAAAAACATAAATAGCCCGAGCCCCTGGCAGGGTAAATTGTACAATGGCATTGTAGAATAAATTTACATGGCTTTTTTTCTGTAAGCAGATATTAGACACTAATAATTCTTTGTGAACAAAAATACTTCACTTTTCTTAAGACGGCAATTATAATTTTTAACTGCACTTGCTCTTGGATGTTATTAAATCATATAGCCCTTCATGTGCCCATAATCTATGGTTCCTCAAAGACAGCGATCCAAGCTGGTGGGTGTGGGAGAGTTTCCTGAAGTACTGCCTGGCTAAAAGTTTTTTTTTAAGTTTTGCAGGAACATCACCAGAGAGATTTATACCATGAGGTTTCTTAACAGCTTAGCTAACAAAATCAGAAATGTATCCTGGAATAACTGACTGAGTTGTAGGCTTGTAGAGATCTCATACATATATGCTAGCCTGGAAGCCAGGAAATTCATTTGTATCTTGATTAGAAAAAGAAAGACAATATTTTTAAAGTTGAAATTTTTGTTTGCCAGAATTGTTTGGTAACATAAAAGTGTTGTACAGGACCTGATCAAAGCTCCAGGTAATGTAATAGCCTGTCTCCAACAACGGGCAAAACAAGATACCCGGAGTCTAAGAACGGGGCAGACTTTGATGAAATACTTCACCCATGTGCTCCCCCAGCCTCCAGTCATTTGCAGTTCACAGACATCCTGGGCCAGACACAGTTTCAGCAGCCTCAGTATTGTCATGAACTTGTCCTTGAAGTCCAGTAACCTTTCAGTTTTCACAGCATCCTGGGGCAAGAAGTCACAGTTAAGATACCGGGTTGAGTTGTATCAACAGTAGTCATCACGATATTGTAATAAAAGTAATGTTGCTTTGATGAAAGGCTAAATGTCGAATTTTACTAATGATTCTGTGCACAGAATTAATGTGTGATATATGGTTAAAGATAGTTTTAAAATGCTTGAGCAAGACGAACAGAGGCAGTTAGTAAAAGGGCATTTTTAGGCCAGTGGTCTTTGGAGTCACTTCTCCAGGGTAATAGCTATTGCATCTTGCCAGCTAAGTTCTTGAAGAAACTAGCAAGACAGCTAGCAACAAACTAACAAGCTGAAGCTGCCTTTTCTCTAGCATTCCTGCTTTGTCATGGACGGAGATTACTACTTTGATTTGTGCAGTGAAAGAATGTTGTCTCATGTCTTGGTTTGCCTTCTACTGGGCAAACATATGGTTTCTCCACAATGATTTTAAACTCATTAGGATGAATCTGGCAAAGCAACAAATGTTTAACTAGCCAACAAAAGCAATAAAAGTCTCATTCCTGGAGGAATTTCTAAAAATTATATCACACTGAGTCCTCCACATACCTTTTCACCCGGTACAAATTAGTGATGTTCTGTTGATAAAAGGAAACTATGCCAGTTGGTACCACTTGAAAATCTGACCCCTTCCAAATTCACAATAGGGTATGTTTATTAATTAATTTGAAAGTAAGAGATCTTTTAATATTAAATAGCTGAATTTCTATGCAAGCCATGTGAAATACTGGAATACAGTAAATTTTTTTGTCTTCATAAAGTCTTTCTCCCTGCTGGGTATGCAAGAGAACTTTTTGAGGAAATGGACCAGCAAAGAAAATCCTACTATCCTGTATTTTATGAACAGAATAGCACATTCCTTCCAACTGTCCTTATTAATTTATAAACAGCTATGATCCTAGGTTGTTCTGGTCATGCAAATTTATGATGAGAATAAAATTACTCTCAATTGAGAGAAAAAATACCTCTTCTCCAAAGCTTCATAATGAGTGATAAGTATTCACTGGACCATAATTATGTCTTTCTATTTTTCCTATGCTGTTTCAGGTTTAAAATTTTTTTTAATATCAGCATTTTAATTAAGCTTTAATCTTCACAGCACTAAACTAAATTAAAAGGATCTTTATAGTGCTGCTTTGGTAACTAGCAGAAGGGGTAAAATTACCTTATCTGTTTGTTCGCCATGTTGCAACCGTAAACATCTCAGTTATGGTCTTTAATTTGCTCATTTGCATGCATGCAAAAAAAAAAAAGACACGTGACACCAAAAGCAGTTGTCAGTGTTGGAACAGTACTCACAGCTCTCTAGCGGGATCTCACTGTGCTAGTCATGGCCAAACATGTAGTAGGGGAGCCTTTGCTCCAAGAGATTAAATACAAGCTAATGAGGTGTTGAAGAATTTTCACCAGAAGGTGGGTATCTCTAGGTTTGCTTTATTAACAACTCAGAGTTGGGCCATCACCTCAGTGAGTGGCAGCCAAGTTTTGCAATTGTCACCTTATATATATTCCTATAACAATTACATGGTTATACAATTACACGATTATCAAAGTCCACCTGCATTCCCACTGCATTAACAATTCTTCATTTTTCTGGTCGGCAGACAGTTCTTGATTTCCCATCGGTAAACCGATTCTTTGCGTTCCGTTTCAGTTCCTGTGTATCGGCCACGTAGACCCCTTCAATCACTGGTCCGATGCAAGATCATAAAAGTCATTTATTTTCCTCCAAGTTTTACAATGATCTATTTAAAACCGCCTTCAAATTCTAAGAATCAGGCCGCTTAACTTGTATTAGGAATGCTTACCCTACCCCTATTCTCATCTAAGGTCTACATCAATTAAAATGTCATCATCAAATGTTCAATTATTCATCTTTCCTTACTACATCTATCTTTATCTACTGATTAACTCGGCTGGTGATTAATCCAGCCAGGGGATAGGACTCCAGCCATGGGATAGGACTGTACAGGGACAAAATGAGCAGTGTAGCATGGACGTAGATTAATAGAAAACTCCTGTAGTTATACAATTCATATAATTTATCTTTTTCTAAATACCTATTCTTAAATACACAATAATATTGAAAGCCTCAATTAACTATTCAAAGCCTCGATTAACTATTTCTTAACATGAGGCAAGACACAAAGCAGGCAGAGGCAGGTGAAGCAGCAGGATCCATCACAGAAAGTTCTCACCTTCTTACACTTCTGCCCAGTCCCCTCTAGTTCCTTCAGCAATTTGCAACATGGCAAACACTAAACATAAGCTTCATATGAGGTTCCCAAAGCTTCTTGCAGGTAATTAGCAACAAATCTTCAAAATGTACCTGCCATGTACCTGCCATGTCATTGTCCTGTTTTATATCTCGGTAAAATGCTAAACAACAAATTGAGTTGTCCAAGATTACCAGCTAAACACAATCCTACATTGTAACACATTAACAGAAACATGCTGAAGACATGAAAGCAGCCTTGACGTTGAAAAGCCTGTAAAACTTGAACTATGAGTTGTGGAATAAATAAGAGAAAGAGGAAGAAAATTATTAGACCTTTCTTTTAATGGTGAGCTATCGCAGATCAAAACAACAGTAAATTCTCATCACCTTCAAACAGTAAAAAAGAATACTTCATAAGATCACTTAAAAAAAATATACTTTTATATGATTTCAGAGATCTACATGTCTGTTTCTGTTCTTGACCCTTTCTCTGTTTGACTGAATTCACCCTCATTAAGTGACTGACACTCACTTTCATTAAAAAGCTAGCCCACAGATACTGGCTACAGCAGCCTGAAAATACAGTTTAACCTAAGCTTCTCCTAGCTCTTTGGGAACAGCCCTCTAGATTGAGAGTAAGTGAAGAGCCGTGCCATCCCACCGAAAGGCAGAAGAGATGTTGGCATGATTTAACCCCAGCTGGCAACTGCACCCCACAGAGCCGCTGGCTCACTCCCTCCCCGGTGGGATGGGGAGAGAATCGGAAGGGTAAATGTGAGAAAACTCGTGGGTTGAGATAAAGACCGTTTAATAGGTAAAGCAAAAGCCCTGCACGCAAGCAAAGCAAAGGAAGGAATTCATTCCCTACTTCCCATCGGCAGGCAGGTGCTCAGCCATCCCCAGGAAAGCAGGGCTCCATCACGTGTAACGGTGACTTGGGAAGACAAACACCATCACTCCAAATGTCCCCCCATTCCTCCTTCTTCCCCCAGCTTTATGTGCTGAGCATGACGCCATACGGTGTGGGATGTCCCTTTGGTCACTGGGGTCAGCTGTCCCAACCGTGTCCCCTCCCAGCCCCTTGTGCCCCCCAGCTGCTCACTGGTGGGGTGGGGTGAGGAGCAGAAAAGGCCTTGACTCTGTGTCAGCACTGCTCAGCAGTAACAAAAACATCCCTGTGTTATCAACAGTTTCCAGCACAAATCCAAAACATAGCCCCATGCTAGCTACTATGAAGAAAATTAACTCTATCCCAGCCCAAACAGGCACAGACGTGTATATCAGCATCATCCAAAGACACAGCAGGAATTCTCACATCTGTATAGATCAGCTTTTCCAGCTGTAGGACATAAACCAGCGCACATCCCTTCTTCCTCACTCTGCTGCTGATGCTGCCCCTGCTGCTGATGGTGATGAAAGGCTAGATACCTAGCCTTTCTAGGTAAAATCCTTTCTTCCAGTACTCATTTGCTATGAATTGTACCTCTTGAACCTGCCAGTTTTGCAGAGGGAATGGATGATATAGACAAAGCAGTATGGAAAACCCTTGCACCCGCACAGCTGATTCCCAGTAGCTTCTGCTGCCAGCCTTTGGCTCCGGGGCACAGTTCGCTTCGTTGCCTAACTTCTCAGAGAGGCAACCTCTTTGCAGAGAACATGACTGTGAAGATATCTTTGAGCTCAAAGATTCACATTCCACAGATTCAGCAAAATCCCGTAGACAGAATGCCTTCAGACTCATTTTGCCGTTCAGTTTGACTCTCCATGCCTATTTTTCCAGTATTCTCAGTAAAGCAGTTACAGCCTCAAGTCCATCAGCATAATTATCAGCTAGGTCAAATGTTCAAAGTTCTTTAAAAAAAGAAAAAAGAGGTTCATTTAGCAAAAAGGGTTTAAAATGTGCATCAGTAGACAACAAAGCTGTCCTACAGCTCTGATTGCAACTTGTTTTGAATTTTCAACTTATTTTCTATTTTCAGCTAAATAAACATGAAACATCAAAGCCCATAAAACTAAGGCATATAATAAAGTGCTGTCAAGCTGTGACAAAGTCAGTCTTCACCAAAGATCCATCTTCTCCCACTGAGAGATCCTAAATTTGAGGCTGAACTAAGAATGACAGAACAGGCAGCACTGAAAAGTTTTCAATTGGTGAGATTTCTCTGTTTTCTGATTTTTGATGGACAACAAAATGGTTGAAAGTTACAACTCATTTAGAGACATGAGAAAAATGTCAGAAAATAGAAGATACAGAATAAAAAACCTAAGAACTGTCAACCACTGAATATAAAAGGAGAAAAAGAAGACATTTTCTTTTGCATCACCTTATTTATTATGTACTGGAAAAACCTTTTTGCTCAAGTCATGTGCATTGAACACTTTTGGTCTTTCTTCAACAATCCATAGAAAAACAGATTCTTAAAGTAAGCTTAGATGTAGGCCTCATGACATAGTAACTAAATATGAACTAATTATGAAAAAGAAGTCCTATCATTCCATACCCACTAAGAGAACTTTTCCCTAAAGTATTTTACCCAACATTTCCTACTTTGAATCATGTAAACAGATGAGCTGTATTGATCTCACTAAGAACAGGCTGAACCTTTTTCTTATATAATGGCTTTTTTCCCCCCTAGGAATGTTTGAATATAAGGAATATTTAAGTAGCACTTAAGCAAAATAAAATTACTCAGTTCAACACACAAAATATTTCAAAATACTACCTGTGTCTGTAATCATGCCATAGGCTGTTTGCTGATTGCTAATTATTGCCATCCTTTTAATAACACAGGCAAAAGAAATACCCCTGTAGATATCCTGTAAGCACTCTAACAATGATCGCAATGCATCAGGGTAAAGCAGCTGCCAGAAATCAGTCAGATCAATGGTGGGAGTGCAGTCAAGCTCTTTGTGTATACTTAGCAAAGTATAATTATTTAGAACCTAAGGATGCTTCCATGTTTCCTTGTTATCGTTTCTATGGTGTAAACAGAAAATGAAACCCTCACCAAGCAGGTACCCAGGCTACAGACTGAGGGCAATATGTTAACCTGCAAGTAAAGTGCTTTTCACCGGGAATCTAAGGAGCATCTCGTAGGATTTAGTATAATCCATGGATTGTAAGAGCAACCGTGGCCACAGCTGGGTCCCACCTGTTCGCCTTCTCTGCCAGATGTTCAGGGCCCTTGAACCACTCCGTTAAATACCAGCTGTACCTTAGTGAGGGAAGAGACTGCATTACCACAGAAGTACTTTCCTGAGAATATTGCCAGGCTGCAGGAATTGCCAGACCCGTCAGCCTGCTTGTAGGAATAATCTACCCCAGAGAACCACCTCGACGTCTAGACCGCTTGCCCCAGAGGTCTCCCGTCAATGCAAATGCACATCTATTGGTCTCAAGCAGAGATTTCCTTCACGGAGTCTGGCTCTCCCTGACTCAGGGGCAGAGAAACACATTTGTTCATGCCAGCCATAGCCTGATGTGCATTTACTCGGCAGCAGCGCTAGATTACAGAGTCCGTGCTCATTAGGACTTATTCCTACCCCCATGCGGCAGTCTCATCGTCAGATCCATGCAATGAATTGGATCAGGAAGCAAATCTAGCTGAAAAATGACCAGAAGACTAAGTCCGCAGCTTGCTGATTTTAAGCAGGATCGTCTCCCCACCCTATTCACCAGCTGAACAGAAGGGACAGCACAGGCTGACAACAGCTGAAAAGCCAAAGGCACAGCAACTCCATGCTTAAGCAGTGCCTCAGTTAAAGTAGCTCCCAAAATATTTCTTCTGTAGCACACTCCCAATAATTGGAACTGCCTATAAAAGTCGGAAAACTGACACTGGCATAGGTCTTGTACGCAGGAGAGTCTCTCTTCTGTAATACACCCAAGTATCCCGGAGAATTTATTTGGAATTTAAAAATAGAAATAAAAAAAAAAATATCAGATTTCGTATTAATATTTGACAGCTAGTCTGTACAGGGAAAGTTGTTCTTTTTAATGAATGTCACTTTTTTTATATTAGTTAAAACTTGCAAAACAATATCTATTTAATACAATGATGAGCACTATTTATTGCTTTATCCCTAATGTTAATCTTGTATATATGATTACTTCTTTTTCAATAATTGAAGAAAATTACCTTGCTAATTATTTTTTTTTTCCTGTGCTGAAATATTAGAAATTAAAAGGCAAATTCAGGAGAATCCCATTCCAAAGACGCACTGGATACTGATTTACAACAAGCACTCCTAGACCATGACCATTTTAAAACATTCTCTAAAAGACACTGAGTAGTAACCTGAACAATTTTTAGCTGTTTGAAATTTAAAATCCCTCATGTTTTGCTACATATTCCTACTCACATTATTTGTGCTTCTTTGAGCACAGTTCCCATTTTCTTCTTCTATGTTTTTCTTTGTGACATATATTAGTTTATTTTTAGCTTCGATAAAGAAGTCTCTCAACATCATATTTTCATAATTTCTCTCTTCCCAGCTGCTGTATTGCTGGGGAGGTCCTATTAGAAACTTATACATAACAGTTTAGTCTCCCTGCAACCTCAGAAAACTGCTCCAAGGGTGTGATACTTTGCTTAGTAAATTATAATGTGATTTTCTTGAGAAATATATTTCTCCCTTGAGGTAATTGTCAGGAATGTAAGATGGTCATCGAGCTCTCCCTTATATTTAAAGAGTTTCCAGGCAGAATCACGGATTATTTTGTTGTTGCTGCAGTTATTGTTTTTGCAGTAAAGATGGAACCATCTGTTCCTTTGAAGATGTGCCAAATCAGTTGAAAATAATTCATTCAGGTAGTCAGTGAATGACAAAAGCTGATGGTTTAAGGATTCTGGAAGGTTTCAACAGGGAACACCAAGTGCACTTTGCCCAGTTTGGAGTAGATTTTTATTTAAACAGTGGACACTGAGGAGTTCGGGAAAGTAATAGCTGGACAAGAGAGAGATCCTCTTTTTCTGTCTACCTCATTCCATATAAACTTACTATAACATGAGTCAACAATTACATATCATGTGGACATGACAAGATCACACTATTCAAAGGATAATTATAATTGATGGCAATGACTTTGGTGTAGTCCTGCATGTCAGAAATATACTGAACGGCCAATTCATGGCTGGTTTATAGCTGTTTATGTCCCCTGTTTCTGCTCTTTTGGCAAGATCTGCATTGATGACCATATCTAGTATGAGTATCAATAGCAAATATCTCACTGCTGGAGTGTGCTGGTTTTGGCTGGGATAGAGTTAATTTTCTTCATAGTAGCTAGTATAGGGCTGTGTTTTGGATTTGTGCTGGAAACTGTTGATAACACAAGGATGTTCTCATTCCTGCTGAGCAGCACTGACACAGAGTCAAGGTCTTTTCTGCTCCTCACCCCACCCCACCAGCGAGCAGGGTGGGGGGCACAAGGGGCTGGGAGAGGACACGGCTGGGACAGCTGACCCCAGTGACCAAAGGGCTGTCCCACACCATACGGCGTCATGCTCAGCACATAAAGCTGGGGGAAGAAGAAGGAAGTGGGGGGGGCATTCGGAGCGATGGTGTTTGTCTTCCCAAGTCACCGTTACGCATGATGGCGCCCTGCTTTCCTGGGGATGGCTGAGCACCTGCCTGCCGATGGGAAGTAGGGAACCGTCTCCCACAGCATTCTCCTGCAGAAGCTGGCTGCTCACGGCTTGGACAAGTGCACTCAGAGCTGGGTTAAAAACTGGCTGGACGGCCAAGCCCAGAGAGTGGTGGTGAATGGAGCCAAATCCAGTTGGCGACCGGTCACCAGTGGTGTTCCCCAAGGCTCAGTGTTGGGACTGGTCCTGTTCAATATCTTTATCAATGATCTGGATGAGGGGATTGAGTGCACCCTCAGTAAGTTTGCAGATGACACCAAGTTGGGTGGGAGTGTCGATCTGCTGGAGGGTAGGAAGGCCCTGCAGAGGGACCTGGACAGGCTGGATTGTTGGGCTGGGGGCAACTGTATGAGGTTCAACAAGGCCAAGTGCCGGGTCCTGCACTTCGGTCATAACAACCCCAGGCAACGCTACAGGCTTGGGGAGGAGAGGCTGGAAAGCAGCCTGGCTGAAAAGGACCTGGGGGTGATGGTTGACAGCCTCCTAAACATGAGCCAGCAGTGTGCCCAGGTGGCCAAGAGGGCCAATGGCATCCTGGCTTGTATCAGGAATAGCGTGGCCAGCAGGACCAGGGAGGTGATAGTGCCCCTGTACTCGGCACTGGTGAGGCCGCACCTCGAATACTGTGTTCAGTTTTGGGCCCCTCAATTCAAGAAGGACATTGAGGTGCTGGAGCGTGTCCAGAGAAGGGCAACGAGGTTGGTGAAGGGTCTGGAGCACAAGTCTTATGAGGAGCGGCTGAGGGAGCTGGGGTTGTTTAGTTTGGAGAAGAGGAGGCTGAGGGGAGACCTTATTGCTCTCTACAACTGCCTGAAAGGAGGCTGTAGTGAGGTGGGGGTCGGTCTCTTCACCCCAGTAACAAGCGATAGGATGAGAGGAAACGGCCTCAAGCTGCGCCAGGGGAAGTTTAGGTTGGATGTTAGGAAAAACTTCTTTACTGAAAGAGTAGTCAGGCACTGGAACAGGTTGCCCGGGGAAGTGGTTGAGTCCCCATCCCTGGAGGTATTTAAAAGATGGGTAGATGCAGTGCTTGAGGACATGGTTTAGTGGCGGACTTGGCGGTGGTAGGTTAACGGTTGGACCTGATGATCCTAAGGGTCTTTTCCAACCTTAACAATTCTATGATTCTATGAATTCCTTGCTTTGCTAGCATGTGCGGCTTTTGCTTTACCTATTAAACTGTCTATCTCAGCCCACGAGTTTTCTCACATTTACCCTTCCGATTCTCTCCCCATCCCACCGGCGGGGAGTGAGCCAGCGGCTCTGTGGGGCTTAGCTGCCGGCTGGGGTTAAACTGCAACGTGGGGAAATTTGGGCAGAGCAATTGTAGGGCACCACATGCAGAATGAGCAAAGAAGGGGAAGGAAGGACTTGTTGTAGAGGTGTGACTTGAGCACTACTGTCTATCTAGAACTAATCTGTGAGTTTGGACAAGATGATGACTTGCTTGACAAGTCCCTGATGACGCAGACCATCAGCAAATGAACACAAAAAAATCCTGAGGGCCACCTGAGCTCTTAACCATCTCTATTGGCAATGGTTTTCTGATTAAACAATTGGTAAATTAATATTAGCTTGTGTCTGAGAGAGGATAATTACTGAGGCATTTTCTACTATGGGTTTTATTATGATGAAGAAAAGTCTGCATGAATTTATAACTGAGTGGGTTAATTAAATATTACCCCTGGGCATCTGAACGTTGAAGAGTGTGTCTCTATTCTGAAAGGAACACAAAATCCTTCTCAGCCTGATGCATTTACTCTATTATTTACTAATAAAGTTTAGTTTATTTATTGCAAGAATTATTTAATATAAGCATTATGAAAAAAAAAGTGGCTTAATAAGGTTTATTTTATTCACTTCTTAAACTGATCAGGATGGTGCATTTTAAATAATGAAAACCTACGTTGTGGCGTTCTTTTTTTCTGTAAAAGATTGGAAACAACTGAACACAAACATGACTGATATTAAGCAGTATTTAAAAGCAATGATGAGAAAAGAAATAACGTATTAAACCACTGCATAGCACTTCCCAAAGCTGTGGTGACTGAACATTCATTACAAGGTTGTTAAATAGCTATTCTATCAATAGTGCTAGCATTACAATGCAGTAGTTTAATTAGATGAAGTTTCTTTCATCCTTTATTTATTAGGTTTTCGAGCCACAATAATAAAAAAAAGATTTGCAGCTCCAATAAAGTACCAAACCCGCCATATTTCTTTCATATATTAGTAATCTGTTAGTTAACATGCATTTGCATTTTCTATATTTTGGTCGTGATAGATCGGTACGTCATTACCAAACACAAAAACAGAGAGCAAATCAAAATATTTACAACATACTGTAATTTCCTTTGCAGCTTAATGTCATAATTAAGTAACAACTAAGCTTATGAATCAGTTTTGCACGTTTGCAGGTCATGTGGATGTGTGGTTTACATAAACTACAATCTCTGTAAGAGCTATTGTCAGTCACATTGTTAAAATCATATACCCCTAAAAAGTTTTCAAATAATTTTGCTATATAACAAAGTGAAGTTGAAAGTCGTTTTGTCTCATGACTTAGAGACAAATGTCTTTTGGTCCTGGATAGAGAACAGCTTTAGGTCTACACCAAAACACCAAATTCTCGCTTCAGACACTGTGATTCATCAGATATTGAAGCTAAAGCCTGTCACTCTTCAAGAACACACCGTTATCCTCTCTGCATTATCCTCTCTACACTTTAAACTATTCTTTTTTAATTTTAAAAAATATCTAGAGTGCTCTCTCTATATATTTTTACTTTAGCTGGTTATCTTTAAATAGACACATTTGGATTTGTATTGTGTGAAATAATCCTGTCAGATACAGATTAGCAAGAAGAAGGCATCAGAAAGGCAAGATGAATTCAACTGATCTGGCTGTGCTGGTGGGAGGCACTGCCATGTGCCATGAGGTCTCCACAAAAAGCTGCCGTAGCAACGCTTTCTGGGGCTTTTCTTTTTCAGGTATGGGCCAGCATGTCTTGCACTCTCCCTCATTCAGCTGGCCTATAGGTGCTGTATACCCACCTCCTTTCATTGCACTACTGCTCTTCCTACACCAGGAGACCTCCTGTTTGTCCAAGATACCCATCAGCCAACATGGGATGCAAAAGGAAAAAAGATACACGTTGTTTATCATGCTAATCTCGAAACAAGTTAAGATGCCCAGCTGTTAATAGCAAGGCTACTGCACACACAGGGGTAAGTATCCTGCAGTTTTAAAACAAAGCAAGCTATTTAAGCTTGGCTAGCACAAGAGCTTAGGACACTCTGAACAGGGGCCTGTACCAATGTAGAATTTGGCACTATTTTAGGACTGGTGGCTTTAGAAAATACTGGTTGGTTGGCAGCAAATTTCTGCAACTTTTCAAGGTACTTGTGACAGGAAACTATCTACAAAGAATATATCATTTCCTGCTTGACATCAAAAGAATAAAGAAAAGATGAGCAATGTATATTTTACTGCATAAAGAGAACCTGCACACAAATACGGAGTTTGTCTCTGGCCTAAAGTCAGGGAGAAGAATGGCTGAGCACTACCATCTCTGAGATAAGGACTTACTTGAAGCTGTTTATATATCCAACCCTTATCAAACTTTATTCAAATAACTGTTTCAATGGCGTAGGGTTTATTTGTGAGCAGTCCAAGCCTTCTGCAATGTAACTATGACTGAGGGGTATGGTGCTTTAACTTCATAGAATCATAGAATTGTTAAGATTGGAAAAGACCCTTAAGATCATCAAGTCCAACTGTTGACCTACCACTGCCAAGTCCGCCACTAAACCACGTCCTCAAACTTAAACTTCTGTGAGTCATTATGAGCCTCTTAATGAGCAGATGGATTCAGTTCTGACCCACATCAAATTCTAGCTAACTAAGATTGTCAGTATAATAATTTTCTGGCTGGATGTAGCATACAATTGGCTAGCATCAGAAGGTTAACGGGCATTTAATTTCAGTTCAAATACATAGTACAGTAAATGCTTTAATCAGGCAGCTCTCATTAATAAAAATCAACAGCCATCCCTTCTAAGCCATAGTATTTACCCTGCACTCCAGTGCTCTGGAAGTGAGCATTGAATGTCTACATCTGTATGTATATGAACTGGATATCTCTATTCATACTAATTCAATGAAAATGCACACATGCGCAAATCACGGGAGCTTTTTAACTGAATAGATAATTATGCCACAGGGAAAGAGTTAAGTTCATCCTGTAATTTGTGACAGTTGCACTCTCACAAAACTCAGGCAGCTCTGGAGTAGCAATGAGGCCAATCATCATTGATAAAATAATTTAGGATTTAGAGTGCAAGCCAATACTTAAAGCAGAAATCTAATCAGCCTTTCTCCGAGGATAGTTTCCCTTCATGTGCCTTGGGAGGTCTTAAAAAAGGTCATTGAAAATTCATGCCCTTGGAGAAGAGGTTCACAGGAAAAACTTTTCCGAAACGAGAACGTCTGCTGAAAGCGGTGCAGCCCGACTCAGTAAGATATTCTGCGGCAGTACGCGAAGCAGAACCCTGGTACAGACCCCACATGGAGTTAAGAGGATGTTGCACAGCCGTATGCTAAGGAAATGTTCAAAAAAGACATTCAGCCGCCCCCAGCACAGAAGGGAGCGAGCGAGCAAAGCAGCTTCTCCCCCATACGCAAGGAGGCAAGTAGGCATGTACAGCAGGAACAGTGCTGTACTTTCCAAAGAGCACTGAGCTTGATTAAGCCTTGTTGGAAACGCAGAGATAAAACAGAAGGAGAAAATAATCTTATGTGCTTTCGTTTCTTACTATTTTCTTTTTTTTTGCCAGAAGCTGAATCAGTGTAAATAGCAAGCTTTGTTTTTCTGCGTCTAGGACGAAACACTGACTGCCAAAACATACAGTTTTTTAACCTTTACAATGTTGCTGTCCTGCATTCTAAAACATGCCCCCAAACCTTTCTTTTGCTACCGGTTACCTGTTTCGAACCACCATCTACATATAATAATTGCAATTTAAAAAATTTTATTTAATTAATGTCGTCCATTTGTATGCACAGTAACTTCCATTTGTATGCCTACAATTCACTCAGTCTGTGGTCTATAGCTGGCAAATAACACCACTTAACAGCTGTTAAATAGGGTAATCACCTGTTGTTATCCACAGGTAGCTTTAATTCAAATGCTAATTGCTCTCAGTGCTCTACTTATAAACCTGCCCCAATGTCAGATACTGTATGTGCTGCACCAGATGGATGTGAGCCTCAAATGGATTGCACTGTCCCTCTGCAGGAAAAAAACCTGAATTATAAAGACCTTGCTACCCTACGTTGCCATGAAAAAAAGACGGCACAAGAATTAAACAATGATGGTCTGTCAGAGAGCAAGAATTGCAGGAAAAAGCAATGACTGGGGAAGATGAAGAAAAGGACTGTGGACAGGACATTGAAAATTGCATGAGCTGGTGCTTCAGCCTGTTTACAACTGAAATGAGTTAACATTCACCATTAGTAAACTCACTTTGAGAAAATTCAGAAACGGCTGTTGCAGATGTATGCCAGGGTCAGCCTAAACTGATAGGAAATGAGAGCTAAACTGCTTGAACAGATCAGGCATTTGTAAAGCTCCGACTGGAAAAATGGAAGTTCTGGCCTGATACAGGTAAATTCTTATTTTTCTAGAGACTTACTTCTTCACAAAAACATCCTAAAACGTTTCTCTCCTTGGTACAAATACCTTAAAACCACACTATACTACTTACTCCTCATAGCAAGAGGCTTCAAATTATTTTTTTTTCTGAAATATCTCTAATTCACCCAAGCTCTCTGGAGGCACAGTTTCATGTTGTGCTTAATTTCATCAAACTGTGTGTTGCTGCCAAAAGTGATGGTTTAATTCTCTCTCTTTTCCCCTCTTAACTCCATTGACGTGTTCCTTACCCTTTCCTCATATTAGATTTAGTCATTCACTGTGTTGCTGGATTATGACTCACGATCTGATGGGAAACTAATTTATTTGGAGGAGAAAGATATGGGCGAGAGTCCACAGTTAGACTGGATTAAGGCTGGTGTGGAACAGTGCCCTGAATTGTCCTGTGTTTCGTGCTGCTATAAAGCAGAGTTCCTGGCTGCACAGCTGTAGGCTTTATTTTAGGTCCCATGACTGTAAAAGGGCCATTCATTCCCTAATGCTGTCGGATTTTCACACTGTACTGGAATGACTTCCCTGCCCTGCTTTCTGAAGGGCTGCTTTTTTGTAGGTGAGGGAGGCCATCCATCAGTTGCTCAATAGCAGAATCTCTTTGCTCAGTTTCTACCCTTTGATCTGTTCAGCTTAGATAATTCTGCTAGGTGCCAAAACACCGACCCAAACAACCCTCGTCTCTGGAGGCTACATGCCTTTCCACTGGGACAAAGTCTTGACCTCTAGAAATGACTGTTAGTACAGGGCTACATTTTCCTGTCCCCGATATATTTTTTTTTCAATTAAATAGGAGATAAACATCATCACAGGTGAAACCTGGCTCTGAGGAAGAAATCAAAGCATATAAAAATCCCATATTAGATAGATCTGCAACCGGTGTAGGCACAGGTTTCAGCTTTGTTCTGAGCTCCGTATAAAGTGTGGAGCCCTGGCCTTGGAGAAAGGAGCTGCTCAAAATTTCCAAGCACAAAGAGTAAATTAAAAAAAGTGTATTAAATAGTGCCCCGGTTCTCTGATACCTTGCATTCATGATGAGGTGAGGGAGGGATGAAAACAGTGACCTATTAAACCCCATTCGCTTTAGCTCTAGGTGTTCTGCTTTAGGGCCGTAATTGAACTGAACATCGGGTAGTAACCACCACTTATCTGTCAATATGCATTTTAGCAAAGTCAATTATTTCAATCATGAAGAGGAAAGAACCACTTGTTTGTTTGACAGTTATGACTCAAATTAAGATACATTTCATTTTGATGACTTTTTTTATTTTGTTTTGCATATTTTGTTTACAGGAAGGGAAAAAAGGGACTAAATGTTTCTTTCTCACAGCCATTGCTAACCTATGGAGTATTCACCCTTCCAGATTTTTTCCTGAAGTGAGACATGACAATGTATGTCTTCAAAAATGAAGGAACAAATAAATCCTCCCTGTCTTAAATTTAAGTGGATAAGGAAAATTATGGCAGCTGATGACAGGAAAAAAATTGCAGATACTCACAGTAAGCTCTGATGAGATCTTTACCCCCGTCTTACTGCTCAAGGAAGCTTAAGTTGTCAAAGGCAGAACATGAGACAGGTTGGAAATTCTTAATAATTAATAATTCTTAATAATTCTTATCCATAAGCACACCTTGTAACAGTAAGACTGATCTGGAACTCCTTGGAAAAGTTGGCACTAGTCCAAACTTGTCTGGTTAAATGATGTTGGCTATTGCCTTCCTAACATCATAAATGTGTTAAATAATCAATACCGGGAAGCAAAAGATTAGGGAAAGAAATGAAAAGAACACTGACTTTTTCAAGAGGGGAAAGAAAAAGTATTCAACGCACTGTCTGGATAGTTTCCTCATTCTGTTATTTCACAGTCAAAATATCTGTGGTTACCAGGTAGTCCCAATCTGTTCAGTACAGGCTGGTTGGCTGAGAGGCCCATTAAATCATAGAAGCACACTTCCCTATTAAGATAAAGTCAGTGTTGTGGAGCGTATGGTAATCTCTCGTTGCCACTCAAGGATGTTGTCAGAAAATATATGAAGCAACCAAACCCCCCTCCCCAAATATTAGTG
Source organism: Theristicus caerulescens (assembly GCA_020745775.1). Lineage (NCBI taxonomy): Eukaryota > Metazoa > Chordata > Aves > Pelecaniformes > Threskiornithidae > Theristicus > Theristicus caerulescens. Next base: position 2,420,499 of record CM036565.1, on the reverse strand, counting down.
TGTCGCTGTGCTACTACACTCCCATGTTCATCTGTGACCATCCTAGAAAATGCTATTCTGAAAATAGTTCATCAAATAATAATGTAATTCATTGTCATAATTAAAAGCTATAACATGTTTTTCTTACAGTACTTCATTAAAGAACAAGTTTTCTTTAAGGTTTTTTTTTTTCTCATTGATATTTGCATGTTCTGTTGTTGCAAAAGAAGTCTTTTTAACCTGACATACTACCTTAATAATCTTGTTCAATACCTCTATTTTTTCTAGTTTTAGCCTCTGTGGGTATTCTAAACTCGAGTATTCCTTGTATTTTCTTGAGCAAAATGAAATATTTGTAAAAGGATGAAGAGTTTGTGTTTTGATAGACTTTTAAATTAAATCTCTCAACAAAAAGCAGTAAAGAGGCTCGCTTTGCCTGTGTGAAAACTACGTTATGTCTGATTCTCTTTCAGACTGTGAACAGAAAAATAAAGCTGCAAAATACAGTTGTAAATTTGTGAATAAAAAAAGTTATATGTAAAATTATACTTTAAATATAAAAATAAACTTTAATGTTTGCTCAATCTTGCATCAAAAAAGCTGAGTAGATATTTGACTGCTGGACTTTCCTTATATAAATCAAAATCAATCCATATTAGCATTTACTTTTGATAAGAAATTGAAAACCAATTGGTCAAATTATTTCTTTCATTTAACACTGGCTGTATTATCAAAAGGAAATAATTCAAAGAAAGAGATTTTTTTTGTCACTTCTCAAGAAAAACCACATAAATTAATAATTAACCTAATTTTTCTTCCATCCCAGAGATCACAGGTCAAGGTATCATTAAGTACATTCCATTCTGAAACAATGGAATTGCACAATTTACTCTTCCATCATTTATACTAAAAGATTAAAGATGGCTTGATGGGAGGATATGCAGAGATGGGAAAACTTAAATCTCTGGGACTGAGCCACAGCTTTTAGTCAATTCCTGAAGTCATAACTCATTTTGCTATGAGTCACGAAAGGCTACTGCTATCATTTGTATTACTGTACAAATTAGGAGCCTTACTCAAACCCTTCTTTTTCTCCCACAGATTAAGTTCAATGACTACTTTTGCTTACACTAACTATATACATCCAATATAACTCATTCAGGACCTAAGCTCATCTGGAGAACCCAATCTCTTTGAAAGTGTATCGATGGTAATTTTAATTCCAGAAAGCAGTAAGCTGTGTCATGTGCAATGTGACATAACAATTAAGCAACTGAGATCATTTTGGACACTGCCAGGCCCATATTTTGTTTCCCCAGAGGCATATAAGGAAGAATGCATCAACTTCAACAAAAGCTGAGAGAGAGGAAAGACCAGAACATTGCAATTACAAAGCAGGTTTCTCTCAGATCCTCTTTTTTATGCTGCCAGTGTTGGAATGATAAATTTGCACCCACCCAGTTCAGTGTAATCCTGGAAAGACCTGTGACGTGTAGAGCGTGAAGCCACCATTAAACAGGGAACAGGACCTCCACCTTAGCTCAGGCCATGCTGATGCTCTGTGTGGAAAGGAGGTTATGGGCACAGGTGTTGGGTCAAGAGGTTATTTCTTTTCTATTTATCCACACATATGCAGAGTGCCTATATGAAGTTGAAAGATGAATTAAATACATAAATAGGCAGGCATAACTTTTGAAAGCTGTGTACTGGTATTCCCTGACATAAGCATATTGGGGGTGATGGAAGCTATTTTGGGGGAGAAAGACAATTTTGCTAGCTATTTGGCACCTACAGCATGCAGTGTTAAATACGTTCATTATGGGGTGCTGCTTACCTTACAAGATCCCCCTCCTACAAGAATACCTCTCCTATCAGCTCAGGAAGAGCAGTGCAAGCCCACCCTATTACTTCTTATTTCAAACTTTCAAACTACATTGCAAAATTAATTGGGGATTCCTCTTCCTGTGTCACTTAGTTTGGGAGAAATGGGATGAAAAGTGGTAAAATCCCCACACAGAATTTCACGATTTTCCGTAGGTGTTACTGACCTCAAAAACTCTTCTGAAGCAATGGCAAAGCTGAGAACAAAAGAAAATTTCCTGGTTGCCATCAAACATAGCAGAGGCGGCACAGTATGAACAATGCAAGTCTCAAACACGGGTAATCGTGAAGTACCCATGCAACGGTATTACCAAGGCAACAGGCAATGTTACAACACTGGTGGCAGTTTTTAATACAGTAGATTTCTGACATGAGGAATCCTAGGTAAATGGACAGATGAGAATGAAATGAGTGGCTTACAACCTGAAGAAAGAAAAACTGATTTGGAGATGAACAATATAATTAAAAACACAAGTGTATCATTAAATGTCAGAAGATTTCAAATTTCTGAATAAATTCATGTCTCCTGGATTGTAATTCTATATAATTATGTTTAATATTCTATTCCTGTCAATGAATATGGAGTAAACTCAGCTTTAGAGCCAGTTTCAGTTAACAGACAGAGGTGAGTTAAGCTGTTTCCACCAGTTTTGTTCAAGAAATCTGACAGAAGATGGGAGCAGCAGTTGATAAGAGAGACGTGACAGCAGTTTTGAGGAGTAAGACAGCAGACAGAGATGGAAAGAGCCAGAGCAGCGATAAACCAAAAAGGAGAACAGGACATAAAGGGTAGGAATCAGGAGATGGACATTTAGGAAGGACATGAATCTGTTGAGCCATCTCATCACGGCAGACTGGGTGAGGAGGCAGGTGACATTAAAAATTAAGTGACAAAGTTTTGAAGAGGATTAGATGTCTGGCTGAAAGAATCTAGCTACTTTTCATTCATATCAAACATTTCATTAAACTCACTGATCCTCCATTTGAGTATGGACTGCATACAGAGAGCAGAAAGCTTTCACCTCCTCTCCAGAGCTGTTCCATCTCACCTGCTCAGACCCACCCAAGGGGGTCCCCGCTTCTGGAAGTACATGGAGCTGGTTTTGAGTCATGAGTTACAGATAGACACTTGTTTGTTATCAGAAGTATTATAAGGTCTGGTCCTGGGGAACACTTCACTTGATAATTAATTTACATGATACTGGGCACAACTTGTTCTCAAATCTCTCATGTCCACAGATTTTTATTAAAATGATTTTATAATGCTAATTGTTTACTAAAGTGAAATATGCAAATTGATAGAGGAAGAACAGATGCATCACCCAACAAACAGACATCAGAATGAGACTCATGTCTGATCACCCTCGTTTAACACTGCCGTTTTAAAATAAAACACATCATTTTAAATTGGGTTGGTAAGCCACACTCTTAAGAATGACCATTTTCACAGAGATATCAATTAACCCTTTCATTGCTGTTGTCAAAGATCCCCTCTCTACTTTCTTTATGTCTAAACTTCTTGCCCTGCCCCACCAAATTCAATGTTTCCTGAGGTTTCACCTGGTTTTGTAGCAAAACGGGTAGACAAACAATTTATTTGGTACAAACAACTGTCAGGAGGAGGAAGAGCTAAACCTCTATAGATCTGTTGCTAATAGGCTAGAAACAGTCTCTGCTTTAGAAGGTCACTCTTGCGCAACTTTCTTCTTCACAACTTTTGCTGAAAAATACAGAGTTGTATAAAATCTTATATTTTTTTGTAAGACATAAACAAGTCTAGCGATAGCTTTTCCTAGTATAACAGCTCCTGGAGCAGAGGTAAGGTCCTCTTGCTCAAGGCAGTACCTAATTTTACAAGTAGCCTTTAATATTGATGTCTTTGGGTTATGAGTCTCCTTTAACAAGCATTAATGAATTATAACAACGTCACAGATCTCCAGCTCTGTGCCACAAGGGAAGCAAACGTGTTTGTGTAAACCATCTCAGGAATAACACAAAGGACAGAATGGTGCTCATGTTCCTCTGCTCCTCAGCCTCAGACCACGACTGGCCGACAACAGCCTCCGCTACCTGCGACTCGGTCACACAGATGGCATATGGTAGCCAACAGCCATCGACATCACGGCTTTTATGACCCAGGCTTAAGGCCAGAGGGATGCAGCGAAACCCCTTGCTGCCGCCAAGCAGTGTCAGCGAGCCATGCAGCTACCCGCAGCCTTGCTCGGGTACCAGCAGGTTTTCAGCTGCTGCAGCAAGGGTGTTCGCAGAGATCAACTCACCCAGCGTAAAGCTTTGTGCCACTTTCTGGCGCGCTTGCAGGTACGCCACCTCACCAAATACTGTACTGCAGCAGGGTGTGCAGCTACGATCTGAATCACAATCAGTTGCTAAATTTAGGTTAAATTGATTCAGTTATTAAACCTTTGCAGCAGTTTCCAAAATCTGGAGTTGCTAATCTCAACACTCTTTAAAATCATACTTTAAAGTAAAACCTTAAAACTATCACACACCAAGGAGGGAATTATGTTTGGAGGTTGGAATAAACTGGGAAGAGGAGGATTCCTTTTTCTTTTAAATGACGAACTTACTTAACCTATTATTAATCTTCAAACATGAACAAATACTTCTAGTTCCTGAACCAACTGAGAACTTACTAACTGTCAGAGTATTAACAGGCACACCTAATACATTTTACAGACAGCAATTGCTGATAAGTGCTCATGGAATAAAGCATTCAAGGAGACATGATGTGAATCTGGGCATGTCTGTCAAACATCCTGGCAAATGAAATATTACGAAATCCATCACATTTTAATCTACAGGCACAGAATCTTTGGAATATGAGAGTAAAAACTGGTTCCCTTCCCTCATTCTTGTAGAAAGCCACTTATTTTCCAGAATACAAAACCAGAGGTTTTGTACAGTTTTTTACAAAACAAGAGGGATTTTTCCTTCTTTCAAGCTTATGTAGCTTGTCAAATTCAGATTTTCCCTAAGTTTTACCTCTTTCAAAACTGCACAGCTCCACAGACTGAGGCGGCATGATGATTCACCTGGCAGCTTGAAGCCAGTTCTTTTTAGTACTCTTTACAATTTTCTATTCAGATTAGGTGGCTCTCATCGAAAACATAGAAATTCCAGCCTGGCTGATTTAAATTTAGGGAGATTTTATTGGTAGGGGATATTCTTTCCAGGATAAGACCACTGGCGTAGAGGGAATCGTTTTTGTACTACAAAAGGGAAGAAAAAACTATATGGTAAAAGATTTCAGGAACGTAGCAAACCAATGTGAAGTTCTCCTGTAAAAATTACTTACTTAGGAAGAATTATAATCAAGAGGGAATCTTTTTCAGAGCTGTGCTCCAGCACTGCAAGTCTCTCACACCACATGCCTCCTCTTCTATGGAGGGGAACTCCATTTCTAACCCCCCCAGATGGTAAAAAATTATTAGGCTGCATTGACCATCATGCAACGCCTCACGTGAGAGAGACGCGGGCTTGTTAAGGCGGCATCAGCAACGCAGACATTAACACTGGCAATTATCCTGCCTGGGTTATGCCTGCCTGTCTTTGTAACATCCTGCTAATTAAGTAGCTACACTAATCCATGCAGAAGCCATCTTCTAAAAGAAATAATTACTGTTGAAGGTTTCAGCAGCATATACATAAGAAATTAAACAGTTCAAAATTCTTTACAGCAAAAAGTAACTGAAGAGCTTAACACGCGATTTCTCCACAACCTGCATAGTTTCTTACATTTTAAGAGTAGCTGACGCATTTTCCCACTCATCTACAATGAATACAATGTTTAAAAGACATCTAATTGTAATACATTAATTATTATAGCTTCTTATAAACTCTGGCATAAATTTAAAGCCTAATCTATAGTCATTGTGATACTCTGGTTAATTCTGCTATGGAAGCGAAATGCGTGGTACTTCCCGATTCATCAGCAGCAAAACTTCATTTCCTTTAAGCAGTATTTCTTTCTATTACTCAGGAAAAATTCTGAATCTATTGAAGCTAAAATACTGATGGAAATTAAATTATCCTGTGAATAAAATCAATATTGCTTTTCTCTAAGGAGGACTAAGCTGCATATTTAATATTAATCACCTGATAAAGACATAAGAGATAAATAAAGAAAAGTGCGAGTCAAAAATGAGATCTTTTCCCTAACGGTAGGGACTTGATTAAATAGGTCAAGAAGTCCTGAAAAATAATTATTACTTCTCTATTTGCAATGATAACCACTTTTAAATGGGAATTTGTTGCCTGGATTCCCTTCAGTTACAAAAAATTAATCACAAGTAATCTTTTAATTCTTAATTTTTTTGCATTGTCCAGAAGAAAAGCATGGAACAAGAAGGCAGTTAATAATTTTGAAATCAAATCAATGATCTATGGGTACTCCTGTACTTCTGTTACAAAAGATAATTCTCATAAACTTTCATTGGAAATAAACAGAAACTGTTTGGGTTAGAAGTCAAAGAAAAAATATAACCCCAATATAAATATTGTCCTAAGAATACAATACATTTGTGTCATTGTCCGGCTTCATTAAACTCTTTGCCACAGAAAGAAGTTGTCAGAGAATTATAGACTTTCATACATTTCCCTTTACAAAATGCTCTATTCATACATCAAGAGATTAATTTACTATAACGATCTATTTCAATGATTATCTCTTTTTCCTAGGTACAGTCTGGCTTGTGTGGGAAAGACAAATTGCACATGCCTTGGTCTTGTTCATTAGAATTTAAACTAAAGGAAAGGGCTAAAAGGAGTTTCTTTTAAGTGGGTGGATATTTGTGGAATACCGTTCCAAAGCCGTATGTCCTTCACACTAGGAGATGAAGGAAAGCTTTACCTCGATGTCTACCTGCACATATCTATTTATATACCTAAAATTGTACACATTCACACTCTAGGTTCCATGCTTAAATGGAACCAGGGCTTGTATCCTGTTGCTTTTCAGTCTCCAGTAAAGCATCTTGAAATGCTTTGTGTGAAAATCTTCCAGCACAAAAAAAAAATCTGTAAGCCACAATGTAAACAATGCTAAAAATTTTTCAATAAGAAGGTTTGAAACGAAAGCCATTGTTTCAAAACGCTAACCCAAAGTAGATACGTTAGCTTTAAATAACAGGTTCACTTCCACTGAAATTTTGTTCTGATATTCCCAAGGATTTTTTTTCTACGGCTTTTTAATATTTCAAAACTTTTCATTTGCTCTCAAAGAAAACTAATTTCAAGGTGTCAGCAATTCCTACAGAGAAAGCATTTCTGTTTCTAAAGAAAGCTGAAGTCTTTCAATGTTTTCTGCACTGAAACCGGCAGTTCTGGCTTCTATTTTACAGACATCCAAAAAGGCCAGTCACTAGAAGAAGAACAGAACAAAACAGAGGAAGAATGTGATGTACGTGTGTTCAAAGGGAACAGGCTAGCATAAAACTGACTACATTTTCATATAATTCCTTCCAAAACCTTGCGGAGCAGGATTTGAGTCTCGCCTGCAGAAATGTTAGTCGTTTTTTTTTTTAAGCAGCGATGGGCCTTGAATTTAGTTCTGAATATCCATGTTCTAATTTGATCAAAGGCCACTTTTTTTGCTATGCGTAGTCTTTCAGAACACCGACTGCTGACTGCCTCCACCCTCCCAGAATCCAAATGGCCTGATTTTACCCTCCTCTAGGGAAAACTCAAGGACAGGCAGTAGTGCAAAGAACAGGTAATTACTGAACGTGATTGTGCTCTGAGTTTATTCCTCCTTAAATAGTACAAGTTCCACACTCAGCTGAAAAATGGTTCTCTGAAATGATCTTACTGCACTAAAAATGACTAGACAGATATTTAGCCGGCACAATTTTAGTAGAATTATGTGAGTTCACCACTGTAAAGTCCCATCACTATCATGCAACTCCTTGACGGATTGCCCTCAGCAGTGCTTAATAAGGAAGCAGTCAGAAATCAGTGCTAGCACAAAAAATGTTGAGGCAATTTATGTAATGATAGCAAGACATGCCTTACAATATATGTAAAGGTTACCAGTCATAATTTACTAAATGCAACGAAAGAGACACTGAGTGTAGTTATTTTCATATACAGAAATTGCACAGAAATAAAGGCAGCTGGTTATATATGCTTAGAGTATAAAACTTTAAGGGCACTAGCTTTTCCTTTGTAGTAATCTCCTGTTAAGTCTAAATGAGGATTTGTAATTATAAACTCAAATAAAGGCAACATTTACCATTAGACTGTGGAGAAATACTGCTGTATTTTGGATTAGGCTGTCATGCAAGCGATGACAAAGCAGGTATTTTAAAACTATGATTATCACCTAGATTTATCTAGACTTATCACCTCTGCACAGTTAAGATTTAAAAGCCAAATCACAAAAGCCACGCCAAAGGAGTCAAAGACAGCCCCAAAGGTTTCCGATAGCTAATCCTTTGTATTGCTCTCACTCAAATGCCTGGTATCTCTTTATGCCTTTCCACATCTAAATGCAGTTAGGAACTTTAAGTCAATGACATGCACAGTGAGGAGCTGCACTACACAGAGCGCAGCCTGCCTGAATACCATCCCTTTTGTCCCCTCCCTTTGTCTGAAGAGTCAGCTCCCTCAGCTGGCGTGAGGAGCTCCAGAGAGCAAATCACATTTCATGCAGCTCCCTGGTGAAGAGAGGCCAGGAGGTCGGGGGGCTAACATCTGCTATAAATACCCACAGGACTTCTTGGCCGGAATTGCAGAATGGCGTTGCTTTCTGTTTCTACACTGCACCGGGCTGTTTCACACTACGTCTTACTGCATGACATAATGCAGAGCAGAGAGTCAAATACATAAAAGGAATAATGCACCTGGATTTTCTCACTACAGAAACATGCTGGGGCAGCCTGCACATATGAGAAATGAGTATTTCAAACCACCAGAATCTTAAAGCAAACCGAGTTCCAGTTCTTTTTCAGCTCTTCAGTCAGGTCTGGATTATACACTAGGATAGCGAATTTATTAAGGGATATATAGAGAGATATGATCTAAAGCAACAGACTGCAAAAAAATGCACCAAAAGATCAATTTTTGATTTGGGTATTGAGGTCATAGCCTGCTCCTATTCCATTAAAGCATGTTTTTTTGCTGAGTTCAGTGGAGCAAGAGGAAGACTAACATTTACTGCTAAATGGACGCTCAACTAGCAGCCTTTGCGGCACTTTGAACAGTTATTGAAGAGTGGCAGATCACTGAGAGGCTCTGACCTCCACTGCAAGCAACTGTCAACACAGCAAAAGTTGAAAGCTTTTTCATATGTCTTTCTCACGTATTTGGAAAATGCAATATAGGAAACCAACTTTAATATTTCCCATACAGGGATTTTTATTTGGGGATCTCATCTAACAGAATATGAGAGATGCTTGCAAAAATAGTTGAGGGCTGGTTTAAACTGCTTCCATGACCCACTAATTGTCTATCCATCAACTCTGAAAAAACATGAGCAAGTTGTAAGAATTAAGTTGGAAGGACAAGGAATGGTAGATAGGACAGATAATCCTGAAGAGAAGCTCAGAACAGGCAGAGACCACCCAGAGCAGTGTGAGGACAGAGTACATAACATCAGGCTACTTAAGGTCAGGCTCTGCTCTCACACTGATATGAATATGTAGTTTTAACAACCCCAGTTGCCCATGTTATAGCCTCAGAATTTGCAACTGTACAAAGAAAATGTTGAAAAACATGAGCTGGTGGTTGTTAAAGATCACAGACAGTCCACATCATCCTAAATACGTGTTCCTTTTTAAATCCTGTTTTGTTCTGATTTGTAATACTCAGCCTTTACAGAAAACAGGATTTAAAAAGGAGATTCTATTTCTGTTTTGCAAATATATTATTTCTTCCCTTTCCTACAATACATTGGCAAAATCCCTGGTAAGCATTAACAATGATTTTACCCATAGCTCTAAACTGGATTGCAGCTTTCCCATTCCAGCATGTCTTGCCACTGGAAAGGGCAAGGAACAAAGAGTCTGGTATTCACATAATGTGAGAACGGGATTCAAAAAAATGTCATAAAAAGCTAACATCTTCTAAGATTTAAAATACAATGTCTTTTGCTGCCTGTAGGGGGATAAGCCAACAGTCTTCATACAACAAATTCTTCATGCTTTAATGAAAAGGGGTGGGTTGTATGGATGAGGGGAAATCACTTATTATAAAAATACTTGAAGTCTGTGTAATTCAGTAACTGGTTACTACCTACAGCAAGATAGCAAGCTTGTTTATTGCAGCACCTCTGAGCCTTACCATCTAATGTATTACAACCAAAAACGTATTGTTTAACATTCTTGATTAAAGATTTAGTCCTTTTACAGTGCATTGCTTGTAAAGAAAATATTCAGTGGCATGATTTCCAGACGATATATTTCTTACACTATGACTTACATCTCATCAGCCACAGAAGTTCAATAATAATCAAAGACAACCTTCGTCGTTCCAACAGTGAGATGTTCTCATTCATTGCTTCAATTCATGTAATTGCATGGGTTATAGAGGCATTAATGGGCTGTACTTTAAGAGAAATAGAGATAAAAAGCTTACATATCCTTCGTACAGTTCTAGTTTGGAAATAATTTCACTGTCTTCAGTAAAAGTATAACTGTCAGGAGAATCAGGCTTAAGGTAAATACATGTATGAGATAACATAAATAATGCTGGACTAATAAAGGTAGTGTCTAAAATTTATTATGGTTATACAGAACTAGTGAAAAACTGAAAAAATTGTCATTGCTAAAGGAGAAGTTAAATTGTACCTACCAGACTATTAATAACATATCGCCTATGCAGTGTCTACATTATTTTAGTTATAGAAGCATCCTCCTCCACCTAAGGCATTAGCTTTTTGTGATATAATGCTACTGCATCAGTAACTTTGCTTCTTTTCTGTCAGCATGGTGAGTTTTTAAAAAGAGTACATCTAATGGGTGGAACAGAGTAACATATATCAAGAGCGTGACATACGCCAACTGTGCCACCCACCCACTTTGTGATCTCTCACCACCCCTTTACAGTACCTTAGCCTCACTGTCCGGAAAATGAGATAACAATACTTCATTCACAAATCAGTTGTAGAGACTTGGATGTAAGGAGAGACGATATAATGAACAAATGCTATTGTCATGTAGAAGTAAAGTCAGGGACCATTTTGAAAGAATCTACAAGTTCCACAGAATGTCACATAAGACCGTGAGAGGATAAATTACAAACTGCAACAGCCTTTCAATATGCAACAGTCTTCCATATAACTGTATAAGCATATATAAACACACATGCTCATTTATACACTATAGCATGAGAGTTTTCCAAGTATAAGTCCAAGAGATGTAAATTATTTGTGAATGCAGCAATTAGAAGTGGGTGCTGTCTAAAGCTAGCCAGTTTTATGACATGCTAATTCACGGAATCATTTAATATATGACACAAAAACTATTTCACAAATATTCTAGACAGCTTTTTAGTTGTATGAAATTAAAATGAATTTTAAATACAGTCTAAGTCCTCTCTTTGGAGCTAATGACACTAGCTACTATTAAAATGTTTCATTTCACATGCCGAAGGAGCAGAAAGGAAGGTTTGTAGGAAGATAAGTATTATCAAACTGATCTTTTACTTCTACTAAGAATTCATTGCATTACTATTGTTATCATATCAAGAGCATTAGATGGACTTCTTGAAAATCATGCAAAGAGGAATAAATTATGTACAATCATGTTAGAACCAGCAACTGAAAAGTTTGGTTGAATATCTAAAAGGAGGTTTTCCAAGCCAGCTTTTCCCTCTTTAATGGTGTCATGCAGCTTATTTTCCTCAGATCCCTATTTTCATCTGCTTTTACAGAAACAGACATTAGAGTTCCACAGACAAAATGGACCACTTTCTGTGATTCATCAAATAGAGGAAGACTCTGCTTTTACCGTTAAGACCCTTGGGAGATTGCACTGAAAAGCATTCCGTCATAATTTTTAACAAAAAGTTCCTCTGAAGTACAGTAAGTATATATTCAGGCAGCTCAGTAGATGGGACCTAAGTTTCATTTCTTCACATTTCCTAATATGACTCCTTACCAATATAATTTTCGGTTCAAACTTGATTTGCAGAATCTACAAATGCTTTATGTTAGTTTGCTTATAAAGATACATTGTGTTTCCCATTTGAGCAAATCATATTTGATCTTGTATTAGAGCAATGTCATGAACTTCCTTCCATATTTTCAGAGGGAAGACAGATAACTTGTTAAAGATCTCTGAAAAATTAAGATTCTTCGTTAATAAAGGTCTCTTGAGTTTGGTGCAGTATTTTAATAAAGCCTAGTGTTGTAGCAACTAAGGGAGAAAATCATTAAACCCTCGCTCTGTCTATATGCAGAACTCCTTTTGTGTAAGAGTAAAAAAACCCCAACATCAAACACAGCCCCACCACCACCCCGAGCAAATGCTTCGCTATTTGATTCTATTACACTGCTATAACAGTGCCGTGGCTTCAGTTTGAAATGAAAAACTTGTAAGTCCAATTCACACACTACTCTTCACTTGATTCGCATGCATTTTCCCACGATGCTCACTGCAAGTACTCAACGCTGCCGCGACTATCTTGGGATCTCACCTGCAAAATCTGTTGTGCCAAAGAGCATCTATCTAATTTACTGCTGTCTAACCAAGAGAAATATGAAGTTAAGACTGCTACTGAACATCATCATGGGGATACTGTAATTTAATCTAACCTTGCTTTCAACACTTTAACCTGTTACAGAATTTAAATACAGGAAAGAGAAAGAATGAAGATAAATATTGATCAAAAAAAATCATAGGAGAAGATTTTTCTCTAGGAAAGATCAAAGAAAAAGCAACAGTATTTGAAGATGATAAAAAAGCTGCAGGTACAAATTAGGAAAAAATACTGACTTCTTTCTTCACAGCTGCATCTGAACAAGAGCAAAAAAGCCCAGCAAAATGATTTGAATGACAGTTCAACTGCCATGAGATGCAACCCCACAGCTGAAAACAAAGTTTGAATTTTTTATGATTTTTACTTTTTAGTCACAATGAATTAATGAAACAAGTAATGATCTTACGCTACACAGGAAACTGCATATACTCAGTAAAATTAGAAGCAAGCTTGAAGCATCCTCTTTGCCTGAGGCAACAGAAATGATGGATGATAGTCTGAGGAATACTCTTTGTGTTCTGGACTACTAAATAAGTAATCTCATTAATCTTCTTGTAGCTTTTACCTTCTACTTCTGCTTTAGCTACAAAAAACCTGAGAATTTTGGATGTTTTTTACTTGAATCTTTGATATTGCATAACACCAGTTGGATGCAATGGGAGTTAAGACAATTACGAAAGGACTGTACGATGTTAGGTCTACTATTTCAACAAGCGTATTTAGTGCATAGGAAGAGGATAAAAATACAGTATTAAATTCAAACAAAACCTAAACAATAGAAAACACCCTTGAGATGGAACATTTCCAGTTCTGTGCTGTACTTTATAATAAAATTCTGGATACAGAGAACCAAGAGAAAACATCTGGTATGAGAATAAAGCAGGAAGCAGGTCAGTGCAAGTGATGGAGTTCAGCTCTTTACCACATTCTGTGCAATCAATACTGGGCAGGCTAAGGTAACTAATACTTCTATTGAGCACTTTTATTCTGAAATGTAATACTTCTAGGAGTTAAGAGACCTCAATCTTGAAGATCACCAACAGGAAAAGACTTGGCTGAACCAGCAGCCAAGGTTGTCATCAGCTCAAATCCACTCCTAATCCTGAAAGCCAGCTACAGTTTTCCTGCATAAATGAGCTCACAAGCTACAGATCTTCATGATAATTTATATTCCAAAGCACACAGCAAATTTGATAGACACAAGAGGCTTTATCAAACAGGTTCAGACCAAGATGTCAAATGGTTCCTTTTAATTAGGAAGGAGGGAAAAGCCAACGACACCTTGAAGTACCGTAGAAGCCTCACTGTGCAGATATATTATTGAGAGTTTTTGGAGGCTGCAGTGATGGGTTGCACAGAAGCCCATAGATTTTTACATTCAAAGTCCCAACTGCCTACCTATACAGTAATCACAGCAGATGGATAATGTGCTGTGTTCAGTTTTTTTAATAAACATGTCAAACATTAAACATCCTGTTCACAGATGTACAGTAATAAAATGTCTTTGCTGTGATTTGAAGTTATGCTGCCTCAAAAAACCCTATGGTTTTTACTTCAGAGAAAGAATCCAACTGCTACACACACCTTAGCCATGACTCATTTTGCACCTTACCTACGTAACTCTAGAGGAACAATTTCAACTCCAACTATGCCGGCCAAGAATTTAGCTGTCAAGTATACGCCATAATATGATGGTAAGATCTACAAGACGCTGTGTGATTGAAGGTACTTTGCCTTAGAACATCCATTTTGCACATCTTCTGTTCGTGGTCTTTGGAGACCTTACGGAATTTTTAGTGGATTCTTTATGTTTCTATTCTACACATATTCTGCCTGGAAAACTGTGCTGGAATTCATTGAGCTTCAATGTCGTTCTTCACATTTATGCACTTACACATTGCGAGCAGCACTCTCAACATGAAAAAACAAGAGCTGAGGGAAATATTCTCAACAAATTAAGACTGAGGCAAACATTTAATCTTGAGTTAAGCAGAAGGTCAGATTAAACCCTAGAAGCATTTTTATCTCAAAATTCAACATTACTTTTTATTCTTTGTTAACTCAGAACAGATTTTCCACAGATGTAGCGAGGATGTGAGCTACGGGCTTGGCCACCAAAAGAGGACAACCCCCTGCAAGTGTGCGTGCCTGGTCCTTCAGGCACCAGGGTTCCCTGACACACACATAGTCCTCTTAAAACGGAATTACTTCCCCTCATTCTCCTTTCAGTTCTTCTAAAGGAAGCTTTCAATTTGCTTCCTTTGTTTAAGGAAGAAATATGTGCTTATGTAAAAATTTTAAAACAGCTACTTAGGGCTTTTGCTCCCCTTTTGGCGGTGCTGGCAGTGAAGAGGCAAACGCTCCAAAGCCAGCTGTTCCCAGCACATTTCATCAAAAGCACAGGTTTCCTCAGCAACACGCCCTGAAACTTCCCAGAGTCCTTCACTCCGCATGTCCTTGGTAGAGCATCTTGCTAACATGGAGGTGCACGGGCAATCGGACGCCTGTGGCCTTTCTACTTAACAGTACCTTATGGGTTGGATTTTTGGGGGTTGTTTTCTAAATGCAAAATAATTGGTTTATTAGCTGAATGTGCAATATCTGGTCAAAAGAAATTCAGTACATTTCAGGTTTCTGACGTCTCTCTGGTAAAAAGGTGATTGCAGTATGCAAGTTATGGTCACAGGTCCCAGAAATCTCATTGCATTAGGCAGTGTTCAGAAAGCAAAAGTAATTAAGGCCACCTGTGTAATGAGGAAATACAACCACAATAAAAAAATACCTGAGTTCAAAGAAACGCAGGGCCACAGCAGACTCTTTAAAATCAGTGGAAAGTGACTCATTGAATTTAACAGGCACATTTGCCTCAGCACTGTCTGTGATAAATGGATATTCCTGCCTTTTCTGATGGCTGATACATGCCCGGGTTTGGGGTGAAATGTGCAATATGTATGTATGCACATAATTAAATAGAATTTAATATCTGCTGCTGCTCATACTCCCAGGCAAGGCAACAATAATATATAATTTCAAAACTAAGTCTGACAGGTTGAGGAATAGATACTTATTTGCCCAAAAGGTGGAAATACTCGTTCAGAAAATTATTTGAGTCATGACTGAATGTCAGAACACAACAGAAAAAAATATGGATACTAATCCACTTGCATACCATCCTTTATTTTTCTCTTCAGAGTTGTTGGGGCCAGGTGGTGACCAGTCTTACTTACTCTACTGACTTACAGCTTCTCTTCAAATGCAGATCATTTGCCTGCACTTACATACAAGATTGCTCCACTGAACCAGCGACAATGTCTTGTTTGAAAATACTACAGCATTTGGGAGGATAGCAGAGCATGTGTCAGACATGAAAAAATATGGAATTGTTCAGAAAAGAGAGGGATTTTCCTGTTCCCTCCTATTCTGCAAATCCTTTGGGTCCCAATGTTTTACATTTTAAGGGGAGCTGTTGGTGGTCTCCTACTGCAGATGCGCATCTGTGAGTAGCCCCACATCCACCAGCGCCGACATCACAGGCAGCTGGGGACCCACAGCATGTGGCTTCCTCACCCAAGACCACAAGTAAAAATGGAAGGAGGGCCACCCACAAATCTCTCCTTATGTTAGCAATGCACTTCAGTCCTGATGTAGCTTTTATTTCTGATAATTGAGCATGGCAGTATTTGGTGACAGAAGAAAGGGGGGCAGGAAAGAAGTCTTTCTAGAAAACATCTCACTTTTTTTTTGTCTTTTTCTTTTTTTTTTTTTTTTTTGGTCACAAGGACTTCCATTCCTCCACAGTGTATGTCAGGGGAAAACCAAAGTTACCTTTCACATTCACACGCAAATTGATCCTTGCCTGAATCTAAAAAAGGGGTTGATTTTGTGAGGGTAAGAAGTGCTGCTAACAGCTGAAATATTCATCATGAATACGGGCTCATCTGCCAAGTAGATTCACAGTAGAGAATCTCACCTTTCATTAGAAAAAAACCTATTTCTACACTCTGCAGAGGAGAAGGAAAGCTTGAAAAGTTACCTCACTGTAACTGAAAGATTCAGAACTCAGAAGATAAATTAAGAGAATGCACATTTAAGCATACACATAATGATTTTGAAAGCCAACCACACAATTTTACCATATGGAGAGCAGATAATACAGAGGAAGAAGGCCTCGTACCATTTGAGGGAACTGCTGTTGGGCCATGTAAGAGTTCTGCAAATATAAATGCCTTGTCTGTTCCCCTTCTGACTGGAATATCTCCTTGTGGTTAGGCAACCTGGACGGCATCAGGAGTTTTTTATACGTGGGTTAATTTATACACTGGTCAAAACTTCTGCAAAGATTTTTCTCCCATTTGACATCACTTATTCCTGAGTTAACATGTAAATCTGATACACAGACAATATGCTGTTTATTCTTAGCATTATCTTTGTCACTGCAGCAAGGTATAGATATAGAAAAATGCAATATTTTAGGGAAAAAACTGTAGTGGAATAGTTCTTAAATTAATATCACAGTATGGCTTAATCTCTTCGTAAAAGTAGAGATTCTTTGCAATCTGCTTTTTTGTTTGTTTGTCTCAAGTGAGTTCCATCTCATCCCTATTAACTTGCCTTGTAAATTCAGATGCCAACATAAAATTACTGAAATTATTTTCTCTAATTCCACATAGAGCATGGAAGTATTTAAACTCAAAAGTGAAAAGAGAGATTTTGGAAAATATTAAAAGAGCTAAAGCTTCACTCTATTAAAGGTAAGAGCAGAAAGAAAATGCCAGGTGATTAAAATGAAAATTCTCCATCCCTCTTCAGTCTTCTAACGTCTATGAACACCACATTATAACCAATTAACAGTTTAGTTTCAAAGCAAGGACCAATCTGTGTGGTTCTTTAGTTGGTATTGTCACAAGCTGGGTATTTTTCAAATAGAAATCAAGTTTCTTTGTTTCAAGAAATCTTCTATTGACCTTTTTTATCTTCATAGACTCTCTCAACTAGATTTTTTTCTTCTGCTCTCTAGAAAATGCAATAATGTCACACCAAATGAGTTAATTTCACACCCACTAGGTAGAATGGGCTTAATTCTACTCTCATTACCAGTAAGTCAAAGCTATTCTGTTGCACAGTGGGAGCTTGGGCTTCGTCCTGTAATACTTTCTGTCCCTGAAGAAAGAATGATAAAGTGTTCCAGAGATCACTGGATGTACTTCAGGTTAGATAAGGAGTTTGTGCAAACCATCAGAAACTTCATCTCTGCTTTTGCCACTGGAGGACAGCCACTGGTGCTATATTGTCATTGCAAGCTGCAGATCCAAAATGGTCCCATTTGACTTGATCAAATTTTCAACTGAATGCAGGACAAGAAAAAGTCCTTTGAAATGTTGCTCACTTGGTTTCTAAGCCCTTCTGCTGGACCTCAGGCACCTCCCCTTGTTTGCCTGGCTTTTTTTCCATGCAGCTTTATCATAGATGGCACCTGACAGCTAGAATTTGGAAAAAATCTCAAGTAAAACTGCAATGTCTAGTGGTAGGAAAGGCTAATTCTCAAACCACAGTTTTTCAGATTTGTACACAGCCAGTAATTCAGTAAATACCTTATCTATGTCTTCATCCCCAAGGTATGAAGAGGAGCTGGGTGAAAAGCTTCTACCTCATTCGCTAGGCTTTTGTGTAAGCATCAGCCTTAACATGCAGGACTGGAAGCGTGGCCAAGGAGGTGGATGTAAGAGGAAAGTTCTGGGGGAAACCACAGCAGTCGCTGCTTCTGTAGCAAATTAGAGCCAATATATTAGCGAATGAGATTTAACAGGCTTGATTCTTCTTTATCAAACATGAAGTGAACTAAGTGTGGAATTATGGCAAGGCAAGAGTAAAGTTGTCGAAATTAACAGGATGAAAAGGAAAAAATGAAAGACCAAAGCAACAAATGGGAAATAATGAAAGCAAGGAAAAACAGCTGTGAAGAATGAGGTACAGAAAGCAGACAAGAAGGGGTAATATGTCAGGCACAGGGTGGGAAGGACGAGATGAGAGAAATGACGGAAGAGGAGAGAGGAGGTCTAGTCACTGACCCAAAGCCAATTTCTTCAAAGCTGAAAAAGAACATTTCATCTATATATATCTGCCCTTCAGAAAACAAAACAAGTGAGGTATCAAGCAAAGGACAGAAATGCTGGGGAAGGAAAGCAATGTAACATGAGGCCTGAAATTAAAACTGGAAAAGAAAATGGGAATAACTTTTAAATTTTAAAATGCCAATAAGTTACTAATGATTAGAAGGTGAAAATCATGAACAGAACAAAAAAGAATTTATACAACTTAACGGAGGACAGACACAGGCATCATCAAGTTGCTGTTGCTGTCATTAGCTCAGGTGATCCCTGAAGCAGAATGGTCAGAAGCCAGAAGGCTATACCTTGGGAAAAGACTGCTCTATATTTATCTTAATGGTATATTCTCTAAACATTCTATAATGCTCAGTACAATATACCGCATTATATTCTCTATAATGCTCTGTATCAGCAACGAACATGAAGTCCACTGATAGCTTGTGCTTTTCTAGTAACTAGAAGCTCTCTACTGAAACGATCAGATATGAGAATCTAGATTTTACTACTTCAGAGGCAGATTTGCCTCCAAAAATGTTTTTGGAACTTGAGTTGCTTTTTTGTGTATGCTACATATCTCCTCTCCAGAACTTATAGGTATAAAAATCTGCAAGATACATGTAACTACTATAATACTTTTTAACTATACATTCCCATTGTAATCTGTTATTTCTATTCCAAATTTTAACAAAATGGCATAACAACATATTAAAATGTTGTAGTGGTTTAATTTTGGAATCCAATCTTATAACTCATACACCAAACATATAACAGACTTTATAGAGGAAACTAATTAGTCCCTTCCCATTAGTTCCTAAAGCTTCCCATCACGCTCTCAAATTCTTTCAAATTTTGTGCCCTCAACGTAGCAAGATGCATCTTCCTTCCCCTGATATTCCCCCATACTAAAGGTCAACATTAACATTATGGAATTTCAAGCACTGTGGAAATAAGTTTGAAATATGGAGGTGGAAGTTCAGTTACTTGCACTGCGCCGCAGATCTTTATTACAAATTCTGCTCTATCTCCTCATTTGTAATTCCCATTGAAACTTCATCTGCTACTATCAAAGCTGCTGCCTGCCTAAGGATTTCACTGCTGTTCTTTATCCTTTCCTTCCTTCTCCATGCTTATTAAGTTATCAGCACCCAAATGTACTCAGTTGGTCAACACACAGAGAGGTCAGCACAGTGTACCAGCTCTTTGGTCCTCAAAATGGGGCCAGAATAAGAGTAAAATAATGAATAACTCTTATAAAGGCACTTTGCACTGGGTTAGCTATCTTTGTGCATTTTACAGAGGAAAAAAACCTACAGACTAGTAACCATAAATTTTGAAAGATACTGAATTTGAAATAAAATTCATTTCAGGCTGGAACAATTTATACCCATTAGACAGATCAGCCAGTCTGCGCCGACAGCATTACTTTCAGAAGAGCTCTAGGGAGCTCTGGGTCACTTTCATCTTGTGGAAAATATTTGCATTTCCAACATTTTTCTTTTTGAGTCAGAATGGGTAATTTTCTGTAGCAAAGATATTCTTTCTCAATCCCAGGACAAGAAATAATCATAAGTCACTGTAGAATATACAGACACAGACAACAATTATAATCAGCAAATGGTGATCCAGACAGACGTGTTTTTACTCACACAGTTATGGTACAGCACAAATTGTTATTGAAGCACTAAGTTTTGTCAACCAATGCTGGGCCGCCTCTTTGCAAATTAGTTTGTGTGCGAGTTCTAGATGTGGCATGCACAAATTATGCAAAAGTGTTCGCCATGATGATAAAAGGATTTGATTACCAATGTTTAAATAAGGATCCCCTGAGCTGTCTCTGTTCTGTAGGAATGGTGTTAAATATTTGGCAACGGGATGACATGTCCTGCATAAACTGTTCTGTTTTACTGGGCACACAACATACATATGCCTGCAATTTTTTAGTTCCCATGTACACTTTCAACCAGTATTTCAACCTCATATTCTTCACCATGAGGGTGGTGAGGCACTGGACCAGGTTGCCCAGAGAAGCTGTGGATGCCCCATCCCTGGAAATGTTGAAGGCCAGGTTGGATGGGGCTTTGAGCAACCTGGTCTAGTGGAAGGTGACCCTGCCCATGGCAGGGGGATTGGAATTAGATGATCTTTAAGACCCCTTCCAACCCAAACCAGTCTATGATGCTATGATTAAATATACATGTAAGATGAGCTACTGCTGTGTCCATCAATCTCTCCTCTCCTTATTACTTACTTTATCTTTTTATTGTTGACTTGGCTTTTACTCCAGGTAATAGATCAGCACTTTTGTTTTGTGTATTTGTGAAGCAAGAGGCCTCAAAAGCTCAGTATTTGATCTCTTCTTATATCTGACTGTCTCCAGTGCTGTCACATCAGTGGAAGGTCCAGTTCATGACTCCAAGGACAGCTTCCATCCCTCCCTGCCTGGCTGCAACTTATCAGCTTTGTCTGGTCCAAGCTTATTTTATGTACTGAGAGTCAGGAGGGAGCAAGAAGATGCTAGGATGCAAAAGGAGATGCAGAGAACAGGAAAGTTCAGTACCTATCAAATGAAGACGTACAATGCCACTGCACAGCAACAGACAGCGTCTCCTTGCCTCAGAGAGGAGCAAGCAGTTAAAACAGAGAGAAACTTCAGCTGATTAAGTCATTTTAGTCCTTTTATGGAAAAATGATGAATATTACTTTTGATGCATGCTGGAGGGGGTTAGATATAACTAGATGTGTGGAATGCCTGCTTCCAAAATGTAAACAAGTGTCACTGCTATCTGCTTTCCACAGCTATGATAATTTGCTTTGACTCCAACATCAATCCAAAAAATTATTAGGTAGCCACTACCTAATGGTTTCAAATTATCATCAAGAAAGTTTATAATTGTTTTTTATCATGTCAAACTTCCTGAATTCTTTAAGCAAAGTTTTATATTAGATATGTCTGATTATCCTAGTAATCTATTTTTTATTTCAAAACTGAAAAGCTCAGTAGTCAAGTTCTCCCTGAAAAAAAGAACAAACTTTCCACTGAAAGATGAGAATAAATGAGGAATGAATGTATAGTTAACGTAAATTCCTGTCAAGCATAAAAGACAAGACGGGTAAAAGCGCGAGGTATGGAAAAGCAAACAATAAGGTCTAGCATCACTGGAGACAAGTCAATGGAAGTTGATGTTTATATCACTCACCGTCTCTAGGACAGAGACAGTACAACAGCGTCCTTTCCCACTGCAGATTTGGCATTACCATATTTGTCTATAGGGATGCCTTACAAACACTAAGTGCATACAAAATATGCATTAATATCTGCTTTAAGATTAAATAACCAATTGCAAAGACTTCTGTCCAAAACATGTTACACTGACAGTGCACAGCCCTGTAACGTGGCAGCAAATGTCAGAGTACATTCTCACACAGTTCATAATCCACCTCCGCACTCCTCAGTAGAGAAGAAAGCCAGAAAACATAAACTATTCTGAGAGAATTAGAAACCATAGGGAAAAGATAAAGAGGTCTAGCTTTTTTTTTTTTTTTTAAATCGTAATTATTAGGAATATTGCCACCACTGGAGTAACAAATCCAGTGAGAAAATGAGTGAAAATGTCACAGGAGGATGTGAGAATTGAAGACTGGTCACTACTATAAAGATGCAAAGTAGTATTTGGGCCACCATGCTCGGGTGCTGGAAAGCATTTTAGTTCAAGCCACCTATTAAAATAGCAATGCTCTAACAGGACAGGACTCAAAGACTCCTAGAGAATTATAGCAGTGTCACAGAAATGAAATACAAAAGATAGCTAACGTCCTAACTGGGAGCTTGAGGAGATCCCTTCTCTACATTTTATCATCACCTTAAAAAAAAATCTAGCTTAAGGTAGTTGAACTGGAAAATTAGGTTCACGTGTCCAGGACAAGATGCTGAAAAGAAGAATCCCTAAAAGGTGTTAGGATATGTAGAAGCAGATTTTATCGTGCAAAGAGTTTCTGACAAGCTTGTTAAGGTAACAGCAGAAAGAGATAATAAGGTTTCTTTTATCCTTTCCCAGAAGCTGCTGTTGTGCAAGGGGAAGAAAGACTCTGCAGTCCACCATCATGTTAAGGAGCGAAACAGCTGGCTTCCCAAACAGGTCCTTTGCAGGAGGACTGGAAAAACTCAAAATGCACAAGAGTAGCACACTGGTGTTAAGAAGCTACAAACCACTGCTAAAGCTTGCATGCAATAAAGGTGATTTCTAGTAACAGTCCAGGCATTAACGAGTAAAGCATAATAAAATATTTGGATCTGCACTGTTCAAAATGAATTGTACAGTCTCACCCTCCGGGGTGTGAGAGCTAGTGTCTATGTGCACGTGTGTGTATTCTTGTAGGACGGGATTCAAATTGTCTGTCTGAAGACAGGGATCCAGTGTGATTTTAGGTGCTGTGGACTATCTGATAGATCTCACATAGCCAACAGCTGTGACGCAAGGTCTGCAAGCAGACCTCTGCCCTTCTGGATCATCAGCAGAAGATCCTATGGGACACAGTGCAGCACAAGAAAAGGCACTAGATGCCTGTCTTTAAGCGACTAAATCACATGTGAGCGTCACTATATTTAGCACTGAGAAAAGTAGAAGACAAGTAGAAGTTTAAAGGAATATCATGGAGAAAATTTTAACCTACACAACACAACCATGTTGTCCTGCTTTAACCGAAGCATGCCTATACACCACCAAAGTGACGTGAAAATGAAATACTATGTTCCAGATAAGTGAACTCTGCATTTATGATGAACACGAAGTACACAACAGTTTGCATGAACTGAGACATAAGAGATCAGATTTTCTTAGGATATACCTATATTGATTCAATTTGTAAACCACAGCTCAGAAACACATTTTCTTAGATCTATTCACTATTCTAAATTCATGCTGCTAATTGTATCAGGTGATGGACACACTGAAAACTGCTTTTGATGAATTTAATTAATACAATGAAAGAAGGAATAATATATAGCTATCCTCATACTTCTATGGTGCATTGTTATTTCTCTCTGAGCAACAGAAAAAATAACAGATTGTAGTCCTAGGTTATTGCATAGAGCCTTAAAAAATAAGACTTCACATAAGCACTTAACAACATGTTGTATCTTGACTCTAAAGATTTAGCCTAAGTTAAAGTGCTTATTATTTTTATTTTCTTGCATTTTTTTCTTTTATTTGCATGCACTGAATGTGTCTGGATGTTTCGTGGGGCTACAAACATTTTGCAATAGTTTTATGCAGCACATACCTTATGTTACCAAAGATGCAAGAGCACTTCTTTGAAATAAATGTCCAATTCCTGCTTTGGATCAGAGTGTTAGGGCTCAGCACGGCCAAAAGCAGAACACAGACTCCTCAGAGAAGCCCAAGCTAATATTCTTTGTAAAGAGGCCTTTTTAAGCATCATGCCCCATTCAGAAAATTGAATTAGAGCCTCAGAAAATGTGGATCAATTTTGCAAGAGTCAGTACTATGGGATCTGCAGATCTGGCACAAGATGTCCAAAACAGCCTATATTTGATATTAAGAAGACTAATCAGATTAATTTCCCCCAAGGTTTTCTAAGGAATTCCTTGCTTTTCAAATTATACTTGCTACTAGAGGTTGCAAATAGATGTGTGAGAAATAGTTCTTACCTTTGTGGCAAAAACTTCCTCATGCTGTAACACTTTCACCTTTTCTTTTGAAAATATTTACCCACAATTTACCCAACTTCAGTATTTTGCAAATAATTATTTACAGTTTGAAAAAAAGAACAAAACTCTCACTGAATACCTAGAAAAACAAGGTCAAAATCACAAAACCAGGAAAGTAAAATTTCTTGTATAAATTATTCTCTATGTATCATTTCTGCAAAGGATTCCGTTCCCATCAGAACATCAGAGGCATCCAATTCCCAAAGGTGTTTGATGATATTAGATAGTTGCCTACAAAGCTATCTGTATGGTGGAGGAATTTGAACAGGGAATCCTCAATGAGGGGAGGTGGATGATGAATACTTGCTTCTTGCTTGAGACTTGTTGGTCTTCTGCTCTTGATTTCATACCACCCTTATGACTTCTTCTCAGACTTCTCTTCTTCTCTGTGCTACACCTCAGATAAAGAGGAGTCTGTCTCCAGTACTTCCAGGGTGCTGCAATAGGCAGGTTAAGGCAAGTACCTATTGATGGCTCACACGTCGTGAGCCTTCCAAAGGCCCTCATGTCATGGGAAACACAGGATATTTTGAAGAGGCAAGAAAAGAGTTGGAAGAGGGCTGGAGTCCGCAGATGGAGATCTCTCAGCTTTGCTGCAGGGGCAGCTGCATTATGTGGCCCTGGAAAACAGAAGTACCAGACAAGTCTGAGAAATTATACTTTTTTTGACCTCAGGGAAGATATCAGATACTGATACATACTGAAAAGGAGAGAGATCTCCATTATTTAGCTAGAGAGAGCGCTACTAAACCAATACACGAGGCTGTTGTACAACTAAAGAGTAAAAATCCTATTGGTATTTCCCTTCGCATATGAAAAGCTGAACACTCCTCTGCAGAGCTAGGCTGCCAAACCTGAAAATTAAATTCTAACACTACCTATGCCTCAAATGTGGACATCCCCTCATTACTAATTTTTCTTTAACCTGAAAAATGTCCATCATTCCTTTTGGTAATATGATAATTGCTGAAGATAGGTGAAAAATGTAAGACCTTTTTCCAAACAATCAGGTATAACCTGGATTCTGCATGCTTACAGTCCTAAAATCTGGCATCTCTGCAGTTGCAGAGAGGATGCTGATAATAGTAATAAGTTTTCAGGAGTTGCACCGAGTAAGTTGTTTTGTCCAGACTTGTCTATTGCATGTAATAAGCTCAGTTCTACAAAAATCAAGTCATTACTGGAACTCCGGGAGTCAGGAGTACTGTGGCAGACTGCTAATTAATTTTGCCTCTGAAACTTTCAGTAATAATTGGATCAGGGAGTGACACATGCATCGAAAAGCAAATGTATCCCTGTGAAGCTGTTTGGCCTAAGAATTTTCTTAACATATTAATAGGAATTGGTTTTGTTTTGGGAAGGCAGGTTAACTCGTGTTCATGTCCTTTTTTAGACAAAATACAGGCTATTTTTAATGACTTGGTTTTTCCACTGCCGCCTAAGAAAAAGTTTTTACGTTTGATGGCCTGTCTGAACTCTATCAAAAGGTGATATTCATGATTATAAGAGCCATTCCTCTTGGAAAAACATACTACCACTCCAAGCACCAAAATGAAGGTAACAGAAGGGAAAAAAATAAGAAAGCTGTGGAGAGAAAAAGATGGGAAATGAAAAAGAAATCGATCAAAAGACGTATCGGTAGTTGCTTTCTGTACAACAAAGCCTATTCAATTATTGGGCCTTCTTCAGAAGCAAACTGAAAAACCTAAAGTACCATCTATTTGTTGACTATTATGAATGAGACTATATGTTTTATTTTCATCATGATAGCACCCACAAGTTTCAGTGAATACAAGGTCTCATTGCTTAGATGTAATACCTATAATAAAAAGCATCCTCAGGTCTCCCTTTCCTTCCTCTACCCTAGTCAAAAAGAAAAAAAAAAAAGTTATGGAAGAACACTGGCTCAGGGAAATGAAGAAAATTGCACAATCCCACAGGGCAAGTTTGCAGCTGAAAGCAAAGCCCTGTCTTTCCCTAATATACACTTATTCACTCATTAATACAACAAGCCTTCAAGATAAACAATTATTAGATCCTCAGGTCACTTTGTAGTGGAACAAACCCTGTATTGCTCACGACCATGCATAGAAGATGTCCACCCCTGGTTCCCTCCCACGCACCCCCCTCCTATTTCTGTATTTCGCTCAGCACCGTCCTGCCAGGCTCTTCCAAGATTGCACAGCTCTCAAAGAGGATTAACACACCTGGAGGAGAATATGATAAATTTAAGAGCTCCAAGAAACCTAGTATATAGTAGTTTCAGTAAGCTAACTGTACTGCAGAAGAGCCCTAATTTCATCTTATCTCTAACGCACATAGCTCAGTGCTGCTTTTTTGTACCATTGACCCAGCAAAACCTGATACGGACTTTCCTTTAGGGAGACCCTGTAACTGTCAGCCGGGGTCCTCAATGTGCAGTCTTAGCTATCAGCCTCTTCTGATTGACAGGACTGGCTTCTCCAATAGAAATCTATTTGAAATCTATGCCCACTATAGCCTTAATTTCCTAGCAGACATTGTGAAGGGTTATCAGGAAAGCACAGCTTTCAAAAATTACCAAAAACTCCCATGTTAGCCACCAGTTCATGGGTGGGTAATGGACACAAAAAGGGAAAAATTAGCTGTCTCATATGACTCAACAGCACAGGTCGCATTTGAACTCGAGGCCATCTGACCTTTCATCCCATGCCAGACTCATAGCCTCCAGGCCAGGACACAAACCCACATCCACTGCACTACACTTTTTAATGTTTCAGTAATGCAGAGCGCAGACCTTTCAGGGAACTTCTCTCTGATCAGCACAGCAGTTCTGAGCCCCACAGTTCTGTTCATTTGCCTTATGCAAAAATGCCTTTGGTCTCCAAGGGCAGGAGAAAAGGAAGATCAAAGTCAAGCCCCACTACATAGATCCCAGAAGAGAATTTGTCATAATCCCATGTTCCATCTTTTATTTTGAAGCATAGAGCAAATGAGAAAGGAAAGAAAATGACGGGTTAATAGTGTATGCAATTAGCAATCAGACAGAAGTCATCTAATAAATTTTTCCAGATATCGTATAACTTTTTGGAAGACACAGTTAACCCTCTCTGCTACAATCTGCTCGTCTGAGACACAATATTTAATTACTTCTTGAAGCCTTGATGGCAATCCATTTTGACAGCTTTGTACCCAGAAGAAGAGTTTCCCTCATGCTCATCCATAAAGTCACCACATAGTTCTGAAACCTCTTGCTGGCATATACAAGAGCAGAAGAGATATTTGGAGAGTAATGGGATCAGCATGCCTGATACTCTCTATTCTTTCCCGGATCTCTACACTATGTTTTCTTGAGTAAAGAGGGTTGTATTTACTCTTTGTATATCTGAACTCCAGTCCAGGAAGAAAGCTTGCTGTGGCACATGATCATCACTGTATGATGCCCATACAGTCCAAGTTATGGTCCAAGCTTCAATGTCAATGAAGTATTGCTGGCTTGCACTGTATTTTAGAAGAAGAAAGGAAGAAAATTTAAAAGGAAGGGGAGTACAATACTGGAATTTGAAGAGCCTAGATATTTTTGTGCATGCTTTATTCCTCTTAAACACTTCTGTCAATACTAGAAATCTTTGAAGAGCTGTATTATCCGTCATAAATCTTTTTAAAATGAAAAAAAAAAAATGGCACAAAGTACAGAATTGCCATTTATGGGAGCAAAGAGAAAACTAGTCTGAAACTGCCAAATCACTGCATCTTCTGTTTGCAGGCATACCTGCTAAATCAACAAACCTAAGCAAGCTCTTGAGTAAGGCAGCAAAGCATTATTTTTTTCCCTGTTTTCCATTGCTTAAGCTTCTACTAGTTTTATACTTAGAAGGATGCTGAAAAGAGATCTCAGAATTGTATTCTGCATTTTAACTATGACTGTCTTTCCACCCAAGCAAAAAACTACTAGATTAAATTTTTTAAAATGGTAGGTAAAAAGTACAAAATTCTTCCCATCATAGGTCAACCCCAAAAGGGAAAAGATTTGAAAGCAAGTCATTATAATGACTAGTACCACGTTATCTGAGAGAGCCCACACAGAGGAAATGCTGAAATCAAATTATTCATTTAAATAACAAAAGAAGAAAAGGTTGCAAGTATGACACCAAACATGCCTGTAATGAACTGGGGTTAATTAGACTGAAGGAAACAGCTTGGCCTCTCCATTGTGCTTGCGCTGATGAAGACCACAGGCAGCAAAGAGCTCCGTAAAAGGAGATGGGCATGCTGGCAAGACAAAAAGGTCTTATATAATGTTTAGGCTGCTGGCAATTTTAAGACAGAATAGTTCAGATAAAAAAGAATTGGCTCTGGAAATTCTAAGGCCAGAAGATACTTGCTATTTTAAGACATGGCACTTTATTCCTTTAAAAGTAAGTTGATTTTGTGAGTGTGTATATTGACCATTTGTATTTTCCCCAATATTAATAATAAAAAAATCTGAATTGATACATTTTAAATAAATGTTAATAATTTCAGATTAATATGATTTAATGATAATAGTGAGAATAATAGATCGTAAAATCATAGAATTATAGAATCGTTTAGGTTGGAAAGGACCTTTAAGATCATCAAGTCCAACCGTTAACCCAGCACTGCCAAGGCCACTACTAAACCATGCCCCTAAGCACCACATCTCCCCAGCTTTTAAATCCCCCCAGGGATGGGGACTCAGCCCCTGCCCTGGGCAGCCTGTGCCAGGCCCTGACAGCCCTTTGGGGAAGGAGTTTTTCCCAATCCCCAACCTAACCCGGCCCTGGCGCAGCTTGAGGCCGTTCCCTCTCGTCCCATGGCTTGTTCCTGGGGAGAAGAGACCGACCCCCCCCGGCTCCAGCCTCCTTTCAGGCAGTTGCAGAGAGCGATGAGGGCTCCCCTCAGCCTCCTCTTCTCCAGGCTGAGCACCCCCAGCTCCCCCAGCCGCCCCTCCCCACCCTTGTGCTCCAGCCCCTTCCCCAGCCTCGCTGCCCTGCTCTGCCCACGCTCCAGCCCCTCCAGCTCCTTCTTGGGGTGAGGGGCCCAACGCTGAGTGCAGGATTCGAGGTGCGGCCTCACCAGTGCTGAGATAAATGTGTATTTACCAACTACTTTTGCATATTTAAACAAAAGTACCATTTCTAATATTACAATTTCACATCACATTTCCATGCATCAAGCTCCAGTCAGAAAGATGAGTAACCTTTCAGTTATAACAAAATTGGCTGAAAGGTCACCCTTTCCCCAAACTATGGCTAAATAGATTTAATCTCCTCAGTCTAGTATTACAGCTAGAGCAAAGTGTTTATGATCAATCCAATTAAAATGGTAATTTCAGGGGGACTGGCAGCTCTCCTAAACTGTAAAGAGTTCTAGTTTACTTGAAATCCCATGGCACAAGGTAATAATACGGGATGTTTGCTGTTTTGTCACCGTGGTAATTTTCCATGATATTACATTGGAACACTTGCACAAATATAACTGCAGATAACACACAAAAAAGAGTTAAAATATTTAATTTTAATGTAATTATCACATCCCACTGAAAATGCATGACTAAGATCAAAAGATCATTGCAGTACAGACCAGTGAGGGCACTGTATTAATCACAAGAAGCTCTGATTCAAAGCTATTCTGCTTGCCAAAGTGAGCATCTTGTTGGGTCAAACAAGATCACCCGGCCCCTTAGAACAAGTCATTGGAATTCCATCATTATTTTTTGCTCTTGTAGAGTTTTATAGTATAGCAGACCCTGAAGCGAAGCTTTGCCTCTAGTTGCAATTATACAAACTTCACAGTTTTTACCACAAGCCCTCCTGAATGGTTTTGTGATAAGCCATAAGCATAAACTGGTAAGCAATTGTTGTTACAGAGATCCATTAATAGATATTTCTCTTAAAAAAAAAATAAGAAAATACTATTCACATTCAGCACTGATGCACAGGGCATTTTAAGGGATTTTAAAGGGAAACTGTCAACTCGAAATTTCATTCCCTTCTGATTACTTCAGACATACCCAGAAGCTAACAAAAAGGATGAAGATCTGGGGTTTTTTACCATTCCCTCCTCTCCTTAAACCTTCTCTATTTGGCTGGTGAATCTACTTTGAAAATTTGACCATCTCTGCTCAGGTCCATGTTTTGTTGATGGCAAACACCATGTCACTGAGCGCTCTGCGGCTGACCACTCGCACGGACACTTTCCCTGGCTATGCAGAAAGCAGCAGAGCAACGCAGGAGTTCAAAGAGGCTGCAGTCAAAAAACAAACAGGCAGGTACTCAAGGAAAAGTTAAGATGGTAAATGTCATCCTCTTTGTTATCGTTGTTCAAGGTCTACCAAAAAGACCCTTTACTAAATAAGTGGAAAAGCCTCCCAAACAATAAGAATTTTTCAACAATATCTTCTTCCAAGTAATACATGGTGTTCAGAAATTGCTGCATTTGGACTTTAGTGATCTAAAGAAGTAACTGGTTTTGCACTTAATCCTGAAGGTGGTCAAATGACATAACTGCAAATTTATGAAGATCATTTTGAAAGTCAAATCTCTGTCTTGCTTACACTGCAGTCTCTGCTGAGACTGAAGCCTGGCTAGATGCACCTGCCTCAGCCTTCAGCTAAGTAGCTGAGAGCAGTGCAGCTGCAGGAAAAAAAAAAAAAAAAAAGCTCAGTCTGGACTGCAAAATGCTTCTGAAAAGCAGAGCAAATATTTAGATTGCTGGCTTGCACTGAAATCAGCGCTGCTATGGCTAAGAGTGCCCAAGCCAACTCAATGTGATTACACACTAAAAGCACTTAGCAATATAGTGTTCACATACCATTGGTCTTGAAATACCTAGAAAGGTAGTGACTGCAGAGCTCGCTCAATTGGGGAGGGGCGGGGGGAAGTAAAAAATTGTGAAGGAATCTGTGCCATTTTGTTGAGTGAAGATGCATGCAGCCAGCATAGCAAGAAAATTGCAGAACCTTACCTTTTTAACGGGACCAAATATAGAGGTAGTAAAAAAAGGCTTTTATTTTCTGTTAAAGCTCTTAGAAATCTAACCAAGCAGTTAGTGATGTAAAAATAGAAGGCCCAAAACTAATGGAAGTTACTGTCTAAATCCTTTGTTAAATTCAGTACTTCTTAAAGTAGGCTCTTGCAAGTGACATATATTTCACAAATCCTTTAGCTACTTTGTTTAGTGATGACCTGTTTGAGTGTTCAAGAATTGCCTGAGATGTTTGGTGTGCTCTTGAGTTAAAGACAGACAGACAGGACCCTGAGTGATATCCAAAGTAGAACAAAAGAAAGAATCACTGTCCTGGTAATATATGAAGTCCTTAGTTTAGGGCAGATACATCAGGAACACAGCTCCTAAAACCACTACTCTCAGCTTCCAGCAATCATTTGGCTCAAAGGGCCTCCAAAAAGACCCCAGTGTAAGAAACCGACCTGCTTCTGATTCTTAGCACATTATTTTTTAAGATGCAGGTGCTGGGGAAACTGAAAGAAACTCAACAACCTTGACAAAATATACACCAAAGAATGGGCAACTGCAAAAGGAACAGAGGGGAAGTATGCAAAGGAAACATGAACTCACTGTGTCTTCAGGAAGTCTGAAATATTCTGGAAGTAGTAGTGTAGGCATATTCTTATTGAAACATACCCAAAGGAGCAGATCTACGTTCAGCATCTGTTCGAGCAATGACAAGAACGGAGCACTGGAGATGAGACTGTCTGGGGGACAGAAACAAGACGACACTGTTTGTTTTGGCACTGAAATTTGGGATGTTATGTAGCTAAATAAACTCCATGTGTTGATGCAACATTTTATTGGCTGTGCTAGTTTTGTGGTGGTTGGACTTGGCTGTAAATAAATAAATAAATATATATATATAAAAACATATATATATAAAATATATATATATAATGTAACCCCCCCCAACTCTCAAAGCAATTAAATGACCCCAAAAAGATTTCTGCACGTCTATGTTCCTTCATTACAACAGGATCTGCGCTGTTTCTATTAATACGAATCCTGTATGCTGGTAAGAACACATGGGCTAGAGTCTAATCAGCTGAAAAATTACAGGAGGAAGGAAGATATTCTTAGGCAGATTATAAAATTAAAAAGCTCATGTGGGGGATCTTTTTAAAGTATTTTTTCTTGCAAAGAAAAAAAATACCCTCTCTTCTCTGTGGCAGGAAGATACAGTTGTAGTTAAAAGCAGGAAGTTAAGAATATCTCAGGGTTTAGACAGGAATTTTTTTGGCATTTAAAGAATTTTCTCTTTCCTTCTTTTTTTCTGACAGCAGGTTTCTTTGCCATTTTTTTTCTTCTAGAGTGTATAATCCCCTGAGTTACCATACTTTCAAGTGCTGTGCTGGGTATACAGATAATTATTCCTGTGGCTATTTGGACTCAAGTATTGATAAAGCTTTGACTGTTTTGAAGTACCCTCCATTTCTTATCCTGATACATGTTTGCAGATCTTTGTGAAGTGCAACATTTTCCACACAGAAGCAGAGAGCCTGAAAAAGTAATTTCTGAGATTATTCCATGTTTTAAAAATCACGTAAACATGATCATCATGCCTGCCTTCAGTATTCACCCAGGATTTAGAATGTTTGCCAGCTGGAAAACAGGAAAAGACAGGAGTGGAAATGGATTGAAAAGAACCACGAAGAAAGCGTTGCCAGCGTTACCCAGAGAGCATCCTCAAATCCCAAAGGAGCCTCAGGAAAAGATGGAAATCCAGGCAAAAATGTAATCAAAAATGGTTCTATGGAACCATGTGGATTTGAGGGATAATACCCAACTAGCCAATTTGGATTCAGACCAGAAAGTGTTGTCATCGAGTTGAGGACCAAAGACCATGGTCGGTTCTGCTGGTAGACAGGCAGGGGATGAGAAGACCATGAGAAATGAGGAGCCAAGGAAGAGAGGCAGAAGGACACATTGCCGGCACCAAACCTATGGAAGGCAGCTGCCATTCACCACGTTGGTGTGGATCTGACCTTACAACATGAGGACCAAGAGACTGAAGAGTTATTAAATGACTTTTTATGGGGTAGGCAGATTTCTACCAATGATATTCAAAGTCATCGATAAAAATTTAAGAATCGGTGCTTATCTTTTGTTAGCAGCAGGCTCAAACCATCTGCAGACAAAACATTTGAGTGAAACAACAAATGAAAAATTTCAGGAGCTACATTTCTGAACCACATGTCATTTATAACCAACCTAGCAATATTATTGTTTCAAGGCAGGCAAAAGGACATCTTTATAAAATATATGGCCGAATACCCAAAAGCTCCTCCAGTTTTACTTCATGCATATGGCCTTTCAGCACTATAATTTATAATTCTACTGCTCACTTGTCCAGATGGGCTTTTACAATATCCTTCTCACAGCTCTCCAGGTGTTGCAAATAAATAAAACACTTTGTTTCAGGGAGATGAGAATAGAGTAGGTACCAGTGAAAGTTGCCAATACACGTATTTTAGCAACAACCATTACAAAAATGTACTGCAATATTATTATTAAGCATGCCAAATGATTCTGTATATTATTCAAATGTCATGCATGACAAGTAAACCACAGAAACTACTTTCAGTAAACTACTGAAATCAACAGTTGACTGCAGTTAACGATTCTGTCACTGTGTCAAATTCAATAAGGAAACTTATGGAGTATTAGCGTTAGAATGATAATTTGCCCAGCGTGCCCCATGAGATATACTGTGCCACTAATATTAACAACAACCAAAAAAAAGGGCAAAAAGGTCACTGAATTTCTACATGAGTAAACGGCCGTCTCTTCGCAGAGAATCAGGAAGCAGAAGAGAGTCTAAGTTTGTTGCATGAATTATTTGTTGCAAACCATTTATGACCTCTAGTCTACAGTGTATTAATTATTCACACAACTTGTTCAGAATGAAAAAGGATGGAGCATGTGAGAAATGATCCTGAATCCTCAGCAGCCTCACACAAAGCAGGCTCTGCCCACAATCACGAATTCTCCTGGATTACTGGGAGAATATTAAACACTCCTATGTTATTATTTGAGAAAAAACACACTTTTAACGTCAGGGCTATTCTAATTACTTGAATGTGCTTCTTAAGACATGACACTGTTTTTGTCCATAAAGGCCCAGATCCACAGAAATTATTTCAGAGATGCCTACATCTCCTTGTACATACGCCCCAAGTGACTAAACAGGTTGGTGTTCTTCAAGTTCTTTAGTCCATACTGTAGTTAATAAAACAAATCCAGTAGTATTACTCAAATCCACGTGTCCATACAAACAATTCATTACCATTTTTTAACTGAAAAGGTCTAGCAGTATATTAGCAGGGAGAAATGCAGACCAGAGAAGCAGCAAAAAACTTCGAATGTTTCACATAGAGCCTACCATGCGTACGGCAATAAAACCATCGACGGCACTTCAGATCTGTAGATCTGAATGACTGTAATCTTATCCTGCAAATTCAATTAGTTGTCGATAAAAGTGTGGATTTGGACAGAAACCTAACTTTTGAAAGGTTTAGGTAAAATTAATAAATTACACAGAACTGTAAACTTGATCAAAAAGTCAAATGTTCAAAAGAAATTCAGTTTTCAAAAGTATAAGAAGAAAGCAAAAAGATGGGATTCAGCCTTAAAATACATGACTTAACATAATTTGTCAAAATTAATCTAACACATACATGCATTTCCATTAGAGACCATGAACAATGCTAACTGCCTTCAAATTCTCTTCCCCCATCCTTTTGGAAAGAAAAGTCAAAAACTTAAATCTAAAATGAAATTAGGCATATTCTTTCCTAAATAGGCAGCTAACGTTTGGACAGAAAAAGTCAAAACTGTGAAATAAGACATTCAAAGGTTGAAACATTAATAAAGCCCAGGTCACCTGAGAAGTGTTATCCCATACGCTGTTCAGGTGTCATTCCTGATGTTGCGTACCCTTGCCATTTATAAAATGATATATATCTCTATTAATACACATTTGTAGATATATGCATATACATAGTAATATAGAGCTACCTATGCCCGCGAGTCTTAGGGCTAGATCAGATCTAGCCTCAAACTTGCAAAAGGGCAGTCCTCATGTCCTCAACCTGTGCGAGCAAGTAGGAAGAGAAACTTTGGCACAGAGTTTTATATCTGAGGTGTCTTCTAAAGAGGAGTACCATTATTATTTATATTTCTTCAGTGTGAGAAGTGGCGGGAGGAATGTTTGGTCTTTTTGTTTTTACACAGAAGACTAAAAATAAGTCCTTAGACATTATAGTCTGAATAGACAAAGGGAAGAAGACGCTATACAAACCACAGAACAGTGAGATGTACAAACATGACTAGCATTTAAAAGTTTATGGAATAGGGTTTTTTTATGGTAGTGTGAGAGAACTCATGTCTTTTTTTTAAGAAAAATAATGCTTCTTTTAAGCAATGCTAATGCTTAACATCAGGCCAAATGAATATGCGTTTGAATATAATGTGTATTCAGTTGATTGTATCATACAATAAAGTGGAGTCTTCTACACTATTATTATCACGCTTGCCCTTGTACTTTTACATAACATGTAAACACAAAGAGCTGGCTTAAAAGAAACACATTTTTGCTCCATTTAACTAAGCATATTTACCAAGATTATTGGGTTTTGACCAAATTAAAAATTATCATCATTATAATTCCTTTATTCCAGTACCAAAAATCACATCACATGATGGGTAGCATGGCAGTGCGTCTTAAAATATTACACCTTTTTTTTTCTTTCTTTGTTCTGTTTAACATTCCCGAAAAGAAGTCTGCCCCTGTAGGATGCTGGTGTGTTTGAAAAGAAATGATAATTCAAGAAGATCGGAAATGAATAGATGATTCAGCAAAGACACTTCCTCACCTCTTTTGCCCTTATTACATACTTAACATTCCTTAAAAGAAAAAAGAAAATATCCTGTACTTACAGATGTAACGCTGCTGTCTACCACAGTGGAAGTTTCCCCACAGTCTAACAATGACACTGCAATTAAGCTAGAGCTTTTTCTTAAACAAGGCTGTAATTAAATCTGAATGCCTCTAACATCCACTCCTTTTAAAATATACTTGGATACTGTCTATAATTACAAGCAGGTATCTGGTATTTCTCAACTTGTCACAAAGGCCACACAATAAAACTCTGTCTTAATATATTTAATTTTAACACATCAGTTTGCTACTTTCAAGCCTCCTTGTGTTCTGAAATTATTTTTATGGTTTGGCAGGGAGTCTTGATGAACTCAACACCTACAAATTGGCCCATTGCTGAAAATACTCTCAGTGATTCAGAGTTCATTTTTTAATTTCTGGGGAGGATGAGAATGGGGAAGGAAATACACTCATGCTTTCCGAACAGGGATACTTCAATCATTTCCAGCACATTAGGAATAACATGTATTTAATTTTTATGGTGCAGTATTGTTCTCATTGAAAGGATGATAACAATATTCAAGCCATCCTAGCTTTGCAAAGCATAAAATAGTCTAGTGGTTGCCGTTTGGCATAATACTCATTATGACAGCATTTGTTCACAGAGGAAAGGTAAGATTTTCCAGAATCATTTAGGAACATGACTTCTATTGATTCTGTTAAGCGTCAAGGGTGTTTTCATACAAATCCATATTTATTCCTTTCTCCCTCTTTTAAGAGTCTAGATAAGAGAAGGTCACACAACTGAGACCACCGCAATACAGGCATCCATTGTGAGCTTCCTTTTTTTTTTGTCAAAGGCACCGTTACAAGAAATAAGTGGCTGTGGGCATGCAGAAGGAGAACAACTCTACAGGGGTTCTGGGCACACTGCATACACGCACATGGCCGGTGCAGCTGGGCACTGAACTTGATGTGGTCACTGTACGTCAGCGGCATGCTCTTCAGAGCTTCAGGAAAGGTTGTGGGTACACGGTTCCGAAAAGCCTGGGCCAGAACTGTGCCAGAAATTAAATGATCCAGATTAAGACCTGACTGCTGTACATTCATAAGTAACTCACACCCAAAGCAATTACTGCATAGAATATGACAGTGAAAATTATAGATGAACTCTGCACTCTCTCAATAAACCTTACTGTAGGAAATTTTCAAGGAATTATGCTTTAGGCAAGGCCTGTCTGGTGAAGCCAAGAAAATAGTTTTAACATTTTCTAAATGTCCCTTTCTCTTTTCTAAGTTGCTGTTTCTCCTTGAGACTTTCCCAGTCCCAGGGACAGCTTCAGACTCTTCTCCCGCGCTATGTTTATTCAATACAGAGACAGTTACAGCATTGTGTGACTTATCACAATGAGCCCACAAGACTTGCATGTTAAATATTGACTACCAAATAATCACAACAAGCCATTCACCAGGAAAAGAGTGAAACAAGTGGAAAAAAAAAACCACTCAGAAAACAACTGATAAGCTGTGTGAAAGCATTATCTCATCTCAAAGGACCGTCCATAAATAGAAAACTGAATTCATCACTTGTTCCCTGAATTAGTGGCTCAGCTCCAAGAGATAAATTAATCAAATTATTCTGGACAGAAAATAAGAAGGCTCATTTCAAAATTCAGACAAAGGTTCAAGAGACTGTTAGTTATGGATTTCTCATCTTTACCTGGTTTCATGGTAATTTCCTGAGTTAAAACTCACTGAAGACAAAGGAAAGACTTCTCTTATTTAAATTAGCCTTGAGACATATTATAAACACATAATATCTAATCTTATGACCAGTTAGCTTCTCATTTCCTTTATACCTTTGTACATCACTGACGCTAATGGTGTTTGAGTGGTATAAAAAAAGTGCTCAGTGAAATGAGGCTGAGGCTTGGAAGAGCATCGCTGTGCTGGTGTTAGGGGCTCCCCGCTAAGCCGGGCACCTGAAGCTGAAGGGAAGACACACATTTGCTGACTGGGCCCAAAATTCATTTAAAGACTCACTAGTGCTATGACACCCATAGGAAATTGAAATGTTTTAGTAAATAGACAAAATGCAATTTAAAAAAAAAAAAAAAGCTCAATTTTTACTCTTTCATCTGAATGTAGCTAACCACAATTTCAAGTTTACTTGAGCTTGAAATAAAAACATCTTAAACCATCGCTTCATCCAGGAACAACCCCCTCCCCCACTAATTATGTTCAATCTTCTCGTTTCACTGTGGTGGGGTCTGCCTTCAACAGAGCACTGCTCCTGCGTGCAGCCAGATCATAGCGGAGAAGCTGTTTTACAGAAAAATGTAGTTTGGCAGGGAGCTTTATTTTTTAACCAGTCACTCTGCTGGAGGTTAACATACAGTCAAGAAAGAGAAAGCAACTAGAATTATCCTGAGCAGAAATATCACTTTATAGTTATCCTGTGTTTCCAACAATAGCATATTTCCATGAACACAAGAAAGCCTTCAGACAAAAACAAAAGGAAGGAACAGATTCTCCTCAAGCTGCTGTTCATGTAAAGTCATGGATGTGACTGGAGATATAAAAATGTAAAACATTCGACACCATTGTAGGAGAATTGGTCTGGAAGCTGGCAAACTGAAGGAAACCCTGAATGTTTGGTGCATGTTTTAAGGAAACACACAGTGCCAAAAAAAAAGTGTGCTTGTGTCAGGTATGTGATTTTTAGTCACAGAAGTACAAGCTTTGCCAGACGCCTTAGAGGTAGTTTTTGTTGTTACCATTAGATGGGAATCCACTCTGAAGGTTAACAAAAATATTTGTGTAAAATCCCAGTCTCCAAAGCAAGCCTCACCAGCACTGACCTGTTTTGCAATTTCCTCCTCAAATTTTGTTCTCGTGAATGCATTTTTACATGCAATTCCCCTCCGTATACTATGTCATGCCAGCCAGCAACCGAGCGGGGAACAAGAGACGGACTTCTTCCTTCCCTTTCCTCTCTGTGTTGACCTCCTGAATAAACTGCCATTTTCTCCAGCAGAGCATACCATCCACGTTGCCCAAAGGAAGACACAGTATATATCCCCGTTTCTTGTATACTTGCAAAGTTTCTTAGTGCAGACTGAGCAGGGCAGGTGGGAGCCTGCGGTTCTCTAATCCATCCACCTTAGCTGGTGGCTGGGTTTCTTTGCCTGAGCATTAAACTGACTTATTTTGGTCTGTCAAGACAAAAGCTTGGTTATGTACGGCATGTGCGTTGAGTCACGACGTAGTGCAGGTCTGTGTGCTACTAACGGGTACCCAGCGCCCTGCTTCTGTCGGTGCCTTTGAAAATCTTTTCCAATGAATCCCCTCTTAAGTAATCACTCTGCCAAATATCAGTTGTCTAGAAGAGCTTGGTTTTTAACAAAAGGTCAAACAAAATTGCAATGAAAACCCCAGGGATACTTGCAAAAGGTCACTTAAGACAAAGGGGACTCCTAGCTGAAGTACAGGTTTCGCCATAGTGTATATATTCTGTGGGCTAGCTTTTCAGAGAAAAACTTCAATTCATAGTCAAAATTAATGCTTACAATTTTCTGTGCACAATCATCCGTACACCCAGTAAATGAAACAGTCACATCCAACTATGTGATTTGCAGACTGTTACTCAGGCCTCCAAATAAAACACTCCATTCCACTACTGTATTACTTACGATGGCAAATAAAGTTGCAATGTGATGATGCTTACAGAACTGTAGTGGCTTGCTTATATGAAGCTTTTTAAGACCTGGCCTCAAGAAATGTATTTTCAGTTCTATGCTTGTTGAGCTGGATAAGCATTTCACAGTGAATAATTTATTTGGTTAATTTAGGACCATCACTGGTTTACAAAATTCCTTTGTGCTGACTTCTTTGGCCACTTTGTTCATTATTTGAAGTTACAGAACAGATGGTTTGTTCACATATATTTCTGCCTAATGATTGCTCATAAACTCTCTGTCCTGGATGGTGCTTTGAATATTTGCTACGCAGGCTCTGTGACTGGATTTTTAACTCACATAGCACATGGACTGGATTCCCAACTCACTTGTTTTTTGTGTGAGCTAACTAAATATTTTCCCAAACCACAGGATTTCTTCAAGAAAGTGAGGGTGAAAGTGTGTGGTTTAAAACAAAGCTTCTTAAAGATATGTGCAACTTTAATTTCTGAATAGTCTAACTGACGCTATGAAAATTCAGACATTTATGTACAGATACATAAGTACTTGACTGGATCGAAACCTATATACAAAGGAACTGATGAAACTGTCTACCCAGTAAAATGAGACTCAACAAAACATTTGGAAAAAGCAAGTAAATGGAATAAAAGATGTCCATTAAGTGAGCAAAAACTGACAAAAATATTACTATTATTGCCAGGAGAGGGTCAGAGCTGGTCCAACAGGATGCTCTGCTTTTAACTGGAGCAATGACAGCTCTCCTGGATGAAGGTGAACCCTTCAAGTGAATGGTGTCTGTTTCAACCAGGTAACCATTTGGGCAAATTGGCTGTTGTTGAACCATATACAAAATTGCTGTAAAAAAATCTAGCAAGTATGATTCCTCAATAAGTCCATATAAGAACAAGCAACAGTGATCCAATAAGGCTTAAATTTCACTTCTAATGATGTGTTTATAGATATTTACCTCTGCAGCGGCTTCAGAGACTGTATCGTGAATTGCTATTAATACTTTTATTTCACTGATAATAAAGAGTGAAGCTATTGAGATGTACGTTTTCCACTCCCTTTTATACCAGTGTAACATTGCCATCTACAGGATTTACAGCACAGAAGCTCTCCATTACTTGAAGACTAATTTTACAATCAAGGAATAGAAACCACTGAAGTTGAAAATGTAAGTGTCCAAAATTAGCCCTGTTTGATCAGCCTGACAAACTGCTATTTTACAAATTATCCAGTAATAGTATGGCTCACCAACAAAAGCAGTATATTAAAGTACTGTCTAGCAAGTTATAAAGCTGAGGGATTTCCTTTAGTTCAATTATGCATTAGGACGAAAAGAAACAATTATTAAGTACAAGGGGCTGCTGATTAAGTTGCTCATCAGAAATTGATATAAGTTACATTTTCGTACCGTCATACAAAAATTTTATAATTTTCTGTTCTACAGATGAGTCAGAGAAGTCTTTCTCAGCATCTGTCTGTCTTCTGAGCTTTGAAAAAGGATTTATGCAACACAAATCGTTATTCACCACACTAGACTATGGAGATCCCTTCACAAGTACTAAATATACTGTCCAGAGAGCCAAAAATGCACATATGTGCTTAATTTCAGGCAGCTGCTTAATTTTAACCCCGCTGTCAAATCTCTGTCCTAAAGACATAATATTTGTGATTTTCAAGATGGCATCGATTCATTTAGAGATCTTAGTCTTCTAGAGTTAATTCTGAAGCTGGTTTCACAATTCCTCTAATGAAAGAAAATGTTTTCAGGGTTCAAATGCTGTGTTAGCTGACCAAGCACCCCAAGAAACACCAGAGATAGGGGTGATATGTTATTGAGGAGCACTGAATTCAGGCTGCTTCACTGAAATCTCTTTTAGTGCAACGAGGAAGAAAAACAGAATTAAACAGTGATCAATAAGTACTGGGGAAAAGCTGGAGAGGTCATAGGAGGCAACTTGAATGAAATAATCTGATTGAAAGTGTGATCTTTGATGTCAGAAAAAGTGGTTATTGACTGTAATTCAAGGAAGGCGGAATGCTGCAAGACATTTTCATTTTTGAGAATCAAAGAAAAAAGTAAATCAGATGGGAAAAGAATCAGCAGCAATAATACAGACAAGAGATCTCAAATTTGAGACGGACACTTTCTATGTATGCAGAAGAGTCATAATCTTGAATGCTAGTGCACTAAGATGGCTCTCCAGTTGTTGGGAACCGCTAGATGGATTTTGCCTCCTTAATTTATACCTAGGAAAAAAAGCCCACAGCTAGTTGCAAAAAAAAAAAAAAATTCATACTGACCCAAGCTGAACATATTTTCATTTTTCAGTTCAGTGGTCAAACTAGAAAATCAATTATGTTCACAACTCTATCTAGACATTTGTAGTCCAGGAGACACATTTCTGGAGCAGAATGGGGAGGAAGGGGCAATTTTGCTGCCTGCAGAGGAGCATTCTGGTTTCAGGTTTCTCTTCTGGCAGCCTCACACTGGTCTAGTCGAGACAAACAGATGACAAAAAAGCTGATTTATTTCTATTTCAAAACTGGCAGT
Source organism: Theristicus caerulescens (assembly GCA_020745775.1). Taxonomy (NCBI): domain Eukaryota; kingdom Metazoa; phylum Chordata; class Aves; order Pelecaniformes; family Threskiornithidae; genus Theristicus; species Theristicus caerulescens. The sequence continues at coordinate 2,377,940 of CM036565.1, read as the reverse complement.
CTCCCATAGTTAAGGACAGTAATAAGGCTGTTAGCACGCAGTTGTCAGCATTAGGATATTAAGACCGTTAAGAGACTTTCCAGATGAGCTGATGTCAGTTAATACTTGAAGCCAGCAGCTGAGCTGTGAACAGAGAGCATCTGTAACAATGCTGAAGATGTTGAGGAGGGCACAAATTTATATGTTAACCTGCCACTTAGTTTGCCCCATCTGACTCTGTATTGTTGCAAGCAGCTGGTATAACACTAGAGGTTTCAGAGAATGATGCAGAAGAACCTCTTACCTCTGCTACGGTCAAGAATTGACAGACTTGTTTGGAGAATATCCCTCTGCAGTGCGGAGTCCTGGGAGCTACAGCAATGGTAAGATTTGTCACTACAGCAGCCTGGACTGGGGTACTGCCAGTAGCCATCTTAGTACTGACACAAAAAGAAGCAAGTGGCTATCTAGACATGAATCCTTAGATAACCATGGTAGCAGCCTAGGTCATGATATCTGGAGGATATGGTGGTGGCAGTGTTCTTCTCCCTTGGTGAGGCTCTGCTCTTACTAAATTAATAGTGGAAAAATAATAATAGATCAGTGCCTTGAGAATGCTCATTGAGTCTTTTCAGGACCATTTTATTGTCCTGTGTAAAAACTCAAGCCCTTATTACCAGGAATGTTGATAGAAAACAAAATTTAATTTCAGTTTGTGCTGGTCATAGTGTTTACAATTTGCATGCTGCTTAAGTATCACCAGTTGCCTAAAAATTATTTGTGAATGAACTTACCTCTCAGAGTATATTTTTTCAGATGATATATCTCAGAATTATGAAATTATTTACAGAAGAAAAACAATTTTAAAATTAGTAAATTTGCCATTGTATGGCATTGTTTCATTTTTGCAACACTTTTCATTATGTTATAGAAGCAGTAATTATATATTAAAGAGGGGCTAAAAGCCTCTAGGCTCCAGTTTGCACTGTTGTAGGCACTTAAAAATACAAATTCAGACAGCCGCCTCCTCTGCCTCATCAAAATCTCCCACTTGCAAGAGATAATTCTCATTGTGCCTTTATGTGGGATGGACATTTGTGCTTAACGGATGCTCAGAGCAACACCCTCAACATCACAACTGTGTCTACAGCAATGCCCAGGAGAACAGAAGTCTGCCCTCACACCTTCCCCAAGCTACCTTCCCTCTTTTGTGATCTTTAGAAATTTTTCCAATTTTAATTCTTAAAATCCTACTGAAAGACCAAACATTCACACATTCTAGACGCCAAAATGCTTTACAGAAGTTAAGGCAGTTATAAAGTCAACAGATATAAGATGTGTGTGCGTGTGTGTGCGTGAATTCAGAGCTATAAAAAAAAGCCAACAAAGATATTTACACCTTCAATTCCCTTAGGAAGTTCATGAGGTGGAAAGATGGCCAGAGGTCATGGCCAGCAATTGACACCGGAGTGGTGAGGGCTCCCACATGAGAAGTGGCAGGTCTGTGAGGTTAAGAAGGGGTTGTCGACATAAGCCTGGAAAAAGAGATGAGGGAGAGAGGTTGGAATCAACATTTAGGGGGTTAGGCAGGAGCACACATCCATTGCATATTTTACAATGCATACACCACGAAGGCAGGGTATGTACAGCACCAACTCAGTAGATGTCTTGAAAAATGAGGCTGATCCTTGTGTGGACTGCTTACCATGCCATGGTGTGTACTACTCCCCGCACCCGCCGGCTTTCCGCTACACCGTGTCAACTCCAGCCCCCTGCCAGCTTCCAGCAGCTCAGCCAACAGCAAAGGCGACTCCAGCCTCCTGCTGCCCCTGTTTGTTTGGTGCATTGGATTTATTTTGCACACATTCTGATGTGCAATGTCCTAAGCACTCGGTTCACATTACCAATTCAATCCAGCATGTAAAGGGGTGCCAACCTTTATACCCAAATCTGGCTTCTCTGACTATTACTTTATTATCTACCAAGCAGATATACTAAGCTCCTCATTAAAAGTATCCATCCTATTGAGGCTGACTGCCATGATTTAGTATAGACTGTATCTTGTAAAGTCCATGGAGCTCATGCAATTCTGGTGAATTAGAGGCAGTGAGATGTCCTTGCCAATCTATTGCTGCCTCTGCCCTGATCCCAATTCAATTGCTTGTAAGTCACAACGGGGAAGCAGAATAATGATGCTCTGACCAGTGTAACCTTGGGCAGCTAGGCTGGAATATGGTAAAATTACAGTAGTCAAGGCTGTGATAAATGCCTATTCTTGAATAGGCAATGAATAACTCTGCATTACAATTGTAAAATATATGATATTTTACAATTTATATTTTACATAAAATATGAACTTCTACTGGGCCTTTGGGAAAAACTTGCAAAAGCTTGGTTAGCATTCAGATTGCTAATCCCAGAGATGGATTGGACACCATTAAATAGAACAAAAATGTTACTGAATAAATAGTTAAGGCTAATGGCTTTCTGTGCCAGAGAGGAAATAAATTATCCAACATGAGATGTTGTATTAGCCATATCACAGAATTGTTAAATAAAAGTAGGGACTCAAAAAACTGGTCTAGGAAAATGATGTAGTATCTAACTGCATTCTTGAAAAGAGAGAGAAGCTAATTAAAGAGATGGAAAAAAATATTTTAAACATGATTGCTCTTACTGGGATCAAAGACACCCTCAGATGATGAGCAAAAGGGCAGTCCTAAACAGAAACCCTCGGGAGCCTAAAAGCAGTGAGCCAAAGGAAACCTTTATTTGAGTGCCTGTGGGGAGCAGAACCTGCTCTGTAACAGATGGTCCCTGTCTGCCTTCTGACATCTTTAGCAGCATTAATCTGAGACACGTTGGTGCTCAACTTTCCTTTAATCTCTGCCTGAGGACCACAACTTGACCACATGCAAATAGTTTCCGTTGGAATAAAGGTTTATCCACACAGACATCCGGATACACTATTGTAGCCAGCACACAAGAAGCTATCCTCTCATGGTTAAAACATTTGATTGACACCCATTCAGAGACATTGCAGTTTGATAAAAATAATGACAACTAATTCTCATACAGGCTGTTCAGACATTCACAGCTACTACATGGTCCTGCCTTATCATGTATGTATAAGGTATAGTCCTATCACAGAAGAACACACCAGCAGCAGATGGGACAGCAGAACACGTATGACTACAGATGGAAGGAAGAGGCTACAGCAAGACCCCATATACTGCAGTCTAAAAGAATGCACTTTCTTTGTTTTTGAAGGCTTATCCATTTTTTTTATAGTGATACATTGCACAGCTGTGCACTTTTCTGTCTAATCGATGTCAGTTCTCTACAAATGTTAGCCCCCTCAACAGCCTTTGAGGTGGGCAATTTCACAATTTTACGTGTAGGAAGTGTGATTCCAGAGACCAAAAAGCGCCATTGGTTCTCTGTGCCGGACAAGAAGAACTATACTCAGCCTTAGGCAGGTCTTGTAAGGAAAATTTCCAGAGTTCTCGCTCTAATCCATCTCCTTCACGACACAGCAACATCTACGTTTACAGAACTAATAGTCTGAGTGACTTGTCTGGGTACCTGGAACTGCGATCTGAAGTCATCCTGTAGAACAAACAGCCCCGAGACACCGCTGCAGGTTGCTATGCCAGATGTCAGACCCCACCTGTATTCCCTTGCCCTGCTGCAAATTGCAATCAATTAGAAATTATTCAGAGGATATGTTTCATATTTACGGTTTCCTGTCCTGCTTCTGAGCTAGTTAAGATGAAGTTTATCTAACCAGCTCCTGCCTCCCTCCTGTTTCAAATCCATGGCTCATGAAAGCTCTTAATACTGTGTTACAGCAAACTCATACTCAACAACAGCTGCACATACCAGATATCTCAATTAAAGATTCTCATGTTTTAATCTCTGAAAACTAACAAGTAACTCCCTTTCTGAATAAAAAAGACCATGAAAAACTGACCTCGTAGAGAGCCTCATTAATCCCTGCTGTAACTGGATGCACTTCACATGACATCAGGAAATACACCTGACCTCCTATGACATTATCCGGTACCAAAGTGGCTGTGAAGGATCAGCCTTGTTGTGCCAGCCATTTATGTTACGCTGTGAAAAGCCCTTCAATTTCCACGTGTCCTCATCTCAATACAGGGACAATGTCAAGGGCTGAATTTCCAATATGCCAGCGCTCGAAGTTGACCAGCTCTACAATATAATATGCATGAAGGTCAGAAGCAGCTGTCACCTCAGATGTGTATTTTGCACCGAGTTATTTTCTTAGCCAAGAAGAAATTCACTGGAGTATGTTACTAAACTGAGAAAAATAACGAGAGAATGGGAAGAGGCCATGTAAAAAATGAGACAATCAGGCCAGAAACCCCAGTTCATTTTGGCTGCATTGGCATGCTTGATCCAACTTCTAAACCAGCTTTAACAGAGAAGCATTTTTCCTGTTTGAATTGCATTAAGAAGTGGAATTAGCTTTATAAATATAAGTCAGTTAAGTGTAATGCAATATTTATGCCACGGTATCTGATTTTTTCCCCTTTAGGATTCCATTTAAAAGGGAAATAACAAGAAAACTTAGCACTCTCAGAAAGAGAGTGGGTTTACAATTTATGCTAATTAATTTTCATATTGACACAAAACTAAACCCTGCATTTTATTTGATTGTAGCAAGGAAGAAAAAAAAAAAGGCAGATTAAACTAAACAGATTTTTTTCTGTAACTGGTAATGCTGTAAGGGAAATCTCTATTTTTTACCAAAGATGTTAATTCTCATTCACTCATTCTTCTGCTGCCCAGCATGCAGGCCACTGTGCCCAAACCAGTCCTTACTCCCTATCCCAATTCCTCACACACAAGGGCAAAGGTATAAGCAAGAAAAATAGTTCAATTTATTTGAAGCCATGAAAGGCTTCAATCAAGATCGAGAACCCATTATTCTAGGCACTATATAAAAAGAGCAATAGCCCATCCCTGACCTGAAAAGAGGTTCAAAATTTTCCATTAAATCAAATAACATCATTCAAAGTTGGAAGAAAAAAAAATTCTATTGCTAGCAAAGGTAGGGGAAAAAAATCACCATTCTGTTAATAAAAAGACTACTTGGAATTTGCAAAAAACCCTACCAGCTGGCTAATTCCATATACATTCATTGAAGAGTCTGTGCCAAACTCATCATTGTTCTAACTTGCTGGGCTTCACTGGTGCTACATCTAAAAGAAAACTGGCCCCTTGAGGTCTACTTTCTATTAGAATTATTCATCAAGGATCTGCAAGGCTGACCTGAAATTTTCTTCTAACTTCAGCTGAATCAAATTCTTTTTGGTGTTCAAACAGATTCATTTTTCTCTTCCCATTTCCCACACATATGTCCCATCTCATTTGGGCAATAGTGAAAGGCTCTGTACTGCTAGAAGTGATATGCAGTATTATGTCTTTGATTATTTTAGAGAGGCAGAAAAAAGCTGAAGAGCAGTAACTCCACTCACTGACCAGCTCAGGTTCTGTCAGCTTTGTCTCTTTTCTCAAAATATTTACTCTTCTTTGCTATAATTTAATTATTCGGTCAGGTTTTTTTGTGTTGTTAATAGAATTTGCCCATCATATTGACTAGCTTACTTAGTTCAGCTGGATTCACAGTGTAAATAAGATTTCTTTGCAATTTAAAAATCCCTTTGCTCCAGTGACTCCATTTCAGTCTTTTTCCCCATAATTTTAATGGAAGCAGCAGCACTAATTACCTGCTCTTATGTCAGTGTTTCCTCAGCAGCATCCTCCAGTATTGAATTGCTGGTTTCGTCGTTGGTATTGTCGTTAGCACTGAAGTATTCTTATAAGGAAAATTTCATTCAGCCAGCCTGAGGTTCTTACTTCTGCAACAGAAAAAGAATAATTTCTCAGTTAGAGTCAGGATGTTGCCCATCCTTAATGAGACAGCAGCATGATTAGAAATGGTGATATTTTCCATTTCCCATCCACATTCATTTTAATCCACATTTCACTGAAGTAAATGCAGGCTTGTCCTGAGATGCATGTTGTGCCTATTCACAAAAAAAAAGAGAATTCTTTATCTCAGGTTTGCAGCTTTCTCAAACATCATAAAATCCTAATTCAGTTTTCCTTATTTTAATGGGTTTTCCCAGTACAGTTTTCAGGCAGACATGGAAGCTAGATTTATTCATGTCTGGCAATAGCGTGATGCTATAGTCCTCAGCTAAACATGCTGTGCCTGAACTATACTGTGCAAAGATATCTACAATATTAGCAAAAAGGAGAAGGTTATAGTTTAAAGTATGATAGCAAATCCCTCAGCTTAAAATCTAACTCCCTCATCTTATCTCAGCATAAGAATAAACCAATTTTTTTTTTTAATTTACCAGGATAGCTAAGAATTCTATTTGATTGAGATAGAAAACAACTCTACTCCACTGCTTTTCTATTATAAATATTTGCTTTAGTCACTGTGTTGCCTTACATCTTCCTCATTAGTTAAGTCATCTTAAATATTTACAGATAGTTGGCTTTGCTAATCCTTATACAATCTTATTTTTAAAATAGCTGCCAAATGACTTGGGACAGGAAGGCTATGAAATATATTTGGCACCAATTTATTACTGAGGAGGGCAATTTTAGAAAGTTTAGTAGAAAAGGGAAAGACTGTTTTCCTCCAAGGGTAGGTGACACACTGAAAAGGTGACACAAAGGATAGAGACATGTAAGGAGGTGAGAGGCAAGGTAATCTTATATTGCAGGATGAGGATGACAAATTCAGATGGCATAAAACAACACAGGAATTGTATTTTCTCCTATATAAAGCGTTTCTGGGGACAATAAACTCAGGAAGACGTACTGCAGAGGCATTTATCAGGAAAGACAGCCTAAATGGCCAAATTGAAGTACCCTTGAGCTTTCTGGGGGGACTGAAGCCTAATTTAAACCCAAGCAGATGTGTGCTACAAGTTGCCAAGAGCCGGCAAGCACAGCGGTTTTCTTAGCGCCGGCACGGGGGGACTTAGGCTGGGTTTGTGTGGCTTAGCAAAACCAGGACTTCCTTCTAGCTGCCTCATAAAGCCCATCCTAGGAGGTTACCTTCATGCTTTTCTCTGGCCTACCAGGCAAAGACTTGTATGGTTTGAAATCTTAACACGGAGGTAGCGAGAGACTTGTCTAAGATCTGTGACATCCCCACTGTTGTTTAGTGCGTTGCAGCTGAATGCATTGAAACGGTGGCAAACGTCACTGATAAAACCCAGTGATGAATCATTACTGGTCAGCATGCAGGTAAACGCTTTCATCTGAATGTGTATACAGAATTCACAATTAGTGCCAAAATTCTTCTGAATTATTAATACCATACAAAGAGTGTCCGTGGAGCACTCTCCAAGTTTGTCAGCATGGGAGCAAAAGGGTTAATCCCAATGAACTTCTGAAGTGGTTTAGCTAAATTGCGTTAAACCCTTATTCAGACATTTGTATTAAGAATTAAAAATGCCTTGATTCAATTTTCTTTACCTGACTTCCAAAGCAATTTAAGTTAAAATCAAATTAAAGACATTTTATTTCTGAATATGAGCATGTGCACAGAATTTAACACAGTTAAACTAAACCTCCTTACAAGTGACTGAGGCAGAGAAGGAAGCCCCGACAATTGCCACAGCCTCCAAAAGAAATCAAGACAACTCTCTCTAACACCACTCCATTTCTTCAGACAGTTAAAATCTACCTTGTGCATTTAAGGAGGGATAGGAGGGATGTGGAAATGTAGATGCCTTGCGCAATAACATTATATAATGCCATCCAATACCAGAGGCAGACGTTGGACTATTTAGTCTCATCCCATATGGCAAGACAAATGTTCTCCCAGTTTATTATTAATAGCGCTGTGACAACACTGTGACTCAGCATCAGAAATCATTATTTTAAATACCTTCCACCAGAAGTGCCTTGGCACAAGCCTTTTTTCCACAGAAGGTCGGTCCTGACTAAAACCTTCCACCCAGCGCTGAGATTAGCATGGTAATGCAACAACCTGGTGATCCACTTCCACATTAAAATAAACGTGTCTTAACCTTCAGGAGTTAGCATTTTGAATTATAGATCAAGGAGAAGAAATTAATGGATAAATGTTAAAATCATTAAAGTAGCTTTTCACTGCAAATAAAGAGCGAATGACTCATCCCAAGTCAGCTATCAGATGTATCAGTTTAGGTTTTTCCTCCCAAAGTATGCATAAATCTCTTCAGTCTCGTCTCTTGTCATCTTCTTGTCAAAAGAAATTTCACATCGCTTCCCCCCATCATTACTCCCCCTGGCTTCTGAAAACATTCCACTTCAAAATTTTATCACAGAGGGGTTTGGGGTTTTTTTCCCCTTTTAGGTTTCTTGGAGGGTTATGCTATGAAATGCATAGAAGATGATGATTCTATTTAAAAAAAAAAAAAAAGACCCTTAATACAGTTAGTAAAAAAAAAAATAGAAATCATACAATGACTGAACAACCTTGATATTTTCTTTCTCTGAATCTACCTTCATTTCATTTCCAAAGTACAATTGAAGCTGCAGAGTTTGATGGGCATTTTCCCTCATTAGAGTGTATGTGACGCTTTTAGAGGAGAAAATAGATGGATCTGTCACCCAGGCAGACTCCCAGCAACTGCTGCTTTGTGACATCTCTTCATCAGCCACAAACACCTCCTTCATCAGCTCACAACAACTACGGCTAGTATCTAAAGGTTGTAAAAAAACCCCAAAAAATCCCCACCATCAAATGACAGGCATCCATTTTAAAAGACTTGATAGTTTCAGTTACTTGCTGTGTGTTTCTCCACCTAATTTTTCATAAGCTAACACAGATATTTCTGCAGTAAGCAGGTTGGTGGGGAGATCAAGAGTAACTTAGCTTTATAAATGCACATAAGCAGGAGCTGACAGCACAAGGAAGATCCTCTACATTTATTAAAGCACGCATGTGACACATGCGTAAGACATATAAATGCAACCAACAGCTTCTCTTCAGTACCTGTAGTTGATAAATCCCATTGGAAGATCGTCTCCTAGTGCAGATACAGTCGTACGAGCTCCAGCAGCTGGGATGTACTCTCCACACAACTGCATCCACACGTAAGGAGCCAGTACTTTTACTGGGCAAGGTGACAGAGAGATGGAATAAGCATCTCCTACTGTGTTTCAGCAGAAATTGAGTTTTAAGGGATGAGACCTTGGGTAATATAGTCTGTCATCTGCAGTTTTTATAGAGTGTTAGAAAAAGGCAAAAAAAAATGGGAAAAAAGAACATAATAATTTTGCTCATAATAGTATCCTAATATCCATATGCAGATGGACATTAATTTGGCATTCTATAACATTTTTCATGCTTCATTCTGCAGCTTCTATGATCATATAACACTGTTTTCTAGGAATTTTTTTTTAAAATCTTTGGAAGTAACTCTTAAAAGCGGATGAGACACCAACTTCGTGTTTGGATATCACAGATACTTGCAGACAAAAGAAACGATGAACTTGGTTCCCTTGAGCTCCCTCAAAGTTTTGGAAGGACCTTTTTGTGCCTCACTTTTCAGGTCTCTGTGTTTTCCTGGTCCCCATTTCAACCCTATATCAAATGCCATTATCAAATAATATTAATTCCCACCATCACATCCTCTTTAGATCTATTCCTCTTCTTTAACTGTTTTCACATCCCAAGCATCGTCCCAGGGTTTCTGCCCACAGCCCCACGCTAATCCCTCATTTCCCTCTTTGGCTCAGCCACTTCCAAGTTCCCTCTCCTATACTCAAGCCTTTACCAGGTCAGTACCTGTCCCCGTACCCTTCGCCTCCTCATTTTCTCTTTTCCCCCCAAATCTCCCATCTGATCTCAGTGGAATACCACTTCTCACTTCTCCCTCTCCTCTCACTCCAGCATCAGATCACCTCCACATCCACTGCCGCCCAAGAGCTCCCCGGCTCCCATGCTCTCCTTTCCTCTGCCCTCGCCCCTGCCCCGTCCCTTTGAATTTCAGTGAGATGGCTCCCTCCCACGCTGCCTGCCCTGTGGGATGGGAGGAGGTTTATTGTGGAGAGAAATCCCATTTTGATTGCATTTTCTCACTGGGTAAATGCAGCCCAGGAGGCTTCATTGCTTTTCTATTTTTCTTGAATTTTTTGTGACACTGATTTTGAGACAATTTTAGGAGTAGGTGTATTGTACATCATATTCAGCACACAAGAGCTTCTGGCTGTAACCCAGCAGAAACCTCCTACGTGTCACAGGTGGTTTGTGAGCTGCAGATGGAGAACTTCTGTGTAAAAACTTTTTAAAAAAAATCATCCAGCCTTATTCATCCTTTAATCACACTTGGTTTTCACCACTTCCTCACCTTCTCCGCCTTTCTGAACGCTGCAGAATTGCATTCAACTTAAAGAAAGATTTTAAAAAATAGTAAGCTCTCTAATTTTGTAACAATATTCTCACTACTACCAAACTATTTATTTCATTAACTTCCGTCTTTCCTGTTCTCTTTTGTGCTGTTGCAGAGAAACTTGGTCTTTGGCTGGCAATAGACACACGCACCAAATATTGACCCAAAGGGGCTTCTGCAAGGAGAAATATAGTTTGATGGTGACACATCAGAAGAGCATATCTTCAACAGCTTAATCGGACACCAACTCAGCAATTTTCACAATATAATTTTAAAATGGTTTTTACAAGCCACGAAGCTGCCAGTTTTCCCTGCCCAGGCTGAATTTTCCCTGGCCATGGCTCTTCCTCAGGGAACACTTCTCTTTCTTACAAACAAGTACCCTTGCTAGCTTTTGATCCTGCTGCCCAGTGGGCTGCTCTGCCAGGTTCTTGCTTCCAAATACTGCATTAAAGTAAGAGCTGCTGAAAAGCACAAAATCTATCATCTAGTGAACCATGATCTCACTGCCTATACCACCACCAATTAAATAAATAAAATGTACTCCTCACTGCACTGGGGAAGAGTATGACTGGGGTTTACAAAGTCATGAACACCATTGATAATGTGAATGTAGAACCTTTATTCACCAAACCCCCAACAGTAGAGTGAGAAGCACTCAGGCTAGCATGACATATGCAAATACTTTTTTACACAGCTGGACAATAAGTCCAAAACCAGATACTAAAAAGAGCATCCTTGACCCAACAGTTGTGGATGTTGAGGACATACAAAGGGAAGGGACTCCAGAAAGTGGCCAGGCTTACGTTCTCACTTCAAATAATAGCTTTTGTTGCCTCCACTGAAGCTGGGTACTGAGCTACATCAACCCCCAGGATACATGACCCAGCAGGCACTGAGGTTCTTACTGGACAGTTCAGTATCAAAGACAAATGGAGAGTCTGGAAGGAGACAGAAGAGAGAATTTCATCTGTCCAAGTAAAGCTGGGATAACAGCCTAAATACTCTAAGAATAGCTATTTCCCCTCCTTCGCAGCCCGCCTACAACTCAGTAATGAGAGAATTATTACAAACAACTTTGTTCCGACATAGTTTACTGAACAATTCTGCCATTCAACAATGCACGATGAGCCGAGGCAAGCACTCAAGGTTTGAGCTGTGACCCTGCCAGCTTCCCGCGCGTCACTTGTCACCGCACAGCGGGCAACTGCGATACTGCCCCTGGGCTCAGAGGTTATGAGCCCTGGTCCTCTTCACTCTCTGATGTAAATCAGAGAGAACCTCCACTGTAGACAATGGACTTAAGCTACCCTAAAGAGCGATGAGACTAGAATCAGGTCCTTGATGTTTATTTGTGAAAGTTGGTGGAAGTTAATCATGAACAGCTGTTGTTTCCCGGATAACCCCTGCTGAAGCTGGAGGTGATTTACTCCTTCCCATTAGGAGCATTTCTCTGATGCATTACTTACCATGACACATTCTGGCTATTAAGCTACAGTACACCTAGAAGACAGCATCTTAAGACTTACCTATCCATTTCTTAAGATCTACTTTTCCTAGTAAAAAATGTAATATCCTTTTCACTTTCCAGCATAAACTAAGCATTTTATCCAGAAAATGGCAAAAAACAGCTCATTGTTTTTCCAGCCAGCTCATCTGCAACAAGGACTGGTTTCAGCCAAAATTAAAGGTAAGAAGAAAAGGCCGCTTATCTTTAAACTGACTTTTCAAATTTGCTTCTAATCAGCTGGGAACTTTGTTTGTTGCCTTAAAAAAAAGAGCTAAGTTGAAAGGAGAATAAAAATGTATTTCAAGTTCTATTGCTTTTGTTCATTTTCATCAGACTCAAGTACTTAAACTCTCAAAAGAACATAAAATAGTGAAAACGGTATGCATGACAGATAAACAATGCACCCATGGCAATTATTTTATAATTAAGCCCTGATGGTGTAGTATTTAGAAAGAGTCAATCTATCATCAGAAATCCAACTCTATAAACACGGCGTCAGATTTGCAAGTGTCCAGGTTTTACTGTTAGTGAAGGAGAAATCAAATGAGAATAGGATGCAGAAATTTTATATTTCTGTACCTTGGACATTTCTCCTTGATGATAGCATATGCCCCAAGAGATCAGAGAAACAGATATGCAACTAGGAGAAAGACAACTGTACACAGGTGTTTGTTTCTTTGGTTTCAGTGTACAGCAGTGTTCTAAGACTACTTGCAAGCGTATCGCTTACTGCTTCCCACTGGACCAGTATTTGCATCCATATCATGCCATACTGCCTAGATAAGAAGTAAAACATAGGGTATGGTCTGTGCATCTCACAAGGAAATGAAAAGAATAACATGGTCATTTAACTCGACCCCGTTTCATGCAGCTGTAACCTCTCATTAAGCAGCAACCACAAACAGACTAGTTAAGTTTTGAATTGTCACTGTGTCCATGTTACTTGAGAGGCTGTATATTTGCTGACTGATCCCAGCCATCCTCACTGGTGATAAATAGAAAATTTTAACAAATGCAAGTCTAGCTCCCACTAAGGATGAGGCAAACACACCCATGCAAAGATCTAGAAGTTACCATCAGCTGTTGTTGAGAGGTAACTCAAAAACGGTGCCAAATAAAGTTCCAAACAAAATACACGATGGTGATAGCACAGGCTATATCGTCAAAGAAACTCTAGAGCTGGAGCTTTCAAATGGAGGAGTTTAAAGTACCCATTTTTGCATATTTTGTATATGTCTCTTAAAAAAGAAATCCATCCATGGGTAACTGTCTGGGATACTGACTTGATGTTCTTTTTACTTGTATTAGTGGAAAGTAAATTTAAATTGTATGAAGGAAGATGTGAATTTTAGACTCACCAGGTTCTCCACTCAGAGGCTATAAATAGTTTGATATACAAACGGGGAGCAAGTTAATTTTGCATCCTCCATATATTCATGAAATAATTGATACAATGATAACCTCAGCAAACTGACTTGGTTTTGAAGAGTTTAGTTATCATTTCAGTTACATGCACAGCCCATCTGGGTCCTCTATACAGGGCAAATTCCCTTATAATGCAAAAATACGGCTAAAATTATTTTCAATCCAATTCTAATTTGTCTTGCCACACAAAAATAGCATGCAGCACAATTAATATGCATAAAACATAAACCCATTAATGGACTGCATTTAGGTGAGCTAAAGGAAGTGAACCAAGATCATCTTAAATCTTCTTATGTGCTTTTTCCTGGTACCATGACAGCTAGGAATTAAACATGCAAAGAACTTTTATTGAACTGTCCAGATCCTGTTTATATTCAATCAAAGTAGCCCACTTTATCATACCGCTCTTGACATTGCTGCAAAATAGATAACAGCTAAATCAGAGATTGTCAAACTGAAGTAACTGTCAGGAATTAAATGGTATTGCTGAATAAAAGCCATAATTGAAATGCACAAAAAACTCTCTAAAACAATGTGGGAAACTTTAGATGACATTGCAGAGACATCAAAAGTCCCTGATACAGCACTAGAATTGAGCAGATTGTTTGGGCAAAATGTCATAATTTCAGCTTTCTTGTGCCTTATTACACACAGACATCATCTGGGACTCTGCAGAGTACTGAATTACTGTTTACAGCATTTTGACCTTGAACATCACAGTTGCATTAATATAGTCCATTCAGTGGAACAGACAGATAGTTATGAGGTCAGTGAAAATGTATAACAGATTTTTGTATTCAAAGAGGAAAAAAAAATTAGTGACTTGTATAGGTCTGAAAAGGAAGCATCTGTTCATAAAACACCTGGACTAACAAAGGGCAATCTTTTCTACATAACAGTTAAGATGCAATATATTATTGATCAAGCATTGTGAGAGGTTTAGCACCCTTTCAGAGCTCTCATGATACTCTAATTATGTGATGTAAATTAGAATCTCTAAAACCTGTAAGTTTCTTGAAGATGAAATTTAGTCACCCTCAAGCATGTCTTATTAACTAAGTGACAAAGAATTGTAAGCAGGAGTTTAAAATTCAGTATTCATTCAAAAGAAACCAATTTGAGAATTTCAAATACTCCACTAACAGCAAGAGACTAGCAGTATATAGCCTGATTATTTCACATCCTAAAGCTTTTTTCACCCCTGCATTTATAGTGACATCTGCAAGCGCTAATAGAGTTCTCTCTAGGATGGGGATCATTAAGTCAAAGTACTCAAGCACAATGGGCAATGAAAGATTGAATTTGTTCGTGCTCATAACAATTGACAATGATGCTAATATACATGAGTACTTCACTAAATTTGTGCAGCATATTCAACATCTGGAGACTCTTCCCTAGTTCTCTATGCAATCAGTATAAAACTTTAAATAAATTCTTAGTAACATACACATTTCAATACATATCTGTAACCTGCTTTTCATTAACTGGAATTGCCCATAAAGAACTTGGGGAATCAATGGGAGGAGAGAATACTGAGCATTTTTCTTACTGTGGGCAGTCAAAAACCCAGTACAGTGAAGTCTGCCTTTCCTCCAGGTGTGAAGTCTGCCTTTCCTCCTACAGATGATACCACCCACATGTCCATTTGAGACTTGATTCAGCACCGTTAACATCAGTGGGAGTTTTGCCACCGATTTCTAATGAGTTCAAGAGCTTACTCCTTGAAGTATTTTCATTAGGGAGGTGAGAACCAATGAGGAGAAAACCCCCTCACTCTTTTGGTGTTTAGTCATGCTCAAAAAAAAAAGGCATCACAGGATGTGAAGCAGAGAATAAGAGCGAGGGTTCATCTAGCACCCTAGGTCTGACAGCAGCCTGCAGCAGATGCTTGGGGAACCAGCTAGGTCCAGGGCACCATTACGTCTGTTCGCACTGCGAAACGGCATCCCGAATCAAGAGAATACATAGCAGGTTTGAGGTGCAGATTTCATTGTATGTTAATTCTATTAACAAAATACAAAATAACACAGCAGAAGGACTACCAAAAGTCTTCCTATTAAAACAGAGCTCTTCTATCCATCTTGAGATCCAAAAGACACAGACTGCTCAGTTTTCCTCCACCTTGAGGAAAATACGTCCTTGACTATAGATCCAAATACTATTATGAATGTCCCTCATACCCATTTGCCTTCAAAAGGCAAAACTAAAACCAAAACCAGATTGAACTGCAGGAATTGTCTGTCAAATTCTCTTTTGAGCTAGAGCCCATCATTCGTTTATATATCTGCACACATGGAACTGATAATTTCCTTGCACAATCACCTTATATTTATTTTAAAAAAGGAGCTTTTCCATGAATTTGCATCTTGAATCGATTACTGAGTGTGAATGTACATGCTCACTCATATGCACAGGAAATTTTGGGATATACAGTGTTATGCATAAAGCTGACTATAAAGAGGTGACGTTGTGGTTCTGCTTCTTTGCAACATCTATTTGTATTGCTTGCAGTAACCCATATGAGTATAATCCAAAATATGTACTGAAGAAAAGTGCTGACATACACCTCTCATAATAACTTTCTTTGTTTAAAATCTGAACATCATTTGCATTGATTTAAACGATTTTAAAAATATTTAATCAATGCAAATAACATAACACAGCTGTTTATGGGTTACCCTTGTATAAAGACACTCATGTTTTAGTTGCTTTTCAAATTACAGAATATAAAAGTAATTTTTTTTTTAATAAAGAGCTACTTTATCAGCCTTTCATACCATCTTACACAACTTGTCAGTAAGAAACAACTGCAGTAGAATTAGACACCTCAAAAGACATGGGACAGGGCATATGGCAACAGACTCTTGTGTCTGTTAAGAACAAATAAATTTATAACCTACTTCATCATGATTTTTCACAGGTTGTGAAATTACGCATTTCTTTTCAATCCAGCAAAAATTTGGACCATTTCTGCTCCATATATTCTTACCTTTAAAGATCAGCAGTTATTCTTTTCACAATGTGATGGATGTTGCACTGGATTATACAACCCAACCGCATCTGTTCTCTCGTTTTCTAGATATTACATTCATTGTATTTCACAGCATGAACTCACAATCAAGATCCTGAATATTGCTCCATGATAAATACCACAGATGAAGAAATGGTCCAGTGCCAATGTTATTTTCGTGGTGCTGGCACATCTCCTGAGCAATGCCTCTTACTGCTCATCACTGCACTTGGTAGTAAACACCATTTCAGTTTCAAAAAATTTTCAGGCACTACTGTAGCATTCAGTTGGAAAGTAATTTTTACAAGTATTTTAATATACTTCATGGGGTTTTTTCCTTCAGCAAGTTTTTCTACAAATCAGTAATAGGCTTTCCTTCCTTGAACATTTATAGAAGCAGAAGTTGATCCTGTCAATACTTACACCATTGAGCAAGTTTGGTTATGTTACTGCCCCAGTATATTCAGTAGGACTACACATATAGTGAAATGCTGGCAAGACTCGTAGCCTTGATATATCAGCTCAGCTCTTCACTGAAATACAGTCATCTCTGGGGTAAAGCATGATAAATATTCAACAGCACAGGGAAACACTACACTGTAGATTTAAGGCTCAATGTGGCAAATACTTACACGAGAGTATATTTTCTTCACACTGCTAAAGAAAAATACTTATATACATAAACGTATTCATAGGCACAAGATTGCAGAGTATGGGACCCACGAGAGGAAGGAGGATGGGGGAGGAGGAGAGCCTTTTCAATGCACCCCTGGGTCTTCAGCATGTATTGAATCTCTTGCCAAAACACAGAGAGGCCACGAGGTGATCAATGCAGCAACAGCTAGAACCAAAACTATTCAGGAATGCCCCGTACCAGGAATAGGGACGCCAGCCCAGAATTGCCAATGTCCGGCGAACCAGAGAATCTGACTGAGCACCCTTGATGGCAAACCAGGCTGTTGAAGCATCTGCACATGAAGATGGAAGATGACAGGCAGGAGTTAAAGCCCTTTTCTGACATACAGTTGCAGGATCTATCAGGACCACACACCCCTTTCAGTTTTACCACTCTCCCAAAAGCTGGTAAAATTTTCCAAATAATCCAAAGTGCCTGACATTCTTCAGAAAGCTCCACTCACACACATTTTCATAAATTAGATAATATTCTGTGTGTGTAATACCTAGTTTTTGGACATCTGACCAAGTGTATTTCCCATTTTTCCTTGGGAAACTGAAATTTCTTCTCTGATCCAGCTTCATTTCAGCACTATAAAAAGGAGCCAGTCAAAACACCTATCTGGCACAGCCTCCTGGAGAAACATTTCCCTGTTTCACTCTTCATAAAGGTCTGCAACAGAGAGATATCTGTAAGCCATCCTTTCTAAAACTGTATTTTCCATTTAATAGCTCATAAGGAACCAGAATGACAGGAAATGGGTTAATGGATTCCTTTTTTAATCACCTAGATTTAATTCAGCCTCTACAGTGCATAGAAATGGAAAATTTTTCATTCTTTCCTGTATGTGTATGTGCCTTATTGACATATAAGATAGTCTCTTCAATCTGGGGAAACTCACTGACATGAGAAGATAAATACATAATATTTGGTGACCATATATTAGATACTCATTGCAGTACTTGCACAGGCAGATATTCTGCAATGATAGGCTGAAGCCATTTGAACCAGAATGAAAAGGCTGCTTATGTTTTATACTTCTGAGTAGTGATGCCCTCTATCATTAACAAGTTTATCTAAAATCATAATGGCTCAGCTGCAACAGGTCTAATTTATTCTCTAGAGGGTTTTTTTGTTTGGTTGGTTGGGTTTTGTTTTTGTTTTTCTAATGTGGGAAGTTGTGGTTCTCATTTCTGTCTTGTTTGAGACAGGACTTTTTTCATAAAGGGACAATTATTTCACACAGTTGAAGCTTTAAAGAAAGTAGATGTCAATTCAAATTGTCTTTTCGTTCAGCCTGCACCAATTGAGGAACCATCATTTTTCTGCTGATGGAAGCCACTTGGCCCTCTGGCAAAGTAAGAATAAAAGACAGCTGATATTTCCAAGGCTGCAGGAAGGATTTAGGCAAAAAATTTCCATTTTACTCTTGATGTATCTGAAGCTACAGACATGTGAATAGGTAAAAACCTACAGCAAACTGCAGCATAGCATATGCTTAGCTATGAGCAGACCTTGTACTGAAACATGCCTGTTTGTAAGAACATAAGAATTTGTAAGATCAATCAAGCCCTGATTCATTCTGTTGTAAATACGTTGCTCTTAGCATGGGGTTAAATTATTTTGGGGTTATGTCACATACTTGGATATTGAGAAATGTAAGGCTACTACTAGGCAACATCATTTCTGTTCCTTGAAAAAGAATACTTGGATGCTTTCTATACTTCATATACAGTTATACTCAAACTATTATCATATTTTGGTTGGAATCCAAAAGGAAACAGTAAAAATCAAAATGACCAAAAGGCCAGTTCATGATTTTTATGTCACTTGTCCTCAATAATGACAATGAGACCTTGTGGTAACAATCTGACTGTTAAATGGTAAGATGGAGGACACAGTGGGGACAGGATACCTACCTCAGAGACAAATGACCCACTAGCTTGGGTATGCTTGTCACAACCCATAAAGGAGAATATGCATTCATTCTGTACAGCCACATTATACTTCTTCAAGGCTTTGCACAGTCCTCTTGCTTTAGTTAAATTCTTAACAAATTAAATTTCTCACTTTATATCTAAGAAATTTTTCTGCACTTGTCAAATCAACTTCAGTAGTGGTTGATAAACGACCCCGGAGATTTATTGGAGAAGCTTGAAACCATATTCATAGGAATGCCTCATTCCTTGCCCTTTGGTGTCTCTTTTCTGTTATTTTTTCCTCTAAAGTTTATGATCTTCTGCACCTATCCTCTCCTGTTGTAACTTTTTTTTTCATTTCTCATGTCTAAAATTCTTCTCCTGACCACCAACTCCTTAATAATTGCACTAAGCATTTATATTGCTAGAGAAGGTTTCTAATAGCTCCCACCCCCCGTCTTTTTGGTTGTATAAAGAAAATGAAACAATGAAATTGCAAAAGAGGCAAAACTTTGAAAAGGGCAAGTGAAGGGGGAGACCTCAAAAGATCATACAAACTTTCCATTCACAATCTAATATATCTGGACAAGTGCAAATTGAATAAAACCTCTGAACTTTTAGATGTCTATGCATTGAATGCATTGAATGTGTTCTTTCTATATTTCCAAGCACTTTGAAAAATATTAGCAACACTTACCATTTTAAAAATGAATATGCACTTCAGTTCGGTTGTTATAATACTAAGAAATTGGTTGATGAACATTTCCCCTGAAATTGTCTAATGCGTTTCTTCAGCCAACATTCTGCAGATATATTATAGTCACCTATCATTAGAGTGGCAGTACTTGCATTATGCAGTAAAATAATGGAGATATGGGAAAATCTAACTCCTGGAAATGTTTGAAACTGGTTCGATAGCTCTTAGATCTCTTGGGACTCAACTTACCTTTATTTTTGTGCGTAATTACCTAAGCCATTTGGGCCATTTATTTGGGACTTCCTTTTGAGAAGAATGAATACGAAAAACTAATTGTGCCTCCTTAGGATATAAATATTCACTTTTGGAAGTAAAACTATAAAAGGCAAACCCCAAATTGTTCAAGATATATGTCACGTAGTGCAACCCATTCAATAAAGGGAATATCATCTGCTTCTAACAGGTTTTGCTAAAGAAAAGACTTGGTTAGATAGTCACTTGTCAGCACATTTTCAAATGAACAGTACTGCAGACTTTTATTGTCCCTTTGGTTCCAATCGATACAATGGCTTCACGGGATTAAATTAAATGCAAATTCTCCAAAAATCACAAACTATTCGTCCAAGGTAACAAATTAATTGGTATATAAAGATCTCTCAGTACACTGAGAAAGACCTAATATTCCTGAGCTGTTAAATGTCAGGACAGCCTTGTGGGTGAGGGTGTAGCTAGTTGGGGTGCTTGAAACACTGGAGATGATACACATTTTCAGCCACCCACATGCCAAAGGAGTGAGAAAGCGATCTGGTGGCCTGTCACTCCCATCAAAGCCTTCAGCAGAGTCACAGTGCTGCTCCTCTGCGCCTTCTTTAGATTTTCTGCCAAGATTGGATGGTGAAGTGAAGTTTGGGGAGAGGTATTATGTACAGGTACCGAAACAGAGCAAGAAACACTTCTAGTAGCCATATACATCGAAGGATACAAGTCACTAAATGAATCGCTATGCTAAAACTTAAGGAAAAGAAGCTACAGATTATGTATATGCTTCCATCTCTAAGTGCAAATCCTAGACAATGTTCATCGGTGAGCAGTCATCCCATACGCGCCCCATGCTTTGCCCTGTACTCTCAAAAAGTTCACTGTAAGGTCATGTCCCTATTAAATGCTACTGGTAGCCTACACTGGCGAGGCAGTGTCATCCCTGCTGCTCATGTAGATACAAGGATAGTAGCAAAACTGCAATTAAACACGTGTGCCTTGTTTTTTTCAAAGTTTGAATGATATGTTATACCAGGGTATGTTGTATGTGTGCCAAGAGGACTTTGCTGGTTTGATACACTCATACACGTGTTTTTCTTGTAAAGTGCTCCTTGTTAGACCAGCTTTTATAAAAAGAATAATGGTGAACAATGAGGTGGATCTGAGGCAATTATAACTCTCAAGCTAATGATAGGTTTTATCTTTGTATTTTGTGGGTAAATCATTTTCTTCACACTAGGAAGGAGTGGTGCAATCTGCCAGGAACACACTTCTGTAGAACAGGGCTACACTTAGATATTTTTTTTGTAAATCCTTTATTTTTTAGGTATTGCATTTATATGTTCATGATTGCACCTGCAGGATGAATCTTTATGTGCTTCCAGCCCACTCCAGGAACCTTTACCTCCTTCTACTGTTCTACCTAAAAATTTAAATAACATCCACTGCATTCACCTAGTACGTTTTTGTTAGCTGAAGAAGCAGAAAACATTTGTAGCCAGTAAGTTCAACTTATGTAGGTTAAACTCCTACTCTTCAGATAAAGCCATGTAAAGGTTTGCCATACGGCATACACAGAAGGGTACCACAGCTTACCATTTCACACGATTGCACCCTTTCCTTTTCTTTTCTTTCTGGAAATTTTGTCCAAGTAACATTTCAGGACTACTTTCCATGCGTAGTTCATGTCTGCAAGCATGCTGAATCCTGCTCCTCTGTTCATGTGTGATACTTCTGTCCAGAAAAATCACAAACAAAAATCACAAACAAAAATCTTAATTACATCTCCAAGGGGCAAGTTGAGAAGATGTCACATAAAATCTCAGCATGAAAATTTAGCCTCTTACCTGAACTTAAATCAGTTTCCGCCTATGTTGCCTGGCACATGCAAAATGAAAAAGTTTATAATTGTACTGTAATTGTGTTTCTTAGGAGGGAGAGTTTGCATCTTAGCTATTCATTTCCAAGAATGAATCCAGAAAGATTTTTATCCAGGTATTGTTCAGGGACACAAGAGGGTAATATGAAGGAGGAGTGGAGGGAATTACTCTCTGCAAGTGCCTCCTTCCAAGGGAGGAGGGGTAGGCAAACTCGTCAATGGTAACTGCTTTTCAATGAAGGAGAATAATATTGGTAATCGATGGTGACAGAAACACAGTAATCCCATAACCGGCCGCTGCGGCAACTCTTGGCGTCGTGCGGTTGTGACCCAGCCCCTGGTACTGCGTTCCTTCTGGCTCATGATGGAATGAGGAGAAGCACCAAAGCCACGTATCTTACAGAAAATGTCCTCAAAAGTCATCAAACAGATAAGAAATTTAAAAAGCTACAAGTCCAAGTTTATCATTCTCTTACCCATCTCAAGTTCACTATTATGGTTTTCTATACAGCAGCCTAGACTTCCAGAATTAATTAACTATAAATCTCTATTCTGGAACTTGATATGGTAATTCACTCTTAGCTGGTTCTACAGAAAATCTATGGGATTGATGAGTATACTTGCACCATTTTTTCCCCCCATATTTATTCTCAAAAATTCATTTACACATTAAAAAGCCTCTTTCTTTGTGTCTTTGCCACTTCTGTGTCATGGTATAATAGCCTATTTCTTGTGCTACAATTGATTGCACTATATAGAGTAAGGAGAGAAAGTTGAAAGCCTCCGATAATGGGAATACTTGTCTAAAAACATGTTCATAGGAAGTCCATCATCTAAACACTAGATATTCTCATTTTCTAGCCAAAGCTGGATTCATCCTTATATTATAGCGAGAGGAAAAATATCATGTGAATGGGACCTGCAGTCTAATTAAATGAATATATTAAAAGTTTCTGGTTTTGACAGGTAAGAAGTAGCTGTCATTCTTTTCAGCACTTTGTGAATTAAGCTGCTGTCCTTCATTATCCCAAAGATTATTATTGCTCTGTTTCTCGTGAGTGCAGTGAGCTAGAACAGCAGAGATAATAGGTTATTATATGAAAATTTGGCTTTGACATTTATATGATAAATTTGAAGTCAATTAGAGGAAAAATACTCCATTAGATAAAGAGAGTGTACCAATTACCGCACTGAAGAGCTATTGCTAATAGTATAATTGAAATTTATAGAGTGGTGGTCCCAGCACTGTAGAATTACATTGTATACGTGATGGCAATAACAGGCATGTAAACATTTTAGTTCCTAACCATTTGCATGCGGAGGATGGAGGGATTTTTTTTATTAGGAATCTACTTCCATCCACTTCAGAATTACCAGGAAAGGGCTTATGTGAGACACTTACTTTTCTCCGTAAGTTCTAGCAAAAGAAAAGAAATAACCCTTTTTAGTAAAACATATGTACATTTTCATGGAAATGAAGTACATGTATAAGGAATGATTAAGAGAAAGTAAAAATAAAATTTTCCCCAGCAGGGGAAATTGTTAGTGTTGAGAGAATTAATCAAATGTAAAACTTAATATAAACACAGAGTAACAGGGGAAACTTTTAAAAATATTTTGGTCAAATTTAGGTAGGGAGATTGCAAAAAGGGAGGGATTTCTGTCTTG
Source organism: Theristicus caerulescens (assembly GCA_020745775.1). Lineage (NCBI taxonomy): Eukaryota > Metazoa > Chordata > Aves > Pelecaniformes > Threskiornithidae > Theristicus > Theristicus caerulescens. The sequence continues at coordinate 2,354,486 of CM036565.1, read as the reverse complement.
GATATCGGACTATGAAATAGCCTTGTGAAGGAACTGTGTAAAATTCAATTTACAGCAGCTCAAACTAGATGGAGACATATGCTGGCACGTAAATATTACAGAAAATGATGCTAGACTAGATCAAAAGGACAGGTTAGTAGGAATTTGATTAAAAACTTGCCATTCATGCTTTTAAAAATTCTGCATTTTCTGAAAGCTTTAAGACAAGCACAACAGTCAGGAAAACAGTATAAACAGGGAAGGTACTGCGATCACTATGTGTGATGTGCTATTTTTCTTTTTGTTTCCTTTTGCTTGTATCCGACTGTTCTCTCATCTTACCTCCTACCCTCCCTCGCTGCTGACGGAGGACCAAGCACACCGCGGTTGCGTTGCGGGGCGACAGCTCTTTCTGGATGCACATCAAAGAGAAATGAAAGAGGCAGGCGCTCGGCTGGGGAGGCGGAGGCGTACCGGACACTGCGTCTTGATGAAACAGAATTTCGTGCTTCTCCTACGACTTGCTGGGAACACAAAGGCAGGTCTGGGGTTTTGTGGCAGGACCTAGCAAATGCTACGGTGCAAAGGGCAAGAGGAGCTCCACGCTCGTCACCCCATATGTCTGCAGGTTCAGCCCTAACTCAGCTCCGGAGCAAAAGCTAAAATAGGAACCAGTGTACTTTTCAGTGCCGTGGCAGGACACAGCTATGGGAAATGAGAAATACCAGCACGAGGCCTGAAGGAAAGTGCACACAGCGCACATTTTAAACTCTGTTGCCATCAAGTTAGACTACCAAAGCCATCAAGTTAAGGCTACCAAAGCTGTGTTTTGATACAAATAGGACCCACATTTCAAATAAGCTGATCGCCTCCATTGACTTGGGTGGGATTTGGATGTTCACATCACCAAGAAGTCAGTTCACTATGTGCCAAAATAGGAGTTAAGGTTTAAATTGAGGCTAACTCAAGGCCCGTAACTTTGATCATTTTGCCTACGGAGTATTAACCTGAAAAAAATTGGTGCACATGCAGAGCTGGATCGGTAGCACCATGCTGGGCTCTGGTGAAATCCAAAGGAGTCCACTCTCTTTTCACCCACTCCATAGGAGAAACAAACAGCCAGAGGTTTACTCTGGGGTGTTATCCCACAAGTTGATGTTCCTCAAGCAGCAGAACCCATAAACCTGGTTCCCTACAGATTTGTGTCTTTTCTCCTCTGAGCCCCACACTCCCTGTTAGCAGCACGGCTGTTCCTCCCTCCCTCCCGCCTTCCCCTTCGCTCCTCCTCTGCCCCCAGGTGTGAACTCCGCAGGTAAGAAGCAGCCTCTCCTGAAACCAGTCTGGAGGCAAACACACTTCCCTGCAAACGGCTCCCAGCGTACGGTGCTGGCATTCAGCCTGCCTCTTCCTCGGGGACTGATCTGGGTCTCCTCAATCTGATGCCAATTTTTACAATTACCTTGTGGGAATATAATTTTCTTTCTATCTCTATTTCAAAAGTTGCCAGCTGATAATTGGAGAGGAAAAAGACCCAACAATCACATATGTATTGTTTCTTTCAGGAACTAGCTTAAAAATAAATTTGATGCTATTTTTCACTAATGTAGATAAAATAAAATAGCAGATATATATTATGGGAGCACAAATATGTGCTGAAGATACAGTTGCTTCATTGCTTCCATTATGAACTCCATTCTCTGAGCTGTCATCTCTTCTTCACTGAAATTTTGCTGCCTACTGAGATTTCTATGGTTGGAAATAAGGGAAGCAATACTCCCCGCACGATTTACTGCAGGGGAAGGGATGAGACAGCTGCCTAAATCATTTCCGGCTGGCCTGCTAATTCCTCCTTCACTTACCCCACTTATGGGACCCCATGTCACCCTTGCAGCTATTGCAGCCAGAATAGTAGCTTTGACTTCACTGACATTTCTTCTCCGTTTTCCAAAGCTGACTGTACACACTTTCAGATAAAAAATATTACCAGTTATTTAGCTCTACACACAAACCCCATTACTTCCAAAATGCTCTCTCACAAATCCAGCTGTTATTCCTCCTCAACCAAGTTTCTACTCAATTCAGCCTATCAAAAGAAATTTTCCAATTTCTCTTCTGTTCACTTCTTCGCTTCCCTACTCCCATTCCACCAAGCGCAATCAGACGTTCGTGGCGCTCCTCTCCACACCCTGCCAGTCTTAACTAGCGATTCACACATCCCTGAGAAAAAGTCATCCCTTCCCACTAACAATCCTTACCTCTTCACTCTCTGTCAGGGACACAACTGTTAGAGAAAAAAATCACTAACATCACCTTGGTGATCTGGAGTTTCCTTAGGTATCACCGATGGCTACGTCTATGTGATGGAAACTTCCAGGCAACTGCTTTGAAATGATTGTGCCATGGTACCTGATATGTCAGCTGGAATGTTATTGCGAGGCATTTTTTTGCCTGCTTCTTTCAATAGTGCTCTGCAGTCATTAACGCATCAGTCGAAAGCATGCACGTATGCACACGGAGCTATAGTTGTATTTCTGGTTTATGTTTAATGAATGAAGCACACTGAAGTGGCACTGGGATTCAACTGATCCAAATAGCTTGTTCTAAGGATGCTGGTCTGAGCTTCAGCCTCTTATGCTTAATGTTATACAAGGGACTACTTGTAGAAATACAGCGAAGATTGCCTCTTAATTGTGACTTATTTTCCTTTCATGTACAACGTTGCCATTCGAGAATGCTAGTGTGGTCCTTCCTTCATTTCCCTCCACTTAACCCATAATACGTAACTAAAATTTCACCAGGTTAAAAGGCTTTTATGCAGTTTTTTATGTGCCTTTCTGTTCTTTGTTTCAAAAGCTTAGTGTTTCTCAACGAAATTCATCCTGTGAGCAGGAAGATGCTTAAAGGACAGGCAGAGTTTTAAAAGCTCCAAGGCTGCAACTGGAACTACAGCGGGGAGTTTTATTTATGCTAAATATTGCTGACTCCAGTTGGTCTTTTAGCCAAGGCTGATCTAGCTCAGTTCACTACTTCTAGGACTCCTGCCAAAGCAGAGCTTGCTTTTGTTTAACATGCTTAGTGTATTTTTATTATCACATTGGTACTGTATCCTTCACCCTACTGGGGAGCTTTATTTCAGTACCAGCTTGTTATTTCCTATGATGTGCTGAAGGTGGAAACCAGTTATTTTTTTTGCTTAATAATGGGATAGGAAAATGAAAGGACAACTTGCTCTTTCCTTACTCCATAGCTCTTGCTACAGTAGTTGAATAACTAGTTTCAGGGTCAAAAGAACTGGGCATTTGATAATTTATTGGCAAATGCTTTGGTTGACCAACAAAATGATTTTTGACTACAAGCCTGTGTTACCAGCTGACACAAACACTATAGCCCCAATTCTCTTTGCTGTAAACCAAGAACAACAAAAGTAAAGACAGCAGATTAGCACAGAAAGTGACACTTTCAATCAATCAAGGTCTATTTTCATCACAGTAAAATGAGGATAAACCTATCTGTATCATTTTATCTCGGTCCAAATTAAGCAAGTTAAAATTTAACCAGTTCTTTAAAATCTCCTAAATCTTCCAGGCAGCATCCTCTCCATTTCACCTTTCCTTCCCCAAATATCAATTCTAAACAGCATATGCCAGATAGGTACATTGAATAAGATACACAATTACCTTCTATTCAGAGTTACTCCCTGTATGCAAGCACCCTAGACATCTTTGGACTAAAATTATAAAGTAGTATTGATGAAACAATTTACTTTAGCTTTTATATTCACACTGAGGGATGGATCAAAATAATCTCTAATGGTCAGATTTCAAAAGAAGGTGTGAGAGCTCCCGCTGGGAATAATGACAGCAGCTAAACATGCAGCTCTTTCAGAAATGCAGACTGATGATATCCAGCATTGTGTGTCATTCAGAACAGTATATTTTCTTCTTTTTGCCTCCTTTAAAACTACATAAGCCTGTGTTTACTAGCCTCTTTACAGCTTCCTCTACAATCTACTGTGTTGTCTTCCAGCCAACATCCATGTAATCGTTAGATGAATTACCCAAGCATAGAAATGACTATAGAACAGATGCTCCTTCTTAAAAAGACAAAAAAAAGAAAAAAGAAAAAAAACCACATTCCTACAATAATGTAATACACTTTCTTTGTATATCTGTTATTGCTGTAAACACTACTGGAACAATAATCTTGCATTTGCAGTGTGCCTTTTTTCTTCAAAAGAAGCAAAAGAAGCTTTTTTAAAAGGTATTCAGATTATTTCTCTCATGGCTAAAATGCTGTTAATACTTAGTACAGAAGAGATCAAAATAATGTGGAACATTCAGATTGTAAATAAAGAAAATATGAAGAGTAAATTTTTTAAAAGTGCTTGAGGGACTTAGGAGTTTGTGGCCCCATTTTCAAAGCACCTTCAGCTGGATGATTCCAAAGGGACTGATGAGCAATAGGAACCTACATTCTCCTGGTCCTCCAGGAGAACTGGACCTTTACAGTTATTATTTTTTTATGATTTAAATTTTCATGCCAAGTCCAGTTTGCAATAATCATTGCTGATGAAAAAGCTGTATTTAATTTGCTTTGAAGATGGCAATGACGTGAGTACAGGGATCTATAAAAGGGTTATTGTGGAACACTTACTTACCAACAAAAACAAGCACCTCCCCGGTCATTTCCATTCCCTGCACCTCCTTTTGCTCGTCTTTGGGAAACCTCCCTGCTTGCTGTTTCTGAAATGTTTTCTTCAAAACATGTAGTGTTTAACATCTGGGGAGCTCGTGTTTCTCCCTGTTCTACGTGATCCATGTAAAGCAGCAATCACCCAAAGCAAAGCAACCCTCGCTCTCTTTTTATTTCTTTTTCCGTCTGTTCTTGATGGCTACACTATTATAGACAATAAATGGTGATATTAGCTGTTAAATCTTGCTGAAATGATTTCAATGACACGTAATTCAAAGTTGATGTTTTTAGAGGTTATGTCCTTGCTCAAGCAAAGTACTCACTGAAGCTGGTTAGTTTTTACCCTGAAAGATTACTAGGATCTGGCTGCAAGTGGCTTCCAACAATATTGTGTAATTTTGTTTCATTTTGACTTTTTGCAAAGTGCTTTTAAAAAGTCAGTTTAACAAGAAATTTCATTGTCTAATGGGCCATGACTGTTCATGATAGGATTTCATTTTAAATTCAGTTCATTATGCTGTCATTAGGGAAGATATGACTTGTCTTATTGCATCTTATCATTTACCACGATTTTTATGTCCATTATTAGTTTGGATTTTCAAAGTGAGATATTCACTCAGCACCTGATTAAATGCACAGCATAAGTCAAAGAGGAAGATGGATTACCTTATGGCAACAAAGCAATGAACTGAATCTCAACAAATCTGGTCATTTTCCAACTCTGCCCCATTCTTCCTCTGGACACGTTGTTTTACCCTTCGTGGTAAAGTTCCTTGTCAAATGGAAAGACAAACACTGCATCAGCCCCACCTTTTAGCCAATGATTTGAGATTGTAAATTCTTCAGGGTGAAGCCTCTCATCCTGCATCAGGTGCAACACGGAGTGTGGTAGAAACTCAGCCTCGTTGAGCCTCTTGATGCTGTTCTAGCTCAGAAAGGTCAGCAGCAACGACCAGTTTTGTATTCCTCTACAACATGCTTACTCTTTACCTGCTCTTCGCAGATCATTCACTTCAATTTTGCTTCCTTACTTCTATCAGAATGCTAGGAAATATGAAATTTGAGCTTTACGGACTGCCTTGGCTTCCTAGGTCAGCTATGACTTTAGCCTCTGACCATCCTTTCCTACCGAAACCACTGAGGTATCAAGGTCAACTGCATTTCTTCTAAGCAAGCAAATGCCTCTTTAAAAAAAATGGTTACTGTCAGAGTTTCAAGGCAACCAATGGTGTTTCAAAACTACAAAGTCTCAAGAGATCTTAAGGAGAACGTAAACTTCTCTTCCTGTTGCACTATATTTAGAACAGAGAGACAGCTAGATGCTGCTTAGATTTATAGCTGTGCTCAAACCACAAGGAAGAAATAACATGAATAGACAATTTAGGAAAGATGTTTCACAGCTCTTTAAGTCTCATTTTCTCAGCAATGTCCTCTTAAAGCTGACCAATGTATATTTTGTTGTAGCTGGAAATGCAGCTCATTCACTCATCTTTTGGATAAGATTTTAAAAGCAACGAAACATTAAAAGGCTCTGTGATCCCTCTCTTAAGAGGACAGTAACAGCAACATTTACCCAGCTCCCACCGGCTCTGCCAGCAATCTTCAAGGCGAAGGTGGGAAGACAATGTCTTGACAAAAAGTGAATTCATCCCCAAATGGTAATTCAATACTGTTAGCTAAAACTACTTGTGAAATCTTGTCAAAATGAAAAATAATTTCAATCAGAAAAAAGTGAATTTAAAAAAAAATTTGAAACTTAGATTTTTCAGCTCTTCATTTTTAAGTGGCATTTTTCAGTTTAAAATAGCTTTTTTAATATTTATACAAAACTAAACCAACCCCCCATGCAAGTCAACTATTTTAATTTGCATTAAACAATTCAAACACAAAGGATACGGCTGAGTGCCCCGGAAACCTCTCTAGGACTCTGGAAGATGAGAAGTGCTCCAGTACATTTGTTTGTCCATGCTGTAATAGCGTTTGTGGACACCACATTTCAGTACCACGGATGTTTGGGATACTCAAGGGTGTTCTCCAGGCAGTTGCTTAAGATTGTTGCAGCTTTTAAAGTATGGGAGGCTTTTTTTAATCAGGTTTTCATGTATTAGGATTGAAGTATCAGAGCTAGACAAGATGGAGATTTGTTCAATGCTGAACTCTTTCAAAAAATATGATCCACATTTCTTAGATGATAAGCTGATGCAGCGGAAATATTCAGCGTGCTAGCAGCTTCAAATGCCATCTCGCATGAAACGGCAGATCACATCAGTATGCACTTTTAGATCTATTGCAGCAATATCAGCAGTCCTTGATTTCTCAGAATGGTGTTATTTGTGCAGGTAGAGCAAGCTGTCACAATTTGACAGGTTTAGATTATTTCACGGGGGACATCCCACCGCAAGGTGCAGACAGTAATTGATTCATTTCTCCCCACACGTGAGGCTCACCAAACTGCCATGCACAAGCTCAGCTCCTCGCTTACTGCAGAACCAAGCTGGGTTAATGCAAAATTAAAAGTTACCGTCTTTGTTCAATCTTTATTCACAAGCCGTAAATATAGAGCAAAGCCCTGTTTATTGTTATAGTTTGCATTTTAAGTGCCTTACTGTTTTACTGCCAATTAAAAAAAAATTTTGGAGAGCTTTAAAATCTAAAAAAACCCATGCTCCTTTATTCCAAAACAATCCTACATATTGTAATCATGCCACATACTGAGCTGATTCTTCACTTGGAGAATCAGTGGGTCAAGGCCAAGCACAAGCAAGTACTCGACACAGTTTTGGCCCTCAATGATTAATTCCCACTTGTGCCTCTCTGCTCCCATCTGGGAGAACGATGCTCCAGGATTTTGTCTGCTAACAAAGATTTAAAAATTTCAGCACAACTTAACTCTTGTAATAGTGATTTTAATCCGCATTTTTGCTGCATTTAGATATTGCTAAATCATCAGAGAAAGAAAAAAAATCAATAACAGCAAATATATGTGCATACTCGTGCACTCGTACTCCCCTCAATGTGTGTGCACAGGCCAGTGCATATCTGATTTACTAGATTTGCCCAGAACATTATAATTTAAATTACAATACATGGGTAAGTAATGTTCAGAGACCCTGCCAGCCCTACTCCCAATAACTTCACCTTTTGAGGGAAAAGGTTTTATGCAGGATCCTGATCTTCAACTAAACCCTCAAACGAGTTTTGATGATCACATTCAAAAGTAATGGGTCACAGCCTTTTAAAATAACCTTTGAGAAATACAACCTAAAGGTTTGCCTTAAGTGATTTTTCTGGTGCGTAGAAAGTGTTTTTGTCCTTCATCATCTGCAATGAGCCTGGTTTTAATTGTTGCTGTACCTCTGTGACTGCGGCTTCCCTATTGCTTTGGGGTCTGGTTTTGATTTTTAGTGTGACTTGTGTCAGACAGCATGGAGGAAAGAACAGAAAAGCTCCTGGGAAACTGAAAGAAATAGGCCTATCTGGAACAATTTCTATTGATGAATTTTATGAAGAAAATGAATAGACTGGTAGTGCCAAAGGTGCTTTTACTCCAGCATATAATACAGTAAGCAAATGTCATTTCATTTGTCTGGCATGGAGAGAGAGAATCAGAAATGTTTTGCACCTTCATTTACAAATCCTTTACATTTAAAAAAATTCAATTCAAAATTGATTTGAAGATCAATAAAGAAAAACCCCATACTTCTTTAAAAACAAAACCCCAAATTAATAGTTCCCAAATGCAAATAAACGTGACAAAACCTTTCGCCCACACGGAAAACCTGCATTGTGCCTAACCGCAGGACATACCGAATGAGGAGGACAACAGAAGGAAAAATTATTATCTCAGAGCTCAGCCCTGAAACACCACCCCGAGAATGGAAATCTGCTTGTCGTCTGACCCAGAACTCCTCCGCAATATTTGGCAAGCACTCATCTCACATGGGAGCACTCCTGCCTTCCAGCTGCCTGGGCCTGGGCACTTGCAGTCAGATTGACAGGACTTGCTGAGTGCCATCAGCTGCAGCTGAGATCAATTATAGCTGTGTTTTAAATGCTGAGATGTCTTTAAAAAAAAAAACGAAGGAAAAACAAAAAAGATCTCTACATTTCAGTCTAGAAACCCCAGACTAGGTGACATTTCCTACAATTTTAGAACTTTAGACTTGACCTTTCTGGGCTTCTGTTCCCCCCAACGTAAAACAGCAACATCACCTGCTACTCTGAAAAGCGTTACGTGTTCATTTATATCCATAAAAGCTTTAGAAATAATATTCAAAGCACTAGAGAAATACAATGAGTAAGTGACATTTTATTCAACGCAGCATTTGGATAGTTAGTAAAAAGTCAGTTTTCAAGGCTGCACACTGAATGTGGGGAGTGGCAAGAAATACTGTGTAAATCCCCGTAGAACGACATGCGAGCAAGTGGAGAAGGCAATAAGTGAAAATTTATCAAAGACCAGAGACAGTGCAAGCAAGGAGTTGACCTGAACGTTCATATGCATCCTTAATTCTGAGCTTTCTTTTCTGAATGTTTGAATTTCATAAAACGTTCTTAAAAATGCTGTTTTGCTTTTAGTACTAAAAAAGCTATTTCAGTCGTGTTGACTGAAACAAAACAACTTGAGAGTGAAAATACGACATTTTGCATGTCAGGGAAATCCAGCTACCGTGGAGGTGATTTATCACCAATTACTATGGAGATGAGTTGCCTGAAATTGAGGTCTCTTTATCAGGGAAAAAATGCTTGTGTCATTAGCAACAATAAACAGAGGACCGAATCCATCAGTGGCCACTTGGCGGCATTTCCAACACTGCACAGGAGTTTAAAGCTTTAATGCCAACAGTTCAAACTATGATGTTTCCTCAGAAAAAGCGCTTAGGCCATGGTCAATAATTCTGGAACCGAGCATAAAAGAAATTCTGCAGCTGATTTTTGGTTACATTAGCAGGGCAGGAAGATGATGTGACAGTGAAATACTGGATGTGCCCCGCTCCTTCCTGCCTCTCACCCAAGGGAACGCTCGGCACGCCATGAGATATGGTTTCCTCTACAGGTCAGACTACTCGCAGTCCAAGTACATTTCCAGTTTCTGTGCTGAATAACAATTACAACAGCGACTCTCACCCAGGCTTATGGCAAGCACATACACTAAAACAGTCACACAATAGTACCAGGTGCCCTTCCTTCTTGCATGCTTTTAACATTTGATTTCTCCCAGCAAAAGTTTACTGAAGATATGCTCCAGCATGTTTGTATCCCCAAACTCTTTATAAAGATCTTGATCTCTCTCCTGATCTCCTACCTAATGTTACTGACTATGCATCAGCTACAGCCTTTTCCTTTAGAGGGACCAGCCAGAAAAGAATGACAAGTCCCATCACATATCTGACATTTAATCAAACATAAAAGAGAGCAGGAATACTGCTGCATTTCTACTGTTGCAGGGGGATGTTGCCCTGTCCCTGCACCACCAAAGCTCTGCACAGCTTCACTCTTTCACTTCATATCTGTGCCACTCTGAAACCAACGGAGCCCAATCTGAACATGACTATGTCATTGCATGCTGGGCCAGCATAGCACTGTGGGGGGGAAAAAGGTAAATTCCCTTACCATGTCCCAGCAGATCTAAGCCTTCTACCTATTCTTGGGAAACAGAGTTGGAGTTGCAGGTGGGCAACAATGATAAAAAAACTTAAGACACTGGAAAGACAAAAGCGGGTCTGAAGAAAGCAAAAACCACAGATGAAGTATACAGATAAAAACTAAAGATCAGTTGCTTTGCAGCCTAGATATATTTAATCTGCCTATCATGAGATACAATAAATGCAGAATTTCACTGTGCCTCATTTGCAGACCCACTCTTCCTAAAGCAAAAGCACTTCAAAAGCAACTTATACATTGTGAAAGCCTGAAGCCTTGATGGCTTCTTGCCAAGATAAAGGCAGCTAAATGTCATATGATTTATTACTTTGAAAGAGTGGCTTTTGCCTACCACGCTCATCACATGAAATAATGTTTAGCATTGTTGATTCCGGTGAGTGTTTTCACAGTGCGTGGGACCATTACACAATATCTGACTAAGGATGACTGCAACTGGGACTTAATTATTTCAGGAGATACACCGACTGAACATCACTGTCTCGTTTTCAAACCAGAGACTTGACTAAAGCTCCTCCTGACTAACATGCACACAGGAGATTTCCTTCCCATCAGTCTGCCTGGCAAATGTAAACAGGCAGGAATCAGTGGGCAGAGCTGAAGGTTAAGGTGTCTGGTTTTGTCTTCTGGATCTGCACTGACTTCTTGCTCTAGCGTAGCACAGATTCTGCTGGGTTTTTCCAACTACGCTTCTGCTGAGAAGTCAAGCTGCCTAACCACAAACTGCAGAAAGTTTTAGCTATAACCCATCACTCTGTTGAGCAAATCTCTTTGGAAAAGACAACACAGTGGGTCTATGTGTGTTTGTGTGTTGTGCTTTTTTCTAAATCAATTTGTGTCCCTATCCTGGGGTCCAAAAATCCATTTGCTACCATTATTGCAGCAGGGCAACAGATGCTTCCAGACACCTCCCATCCAATAGACCTTACAATATCATCCATTCCATCCATTCATTCTTCCAATGATCTAGGATGCCTAACATCCAAATCACAAGACGCTACTTCTCCCCTCTGACCCAGTTACATTCTGGCTTAAAACTCTGTGCTATTCTTAAATTATCAATTCTATCATTTAGCTATTTTCTAGTGAAGTGACTGTTTTCTTCTTTTCTGTTATTTTTTAATTCTAAACACTGTTGGTTGGACTACTTACCAAAGCTACATGGTCTCCATGGTCACTGTTTTGTTCCAGCCAACTGGCCCCAGAGCAAATTACCAGAATTGGTGCCATATGGGCCATATAGTATGTGGGCCATAAAGTAGTCTTTGCTTCCTCTAACATTTTATCACTCTAAAATTTGTGTCGAGCTTTGGCCAAAGTTCCCGAGTGCTGGAATTTTATTTTTTTCTGAAAGAAAAGTAAACCATTTTTGAGGATTATTTTCTTTACGGCATGGCATAATTTGTACCAAGAATTTGAAGAAATGCAAGAATGGCAATTGACCAAAGGATATGAAAACTGGTCAAGGTAGCAGGGATTTCATTCTAAAATATGCTGGCCTGTAATAGCAAGTCCTATTTCTAGTTCTTCAGAAAGCACACAAATTGATCTGTAACATTTTACTTCAGCTGAATGTCCCTTCCATCCCCTGCTCTGATAGCTATTTTAAGAGCAGCCTTGCTGTGATAGTGTCAGATTTTTCTGTACCACGCCTACTATACCTGTATTGCAATTATCATGTTCCACAGGACATCAGCAGCGAACAAGTTTAAGCAGCTTTTTCCAGCACAGTTCTGTGGGCGCACACAGGCACAAACAGTGATGACATCTAATTCACTCACACTGTTGTTGTTTGCAATGAGAAACAAAACTCAAGGGGGCTCAACATGGGAAGCAAATGCTTTGATTGTAATCTGTACCCCTCCAAAGAACTGAACGTTCTTGATATAAAAACAGCTCTGACAGAGAAGAGCCATATTGCTATTATATTCAGCGTTAAAAATCTGACTGCTACTGGCGCATTATGGTTTACTATTTAAATCCACTATGCTCAGAAACCTCTTCCTTTCTCATTTGTCTCACTTTATCACTGAATTGCTCTCCCTTCCATTGCTGAAATGCTTTTTGGAGACGTTCTTCTAAACAACAGGAGGGAGGGACATCCAAACAGTAAGTGTCTGATAACAAGTTCCTTCCTGCATTAGTTGTACTCATATTAACTCGTTCTTATTTGCAAAGTATATCATATGCTCAATTTCTGATCCAGCATTATGTCCTCGTAATAAATGAAGTCTGACTTTTTAAATGGCATCTTTTATTACAAAACACTTTGTACATGGTACACATAGTGTTCCCTTTGCAATAAAAAGAAACATGGTTAAAAAGCTGACAGTTTTCCATTGCAGCACTTTTTGGTCACAGCCAAAAAGTTCGCATTCAGAAATAAGCCTCCAGTGCCCACCTCCCCTCCTCCGGACTAGCTTTCATTTTCCTTCTTGCACCATGATCACAGACTCTCAGGATGCAAACTCACATGGATGCTCAGTAGGAAAAGACAGCGATGTGTCTTGGGGCACAAGGACTCAGGCTGAAATCCCAAAGCACCAGCAGAGCCCTTGCAAGTAGCTCTTCTCAGATCCAGACCAGGAGCTTTGGCTGCACTATTCAGTCCCAAATTTTCATTCTCAGTTACTATTTTTTTGACAAAAAAAGCAGGTAATTATGTAGTCCCAAGCAACATTAGCCCTATAAAGAATATGAAGTCATTTTGCATTAAAGTTGCTGGGAAGATAAAAGATGAACACTAACTCACAGCCTAAATAAGCACTGCCTATGCTGCCTAGGCTCTGGTTACCTGCTGCACTTCCCCATGTTATGGTATCACCCTAATGATGATAAAATGTATACAAGAGCATAACATTGAAATTCAGTCTCTATTTTCTGGGCAAAGGCACAGTACTGGGGAGGGGAAAAAAATTGAGCTAAGGAGCCCAAAATGCAAATCTTAATTTCTAAAGACTTATTTGAAATACGTTATGACAAAAAGCCTCCCATCTGATCTGCCATCCAGGTTCTCCATACTGCAAACGACGATACCGTTGAATAAACCAAGCCAATACTAAGCACACTGCTAATCCACTTAGTGCTATGGCCCTGCAGTACCACTAGCCAGTTCAGTGCTTTTAGTAACACAAATCAGAGGGATGTGGTATAGAACCTGGTCCACCTATTGCACAGGCGGTGGAGGACTGGCTCCAGCCTGCACACCAGCTCACTCCCTACCAAGTCCTTGTTCACAAACGCTCTTTTGCGCTGTCCCAGGTGCTGAAAGAGCTCTGTTTTCTTCTCTCTCAGAAAGCACATTTTTTTTTCCTTCTGCTTCTGGCAACATTATCACAAGGTTACCCTTTCTCCTGGTTTCAGCCTTGTGTTTCCGCTTCCCTCCCACTCGTGGCATTGCTGGCTCAAATGTTGTCCTCTTGCATTTCCCCAAGAGTCTAGCATTTGTGGAGATATATACATCAAGCCTCTTCTATGAATTTTCACCCAGTAAAAGTCAAGAGAGCCCTGGCTCCTTCTGTGCTGCACCTCCTATATGTATTTGCCAAACTGTGTCATGTGCCCTCCTTCAAATTCTTCCTGAAATTCCCCTGTCCTACAAAAGATCCCCTGCACCTCCAACTGACCAGGAAAGCACCCTGGCTGGGCAGCAGCCCGTCCTGCCAGCAGCAACGCTCCTGCTTCCCCTTATATCCTCATTTCTCTTAGACCATAGGATCTTCAGGCACAGGGATGTTTTCTGTTATGTATTTATAGCATGTCCAACATAATGACTGCAGTTCCTCTGCGAAACCAGGGGCAATCTATGGGAGCATTTTTATTTTCTTTTCCCTTTCATTTTCAGTTTGTTGCTTGATAGATCTATTATATAAAATGCTTCAAATACCCCCCGAAGAATACTCCCTTCCATGCACGACTTTCTATTTCCCTATTTAAATCACTCAGTGCTGATCTCCACAGGAATAGCATTTTTTCTAAGAGAAAGGAGGAAGGTGGAATCCACCTTTACAGCTCCATCCCAGAAGGATCCCGTGCTCCTTTACCAAGCTTTTGCTAATGTCCTCATTGCAGTCTCTGCCAGACATATTATTTGGCCTAAGGAGACAATGAAGTAGTACATGACCACTCTGGTCATCACCGTGTGTGACCAATTCTTAACGCTTGCAGATTGCTTACTGTCCTCTCGCCCCCCAGCTCCTTCCCAGGAGCAGAGCCCCTGCAGGCAGTTAAGACCACAGATGGGCAGCAGTGATCGGGAAGAAATCCTTCTTTCCAGCAATCACTCCCCTGAGCAGAGACCTGTGGTTTTACTGCTCTGGCTGGCACTCTGGAGGTACTGGATTGACCAGTAAGAACTGTATTAACAATGCCTTGAGGAACACAGCCCATGTCCAAATCTGTTTATGATTTACCAAGTCATTGAAAGAATCATCTACCCTTTTCCACATGCTGCATCCCCATGCATGCTGTCCCGTCAACAGCAAGAGGTGAGTCACCAGTGACCCTCCCGTTGTCCTCCCAGCCACAGGGATTACCTGCCCCACTGCATATTGACAGGAATCATAGTTTTCTAGATTCGGATATTGATGAACTCATTACCACGCTGTCCACTATATTCCTAGTACTGCAGATTTGGACCAGTCTTTGTCCATACTTGCGCAATTTGTCTAAGTTCTTTGGCCAAGAACTAAGCTAAGAAAGATACGCTCAATGGAAAGTCTTCCCATAAAAGAGAGAGATGGAAAAAAATATGAGCAAGTCCGCAGGAAATCAAACAGGCGAGCGGAATAACACTGAAATCATCATCTCTGAGGCTAGCAACCTCTCTCCAATAAGCAAAGCAAAGCATCCATGGTGTTTGATTGCATTAACAAAAACAATAGAATTTAAAGCCACAGGTAACTGGATTAAAAAAATAAATTGTATCAATTTCTAAGAAACTGTGTCTATCATTTCAATTATGTTCTCGTGACTAATAAAAGTAATACAAAAAGGAACAAGATGTAGAGCACTCTATCATAATCCCATGGAGGTAAGAGAAAGGAAGTACTAAGCTAATTTAATAATGCAGTTGTAAAATATCTGTGTCTGGGTCTGCAAAGGGATTACCAGACTCATAGTGATGGGAAAGCAAGAAGGCAGCAGGACATTTGAAAGAGGGGAGGGAGCGGCATCTTCCTTCCACAGCAGCGCTTTTTGGTTCAATGGGGTGCCACATTCCAAGCTAAATTATTATTTGTGACACTCAGTAGGAAGCATTTCACATATAAACAATTTTGCTGAGATAAATCTGCCAAAATGTGGTGCACTGATTTGTATTTTTAGCTATGGATAAAATGATGCCCTGGAAACTCAATACAAATTTAATATGTTTATATAAAGAAAAAAAGTGCAGTTATTTTGAGGCTGTTGAACTATGTTATTTTTATGTGACGCACATGTTTAAGCCCATGTTTCACACTCGGCCTACTTGCTTGTCAGAGGAGGCCAACAGCAGCAAACTCAGTTACAAGAAACTATGAACTGCAGGTAACTGGTGATGTGGGTTTTAATAAGTTACACCAAACGAGATGCTCTCACTTGGGACTAAAGTAGCAATGTGAGCACAAAACAGAGCAATTCCATTTCCACTCTGCCAAGTGTCATCACACCTGCAACTCAGTGGGATGAAAAACATTTGGTCAGGGGCTTGATTGCCAAGCCAAGCCAAGCCAAGCCAAGCCTAGCATCCTTTTCCTTCTTTTAAATTTGTGGAGCTTGTGGTCAATTATTGGAAAGCAAAACATGAAAGGTAGGAGGCAGGTGCATGCTAGTGTTAAAAAGAAGGTCATTTGGGGACTAAAATTTCTGAGACATCCAGGGCAGATGCCTTTAGTTTATGTAAGTAAAGACATCACTTAGAATGACAAGCAGACACAGCAAAGATTTAACTCTCCACAGTGATGCAGACTTTTTCCTTCCTTCCATTTTGCTGTTCATAAGGATCATTTTATATTGCTTACTCAGAAAACAGTTGAGAAATTATGTGTAATAAATATTTCCTTAAATTGAGCTGGCAGTATCTATTTCTTCTTTTAAAATATATTGTTCCCAGTTTACTTATTACTCTGTGCTGGAACTTGCCTTTTAACGAGAAATATTGCTTGAGGGTCCACTCCTCATTTAAACAAATGCTATTAAGCCAGAGTGTGAAGATAGTACAGAAACTACCGAAAGGCTTCCCTGGCTGCACTAAATCAAAGCTAATGGCTTGAGATAAAGTAAGTGGAGTTGTTCTTCTGTTCTTTGTCAGTATTAATATTTTAAGTTACAGCTTCTCACTAGACTCTCTCTGCTTCTATCCCCCTTCTTTCAGGCCAGAAATTCCAGAAGGCTTCTCTTATGCACACTTTTATTCCTTGCATTTGGCCATTGCTTCCAAACAATCTCGACTGCCTGACATTTACTGAGCTTGGAGTAGTGCTCACACGACATTCAGTTTTTCATCTGAATGCCATGCTAATCACAAGCAAGCACCAGGCCAATTGCAAGCACAATTTATCTGGAATATGTGGTCTGGTAAACTAATTAGGGCAACATGGAGTGCTAATGCCCTGCTTCACAGAGGGTAATAACATAAGGAATGAAGAGCTTTCAGGAGCTTTTGCTGTTGAACTACAAATTATTTCCTGACCTTTAATTATTTTTTTTTACCTTGCAACAAGCATGGTTTCCATCTCCGTAGCCCACATCTCTCTCTTGAATGCACCGCAGAGTTAAGTATTCTCATGACTCTTTCCCACTCTCTTTAACTACAAAAATCTCTTCAGAGTTTCTTTCCTGAAAGCATTAGATGGCCTTTTTGGCTGTTTCTGAATAAAGGATTTCTCAAAGACCACAGAAACTTTCCCCCATATATTATAGTGCTTCAACCGTTTCCAATAATGCAATTAGATCTGGGTGAAATTTCTTCAGAAAGCAGCAAAACCATTAGAGATCATGGCTTTGGGGGCACAGAAATACTCATAAATTCAGTTCCAGTTTAGGAAACAGATTCTGCCAAATGAAAAGCAGGGAGACATTTTTAGAAAAGTCTGAGCACTAACTTTTGTAATTTGTCAGGCACCAAAGTCACCTAGTTTGACAGGCATCACGAAGCGGTTGCCTACGACTAGCAGCTCTTGACTCTTGGGTAGAGGGGAGGGGGAGAATGAAGACAGATAGACCATGGATGGACAAACATCAGGAAATGTCTACTGCATAGCTAAAAAAAAAAAAACAACTTCATGTACATAAGTGTGGGAGGAGGACAAGCCAGGACAGTTGAAGAAAGGCTGGAAAGAAGAGAAGTCTTTAAGGAGAGGGTGTTTTCTTTTTTTCCTTAGATAAATGATTTTAAGTAGCTAACGTTATAGAGAAGTTACAAAGGGCAAAAGAAAGATGAGATGTTTATAGTAGAGACAAAAAGATAGTGTATGGACAAAATCAGAGGGATCACGGCACACAGCAAGATCAAACTGGTAAAAGCCGTGAAGAAATCACACTAAAGAAACATTAGGAAGAGAAGGCAGACCAAAGAAAAAGAATTTGTCAATGATGAACAGAGGAAAGCTATCTACAGAAGGGAGTCCTCTCATTTCAGTGGCTTTTCTGAATCAACCTTTATTTAAAATGTCACCTTGCAAGTAAATGATGAGCACAATTAGTGCTCTTGAGAAATGAGCAAACTTTCAGACAGACACGGCCTGATGAACACTACTGAGGGTGCTGAAAGAGCTGGCTGAAGCAATCGAAGAACTATTAGCATTCATCTTTGCGATCCTATAGAGGAGGGGTAAGCTACTGGAAGACTGAAAAAAGATCAGCATAGCGCAGTTCTTTAAAGACAGAAAAAAGGAGTAGCTGGGAGATCTATAAATCAATCAGATTAACTCCAGTTCCTGCAGAAACAAATCAAACCATTTGTCAGAATCAGGAAGATAACAAGGAGATGAGATGCAGTCGGCAGTAGATTTGCTAAGAGGCAAGCATGCCAAAGAAATATATTTTATTTCTACAGCAGGTAACAAACCTTCTGGAGGTGAGAAAGAGTAGACACCATCGATCTCAAAGTAAGGCTTTCAACACAGTTTCAGAAACAAACTAGGGAAAAAAACTTGTTAAAGCTTTCTCCATGCGATAGGGTAAGCAGATGGTGACAGGGTGGCTGTATCCAAAGAGTGATCATCCGTGGTACGATCTCAATACGTAAGGACATACTGATGGGTGCTGCAGGGCCTCTCCCAGGTCTCAGACTGTTCAATATTTTCATTCATTACCAAGGTGATGGAATGTGGAGCATGCTATTAAATTTTCAGGTGAGAGGAAGCCTGGAAGGACTGTGGTCATACCGAATGACACGTCCAGAATTCAAAATTATTTTAAGAAATAGGAAAAATGATCTCTGGCATTCAACCAAGAGATGTACACTGTTCCGTACCTTAGGTAGGAATAATAGATGGCTGAATTTATTTGGAAATCCTTTAAAGAAATAAAATTAAATGAATCTGAGGGTTGTGGATGACCAGCTGAAGATGGGTTGTTGAAAAGGCGAGCACCCTGTTGAAAGGGTTTAGCAGGACGATAGTCTGCAAACCGTACCCCGTAATCCTTCCTCTCAGTACCTTGCTCAGCATTAATAAGGTCTCAGGTAGAGCATTATGTCCACATTTGTGCCATACGGGTACCAAGTGATGAAAGGTTAGAGGAAGGCCAGAACGACCAAGAGTCTAGGAAAAAGACTCCACAAAGACTGAACTACATGGGTTTTTTTCATTTGAAGAAGAGCCTGCTCTGCTGTGGATAGATCCGGAGGTAACAGATTTAAATCGCAGCAAAGCAGATTCATGTTGAATGTCAAAAAGCTCTCCAAAGGGAAAAATAAAATACTGAAATAGACTGCCAGGGGGACTGCAGTCTTCATCACTGGATGTCTTTAAGGCTGTTAGACAAACTCTGTAAGGAGTAGCACTGACAGAGCTGATCTGCCTTAGGACATGGGTCATCAACTAATCAACCTGTCCTCCAAATTCATTTACCACAAACCCATAATCCAGCAGGTTTGCTGTCTGAACACACAGGAGAGCAATGAGAAGAGGAAAGCAGAACCTCGCTTGCATCCTCCGAGCGGTGCGCTGTGGGTGGTGCAGAAATGCAGGGGCCCCCTTCTCTCACTCGCAGGCGTCATTTTGGGCAGGTCATACTCTGCTCTCCACTCCTTTCTTCTTTTACAATAATCAAATCTCATCTTATGCTAATTAGGTAAGGCTAATAAAAGGTAATTTTTTTCCCAAGCTCCTAGCTGAGGCCATAACACGGTGGGTTGGCTTTTGGTTGCTGTCTCCAGGTATTATGAAATACAGATAACAGTTACGCCTAAGGCCTTGGGACATTATCTAGAGACACCGTGTACAGCAGGTGAGGATGCCTCAGTATCAGGCCTATCAACCAAGCAGCACCTCCTCTGTACACCGAGCACCACATCCATTTCACGTCCAGTGCAGGTTTTGTAGATGATGGTCCCTCACTGTATCAGTGAGAGGGCATGTCACCCTCCCCTGCTTTGCGCTAGCGTCATCTGAAAGACTGTAAAAATCCTAAAGAAAAAACAAATCCTCAAGCTTTTGGGTTTTTTTTAAACAGAAGTAGAGCATAAAACAGCACTGACCTGGGAGCAAACCATTTCTCTCTCTCACTTTGTTCAAGTACCAATCGCATCTCCACGTATCTTGTTGCTGCGGTCCCCAAACTCCTCATTTGCAGCGATCCTTAGCCTCCTCTCAGGAGGATGCTACAGCCCAAGGACAGCTTTTCTTCTGGGAGATGTGTTTGCTGTTTACTCCAAATTGATGGAAAATGAATGGGTTGGCTGAAAACTAAAGGAAGCAAAGGATTATTGGAAAACAACAAAAGAATTTTCAAGAATTCAGAGAATTTGATAATACTGAGAGTCCAGATACAAGCCAACCAGCCAGAAGAAGCACAAACTCAGCATGTGACCAGAGCTACTGGTGTGTGAGGCACACATGGGGCAAAGGAATTACTCAGTTCTGGCTGGCATTGAAAGCAACTAAGAACTGCCTAAAACCTTATTCCGAGTCTTATTATTCCAAGTCTAGTATAAATCACTAAAGCAGTAGAGCAGCATACTAATCGTCTCTTTTGTATGAACATGTGTCGTGTTTTAACCCCAGTCAGCAACTAAGCACCACACAGCCACTCGCTCACCCTCTCCCCTGCCCCAGTGGGATGGGGAAAGAGTATTGGGAAATAAAAAGTAAAACCCATGGGTTGAGATAAAGACAGTTTAATAGGACAGCCGAGGAAAAGAAAATAATAACAATAATAATGATGATGATAAAAGAATATACAAAACAAGTGATGCACAATGCAATTGCTCACCACCCACTGACCGATGCCCAGCCCATATCCAAGCAGCAATCACTGCCCCCCGGCCAGCTCCCCCCAGTTTATATACTGGGCATGACGCCATATGGTATGGACTAGCCCTTTGGCCAGTCTGGCTCAGCTGTCCTGGCTGTGCCCCCTCCCAGCTTCTTGTGCACCAGGCAGAGCATGGGAAGCTGAAAAGTCCTTGACTGGTGTAAGCTATGCTCAGCAACAACTAAAACATCAGTGTGTTATCAACGTTATTGTCATACTTAATCCAAAACACAGCACTACACCAGCTACTAGGAAGAAAATTAACTATCCCAGCCAAAACGAGGACAACACGGAACAACTCCTGAAAGCAAAGTCAATGGCACAGGTTTATCACAGGGATATGTGCTATCCTGTAGGGTAATCATGAGCTAAAAGGCATGAGCATCACATACAGCCCTGTCCTTGCTGCAGACATCAGATTCCCCTTCCCTGTGAACATGATCTCTCATGTAGAGCAGGTGATGATACCACTTTTCTCCTCTGACAAATTTTTGGGTCTTTAAAGTATTTTAGGCTTCTGCTCTCTGCAGGTAGAGCCACGTGCCGTCTTGGTTGCGGTTTGTGCCAACAGAGATCTGGTGTGCCTGTAAAAGGCATTTTTAGGCAGTGCCCAAACCAGCCTGAGCTTTGAAGCAGAGAGAAAGAGAGCAACTTTTTGTGGATCCAAAATTTGCATACGAACGATTAGGCTGAGACACCAAACCCTTTCTGCATTCAGAGACATCTATGGTTACATGGCTGCTAATAGAGATTTTCAGAAACTTAAGTGCAAACTTGCAATATCCAAGTCCCAGTTTAAGCTTTTTTGGCTCTACCTAGGAATAAAAAAATACCTAGACACGTTTTCACAGCCGCAGTTCCACCACATCTCACTCAAATACAGACCATACTGTTTTCGATGTGAGCGAGTGCTCCGGCACTAGCACACACTTGAATTCTGCTCCACCAGCTGAGACCAGGCTGGCATTCCCACCTATCACTCACAGTTATAGAAAACTTAAAACATCGGTGCATACCTATCAAAACCAACAATACACCTAAATGCAGTTGAATAAAGCAGCTCTGTGTGCGTGTCATAGCTTGACACTGCCTAACGTTAAGGAACTTATTTTTCACAGGCCTCTCTCTCTGTAAAATTGAGCCACCGGGCTCAGCTGTGCATCATGATCCTTTGCTGCCTCAGCTACCAGAGGTTCTTCTTGATCTACTGTTCGAGGCTCGAGGATTTGGAGCACAAAACTTCAGCTGCTGCCACAGCAAAACTCAAAATGTCAGGGAGCAAACAATACCACTAAGGGCAGTAAAATTACCTGATATTTATGATTTGCTGTGCAAAGCAGTAATTCTAACCAAGCACGAGCACTCCTATTTTCCTTTATGGTCTAATCTATACATTCTTGTGCATGAACATCACATCAGTAACTAAAAGGTATTTGAAAACAATGACTGTGTATCTGGCTCCAAACAAAGAAATCCTTTTTTTTTAAACTAGTCTCCAGCTTGGGAATTTAGCTGTGAGAAAAAGCTTTTAAGAGAAGCGACTTCTCGTGACAATAAAGTTAATACACTATTGTGCTGCCTTCTGTTGCCAACTGGAAGACGAGCTCAAAAGGCAGAAAATGCAATGCTTCAGAAGACAGTGCATTGGAAATGATTCCACATTTAGCCTATTCAAGTTGGTGGGAAGGCCTTCACACACATTTGAAAGAGCCCAAAAGAGAAATCCCGTGGGAGGAAACACAGGACTGTAAGCAACATCAAAAGTTGTCCTAAAGCTTTAAAAGAAAATCATTGCCCCAAAAGAATACTCTTCTTCCTAACAGGTTTAAGGGAAACGTCATCATTTTATTAAAGTGATCCATCTGTTCCTTCAGGATTGGCTCCGTGGCAGTGCTTAGGACTCAAGCTGATCTTATGAGGTGCAGTCCCCAGTACAAACCCAAAAGAAAATAGCCACCAAAAATATTTCTTCAGCAGTCTCTGAAAAATGTGGTCGGACATTATCATATGGAGGATACTATCAGCTTTAATACCACTGTCTCCGGCCTGGTGGAAGGGTGCATCTGTCTGTGCAAACAGGATACACCAAGATACACAGCTGAGAAGAAACTGAAAAAATACTTCAGAGAAGTTGCAAAAAAGCATCAGATACAATAGCAGACATGCTTTTGGCAATTTCCCACCTTTCATAGCACACAAGTCCAAGAATCTGAACTGGTAAAAACAGAGCTTTGGAGTAAGATGAACCCACCAACATCTTCTCTGTGCCAGATTTCAAAGGAGCTTTCTTCACCATAGCATCACGTGTATCTAGGCCACTTGTGAGATCTGGCCCTGCATGTGATGCTTATATGGGATACGGGCTGTTCTCCAAACCCTGTGTAAAGCCCAGGAGCACGCTTGTCCTGATGTGACTGAGAGAAAGACTGGCCACAGGTTGCATGGTAATGCTTACCAGACTCTGCACCATACTGCTAGAGTAAAAATCCATTTAAACTTCAGTGTTCAACTCTTTTAATCCAATAAAACTGAATGTTTGCACTGGTACAAAATTCCTGGGTTGGAAGAGAAATTCAAGCTTACGAGTCAAATTCTTAAAACCCTAAATTTAGGTGGGGTATAGAAATTAATATTCTCTGAGAATCTGGCCTGGACATGGGGAGATAATCAACCTCTGAAGAGAGCACCATATCTTCAGTCAAGTATTTTGCATCTCCTTTTCAGAATCTTTAACTTAAAACTGAAATCAGAATTAAATGAGGTACAACTCGTGCATGTGACACAGGACAGTATATACCTGCCCCCCACGAGCCAGCCTGCAGGTTAAACAACGATCGTTTTACTGGTCCCAGGAATGACTAATGGGGCAGGTTTGTCTTCCTTCCAGTTTGGTTTCTTACAAACAGCCTGACTAAGCCAGCGCTAAATAAAGCACACTTGCAGCTGTGACAGCTCTTTCGTCCTTCAGCACAAGCAAGCAGGATGGGGGAGGCTTAATGAATTTAACAACACCTTTCTATGCAAAATGCTGAGCTTGTATGTGTGGACCCTGCCTGCTTTGGGCTTCTCCTTCTCCTCCACAGCACAATTCCCAGAGGACTCTTGGTGGCCTTCCCAAGTCTTAATATCAGCATAGCAGTTATGTTGTTACACCTGAAGGATAATGCTATAATAGGGATTTGGGCTTAAAGGAAATTAAATGTGAGTCTTATGTGTGCAAAAGAGACAGGCTTTTGTTTGATAAGATGCACACTGCACTTAGCATTGTTAGTGAGCAATTATTTTAGAGGCTCGGGCAGCCTCATTTATCCTCGGATGACACAGCTCAGTCAAGTGTTCAGTGCTAGGCTTACATTTAATAGCAGGATTTTCATTTCTTCCTTCCAACCTTTTGTCAGTGCTAAAAGCAAGAAACTCCATGAACTTCCCTAGGAGAAGAGGTGCCACGCCGTGCTCCTTCCCAGCGGGGAGTATACAAGTGCCAAACCCCAGCACTGCCCTCGCGGTACCACAACCAAGACTTAGTTACCCTCGGTACCAAACTGGCCTCATTTAGACCAGAGCGATCCCCATCTAACCAGCACGCTGCTCTGTCTTGAGAGATGTGTTTCCAAGTCTCTCTCTGTTGTAGATGTCTTGTGCCGTTTTGGGCCAGGCACTTATGATGAGGAGTACATGTAGTACCTCTATAAAATAACAAGAATAGTACCCGTTTGCGCACAGTGTTTATCCTCCCAAGATACTCAAAATTATAAGCTGATCTAGTGAACTATAAAGGACCCCAGTTAAACAGAATAATTTCATTTTCAACAGTCTCTTGATTGGGGGACAATTACAGTGAAAGAGCAAGAATTACCTTTTAGTTATGCTTTTCTCTCTGTAAATATCTGCTATCTATGATATTTGTTACATAGGAAATCACTATCTTTCTTATTCTGAGATGCAATTAGTTTCTGATATTAAAATCACATCAGTGCATACTCCTGTGCTCTGCTACTCCTCATTGCTTCCTGGAGCATGGCTATCTATAAACAGTCATTTTCTTCTCATTGTGGCCTTCAAGATAAGAACTATTTTAAATGCTGAAGACTTCAGCTTACTTACAAACAGAGGCTTCTGCACCAACCTGAGCGAGTCAGCCAGACTGCTCGAATCCCCTATTCCCATCTCATGAGACTCATGTGTCTTTTAGCATCTCAGAAGTGCCAATCTAATGCACCTAAAACTGGCAGGCACTTGCACTTCTGCCTGCTGGCATCCCCCTCCCACGGGAACCATGTGAAACAACGTCTGGAGGTAGACAGGGTTTAATAGAATATCCTTGGTGAATGGCAGTGTACTTAGGGTGACATTTGGCCCTTGGACTTTCCCGCTGCAAACTGACACTTCAGCTTGATTTATTTTGCCATTCTTCCATTTCCCTCCCGGTCGTGAGTACTCGTTTGGTTTCACCAGCAAATGAGTGTTTGGCCTTTGATTTTACCGGGGACCAGAAATTCAGTGCTTGCCCTGACTGCTCAGCTCTGTCACCCAAGTATTCAGAGAATATTAACCTTTTCCAACTCTCCCGCAAGCGAATCTTACCCGGGATCTTGGCAGTAGAAAAGCTATGATTTGATTAATACCAAGCATGGGGTGGCTATGGAAGGAGCATTTCTTGTAAGGAAAATCAGCTCTTCCTTGTCAGCAAATGAATGCTAATACTCTTTCCCTATTAAGGCAGACTCCTGCTTTAAAACTTTCATGTCTTCCATATATCATGTTTTTGGAAGAAAGTTTTGCTATTTAAATAGCTGCCAGAGTGTTACAGGCTTATATGATTGCAATTTACAGTACTTCATAAATCAGCAGACCTCAGATGCATTGGACAGATGAGACTTTAAATTGACATCCTGTCTTTTTATGAACATTAAAAGGCTTGATCTCATGACATATTTACGCAGAAGTATCCTTGCTGCCTCGGCCAAATTGTTCCTAAAGTATAAAGTACTTTACATGAACGAACATAATGACGACAACTTGAAGCTTTGTACATTAAATTATCTAAGTGTTACAGCTAGTTCAGAGGGGTTAGCTCAAGACCAGGAGAGATCTCTGCAGTGCCTGTTGCTCCCACGTAAAAATGGTGGAAATTTGTCCTTTAAATAAGAATCATATGCAGGAATTCCATGGGCAGAGGTGACCTTGGAGACTGGACAAAATACGGCCGTCTTCACTTAAACAAGAGCTTGCAGAAGGCTGGGCCATCCTATGGACAGGACCAACTTCCAAATCAACACATCTTGGCAAGGCACTGTTGTGGTCACCAGATACAGGCACGTCAAAAACAGCGGCATGCCTGTGTCATGCCTCCCTCTCAGATCCCTCAACTAGACAAAAGAAATCTCATCACTGATGTCCTGGGTGGGTTTTGCCATTGCCTTCAGCAGACCCTCAGCACCACCAGCCTCGCTGAGGCACTGTTCGGTTCCTGCACTGCCATGCCTGACCCACTATTGATGCTAATTTCTTACAGCCAAACTGGAAATTATGGTAATAGTTCTTCCCTCCAGAGTGGCTAAATATGACTATGGGAAGACAGAGAATTGACAGGATTCTTTTTTTTTAAGATGGAGTGAAAAGGAACATATGGAAGTGTTCAGCTGAAAGAAGCTGAAGGGTCTAGTACCTCTGACTTGAGAGTGAAGATGTCAGAAGCAGTGGAATATGCCCCAAAATAAAACGCTGACACTGAAAAGCAACTCCTTATTCTTACCCAAAATGTTTCAAATAATCAGGCTTACTTTCCATACGAGAACAATTTCTTTACGCTTCTGGAACACCTATATGGAGTGACATATATGATGAGAGTTGGCCTTGGATTCCAGGGAACCCCAGTTCAGGCTTACTCAACTTTTCCATCCTGGCTTATTTTGAATGAAGCTGAAGTGATGTAATTGCAGGCATCCCCCAGCAAAAGGAACAAAGTGACTCACATGATCAAAACAGAGCAGGACCCAACACACCTTAGCTATCCCCAAGGGCCAAGTATATGTGCTTTTTTCCTAATTTACTTGGATCTTCCTGCATCTCCCTGCAATTGAAAAATGCCTTTTCTGCCTCTGGCTGACAGAATAACCTGTGCAAGCATCCCAGGTAATTGGAAATGCACAGCCCTCTGAAGCTTCGAAGACCACATTTCAGTGCAGAGACATAACGCAGAGCTGGATGCCATCAACCACATTTCTAGTAGAGTAAGCAGACTTTCTTGTAAAACTTACTATTTTGAGAACATAGCTTCAGTCAATGCTCTGGCCCAAATCCTCCAAATACATACACACACAAGTAACTTCATCTGGCTATGGAGTTCTGTTGAAAAAAGGGAGATTACTTATATACATATAGCAGTGGATTTATATACTAGGCATTTTAAGAAATATGTGTTTTGGAAAAGACAGGACGGTGACAACCACAGGACAAACTCCCTTGAATCAGAGTACATCCTGAAGTTCACGGACACGGTAACTTCCCTTCAGGACCACAGTCTATTGCAGGCAATTGCTGTGAGTCAGATCTTTTCAGGCTTTTGCCTCGAAGTTGCTTTTTTTTGGGCAATTCCCTTTGCCTAGCCAGAGACTAAATGTTTACAGACTGGGATTACCTCAGGAGAAAAATAATTTTGAGCCCCTCAGCATTCAATTCACCCACAAATCTATCTGATATATTACAAGTAGAAAGCAGAGTTAAACATTTACATACTATTACCTAACTGGGCTGGCCATCTTTTAATTACTACATATCTCCCAGCGAAGCCGGAGCCAGCTATTTCAGAGCTTCTTTCCAATCAGGGGGCATCAGTCCACTTCTCATCATAATGAAAAATGAGCAAATAAGCCAGGAAAAAATCATCACCTCATTGGAAACAACCCCAGGAGGTAGACGACTGCCTTAAATGATGCGACTCATATTGGCTGTCTGTGAAACGATACCAAAGAAATTATTTGGTTATTAAAAAGCACCAAGCAAAAGCAACCACCCTCTGGACTTAGTTGCTGGCTCTAATCAAACAAACATTCATGCACATCCCTTATCACTCAGCCACACACTCTAAAAGCTGAAAGAACAAAACTAATCAACATTAATAATAAACTCTAACTTGCTCCTGGTAAACCTCACTCACTTTTTTAGTTATACTTTCCTACTTAAAAAGATATTGCTTAAAGAAATCATATCCTCCCTCTTCCCTCCTGCCAACAAGCGCTGTTAACAGAAGACGTGTAAAATATTACAGCTATCATTATTGTCCTTGCATGAGCCAGCCATCCTGAATAGCTTCCCTTCCCTACAGCAACAGAGCTGAATGGTTACAGCCAAGAAAGGAGTGAAGAGCAAGCTCTGCTATTAGTTACGCTAGTGCAAACGCCAGCAGAAGCTGAGCCTGTCGTTAACATCAGCGGAATTATTGTTACAACCAGTTCGTCTCGTGGTCAGGGTGTGGGTTCATTTTTCTAAGCACCGTGGAAAAAAACAACACCTGCTCAGAGCCTCTTCACCGACCGTGCTGTGCAGAAGTTGCATGGGAGCACGGTACGCCCCGGTCTCAAAACATGGCTGAATTATGGATGAGGGAATTCAGGAGCAGAGAGATGCTGGAAGACATTAGGTACCCAAATATGCAATGAGAAGGAGACTGAAATCTGAATGGATTTAGCTTCCTCGCTCTCCAGCCAGGCAGGTACATCTGCATTGCCTCCACTACACAGGGAAATTATCGTGTAGACAAAAAACCGCAATGCTTTTAAAGGTATATTTGTCACGTCAGTCTGGGTCTGACCTATCTAGTGTCAGGCACCTGATTGAGGCTCTGAAATAGTGCCTGTTTGGCAAACCAAATCCCCTCTGCAGACACCCATCTCCCTCTGTTGACCACAACACTGCTGATCGCGGTCACCTCTGTTACGTGCCACTGGTTTGATGGCAGAATTTCATCCCTGCCTTCCCCAAATGTGGCCACATCCCGATTACCCAGAGCTCAGCCAAGCGGCCGCGCCAGGACTGAGCGGGAGCCAGGTCTGGTCCTGCTCCCAGCCACCTGCCCGCCGAAGGGCTCTGTCCCTGCAGGCAGTCCTACCCAAACATCCCGCCCGCCAAAACCGTACGCGTTTTCTGTCCCTGCTGCTCATTTCAGCGGGGCGGCAGATAATGCAGCAAGATGGCTTGCATCATGTTTCACCCATGTGCTACTCAATGAATACAACAATTGCATTCACGTTTTTAAGTAATCTCCAGATAGGGCATTAAATGTATAAACTCTAACGCTGAAGTACGGTCCCAGACCTATGTCATCATGGTCTTGCTCACAAAGATCCTTTTTACAAAATTAAACTTGGTAGAGGCACAAAAGGACCTTTCTTTCCTATAAATATGAGTTCAGACAGCAAGCATAAGGAAATATAATAAATTTCATAACAAATACACACCATAAGAAACTGTATAATCAGTGCAAACTCAGTAGATATTTTGGATAATTCAGTAGCACAGAGGCAGCAAGCAGAACAGAAAAAAAAGTAAGAATACCAGTGCAGTTTCTCTTGATCTCGATATGGAAACTCAGCAAAGCAGTCAGTGCACACGCTTTTTGTATTTAGCACTAATTAGCAAGGTTAATCCAAGATCTATCTTGATCTTTCCAACTGCTGTGAAGTACCTTCATTGACTGTGTAACAGTTTACAAAGCATTGCCAATTTTCAATGATCAAAATCTTGACTGTAGTTGCGCCAGCATCATGGCGCTGTCTTTAAAATCATGAAATTAAAAAAAAAATCAATAGATAATAACACCATTTAACAATCGTTTGTGGATGGTGTTTCCTTTTCTGGGTAGTAACTTCTGATCTTTGAAATGCAGGGTCATATTTGCTTAACATTTAAAACTTTTCTCTGGCTCAGGAAGATGAGAGCCTAACCTTTTTCTTTTTTTTTTTTTTTTAATGAAAGCTGAGATTTGCCTAAAATAACATGATTACAGCAACCAGACTAGTTTTTATTGTTGGGGTATTTTTAGTTGCTAGACCGGGTGATACGACTGCAGCAGAACCTGCTCGATGGCATCTGTTCAGTTTACGTTGTTGTGATACAGGCAACAACAACCGTGTTGCTCCAAAGCAACCCCAGTGACCCATGGCTGATGTCAGGTCCCTCTTCTGCTGTACCTGCACATTGTGGCAGCTGGGGTTCTGTCCCATAGGGACACAGCAGCAATAATGCAACATAATGGGAAGATGGAGAAAAGACATTTTATTCCCTCTTTATTCCTGGGAAAATAAGGCACAGCAAAAATATACAGTGTGTCATCATAGAGCTTTTCTATTAAACACACTGTGCTCACGCTCTGAAGTGACCGGACTCAGGTTGGCTCTCCAGCCACGGCCACAGAGCGTTTGCTTAAGCCCAGCATCATGCCCAGGTCTGAGCTAGGCGGATCAGAGTTTGGGCAGCATTGCCTCACATCAGCCCACCCAAGACCGGGCTCAGTGAGGAGCAGGGACTCCTGCCAGACAAACTGTCACTGCTGCTGGCATCCACAGGAGCAAACCCGCAATGCTGGGGAGATCCCTCAGCACGCTCCTCTTGGCTAGGCGCTAGCCAAGTTCTGCACATGGAAGGGCTGGGCACATGAACAATTGCCAGCAAAAGGCGTTTCAGTGGTACTGGGGGAATGTTTTGCCCAGTTTCTCAAGTGAGCGTTGCTGTGGCTCTGTGTCCGTTGTTCCCGGGGCTGTGCTGCATGTCTGCAACCTGCCAGGCTGTGACCACTGAGCCCGCACGTCGTGCTCCCGCTCCTTGGAAGTACCTTGCTCTGATCTTTAGAGGCCTCTCTCATTGAAAGGAAATCTTGAGGATAGGAAAGCAAATATTTCCAAGACGTTCCTCTCTGGAGCTGTCCTGAAGAGGTTCTGGGAGGGATGCACAGCAGCTGAACTGCCCTCAGGAAAGCCAAAAGATGGTTTTCCTCTCTGAGCCAGCCCTGAGGGCACAACGGCGACTGGTGGGGTCCTCGCCCCAGCACCACCAGCCCTTACGCCTTGTTTCTCATCAATGCACAGATAAGGGAAAGCAGGATCCTACACAACAGGGGAGCCCTGGAGAAGGTCGAGTTATTTGTATGTACATTGCCACGAAAAAAATTCACACCAAGTAAGGGCACTCACAAGCAAACTCTAAAGAGCACTTTCCTGAGCTGTTTTTCTTTTCATCCCCACACTCAAAGTTTATGTCCTTCTGAGAATCAGAAAATACAAACCTTTTGTCATTCCAGTACAAACTGTATGAAATTAAGTGGTATACATAGCTACAGCCAAAGGTTAAATTCACATATTTTCCTACTGACTTCACTAGTTTTAACCTTTGAAGTTTGGTTGTGAAATTCCCTACCCCGTCCACATAAAACAAACAGAAAAACTCAGAGAGCAGTACTATTTGGGATTACTCAGGGATGTTTGAGAAGGTATTATCTTTGCCTCTCTCAAAGCGCTGCAAAAATGGTTTGCCTCCCTGTGAAAAACCAAGACATCCCTTTGCTATGCACATACACACGTACACATCTGCACAGGGGCAGGGCAAAGGAGCAAAGTTACTGTGTACCCTCCCTATTTTAGAGTTGAACCATTCCTCTGCCAGCCTACCCCATACCCAGGGGTATGTCTTCGATAGGGGAAAAGCTTGCTCTTGAATCAGGTCAACTAAACAGGCAAAAGCCTTAAATCTAGACTAAGGTTTTTATTGCATTCATGTGTCCAAACTCAAGCCTCGGAGGGAGCTGAGCATTCACAGCTCTCTGCAGGTTCTTGTGAAAACCCTGCGCTGCCCTGTCCCTCAGTAAGAGTCCCCTCTCGCATCAGCGCAAGAACATGTTTGTGCTAATGAGGACAAGGTCTTGTGTGCCACATGGGATGAACAACAGTGAGGGGCAGAGCTCTTCAGAAAGGGCGTTTTGAGGATTACACCTCGCAGGAGGGGGTGTTGGAGCAGGCAGGAGTTTTTTTCCAGGAGTGTGGTACCTCTAATTACATTTGATATTCTCCAGTGAGGGCTGCCGTTCAGAACAACAAATGCATTTTTTGCCAAGTTTGGGTGCATCCGTCTCCTTAATTTTTAGCATTCTCCTGTCAGGAGCATCAAATGCCTATAAAATCAAACATACCTGAATTCTGCAGAGATCTGCAGCGTCGGGAGCTGAAGGCAACGTGCCCCACGGTCTGGATCTGTGGGAGTCCTGGGCCCGCTCTGACACCTGCGCAGAGCTCGAGCCGCTTATTGAGCTGAGAACGGCCAAGGGCACGAGTATCACTGCCTCCTGCTCAGAAAACATCCTCATTACAGAAAACGTCAGTAGCAAACAATCAATTAGTAGAACAAAGGAAGAGTTCGGAGCCAGGACTAGAAACGCATCTGCATCTGTTCCTCTTTTGTCACGAGTGTCACCTTGTGCTTCCTGAGGGTCGGATCCTGCTTTTGATGCATGAGCATCAGCGCGAGCTGCTTGCACATAGCAAGGAGAGAGAGAGACCCCGTGAGCAAAATCACTCAGCATTGCTGGAGCGCATCTCGGGCTGATGACAACGCTTTTGACAAGGGAAGAGATGCAGAAGCACATCCATAGATGCAGTAGATAGCATATGTCAACATCAGCGCTTCCCATGTTTATGAAGAATTTGATTGAATAAAGGGCCCGGCAATAAACTACATGAGTGATTCCAGATTGCAGCACACATATCCATCACATGCCTTTTCTCCCCCAGAGTATTATATTTCACCAAATTGGTGACACGTGTTAAGTGCCACAGACTGTTGACCACTCACACAGACCAATGGTTCCCTCGCTGCTCGCCGCTGTGCCTTCCTAAGAACAGCGGTTCCTCCGGGTTCCCCAAAGCCACCGCATTTCACGTAGGTACGTTCCTCTGCCTATACTGGAAATGCAGCACAGGTACATGAACCTATGATAGTAAAACGTAATTTGTTCAGATCTTTGCCTTCAGGGTGAACACTAAGATGCTGCCATCAGCCAGAAAATTTGTGATCTAATTTAGAGGCAGCGAGGCATGTCTTTTCTCCCAGGCTTTTTGGAAAACAGAACTGGGTTCCCACTTTTACATGATCTAGCAATTTTTTTTTTTTTTAAGGGCTAAACAATGTTCATCTTTTCTGCATAGGACAGTGGGCTGAGACAGAAATGAAGGCATGCTACAGAGGGATGTTGGTCGAGCGTGGGTCCAGTCTCCTGCACTGGGACACTGAGGTTGGTGCTGGGGTCCCTCAACCCTGCACCTCAGCTGCTGCTTGTGACGGCCATTCACAACCACCAGAAAGGGGGAAAAGTGGGGGTTTGAGATTCCTTTTTGTCACAGCTGTCCCATTAAGGGTTTTAGATGGCTGTCCTACAATTTTCCGTGCACTTTCTCCTTAGCCCTCAGTTGTCAGGAGTGGTGCAGAATAATATGGCTGTAATGACTGACAGGAGGTTTCAGCTGCAATTTTAATGCACAGCATCCCATTTCACCTGTTTAACCCTGCCTCCCGAGGAGCGTTAGAGATGGGCTTAGAAATAGCACACAAACAGGCCAGAGATCTTTTTTCCCCTCTTTTAGAAAATTTCTGGGTAAAGTCTGCTTCTTCCAATCATGCTAAAAATACTGCAGAAAGACTCTTTCATTCTGAAGCAGCACTTGGAAAGGTTTCCTAAAGGTCACAGACTGGTACTGAGAGTTTGAGCTCCTGAGATTTACACTTAGCTCTTGCACTGAACTGTTATGTGCTACACGGCTTTGCTCTCCTTTGCCCCTGGTGTACTCAGATGACTGACAACCGCAGGGTCGGAGACACCAGCGTGTCCAGCTCGCCCATGCCCTGTCCAACCGCAGCTGAGGCCCAAGGTACCACCACACAACCCCGGACAATGGGCTTGCAAGGGAGGCATCGCCTTGGCCCCTGGTAGTTTGGATGAGGAGCCTCTTTCTCGGGGAGAACTTTGAGGGGTGGCACTGCCCCGTCTGGCTGGTCTCCCATGTGATACCTTGTTCTGGCTCTGTCCCCAGGAGATCACCCAGTACAGAAGTACGGTTGACACCAGAAAGCGCTGGATTTGGGGCAAAGAAACATAAAGATATCCCACACCTTGGCAGATCCATCCCTTTTCCTAAGGGGAAAAGTTTCCCCTTTCCACCTTTTCTTCCCAGGAGCAACTCCCTAGAGGCACCAGGAGACTTAGCAGTGAGTTGATGCACATCATCTTTGCTCACCAAGGCAATGCCATGTTTTTGGCCATAGGCATTTCCTAGCTGCGCCTGTCACCACAAAATGTGAGTTTTACTCAACACCATCACCATTCCTCCCGGCTCCCTGGAATCTCCCCAGTGCAGGGGAGGAGATGTGGAGATCCAGGGCCAAAGCTGAGACTTGGAGAGGAACCCTTTACCGCCAGCCCAGCTCCTTGCTCCCACCACAGCCGTGTTGGGAGTTGGGTACTAATGCAATTCAGCAGGAAGCATTGCTTTCAGGATAACACTTTAGAGATAAAGCCGCTGTC
Source organism: Theristicus caerulescens (assembly GCA_020745775.1). Classification (NCBI taxonomy): domain Eukaryota; kingdom Metazoa; phylum Chordata; class Aves; order Pelecaniformes; family Threskiornithidae; genus Theristicus; species Theristicus caerulescens. The sequence goes on along the minus strand of CM036565.1, from coordinate 2,320,126 downwards.
TTAGAAGAGCCCAGCTTCTGTTAGGGAACCGCACCCCCTCTCCCCAACTTAAATACAGCTTAGCACAAGCAACTGCTGCAGCATCCCCCATGCGGGGCTTTCAAGCCAGGCAGATATTCAGGAAAAAAAAACCAACCAAACCAAGTCTCCCTCGCAAATACTAATTTCCAAAGAGCTTCTTTAACTATACAATAAGAAGGTTTTCCAGGCTTTTTTATATTCTGCCCCGCAATTCAGCAGTAGCACTGGCAGGAAGACAAATACGGCTCTCGGCAACGTAGGGCGGTAATGTATTAACAAGTGAGAAGTGAGCGTGAGCCTCTTGTCCGGCAGACGCCGCCTGCACCTTCAAACCACCTCAGCGGTGACAAGGGGCATCCATCAGGGACGCGGCTGAAAGCCCCCGCGGCTCCCGCCACGCGTGAAGCCTCAATCGCGGCGCTGCGGCTGAGAACGCCGTTCTGCCCCAAACCCCGCGGAACCGGGCCCATAGCAAACACTGAAAGTGCTTGACACGGCCCCGAAGGGTGAATTTTTGGGGGTGATGGAGGCGCGGAGGGGCGCGGAGGGGCGCGGAGGGGCGCGGAGGGGCGCGGAGGGCGGGCGGGCGCCGCCGCGCGGCGGCGGGGCGCGGGCGCCACCTGGCGGCGGCGGGCGGCGGCTGCAGCGCGAGCCCGCCGGGCGCTCGTCCCCTCAGCAGCGCCGCCCGCCGGCCCCGCTCCCGAAGTCGGCTCGGTTTGGGCCAAATTCACCCCAGATTGGTGCCCGCCGGGCGCTCGTCCCCTCAGCGGCGCCGCCCGCCGGCCCCGCTCCTGAATTCAGCTCGGTTTGGGCCAAATTCAGCCCAGATTGGTGCCCGCCGGGCGCTCGTCCCCTCAGCGGCGCCGCCCGCCGGCCCCGCTCCCGAAGTCGGCTCGGTTTGGGCCAAATTCAGCCCAGATTGGTGCCCGCCGAGCGCTCGTCCCCTCAGCGGCGCCGCCCGCCGGCCCCGCTCCTGAATTCAGCTCGGTTTGGGCCAAATTCAGCCCAGATTGGTGCCCGCCGAGCGCTCGTCCCCTCAGCGGCGCCGCCCGCCGGCCCCGCTCCTGAATTCAGCTCGGTTTGGGCCAAATTCACCCCAGATTGGTGCCCGCCACCGCTGGGAAGCTGGGGGACCTCCAGCGTCCCGCTCGGGCCCGCTGCCGCCGCCGGCTTCACCTGACAGAAAAAGGCCCAAGCCCCTGTAACATTATTTTTAGAGCCGGGGCCCCCGCAGCACCATGGCCGTAGCACAGTCCGCAGCCCCCCGCGGTGCCAGGGAGGCCAGCAGTCACCCACCCACCGTCCTGTACAATAATTTATATTATTATAAATAATATTAAGTTATCAAACTCTCCAACAGAGCTTCGTGCCGCTCACAGCTGCACAGGCCGGGGAGGTCCCGGCGGCACACGAAGCACCCTCAAGGCCGATTTCAGCGTCGGCTTCAGCAAGCGGGATTTCGCTCCCAAGACGGATGCCCTGACACCTGCAAGAGCCAAGACCGCTTGCGTCGTATTCATAAGAGACTTTGCCCTGTGGCTGAGCAGCTCCTCTGACACAGGGCTGTGCGTCCAAGCCGGCACCGGCTCCTTCGGCCCCATCGGCCCAGGCGGGTGGGCCCAGGCATGGAGGTGATTTTGGGTGCTGGGGCATCAACGCCTCTGAGGAACCAGCTGCGAGCCAAGGGGATAAGTGGAAGCTAGCTATGCAATGCCCATTCCTAGTTCGCAATGGGCTTTGTCTCATCCACAAGGCATCGGCGTAAGAGCTGGCAGAAATGACTGCTACAGGCATTTATGTTCAATTCCCGCTCTGCAGGAACTAAGCTCTTCCAGCAGTTAAAAGGGAGTCAGCAGTATCCTGGATAGTGTAAACATTTGCAACCAGTAATTACAGATATCACTTCCCCATCTGAGCTGCTGAATGACTGCTGCCATCTGATACCCCTCCACCCCCTCCACTTTTCTGCTTTTTTTTTAAAAAAGAAACCAAACATTATGCATTGCTTGAGCAATCACAGCCTGCCATCTGAGACACACCGGACTGTATCAGTGTTTAAATTGTATCAGTAAAGATAGTGCGAAAGATACTGGTTTAAACCACTCACGTTCAATGGTGTCATCCAATTCCATAGGCCAAGGGACCTAAGAATATGTGTCAGGTCCTCAACTGAAGTCTCTTGACTACGCAGCACTGTTGGCTTTCAAGGTGAGAAGAGCTGGAACATAAAAATGGAAGCTCCTCATATTTAACTCTCAGCCATTCCCTGACGCTCCCATGGCTGATCTCAGAGTCCAGCACCACAGCCTGGACAGATAAATGAGCTGATCCACAGGGTCTGGAGTGAGTATTTGTGAGGTTGGGCGAGTTGTCCTGTGGCTCGGTTTCCTAACCATGACGTGGGAAGACAGATTGCTGCAGAGGCTTGTGTGAGTCTCTGATGCATGCATTAAGCCAGTCACAAACTTTGCCTTTCCCCTTCTCACCCATCTGAGGGAACAAGCGTGCCATCACAGCGCCTCGCTGCCAGCCCGGGAGAGCAGAGAGAAGATGCAGGATATGCCCAGGAGCAGCCTGCTCCCCATATTGGCACAAGGTGCCTTGCAGTTGGGAAGCTATCAACTGGCTTTCACAGATGCGTTGTACAAACATTTACATTTGCCTGCAGACCCCGTTTGTATTTGTGTATTTAAGCCTTTCTGTTGTAGCCAGTTGGGAAGGAAGAGGGTGATCCCAGAAAACACAGTGAGGTGCCATTAATCCTCCAAGCTCACAATCTGAAGCAGGATTGCAACTCGCGTGGGGCCGGGGTACTCAGCATCACCAGGGACTAAAGTGAGCATCAAGTCAACAGGATTCAACGCTACGTAAAGGTCAAGCTGCGCACTTGAATGGTGTCTTACCTCAGAATTGCTCTGTGGGGAGTGTTAGCCCAGCCTCTGCATCCTGAGGAGGCACCGAATAACCAGTGCTGTTCCCGTTTAACAGGTGGGTAAGCGCGACACAGACTGTCTTGCCCAAATATCACTCCACATGTCCCACCAGCAAACTCCACACCAGCAGTTACACCCAGAAATGCCCAGGCCCTAAATCTGGCTTTCATTCTAGCTGCTTTCCACCAGGAAAGGCGACTTAAAGACTGAAATCTCACCAAAGGTGAGTGACAGAGGGTTTTCCTGGTACAGGAAAGTTTTCATCTGATATAAAATGAAAGCTTTCCAGAAAGCTGAAATTCTGGATTTCAGGGGAAATACGGACATCTCAAAATTTATTTTTAATCACTATTAAGAGAAAAGCAAGATCTTTCATGAGACAAAGACACAAAATTCTTCTGTTCTCATAATGTTGAACCATTTCATTTCGATAATGTCAAAACATCCTAAAATATTGTCTTATGCAAACTAGTAAACAGATCAACCATTTTAATAAGCCAAAATGAAATTAATTTACACAAGAAAGAATGATTTGTTTTGACTTCTTCCTTTAAAACCTATCAAATTGCCAGAAACCTGAGATTTCAACACTAGCAGTACTGCCTTTCCTACAAGATAACCCTTCCAGCCTGTGTTTTAGACCAGCTCTGCACATAACAGCATGACTGACTTCAGCCCCAGCAACACCCATTGCTTTTTGGTACATGGTCCAAGTCCTGCTCCTCTGGAGCTCCTGGAAGGGAGACGAGGCCTGCGGTGATAGAGCTGACCACAATTACGATGTGTACAACACCCGTGCTGTACCCTTGGGGCTGCCTTTGCTTTGTCTTCTGCTGCTCCCAGGGACTGAGCAGCTAAAACTAAAGACACCAGCACCCAGTTGACAGCTCAAAAGAAAATTGTAGCCATCAGAAGAAAGAGCCCAGAAAATAATCATTATCCTCTCTGTAGAATCACCAAGTGCACAGATGGCTGAGACCGGTCACTTCAATCTCGACTTCTAGAGCTGTACCAAACCACTCAGACTGTGCTAATTTGTAATTAGGAGTGGGTGATTTATTGCACATTGAGAGCCTTGTAAATCCAGCTGAAAAACTGGGCCTGTCAGAAGCTGTCTGTTAGCATTTCCATTTCTTTCTATGCTTACTGCTGCCGAAGAAACTTCAGACTGTGCTATTCCAGGTCCCAACTTTCTTTCACAAGTAATTTTCAAGTATTTCAGCTCCCATGAAAGGGCTGAAAAAGCTGGGGTTTGATGCTGTAGGTCATGGCCCAAAATATTCCTCCCAAGTCTTTTCCTCTAGAGAGCACAAAAAACCTATCCCCGTCTACCGCAGTTTGTGTCCCACATTTCAGAAATGCACAAAATTTCAAATACACTCAAAGAGGAGCTGGTTACAGCAACTAAAAGCAGCGAGGGCAACCAGCTGCAATGCAACACAGGCTCAGAAAAACGAGAGGAGATTTTAATTTCCACAAAGCTGCTTGCCAGTGTGTCTGCAGGCAGCCTGGCTCCCTGCACACATCGCACGAGTTCCCCGCCTGCCGCTGTGGGCCGTTTTGACAAGGGAAAGATCCTCCCTTTGACACTTTGCTTTCCATCTCCCCTGGCTGCGGGTTCCCCCGGGGTGCCAGCCACTGCACGCACCACCTCCCCCGTCTGAACCCGCCGCTGCAGCATTAGAAGGTTTCTCCACCTATCTTACAGAAAGACAGCAAAAGAGAGATCCATTAAACATGATTAATCTATTTATACCAGCTAACTACTCCCACCAGCCAGTCTGGTCGCCTTAGGGTGGTCGTAGGAAGGACCACAAAGGTCCAGGCACATTTTCCCCATTGCTCAGTCTGCCCTGTGAGGAGCAGTGTGGCCTCTTCCCACTTCATCACTGTATTTTCCATTTCAGGAAACTTCTTCCTGACCCCATCAAGTTGGGCCCTGAAACATGAAAACAGATAAATTTAGAGATGACAATTTTATTTCAAACCATATTTTTTGTTTTCATAAACATCTCCTATTTAAGGTTCTCGGCTGTTTGCATACTAAATAGCCTGCCTTGTTTTCACTTTGCCACATCTTTGTATTGTATTATTTTTACAGCTGACAAGCACCATTAGACTATGGGAACACTGTAGTGTCAAAAGCAGATTGAATTTGCTGATTACTGGAGTTCTTTGTGCTGCTCGCACAAAATTTCTTTCCCCTATAATACGTCTGTTGTTTGTATATTCGATAAAGTTAATATCTGTGAAATCAGTCATTTCCCCTAGCTCTAAATTATACCGCAACAGACAGAAGATTGACTTCATTGTATTGACAAGAGAGAACTCTCAATGCTTATTATTTGTGGTGACTTGGAGAGATTACAAAAGCACACAGAATGGCTTTATCAGGGGAGTATATTTCTATAAAAGCTGATAAGGTGATGTATGCACATTAACAGTGAGAATAGTTAGTTTTTAACAAACTTCAACTTTGCTAGTATTTCAGTGAGGAAGAACTAAAGAAATACCATAAATCAGTGTATCATTCCCTTCCTCTCTTCATGCCAGTATCCTGTTTAATACTGATCTCATGTGCAATATTTATGTCTACATAAATAATTCAGGAACTAATTAATCCAATTCTTTTATAATTACCTCTTATAATGGCATACAGCCCAAATCCCAGCAGCTTAATTGCTACTTAATGGAGATATTTATGACACCAACACTAGTAAAGAATATAGGCGCTCTCACTTATTTCAATTAGGAATGAGGCTTAAGCTACTAAACTCCTGATTTGGATTTCAAACACCTCTGAAGTTCTGGCATTTGAAGGCACACGGGTTTTTCACTTCAGAGCAAGAGATTTCGACTCTTCTATTTCACAAGTGACCATGTATCAGGGTGCAAGAGTCAGCACTCGTTGACTGCCAGACGACAATACTGCAGTACCGTTTCTCTCATGCTTTGACTCTTGCAGTAGGGCTGTGCTGGGTTTTGGCCCCATATTGCTAGATACGACCAAGTTTGCCCAGGCTGGCTTAACACATCGTGGACATAACCAGAGCTCAGATCACCCCGAGCTCAATCCATAAGCCTTGCTGAGGACATGGGAGCAGCCTGAATGTTAAGGGTGTCTCAGATGGGAACAGGGTGCCATGCACCGTGAATCCTGTCTTAATGAACACCCGGAGGACCGAATTAGACGCTTAGCTGAAGAACATCACTCAAACAGGTGAGAGCAGAAACGCATTGTGTAGATCTGGGGAAACATTAGAGTTAGATGAAGATTTCTTGTCTACTACTCACCCCAGTCAGATAGCAAGATGTGAGGGAAACCTCCAGCTTTCCCAGTCTCCCCACCAGTGCCCTTATGCAGGTTCAGGAGTTTATTGTTTTCCCTCTGTGGCCAGCATCGTAGTGACCCAGCACACCAGAAACCTGCTCAACGCAGATGAAGTCTGGTGCTGAACACGGCTGCCGACGCCGGTCCCCAGTTACATTTCGACAAACGTGGAAGGAAAGTGTAACATGATCAACAAAGGCACGTTTGAGCATGCTCCTGCTGCTCTCGCGGGGCCGGCCAAAGCCACGGGGGCAGCTGGCAACGAGAAGCCCTGACCGCCGAGTGCTAAGCGTGGGTCAGCAGCATGCAGCGAGGTGCTCCTGCAGAGGTGGGAGCCCCATGCCCAGCAGTGCCACGCCACCCTGGCTGGTCCTGCAGAAAGGAGGATGGAGGTCTGGGATTTTGCTAGGCTGGAGTGGTTTGAGGATTGGTTTTGCTTATTTTCCACGTGCAAATACAAAGTTTAATAACAGCACAACCTCGCAGTAGATGCAGGTGGAGGCTTAGTGAATATTCATGATAGTTACCTGCAAGAATTGGATAGCCAGCTTTGTCAGCTAACAGGAGATTAGCAAACACTTGGAAAAGTAAATAGCGTATAAAGGGATCTTTTAGGGCATCACCCTGTGGAGCTTTTGCTCTAGCCACATCTGTCGACATTTTGACGTCTAACTTATTTTATGGGGTCAGGTTAATAAGGGAATTAAGATCACAAGCAGAGTCATGAATAATCAGGTGTCACTGGTCACATCCTCTTGTTTTGTCGCTTATGTCTCAATAGGGGAAAACTGCCTTGATTTAGAAGTAAAGGAAGGTTAGCTCTCCCTGCTTCAGCTTAGCAGGCCTGTGATTTTCCCCTCACCCCTTCAGAGGAAAAAGAGAGAGAAACCTTGCAAAAGGAACAAATGTTTAAGGAGCTATCTGATTTGGTAGTCATATTCTTAAACGTGATTTCAAGTGAGTAGGCTATTTCCAGAGCACAGTTTGACACACACTGCCTGCTATACGAGCATCTTGTGAGGTTGTCTCACACATCCCTTAAAATAAACCTCCTTGAAAATATGAGAGTGTTCCTTGGAGTGCCATATAATTAAATATGTGGCGTCTTCTCCTTTGCATACGTCGCAGGTGTCTCAAGTTGGCTGCACACATGCTCTAGCGTAACTCAACATCCAGAGTGAGCAAAGAGAGAGAGCCTGGAGCAGGACCCCGCACCCCTGCTGTCAGGGGTGCCCCCTGCTCATGGCCTGTTTTAAGCAAGATGTTACAAGATCGGTCTGGGAAAGGCGCCGGTATTTGGGTAGTCAGAGGCAAGCGTGGTGTTTCTGAGTAAGGCTTTGTCTGCATTGGGTTGTTGCATCAATCTGGTTTACTTCAGCCTCAGAAACAATAAAGTTTAGGCAGTGCAAACAGCTACAGGGATGTATGCGTTGGGAATTCAAGGGACTGCATTTAGTTCAACTTGAATGCGTTCTCGATTGATTTAAATTAAGGGAAAATAAACAGTTCTTAAATGAAAAATGAACACCCACAGCTTGGCTGGCACAGGTTTAACTATACTCACAGAAAAAACACTCCTTATACCAGTGCAATTTTCCCATTGTGAAGAAGTTCTAAAATGTTAATGGCTTTCAACTTGCAAAAACACAACACCCCAAAACTTTGTAAAGTGTGCTATACCAAAGAGTACTTGATAATTAGAGGGAATGTGCTGGTGTGAATATAGAAATCTCATTTTAAAGCATTTAAAAGCTTTAGAATACAGCTTCAAACTGAGAGTCGCTTAGTTTTTATGATTGCTTTTATCTTTACTAGCAGCTAAAGACATCCTCTGAAGTCTTAAACTAGTCCTAATCAAATGTTTTAGTCAGTGTATTTTCATGAGACCTGGCAAATTTATTCCATTATGCTGCTATTAACCAGTGGATATTTATGCATTAGGATGCAAAGGAGCAACTCCTACAACTAACATTTCACTAAGGAAAGTTTTGTAATTACACCAAGAGATTGGGAATTAGGATTCCCAGGTTTCTTCTGAGCTGTGGGACAGGCATCATGTGCTGTCCCCAAAGTGAGTCACTTCGATTCCTTTATCCACTGAATGCACAATAATGTTGATCAGAAATTGCTGTGAAGGGTGTCAAGACATGTTCAATAAAAGGGTGACTTTTGGGCCATTTTATCCCCTCACCTGCATTTTACTGCTGGTAAGGTTCTTTCTTTGAGATTCTCAGGTGGAATGCGCTGTTAAGAGTACTTTTATTGGTGTTTACAGGTGGTTAATTAATCCCTTTCTCCCTGACCTGAGTCGCAAAAATGGGAAGCTGAATTTTAACTAACAACACTGGATAAGAGGTGGAACAGAGATGTTTACGAGGAAATTAAAGAGAATTGAGTTGCTACTAAAGGTGTTTTCAAATAAGCCTTTTTTATTTGGGGAGAGGATTACATTTTTTCTGGAACTCTCCAGCTTTTTAGAAAGAAAATGAAACCACCTCCACCCCGAGACCCAAAGACTGAAAACCTCTCAGCTTCTAATAAAATCTTCCAGCTTTGGTTTTTCAATTAAAAAAAAAAAGAAAATCTGACCTTCTATGTACGTGCTCCTAGATGCTTCACTTCCAGAGCTTGATGAACAGACATGGCAGGCAAGCACTAGAGATCGCCCGAAGAAACGTCACGCAGCAGTCAGCAGAAATCTCGGAGGGCCACCAGACGTCTTGCAGAAATCCCCAAGGGTGGCTCAGAGGGAGCTGGAGAAAACATCAGTTTCCTCTCCCATACCTGCAGAGAGCTGGGCAGACAACTCTTGCCAGATTTTGTTCTCATCTCAGCCTCCTCTTCTTCTGTTTCTTAATAAGCCTGTCCCCAAGGAGAAGGATATGCACAAGCCCCTTGGAGAGCCCCATATTTTTTAGCATTATAAGCCTTGCTTGTTACTCTTACGATAAGTTCATCACCAGCAGGACTGCACCGGGACTGTGCTGTTCTAGTACAGCCTTGGGGGGCCAGGGCTGATCTCCAGTGTCCTGGCTTGTCCTGGGGACCAAATAACCACTATAAACATTCAAAATATGTGAACAAAACTGAGCCCTGTCAAAACCTTTCCTGAAAAATGAGAAGAATCCCATGCCAGGATAGCTCCCATGCCAGGATAGCTTTCTGCTGGTGTCCTCCTGCCACGTGCCAGGCGGGCAACCTAACCTTTGGCTGGTGCATGTGCCAGTGTAGTCTGGAATGCAAGAAACTGTTGGGTTGAAATTTTCCATTCAAACAACTCTATCTGGCTGAAATGTTCAACAAAACACTTTGTAGAGAAAGATATTTTATCCAAAAGAATGCCTTGAGTTTAGTAACTTCACTAACTCTGGTGGAAGAAGTCTCCTTTCCGAGCTGATGGTGATTTATCTGCTCTATTAAGTCCAATGACAAAGCGTTCGGTGCTTTCAATGGGACCCGAAATTAGACTGTCTGCAAAAAGGCAATGGACGGAGGTTCCACCTCAGCTACTCTGATTTAAATGCAGAGAAGCTCCTCTGACTTCTTTTGTGTTATTTCAGCTCTAAAGGGACGAAATGGAGAGCGGAGCTGTGCCAATGAACGGCAGCACTGCAATAGCTTAGGCTGAAAACAGCAGATAGTTTAAGCAAAAATATTTTCTTTTATCATGGAATTCCCAGTATATTTGGGAAATTACTGATTCGTTTCTCCAAAGTAACATAAATTCTTTTTATTTAATGGAAAGAAAAACAACAAATGAAAAAACCATACAAAATCCTTTGCTACTTCTCACTTATTTTAAGAATATTCTTACCTGGACACGTGTATCTTATTTCCATATTTCTCTCAAGGTACAATTCAGCTCATTAGAAATACCAATATCTTATCCCCTGTATTTAACAAATAAAATTCCATGGTAATTTCACAATCAACAATGCCTGGTGTTAAGGATTTCATTATTAAATCTGATTGAATATGATTAAATATGGCTCATGCTTTCCAAAATGGCTTGCATGATAGATTTAAATGAACTCATTAGTGGTTAATGCAGCAAAGCGCTTTCTAAATGCTAATGTTTGGCTGCCTTTGGCTCGTTAATTAATTTGAAGATTGTGTAATTATCAGAGCTTTCGATTAGCATACGTCTACTTCTTTTTATTCCCAAACGACAGTTGTTCGCGTGTAACTATTGGAAATTCAATTATATTTATAATAAAAGTAGGACATCAAACTGCCCAAACAAGCACACTCTGCATGGGAACAGCATCTTTTCCTTTAAAGTCTTTTTATTACTGTTATTTTCGAAAAGAACATAGACTCAGCAGCTCACTCTCAGCACAGAGAAGGGATAGCAAAGTACATGGCTTTGCCAGATAATTACATACCTCTGAAGAGTTGTGTAAGATGTGTGAGGTCTGAAAAGGGCTTGGAAAGAAACAGGAGCCGAGCCTGGCTTGTTCTCTCTCTCACTCTCTGTTTTTTTTATCTTTTTTTCTTTTTTAATTCTGTACTTTGCTTTTAAAGGCCAGCAGCCATGAAATGAGGCAATACGGCACAAACACCCTATCCAGAAAAGATGAGCTGGCGTGCGTGTAAGGACACGGCACCAACCTGGGCTGCTGGTGGATGTGCAGAACCACGGGGCCACAGGCTTCGGTGCAGGCTGGGAGAGTGACAGCTGTTAAATACGCTGTGCTGGTACCCAGGGCAATGAACAGACTGGCACCTCTCCTTTACATAACACAAAAGCATGGAAATAAAACAGAAATAGCCTCTTAAGCAGATATTAGGCACAATGATGGGGCCGTAAATGCAACTGAAACTGAGAACTGAACAAAGTGTTACAGTCAAAGCTTGTGTCTGTAAGAGAAAGACGTGGGTTATGAGATACAAGCACTTCATAAACCTCAGCGTGGACTCATGAGAGATGCCACAGGGATAACTCGTGTCTGAGACTGCTAGAGCTGTAAGGCTCTCAGGTGCAAGAAGAGCAGAGCTTTATCTCCTGCAGACAACGTGAATGACAATAGCTAAAAAATTAAATCGACTGTCTGGATCATTTCTCCCACGCTTTTTAAAGGCACATCTGATTTCTCTAAGAATTCTCTGTGGTTGTCTTCACATCACACGCTGAATTCACATCAGTCCCTACGACATTTAACAGGGAACTTGTTTGTCATCAAAAGATGTTGTGTTCACTAAATATGGGATTCTCTGCTGTAGTTACCCAGGGCCACAAACAGCTGGAGTGGCAGCAGAAGTGTGAAAGCCAGAAAAACAAACCTTGGGGTTCATTAGCATGCATGCCATTGCCTGAAAGGAGCCCTTCTCTGCCAGCAGCTGCGAGAGCAACAATGCATTAACACATGGAATAATTAAGCCAAATAAGTAACTATTACGTTTTCTAGTGAAATAGAACAACTTTGTTTTCTCAAACAGTCAACTTCTGTCTCAAAAAAATCCAACATGCATCACTTACTTAGATAAATCATCTGATGAGTCTGTTTTTTAAATTGCTATTAATCATGAATGTTCATCCTATGCACTTTTATACGGATATTTATTATTTAAAAATGAGGAACTAGGCATGATTAAGTAGCTAGCACTTCATTCCCCTCAAAACCTCAACCGCCCAAATCTTCATTCAAGGGAAAAACTCAAGGAATGATTATAAAGCAAAATATGTCACCCTTAATTTCTTAGCTGCTGCTTGTTTCACTGCAAAAAAAATTGTTAATTCTTTGCTTTTCACTAAAGTTGCTGACTTGCTATGCAATTCCTATTTCAGACAGAGGTCTACCTCAATCAGTAGCAAGGGGATTAAAAAAGATAGGGCTTGGTTGCATTAGTAATTGACAGAGAAATAGGAATGCCAAGATGGGTATCTTGGAGAAAAATCACACCTCCAATGGATGCAGAAGCCTGTCGCCAGCTTTGCTGTGCACGGGAACACAGGCGTACCGCTGGACAGGTTACCCAGTGCTCAACCAATTCGATTAATGCCTGCAAATCCTCTCAGCACCTGCTTCCCCTCTCCAAAACAGGCAAACCCAGGTGTTTGCAGCACGTCCTAGAAGACGGCAGTCACCCCCAGCAGCAGCAGCTCGCCGTCGGGGTTTGCTGCACGTGCAAAGCCACCCTCTTCCCTCAGCCTCCACCACCAGCTTTGAGGGAAAGCGAACACAGACCGAGGTGCGAGCTCCCCCCGGAGCAGAATATACAAGATCTGTTGGCTGGGCTGAACCGCTGCTGCTTCCCGAAACAGCACCTCTCGGCCATCGGGCTGCCGGAGAGCCACAGGGGTGCTGCGGAGAGTTCCGAAGGATGTTGCAACCATGCTCGTTTTAAGGCTTCAGCCACCTCCGTGGCAGCAGCGTATTGGTGTTTTCAGGCGTGAGATGAAGAATTCAGTCTTCAAGATGAACTGCTGTACGGAAACATCATCTCTTAAGGCAGCTGGAAGAGAGAATCACTGACTCAGCAGCTGTCCAAAACCAGCAGAAGATGCAGGAGTATAAACGAGCCCATCAGATGAACAGGCCAGTGAAGGATATTATTGCTGAAGGGGGCAGGGACAGGCAACAAAGAGAAACATCAACAGAGCTTTTGCCCAGCCTCTGATGGGGAAGGCAGGGAGCGAGGAGGAAGGAACTGGGCTGCCAGGCAGCTCCTGGCACCTGTGGAGAGGCTCCTGGGCTGATGAAAAATAGATGAAACAAAACTTAAACCACGCACTTAAACCACGGCATTGGCTTCAGGAAAAGGTGCAGCACAGTTTAGCAGGACGCCGCTGAAAAATGAACGAAGAATTCCAACCGCTGTCTGAGGCACAGGTCACACCAAGTGTCTATAATGAATTTTTAAAGCCAAAGTCAGAGACAGGGATGAAAATGTTGTTGTACTGAAGTTCCCAGAGATTTGGTTGCTGACTTTCATGGAGCTGGCAGTCAGCCACCCTAGAAATATCTTTAATACCAAGAGGGAAAGCTCCTTCCACCCTCCTGGGGTACGACATTTATGGACGAGAAGGGCAAAATGTGGCATTGCTCAAATACCCCTCCCTGCTGTTGGTTAGGAGACTGCCTCTGATTTAATCATACAGACATCACTTTCAATCCTGCATTTAAGGCTCAGGGCCACGGGCTGAGCCCCAGGGAGCTGGAGCAGTGGGAACAGGCAGCGCTCCTGCAAGACGAACTAATGCAAGGGAAGGGGAGGAAAGTCTTCAAGCGCACAGTAGCTGACCCCAATCTCCAATGACAACGGTGCCTGTGGAAGTTTCCCTGTCGTTCTGCAAAGCTGACAGCACAGTACTCTTCATGCAGTCCGAACCTTTCTCTCCTTCCCCCCTACACACACACACACACACACACACACACACACACACACAGAAGCATGTGCCTGCTGTAACGGCAGACTGCGCTTCGGAAGAGCACGCCGGCCACCCCTCAGCTGAAAGGACGGTGGTCCTGGCATCATCTGTTGGAGCTGCCTTTCCATCGCCTTTTTTCCATACTTGCAGCACACTCCAGCATCTTCACTTCTGCCGATAACGAAGGCCTGTACACTATCATTTACTCAGCGGCCGATGAATCTGACAGTCTCATCTTAACTTCTTAACAGCTGTGTTTATTTACTAAAGTAGTAAATTGTTTCCTCTAAAGCACAGAGGGGTTGGCTTGAACAAACTAACATCTCTGCAATTTGGTGAGATTTGGTACTTGCACATGCTTTCTCTTGAAACTATACATTTTTCTATCACTGAAGTATCTGAATTATAGGCAATCTTGGGATGCAATCTTTGTTTTAATGACTCCTCCGGCTGCTGTTTGGTGTAGAGGAGAAGGAAGGCTGGGAGTACAGTAAATTGGCTTACAGGAAATGGGAAATAATAACACCACTTATGTTCTGAATCTTCCTGACTACATTTGCTCCCGTTCCAAGACACTTTTCTGTTTCCTACTTGTAGTTTGGTTCAGCTAACACAAAACTTTGCAACACCGCATTACTCTTTTAGCCTGTCTTTGTGCTTAAACAAACTGGACGCTGGATAATTGCGTGCAAGCAGCAATGCTCTAGGTCAGAAGAGGTGTTGGGATACCTTAACGAGAGTCACATGCCTGCACCCTGAAACTTAAACCCCAGCCCTATTAGTCCAGACCAAGTTGTTATCTGGGTTTCTGGAAATGGCCTTCAACAGGAGGCGAGCCTTGCCGGGACGCCCTGCAGCAGCTCCTTCCCACACTGCCTGGCCTGCGCTGCTCTGCCGGGTGCTCCTGCTCGTGCCCCAGGACTGTGACTGCTCGGGAGCTGTACAAAGCACAACTACTGCCCTAACGCCGGGGAAAGGAAAAGAAAGCAAAAACTTGCAGCTTATCGTGAACGAAGTATAGCATTGCTGCAGCAATCCCAGCTGGAGTAGCAGGTTTTGGAAAACAGTGGAGATGCAGAAATCTAAGGGGAAAAATAACACATCCTTCTTGCTCAGCAGCAGTGATAAAATAACGCTAATAAAATCTCCTCTTCTAGTTTCCACTTCTCCTTGGGGATATGGAAGCAGCTGAGAATACAGTACACACCTACTCCCCTCCACCACCGCTGAGACTGTTGGATCCTTAAAATCTCTCTCAATTAGGGCTGATAACAGAGATGCTTTTTCTTCTGACTGACTCCCCACAGCAGCAGCAGTTGCGCTCAGGCCCCTAAGAGGAAGGGTGCAGTTGCTCCCCAATGCAGGCAAGAGCAGAGCAGGCAATAACCCAGAGCTAGAGGTGACCTGCATACTGACAGTACAGTTTATACCCCTTCACCCTTTTTCACTCATTCCCGCATACCCATAGACACGAGAGCACCCACAAGTGCCCATTTGCTGGAGAATACATCCAGCAATCTCAGCACGCATCAGGCTTTTGCTACGGCTGCGGGTAGATGGTCTAACAGCCCACCCTGCTGCCGGCCGATCCCGCTGCCTCCGCCTCTGCTGTTCCACCCTGGAAAGGGAAAAATATAAACTAACCCCAGCCAGTGTCTTTCTGCTGGGTCAGTGAGCTGAAGCAGCTCACAGAGAGGAACCTGATCTCTCCTTCAGGGAGCTTTTAACTCTTTCTGTACCCAGGAACGCGTGCTGGAGGCTGTCTTACCTAGGACGGGTAGATGCCATCTAAGTGATACACCTGGAGCCGGCCGCTCTGGTGGCCTTTCAAGGGCTGTTTCCCAGTGGTCCGGGCTGCAGCCAGCTGCGACCGCTAAGCCGAGTACTTGAGAGAAGTGTCAGGAATTTGATTTTTACAACTTACAGATTTTCCCTCAAAATTTCCATTTGGATTGGAATTATTTATATGCAGCCTCAGTTGAGAAGTGACATCTCTGTTAGTTTGCAGGCGTTTGGGGTTCTCCGGTTCTAACAGTGGTATGTGTTTAAAGCTTTTTATTTGCAATAGATTTGGTTATTTTTGAATCCTTGTGACATGGGTCTATTTAAAAGAAGCTGTTTGGGAGACAAATAGCTGCGTGGTCAGAAACCAGGAATATGTAGGTCTCTGTGAGATAGAAGCAGCCTTGACTGAAATATATTTTTATCACATTAAAAAACATTTACTGCCTAAAACCATCTTCAATATAAAGCAGCAAAAATTCTTTCTTTCTTAGTACTCTTACCAAGTGTATTAGCATATCACTGGAGCACTTTATGAATTCACTTGGCTGTGTTGCTTCAGCGCAGGCATCACGTGCGTCTCCAGTGCCCAGGGTGCCCTTCCCCATTCTCACTATTCCTGGAACATTTCTGTAGCAGGATTAGTTTGGGTGGGCGGTCCCAGGTGGAAACCACGGGCAGATACAACCATCACCCTCGTCCTCCGTCCTATTTGGGGGGAAATGCCTTCGGAGTAGGGAATTTTACTCCTAGCTTTGCCATAGACCTGCCGGGCGACTCCGGACAAAACCTGGCACTAGCTGGAAACCAGAAAGGGGGAACAGTGCAAACGAAGGCTTGCAGAAGAGAAAAAAGGTGTTTACGTAAAACCGCCAAGGACAACGGGGTCCTGTCTTTGCTGGGACATCAGCAATACACACCCATAAATTACTGAGCCACTGTTCGTATTCATTCTAGCAGAATTGCAAGACTGGGAGTGGTATTTCGTTTTCACAGCTTCCCCCCTCTCTTCCTTACTTGTGCCAGAGATCGTATTTCTTATAAACAAGATTCTTGTTTCAGTATGCATTAGATTGTTTGTCAAGAAGAGCAGCTGGTGTTGATGAATGGATTAAGATGCACTGAGGATGGTTCAGCCTAAAGAAGAGACGACACAACAACAGATTTCAAATATGTAAAAGGCTGCTGTGAACAATAACGAAACAGCTTTTCCTTTCTCCCTGCATTCAAGGTGGACCGAATAGTAAGTTTTTAATTGCAACAAAGAAGATGCAAATTAGACAGAAAAGTGCTTTAAGTTATTGGAATTCCAACAGTATTGGAATAGATTGCTCGGGAAAGCCTTTGAGACCGGGTTAGCAGCTGTCTGTCAGGCAGGTCTCCCCTCGAGACCCGCAGCCGCAGTCCTTCCCCCTTGCCTTCCTCATTATTTGATGACCCCATTCTTTTCAAACAGAACCTCCAAAAGCAAGAGTATTCAATTCGATCCTGCTTATTTAAAAGTCCTCCTAAATACAGTGGAATAAAATGGCTGAAGAGGCGGAGAGACAGAACTCTCCTAATTCCTGTATCCATGCATATAAAAAGAAGTGATTCAGCTGAGAATGACACAGAAAGCCACGTAATGGGCTGACGGTCAAACTAACAGAGCACTATGGGCACAGATTTCTTATTACTTCTTATTTCTTGTCCAATTCAACTTACCTGCAACAAGAAAAGCATCCGATGGAAACACCGAGCTGATCTATCCACCCAGCCAAGCAAACAGTAGTAAGCCGGGAGATAAATAAATAATGGGTCAGCAAGTATTTTGCACTTGAATGCTCTAGATAAGAACTCATATACCTAAACCCCAAGCGGGGAGGCGTACCCGCTGTCCAGGCACCAGCGGCAAACTGCACCTCTATTTCAGTCACATTTCCAATGGGTACCGAAGAGGAAACCGCCCTGCTTTAAAAACGCACAGTGCAACGTTATCATTTGTTGTCTATAAAACCTATATTGAATGATTTCCTGTAAAATTAGCTGCAGGAACTGAAATAGAATATTTAATAGAATAAAATAACAGAATATTTAATTCAGCACACACAGCAAGATTTACCGATTTGAGCATGAGGTGGTAAACAATGCAACTGCAACAAACTACACACACTCCTACTTTGCCTTGGGAATTGGCTTCTGGCTTCGAATTACTTACTGCTAGGAAGCAGTTGGTTCCTATCCACCTCATCAGCATCTCACTTTGCTGCAGTTTTCAAGCAACTGAAGATAGATGAGATGTGGCAATAGAAAGTGAAAGAACCGCAAAACTTTCAAATAACGATTTTAAAAGTAAACTAAGCATCAGTAATTGCAATTCTTCACTATTTTCCTGAGGTGGAATTTCCTACCTTACAAAGTTATTCACTGATACGAAATTAAGGGATATATGTCAGAATCTATGTGGCTCCCAATTTAAGTATTAGGAGTGCATGGTTATTTTATCATAAAAACACCTTTTTCTGTATTTACAAAGCGTAAAGCCACAACGCAGTTCAAGCTAACAGACATTATGCTCCCAGTAGCTTTTGCGCTTGCAAATGATGCAGCACCGCAACTCTGTGAGGAAGAACTGGATTGTAAAGACCCAGTACAGCTCTGGAGAGCCAACAGCCAGGGTGAGACGACTGACACCCTGCCTATGCCCCTCTGCCTGGCGTTTGTTAAAGGCTGACCCTACGCCTTCAGATGTTCTCGTCAACAGACGATATTTGGAGCAGGGACAAAGGCAGAAATTAAACTACATGGAGCCTGCAGATTTCATTTTTTCCAGCAAGGCTGAGATAACGTGCAAGAAGAGCAAATGGTACCGTAGATTTGTTATATGCGCGCTTCAATATAGCAGAATGGGAAACGTGGTCTTCAGTAGATGGATTTTTAATACTTGTCAGGAAAAAACCCTTCATCTACCAACGCTTCTTTTCAGAAGTGCTGCCCTAGGCCCGCCTGCACTGAAGTCCTTGGAAACTTCCCCTCAGCATCGCCATGAGCAGGGACCTTTCATTCTCTAATGGGGAAGGGAGAACACTCAATCTGAGCTGTCACCAGGCCAGTGAAGAAGCCTTGAAATGTTCAAGAACACGTAATTCAGAGAGCTCAAAACACAGCGCTCTCAAGGTAACAAATCAGGGTTCTCAGCCTCTAGAATGAGTCAGAAAATCTCTGTGGAAACAAGAAAAGCATCTGTGGAAAGTACCTGACCTCTACTGAGACCTCTTGACATCTTCTTCAGAGCAAAATCTTGACTTGGTATCTGAAGAATGAATCTAGGAGCTGAACATTTTCACATTACATCTATTAAGAAAAGCTGTCTCTTTTTTTAATCCTTCAAGCAATCCTTTATGGTACCAATTTTCAGTTAGTCAGATAAATAAGAAACCTCTGCACTACAGATCTCCTAGGTCAGCTTTCCTTAAGGACAAATTGTGCTAACTGGGGCATCATCATTCTCTACAGAATCGTCGATAAATTACTCCTAAATTATTATTCTGTTACAGCTGCTCTGTGCTGACATCAGGGAACCAAAGATATTGCTTAGATTTCCATTAAATCATTTCCCTCTGAGGTAGGGAACATGGACTTTGTGAATACCGGAGATGACGAGTTTCTACAGAATTACAAGAACCAGGTTGTTACCGCATGAGGATAACTGCACTTCCAAGGGAAGATTCGGGCAGTAATGGCGGAATGCACCTACCTGGAACACCAGCTCCTCCTCGCAGACCGGAGGTGGGCATCGCTACCGTGCAAGTGCGACATCTACGCACTGCACCACCGCTCTCCGGTTCCTGTGCCTCGGGGCGGCCACACCAAAGGGGAGCGTTTGCACTCGTGAAATTTCAAGACGCACAAACCTTCTGTATCGTGACATTAGGCAGTACAAACAGGCCGTCTCAAACTCATGAAATCGCTTCAATATTGCGCTCTCAATATTCAAACGACGACAGAGAAATCCTGAAGTCCGCTCAGACTCCAGGTGAAGGGAATCCAAGACTGGTTTTACACTTGTAAAATACAGTCCCTCCTCCATTTTTAACCCATTACGTATGTTTTTCAACACCAAGTTTCAACATATTAAAATAAATGGATTTTGATAACATTACAGAAATAAGAAAGCTGTTACTTTTGAACTTATTATAGCAAATAAATAGTCTACATGAAAAAGCAGTAATTTCACCATGATGCTCTAGCGACATTGAAAATAAACCATCTGGGTTCGCTCTCTTGCATTGTGATACCACCCACAATTCTAAAGGAATCAAAACATTATGTATAGATGGATGCACGTTATTTCATGTGTAAATCTAAATGGTTTCAAGTATCTGAAATACAGTAACACAAGTAACGTTCCTTTCCATAACCAAACTGAATCCCTCCGTGAGAACGGCTCTCTCCGACGTGCGACTGCGTTACCATACGGGAGCCTGCTCCCACGCCCCCAAAGTCTTCTAAACCGCTGGCGCGTAGCTGTCAACGTCACGAGGCTCAGTTTCTCGTCCGCGAGTCTACGGGTAAGGAGAAGACGAAGCACGTGAAACGCACGGGCGAGAAAGCAGTTCGTCTGAGTCAAACGCACAGCGGTACATGGTGGCAGAGCACAGCTTCACCGCTTTCGGAGGATCTACCGCGTGTTCGTAAAGAGTACGGCGCGGTACAAAGTATTACCTCCCATTGCGTCTTACGTATTGTCTTACGTGAAAATGTGCCAAAGTAAATATTAAAATAGTGTTTCAGTCTATCGCTTCCCCGACGTAATCATCTGTAAATCATCCCTACCAAGCATTTAAAATTACGTTCAGCCAAGGTAATATCAAAATATATTTTATTCTGGACCTCTTTCAGATCTGATTCAAATTACAGTTGTCAAAGCAATACAATGCAAAGGGAAACTGCAACAGAAAATGTGCCTAGAAGGGATATAAGGGCCTTGGGGACAAATCATTGTGATGTAGAACCAAAATACATCATAAAGTGTAATTAACATGGTCCAGGACAGTATAGAACATCTATATCAGTCTTCTTTAGACAATAATCATGAAAACTGAACATAAAAGTCCTTTAAACAAGTACAAAAAACTGTCATGGGCTGGTTTACACTTTTACAACAGCTGTAATTTAACTGGATAACTGAAGAAATGATGCAGACATTTTAATCCAGTGCTATAGGTAGGCTCACAGAATTAGACCCAAAGGATTTGTAACTCCAAATGAAACCATTACAACTACAATGTCAATGTCAGGAGAGAGAGAAAATTACTTCTGTATTCTAGAATTACTGTTCTGCACACTGCAGTCTGTTGAGGACAAGATTGCAAAGTACACTCGACTAGCAACGACATGCAGACTGTTTTCTTGTATTTACCCACAAATGTCAAAAAACATTATGAAGTAAAAATGAATGATTATTCAAAAAAATAAAACAAAACAAAAACATGCCTCAAGTTATTGTCAAGCTTCAAACTTAAAGGCAGAGAAAGCGAATTATGTACTCAAAACTACTGATCTGAAGCACTATTAACACTAAATCCGCAAGAAACGGCAGATTTTCCTGGTTCGTCTGCCTTCCATCAGACTGACAGCGAAGACAGCCCCGCTTTCACAGACCGCGGTATTCCAGAGCTTTCTCTAGAGGGAGAAGTGAAGGCTGCTCCACGGCTCTCTCCCTACGGAAAACGCCAGGGATCTTGACGGAGATTTACTGCTGTCTCCCGAAGCCATATTTGCTTCTAACATGCCACAATGTTGCTTCTGCTTTCTTCAGACTTCTGGAGAGCGCGAGCCGATCCCACCGGGGAACGGCTCTACAGGACTTTGTGAAGGGAGAAGCTATCGCGCTTGTCAACGACATGGGAACGCTGGGCTACGCCCGGCAGGCCCTGCTCTGGCGAGACCCCCGCCGGGGCCACGGGGAGCCTCGGCTCGAGCGAGACCGGGCTCGCTTTCCCTAGGCGGCACGCTCTGCGGCGCTACCCGGACCCAACGCCTCCGACGCCCGTTCTGGCGAGGTTTTCTCGTGAAGTGAAAGACAATGGGATTTCTGGGTAAGTAAAGATTGGAAAAAGCGGGTCCCAAGGCTCCTCTTCGCTAAACGGACAAAAAACATACGACCTTCTATTTACAAGCTGAAAAGCCCAGTTTGCGATTTTAATGGAATTCCTTCATTCAGCAGAACTAAAGGCGTCGGCTGCTAAGATCGCTCCGTCGGCAAACTGGCACAACCGCCCTGCGCCACCCACTACTCTTCCTAAAGACAAAGAACATTTCAAAGGTACAATGTCCCATTAAATACCCTAGCATGAGGTAAGCAGTGTAAGGAAAAAGGAGTGCTTTTGTAAATGAAAATTAATCAAAATTGGTAGAAATCTTTGGCCTTTCTCTCAAGATGCATTAAAGTGTCACGAAATCAAGAAACATGCTTCAAAATGCCATGTCATTCTGACTCTGGTAACTATTACCTCCCTCCACCCAACCCAGAAAAAGAGGCACTTTTAGTGTTTCATATAAGATTTCCAATCATCTAGTAGACACGCTAAATAACCCTGCACAATTGTAGTCCCAGAATAAACTGAGTTTATCAACATTACAAAGAGTCTAAAAAAGCTTTTATGAGGAGCTAGATATTCTCTTAACTACACTAAAAAGTCCACCGGTTGGGAATCTTTACATCAATTTAAAAATGCAGAAAAAGGTAAAGGAAAAATAGAAAAAGAGGAACTCTACAGAAACCTGGACCTAATTATGCAGAAATGAGAAACGGGAGTCTGAGATGGATGCATAGAACGACAGCGAACTCGAGAGCAGTTCATTTCTTATTCCATCATTAATTCTGAGCCCAGTTTTTCCCCTTCCTTTTATCCTCTGTTTGGATATTTGCCCAGTCACGTGTTGAACTGGGAAAAAATAGGAACTGTAATGTATGCAAAGGCTTTTGCACGCGTTTGCCTTTACACTCGGAAAACAGGCGCGACAGAATTACTCGCTATGTAAGACTAAGCCCGTGCGTACGTTTATGCAGAGTTCGGGTCTCGCTGACATTTGGCATACTCAATTCGAAGGAGCAATTTGGACGGTCTGCCTCACTACTGACTACGAGGTCTTTCTGCTAGAAAAGATAATAATTAACGTCATGGTCTCTTTTTTTTTTCTTTTTGCTTCACGTCGTCACAGAACCTAGCACACCTTGCATGCATGCACTTAGCAGTGTATAAAACAAGAGGCGAGAAGGGGTGTGAGCAGGAGCAGCACTGTGGCATGCTAGTAAAGGACAACAATAAAACAGCTATCGGCCAGATCCTCTGCGAGTGGAAACGGGCACCGTTCCACGGCGGGGGGGCTCTGCTGATGAGCGCCAGGCCGGGGGGCTCGGCCCGCGCCTCCGGAGCGCTCAAGGCGACGGATCTGACGTCCCTGCTAGGCTGTGCTTCGAGCGCCTGGAAAGCCTGGCCCCGCCGTACTGAAGCTCTGCTTTATCTATTTCTGAATATGTGACACTATGCTGAAGCAACCAGAATTACAACCAAAACAGCTGATGATTGAGAAAGAGGAAAATGGCAATACCCTAAAACATGGCTGTGTGATTTTGCAGCTATGTCACAGAATTCCACCACAATTGTTTAGATTGGCTGAAAGAATCATCCAATAACTTTTATGAAAATGAATAAACTGTCCATATTAAAATACAAAAGTACTATCAAGAATCACTTCTGACTTTCAGATTTAAATTCAGTGCAATTGACAAATGCATTGCTAAACGAAAAATGCAGCTTAAACATACTCAAAACATTTGTGTCTATTCCTGGGAGCACAGTTTAAAATTATTGCACAGAATTTTTTTTATTTTTTTTGTTTTTTTGTTTTTTTGTTTTTTTCATTAAATGACAGAGGTCAGCCACAGTCATGGACCTCCAGCAATAAAAGCAATATTTCAAGTGCCAGACACTCAATATATTAGGTTTCCTACATATTGTAACTCACAGGGTAATTGCTCTAAACATTTGTAATATGTTCCAAAATCCTAAAAACAGCTGGCACTGAACCACCGCGGATGACTGCCTTTATGGATATGACTTTTGGTTGGTTTGAAACGCTGTGTGTGATAGTATTACAATCCTGGGGTACACATAAAGAACGTCTTGTTGACTTCTCTTTACCACTGGCAAATTGCTACCCTACCTTAGCCAAACTCAGACTTGCTTCAAGTCGTGTTTATTCCATGGAAATAGCAGAAATCAATGCCTAAAGAACAATGGTTAAAATGTCAAAGCTGCATTATCTCAATTAAATCAATTTATACCTAACTTGGAGGGGTGAAAAAAAATAAACAAAACGGGGGGGGAAAAAAAAGTTACAGACTAGCAATCATAAGCCACAAAATTATTTGTGATTGAAATAGTGTTATAAAACTGATAACTTTGCAAAGCTCTGTAATATAAACCATTCCTTAAGTAAAATGCCTGTGACATAAATTTGACAACCTCTCTTTTTATAAATTTACACTCTTGGAATCTTATGCAAGACATGATGCAACCTTTTTGACTACACATACGCGTAAACATAACCTCATGCTATCATTTACAAATAAAATCACAATCAGTATACTTTTAATCACATGAGCGGAAAAAGGTTTGCCATATACATCTGTCATTGTAAGAAAAATACTTGATATTGTAAACAGAGTAAAAGACACTATATAGTAGTGATTATTAAAAAAATAGCAGCTTACATCTACCCTATATTTGGAAAAAAATGTAGTCACAAGATACAATAAACTGCAGGACTGGAGCAGCAGGGGAATTAGTGCAAGTATTCATCTTTTAAATAAGCTGAATCACTGCTATTAAAATAAACTTGAAGCAAGTCCTCTGTTTAAGATTTTTTTTAAATCTAAGGTAGTAAACATTTTGCCTCTTAATGGCAGTGTTATCAAATATATGCCAAAGATTTTATTTTAATAAAGAAAAATTACATGAGATACTTTTAATACTGGAGTTTGGTTACAATTATACATCTAAGCTCCTACAAATAATGATGGGCAACTCTCAGAGAAGCTGTGGCGTGAACCCTTGTCCAGAAAGATCTTAACCTCTTAAAAACGATCCCCCAGCTATACTTTGCTCCTTTTCACAATAGTGCACAATTTAACCATATTTTAGTTATGGTCTTAAAGCAACAGAAGATGCATTTTTTTCCTCTTTTTTTGTCCTTTTTTTTTTTTTTTTTGCATCCCTGTATTTTTCTTTTCCATATTTTTGTGCCCTTCTATTCTTAAGTTTGGCAGAACTACGTCCCAAATAAGAAACTACTGCATTTTAGCCATGTCACCAGAAAATAAAACATAGCATTATACCCATTACTGTCATACTTCGTAGATGAGCAGGACGTGAAATACCACGCCTCGAAGAAGGATTTTTTTCTTTTTTTTTCTTCTCTCTCCATAATCCCTTTTCCACCCTCCCTCTGTTCACAAAATCGTGCTCTGGGAGCCACAGAATGTACCAAACATTATCAGGTTCAATCTACCTCTTCAAAGAATGCATTAAAATATGTTTCAAAGAAACATTGTTTTCCAAGGTGAAAAAAAAAATACAAACAAGAAACTAAGTCACTCCCTTACTTCATGCATCCGTAAACTTAACCAAAACAAAACAGAAAACCCAATGTTTAAAAGCAAAGGAAAAACTACTGCTGCAGATTTCTGTAAGTCCATTTTCTCTGTACACACAAACTGCTCAACTACTGAGGAGGAAAACAAAACCACCCCACAATCCATTGCCATAATGGATTTAAAGCGGGGAAGGGGTAATGAAGGCTGCCATTAGTATCTTCTGAATTTGGTATGTATATGGGTCTGCTCTTGTACACGGTATATTTCTCTCTCTCTCGCTCTCTCTTCTGTTTTTCATATCCAAAACCTTTAAACGTTATTTTGGGGCACAGCAGATTCCAGCACTTGGTGAACAGGATTCACAAGCTGTGACAAAACTCTGTCATCCTCTTCAGGGTGTAATTTTTTTTTCTCTTTTTTTATATACAGTATATGTATATATTTCTTTTACGTTTGGCTGTAGTGGACTGGCCATGGTTCAATTGGGACTATAGCAGTACATGGGTCAGGGACAGTCATTTTGGCTATGTACACATTCATAGTCGGTCCATGGCTTCCAACTAGTAGCGCTATTTCCGTAGGTCTAATACACAAACCTGTAAGACAAAGAGAAACAGAAATTGCAGATTGCACTACATTCCTCATTTATACAATCCTGTGTGAAATATCTGAGCCCAACCCATGAAACGGAGTGTGCACGCTTCAGCTTGTATCCTTAACAACAGACGGGGGGGAATCGGCAGGTCAGCACTTCGGCTACGAAGCCCTGCTAAGGGTACTGCTGCCTCATGAGTTACTATCAGAACACCAACAACGAGGTCTAGTTCTGTCAGATAAAGAAATCTACTAGCCAAATATAATCATATAAAAGCTATGCTTTTAGTCATCGAACAGTTCAGACGTGCCTCTATTTGCTCAGTTATTATGAGCTGTATTTAAAGCCGAGGGGATGAGGAGGGATTTTGCTAGCAAACAATATAAATCAAAATAAACCCAACGTTTTTAAACCAGCAAAAACTAAGTGAAAACTGATCCGTTGCAAGTACAATCAGCCTCTTGGGTCAAATCAACTGGAAGCCTGGAAAGGTTACACAGCATGTATATAAAGGGTCATCTAGGGCGGAACGATAATTCATTTCTACTCAGGCTATGCCTTGAGCTTTTGTTCCTTTTATGATATTGTCTATACTTTTATGACTCAAATGATATGAAAGACCAATCAAAACTAATTCTCTGGAATTTAGTCTACTTAAAATTCAGAACTTCCTATTTTCTGTTCCAACTCTAACAAAGCGATCTCGGGTAGCAGCAGGGAGCACGCAGGGCAGCAGAACGCTTTGGCGGCGGGTTCAGATAGCACCTGAGACTCCGGCCTGCAAAGCCACCGGGATTGCTTTTTGCTGATGTTTGTTACTGTAAGCTACAGCACTTCAAAATACAATTCCCTTCTCACTCTTACTTCATTCTAATGTTGCTTTTCCTTAGGCTCTCGTCTCCTTTCTTTTAAAACCACGGCAAAAGAGAGGCAAGCAAAAAACAACTACTGCACTTGTTATGAAGAACTGCAGGTTAATATTTTACTGCCGCACTTTGCAGGACAGTGTCAGAAGACCCAGGAGGTGATGCTACAGCACACCACTATGGAATGACAGAGAGTGCACTCATGATTAGTTAAACATATGGTTTTATTCTCTGCTGCCTCTAAGCAATGGAAGCAGGCTGGGATTTACATATAGCTCCTGCCATTTTTAGGAACTTTTTAATTATGAGCATTCAGAAATTTGTACTTTGTTTTGCTCCTCTTTCTGTTGAATGCAATGCAGAAGGTATTTCATTCCTATCATGCATTACAATAATATCACCTACGCTGAGCATTTTCACTCAACAAGAGCAAAGAGGCACAAATGAACTTGTTTCCAGACTGTAAGGAAAAGCCCAGCCACAATGAACACATTTCCATGGGAAGTCCCCGTAGGGACAGAAAATTTAAATTAGAGGCATCTTCACCTTCTGAGATTTTTGGAGGGTTTAGGACAGTAATGCATTAAGCTGGAATAAAGACATATTCTCCTTTCACCATTACAGCACCCTTATATGCGAAAATCTGCATGTGAGCTGGCTGTATGAAACCGCAGCTACAGAAGGGAACGGTCGCCATTGTTACTCAAGAGATTTCCAGAAGCCGCTTGTTGTCAGAACGCCAAACAAGTCAGGCTGCACTTACTGAACCATCTGAAGCACTTGCTCCAACTTTGTCTCCTGCTGCATTCCAGCAAACCTCAAAAATCCCTCCTGTTCCCCGATAACTGTGAACTAGGGCACCTGTCTAAAAAGGGACAAAACATGTAATTAATATAACAAAAGCCAAGCGAAGAAGTAAAATTTGTACAAGTAAAACTTCCCTACTGCTTCTAAAAGCTGAAATTCTCCGAGGAAATGGTCCAGAGGAGACTCGTGGAGAATCTCAGCACTGTGCTAAAGGATGCCTCACAATTATCGCATCTTCATCTCTTGTGTTTGACAGGCGAAACTGGGGATGGTCGTGACTACTTCCCATTACTAAAATGAGCCTTTCAAAAATTACCATCCAGTTCCCAGTAGCCAGAGATCACATCTTGCCTAACAACAAGGTCTTTAGACTGTCATTCACAGTCAGCCCTTTCTTTGCCAGAAATACAGAGCAAGTACTAGCGTCCTTTCTTCCAAAGTTCTGTAGAAACATTTTGTCGTCACCACCTTCTCTCACTTTACATTCTCTTGTTTTTCAGTGAAATTCAATGAAACAGCGATCAGATTTGGATCTCTACACCCAGTCATCACTTTTCACAGCAAACCTCTTTTATCAGGAGTTTAAAGCTCAGAGTCAACAAAGACAATTTTTGGATGCAACATGTTATTGGAGACACTTCGTTGAATATGTTTTTTGCTTGGGTTTTTTGGTGGTGGGTTTGGTTGGGGGTTTTTTTTGCTAAGTAAAGACCATGTAAAGACAATTACTGCTTCCCCATAAGTGAGCACTCAAAGAGAGAAATTAAACTCACATCCATTAACAGAAGTAACCTTAGGGCAAAGAGAAAGCACGTTAGCAAGGGCAAAGCTCTTTGTGGCCGAAGCGCGATGGAGCAACAAAGGTTGGAAGGGTGCTGATGGAAAAGACCAAAACACAAACTTCTACACAGACAGAAGAGCTATACCTGTGTATTCCAGATGTGTACACATTTATCAAAGGAGCCGCTGGCCAGGTACCTGCCATCAGGACTGAAAGCTACACTGTACACAGGTTCTTGATGTTTTGTCAGAGTATGAATACAAATTCCTCTGTCTACATCCCATAACCTAACAGTAGAATCAAAGGATGCGCTGTCAAGGGAAAAAACACAGATTAATGACATCTCCATTTGACATAGTTCTGTTTCTAATGTAAAGACAATATGATAAAGTAATCCTACATGCTTCAAAACGTTCTGTGAACCTACTTATATAAAGAGTGAAGTAAAAATAACGCTTAAGAGGCATTTAGCAACAGGATTAAATAGTACCTTGCTAACATGAGATTGGCATTTGGATTACTTGTTCCTGGTCCTGTAGGACTCCATTTGATAGTATAAATTTCTTTGTTGTGTGCTTGTAAATCATGGACACAACTGTCTTGTTTCATACTCCAGATCTACGATAAAAATGGAAGAAAACACAAAGACATTTAGCACAACATTGTACTAACAGACATTTTACCTCTTTCTTCTTTATCATTTGCAGCCTGACTGCCACCTTTTAGGCCATTCAAAATATTTCCTACGACTGCTGCGTTTCTAGAGTAATTATGACAAGTATTATTCCAGCACCCTCCGTTCTCTGAGTTGTAAGTACCCGATGGGGTTAATGAGCAATAAAGGTGCTGCCTATAGGAACCAATCTGCATGCGCTAACTACAAGCCCCTTGAAAAGGGCAGGGATGATAACAGATGCTAAAATGAGAAGAGCAATATGTATATGTTCATGTCTGAGTTGACAAAATATCACAGTCCTATTTTTAAATGCACTTCTTGCTACACAGTTTGAGTGAAATACAAGGATAGTAGAGGAATTTTGTTTTCATACGAAGCCATAGATGCATACTGCAAAAACATGACGGCATTTTCCTGGCTTATTGGGATTTGCGTTGCCAGGAGTTTGTTCAGTACTTCGTACAAGGGAGGAGTTCCTTAGGACTCCAGCTCCTGCGTGATAACCTTCAACAAACACAGCAACTTTATTCCATTAAGAGCTTGCATTGCATACAGAAGGGGTCTGGGAAGGCTTTTATACCTTTTCCTAAATGTGAAACTTGATACCGTAGTTAATCACCCGAATGCTTTTTTTAATGATATCTGGTTTAGCGGTGCTTTTAGCTCACCTCTTGTTAGAGAAAGCTAACAGGAGCATGTTTAAGCTCAACTGTATTTAAGATGCAATTGGGGTGTATGTTTAAATGAACGATGCTTTTCAGAACTGGTGCCTCACTGAAGGGGAAATTGATTTTCAATGTGCAGACGGAATTAAAATTGTATTGCGAGTTTAAATTGATGGGATCAAAATCTAGCTTCTCTTCCCAAAACTAGTATAGATTAAAAGAGTCCATATTAGCTGCCCTGGAGAATATCAAGTTGGCATCACAAGAGAGAAAAATAAATAGTCAATCACTAGGTATCTTCCATATGCTCAAAACCTGATGTTCATTCCTACTGCCATTGAAAAGCAAGTGATCCACAAGTGATTAGTGATGCGTGGACTTATCTACAAGCAATTGGTCTTCCAGTTATTCCTGAACAAAATGACAAAATTCTTTCCAGGCTGGGCTGAATTTGAAACAGCAACCAAGAAGTTAATTGCCTGAATTGCTTGAGCCCACAAAGGGTGACACGTTCCCAGGTGTCACCTCTCTACTCACTGAGCTGCAGCAGCAACAGCTTGAGCTCTAGGCTGGAATTCATCTCGCCTGAGTGTCAGCTTCTAAGTATCACATATCCAGCTTCAGCTGGCTATTCTGACTCCATCCACTGCCAGTGGAGAAGGACTGATGCTCTCAGGGGTTTAACTCATCACACTTGACTCAGACACTTAGGAAAGGATGAATTGCTCTTCAGCGGTGCTAGACACTCTGTTGACTAAAGATGTCTGGACATCTAGCTTTAGACTGGCGGTTTAATGCTTAAATGTTTATATTTAGATAAGGTGATTTCCACTGCGAGTGCCTGACGGTGTGCCAGCACAGGAGGGGATATCTGGCTGCTCGTTCAGCCATTCCCTGGCTCTGATTGAACAACGGCGAGTTAGATGGAAATAACTGTCCCAAGGGCTACCAGGAGGACAGCGCTGTCAACATAAGAAAAACCGTATCCTGAAACTCTGCTAACCGTAGTGCTAAACACCTGCTAAATATAAAGCAGTACGGGAGTAATGGAAAGGGATCTGTAAGGTGGAAACGGCACAGGCCTGTCAGGCACCAACAGCCTCGTTTCTTCGAGTGCGTCTAACCTGGTGGTGTTTTTGCATGGATCTCTAGCGTGCCTTGGAGTCCTATGTCTAAGCTACAGGATCCTCTGTGTTCACAAGCTTGCCCCAGTTCTACAAGAAAGCGCGTTGCTGGGAATTATTTGGAGGAAAAGTGTAGGTGCAACTGAAAACTGCAGAATGACTCCTGATGAATTGGAAAAACCAAGGAGTGCACACAGTCTCTTACGAAACAATACGCCAAAGGTTTTCAGTAGAAAGAAAGGGAAAACAGACGAAAACCAGGAAAGGAGCTAGTCACCCATTCTTGTATGTGCTACGCGACATGCATTCCAACTTTTCCTTTTAACCAAAAGCAACCATCAAGTGTGACAGCTTAATGATTAATGACCTGATTCTGTAAACAGCTAAAAGCACCTAATAAATCATGCTCCAAGTCTCAGGGTGGCAGCCTGGAACAAGTTCTCTGGACCAAGGCTTGGCTCTGATTAACGAGGATTTGCTAGGATTGCCTAATCTTGTTATATTAAAAAAGAACAAATAGTAGACGACAGGGCAAGTACAGTGATACTGCTGGATTGCCGAGCTAATGGTGCGCACTCCGGAGCCCCACAGAGACAGGAGCCAGTCCCACAACTCCCCTTACCTTCAGAGTCATGTCATCGGAGCAGGACGCCAGCAGATTCCCAGTTGGATCCCATTTGATTGCGTTTACTTCATTCTAAAATTGAACAGTGAGAATAAACTGGAGTCTTCACTTCCATTACAAATGACAGCTTACGAAAGGTAAAGCTGGACAGCAGTTAGGAGTATTCGTATAATTGCCAGTATTTTAGCGTTTCATTTTCATTCCTAGCTTTGCCTTCGATAACAACTTTTTGCTACCTGTTCGTCACATTTTCCCGCGCGTGCTCTTGCACAACAGAGGCTGTGCATAGCAAAGTCTTGAAGTTACCGTGTTTCTTCTTCTAAAGCTCGCTTTTGCTATGCCATCCTGGCACTGGTAAGAGAAGCTGCGCATGGGAGTGAGAATTGTTCTAAGAACGATAGAGCCTACAGTTACCATACGACCTTAACTACCCCTATCCCCGTACGTCTACCTATTGCCTGTTGCCAAAGACCAACCATTACACAAGTGCCCCCAATCTCTCCTTCATAAAAATACCGTATAGCACCCCCAATTTCCCGGTACTTACTGTGTGACCCTGGAAGGTTTTGATGGGCCTATCTTGTCCTAGTTTACAGACATGAATACACATGTCTGTACTGCAAGAGGCAAATGTGTTGTTACTCTGCCAATCAACATCTAATGCTGGTGCTAAAAGAAAAAGAAAGATATTTCAAACTATGGTATGCATTCTGCAGGAGTTTGATTTGCAAATTTAGCACGTACCACCTTAGAACAAATGCCAACAGGAAGCAACCATTAATTTTACGGCAGTTCTAAAGATAATCAAACACTATGAACAGTGAGAAACGCAGCCAAAACCAGCCTTACACAAAGAAATGCAACAAAATTTAATAGAAGTCATTAAAATATATCTGAAATGAAACAGTTAGCCAGAAGACAGTGCCGTAGGACGACAACCTGTAGTTAAGTCATCTATAAATAAATCTCAAGAGGCAGCAGGAGGAACAGGTTCCCCCAACTTCACACATGGTCATGCATGAGCTCATCTCCACCGACAGTCCCTGCTTGTGCTGAGAGATGGCAGCCAGCGAAAGGAAACGATTTACTTCCTTTTCTTTAATTCCAGCATTATAAGGTGTGGTAACTTGAAGCTTAATCACGGGTGACCTATTCCATTTGATCAAGCCAAGATATTTATGGCAGACAGCACACAGAATTGCTTGGAGTAAATCAAGAATTGAAGGTTTTGATTGTTGTCATGCCACTGAAAAGGTAGTGCGAGCGGAATAAAAAGCGGAGAGGAGACACATTTCTTAAAGGCCCTTCAATGACATGTTCGTCATCCTCTCCATTCTGTTTCCCAGCTGATCCCGGCAGGCTGGCAGAGCACGCAGCCCACGCAGCGTTTGCCTGACCTCCCGAAAGGCTGCCCTCTCATCCCAGCTGGGCAGCGAGCAGCCCTTCAGCTGGTCCGGGGCCAGACAAAGTGGGGCCAGCGCAGCAGGCAGCGGGAACGAGGGGATGCGGAGCGGGGATTACTGGAGCAGGAAGATGACAAAGGCAGTCCTTAGCTGATAGACACAAATCCTTCGTGGCCCACCCACTTGATTTGGCTGCCACTGTACTACAGAAAGGCTGTAATATTTGGATTATCTCTTATGACTTTCATAGAACTGCAATAAAACTGTGAGTTATAAAGTTATAAAATCAGAACAATTCTATCTTTGTTTACAAACTTAAAATTAGTAAGACTACGAATATGGGAGGCAGTATCCAAACACTGGATGGTGTAAAGAAGCACCATAAACTTCAGATTTTTTATTTATTTTAATAAATAACACTTTTTTCGTCTTTTCAGATGACAGTCTTGAGTGATTAAAATCAAGACTTACCAGAATGAAAAGGAAACTGCTGCTTGGCTTCGCCAGTGTGGGCATCCCAAATAATTGTGGTCTGTATTAAACAGATAAATAAAAAAATAAACAAACTTGTACAAATTGCTCATCTCCCCACAACTACCACCGTTCACATGTGTCAGACTACCCAGCCGACTCCCCACCGCCCAAACCCGCAAACTATTTCTACTGCTTTAGACGGCACTAAAGGAAATGGTAGCAGACGTACAGACATCAGCAGAAAACCTTACTATGTCGCGATATTGGAAAGGTGTTTAATCACAGCATTTTGGGGTCTGAAGGGAAGAAGGGGGTTGTGTTTTTTATTTTTAATAAACAAAAATTAAATAGATTTCTCTCCTTAGTCCTATTTATATTCTTGTAAACCACTCCACGCACCTATTTTGATTTCAAATACTTTTATATTCAAATATAATTTCAAATACTCATTTACTCCTAAGGAGATCTTTATATAGCAATTACTCTCATACTTAAGAATCTGAAAGATTTGATTTAAGGGTGTAATTTTGTTCCGAGTTGTTCTCTGCCAATACCTCTGATATCCTTCTGATGAAAGAAATCTTACACGACAAAATTAGTATTTTATATTCACTATTTTGTATGCCGATATTCCTGACCTACCTCAATCATCAATGAAACTTTCGACACTGAATTCAGTGGAAGCATGAACTGACCACACAAATTATTTAAAAGAAGCATAAGGTTGGGTCAATCTTTCTGCTAATGCAGAATATTTTTCAAAGCATAATCTCAGATGCTTTGTCCAAGGAGCTTTATTGACTGAAATGAGGCTTCTATCACCTCCAGAATGTTTTTCTGCAAATTAAAGCTGTACCTCCACAAAGATTTAACAACTGGCATAAGCCATCACAGCTGCCAAAAGAGGAAACCTGTCCTTTCCATGCTTTGAGACATTTACAAAGCTGGGCACTAAAGCAAACCAGGTTAAATGCGTGCAGGAAAACAATAAATAAAGGCGAAAACCTGCTACTTTACAGTGACATTGTTGGGTTTACCCATGGTGGGCCTGTGGTCTTACTGAGCTTGCAGCTTGCCAGTCTCACCAAGAGAAAGCCTGTGTTTACTTCTGCACCTTGAATCAGGTACAGAGGGAAAACTAAACTCTTCTTACTTTTTGAATAGTCTATTCTACTCTTTGAATCTGTCTTAAGTCTGTTCTTCATCACTACGTGCCCTTCCTACCATGCATAAAATCTCTCGCACTAACCACAGCTTTGAATTTAAAGACGTTGTGAGTCTTTAAGTTTCTTTAGAGACGTGAAATAAAACACGGGTGAACGATGAGCTTCATGGCATTGCACTGCTGGCACCTCCCCAGTCAGACACGCTGGCTTCTCTGGTGTCCCAGCTCTAACCTCTTTCACCCTTCTCAGGCTTGACTGGTACCCAGATCAGCCTGAGCCCGTTCCTCTAGCGCGATCTTTTGCTGAAGCTACGCATAAAGGGTTTCATTAAATTTTAGATGATTCGGTTTTACAAAGGTTTGACGTTCCTGCGTTCAGCGCGCTTACTTTCTAACCTATGCTAACCTAATTGGGAAGAGATCCGGGGACACTGAAACCCAATAAACTAAAACATCTCAATAAACTACTATAAACCACAAGAAAACAGAGCTAGCATAACAAGTTCTTGTAAGTACATATTTACGTCCCATGCCTATAGTTTAATTTACTTACTTTCTATAGCTTTGCTATTATGCTTACAATTAGATTATAACGGTGAAGGAAAGAATTTTAATTTTACCAAAGATTATCTCACCTTGTCCACTCCTGCACTTAAAATGAAGTTTCCTTTCTTGTTCCATTTTAACGCAAATATAGGACCTTTATGTTGCCCTAAGGTGCTGGCAAGATTACCTGAAAATTTATATTGATATGAATACATTAAAAAAATAAAAAACTATGCTGTGAGCCACAATACAGGAAAACATACTGGAAATTAGAAGTATTTCACTTACCATCTTTAGTCCATATCCTTGCAAAGCCATCGTAAGACCCAGTTGCTAGAAGTGTACCTTCACTCTGCCAGCAAGAAAGGGATTTTATTTATTTAATTTTACTGTATAACGCAAAGCTAAAGAGCACAAAGCAAATTTCAGGCAGAATACATCTGCACAAGATTTGTGACATTTATTCCGTTGACTACAACTTCCTGAACAGAAGCCCCTGAAGTACAATACGAGAAATCACAACGCAACTCAAACCCAGAAATATTTCAGGAGCCGTAGCAGAGGATGCGCACTCGCTGTCGCTTAAAATTTGACTATGCAAAATTATAGGTACAATTTTCTTGGAGTATTTTGAGCGTTGCCATTCCTACTTACGTTCCAATCCAGCGATGTCACGTCTTTGTTGCTGGGTACGTCCTGCCCTCCTTCTCGTATACAGTGTCGGAGTACCAGCTGCGTGGAGCCGCTCGTGCTGTTTTCACTGAGGTTCCATATCCGTGCTGTTGAATCTCCAGATCTACGGAACAGTTAATGAGAACGTAACTCCTTCTCCCACTTAATGCCATTTAAAAAAGTACCCCTTTCCAACCAGCAAACCCTGTGGCATTTGATGCAGAGGGCGTTGGGGCAGGTATTATTTTACCTTGCTGCCATCAGCCTACAGAAGCGTGCCGCTGAGCGTTGGGATTGCGTACGTACGTGGTTAATGCACCTACCCTGAGGCCAAAAGGTCACTAATGGGATTCCAGGCACA
This sequence comes from Theristicus caerulescens, assembly GCA_020745775.1. NCBI lineage: Eukaryota > Metazoa > Chordata > Aves > Pelecaniformes > Threskiornithidae > Theristicus > Theristicus caerulescens. Next base: position 2,284,284 of record CM036565.1, on the reverse strand, counting down.
GATGAAGACTTCAGATTCATGGCCACGCAGCACCACTGCCTTGTTGGGAGGGATTTCAACATCTCCATCTACTTCCATCATATCTGTGTGATTATCTGCATTATGGGAAACAACAGTAGAGAGAGGTGGATTTTAATATTTTGGGACAACACGTTGTAACTACTGTATGGTTCGTACGCTTCTGGGATGAGCGTAACAATTAATTCACAAGTTACGTGGATCAAAATTTGACAACGCTGTAATGTTCCTTTATTTTTCCAGTTCCAATTTATGAAGTACTATAAACAGATGGGGAGTTTTGAAAATGCGAGAAAGCTCTTAGCCCTCCTAAACCTCAGCATTCAAATGGATTTAATTTTGAAACTTCAAAATTGAGGCCAAAAGTTAATTTTTTGCTATGTTAAAAAAACAAACGCTGATGTTAAAAGTACTCACAGTTTTTCAGGCACGATACTGCATTGTACAGTATGTTACTAGTCTGTCTTCTGCTTTAAAAATACGATTATGACACATTCCTTTTCAAAAATCTCTCTTTTCACCAATTGCAGTCAAACAGGTTTTAAATCTACATCTCAGACACTTCATTCACAAAGTGGCTTTAATTAATATAATAACATTTGGCGATACAGTAAACTGATAGCAGAGCTTTTTAAACTGCATCAGCAATTACCGTGGAATTGTGGCAATACATAGCTTTCTGCGTGGAAGCGATGTTGAATCCATATTGTTCTGTAAAACATACTGGGGGTAATTCAACTGACAAAACAGCTTGCTTGGCAGCTACTATCAATCATTTTCTACTATTAAAAATAAATTCACACTGAGTGTAAATGCAGAACACAAAAAATGCTGAAGAGTTCACCTGCTCCGTATTTATTCACTGTGGTTAAACAAACCGTTTCACATCTACTGCTTAATTTAACATTAAGGGTTTCTGTCACTGTTTGTACGTGTAAGAAAACAGAAAAGGCTATTAGAACATGCATATTTTTAAGAAAGAGCACTATATAAAGCATTGCTTCAATTAAAGAGGATGGATGCCAGTATAATTTGGTGTTCCAGCCAGTAGGGGTTGCTGGTATATCACATTTAACAGCGGCTGAGATCGGAAGTTTACGCTTACTCTATCCAGTTCACATTAAAAAGTAAATATTCTTTTGAGGTTTTTAAAATGAAAGCATTAGAGAGCTTATTTGTTTAAGCCAAAGATGATATTTCCAGTTTATTTATCATATATAATAATGAAAAAACCTAGTAAAATCCAGCTGTAAAATGCAAAACTTGTGCACGGCTTGGTATGAATATTCTCTCAAAAATGCCTCTGCTTCAGGTGCTTTTACAGCAAGAGCTGTAACTCCCCCTCTCGACTGCCTAATTCAGACTTCCAGAACAGGATTTTCAAAATCACATTGTAATGCCTGACCTGAACTTTTCTATGCTACGCCTGATGTGAGGTACGTTCCTTTGAGCACTGACGACAAATAAAACCCACTTGTTTCACCAGTCACAACTAAAACGGAACCGGTGAAGAAACCAAACCTGCAAGCAGTCGCATCGAGTAATTCCGAATAGGAAATCATGAAAACCGATACTGGCCAAGGAGACGAATGACACGGGATTTGTCTCAGCACGGCAGGGAAGCCTGTCCTACGGAGAGCTTCGTGGGGTTAGCAGAACCTGCCAAAAGTCGTCTGGGGAGCTTCCCAAGCAACGCTCGGGTCTGACCGGCTGCGGATTAGCAGACGCCTCCCCTTCCTTGTACAGCGGCCAACGCTGAGGAGATGCAACATTTAGAGTTGTCTCTGATTTTTTTTTTCCCCCCTCTTCATGCAAGAGCTCTCAGAGGGCGCTGTTAAAAACCTTCAGCTGATGGGAAAGGAGCAGGACTGGAAGCGAGACTGGGCAATGGAATATTGTGAATTAATGAATGGAGAAGTTTGCAGCTCCTCCTGCAATTCCAAATATCAAACTGGGGACAGTCAAGTCATCTGTTCAGTGTCACCCGTGACGAAGGTATTGTCTGCAAGCTGAAGGGTTACTAGTACCCTTACGCATTGTCTACTAGCTCGTGCTATGATAATTGACAAGGAAAGGACGTTAACATAGGTTAAGGTCATTTCTGTCTCAACTTACTTGCTATAGTATGTGCTCCGTTCTCTTCTCCATTTGCAGTATTTTCGCCATTTTTCGCCGCTCCCTGTTGGTTAGTCGCGGCTGCGGCTGCAGCAGCTGCTGCCTGCTGTTGGGCAAGTTTATCTCTGTAGGCCTGTTGTCTGGTCTGGACCACATCAGGCATTACTGCATCTATCAGTGAGAGAGACTCTATCGGCCTACCATCAAACAAGGTACCATCCTAAATTACAGCAGAGGGAGAAAACAAAAAAAAAGACAACAGCAAGTACAAATTAACATTATGGGCAAAAATTCCATGGAAAACTAAAGCAAAAGTTGTGATTTAATATCATGAAACAGTTTACAAATGGTGCTGGAAGCGATATCTCATCTTTGTTGTGGTTAGGTTTGGTATTTTAGTCTAAAGTTAAGTGGCCACCATAAATATGCAAAAAAAAGCCACTGCAGGCCTCTGGCAGAGCTTCTGGAATCAAAACTTTCATGCTTCGAGTTTGCTAAATCATCTGCTAAAGCAAAAAATACTCTAAGCTATCTATGAATATGATTTCAAACATGAGTGGCTGCAACAAAATCTAATGGTTTGTTTGAAGAGCTGCAAACATTGCAAGTCGGGTCACTGGCTTGTGAAGTTATTCTATCTTATTAGACTAATACTTTCCATAAACATATTATCTGGAGAGTTGACTAGTTTTCTTCCTTTTTTTAAACAGTGCTGGCATGCTTTCAAACAACAAGGAAGAATTTTATCCTGAAATGGACAAGGCCCGGTTACAAACACCCTTATACATATGCTGGGGCTTTGTAAGGATCTATTTTTAGGAGCTAGAAGGATTCCTTGCGATAAATATAGGGTCTCCTTCTTCTATTCCAATCACTTGCTTTCTTTTTCTGAGGCTTCCTAAGGGAAAAGATTTGCCTCACTGGGACTATGAAAACTACACATAAACAGAAGACATGAGGGAGGCTGGAAAGAGCCGAATTAGTGAAAAAAAATTGTTTCCTTCTGTAACATGACTGACGTACACAAAGGCTGCTAACCTTGCAGGCATAAATGAGAATGGAAATCGAGGGTGAGCATCTGCAGCATCAGGCAGGAAGATACACAGCTTTCTGTACTGCTGGAATAACCATTTAAACACCAGATTTAATAGATCCTGCTCAAGAGGAATTAGCCAGCAGAGGCAAAAAGCAACCTGGCATATACCTTCACCCTTCCTGCCACAAACTGAGACCGCTCTCTATTCGGAAACCTCGCCTTTGGGCTCTCATGCCTTCATTAGAACGACACGTCACCCAAACGAGAGCCGCATGGCGCTCTCCCACCTCCCTAGTGCAAGTCTACAAAAACAAAAATTAAGGGGTTACTTGTCTCACTGATTATCTTATTGCACTTGTCTGGATTTACTACAACATTACAGTAGGGTAAAAACTCTACAGACAACGGACCTTGAAGCAATGAGCCAGAACACCATGCCTGGTGTTGTGTGGCTGCACTGGGCAGAACCCCTACCCAGTTATGTCACTCCATTCTGGTTCCACCACTGGAGTCATGGTGAACACCAGCAGTAAGGAATCTGAAGTAAAAGTAGATAAATAGGATACAAGAAAGTTAAGAAAAAATACTAACATTCAAACTTACTGCAAGCAAGGACATAATGCTCCTGCAGGCAAAGCCTCCTTACCTCGTTAATACTGACTTCTGCCTCTACATACTGCAGACCTTTCTGGATGATGGAAATCAAAGCAGCTGGTGGCACCAGAGCACCGTTTATATTAGACTGGCTGATATGGCTCTCTATACCAAAGGTAAATGCTGAATGGGAAAACCCTAAAGACAAGGCAAAAACATCAGGATTGCTTTAAGACAGACCACGCTACTTGCCATACTTCTGTAGGATCTTCTGTTTGCAAATCTAAGCAAGTTATACAAAGTTATAGCATGCGTATGAACTAAAAACCTCTTATATGTTTCTAGTTTAAATGTACAAAAAGACAAAACCTAAGTTTATATATAAACACACCAATTATTAATTACGGTATCACTGGCAAAACATTTGTGCATGAGTAAATATAAAAATATAACATATGCAATAGTATTTGCATGTATTTATATATTCTGAAACTATATCTATAGATAGATAGATATAGTATTGCATATCATATTTAGTAAAGTATCTCCAAGACACCAGGACTCACGTGTTATTTTTACTCGCTGATTTGCTACCCATGAAACGGATCTGTAGGTAGAACAGAATTCACCTGGTGGTACAGTGCTGCCGTACCGGGGTGTGTTCTGGCACTTAGAACTACACCGGTGTTACGCACTGATTAAGAAGGGGCAAGCATGTTATGGTGCAGCACTGGTAGTTGCTTGCTATTTATTTGATCACCCTGAAAAGGTGAATTTAACCTAGAGAAAAATGGTTGTTTCAGCAAATTAACTTTACTGCCACAGAATTTTTTCTTCAACTACTGATTTTTTTTTTTTTTCCTGTCAGGTAACTAGGAAGCTGCCTGCAAACTTTCAGATGAAGATGAAGCAATTTTGTAAGTTTGGCTTCTGTGACAAAAGCAATCTGCAACTGGAATAAGAACGTGTAATAGTTTTCAGTAAATTCAGGCGGAACAATGAGTTTCTGCTTTCTTCTGACAAGCAGAGACTGAAAAACTCTGCCATCCACCATTGCTTCTGGTGCTTCTTTGCCTCAATTTGAGAAGTCCATGAGCAGCGGACATTAGCAGTGGACAGACGTTGCATCGAATGCATTTTCAAGAAGCCTGAAGTTTGTTTTCAAGTTTGACGATATTCATCTGTCTTTTGCTCTTCCTCCTAAGAAGCAGGAGGCGTTGGCTAGCCTGACACTGAAGGACAAAATCCTCCAAGAAAACGCCCTGCAGGGAGGGAGGCTTTTGAGACCCCAAGAGTCACTCCTCTAAAAATCTGTTCATCTGTATTGAGATTCGAACGATACAAGTCCTATGGTCACAGTTGCTACTTCTTCCTTTGAAATACCGCAACATCTGCCCTCCTACAGTCACATTCAGGCAAGGAATTCGGCCACGAAGGCCAGCTCGCAGGAGCACCATCACTCCAAGGCAGAACAGGAAAAAACCAGTATTTTGGCGGTCATCCTTTTTTCTTCTTCAAGTAGCCCCAAAGAATATGGTGCAAAGTGTCATCGCCACCCTGTAGATAAGCGATCTCCAGGAAAATGCATTTCTAGCAATCGAGTGAGTCCTTAGTTGGTTGACTGCCATCTGAAGACTCCAAATGACTAAATCTGATTAAGTTACAGAAGGTAACTTGGCAGGAATTCATTCTCTTGTTGAGAAGAAACACCAAGAAACAGTTCAGGCAGAAGCACATGCCTACTGGCAAAATAATTACATGAGTCTGCATTCGCTAAAGCCAGTTGCAGATGAATACCAAATAAATTATGCATTGTTTAACAACCAGAATTGTAAAAACTCACCTGACTCTTGCAAGTATCTATATACCAGGAAGTTAACCTCATCACTGCTTATACTCATCTTTATTCCCAGTTAAACCATGAGGTCACAACAAAGGACACAACCCTGAAAATAAAAGAAGTGGGTCAATTAAGTATTTTTGGTACCTAATACGTATTTCTCAACAAATGTTATATTTACAGAGTAAGTAGCTCCCTGGCAGCGTAGACAATGGTTTCATTTTATAATGCAAATAAGTCTACTGTAGTCATTAAAAAGTCATTTGTCTCACCACAACATAAAGGTCAGTAAATTAAATATTGAAGGGCTGGATTCTCAAATGATGCAAATTGGTGTGGACTGGGGAACTACGCTGCTTAATACCAGTACTAAAAAGGCCTCATTTCGCAGGTTTTTAAAAAATAATCAAGTGAGTTTCATCTAAGCAACACTATTGCTAAGGAACGCATTTTTCAAAATGTGGATTTCTCTCTGCCTGGCCAACAAAGACTGAGAACCTGGTTTCACCTTGGTATCCAGGCAAGTTCTCACTTGTACTTTCTACTTCAATCTTCAGGCACTCCTGCTCTAGTAAAAAGGTGCAATATGGGCTGCAACACTGCGGCTGTTCAAAGGAAGCCCAGCTACTTCCACTAAAAATTAGAAAACGTCTCAGTCATACACTTACGCTTTGCAAAAGGAATTCTTGAAATTAGAGACAAACTTTAGACAGACCATTTTTAGTAACCTTTCTCTAGGCTTTCAATCAATGCTTTTTAAAATACTGATGGATATATACACACAATTTTCCCTTCGTTTTATTAATGGTAAATATTTAGCACGACAACGTATCAGACTATATATACTTTTGATGACAGATTTTGAAAATGTGAGGCAACAAGAGCCTTTAAAACACAACGATGAAGAGACAGAATACACTATTTTCTCTAACTTTAAGCCTCATTTTTGAGAACATTGTCATGACTTCTGAATGTCTGAAAATCCTGATCTTTCCATGACATCTAGTAAACATGTAAAAACATCAGCTTCCAGAACCCAGTACGAAATAAGGCCCATCTCCTGCTCCTAGTGTCCGCCCAGCACTTCTCATCAGCAGACCTTCAAGGTTTTTACCCAGCCGCCCACCACCATCGTTTCCTTCTGTGGACCTGGAGTCTGAGAAGGTAAGCAACTTTCCTACTGTTATTTGACAAAGTTTGACTTGGATCCGATGTAAAAAAAGGGCTAGAGAACGGGCTTTCTTGCGTTGTTCAAAATGAAAAGTTCTCACTACATGGCTGCGTGGTCAGGGCATTCGGCACCATTGCTCGAAGTGCGAAAGTGGTGAACACAGCAGTAAGCAACAACTACAACGTTACGATCGGCTTTATAAGGCTGCCACACATATTCTTTCCAGGCTTCTTTTCCTAGCAAGATTTCCCAAGGAAACAGGAGAAAACGACCACAATCTCTTTCTTATCATCTAACTTTTGAATTTTACCAGTCAATTGCAGCCAAATTTGACAGTGGGAAGAGCTCTCCAAGATGTGACTTTCCCACAAGTCCCATAATGTTGTAGAGGAAAGACCCAATTTAACTCCTTGAGAAAAGGAGAGGCCACAGGATGAAATCAGACGTCAAAAGGAGTGTGTTTGCCTGAAACCACACACGAACCTGACTCAATGAGCACGTGGACACCCCAAAAGCCGCCCCAGCGGCGCAGCCACCCGCCCAGCTAACAGCACGCTGCCCGCTCCGTCCGGGGAGGGCGCAGGAAAAGTGACACGGTCCGAGAGCTGCGCCGGGAGGGCTCAGACCCAGCTGGGGCCACCGGGACCCGAGTGGGAGAGCCGGGGTTGTCCTGCATGGGAAACGGGAGGCTGTACGCGATGCTGGACACGTCCACAGAAACCCAGATCAGGTGCTCATAGAGTGGCTCGAGCATACTGCACTGCCAAAGGGGGGAAGATGGTTTTAGCTTCTTAAGGAAATAAATAAAAATGCAGAGCTACTTAAATCCTTCTCATTTCTAAAGGAAAAAATAACTGCTCCAGTACAATAACTTCTAGCCAGTGCAACACAACTTGCAGGTTGTACGCTGACACTAACCCTACCCCGCTCCATCCCAGCCTCCGGCGATGCCCGACATACAAGGCATACCTGCCAAATTACAATATACTTTGTCATTTTAGCCATTTCATGCATTAGCAACATATTCTACCATGTGCAGAACAAAACGCTAATTTTATTCAGCTGTTTTGTTGTCATACCTGGCGCAAATCATCTTTATTTAAGACTATTTGTTACAGAGAAGTTCTGTAGGAAGAGGAATGACATTCTCCTTAAGAAGAAAAGGTAATTAAACTTAAAAAGACTTGTAAAGAAGCCTTTTTACATCACACATGCAGACGGTAGTATTTGTTTCATAGGTCTGTTACTGATTTTTAAAATCTTGCTGCATCATCTAAAAGTATCAAAATACAGATATCAGATGCAAGTGCTATTCACTACATAGAGAAGACCTGCACTATGAATATGAAGAGGGCTCCCCACCCAAAGCAGAATTGTGGAGATGCCACATAAATCCACCTGTTATGTAGCTAGAGAGCTAAAGAAAAAAAAAAAGCTAATGTTTTGCTTGTCTGTCAAAAGCGTTATCCACCCTGCCCAAGTCAAATGTGTATCATTACTCAAGGGTGGTTCAAAGTGTTTTCCCCAAGGCTTCGGTAGGTGAGGACGAGCGCTGCCGCTGCTGGCCTGCCCGGCTATCAGGAGGTGGCAGTGCAAGACTGCCTTTGGTACCCTAACGACTAGAAAAGCACAGAAATGTGTTCCACAAATACACGGCTGGCCTGATGAGGACATGAAACTGAAAAGGGTGCAAAAGGTTCCAGTTTTTTAGCATGATGGTGCTTTATCCACTTTTTCGGTGCTTATTAAATTGTCTGAAGACTCGTTGCCGCATTTACCGGCCCTCACGGGCCCAGTGGCTCAGCCGGCGCCGCGCCGGCAGCCACCCCCGGCTACTGCATGGCCAAGGGCAGCGAGGAATCGCGGAGAACAAGCAACACCAAACCACCTTCCTTCCTATCCCAAAAGCAAACTATCACATTACAGAGAAAACACAGCAGAAGTACAGATAGGAGAGGATACAATAATTATCTCCCTTTGACAAATTTGGAATTGATACCAGGCTCGATTCTGGCTGCCGGGCTTACGCTGCCGACCCTCAAAACTCGGGGCAAAGCCACAGAGCCCCAGCGAAGGGCCCTGCGGCGTGGCCGCCTCCAGCCCCGGGCACGGCCTGTGCAGGCAGCTGCAGAAGCGGCTCAGAGCTGCGGGAACCCCATGGCGCGCGATGGGGAAGCTGCTGCTGTCTCCGGCCCTGGGAACCCCGCTGCCTCCCTCCTCCTCGCTCGCAGCTCCCTGGGAAGCCACCAGCGGGGATGAGCCCGGGCAGCGAGGGGGTGACGGCGACACGGAGCAGAGGTGGGACGGAGCGGGGACCCACCGACCCCAAAGCCACCGGCCGTGCTGCTCTCAGAGCTCCACACGCATGGCCATCAAGTTACAACTTGCCCAGGATGTCTGCCAGAGAAAAAGAGGAATGGGGAAGAAAATAAACCCGCTAACCTACAAACCACGTGAACTCCATTTTCCCTAATGCCCCAACACGGCCCCAGGGCTTGTTTGGGAGGTGACGGAGAAGATTTCTTAAAAGTGGCGTCATGTAAATGGAGACGGTAACACGAATAAAGAAGAAAAGGCTGAAAAGAAGAAAATTAGAGGAGAAAAAACCATTTATCTTTATGTATGCACCCATGCATGTACACACATACCCCACATACTAACAAATCTACTTCATTAATGCTGGTTTATTTCCCCCAAATCCACTATTTTCCACGTGCAATCGACTACTTATTTTGGGCACTTAATAGATATTAATAGTGCTCTTTATTTTAGATACAGCAATTAAATAATTGAAAAGACACAGAAAAATAAGCCAAATGTAAGTAGAAATGGCACATAATTCCTACCAGTCTTAGATTTCTAGTCTACTTTGCAAAGGGACCATTAAAAATATCTCAAGATATTTGCACCTGTATGTCCCAAATCCATCCTGAACACGTAACAAGATCCTTGAGGCCCTTTTTTCTGGCCCTTATAAAAATTCCAAGTCTTCCTCAAAAGATTCTGTGGATTTACAGGAAACATGGCACAGTACGATGCACCCACGCTGCTGTTTTAGCTCCAAGCGTGCTTGTAAAGGAAATCTCTCCCGCTTGCCCCGACTTTTGTTTTGCACCTTGGAGCAGTCGCAGTGCATGTGAAATGGATTCCTTACTGGTAAAACTAGGGTTAAAAAAACAAACCAAAACAAACAAAAAACACCCACAAAAACAAACAAACAAAGGGCAAACCAATACATAAAAAAAGGATGCGCACAAGGGCTTACGAACCATGCCCAAAAGCTCATGGGCTTCCAGTCCCTGGGACCACACCAGGATCACGCCTCTTGTCAGGCTCTCAACCCACACACGTCCCTGCGATGCTCGGCAATGCCGTAGTGCCAAAAACCTGTATTACAGCGTAGGTAACCCGTCACCCTCTTCTCCCTTGATCATCCGAAACCACCGAGCCCGCAGGCACTGGTTAGCTGTAGGATCCCCTTCCCGGCGGATGAGCCTGTGGTGTGTAACACCACTGTTCAATTAGAATCAGCGTACTATCAAGATATCCCAGGTAATGTTTAATGTCGCTATAGAAAGTCCCTGAATGCGGAAAATTTATCAGGCATAAAATATATCAGCCATAAAATAAAAGTCAACTGTCTATACGGATGCTGGCCTCACGACCCCTAGATGTGCCACAGGCCAGGAACAGACAAGACGCACGTCCGTGCTTTAGACAAACCGACCCGTTCATTCCAACTCCGAATCCATGGCAGAAATCCCACAAAAAAAGTCATTTGGCAACTACTTTTTTCAAAGGAAATGAGGTTTCTTGCCCCAGAGCCAACACACCAACTCTGACTTAAGCTGCCACACAGCAAAACCATGCCTGTGTAAGATGCCCACGGTGACTCCGACACATCGGCACGGGGTCTCACGCCGGCTTCTCCACCCCCTGGGGACCACTCACGCGCTTTCGTACTTGGGGTAAAATTGACAAGTCAAATCCGTTAGAAGGAGATCAAGTTCCGCTATCACGCACGCCGGATCTGCAGGCTAACGGCTGCCCAACGGTACAAATCTGATTGCCTTGCTGACAAATTATTATTCTACCCTGCACGTTGATGCTAGCTTTGTACTCCTCTGCCAGGCTCATGCCAAACGCCAGAGAACAGATGCCGCCCGATACGGCTCCTGGCCTAGCAGGTTTTGGGGTTTTTTTTGTTGTTTTTTTTCTTTTTAAACAAACCTGAACTAGCAGAGAAAGTTTATACATCAGATTAGCATTTAGTATCACTTAATCACAGTTTTATACCACATCGTGGATTTACTACAGTTAGACTTACTCTATCATCAAACAACAGCCTAAGAAAGTAGGACTTCTGCAGTTTTAGGTGGGCTCTAACACATCCTAATAGGTAGGATAATAGAAAAACCTGGCAGGCCGCTGTGAATAATAATTCCCCAGAACATACCAATCATTAGTTTGATACCAAATATGAAATGGGGACAGCTAATGCTCTGGGTAGCTCTGAAAAATGTTTAATGTTCAGATATAAACAGACTGCTACATTTATCCATGGAAAACAGAAGTCCGGCTACAGAAACGATACATCTCCTACAACAGAAATATTGTCACCCGTCCTTTTATTTTTTTCTCCTCTTTCACAAGAAATCCAGAAAAATATTTGGCCAGCACGTGCGCACATAGACAGCGATACCATTTTTTTAATTGCTGCTTAAGAATCTTCCTTTTTTTAATGACCACGATGGTTAAAAAAAAAAAAAAAATTATATGACCCAACCTGGGAATGCGTAGCTTTTTAATTCCACCCAAAAAACCTGAAGGTGTGTACACGTCCTTTGGACAGTTTTATTACAGTTCTGTATTACCTCTCTTAAAAATAAAAACGAAGTCCTGAGTGTGATACACAATTGCTCTTGGCCACGCTTTGCGACTAACGCTGGGAGTCCCTCGGCCTGGCAAACCTACCCGCTGAACTCGACAGCTGTGGGGTTGCCGCGGCGGTGGCTCAGGACCGGCGATGCCCCGTAGCCCAGGAAAGTGCCGGTACGCTGAGCTCCACCACTCCTCCAACCGCATCCCGGTCAGTTGAGACAGCGAGGCACCAATGCCACCATGCTTTGATTCATCAACTGAGAGGTGCTGAAGAAAGTGAAAAGGGGGCTATTTAAATCCAGCCCCTTGGAGCAGGCAAACTCCTGGATTTGTGAGGTTTCGGCAGGACTTCATTCAGACACCAAATCTTGCAGAACTGGAGTTTTAATCCGAGGCTCCACAAAACGCTGCTGCTGGTGGCTGCTCTTCTGCTAAAACGCTCTCCAAAGGCTCTTCCCCGGGACGTGGTGGGTCTACCCCAACGAGCTGAACTCAGTAAGCCTACAGCCACAGAAGAGCTGTGTATAGCCCTTTAGAAACGGCTTATAAAGGAAAACTCATAAATTAAATCAGTGGTTCCTGTACGTGTATGACCAATGTTGTACGTCCTTCTGCGTAAGAATTTATTAGACATCAATTTCAATCAAAATGAACATTTTCTCGTACTTTAAAAAGAAGAAAAAAAGAAATTGCGTTTTCTTTAACTGCATCCACTAATTACTCTAAACACTCCTATTTGCTCTTTCACATCCTCACTTGAGAGATGGGGTCCAATATTGTACTGGCACGATACAAATGAGCCCTTATTGAAGTTCTCCTGCTATCTGACAATCTGCAATTAGGAATTCTTTCTACCTTCTGAATTTAAAGGAAAACATTTTTTAAATTAAATGCATAAGCTTTGTTGTAATATATTTCAAAATGAAAGTTATCCCATTTTCGGCATTTTTACCTGTGTCTCTCAATTGCTATTATTTAAATGTGCCCTTTTCGTTATTTTAAGATTCAATAATCTATGTCAAATGTGAACTTGCATAAAAAATTATCTGTAATTCTACCTAATGAACCTTCTTACTGATTTCCCATATGATCAAGCTTTGCTAGTTTTCTTTCTAGCAATTTAAAACCAAAGATGCTTCTCATGTTCATCTTTTAACTCTACTGCTTTGCTTTTAATTTCAAGAATACAACTTCCATTTCTGAACGCTAAAAAAATAATTTTTCCCTTCCTCATCTGAATTGTTTTCCTTAGCTCAGGCGATAAATATTTGTATTCTGTACTTCAGCTTTAGTGACCTAATTTATGGCAACAGCCTCTGTCTTTCCGTGCCAATTTGAGAGTATGAAGCACACAAGATGACAAAGACAGTTTGAAATTTTCTGAAGAAAAAGAGTTACAACGCTGAAGGGGGGGACACCAAATAACCACCAAACCCACCCAAAACCTTAGCTAAAAATAACAGTTACTGTCTACTTATCTGAGTACTCAGTCCCCAGAACCGCCAAGCAGAGCCCTGAGTACTATTACAGGATAAGCTGCAGATGAAGCCCATTTGTTGGTTTTGCCTAGAGCAAAGTAGTATTTAATTACTGAACTATGAATCTCCTCCCCAAAGTCATATGCTGTGTGACCCAGGAGACTGGGATTCCGGATGCTACAGCGGCGAGGCAAGCGACAGCACATTCGGTATCGTATTTCCAGGGCTGCGGCTACAAAGCTGCAAACTTCTATGCTTTCTAGAGTTAAAAATACATCTTCCTGGACAGCTATAGGGCATCTTGCAGTGATTCTTGGCAGCCATATTTTGTAAATCCCTAGACTGACTAAAGAAACAGGGATATTTCTGGTATTGACACTTTATCCAACGCTCCTTAGGTTCTCAAACCTCTTTTTTTTCCTTGTTACAATGCAACACAAGAAGAAATGATGTGTTTGGGAGTGATTTTTCTCCTTATTTCCTGTATCAGAAGAGCAAGAAGTAGTGCGTAGACATATATATATATATAGTAGTATAGCAAGAAGTAGCGTATATATATAATATGTTAGTATTTTAAAGACTTTGCAACTGTTTGGGGAACAATGAAAACAGACATCTCCTTCCAGGCACAACTTTTCTGCATGATAATTACAACCCTGTTGAAATGGAGGTAGTTCTGATACATCTTTCTTCAGGACCAAATACGTTACTCCTTCCAAACTTAAAAGCCAAACCCAGCTGCTCAGAACGTGCACCCATACGCCAGTAAAACCACCAGCAGAAAGTCCTGCCTCAGTTTTGACTACTTCATGTGAGCCATCCCTCCCCGACTCCCCACGAGATCCCAAGCCCAACCATCCCGTCTCGCTCCCCTGAAGGCAGCCAAGGAGAGGGCTTTTAATCACAGAGCTCAAGTCCACTGATGCAGGCAAACCAGGATTAAATGAAAAACTGTCCAGAAGCAGTAGTTAAAAAGTTAAATCACCACCCGCTTTCAATACTTAAATAATTTTCAGAGCACACCAGGAAACATAGCCAAACATTATGAAATTCTCCTTGATCAAACACCTAATCCAGACCAAAGGCATCTTTTGGAAAGGAAGAACCGGTGGCTTGATGGGATGACCTTCAGGGTTAGACCGTCCTACCTGCACACAAGCTGGGCCGATGCCTATAGCAGCAAAACTGGAAACACGGCATTTCTAAAACTGATTAGAAACAGATCGCTTCTGACTGATGACTGGAATTCGCACATTTACCTGGGGAAGCAGTAGTATAGGTTTGGCCAGCATGGATTACTTCACAAGATGACCTGCAAAGTCCACCGTCTAGGCTCTGTATGCTAAAGATAGCTAACTCGGTAATGGAGAGGGAAGTACAGACAAATGCTTGGCCTTACTCCAGGGAGAGACATCTGTCCCCCAAAAGGGAACATTTTCTCACTGGAGGGGCCATCCCGGGAACAGCGGTAACCTGTGCAAGCTGTGGAGCTTCCATTCTCAGGCCGTTAGGAGGATGCCCCTTTAGACAGAGTTACAATTCTTCAGGAATACCTAATTTAAATAAATTAAGACTTTTGCAATCAAACTTATAGACCCCGTCTCAAGAAGGCTTTGTAAAATCATTAAATGGCTTTACCAAGTGCTAAAATAACAGCCTACTAATATTCTCTGGATCTAGACGCAGAATAGCGGTAGGTTGCTGGAATCCAGTGCAAGAAAGATGAGAACTGGAAGAAGCATGATCTGCTACGTTGTTTAAAATCCCATGCAATATACCTCTTCGGCATGCACCCAGTTTTAAGCATGCGACTATACGACTGCTAATCTCCTGTGCTGCATTAAAGCCTTAGCAAAAAATTAATTATGGATGAATGTGGGAGCACACCCATTAATCCTCGCTTGGATCAAACTGTGTAAAAATTTCAGAGAAAATAACTGATTGAGAAGAGCTCTTGAGTCGGTCAAAACGAGCCCTATCAAGAGCTTCTGCTGAGACTGAGGTAGGGGAGGGGCAACGTCCAAAAAATGTCTTCTGTTTGTGACCACGCACCACTGAAAATAAGCACAAGTACTATGGTTCAAGCTTTTTGTTCAAGAACACGTAGAAATTAAACAGTTAAACAGAGTTAAAGATCTCCATACTGTGCTAAGTTTCTGCTCTCAGCTGATTTATTCTCATTTTCCCTGCTGGAAAACCCACCAAATAACGTGGCCTGTAAGCCTGATCAAGAACATTCCATTTTTCCCAATACACTGTTCCTGATGTTCCCACAATAGATCACTCGGGGCTCTAAGGGACTGTGTCAGTTGAACTGAATGATGTGGTCACCTGCTGGTACCGAAATGCGACGGCAAAGCTGAGGGGGTTTATTTTCAAAACAGGAGACATTGATCCTGTGACAATCTTCCATTACCCTGACTTTATTGCTATTAGAGACCGTGATTACATCTACATCCATCGCTTGAGCTGATGGATATTGGTGCACTAACAGTGACACAGTTTTTCACTATGCTGCTGCTGCTGCCCTGCATACTGATGGCTTACAAAAAAAGATTCATTCTGAGCTTGGACTAATGCTGCTTATTTGTCAATGAAAAACTACTGAAGTTTGAGCAGACTTTTGTAATTAGTCAGTTTTCAACTGCTGTGGTTGTGGTTGGGTTTTTTTAATTATTTTTTTTTTTCTGGAAATCTTATTGTGGAACAGTGATTAGTGACCGTGTGGCCTGGCACAGATTGTATTTGTTATGATTAATATATTTATATTGCTACCTGATGGTAACAGAACAGCATATGTAGTTCTTACAAGCATCTGTGGAAAGATATCTCTGCGCTCCTACAACAGCATCTCTATCTCAACAGGGGATTTTTTCGTACGGGTGTATGGGCTCCTCTTCCATTTCCCCGTGCCGTCACCCTTTTACAGTTTCTATCCGCAGTGCTTGCTATCTTTCCCAAGCTGGCGATCCATCTTCTGGCTTTCATCTCTTGATCTGACATATGATCTTGAGCCTGTGGTCATGCATTTGCCCTGCTTTTCACCTCTTCAACACACACTGCCTACACGTACTCTGCACTCCCGAGTTCAGCTCTCCGACCGCTTTCGAGAGCGCTGACTTTATCTGTACTTCCTTCAGTCATTTCTTTTTCTACGTTCTTCTTCCACTACTCTTCCATTACAGCACATGAGTTGCTAACATTTTGCACAAATAAACTGTGGTGGTTGAAAACAATTCAATTCATCTTCAACAACAGTGATTTCTATTCCAGCTAAGCCCTGTTCATTTTATTTGTCCTTGCTTGTTGAGCCTTGTGCCCTGAGTCAGGTCCTGAAGTGCCTGCAGGTGAAAGGACTTTGTTTGACTCGCTTCAGTGTCTTCACTGCAGTGGGTTCCCTCATTCTTGATTAGGAAGGTTTTTTTAATGCTGCCATATCAACAAATGGAGGTGATTTGAAGTTATACCTACGCAGAGTCACACAGCACAGCAGAGATCGGAGTTCGCCGCACCTGAACGAGCGCAGAACCCAGGACAACAGCACGCCTGCCAGAGCCAACAGCACCTTCCCACGGCACCCCTCTGCACCATGCTGGTGTCTACAGCTCACGTTGGCATAAGCTCGGGCACCTCCTTGCTGAAGGCCATTCCATACTGCACATCTCTAATTTTTCCATAACCAAAAGTAAACCAAAAAGACCCCAAATCGCCCTCTGGGGCGTGCCCTGGTGCTTGCGAGGCTGAGCCTGTAGGGACCCAAGCAGCCCTTGCCTAGGAGATCCGGGAGCATTCGGCTGCACGGCGATGAATTTTGCTAGTCTAAGTTTTGAAACACTCATTAGAGGCCGCCACTGCCTCATGGTTTTGGATTGGGTCTTTTTGTGAAATGCTATGTTTTTCTATTTTATTGAGGTTGCTATCATTACTCTGGTAATTATCCTACATTCCTGAAGGTCTGTGGGGCCTGGTTCATCTTTCCCAGTGAACAAAGACAAACTAAAACCAAACGCCCTTACATCGGTCTGGACACAGACAGCTACACGAACATGACCCTTTCCAACAAAGGATCTGCTCACTCATTTGCCCTGCCCTTGGGGTATGAGCCTGAACGCTCTCACCTCAGCTTTTTTACCACCTACAAAGCTAATATCAAGTGTAGGTTTTATTTTCAGAGTAGAAGTTGAGAGAACTACCCTATAATAAATAATACTAACCACATAAGTAGAGCAAGAGAGGCATTTCATGCAGTGGAAGACCCAGGACAAGGGGTGATCTCTCTGTGTGCGAGCATCTTCCCCAACTCCTACATTTTAGAAAAAATCTTGGATTATCAGGCATAGCACATAACTTCCACGGTGCTGGGGATATAAACGTGCCATTTGATTAGGGGAAAAAAGAGTGACAGTAACGAGGTGCTCTGTTCACAGAGCAAGTGAAGAGGGTTTGATCTGTTCCAAACGCAAATAAACCCAGCTTATTTCCCATTGTTAAGCCTTGTCTTATATGCCTTTCCCATGAGAAAAGACGTTTTGGAATTATGTACTCTGGCAGCATCTAGTTTAGGGATAACAAATAATTTTTCTGAAATTCCTTTGTGAGTGCGTGAAAGCTGCCAATTTTTTCCTGAGGCAGATGTTTTGTTGAATACTAACAGCTCCAAGGCCACTGTTTCTGAAAAATGAAGGATGAAATGTAAAACCCCTGTGAGAAAATACCATAATGGGGTGAAAGAAAAGAAAGAAAGAAAAAAAACCTAACAACCTCACAGGACACGGAGAAGATCCTGCAGTTACAATTTATCACAATTTTAAGTCAGGAAAATATAAACTGTTAACAAGGAAAGAGATCATCTCCAGCCTTAGTGGCCATTAATCAAGACTATACCAGAACCTGCTACCTACTGAAGAGGCAGCCAGGTTTGTTTATTTATTTATTTTTTAAATTGGGATGAAGAAAAGGCAAACAGTGCCCTTTGGATAGGGAAAACAATGAATTAATTACACTAAGAATGCAGGGGTTTGTTGTGGTTTTTTTAATAAAAAACCTGACTACTACTGCCTGCTTGGGACAAGGCCAATATTACTGATGAGTTGTGGACTGATGGCAAACAGGTAGATTGGCACTTACGAATGTTAATAGGAGAAATACACTGTGCTTTAGACATGTTTTTTTCTGTTAACACAGATATTAAACATGTTGAGAATCTGACTGCAGTTGGACAGCAGAATTTGGTATTGAAATTATGTGCTAACATTCATCATATTTAGTGTTTAAAGTTCTCTACAGCCATGAAACATATCCTAAAGCCTGGAATAAATCAAATGTAAACTGGCAAGTTCTTTCTAGCCCCAAGATGTTCACCTAAAAGATTTAAAGACGTGGAACTCATGACTGACTGCAGCATTATGCATGACCGGAGAGTTTTAAAGAAGGCTTAAGAAAGTTTACCCTCAGATTAAAAACCCCACTCTTTCCTTTACCCAAGCATTTTCACATCCAGCCCTGTTTACTAAAGCAGCCTGAAATGAGCCTATGGGAATCTGCAGGTAAATAACCATTATGAGTTCAGGACCTTAAAAAACAAAAAAACCCCACCTTTCGCATAACCAAAATAATAGATAACGTGCTTCTGCAATTGGCCCTATGAACATAAAAGAAGAACAACGCGTGAATCTACGTTAGATACGGCTACTCCCACCCTCCTCCGCTATCCCTGCTTTATTAGATTGCTAATCTGCAACACAAGACGTCCCTGCCTCATAACCACTCCACCGATACCACCTACAACACCACTTTCTTTTATCCCAAATAAAACCAAATGCAACAACAGTATTAAAAAGTGCAAACCGCAGCTTTGAGTCTTTATAAGCTTAGAACTGTAGCACGTTTTTGTTTAAGAATAATCAAATTGCAGTGTCTGAGCTTAAATGACAGAAATCAGTTACCAATGCAAACAAGATCAAGTGCAAAAGGGCAGTATGAAACCATCTTCACCTAGGCTTTTTTTTTTTTTAATTAAAGACTAATCAGCAGGAAGAAATGATTAAATCAGAGCACTCCTCAGAAAAGAGAGATGTACTCATTAAAATGAATTTAACTCTTACAAATTTATTTTACAAAAAGGACTGTTGAAGTCGATCAGAAACCAACCGTACTTACTTTAGCACCTCAAAATTTAACTTCAGGTGGACTTTGAAATTAGGTCGCTACATTTTCCAGAAGCACCTAAATCACTTAAAAGCCTTATTGGAATTGACTTCTAACGAGGAACGGGATGTGAAGGACTGGCCTTTTCTGGGTGCCTCCTAAGACCACGTTGATGCGTCTCTCAAAACCCATGAAATAATTTTGAGAAACAAACACTGTCTGCCAAACATTATTTTTGGTATTCAAAGAGTCAAAGCTCTTCTTATCTGTTAAACGTAAAGCAAGTATTGCAGTAAGAGTTTAATATCTGTGATCTTAGCCCTCCTAAGGAGACTGGGCACGGCCACTCATGAGCATGACCGCCTGCAGCCGCAGACAGCACGCAGTGATCCGCTTGTCTTAGGCTGTGACACAGCATGATCAACGCACTTGTCCTATTTTCTATTTACAACCTAAAATAACAAAAATGTGAGACAGATGTAAAATTCTCATTTCTTCTTTCACTGCACTATATACCAATCTGCAATACAGATGCGATCTATTAAGAAGTAATTGAGAAATAAAGCAACGGCAACCCAAGCAACATCTCAGAGATGCTGCACCAGCCAAGGCAGCTGGGCAAGCGGGCGTGGGTGCCTGAGACAGCTCTGGAAATGGCAGTCCAGAGGCAGGTTATAAAGGCTGTTGGCATAGGTCGTGAGGGCTGAGTACTGCTTTATATTTACTGAAATAAAAGATGGGGCATTCCTGGGCCACCGTTTTGTCATCGTTGGTCTGTCATGGCTGTCGTTGCCTGCGCCACAGACAGTCTAGGAGGCAGCGAGGCAATAACCAAAGAACGAGAGAGGCAATGAACTGGCTTGTGGAGCCCATGCCCCAGCTTCCACCGTAGGAGTGGACACTCAACTACGTAAGAAGTTGAGCTGCAGACACGAGACCCTCATCGGGACACAGGTAGCTCCGACAAAAACACCTCGCCCCCAGTAACTCTGCAACAAGGGCCAGATTGTTTTGCAAGCCTGCAAGTATCTCTTTCCTTAATTTATGTAATTATCAGTTTCTGCTACAATAACCACCTTCAATGCAGACATTCAATCTCTGCATCTCTACATCCTACTCTGTACCACGTCTCAAAGTTTGACTGTGTAAGCTGTCATGAGCAAAACTATACTGTCTAGGCCGTAGTGCTATGTATTTTGGCAGAGAATGTCTCCATCTATATTAGCTACACCCGAATTTCCATAAGAAATAGCATTGATTTTTCCCTTCAAGAATATACATTTAATGAAAAACTCACTCATGGCTCCAAAGGTTGTCTAGACATTAAGTTGGTCGCCCTTCCTGCCTTCAGCATCTGCTTATTTTTTTCTTTAACTGAAGCTGTATCAAGGGTCTTTTGGCAGAATATTAAGAATAACATATATGCTGAGGTGATATGCCTATAATACATAGAAAAGACACGCAATACAGTCATCATCCTTGACCAGATTTTCCATACCCTGCTATATATCCTTTTTTTTTTTTTACTGGGAGCTGTTCCAATATCTGAATCATCAAGAGCAGTCTTTTCTTTTACAAAATGCCCTGAAAAATAAAAACAAGCTTCTTTCCCTGTCTCTTGAAAATGGAATATTTTTCCTAACTCAAATTATCCTAGACTAAGGACAACTTTGAGTGAATGCCAAATTCAGATACTTCATCAGTGTTTAAGTCTAGAGGCATATTTATACTACTGTGAAGGAAAAATTCCCAGAGATCCGACGAACATGCCTGCCATAACGCAGCCCCAGATGGCTCCTACACATCGTAAAGTCACCTGCATCTGTAGAAGCAATTGCATTGTTGATCTTGGGAGATAAAAGAAGCGTACCAAATGTCCTTCTTGCTAATTTGGCACTGTAGAGAGGGTCTGACTAGTAAAAGCAACCTGAACACACCTGTAGAGGGATATGCAATGAGTTTCAAAAAGATATTAAAAGATGGTTTAAAAGAACACTATTTTTGCTTTTCTGCATAGCACATGGGATATTAAAAAAAGCTATACCAAAGCAGCCTGTTGTATATAAAGTTTTTGTTTTGTGAGGGAAGCAGCCTTCAAAGCTGGATGCAAATGCTTGCATGAGTGCCTATACACACACGTAAAAACCTTAAAATTTAAAACTGTTGGCTTTGTACAGCAGAAGCAGGACAGTCTGCTGAAGAAACTCTTATCAAATGGGCTGAAAGTCACAAAGGATCCAATTAAGATAAGAAGTTCAAACCCAGGACATTTCCTCTTTTTTCTGATTGCTTAGACCAACATCAGACATCTGTTCTCACTAATTTTTGAATTAATCCCCTTTGAAGCAAACTATTCAAAACCTGAAGATACATCATCTAGCCGATAAGGATTCCCCCCCTCCATTAGGAGGTTCTATTTTCAATTAACCAGTCTCTTCTACTGGTGCTGTTGGAAACATGATCATAGCTTTGTGTAGAGAAAACAAGTTTGCTTAGTCAAGTTAAAACACCAGCAGAGATGGAAATACACCATGTCTTATAACTGCAGGCTACCATTACACGGGCAGCTGCACTGAAATGGTCCTCAAATTGTCCCACAAATGACCTCTACTCTATCTTTTGCAGAATTAAGCAATCACAGTAACTACTTCTGTTAGTTCAGACTTAAACAAATTAGATAGCAGAGCTTTTCAAAAAAAGAAACCCACCGCGTTGGGTTTCTTTACCTTACCTCAAACACTGGAATAACAGGTTCCACGCATGAAAAATTCTGCTCACCCATTTCCAGTAATAGAAGCATTATTTGAAAATAAAGAGATGATAGAAAGGAAGAAGTCCATGACTTCTCCAGATGACATTATAAGTACTGCATAAATTGCTCACAACATTTTGAAAAATTTTCAGTATTTCTCAGACTCCAACGACCTCCCATCATCTTTCTTTTCTTACAATATTTATAAAGCTGTGATGTCTTTACTTTGCAGAACTGCCGTTTAACATTCTTGACTAATGCTACTCAAAACTTCACAACGCCATTTCTCGCATATAAATCTGAAAGCCTATTTTCTTCCACTCCAAGATTTAGAAACTCTAATGTAAGCCTACATGCATTATTTGTGCACGCTCAAGGTATTATGTACCGATAGGGCTGGAAACCATACCGTGTGAATAGTACCATGCCCAAATATTTCAGACAGACCAATCTCATGCAATGCCAGCAGGGAAAATGGCTTCAGTCTTTACACCAATTCACTTGTGTCTTCAAAGAGCATCCTTTTGCTTCCCTGATTTATCAGCCTCCGGAGCCTTCTCAAGCAAGCCCCCCACTCCCCCCAATATCTCCAACACAGAAAGACCTACTACCAGTTTCTCAGGTTGACTAGAGAATCCCATGAGAAGATCTTGTGTACCCCACCTTGTTTTTAGAAAACAAACAAAAAAAATGTATTCTAGTCCCATTGACTTCAATTGCTTAAGTGATTTGTTGGAGCAGAGCCAGTACAACAATTCCCTGCAAGAGCAAGGCCATAAAGAACAGTCAGCACTATCCTTCTCTACCTTGCGGGGGGTCTACTTGCAAGATAAGGTTTGTTAAAACAAACTCCCTCGGTCTGTGAGTGCCCTCTATAGATCTAAGATAGTATACAAATAGAGCTCACGAAAAAACTTTAAGGGATTGTGATTTTAAAAAAAGAAAAAAAAAAGGAAAAAAGAAAAGACATCTGCTACACCCACAAGACATTTGTTAAATTACAGCATATATTAAAAATTCTACAGATACAAATGTGGTATCAGTTATCTGCTGCTGAAAGAACAAATACTCAATTGTGCTCTTGCACAATACTTAAGCATGGCTGTTGGTAGACTGGTTCACAATGAATTTTCCGTTTATTAGAAAAAGTAAGGTAATCTCATCTCCCTTGTAACTCAAGCCATGCAGAAGAGGTAAGAAAATATGCGTAAGGAAAGTATGCAAAAATCAAAAGAAATGATAGAGGGATTGCAGTTACATACATTTAAAAAAAACAATTGCAAAATCGTGACTGTACATTAAGAAGAGGAGACTAGTAACAACACAGTCTGGATATTTGCCCTCTGAACCACATATTCATACTTTCCTTTAGGAAACCAAGACTTCAGTACTTGAAAAAAAAAAACAAAAACCAAAACATGCTATCATCAAAACACAGTAACTTTTCCCCCCTTTTTAAAAACTGATACACACTACGGCAATAGTGACTCCACGCTTCAAGTAGACAGTACAATTTTTAGAAGGTGTTTTGTCAAAAGGTCTATTTATTAATATTTCCATGCTGTGAATTGATGTGCTATGTCATAACAACTCTAACGAAATGAATATGGATTTACACATGAGACAATAACAGCTCCAAAAGGAGCTGTTAAAGACCATTAAATAAAAGAACGCTTAACGCAAAGATTCAGCGGACTGCAGAAACCGATACCTAACAAATACTGTAAATGCACGTAATTTCAATTACTAATACTAAATTGTACCAAACTATCAGTCCACTTTTATGACAAATAAATAGATAAATCATTGAGTGTCCTTACCAGAACTACTCTCTGAAACCCCACAAAATTGTGATGTGGCAGCAGTACAGCCCTTGGTATTACACCACCTGTAACACAAACCATAGTATGATAGTTTCTATCAATATTTATTTTAAAGGATGAAAAAAGGATAAAAGCTATTTTTCTACCCGTCTTTTTACTGAAAGCATTAAAACAACATTCAGTTTCCTACTGATTACAATATTGTTAGCTAAGAAAATAAACGAAGAAAAATTAAAGACCATCTTTTGATTACTTACACGGAATTTATTTTCAAAAATTACAGGCACAGTTTCAACTCTATCCTCTTCTCACTCTTTTAGTTGAAAACAAAACCCTACCACAGAATAGAGCATTAGCTTTAAAGGAATTTCTGTTCTTTTTGGCTGCCTGTATTGACAAAGGGGAACTTTGTAAGAATCCAGATTAAAGTTTACATATGGCTAAGTATTGATGCAGTAGCTTATTTTAGCGTTAACTAAAGTATACAACTAAAATGATTCAATAGCAAGACAAAAAACAGGAAACACAAGGCCATGATCAAACCACCCAGTGTTCTCAGAATTGACCATTTTGGATCTGAATTTAACACCAACAAATTAAAAAGAACACGTTATATGAAAGAATCCTTAAAATACCCTCATGGAGTTAATTTCCACAAGTGAC
This sequence comes from Theristicus caerulescens, assembly GCA_020745775.1. Lineage (NCBI taxonomy): Eukaryota > Metazoa > Chordata > Aves > Pelecaniformes > Threskiornithidae > Theristicus > Theristicus caerulescens. Next base: position 2,259,766 of record CM036565.1, on the reverse strand, counting down.
TTCAAAACTTAAACGCTCCCTAGGAGTTAAGTACATTTTGCACCTGTGATCAAAACAATTACTGATCCTAGATTTCTACAACATAGTGATTCCCTACCACCAATATTCATTACAGATTACATCATTAGAGAGGGATTTTACATAAACTAAGGGATTAAGGAGAAAGGTTTGAAGGTAGGAGTGCAGGAATGCTGTCTGGGCACCACAAGAAAAGAATCCAGTTATCAAGTAAACGCCGTTTGAAGCAGGACACACTTAATAGTAAATCAGATAACCCTGCCCCAAATGGAAGAGGATCAGGAAAAGCGCAAACTATTTTTTAAATACTAAACTCCAGCCACAAAGGCTCACAAAATGCATTACAAATAACACTGAAACTTCCCAAACACCTCCTTAAGACAAGAACTAAAACCAAGGAGGGCAACACGTCTTAAACAGCACGTAGCATTTAAGACTTTCCATCGTCTTAAAAATAATCATTGACCTCTAAGAAACCTTCCGCTATTTAGTCTGTTACTAAGTTGAGTAAGACTTGAAAATGTTTTTTCCTTGTTTTGATTGAGGACCTACAGAATATTTTGGTCAGCAATCATTTTCTGTGTTTAAATCCCCAAGAGATTCAAATCAACTTCTCCTCCCTCCCCCCGCAGAGCCCCCGACGGCCGAGCGGGCACTAATCTCCAAACCCACGGGAAGAGCCCTGGGCGAGAGAAGGGAGATGCCACCAACACTGACGGCACTACACTCCTCCACGTAGAGGGAAACCGCAGCATTTGTTTAATTAATGTTTCATTAATATTTACATATTAACGGTTCTCCTTTTCAGAATAAGATGTAAATACTACGGCCTAGAGGTGGGAGAAGTAAATGCTACAAAGCGTCACTTGGAGATCACCAGCTTCCTCATAATAAAAGTCAATTTATTCATTACTACATTTCTAAGAAAAACACTCCAGTACCACCACCCTGGCCTTGAAAAGCGTCCTGGTCCTTCTCTGCAACAACACCCCCTGCCAGCAGCTCACAAGGTAAGCGAAAAGGTCCTGACCCTCTATTAATGTAATTTTAATTCTCTGCTAGGCTATTATGTACTGCCTTGATCATTTCTGCAAACTTAGCTGTATATATCAACTCTATTGCTAAAATTTAATTTAAAAAAAAAAATCAGAAGCCAAGTTTAAAACACTTATAAAATTTTAACTCCAAGATGAATGACAGTGCAAAAAGTCATTAAAAGGGGATGCCGATCCCACTGGTTGAACAAACAAGTGGGAGCGATAAGTTTCAACACTTACATGCTTTGAACTTTGTGCATTTTACATTTACATTAAGGATTTTTCATTCATTTAGAGTCAACTCTGTGTCAAGGAAATCACTGATATTACCCCCAAAATGATGCCAAAGAGGAGGAAGAACGAGGAGGCCCTGCAGGAGAGCGGTGTTCCACCCCACAGAGGCGGCTTTAAGAGGAATTCCTCTCCTCCCCGCAGTTCCCCACAGAGCATACACAAAAACGCAACATACACGGAACCTAGAAATTCATCATTGCATTGGCCTCCCTGCAACGACAACAGGAAACCTGCTCACAGAATTAAATGCACGGCCCGACTTAACAGGTCCTTTAAGAATGACTAAGCAACAAAAGTAGTTTTTCAGATGGATCCTAACAGCCAGCTGCTTCTGCAGTCACTCGCATCACATAACGTGACCACCAGAGAATCCACTAAATTATATTTATCCTGGAAACACTTTTATCCTGTTTCAAACTAATAAATAAGAGTAAAATTTATTGCACGTGCTGCAAAGATTCACACATTACATAGAGAAATTATATTTGCTTTTATTTTTTAATATAAGTTAGTGACGTGAGCAGAATTTGTAGCACGTAGGATAAAAACGTCACATTTAATTCTATTCCTACCAAGTGATGTGATGAAATGGAGCACGTCACAGGGTGCTCACCTATAACCACAGGGTAGACCTTCCCTTACTATATCCACTCTTCAAACTTCCATTCTGCGGTAATGCTACGGATTGCTTTGTAGTTACACGCTTAGTCTTTTATTTTTCTTTCGTACAAGATGCATATCTACATGTATTTGATTCTGAAAAGAATCAAACTGCAAACCTACAGCCTCATTAAAGAAATAAAAACAAGAATTGAGCCGTAGGGGAAGGGCTAAAGAGATTTACTGCCTCAGGGAGAGGACAAGAACAGAAAACACTGCAAAAATGTGGATGATTTTGAGAAACCAACATTTTACGTGACGCTAACTGGCAAGCTTAATGGCTGTATCTGTTACTGAAATGCTCACACTCCGTAAAAATTTGTGCATGGTGACCAGGAAATCTTTCCCTCTGCAGCTTAAAATATCTATGCATTTAAAAACAATATACAAAACCAGACATTACTTCCCCATTTCCAAATCAATTACAGAGCAGGAATTTTATCACGCTACCACCAATACCCGTGATGATGCCACATGTAAACGTACTGTGCTTGTTTTGGCACAGGACAGCAACAGAAATGGTGAATTGAGTAAGATTCGGTGAAAATGTCACACTCTTTCTGCAAGTAGTTGATTAATAGCGGTGAAGTTGGAAGACGGGCACGCGAGGAGGCCCCGCTGGGTGACTGCCACTAGGGCGTGCTCCTTGACCAGCACGAGTCCTACTTGCCCATCTCACCCATGGGTTTTTCTCCATAACCTTCTTCATTTTGCTAACTGAAAGAAATACAGGGAAAAGTGTGTCTTGTACTTCTCTAAATTAAAGGAATATAGCTACCCAAACTAGGCTGACTTAATCTCTTAAAACGATAGCTTTGTTTGTAACCCTCCCACGCTTCTGGGCAGCAATTTCCATTATAGAGTCTCCTCTTCCATGACTTGTAACTGAAATCCTTACCACTATGAGACTGGGACTTCTTAAGTCAATGCAATTTTTTTAAAAATAATCAAAAATGGATTTTTAACAAACAAGTAACATTTCTTTTTTGAACGACTGTCTAGGGTTTTTGCTTGTTTTGATATTAAATCATGTATAGTTAGGGGAAAAAAGACAAAAAAGTAAATTATGTGCTCATAAAAAGTACTGATGTGCATTTTATAAATGGAATGTGGCCCATCAGGGAGAGAGAAATGATCTACTTCTAGGAAGTATTGTTTACTGCTGTCTTCCCCACTAGACCACCTGTTAATAGTATTTGATGTTGTTTTGTTTCTGTGTGATGAGCATGACTATAGCAAAGACTGCCTCTAAGGCGATGAAATGCCTGCGTACAGCAGAAGAATTCACTATAAACTGACATTAAATAAAAATGTAAGTCTCTCTCTTGAACTTAAAGCAACGCATGCATTTGGATCTTCAGAGAGCTCAATGCATGAATAAGGCCTTATTTTTAGCCTGTCCTATGAGCGCAGCATAATTTCTGGTCTGCTTCTCCCTCCATTTGCATAAACTCAAATGTTACCACTGAGAGATTTGATCTGCTCGCTACCACGTATTCCCTCTAATCCCTCTATTTCAAAGACCATCCAACCGACAAATGTCACCAGCACAGAACCTGAAATCCAAGTAATGCGGTAACAAAATAAGCGTTGGTTCATCCACAAAAACAAGATTTGCTTTTCCATTTTGACTCTGCAAACAGCACCACAGATCCCTTTTTGCCACACCTGAGAGAAAAACACAACTAACAGGAGAGGCGGCTTAGAGAAATCCAAAGTCTTAGGTTGAAAAATTCACGTTGGCCTCTTAGCATCGCTCTACGAAATGTAAGCAAATGTGTTTCATTTTCAAGTAGGATTGCACCGACTGCTAAATATTTTGTTGTAATTCAGAAGCTTACGTGCAGCACAACCAAACACAGCATCAAAAGTTAAACTGACAGTAAATCATTTATCACGTGCAAAGTTTAAGATCGCAATTTACTGAATAATATTTATGATCACAAAGTAAACGTGATAAAAGTGGTATTTCCTTGATAACAGCAGACCTAGTAATTTCAGGAGAAAGCAGAAACACTCAACGCAGAGTAAGACTCCAAAACCGCTAACAGCCCTAATCCCACCGAAAGGGACTCTGAGCAAGACTACTCAGATACTGAAAAATGTATGCAGGGAAGCTTGAGCATTACAAAAGTTTAAAAGTTGTTGGGTCATAACCATACTCAAGTAAAAAAAAACTCCAGGAAAATTTTATCCGGTCAGCTTACAGCCCAGCCAACTAACATTTTCCATGAAGCTCCCCAGGCAGATGACAACCAGATATGGATTAAAATGCTACAGACGAGCAAAGCTTCAGCAGTATTGCATCTTCAAGTGTAACTGCAATATTAAACATTACTTGTTAGCAAAACAGTTATTCCCAGTTCTGAAAATGAACCTATGAAGTTTAAGATCTTTATCTGTAAAACATTAATGTTCTGCTTGACTACCTCAAGGCAATGTCCTGAGAGAACGCGCATCTTTTTCTCTTCCGTAGCCACTGTCATTTCCATAATTCGTCCTTTTAACAATTTAAGAAGTCATACATTACCAGTGCAGAGGATATTTTCAGAGTACACCGATGGTGCTCATAAAGTCTTATATTTGACTAGCTGCTGAGGGCACATCAAGCAAGCAGCAGTACGTACATCTGTATGAGCTTTGACTGGTGCATCTATGGAGCAGACAGGGGTTTGAGCTTTACTGTGTTGTGCATTCTTCAGATGAGATATGTCTTGCAAACACTAAATGAAAACAATGCAAGAATTAAAGAACTGGAGCAAAGTGACTTGCATTTCCTATTGTCCCGTTATTCTTCATGCATGGAAGACAGGCTTTTTTTCTTCCTTTTTTCTTCCCTTTACTATTTTGTAGCATATCTCCAAGGAGCTGATGTATATTGCTGTTTTTTCATAGATTGCTTATGTACTGTCTGTCACAGGACACTACTTGTATACATTTCTATAAAGTCACTTGATCAGACTATTTTGGAAACAAGACACTGAAATTCTCATTCTTTCTATGTGGGAGATGTTCCAATTCTCTGGCCTGATCATAGTTCAAACTACTTGGCTTAAAGCCTTTAAGTTTTACATGTATATTCTCAGTGGGGAAAAAAAAATAAATCAAACACAGGAATGATTTTTACCAAACTGGAGGGCAGAGGCGTTTCATTTTTTAAAGGTTGCCTCCACTAGTATTGTTTCATGACTGGTGTTGCAAATGCTACAGGCACTACTGTGCATACTCATTAAAAATGATTTCTGGAGCTTGCATCTCTCTCCTGAAAAAGCAGCCTTCAAAATGCAAGCCACTCAGAAGCACTGTAAAGCTGGTGGTCTTTCTCGTTCCTGAAAATCCTCAGTCTTACCATGTTAAAATTTAGTAAATAAATATCTCCCCCCCCCCCCTTGCCATTCTACACATAATCTGCAGCAGCTTATTTTATGGCATCAACCATCATCACTGTCACCATTCCCAGAGCAGAATGGGAATTCTGGCACTCCGTGCCTGCCTTTGAATTCATGACCAGAGGCTCACCCACACCACAAATACAGAAAACGAGCAGCCTTCATCTTTCCATCTACCCCCGTTAAGGCAGTGCCACCACGTTCTCCCAGAGAAAAGCGTGAGAGCTGAAACACCGCAAGCGACAGCAGCCAAGGACCCTCAGAAACAAGGTCTGCCCTCGCTGCTCGGAGACTGCGAGAAGGGGAGAGCCAACCTGCCGGGCAGTGACCGTGTCTTAGAGTCACAGAATCGTTAAGGTTGGAAAGGACCTCTGAGACCATCGAGTCCAACCTGTCGGTTCCTTTCGAATAAATATCAAGCGACACTTCTGGGATGGAGCACAGACCTCAAACTGGGCGTTGCTTCACTTGGGTACGCATGTAAAAAATAGTGGGCCTTGGTCCTAAATTGGACCGAAAGCTGGTTACATCATATCTAATTAAAGTCCGTATCACCGAAACAGAGACTCGCCACTGGAGATACAAACGTCATTTGGCAGCCACAGTGGTTCTCAAACCTGCAGCTGGAACACAGCTCAGGACATGAAAGCATAATAAAGCTACTGATCGAATAGCCTGATTTGTAGAATTTAAGTAGATTTTGCTTTATTTTATAGCATTGTAGTAACACTTTACTAGAGGGAAAGACAGTGTCTTGGGTTTCAGAGCTGCAATTCAGTAGGTATCTGGAGTTACAACATAGATAGCTCTTGCGCTCTCAGGAGACTCGAGTTAAATTCTTGGCTCAGGCTTGTAGTGAAAATAAACAGGCGGCATTAATCTAGTCACCATTTACTCATAAATTACATTAAAACCCCCCAAACCTTAGTTTACTAAATGGCAGCCCGAAAGATTGTGAATGCATCTGTCAGGACTAACAACAAAAAACCAAACCAAACCAAAACAAAACAAAAAGGTGCCTGACCAAGTCTTTAAAGTAGCTCTCGTAATCTGGGTATCATCTACTTACGGAGACAAAAATCATCTTGGGGCAGATGGACTCACAAAGTCAACCGAACAACTCAACCCAGGCTTACCAACGCCCACAGTCCTGCTCTACGGAAAAGATTTTGACAAGGAAATAAGAGTCTATTTTTCTCCAATTTTGGAAGCATTGCAGCTGTGTATTGCTTAATAATTCAGTTTATTAAAGGCAACAACTGTCAAAATCTATACAAACTAATTTGTCGTGCAGCAATTTTACATTATTGGAATCTTGTTATAATCTGCCTAATGCACGCTATCGCTTTCTAACCATGCCTATAATTGGTTTCTTGGCTGTATAGGCCTAAAGACAGTAATCCAAAACATCTTCCAATTACACTGAAAAATACGCATGTTTGCGGAAAGTTACATTACTTAATTTTCAGACTCAATGGGCCTTTAATAATATGAGATTTAAAAAAAAAAAAAAGTTTGCAAAAGGACACTAATTTTTTGTGCTATTCAGAAAGTTACATGTGTGTAGGAAATTACCATTTCGAGACCTGTAAACGCCGAAGAAGCACGTATTGAGATATTTATGGAACATGAGACAAACTCAAGGAAAAAAGGTCAAAAATTCATTCAGATAAAAGAATATATTCCAAGTCCATACATCCAAATCAAACGAGAAACCCAGCCATTAGGAAGTTCTGTACCTCAAAACTTACGTAGGTGTGACAGTTACTCATGGACTTGACTTTTTTACTTCCAACATGCAACCGCCTATTGCCCTTGCCTGCAATCCTTCACGGGGCGTTTGAAGTTCCTTCAATTCGCTGGTAGATCGGCAGCAGTTCAAAACACGAGAACTTTGTACAGGAATCATTGCTTAATATTCCCAGAGCACAGTATTTGACAGACGCTTTCATTGCAGTACCAGGATTGGCATACAGGTAATTTTTAAGATGCTTAAAGCGTTGCGGCCTGCTATATCGGTACTTTGACAAATACGGTTTACTATTTTTGACAGAAAAGATTAGCAAGTAAAAATTACAAGGACAAGCAGGATTGCCCAGATGCAGATATGCTTCTTAGCAGAGGAGAAAACATTGACGTTGCCACTTGAAATGCATGAGAATTTTTGTAACTTTTTAACGTAGTAGAGATTTATTTTTTTTTAAACTACTACAGAATCTTAAAATTTGTCTATAAATCTTGGCAGATTAAGCGTGCACCTTGTGAGGGATTCTCATGATTACAGTGAAATCAACAGGACTAGGTTACATACAGACTATATGCGATAAGCACATGCATAAATACAATATTCCCTGAGTCACACGGAACTGAAAATAAAAACAAGTACTGTCGTGCAAAAAAAGTCGGAAAAATATACAGGGACAAAAACTGCAAAACAAACTGACAGTCACTCCCACCATGCCTCAAACTGATTGTGAAATGAGAGAAATAACGCTTCGAGTGTCCTGCAGCGCTTAAACGTGGGCCTCGTTGTCTGCCTTCAGACAACTCTCGCCGCCGGAGCAGGCGGGCGCTTCACGGTGCCGGTTCTTCCTCAGAGCGCTGGGAGCTGGGCAAACACGACCAGCTGCGTTTTAGCAAGGGAGAATAACACAACTTAAGCACTTCTTGAAATGGCCTGGGTGCCAAGCGATGCCTGAAACACCAACCCCTCCAGCTAAGCTCGCTGTATCAGTAACACAATACGTCGGCTTGGGTTGGTTCTCTGCCCACAGCCGTGCTGTGCACAGTAAAATACGTAAGAGCCAGGAGAAAAAAATAAAAACAAACAAAACAAAACACAACCTTAAAATTGAACTCTTTGGATATCTGCAAGAAAATGGGAGCAAGAAGCTTGCTGCAGAGAGCCTCTCTATCCTTGTTTCTTTCACAACTATGACGCTATGAACTACGCTGAACACGTGGAGACAGCTTTGGGCAGACCGGCAGCAGAGAGAAAATACAAAGAGCTCATCGTCTTTGGAAAGACACTGGCAGTTGCCAGGAACGCTATGAAAGCTCGAAGCCCCGCACTATGCTTTCTCTATCATCGATAACCATGCGCTCCAACAAGCAAACAGCTGTAGCACCCTACCCTCCGAAATACAGGGTATTAAAAGGCGGGAAAGTGCATCTCCGTGCTGTTAGACGTTTGGCACTAATACGGGTTTTTCCTTACACTTCCAACAGATGCTGAGAAGACCTTAACGCAGAAGATGCGGCGCGTGGTCGAAGGTACCGCTGATGCTTCCACCAACAGGCGAGTTTCACAGGTAAGAGCCAGCAGGGCTTTAATCCAGCAATAGCAAACGCTTTCTAGGGCACAGCTTAAACCTCCTAGGACAGCTAGCTAAATGAATAACTCTAACTCTATAGATGGTGGGGAAACAATTCTGGTTGCCCGTGAGTTGAGCGCTCACAGCAAAGTTACCCACAGAAAAGGGATGATGAGAGGCAAACAAGACGCACACAAACTCCGCAGGCAGCAGTCCCAGCCCGGGGCATCGCTGCGCTGCTCTACCAGGTTCAGTGGAATGCACTGAAAAATGTTTGGGTATGTGACAGAACAGATCTAAAAAATATCAAGCACATATAAAGTATAACGCATCGCTCACATAATCTTCCCGCCTTATTATAAATTCACACAAGAATTAATTAAAAGGACAAGTATCGCACACGCTTATTAATTTACAGATGAGTGTAAGTAGGAGAAAGAAGGCAGGAGGAAAGGTTAATAGGTAGAAGAGATACAAATCTATGTGGAAATTTTTCCCATCGGAGCAAACCAGAACATAAGGTCTCCTTGGTACAGTAACACGTGTGCTGTGAGAAGAGACGTGCACGTGAATGCGTGTTTTACTCTGATCCCAAAGGATCAAGCTTCTTGTGAGATGCCCCTTCTTATTTTATTCCTCTTCAGTTTGTCTATGAGCTACCCACTTCCAACGGAGGCCTAAAAACTGCCCGGTGCTTTACTGCACAGACGGGAACACATTTAGTACTGATGCTGATTTAGGACTCACAAATTAAGGTGGTATGTAGGCAACGCATCACGGGCTTTCCTCTTAGGCCTTGGTTCCAGAGGGAGGCTTTTCTTCAAATAGTTTAAGTGCCATTACGTTGAAATCACCATCCTCAGAAAGTGGTTTTGAGAAATACGACCAACTTGGCTTTCAAGCTTTTGATTGCAAAGGCACAGAAGTGTGAATGTTACTGAAGCAAAAGTTTCAGAATTAAACATATATGCAAAGAAGGATACACAGCAGAGATGAATAATATATGCCTATAAATAAGCAGAAAAATAGACTTAAAATATCCACGTAACTATTAATTAGTTATTAATATTAGATCTCTGGTCTATTTCCCTTCAAATTAGCAATTAGCCACCCACTAGCAAAATGTCAATTGCAAAACAAGAGACTATATTTATAGTACAACCTACTTTGAGTTTTGAGAGACATGTCAGCCACTGCTAAATTACAATACCCCTATTGTGTGCCTTCCCAAATTAACACCTAACTTTCATTATAGGCAACTATACGTACAAAAGTCATATTAGATTTTAATAGTCTTTATTACACCACATGAGCTGGTGCAAACATTTTTCCATGTAGAAGTCTACGCAGAGAGAAAGACAAAAAAAAGTAGTGTTAAGTGATTCATCAGTATGCAGCTGGGTCGGACACTGGCACAGCCGTATCTTAAAAGGTCCTGTGCAGCAGTGATGCTGGGAGGAGTGAGCGTCCAGGAGGCAGTAATAAGAAATTCTTGGATCTGATTTTATTATTTCTCATCCAGAGACTAGCTTTCGTTGCCAGTACTACAAGCAATGCACGGTGAAATGCAATACAACACACTACTACTCCGTCTTTAGACTGTATTTACACGGAAGAATCGCCAATGAAGGGGAACAACCTCTCTACCAATAAATACATCTTATCCATCAGTGGGGGAAGGTGTATGCACCTGCGTAAGGTACTCGGCACAAAACCACACGGGTCCAGACCAAGCCCCCCGGTGACTGCCAGCTCACTGAGATGGAAGATGCACTTTATACGTGGCTACCGACTGAAACGCAGAGGCCCCTCTATGGCCCCGCCGGCTTCTCTTCTATCATGGAAAAACCAAGCAGAGTACAAGCAGCATGGGACGCCCCTTCTCTGCAGCTTTTGCAAATGATGTAATTCAGGACTTCTCTGGCAAAACTAGACCATGTTGGGGATTTCAGAGGAGGTCAAAAGTCACCGTGGTGAGTTACATTTTTAAAGAATATGGCCTATTCCACTGAGTTTTCTCCTGGTTTGTGTTTTGTGATTTGCCTTGAAAACAGTTCTCCTCCCTTTCTGTCTCCAGATGCCTGACACTATCTGCAGAAAAAGCAGAAAAAAGAGCATCCTGCCGAGGTTCATCGAAGACGGAGAGCTGGCAGGAGAAACCCTGGCAATAGACGCTGAACTGCCTCGAGCCTTCTGCTGAGAGGGCAGCAGGACTCGTTTCTGCCATAGAGAGGAAACAGAAATAGAGAAAGAATTACATAGAAACAGTCCTCTAAACCAACTTGAGACTACGGAACACCACCTCCTCAACAAGAGGTGATTTGTGCTCACATTTCAGTGGATGATAGTCTATTTTACAGTTTTATAGCAGATTAATTTGGAATACTCAGAAGTGTCTGAAAGATAGACTGGAAGAGAAACACAGTACTCATTGCTGCTCATCTTTCCTCTTGGTATAAAACCACATCACTTTCTATCAGCTTGCAGGAGCACACCCCTCCTAATAACGCCTTTTACAGAACCTCCTTCTACAGCTAGCTCTTTTATTCTTGTAAAAATAATAATAAAAAAAAATCATCCTCCTAGCCTTAAGATTTGCACAAAGCCAGGAGCCCTGTGCCAGCTGTTTAATTTCTCTTGTATTTATGCATACCAAAGTATTTGTACAAAGAAATCAATTGTAGCTGCAACTCATTTTGCACGTTGCCGATTCACCTTTAAATCCATGGGGAGCGAAGAGAATCCTGAATTATTAAGATCATCATTTGCTATCTGGGAACAGGATTGTCTATGTTTTTCCATTTCCTAAACTCTCCTTTTATCTTAAAAGTCACTTTAACACTATAACTATTAAAAACTAGAGGAGTCAAAATTGAGAAAAGGAAACAAGAGCTGCAAGAAGAAACCAAATACGAAGCCAGCTGGGATCCAAAGCCACTTTCATCACACGGGATATTTTTGTATCCATTATACATTTTATTTTTTCTATTAACTGTCACACATGTAAGCAGGAAAGCTGTGAGGTACTTTAAAAAGAGATAAGAAAGAAAAGATGAACGCGGTCCCAGCCATCCCTTGCTGGACTTTTCCTTTATATATGCTGAAAATATTTAAACTGTAAGGAGATCATTTAAAAATTTTCAGGATTAGGATAGGCTTGACCAGCTAAGTGAAAGTCTCCACCATCAGCAAATTTCATTCAAGCAATAGCTGTGGGGATCCACGTGTCTTATAGCTATGAATTAAAACTGGAGCCCAGCTATCGGTAAGCAAATTTGCCTCTGTCGGCATTTGCCATCAATCTCACACCGCCTGCTTTATATCAAACCAGCACCAAGTCAAGACCTAGTTCATATCTTTTGATTTTTCTCCTATTCCAAATCAGTTTATTGCAACAGCTTATCTTAAAACATGCAAACACTATCAGCAGAAGGAAAAGATTATTTTAATTTTAAAATTATTTTTTAGTTACACTTGCCCTAAGCAAAGCTGGCATTACAGAGGGAAGGGCATTTGACATGATTTTTACGGTTTAATTAATCTTAATAGAAATAAGGATAGAATTTAAAGGTTTGGGTACATTACAGAGATGAAGGCAAGTGGTTTTCTGGGAAGTCCTGGCTCACACAGACCACTCAAAAAACCCCACAACAAAAACTTCTTCAAGCCACAGAAAAATAACAAGCCAAGAACGAACACTTAACCCCTACTGCTGATAGACGAACACCCATTTCTAAGCACTATGGCTTCAGACGACCATCGCACACCCCACAGGTTCCCCGTCCCTGCTGAGGGCCGCTTTCCACCAGACAAACCACAGACCTCTGGGTCAATCTAGGCCACCTCCTGGTACGAGCAGTCCCCCTCAAAGATGCCAGGGAAGCTGCCTTTCCACCGACTTTAACCAAATTAATTCAGTTAATATATTAGCTGAATTGAAATTATCGTAACTGACTATTCTGTTCTATAACCACAGAAACAATAAATCCTTTGCCATCATATCCTTCACCTGAATTTGCCGTTAAGAGGAGAGCCAAATCCGATGACCCCGTGCAGTACAGCAAGAAAAGCAGACACGGTTTCACTTATACAACCTCTGTGGATAAAGATGAGGGCAAAAGCGTGATTCAGGCTGCGGAAGGCAGTCAGAGGCAGAAGAACGAGGCAGCACCGTCAAGTGATCATGGACTTTAACTTCTGCTCCTAAATCTGTTAGACTCTTACGAATGTTATTCAAAAATATATCCAAAATGTTATTTTCTGCCTCAGGTGAAGCAAACTTGTCTGTCTATTCACTCAGATGAGAAAGAGGTTCACTGTAGATATGCCACAACATATATTATCGAATTAAAAAATAGCTCATTTTGTCAAGAAGAAAACTGAGAGCACTTGCAAGTAGTTAAAGGTTTGTAGGGCTTTCTACTCCTATTGTTTTACATTTATACATATGTACTATATTTTTATAAGTGCTCGAAAAAGATAATAGCAGATCCATTTTTGTTCCCTTTTATATTGAGAAGCAAACTATTTAAGTGCTAACTACCCCCGACAATGCAATTAAAACCTGACCCAATTTCCAGACACAAACGAGCTGCGTTTTTCACGGCGCAGCCATACGTAACCAAGCTCATCCCTATTTACCCTGCCCCCCAATTCCGTTTGGAACACTGAAACCTGAGGAAAAAACAAGGCTACTACAAATCAGCGCCTGGAAAAGGAGCAGGGATGCGCGGAGGGGAGCGGGCGGCAGCCCACACGGGTGCGCTTCCATGACTTGTAGAGAAGGAAAAACCCAACGAGTCCACGTGCAGAGTTTATATCACTGATTGCACTGCAAACCAGGCAGCGAGTGAATTACACGGCTGCAAGGCCAGGATTATATAAAACCAAAAAACCTCTGGTAGTCATCATCTTTACTATCCGAGCATAAATCGCAATGTGCATTGATACAAACCCTTGTAAAAACTCTGATGTGGTTATACGCACTTGGATAAAATGGAGCTGGACAAAAAGAGCTGCAAAACACACACACAATTAAAAACGCCACATGCAACAGATCACGAGGATTTTACTCACTTCACTTAAAATTTTTCTGTTCTATTTCAGGCGCCTCTCTTTTTGCTCAAGGAACCTTCACAACAATTAAAACCAGACATTATAAACATTATAATTACCACTATTTATTTGAATAACAGCAGCATCCAAACGACCCTTTTTCAAGGTGGGGGCCCCATTGTGCTAACGTTGCATAAACATATCAGCCTTCGTTCCTGTGCTGAAGAGATTGTAATCTAACCAGACAAGGTTGATAAGCAACATAAAAGCAAAATGTCAACAACAACAACAATCTCCTGTGCAGGACTTTTGTTGTTTTGTATATATTTTCCTTAGACCATCTGCTACTCTTTCTTACCAACCAAGGTCCTCCAGATAGGCTGCATCACTGCTGCTGCTGATTTTGTGCTCCTAGCACATCCCATTCAAGAAAAAAATAATAAAGTAAAAAAAAAAGATTCCTCTTCTGTGTGAGGCAAGCAACACTGAAGAGTCTTTAAGATAATGAAAGTGCTGAGATGTAACATAGCTTTTGTAGTCATTCCTGAAAGCGCTAGTTGTTTCTGAGTTAGGATAAATACACTGTTGAATATTGCCATCTTTATCTAAATTCAGTAACTGCTGCTCTGGTCAGTGAAACGAAACATTTGTAGGACTGAACGAGGATTAAATGCTAGCCCTTAGTTTATGTGCAAAAAAAAAAATAGATAAAGAGCTATATAACAAGTTTAGTCTGTGTTTGCAAAAAAACAATCTATATATAGCTAGTAGTGAGAGAATGGGATTTCTCTGGTTTTCTAACCATACAGCAAACAGCCTCCTACAGACAGGGCCTTGGCTCAGCCCCAGCGAAGGCAGCAGAGAGGGCAGAGGCTGAGGAAGGAAAGGAGGAAGCATCACGGGAACAGGCCCTTTTGCTGTCCTCGGCTCGGGCTGAGCTGGGCAATGCCGTATTGAACAGCTGAAGCTCTAGAAATCTGCAGCCATCACCCTAGCGTGAGGCAAAACGGTACACGTGCTTCTGCCTGTCTGCGATTCATTCAGCAAACACTTAGTGGATTTAAGATTCCCCAAACAAATGATTTTCTAGGTGTTACTAAAAAATCCATACGGCTGGCCTGGATTTGGTTAGAAGCGATAAATAGATGCATTTCCTACAGTGAAGTCCACGCTTTGCAGCTCCTACAGTCGCTTCTCCCATTGCAAGTCCGTATAGGAGAAAGGAAGCAAAAACCCCTGTTGAAAATGCTCCGTTTTGGAGGATTTTTTGGCATTCACCTATTACTACAGAAATAATTGTCCCCCTCCCCCTTTCACTACATTCCTGCTTTTCAACAGCGTTGCTCTTTTCATTTAACCCGAAACGTCTATCGTGAAATTCTTCTAGGAATACACAGCACGTCAGGGAATGCCTTACCTTTTGACAAATCCACTACACTTAAGGAATATAGAGTGTTTCCCCCACCCAATTCTTCAACTAAGCTTCCTAATTACACCACTCTTATTACGGAATTTCAACATATGATAGCGGAGGCACTGTATAGCACACCGAATTTAAAGTAGAGATAGTCACAAAATTGCTCTTCAAACACACTAAAGGCACGCACACGGTAAGGGCGTACGATCGGTTCTCAGCCCTGACTCAGTGCGCAGCAAGTTGCTTGTGTAAAGGAGGCACGGCGTTATTTTCCAAATTGTCCTAAGTGATACTTAGCTCCCGTAAACCATCCAAGGAAGGGCTACACCACCTCTCACCGGGCAGGCACGTTTCTCCCATTTCAGTTCCCAAACAGGCCTTTTTAGTGGACCTCTAGGCAATTTTCATGGGTGTAGCCACAAGAGATATGTGAGGTAGGGCTAGATTTATTTTTTTTCTTTTATATATATATATAACAGAGACATGCATTCATTTTCCAATGGAAGATTCCCAGGGAGGTAGCACTTGCTCAAAACACAAATGACCGGTTGCCAGGGCAAGAGAATAAGGAAGCAAGTGTGTTTTTCTCTGACCCAG
Source organism: Theristicus caerulescens (assembly GCA_020745775.1). NCBI lineage: Eukaryota > Metazoa > Chordata > Aves > Pelecaniformes > Threskiornithidae > Theristicus > Theristicus caerulescens. The sequence goes on along the minus strand of CM036565.1, from coordinate 2,243,985 downwards.
ATCATCTCCTGGGATCCCCAAGCTCCTTTCCCTACGCAGAGCACTGTGCCTACAAACCACTGCGGATTTTCCACTGGATGAGTTGTAAGTCACAAAAATATGTGGAACAATTAACTTTGCTCAAGCTGCAACGCTTTTTCTTCAAAAGCAAGCACTGAGGTTCCTAACTTATGAGTCTTGCATAGTTGAGATCGTTGTAAGCAGATGTCACCCACCGCAGCTGTAACTTGGCACTTCCAGCAACGCTCTGCTCAAGCTGTGCCTTTGCTGATGTTTCTCCACTCAAGCATTGTGCAAAAAGTCACAGATCAATCTTGGGCTAACAACAGAAGCTTAGGAACCCCAAACAAATATTTTTTTTCCATAGGTTTGCTATGTATAGGTGCCATGAGCTGTCTTTGGAAGGCTTCAGAATTTACATACCTAACACTCCTTTTCAAAGCATAAATTTAAAGACATTTACATAACAGATTAATGTAAAGTGTTTTCCAAATCAGACAAAAAAATGAGTCCAAGACCTATTTCATGCTTCTGCATTTGCTGAACTATAATGTTCACATTCATTATATTGTTTTCTCCCAGGCGGCAGTTTTTGTTCCATGTCCCTAACAGAGTGATTGACTTTTATACGTGTCACACTTGCTAATCTGGCAAAACGGAACATGGCTGAGAGATGACGGATGTTCTCTCCAGGTTACACGAAATTAAGCTTTCTTATCTTTCAAAGACAAAACCTGTTATCCCACAAACAACCTGTGCCTGTTAGGCAGAGCACTGGGCTCCCTCCTTGAGCCCAGTTTGGATCAACAAATGTCCATCTCAAAACTAGCGAGGCTATTTTGCCTCCCATTATATTGTGGGAAGATTATCCCAAAATCTTACTCTCCTGATGGACGAGACCTGTTTTCTAATTTCCAGCCTGAATATACTCCTTGCCAAGATACATGCATTTCTTCTCGTCCCAGTGATGTCTTCAATCTAACATAGAAAGCAGTTGTACTCGCTCAAGTCTTTATCATCCCCTCATGTATTTAGAGAAAGCAATTATATCCCCTCTCAGACCTCGCTTTCTGGGGATAAACCAACCAACCCTGCAGTGTCCTCCTGCAAGAGGACTCAGCTCTTCCTTCACCATTTCCATAGTCCTCCTCTGCACCTGCTCCACTTTACGCTCATCTTTCTTGAGCGTGGCCCACCAGCGTAGTTCAGGGTTACACACGGGGATTTAGCAGGGCTGCCTTGCACGTGAGCAGCATGAACACCTTCCTATTTCTACCATTAAGTACCTCTTCACCTCACAGACCTTAGGAGTACATTTTTCAGAGCTGCAGGGTACTAGTGAAAAGATACCCTTTGATTTTAGTGGCTAATATACTCAAGTCTTTTCAAGTTATTTTCAAGAGATGAGCACCCAGGTTAGGGCAAAATTCACATCTCTCCAGAAGCGCACAACCACGCATCATGTGCCATGAAATTTCAGTCCACTTTTTCCACTCAAGTCCTAAAGATCACCCGGCTCTGCCTGTAGGATACTCTGTTCCTCGTCTACACTGACAGCATCTCCCAGCTTCATGTCACTGGCACATTTCATTGCACACTCCTACTTTTGGTGCCAAGTTCATTAGTGAATACATTGAAGTCAGCCCAAGACCAATTCTTAAGAGAACTAACTTCCTCCAGGCACAGCACATCCCTCGTGAGCACAAAATGATGTGACCTCCCTTTAACACGCTCCTTATTGTCCTCACAATTCTTCTACAACATTTCATCAGTATTTTAATGAATAATTTCCAATGTATTGCTGGAGCAAGCGTCATACCACAATCTAGATGGATTAGCGTATTCTTTCGTCTAAAACCAAAAATGAACAACTTTATGAAAGAAAGACAACACAGATCCCACTATAAGTGTCCATGAAGCCCATGTGCTTAAGTCTTGTCTCTTGTGATTACAAAAATATACACACACACACACTCTACAGAGCAGCAACCCTTCTTCAGTTCCCGCCCAAAGCAAAGCCAGAGCTCCCGGGACCTCCAGGCACTGGGACATTAGGACTAAGATATTTCAGAGGACTGCGGTTACGTTACACCATGTAACGTTCATCCTTTTCCAAAATATGCTACAATCCACATCCGACTGCGGATGACTGAAAAGCAGTTCGATGAAAATGAGAAGCAGTAACAGTCCAAGAGGTATTGTCAACCTTGGCAGAGTAAACCCCTGCAACTGCCATGACACAGTCACATTGCAAAACAAAAAAAGCAGCAGCTTATTTAGTTTGCATCAGGAAAAGAAGGAAATTCAATTGAAATACATGGACTACCATAGAGACAACCACAGCACGTGTGAATAAAGAACAAAAAAGAGGTTTGTTCCTGTAGGCTACGTGTGAATAAAGAACAAAAACAGTGGTTTGTTCCTGTAGGCTACAAGGAGGTAGATATGCTGAGAAACCTCCGTCAGCCTTGGCAAAGAGAACGGTGGAACAGAACTGGACGGGTCAATGAAAGTGACTTCGCTCCACAACAGCCGATTCACCACGGCTTTCAGCTTGAGCCAAAACCCAGGACACGCAAGGTCTGCCCGCTGACTGCGGTGGACTGTGAACCAGGAATCTAGTAAACTGCAACAGCGTAGAAAATATCTTAGCAATAACCAAAATTGAAGGATTCAGCACAAAAGGATTTTTTTTTTTTAAGTTAAATGTAAAAGAAATTGGGAAATTAGGCTAGTGGAAAGGTAGGCCAACAATCTGTTCTAAACTGCATTCGCATTCACAAACTCATAGGCAAACCAGTTACTTGCTTATTGTAAAAAGCATGAAATCTGCAGGAGAAAAGGCAGTAACGACCTTGCCTAGAGAGCAGCCCCATTTGCAACGCGTGTAATTAACAGTCACCTCCTCGCAGCGCTTCCGTGGGCTCAAATACCCTTCCGTGGGCTCAAATACCCTTCCGTGCTCCTCAGGGTACTTCCCATTGCCCAGATGGTCAGTCTCCAGAAAATATCTTCTGCACCTCAGCCACTTCTTGGTTAAATCCATTTTGACGGCTCATTAGTAGAATAATTTATCAACTGTTGCAGGAATAGCTGTTATAAATTTTTCTATGTAAATCAGGTTCCATGCAACTAGGATGGAATTCCAGCCTTTTCAAATGCATTTTAATGTGAAATGCTGACATCAAGTCTTAAGTTCATTTGATTATTTTTTCTGTTTATGTTATTAGCAATCAGTTTTTCTGGCACTCTTTTCTATTCCAGTTCAATCACTCAGTTGAATTACTTGAACTCCTGGTGAACTGCCCCAAAAAAAAGGAAAATTAACTAATGCCTCATTTGATCTTGTGACCATAAAACTTGTGTTTTCATTCCCTCTTTAACCTTTGACCATCTGTTTTTCCCCTTAATTTGTGTGTTATGTACCTGATAGTTTTAAATGTTTCTTTTATTCATGAAAAAAGAATCCACTCTGACAGCTGATCTGCCCTCTATTAATTTTACCTAACGCTGCCTTTATTCTAGATTCTCATTAATAAGCATGCACTTAAAATCACTTCTTCATAGTCCGTCACTGATGCATGTTATTTGACTTACTGTATTCTTTTTACCAGAAGTGCATGGCTGTTTTCACAAAAAGCAGCAACTATACTAAAAAGAGAAAAGCTCACAGAAGAGTGAAATGGCTGATTTTGTAAAAGCTCATTTGCCAGTTTATTACTTTAATAAAAGTCCTCTCCTTTTCATATTGTTATGATGGACTTGAACTTAATTTATGCTACCAGGTTTATTTTTTCTTTTGAAACAGATGTCAAGCACCCGAACACGATAAAACATTTTTAAAACACATGTAGACCATAATGAAATATGGTCCATCCACAGCCAAAAGAAATTAAATGAAAGGGGAAAATTTCATGAATATCATTAATGAGGACAAGTATTCCAACTATGGCTCACATTTGACATCAATACCCTCCGTTCGTGCAAATATTAAATTCATGGATGTCAATCCTACATGAATATGCTCAGTATCAACACCAGAAGGATTCAGATCCCTTGTCTTGAATAGTTTCTTATATATGTTCATTAAATCACAGTAAGAACACCGCACTTGACCTTCATTTACAAATACAAGTGCAGTAAGCCAGTGACTACGATCTTTATTTCTATTCATATGGCGAACTAGAGACTTGGCATGTAAGTACAGGCTTCCAGATCCGGCGTCCACGTTGATGGCCATGCAGACGCAGGCTTCCTGGTCTCCGGTGGCCAGCAGGTCTCAGTTTCTCCCGAGTAAATTGAAGTCGGTAGATTGAGCATCATTCCCCCCAGCCTACAGACTTCCTGTTGTTCTGCAGCAATATTCGTTATCTCCCAGCATCAACACCACTGAAACTAAAGGCAGCTTTTGCTTTTGTTGACTTGAGCTAATATCAACTTTCTGTTGACAACAAGGAAACCAGGATCAAGACCCGATGATACAAGTGACATTAACATGGTCTTCTGAGAAATAAGCCCTGCTCTTCTCCGGAAGGTAACACTCACGTGCTCAGGCACAAAAGAGCCCGTCCTTTGGTTTTCTCTACAACAAGCTACTTCACGTACACCTAATAGTTTAATTTTTTTAATATGCAACAAACTTAGTCACTGTCAAGAACATTTAAGACTGTATTTCCAATTCTTTCATACAATAGAGCAGGAAAAGGGTCATTTCGGGTTACACGGCTGCACCACGGCCATACGGCGGTGAACCCACAGCAGAAACATAAAATCTCCCTCTCCGCTAAAGCAGATGGCATGCTGATCAAGTAAGATATAATCTAATGCTAGCTGCACTACTACTGCTGCTAGTAACTATTCAACCAAAACCAGTATAAAGTAGTAAAGACAGAAAAACCCAAGGCAAGGGAGGTGAAGGGGGAGGAAGACAACAAGGGGGAAGGAAAAAAAAAAAGAGTAAAAAACCCCTGTAACATAAGACAACCTATTGCAGCAGAAATAGCCTCTTTTCAGCTCCATTTAAGATTTAAAACCTAGGAATGGCAATAGGCAAGGAACAGCAATGGCCCTCATCCTGGTTTAGAGGCCGTTCCCCTAGTCTGAGATGCTGGCCCAGTTCCCTCTGCTCTTGTGATTGCACTGCACTGGGCCCCTGCCAGGGGCTAAACATCCCGGCTGCTTGGATAATTACATATTTATGATTCTGCCGAGAATTCTTAGTCAAAGCTTATTTCTGAACTGTAAAATGCTTAGAGAATCAGCAGAGAAAGTTCTCTGACAAATGCTACTTCAAAATAGAGCCACCACTTCTTAAAATTTTTAAGGACAGTAGCTTCCCTTTCGGTTGATTCATTCAGTAGTGAACTTTAACTAATGGTAGAAAAAGGAGGCAAGGGGTGTTTTCCCTCTGAATCAGAAAGGGATCTCACTAGTGTGTTTAACTTGCTTTCTGTAAAGAAGCAGAAAATTGAAAAACCCTTCCAAAAATGAATCAGAATGCAGTAGGACATAAAATTTTTAATGCTTATCACAGTATGCACCCTACCACACCACACAATTTTTCTTCTGTATCCCGTTATTAGCACTTCCTCTTCAGCACATATACCACTAGATCAGCTAATTCACGCTGATCCAATAAATAGAACTTACGGATGAACACTCTGAAATATAATTGTTCTGCCATAACCAATTATCAGACAAAATACATTGCATTTCACCTTCCTGCATTGATAATAGCATCCGTTGATTTCAGAAGGAGCAGAACAGTCCAAAATTTCATGTAGTCACTTAGACTATTTCAGAAACTGCTAGAAATATTTTTTTTTCCTTTTAAAGCTGTACTCCATAAACTGTACAACCAACAGCCTCAACGATCACTTTCATGAGCACTTTTAGGCCCTACCATTGAAAGCGCTGCCAAGCTTGGTTAGCTTTATGCACACAAGTACTCCTTATTTGCATTTCAAAAGAACTATTCCTACACTTGAAGTTACATGTACGCAGACGCGTATGTATCTGAAGAGTACGGGCCTTAGTCTTGCAGGGTTATTTATTTTGAAGCAACTATTCATGGCCCCTGCGGCCAACATCTTAAGTACTGTCAAGTTTCATAAACTCCTGTAAGCAGGGGTCCCTGCTCTCAGTATAATGAAAACCAACCTTCAGCTTTACCATCTTTCAAAGGTCTGCCCACCCACAGATATTCTTTCGTATATCCTTATAGTTGTGAGGTGACATCCAGCTCCTGTTGAAACAAAGTCAATTTTGCAATTCCAGTGCAAACCCTGGAGCTAGCGGCACGGACCTCCCGCTGCCCTTGGTGGGCGCCGGCAGAGGCAGGGCTTCCACGCCAGACCCAGCTCTGCCAGTGCTGGGTGCAGGCTCCTGCCCTCTCCCTTCCTCGTCTTCCTCTGCATGAAACCATTTTAACAGAATGGACCGGCAGAAGATTAACCTGGCAGATAGATCAGCATTTAGATGGGTTTAGCTGTTGTGGAACCACAGGCTAATAGTTATATTCATTTACTCCTTCAGCTGTCTTCTAAGGAGCGGTAAGGTCACAGGGCGACACTACAGAAGGCACCACGAAGGGGTTTGAAGAAAAAGTCTTGCTGCAGTCTTGGGAAGTTTTTGCAGACATCTTCCCATCCCTTCACTGAATGGCTTTTTCTTTGGAGTGACTTCTTCATCCTCCCCAGCTCCTCCAGCCACTCCTGCCGTTTCTGGGCTAAATCTGCTGGGTAGATAATCACGTTGAAGTGTTGCACCCATGGAATTTCCTGGCCCAAGAGACTTAGCGCCTGCAGAGTTGTTCTCCTATAACAAGTCTCTTGGATGTAAGAACAGTTGATGTAACATATAAGGTTTGTGTTACACCTTCAAAACACAGTATGCCATATACACTTAAAAGCAGACAGCATTGAGAAGAATGGATTTAACACACCTACTTTGTATTCCCCTCAAGAGACAATGAGGACATGACTTAGCTGTTGACGACCCTGCTTTCCTGAAGACTAAGGAACTTTGTGCTCACTGCCTATCCTCAGACTTTGCCTCTGTCAGCTCGTAATAAATGATAACATCCTCTATTCTCTTCTGCAGGAGACCTTTTTAACTATCAGTGCGCTGATCTTTGTCAAACTAACCACGCGGTAAGAGATGGAGCCAAGAACCCAGGCGCAGCGTTGTTCCGGGTGCCTCTCAGAAGGCACCGCGTTGCCTTTCTTGCTCCATTCTTCCATAGTCCCGCAAAATTAAATCCGTCACAGCAAGCCGTTGTACGATAGTCACAAACGGACACTTCCCAGCTTTCTGCAAGTTCCTGGGTTTTGCACACTCCTTTTTATATATGTAGATACGCATATATATGTATATAGATACACGCGCACACAAGCACACCTGTATATAGCCACACGTATTTATGCATACACACACACGCAGGCCTGCTTCAACGACTTGGAGAAGACAGAAAGGCAAACTGTTTTGCTTCTAAAACTTGCAAGAGAGGCCTTGAAAGGTATGATGGAAAATCTCTCGCAGGTAAGCTACCTGTTCCACCACGTAACAAAGAAATGAATTTGCTAAAGCCTTTGTGGAAAATCCTATGTGATCTTTTGCTTAGGCCAAAGGTCCGGGACTTGCGATTTTTATTTCCAACACATTCATTAATCCTTGTGACCATGGATTAAGTACCCAGTTACCAGCCTCTAAATGAACCTTCGAAATCCTAGAAAAAGTAGCATTATACACTAATTTTCCTTCACTTAACAAGCCTTTTTTGTTAAGCCTTTGCACCTTGCCTTTGAGACTCTGAGGAACATTACAGTTGACTGGAAGAATGGGAAGGAGAACTTACACCAACTGAGCGCAGCCATGCTCTCTTTTAGCAGGCTATATCACTGTATAAATATTTTATTTTTTAAAAATCGCCACAATTACAATATGCTTTTAAGGAGTGCCTGATATTTTACCCTACTCAGTTACCAGTTAACATATCATATATGATGCAAAAAATAACCATCTTTTAATTACCTTTAAAAAGCAAAGAAAAAACAAAAGAGGACGTGTAACTTCTGTGTTTTACCTTTTTTTTTTTTAGCGCTAAGAAATGGAACTGACAATCATGATTAAAAAACTGATCAAAAATGCTAGTATCATTTCTCAAGGGACTCAGAAATGAATTTCTGATTCAAATGTATGTATGGAACACGCGTAGCCCAGTCAAACCAAGTCCTGTTTGGGAGAAGAATACAAACTGCCTTTGTCAGGTCAGCCTCTGGCCCATGCTTTGTCTACAAACATCAGAGAGAAAAGCAACACAATCAACCCCTATAAAACTCTTTTTTACTATAAACCAGATTAAGTTATGATTACTTTTGGGATGATGAAGAATGTGTCTAGCTTGTCTCTTAAATCTACATTCAAATGGTTTCAAAGTTAATTAAGAGATGAGTAATTGTTTAGAAATCTCTAAAATAATAAAATATAATAACTTATAGCACAAAAGCAGCCCTTACAGAAAAGAGTGGGGAGTATTTCACTTCACTACAAGTAACAGTTGAGTATGTTTTATGATCACTGTAACAACTAGCATGCCCTTGAGACAGTGCAATTCTGAATTTCTAATATAATTTGTAGGGGGAAAATTAGGACAAAATGCAGTAACATTTCAAGTACAGTCTCTCAGTATTTTAAAATTTTATGAAGTATAAGGACTAGGTTAATACGGAATGAGTCATGTTTTTAAGAGAAGCAGTAATACAGACCTGTATTTTAAATCATAACTAAAACCATGCTCAACTAATACAAAATAAAAAGAAATCTGAGTAGCTTTTTGTTGGAAAAAAGGTCAACAACAACAATTAAACTTTAGCAATAATAGAAAAGGCTGAGAGCACTGCTAGTTTCAGTTTGGGGAAGTTAAAATACCAGGCTAAGCGACTGGCTAAAAACAATGCCTTCTCACGCAACAAATCCGTTCCCACCAGCTGAAATTCATCCCAAATCAATATCAACTTTACACATATCAATGCTGAGCCTAAACATCAGGCTATTGAACGACACACACGCTTGCTGCAGATCATCTGATTTCACAGTTATATTTGCATTACTCAGTGCCCAATATATGCTGCGTTACATTTCACTCCACGACGTCTTCCAGAGTCAACAGAATTACTGACTACGTTCGAAAGTAAAGCAGTTACATCCAAGCAAACTCACTTGGAATGTCATTTTGCTCACAGGGCAAAGATAGTACAAGCGAGGCTATAATTTATTTATGTATTCTTTAGATCCACGCCCACACGCAAACCAAAGGAACCCAGCTCAGCTCTCGGATCCCAAATTGAGTTTTCAAAGCCAGTGGTTAGAAATACTATCCCTTCAGCTTCTGTACTGAGCACCATGATCTAGAGATGCTTGAAATACAAAACTCAGGCTGGCACTTACGCATTTATTTCTTAAGGCCAATGCTGCAATCACCATTCCTGTAGTACACCTCAACGGTGGCAACACAAGATACCAAAACTGCTTATTTGATCAAAGCTGGAGCAGTAAGTTCCAGTCCTTCTCTTCAGAGCCAACCTCTGCCTTCCATCTGCACAACTATCAGAAAGCATAAGTAAACCGTAAAGACAGTCTGCAAATATGAACTTCCAATAGTCTGTAACATCAAGTAATATTCCAGGGATGGAATAAGATCGCATCAACCAAGACCCTTTCTATGGGAGCTAAGATTTTAACTTCATCAGTCTTATGCCGTCAAACGTGCTGATGCAAAATACACCTGACACTGCATAGATTTTTTTTTTCCTTAAATAGGAGAAGCTGTTAGTACCGAAACAAACTGCAGAGAGCACCCAAGCGGGGGCAACAGAGCGCTCGGCTCTGCTACAGCTCGCCCCGAACAGGCTTTTGGCCAAAAGAGGAAGCAAAACCAGTCACCAACAGGATGAGCTGTGCTATTGTCAAGTCACACTTCTCGCTTCAAAATTAACACGCTGCCCTACTTTCCACGGGATAAAATCCAGATGCAATTTCAATATTTTTATCAAACAGAATAATGGTCTAGACGTTGCTTAAAAAATTAAAATAATCCACTTGCGTACTAAAAAGCAGTTATCCTAAAAATACTATTTGCAATACAAGATTGCTTACAGCATATCTGCAGGAAGGAACCACAGGCCTTTAATCAGTTAAAAAGGTGCTTACCATTGGCAGTGCATTGATATGCAGAAGTTTTCCTTTCAGGTGCCTCTTGCCACAGAAGGGTGATCCTGACAAGGAGATAAGGAGACAAAATGGGAAACATTAATTTTTATTATTTTGAAAACGGGGGTGGTAACACAATAAAACAAAAAAATTATGAAGTATGGGCCTTCCCAGCTCTTGCAGCCTACTCTGCCGGAGGAGCGGAGCGATTACCGCTGAGTTTGTGTAGGGCCCGGAGCAGCAGCACAGGGGAGCACGCAGAGCTGGGGTTTTGCATATATCCTGCCGCTGCCCACATCACTCGCGCTGCTGCTGCGGGGAGCCTGAAACGCCCGCCTTTGAGCGAATGAGCCTGCTGAATCAACGCTTACTCCGTCGCACCTCTAGGCAGTCGCGCCCATCCAGCAGGAGCGGACACAATATAAAAATCCCGATGCCTGGATTTTCCCGTCGGGAAGTTAACTAGGCAAGGTAGGCAGCTAACAGTATTTTCTGCTCATGCCAAATTTCTTTTGGAAATAAACCTCAGCTACCGACTTCTAAACACTCTGAAAAGCCCCAAACAAAAATCAACATTCCAGCGGTTTGACTTCCAAAGTGGTGACATCCACTGAAAAGCAGTAAAAAAAATTAAAAAAAAATTGTTTTCCTAGCGCATATTGCACTAAATAACTCCGTTTATGTACGTAAGTGTGCCCCATGCACCCAGATAGTTACCAACTCCTGCAGCGACCCCCGTAATTAAAGAAAAAAAAAAACCAAACAGCTCATACTAGTTGCTGCCAACATTTGAAAACATGTACATAACAGAAATCTTCCTAGTGCAATAGTCAAATCTTTCCCATCTTCAAAAACCAAACAAAAACATAATAAAAAAAAATCCACACTCGCCTACATTTCAGTAATTTTCTTTACATACTGATAATAATTTCATGCACCTAACAATAGTTAAGTATAAGCAAACACGTTTTGATGTCCAAATATGTGTTAACTCCATCGCCTGTAACATCCATTTTTATTCATTAATGACAAACAATTTTTATTCACGCTGATATTTCTGAGTGGTGGCTCTCCACACAAATACTTGCCAGACTACTTGTCTTGTTGGGAAATAATCTAATCGCCCACTCAAAGAGCAGGAAGGGGGACAGATGGACATGGGTGACTAATAAAGTATTATCCAACTATTTTTAGATTAAACTATTTACAAAGTAAACCGTGTTCAAAAACTTCTACTAGGAGTAAAGAATAGCTACGGTTTTCGGGGCTCATGATCAACACAAAGTTCTCACGTGCCATTTTCAAGCTCAACCAGTAGGAAATGGTTTATTATAAAGCCATTTTTGGACTCAGCCAAAAAAAGAGCTGCAGCACTTGGGCTTATTTTATCCCTAGAGATCCCACCGCGCTACCAGGGCAGACAGAAATGTAACCTTCACCATGCGTAACCTTCACCGGGCAAGCGAGAGGCGCTGCAGAGGATGCTGAAGAATGCAGGAATGCTGGGAATGGGAAGAATTTGCAAACATGCTCTTGTTCCCTTGCTCAGTTGTACTGGTGCTGCAGAAATTATGTAAATAGGCTGAGGAAAACTCCACTCCTCCAGCGGCAGGGTTTCCTATGCAGAGCTACTCAGAAAGTTTGTTTTTTCCACAGCCAGAGTTGCAAACCAGCAGAGAAGAGAAAGCTTCATCACCTGGCTCAGCAGACCCCATAAGCAAACATTACTTGCTTATAACATGAGGTTTCCTTAAAAACAGAGCAACACACCAACCGCCCGGTATTTGCACTCCTCTTCTGAGAGCAGACTAGGTCATTGTAAAAGCTGGGTGCAGAGAAAGGCAGAGGAGGGCTCTGCCGCCTTGTTCCGAGTGCGACGCTTGGTTTGGGTTATTTCATTTGGGAAGGAACATGGCAAACATCAATAAAAGGATGATTGCACAAACATAAACCATTTTCTCCCATGAAAAAAGGCTTTCTTTGGTATACACTGCCCGAACTGTCTCCTTCCAACACCCCTGTGCCCTTGTGCAATCTTCTGAGTGCTGTACTTATCGAAGCCAGAGAGGGAAACCTTTCCGTCTGATCCGTGGAAGAGGCTTCTTGTCCTTCGCTTTATATCTCAACAGGGCAGTGACACGGAAAGAAGCTGGAAGCAAAGACTCAAGAGAGCAGAGAATGAGAAAAGAAAGGGTTCACTGACTCTGCTTCATTCCTCACTCATGTTAATTGGGTGGAGGCTCCGGTTTTAAATAAGGGCGCTTGAAATGACACGTAAACGTTTAGAAAACTCTGCGATGTCCTTCTTCAGAATCAAGTACTGAGTACGAACGCCTCAGCAGCAGCTTTTTTCTTTCCAAATTTATCCTATTGGATTTTGCCATTTTGGCATGTACCTTGAAACAATGCAGGTGGCGGCTATAATTTATTGATTTTAGACTATCTCTCGCCTTTATATCCCCACTTGTTACAGTGATTTAAACAGGTGACTAGGTGTAGTAACAGCTACGCTACGCGACACTTAAAAATAATCCACCAGATGCCCTTGAAGTTGATAAAGCACACCTGGGGAACGCACAGCAGCTTGCGAGTTTGGATCCTTCACCTTGGAGGGTTGACCACTGACTGATGACTACTGCCTTCAGCATCGACTGAATACCGCTCCCCCCGACTTAAAAAGAAAGATTTTGCTGCGTGCGTACCGACCTGCTCCCAGCCAGTGCTCCCCGGGTTTTTCTGCACAAGAACGACACGCCCGATGCCCGTGTCCCCGCATGACACCGTGCCCAAACGCTGGGTACAACACCCAACATCATCTCCTCGGAAAGAGCATCCCGCTGCGGCGCAGAGAGCGGCACCAAGGCCCGAGCCAGAAACCCTCGAGACCCGCTTGCACGCAGAGGTGGCAAAAAGGTCCAGGCAAACCGGTTGCCCGAGACAGGCGGTTCCCGTCTGCAGGGCCCAAACGAACACACCCAACCAGCTACCAAAAAAGCAAATACCAATCCACACCGGTAGCACAGACTGGGCTGCTGTTATCAACTGAGTAATAATCGTGTGGTACGAAGACGAAACCACAGATAAAAACACCGGTGGCACTGCACGGTGACAAATCTGGTTATAAACACATAGTGCAGATGTACACTGACAATCAGTTCAAAACAAGGATTTCTCTAGAAGCTATTTGCAAAAATGTTTAACCATTTTCTTCTAGAAACGCCATCATTTATGCTATTTTCTCCCACCCATCCATTACACAAGGAATGACGCTGGGACTGTGCTATGGCTCAAACAACATTTTCTGCGTGAGCTTTGCATCGCTGCTGTTCCTCATGTGAACTTGTGCGCTCATCTTTTTCTTCTAATCCTCTTAGGATCACACTGTTTATACTACTTGCTGAGATTTTGGTGCCACTTGAGCTTTAACAACAAATTTAGTCATTAGATGTTGTGCTTTGTGAATTACAAAAGCCTTCTAAGGACACAGTATCTTTTCTTCTAAATTCTCCTCCAGTATCCTGCTTTTATCTGGATTCAGTATCTGGAAAGAGTGTCCCAATCAAAACAGAATTAAAAATAACTAAATCCTGGATATTCCCCTCAGTAACTAGGCTGCAAAAAGCATCAGACAATAGTTTTAAAAGCCTAAATTGAAAACTAATCACTCCATTGAATCCTTCCTTTCATTTGGTTAATAGGCATATACAAAACTAGCAGTGATTCTACCACTGCCATGCTTGGAACATAAACAGAGAAAATCAAAGTTATTTCTTTTAATCCCAGTTCCACAGCGATGTGTGGCAATTTTTTTAAACAATTCAGCACTTCTACAATAACATCTGCTTTTTAGATCTAACAGAGAAGCTGAACCGAGGTAAATACCAACTCAAAAAATTCAAGAGAAATAAATACGTATGAGTGGGGGGAAAAAAATCAGGACCACACACAAGACAGCATTAAAAACTCATTACCTGCAACGAGTTGGTGGCCATAGGGTTCCCAGCGACAACCCCCCCCCCAAACCCCCCCAACGCTCCCCCCGAGGAGCACAGCAGCGGCACAGCGTGCTGGGATGGAGGGGGGGCACCGAGGGGCTTCGATGAGAAGCCTCAACAGGGAGCACCCCAAGTACCCCAGACCTGCCCACAGACACGTCCGCTGGTGCTCCTGAACTCCGTCTGAAGTGCCTTTTCTCTGTCAATTGAGAAATCTTTACTTCCTGATCTTCCTTCCATCTTTAGGCCTTTATTACATCAGAAATACGGAAAATCCTGACGCAAGCTAACTTTCTGGATGTTTCAAAGAAGAAATGCTTAACATATATATTCATATCGCATAAAAGTCGCACAACTTTCTACACTTCAGAAATACTCTTCCATATGCCAAGCACCTGTCTGGCTACGGTCGTATGCGAGCCAACCATTAAAACAGGGCGTCTGAGGGGATACAGAGCAAGAACTGGGTAAGCAGACAACACTGTGCTGGGGAAAAGAGCATCCAGGTAGAGGAACCACTCCTCAGAAGTGCACAGAAACAGGATCCACCGTGCAATGAGAGACATAGGAAAAGTCAGAGCAGAGCAAAGGAATATTGTAGCAGCTATATACAAGTTTAAACATCTATAAAAGTCAAAAACTGAGGCAATCACAGAAGATCGCTTATAGCCCACCAAAAGCTAAATGGCTGAAGAGGAAACCGTCTGAGCCAGCTCGATTAAAAACACGCAACGCGCAAGGGTCAGCTTGTCGGTGCCCATCCGTCGGTGCCCATCTGTCGGTGCCACTGGGGAAGGCGGGAGGGCGAGCCGTGCCGCAGCACCCTTCGCTTCCAAGGCATTTGCATGAAATTCATCAGGAAGTAACCCAATTCACGTAAACTGAAAGATCCCAGAAAATGAAGTTAAATCCAGTCTAGACTGGGGAAGAGTACAAATAGTTATTCCACAAATGGCTGAGTGTTGCGTGAAGGGACTATGGCCTCCAGAGCAGGCACAAAATCCCACCTTCACCTAGGATGGGAGCCCACCTATGTAAATCCAAGGTAGTTTCTACCTTGTGTCGCTTGTTTGTTTTCTGAAAATAGCGGACATGATGCCTAGTGACGTATCGATAATGATAGTAGCATATTGATAAATAATTTTTTGTGGTTTTATTCTAGAACTGAGTTTTAAAATTTAAATTCATCACTACAAGATTAATCGGAGGAAAGACTGAGAATAACAGTCTGTCAAACCGGGTGCCCTCAGCAGACTCACCTCAAATCAGAAAGAGCAAAAAAAGAAAAATTTTCCTTGTGTTAAAAAAAAATCTGATGTGTTGGTTACCAGGACTTTCAGATTGGTCTCCAATTTGGGGAAATGGAACAAAGCTCGAACTGCTTCCCTGGGAAAAATACCTTCCCTTTCCCTGCTTCTGCTACCGGTGCCCGCCTTGTCTGTGTTTTTAGATATTCGGGACAAGATATTCCTCTGCTTTGGGAGTAACGGTGGCCTTGCAGAAGAACCAATCTAGATTATGGCAAGCGTCAGAAATCGTTACAGTGGGGCAAAAGCACAACTGTACGTGTTTCTTAAAGAGCTTCACTGACTGAATTCATTCAAATTCTGTCTCAAATGTGCCATGCTTTGGGAGGCGGGATACATGTTTTAAGTAGACATCACATTTGGAACTGGGCTCAAAATGTTTAAATATGGAAATCTCCAAAAATAACAAGAGGACATGACAATATTGTGGTTTTTTCAACCCTAATGAACATAACCACCATTCAAGTCCTGTCTGTGTTTCCCTCAACATCAGGACCACTATCACCCTCACTTTTTTGGGCAACCAGAAGTCAAACGGGGCGTTCTTTCAGAGTAAAAGCTCGAACTACGTTTTTGTTGAGCCAGGCTAACGAGCTGCAGAGGACATTTAGCCGATGCGGCGGGACTTGGGTCCTGCTGCAAGACACGGTGTTTGCAGACAGTTTGACGTCAACAGGCTCAAGAAGTCCCGCTGTGGCCGCTGACCCTGAACATGGTGTACACCCGGTGTTGTTGAAGTTGTGGCTCTCCTCCTGTCTCAGGACACGTTAGGGAGGCCAGTTGCCTTCCGTCTGCCTGCTGCAGGAGCGCCTTGCAGGATATTTTTCCTCGCAGCAAAGTATTGGGTTTAAAAACAGATGTATCCCAAAATGTTCTAAAAATCCACCTTACCTGTGAGATTGGGTATGTAGAAGTAATAGCACAGCCTCAAGAACTGGGATCCAACAATTCTTTTAATATAGCCCTCAAAATTATGAGTTACTTTTAATGCTTTTTAATACAAAAGCACTTACAAATCCATAGGTATGAAAACATTTTTCTGAAAACTTAAAGTCATACCAGAGGTCAAAAGTAAAGCTTGTGGTGGAGCTCGGGCTCATGCACTCCAGATGTTCCTGGGATGCAGCTCCCCTAAAATAAGGTGTTTATAATGTGTTCCAGATTCTTCCTAAAATTATTATTACTATTATTATTTTGTGCAAAGCCAGAGAAAAACGTTAAGCCTCTCACGCTGCCAAAAAGGGTAACACGGGCTGCCCTGAAATCACCCATTAAACGTCTCAAGGAATAATTAAATATCTTTTCCAAAAATACTGCTCATCAAAAGCTGCTGCACTTCTGCTTACAGTCCCCTCTCATTTCCCCAGGAATTTTTCAAAGCTGAGTGACGTTTGGTGCATAATGTCCTCGTGCAGTAGCACCACTTTTCTATAAAAATGCTGTGTCTTGGTCATATTTTCAGACAAAGAGCCTATAGATTAAGCCCTTCCTATACAGGCAGACCCTGTGATTAAGCAGCAGTTCACGTTGCCCAAGACCAAGCAACACACAAGGAATTTTTCCCTTTTTCAAGTCTCCAGACCCTACCACCAGTAGACAGCATCATCTTTCCTAGAAATCCTCCTGCCTCTGCCCTTCCCACGCTCCCATCGTTTCTCTGAGGGGGTAATTTTGCGGTGTAATACGAGGGCCCTGACTCACAAGGAGTTAAAACCTACCCGGAGAGGGCTGTCCTCGTTCACGCACTGGTTGTCCAGCCATCCCTGCTAAAAGGACAACTTATTCTAACACAGCAGCCACTGAACTGTGACAAATTGCAGACTAAGGTATAGGAAAAAAAGACTGTGCCTCTCATTGCCATGGCAAGCTCTCCTGCTTCCCGAGCAGGTAAGCATCCCTGCAGCGGGGGCTACAATCTTTGCGGGCAGCAGACTCGTTCTCAAATAAACTGCCTCTTGTCCATAAGAGCACAGAGGGTGTAGCCCACCTGAAGGCTTTGGTTTAGTTTTCTTCTCAAGTCACATCCTAGCCAAAACCTACCTGCTGCTGCGCAGGGAGACCTCGGTACCCCCCACCGCCCCACTCCCAGTTGGGTGCTCTCGCAAACTCCTTTCCCCTAAAAAATGGAAATTAATAGTTTTCTACCACTCAGCTCCTGAAGCATTTCACTGCAGGGTCAGAAGAGGACAGAACTGGCTCAAGAGAGAAGAGGGAACACAGCCTTGAAAGGGCAGAAATGCGGGAACAGCACTGCCCTACAGCTCCGTCCTCAAAATACACCTCTGTTTCCAAGGGATGCCTGGTGCCTGGGACGACGCTGGGGATCCCAGCACAAAAATCTCACAGCAAACACGGAATGATGTACTAGGTAATGTGAGTCATACCAGAAATAACACAGACACTAACTGTGTAAAATATATATATATTATTCTGTTGTCTTTACAAAGCATTTAGATATCAGAGCTGAGAAATCATGTTTGTCTGTCACACTGATTGAATAGGGAAATACTTGCATCGATATTAGACTTATACATGGAGTAAAAGACACCGAAACCTGTTCCAAAGAAGAAGCAGCCTACAGTACAGGTAAACATAGCAAAATATTTACTTTAGCAGTATGGTCAAAGGAGAATAGCATTTATTAAATAAATGGATTAAAGTCATTAATCAATGGCAGCATTAGACTAATCTAATCATGCCACTTGTTCTTCACTTTTTTTCTTTTTTTTAACAACAGGACCTAAGGACGATCAAGGAAAACAAATACATTTGATTCATCAATGACAGCATACTCAAAGGATCTGATGAGCATCAGGAAATGAAGCCACAGCAGAGAGGTCTCACATAAAGACCATCACTAGGCTATGATTAATTGATAACAACCTAACGGTGCCCTTATTCAAGTCTGTCGTAAGTAGTAAAGTGGGGCTTATCTACATGTATACAGTTAAACTATTAAATTATGTACCTCCCGCCCTAGGTGGTCTATTCTGAAATAAAAAAAAGCTTTTTCCTAAATATGCTGTTCATTATGTTAATTAACATTTCAATTACGTTGGGCTTTCCTACTGTAGGAAAATGTTTTTCCTTATTGCAAATGGGTGCAAAAACACCTAAGGAAACTTAATTTGTTGCCAAAATGAGTGAAGCCAGTATTTTTGTTTCAGTGGAAATATTTTCTGCGGGATTTCCCACGGTCATTGCAGCTGTATAGCTCAATTTATAGCCCCTTTGAACTAATGCATTACATGCACAGAGCAACACATAGCAGGTGTTTATCCTACAAACAAGTGCAAGTGTGATTAGATAACCTGTTATGCCGCTCTGCAAACAGTTAAAAAAGTGAAAAAATTTGCTAATGTTAGTTCCCCAGCACCTTGTATTTTCCTTTATACAAGATAAAGGATTTCATCCGAACAAAACTGCACAGACCTGAGGAGCGCCCATACCGGATCAGGCCCAAGGGCTCCCCGGCCCATTACCCTCTCTGCGGCAGTGACCCAAGGCAGATGCCCAAAGGAAGAGAGAAAACAGCACCGACATCATCTAGTCCCCTAAATAATCTCCTAGCCTCCAGCTATTTTCAACTCAGATGACTTTCCAGAGCACAATTTGTTTGGTTTCTGTGTATTTAGTAACCTCAAAGGAATTACCTTCCATTAGCATTTCCAGTCCTATAAACATTTAGCATGTACCTCTTCTGGGAAGCAGTTTTACAGGTCTGCTCCCTGCTCGGAAAAAGAATAGCTTGTGTCTTTCTTTACAATTGTATATGTCTGCCTCTTACTAGCTTAGCTTCCCAGTCCTGTAAGAGAAAAGGAACCTCTGAGCCCTGTTCAGCCTCCCCATGGCCTCCTGACTCCAGACCTCGGGACACCCCACTCCCACGCTGTCACTTTTCCTTAACCAGCTGCTGCATGAAACAGCCGCCTGGTCTCTGTATTACATCTTGATATGACAACCACACACTTTGCATGGCATTAACTGAAGTCTCCTGTGGCATTTCCAGCCCTTCTCCTGCCTTTTCTGATCTTTCTAGTGTTACCATCTTCATAGGGTGGTCAGTAATACAGATCTACTTCTACGGACCTCTCGCATACCACCCCCAAAAAAAAGCACTTGACACGTTGTTATTGAAGGTGTTCATCTATAAAGGTGTTCATCTAGGAATGTGAAATGGGGAATTGAGCATCTACCATGGGAAATGTTAAAATAATGCCAGTACATCTCAAGACTATTTTTGAAAGAGCATCAGCCAATATGTGCTCATCAGCATAAGCTCACACCTACAAGAGAACTCAGTTTCTTACATATTAGGTTTTAATTTGGGAAGCTATTAACTTCTAAATCTTATCTCCACCGTAATCTGACTAATGCTCTTCTCAGTGTCTCACCTTTCCACTCTTATTTTCTCTTTCGTTCTGCCGTAGAGCTCCCTGTAACGAGGGTTAATAGCATCTTGTTTTCCCTGTAATGGGGATGTCCTAATAGTAACTGCAAAGGATGTGTCAATGCTATCAAGAATGACTTGCATTTAAGCTATCTTCAGCTTTTCTAAAGAACTGACACTAAATTCACCATCTTCAAAAGTATCCCAGCAAAAATTGAGTTTTGTCAAGCATGTTATTTATCATTTTCAAAATCAATACAAAAATGGAACTAGTTACTACCCTCTGCATTAAATGTCTTTTTAATCTCAGCAAAAGTCTACCTGATAACTTGGAAAGCTGTTACTGGATCAAGTCTCAGGTACAAGTAAGTAACATCTCCAACCAGGAGAAGAGACGCAGCAATTTAATGGGAGCAAAAGCCAAGGGCAAGAAAAGAGCCAGGTTTTAGATAAACCCACCGAAGATGGTGTAGCTAGAAACACATTTTAAATAACAAGGAAAAAGTTCCCCAAAACAAAATCACGCAGCTGAAGAACAGTTACGAGAAACAGCCTATGCAATGGGGCTCCTGTTACTTTAAGCAAGAGTAGTAAGGACTCTGGAAGGAGTAATTCTGCCTAAGGAGACACCTAGTGTATAGCGTTTGATCTACCAGGGCCTTTCCCTTTCTTTACTTTTTGATTCTTATCTTGATTGTTTCACACCAGGAATCTGAAATTGGCTGAGCCTCGCCTCCTGCAAATCTCACTGTTCAAACTAGAAGGGGCTGAAGGTAGGATGTCCCCATGTGGGAATTTCAGCTACAGAATTCTGCCTCTGCCCCTGCCTGCAGAATTCTCCACAACTGCTGTCAGGACGTCATGAAAAGGGTGGGTTTGGGGCTTTCTTTTTTTTTTTTTTTTTAAAAATCAACTCACATTTATCAATGCGATCTACCAGACTGATCAGAGAAAGTAACAAAGACTTCAAAGTCCTCTAGTCTTGGTCTTTGGGAAAAAAAAAAAACAACAACTTTCATCTTCCAACTTGTGATGGATAGAAAATTCACCCACACCTTAATTTTAATATATGCTAGATGGCTACCATCACTGAAATTACGTGCTCCTTGCATGGTTTTTGCTGCTCTGATACAGATTTACTAAAGCATCCACAGACTAGGCCAGTTTTCATTTTCAAAAAAGGAAGAGAGTGATGAATGTCTATAAATTTTAAAAAAATGAAAACAACAACAACAACAAGCTATGCCTCAATTTTCAGTTTGAATATACAGATATTCAGTTCTTGTTATTGAGGAAGAACAAATGGAGGCCTGTACGTTTTACTGCTTTGTGATTAGGCTAACACACACTGGTTAACCAAGGAAACAACGGACAAATGCTCGGGTGAGGAATAGCGAACACACACGTTTGTCAAAAATACCCCACCTAGCAAAAGTATTTCCCCTTAAAGTCAGACCTGTCAAATATTGGGGTCTGGTTCACCTCCAAACAGAACACTGTAGATATTATTCTAGTCACACCTAGTCAAGGGCTTTTCTTCCCTTTTTTTTTTTTTTTAAGTATGCTTTGCAAGCATGCTTTTCTGCCATGCTTTTCAAAGTCGGCGGCAGGATTTTAAAATGGAACAATATGATGTATTTAGCACTATCTAATAGATACACAGAACCTACATAGCACGATGTAATAAATGCACAGAACTTGACAGCCCAATGATGATGTATCTTCCATCAGCCCACGAGTAATAACAACCTAGGTTTACAAGCTGCTGCACTTCAGAAGAGACTGTTTACCAGATCAGATAAAAACAAGGTTCTATATATATATATATATTTTGTTGCATGACACTGTAGAGCTGCAATCATTTATCAGACTTTTTCTAGTATCTTATCATTCTTATCGCTGCCTAAGGAACAAGCAAAATCTTGGAATTACAAAAATGGCTCAAACACTAGCACTTCTGACCCATTTAACACACAGCAATTTTTTTTACGCTGACTTCATCCAGAAATAAACCCACTTGCCATATTCTCAGAGGAATACTGCTACTAGACTGATTTTGACACTTTTTCGGAGAAGTCTCCTTTGACCCCCTTGGACTGTACGTGCGGCAGGCTGTGTGCACACCACCGACACGCTGCCTCCCCCCCTCTCTCCACAAAAAGGAAAGGGATGCTATTTTGCTAGCAACATTTGTAGACTAAATAAGCTAAGTTTAAGAGCAATTAGCACTATTTGTTCTTTGTCGAGTTAAGACAATTTCCTTGTGGCATTTTTAACTAAATAATTTGTTAATGCTATGATTCAGAAAACATTACTACTTTTATCTTTTTCTTCCTAATAATATCCTCCTGTAAAGTACTAAAAATAAATATGAAACTACTTTCATTTATTTTAGCCTGCATATGAAGAGTTAATTTTTATTACTTCAGTGTGTAAAGACTTTACTACAAAATTTTCAGTGATTTGGACTACTGCCTGTCCTCAAAATGACCCATGCCAAAGACTCTTACCAAATTTTGAAGATACTGGCTCCATGGACCAGCCACAGACCACCCACGGCCTCAGAGGGCAAAGACGAGTGGGGATGAAGGCATGCAGCCACAGCGAAGTGCAAATATTTCACACCAGAGAAGCAACAGCAGCGTAAAGTGTTAGTAATACGTGTAAGAGAGTGATCTAAAAAGCCTCCCATCGCACACTACATAGCCATAAACGGTAAGATAAGGACACAGATGTGAATTCTAGCAACACGGCATAATGAAACTCGGTATATGCACAGATATGATGGGAGATGTAAACAGAGAGAGGTTTACCTCTTGGCTTGCAATTGCAACTTAAGGATTCAGCTTTCACTTTTGTTAGTGCATAACAAAATTGCCAATAGGCCAGTTTGATTCCAGGTGTAACTCTCCATGTAGAAATCTCTCGTGTGACACATTTTAGAGAGAGAGATGCATTTGCAAAGTATTAAAAGCAACGTTTGCATTTCTTTTGATTAACAAACGAGAGGGATACTACCGAGGATCCAACCAGTCTGCTCGTCCTTAGTTACCAGAAGACTTGACGTGGTGAGGTCATTTCAGCAGTCATATCTGAGGCGCTCCACCCAAACCCTCCGGTGGTTTTTTTTTTTTCTTTTTTTAAATTAACCATTTCTCATGGCTAACTATAAATTAACAATGACATAAATCAAGTTTAAAGGAGAGACATTTCCTAAGGCTCCCATCAGATCGCTGCAGCACTGCCCTTGCTGTTGCCCCATCAGCTGCGCGGAATCACCCAGGTTCAGACGGACTTCACCGTGGCTGCGCACAGCCCGGGCGCGCACAGGAGCATTCCCAATGCTCTCTGGCAAAGGAAAGGTGTGGGCACTGCCCGAGATAAGCAGCCGAGTTATTCATGGCCAGAGAGACCCAAAAAGCCAGAATTGAGGCTTGGTGAACTTAAAAACTCTGGTAAAGATACAGAGCATAGACATTTTTACGATATCAATATTAATTATACTTAGAATTAAGAAAGATTGAAATACAAACCCTACAGATACCACACAATGAATTTTAAACCCCGGTGTCTATTATTTTAATCAACTAGAACAAAACAAAAAATAAATGATGGTGCCTAAAGAGAACCAGAGCGCGGTAGCTCCAGCTCCGGCAGAGCTGCCCACGGCCGGGCTGCATCTCCTGCCCGGAACCACTGCCTCACCGAGTAGACAAGAAGAAGAAGAGGGAACACCACAGAAGCATTTCTGTTTATTCTTTTTAAAGAGTTTTTTTTTCATCTTTGCCAAAAATTTATATTTTAAAAAAAAAATAATAATCTTTTGTTACTCTTTAATTGAAATTCTTCACGGTGTTTTGACAACAGAACCCCGCTGCAGCATCTTTGGTATGCATGCTGACTATTATTCTCTTAAGAAAACAAAGCTTTTGCAATGATACAGTTCGTCTTGGATCATATAATTTTAAGGTTGAGATTAAAAGACATTGCTTGATATCAGCCAGCTCTAAGAGAGAAATCCAGACCTCTCGCTGAGGCCCTAAGCCAGCTGGCCGACCCGGACAGAGCGGGTGCACGTGCTGTGATACACTCCCCATTTCTTGTAAAGGCTCCGTGAGGGAAAGGCTGCATCCAGCCACACGGGAGATCCTTCAAGCATCGGAAAACCTTCAAAACTTGGGGACGCAACCCCAATTTACAGGAAATCACACATCGCTGTTTCCACTTTCCACTGAGTAATGTACTGATTGCTAGAGACGAGCAGGCAAAAATAATTCAAGACCCTCTCTCTCATGTCTTTGAGAAGTCCTGATGGCCAGAGCACAACCCAGTATTTCAGACTGACCCAAAAGCACAGGCACAGCGCGCTCGGGAAAGCGCTGCTTCACGCTCCCCGCGATGCCTCCCGCCGGGACCGCCGACCCCACGCAGGGCCGGCAGCGTGGAGCCGGGGCAGCAGGAACAGCAGCGCCTGGGCCAGGGTGTCTGCTGAAGACAGACCACCTGGTAAGACTGAGTTTAAATTTTAATTCCAAATTCAATGTCAAATTTTGGCAACCTATACCAAAACCTGATTTAAGCCACTATAATAATGTCAGATAAATGAAATATTCAAGTAATGCATTAAGTTTTAAAGAAAGCTAAACCACTGATGGAACTGTTGGAAATCACAGACGTAGCATTCACAAAGAACATTTATTAAAAGCGTTAAGTGGTAAGCTTTTACAGTGGCATAGAAATTATTTTTAATACCCCAACTAGTTTGTATTCAACTAGCTTGGTACTTCGAAGGTACTTCGTACATTCAAGGATGAGAAGTTTATCTGCCAATTGTAAGAGGGCAAACCCCCACTAATTCTGAAATCCTGAAGAACAAAATCAGTTCATTTCACTACTTACAAAATAGTACTTTTTCCTAGTTTTAAATGCAAAAGTTTTCACAAGAAGTCCCTCTTTATCCAGTACACCGCAACAGTAAAAACAAGTGAAGATTTTGTGGATTAGATACCCGCTTTCATCTAAATGCGGTTTGACACAGTAAATAAGAAACATGCTATTTATCAACTTGCAACTTCATAAAAAGTCATGAAAACTTAAATAATCTGTATAAACAAAGGCTAAGTTATGTGCTTTAACAAAAGCAGAGAAAAGCGGTAAATCTGCCTGATTAGCAAAAGAAATACCGGGTTTACTACAACAACTCAACACTAGTAGCAAATCAAACATTTTAATAGATTGCAGCACAGTTATTTGCTCGACAGTTTGATTTCTCTAAATCCAAAACAAAATTACAATCAATTACTTGAAACAAGTACGCTTCTGCGTGTTGATTAAATTGTTTTCACTTTGATCCACCCTGGGCCTAGCAGACATTTCTTTTGGTATTAAATACTCAAAGGTGTAAATTAAGGCTTGAAAAACCTCCTTAAAGCAACATCCATGATAAGCCTTGATATTCAAGGAGCAAATACATTCAGGAGAAAAAGATTTTAAATAGGATAGCAAAGGCATGCAGCAATAGGCAGTCTCTCCATTTCTGGATGCAAGTCATTGAAAACAGATCCCAGGAAAACCCTAGCAGGACATACCCACATCCCGAGGTGGCTGGTGCTCCTCCAGAGGTCAATCTGCAAGCACCAAATAAATGACTAAGGACCTTTAACTACGCTGTTCTAGCAGCCACGGGACAGATCAGGAGCTCTTACATGTGGGTATTCTGGAAAACTGTAACTTCTACACTGCTGAACAGAAGAATATCATTTATAACAAGTAACAAGCGATGGGACGAGAGGGAACGGCCTCAAGCTGCGCCAGGGCAGGGTTAGGTTGGGGATTGGGAAAAACTCCTTCCCCAAAGGGCTGTCAGGGCCTGGCACAGGCTGCCCAGGGCAGGGGCTGAGTCCCCATCCCTGGGGGGATTTAAAAGCCAGGGAGATGTGGTGCTTAGGGACATGGTTTAGTGCTGGACTCAGCAGTGCTGGGTTAACAGTTGGACTCGATGATCTTAAAGGTCTTTTCCAATCTAAACGATTCTGTGATTCTATATAGTGACAGCATCTATTACAATTATTTGTGGTGTGATGGCACTGGGGTCCCACCTGTGAATAAAAGCCCCAACATGCTAAGCAAAGATATAAAATACCTGTAGTTTAAGGATAAAGGCAAATTCTGCAGCGATGTAACAGAAGGAGCACGGAACTGCCCCGGTGAAGTGCACAGGGCAGCAAGAGGGGTGACGGGAGGCAACGGATGCCCCGCACCGCCCACAGCTGAACTCTCAGAAACTGCGTGTGCAGCAAGGCTGCTTCTGCTCCTCGGCTCAGCCTGAGCCTCTCCGGACCGCTAGCACCGGGCGCTGCTGACAAACACAGGTTTAAGCTCTTGGATGTAGGGGCGGCCAGTCTCCGAGCATCCAGGACAGCGGGCAGGTCCGGAGGCCACGCAGAACGGAAAGGAGAGGGTCCTGACAGAGCGCATCGCTGCGCGACGGCACAGCTGCCTGCCGCAAGTCTGTTCATTATGCAGTGACAGGGCTCCCGCTGGGATTTACGTTGAAAAAGAGAGATATTTGTAATATCCCCTACGCGTTCATCTTTACACTTGGGGAAATCAAATCAGCACTTGAAGAAAAAGAGCAGGCACTGAACAATGTACAGAACCTGCAAACTGCCTTCTCAAGTTCTCGGGTGTTGGAATTGCTCCTTCTCCTGTCCTGATAAAGTACCGCTCTCTAAATGAATTTTAACATATATCAGATTGTCAAATATCCACAATTTGTAAGCCTGATCTACTTTGCAATAGCCAATTTTGCAGCCTTATTTCCGGGGCTTGATATTAACACACCATGGACCACAAAATTAGAAACACGGAGGTCAATATTTAGGCATTACCAATAATTAGAAAAAGCAGTCTTATCTTCTTCAAGTTTTGCTTTGGTTTTTTAAGTTTTTATCATTTCATTCTAATCCAGCAAACATTCAATATTTAAATAAAACACAAAATTGCATCCAGACTACAGCAATCTTCAAGTAATTACACTGAGAAAGAAGGAGAGAATAAGAGGGCAATTGCCACATAAAGTCGCCTATCGTAATCATACCTGAATTATTTTTGTATTCAGTATGCGTTCAAAACTCATCTCTTTGTGCTTCACTTCTATAATTCATATGCAGCAGTGCCACACTTGCTCTTGCTTCCGCAGGCAAGCGTTCCCCAAAAGTTCACTTCGGATATCATAAAATCTCAACTCATTGCCAAGTAACTTGTACCTCTCATCCAGGAGTTTCTTTACAGTTCCTCCTCTGGATCCCTTCGGGAACATCAGTAAGAAACACCGATCACTAGACCAAGAGGACTGCTTTTAACTACAAACAATGTCAGAAGAATATTAATAAAGTTGTTCCCATTTGTACAGTAGCAAATGAGGAATCAATAATAATATAAAATATATGCATTATAAAAATCTCAGAAACCCCCTTCTGAATTTAGGTTTCACTATCTTACATACTTCAAAAACGTGAAGGACCTTGAAAGATCAATACAACCCATAAAATACTGAGGTGCAGAAATCAACGATTTTTTTTTAAATATGGTAAATTATACAGTAGCAAACCCTAAGATAAATCAAACAATCATACAAGAAACAAAACAGGTTACAAATCAAGCATTTCTAAACCTCCCATATCTTCAACTAGGGAACATGGAGAAAAGAATGCATGCCAGAGAAATTGTTTTCTAGTGGGCATTCCGGTTTTTCTCATTTCAAGTAAAAACTTCTATGAAAGGAATGTGATCTCTAAGGATTTATCTCTGGGCTTTTTCCCCCCTATCTTTTGAATTTTTAAAGAGATTTCTGAAAATTCACTTTGCATTGAGTATCACTGGTTGGGGATGCCGAAGGAAGAGGGCGGTACCCTTTGATCAGCAGATGCAACCCTTTCACTAGTTTTGGCAGGATTTTACTTCTAGTAACTTTAAAAATCTGTAGATGGTAGCACCAAGGTCTCATTTGGGATCACTCCTGGTTTGGAGACGTTGGAGATTTGCGTTCTGCGAAGTCATTCCTTCTGTGAAGTAACTGAGCTCAGACAGCGGGGTCCCTCAGCAGAATGGGCATAAAAGGATCCAGCAAGACGGGACCGGCGTCTAATTGCCACTCTGGCTCCATCAACTTGCTGTCGGATTCGCTTTTACTCAGCTCAGTGCCTGAGAAATTTCCAAACGAGGCAGAATGAACCTGCCAAGCCCTGATGTACATCCACGCCGCAAGGGCACTCACTGGACTGTCTCTAAGAATGGGACACCATTCGGGAAAGCAAAGCAAACAACTCATTAGAGCACCAGGAGAAAATCCTTTTCTCCTAGGACACTGCTGGGCCATGTAACAGAAAATGCTATTAAACAGAAATGATTGACTGCTAACAAAGACGGATAATTTCGCTGAACAAAAAATATCTTGCAGTTAAGAGACAATATAAATTGCCATATGTGGACAACTAGTATGCCAAAAGGGCAGGGGGCTTGCTGCCCCACAAAAATAAAGCAGCAAATGCAGAAAGACAGTTACTATGTTTTGATTTCAGCAATAGAAATTTAAAATAATCCAAAATTGAGGATGTAATTGCCAAAAGGATGAAACAAACAACACAGAACAAGAATAATCGACTGGAGAAAAGGAGCTTATCAAAGGCACCTGCTATCACAAGAATAGAAATGAGATCTTTAGAAGCCCTGAAGGAAAAGAAACAAGAAAAGCTATTAAAAAAAAAAAAGTGATCATTACTGATTTGATCATTTTGGCATACAGAGACGTACTATAGATGGTAAGAATGCCAAAGGGAACAAAAAAAAAAGACAAGGAGGGGTGCATGTCCTGTATTCATCCTGCCTGTGCCACACAGACGCATTCCCCGGCTTTGCCGCCTGCATCCAAAGCCCTGCAACCTGTTGGCTCTGCGGCAGCCGCATCCCTCTCACGCCTCACCACTGCCGTGCTCCGGGAAAACAAAGGCACCGGGGCGTAAGCGCCTCTGTGAGACCAATGCATCATCTTCTAAAAGACTTCCACTGATTGCACTGTTGATGGCTCCAGCCCCCAGTCGGCAATACTTCTTTATAAGAGCAGAAAAGGCACCGTGTCAAAGCAAAGCAGGAGTTTCACTGTGCCTCTGCTCCGACCAGAGCGCTGTTTATTCCCTCCTTCTCCCTTGCCCACGCACGCTACAGAGTACTTCGGTTCCCGCTCTAAGAGATTATGTTCCCAGGATACGGGTTGATCAAACATATTGAATCCACAACTGGCTTCCACATATTAAACAGGTATCTCTCAAACCTAACAGTTTCTGGGACAATTTTACTTACAGAACTTAAAATTCTCACAGGAGGAGGATCCTGTCTGATGTCTGAATGCTCTACTGTAGGTATCTGACGTACGGTGTCAATATTGTTTTAAAACAAGCAGAAATTCTACATGTTTCTACTCGTTTGCGGGATGATCAAAACCAGCGAGAAGTTCTAAGGAGGAGACTTTAACTTTGCTCATTCACTCCCTGCATCCGCCAGCTCCTTGGGTTCACGCAGCAACTCCCAAAGCCTTTGGAAAAACCAGAGGAGCCCGCTGGGCAGAGCGCACGTTATTTAATAACCAGAAACTACCTATGAGAGACCTTTCTAGTTTTATTTTTAGCACGACGTATCTGTTGGTCGAAAGACTGTGTTTTAACACTGAGAGGAATGTAATGGGAAATTTATTTTAAGCATACAGTTCTAGCAGGTCATAAAGATTGTATTGTTATCCTCCTTGGACAGTAATTGGCAATAAGAATATACGTTTCTCTCTTAGTTTTTGTTTCATTGATGAGTTGTGAGGAAAGAGAAATGCCGTTCATCCAACATGCTGTTTATTTAATATTCAGCTTTCTTGAACTCTTCGTCTTATGCAAAGCACAAATGCTGATGATCAATTATTTTAGCAATCATAATTCAAGCTGAAATTTTACACTCTGTAAACACATTATCGTGACCACCACATAACGCGTTTGAAAAATTCCAGTTGCAGCAGCCCATACAAATGAACACGCTGCATTAGGTTTACAGTAAAATTCTGTTCTGGCTAGGCGTCCAAGGTTTTTTCATAACAGTAAAATGAATGAAGCACACACATACGCCGAGTGTTTTTCTATGCGGTGTACAAACGCACGCATTCATACACTAAAACATTCGTGCACTTGCTTCAAATATTAAATAAAAATGAAAAATATTTATACTTATCTCTAACAAGACGTTATTTCAAATATAAGATTTTATGGTTTTAAAACTAAATTTTCAGATAAGGTAGAGAAGTCAAAGGAGAGCTGCTGTCATTTTTGTAGGAGAATTTCCTGTAAACTTCATCAAACTGATGACAAGGAGAACCAAGTTTTCCCAAAGCAACCAGTAGATCTTCGGGAGCAATCTAGAACGCCCTCACACTTAGTGGGTGGCCTAATACATCCCGAAACACAAGTCTATAATTAAATAAAAATTCGCAAAATTCAGTTTAGGCTTTTTATGAGAACACTTAATGCACATATAATTGGGGTGTAACACACATACTGCATTACATTTCACTGATAAACCATAGCTTTTCAAATCAACGTTTCATGAAAATGCTTAGCAAATAGTTTGACATTTAA
This sequence comes from Theristicus caerulescens, assembly GCA_020745775.1. Classification (NCBI taxonomy): domain Eukaryota; kingdom Metazoa; phylum Chordata; class Aves; order Pelecaniformes; family Threskiornithidae; genus Theristicus; species Theristicus caerulescens. The sequence continues at coordinate 2,213,411 of CM036565.1, read as the reverse complement.
TGCTGCAAATAATAGTAAAAGGCTAAACAGGGAAAAAGTGGGCCTGCTGCTGAAGGAGGTGGATGATTTGGTGACAGCAGATGGAGATTCGCTGAGGCTCCTATCAGGGATTATTTGACACAACCTGACGGGTGGGACCAGACGGGCTGTGCCCAAGGGCGCAGAGAGGCAATGCCACAGCAAGGCCACTATCACGTCAAGAGCTCGAGGAGACTGAGGGGGTCCTCAATGGCAGAAAGGCAGATCTTGCGCCACCCTCAAAAAAAGGGAGAGCAGTAGAGGCTATTACCCCAACTTCAGCACGGCTTGACACCACCTGCCCCAATATTCACACATCCAGTCTGGGATGTTGCTGCCTGGATGAGAGACTACCAGCTGGGGGGAACCCTGGTCGGGTGGTTGGTCTCCGTGGGCAGTGGTTAATGGGTTCCTCAGTTACTGACCCAACGGCCAGTAACACGTGGGACACTGCAGCCATCTATCCTGGGACCTGGCCCATCCACCATCTCATCAATGACTTGGAGAAAGCCAGGGAGCGCATTCTCATCAAGCCTGCAGATGATAGCGGTTTGGGGGGAACTAGCAGCTACGCTTGAGGGCAGGGCTGCCATCCGGAGGGACCAGGAACCCACTGCCACCCCGCACGGACAAGCGCAGAGCGCTGCTCCGGGGAGGGAAGAGCCCCCGCATCACCCCGGGCTGGGACCGACGGTCGGGCTCTGCTGGGAAGAGCCCGCGGGCCTTGGCGGGCAGTGAGCCCAGCGCCAGCCAGCGGCCTTTTGTACTTGCCGGCCTTCTTGATCGTACAATGGTTTATTCTGTCTATTCACTCCCTTTGGAGTATTTGACTTTGAAACCTTAATAACATTATTTCGGCAGTTCTTTTATAAAATAAAGTAGCTCCGGTAGAAAGCGTGACGCCAGCACGCCCATGGCCAGTAGGTACTGCTAGTTGCAGACTTTTTGCTTCCAAAATGTGCACTCTGTCTTCAGAGAGAGGCAGTGCAGAGCCTTCAGCAAAATAACTGAAAATTGTGATTCCTGTTAATTAAGCCACAACTGGCACTTTGAGGGGCACATTCTACAGTGCATGCTGCAAAAGTAAATACTATGTGCATGAAAAAGTGCCACATGGCAACTGCAATGCGCATCTATGCTCGTTTGCCAAAGGAGTTCCTTGAATTTGTATTTAACTCCGATTCCTTATCAAGCACGTTAAAAATCAAGCAATTGCAAAGTCCCATAAATATAAGTGATTATTTGAATTTTCATTAATACGGTACTTAACACGCAAAACCAAATTAATTTATTTCCGCATGCAAAAATCTGAACGCGTCGGAGAGACAGTGCATGCTCACACACGCTTAGAACTGAGCAAACTGTTACAAATTTACTGGAAAAATTGTATACTGGGCATATGTAATAGGCAATTTGTGAACACATAATTGCTATTTCTAACCCAAACCAAAGCAAATCTATCCAAGAAACATGTTCATATAAACACATTATTTTATATAGATAAATGTGTGCACACACACGCACACACACTTTTAAATATTTTATATAGAAGCACATTCTGAAAGCATGAAAAACAAAGCGTACTGGGGACGTAAAGAGCCCTGCTTCGTTTCCCCCAGACGCAAGGCGAGCTAAGCACGTGCACCCGCCCTGCACCCAGTGCCCCCGACTCATCTTCTGCCGGGAAACAGAACGGCAGCTTCACAAAGAGAAAGTTAAGAGGTTAAACCATGAGCATCCGGAGGGAAGAAAAAGAGGCAAGAAAATTTAACACGAACATCTTCCCAAGGCTAGACAGCAGCCCTGCCTTCAACCCATCCCATCTTGCTAATCTTGCAAGACGTAACATTCATCATACAAGCATACGGAACTAAGGGACATATTTTAATTGTACGAGCATAAGGCTTCTAACATTTCTGTAGATAAAAATCAAGTTCAGAGTTGTTAGAAGGAATTCTCTTAAAAACTAAGGTTTAAACCATAACCTGAGGTTAAAGTAGATTTAATTTGGCAGGGTGACGTTTAGAGTGTTCCTAGAATTTTGAAATACCTGCAAAATTCCTCTCTTTTCTCTTTAGCTAAATATCTGCTTCGTGTAAAACTTCTTCCCACGGTAAAACTCTATCTCCTAACATAAAAAATGAAAAAATATCATAAACACTCACAAATTAAGGTTTCAAAAAAGAACCTATGACATGTACCTGAGCAATACTTGGCAGATCACAACATACTCTCATATAACGATCACTTTGGAAGAATAAAGGTTAATTACAGCATATTCTTGGAATGTTAGCTGAAAGGCTGACATGCACCATCATTCAATTTCCACTGCTCTTCAACAGAAATCCTCTCAACCAAGCCTGCGCAAGCAGAACATCTACTCCTTAAATAATCACAAAGAAAAGTGAGACCACTCTACTTCTTCAAGTCTCAGTGTACATTCCAGGGCTCCTTATACTTTAAGCAAATGGCAATAAAAACCAAAGGTATTCCTATTTTGAAAGTGTTTTCAAAGGCTTAGAGACTGTGGTCAAACATCTTTGAAATGCTCAAGTACATACATACACGAGATGCAAGACATCAGTGCCACTCAATAAAAAACCCACACCTTTTTACTGGTCTACATGCCTCTATCTTTATATAGACTATAGGTTTAACTAGGTTAGATCTAAATTTTGCAATTCTTTCTGCATAGCACTTCTAAAACATGGCCTATTCCGTCCATCCATACAACTGAAGTTCTTATCCAGACTTTCATTATCTCATGCCTGAGCTTATGCCGGTCCTGCCAAAAGCAAGCTTGCCCCACTCAGATCCACTTAGGATCCTTCTGAAAAGATCATTATCTTTTGTCTTGCCACATCTTTGTACTCCTTCCCCAGTTTCACTTTCTAATACCTCAAACATAACGCACTTACCAGGCTTCTCTTTTAATAGCCAAGAAGGGCCTGTGCACTTTGCTTATCACTGATTTGGTACCAAAGAGCTAATTTCAGCTACCTCCAAACGGCTAATGATGCACTTGATATATTTTCTAATGAGCATCAGCATGCTTTCTCACATAGCGCTCATTATGAGAGGTGCTCCCAAATTCACAAGTCTTCTTTGAATCCCTTTTCAAAAGTCTCCTTTTCCATGTCAGCTACAAAAAACGTGCGTTCAGTAGCTCCAGGTGAATTTTTCTTCCATGAATATATATAACAGCTTTCTGAATTCACAAAACCTGTTAGCATTACCATGTTCCGAGGCAAAGAATTCTGCGGGAATATTCTAGGAAAAAATACCTCGCTGTGTTTATATTGGACATCACTTTCTAGTTTCATTTGATGCCTTTACTCTTCGCGTTAGAGCAACAACAACCACTCCCTGATTACCTTCACCATAATGCTCCCGATTTTACAAACCTCTCCCATCACCTCACTCAGCTGTGGCTGGGTTCCTGCCACCCAAACCGGAGACTACGCATCTGTTTAACGAAACTCTTCCACTGCTGCTTCTGACTGCAGAGTTGACCTTACCTGTGAAGCCAAGCAGATGCTTCACTAAGTTTCTAGTGAAGACTTAAAAAGAAATAAGCTTGTTTTCTCGTTAGCAGGACAGGCTTCTGGAATTGTTCTACCTCAAGGATGTACGATGCTGAGTCCAGCGTACAAAGAAAGGTGTCAGCACTACTAATCGCTGCTGCCAGGGAAAGGGAGATGCTCCACATCGCCCATGGCAGCAGAAGGGAAAGGACAGCGAGGGATACTGAAGACTCTCAAATCTTCCCTCGGCTTCTATGGTTATTCAGTCTCCACACCTTGTCCTACTACCGTGAAAAAAGAATTAGATTTTCTCTCAAGGGTTGAATTTGACTGAGGATGACGAGGTAGCTGTGACGAACCAGAAACCCGCAGGGAAGCCACAGACCTGGTTCCATGCACTTCGGTAGCAGCTCTAATGCAACTGTTGTTAGAGCCTCATCTGCCTCCTGGTCCAATTCCTCATTCTGCAAGAGCAGGAGAACAGTGACCAAGTTCCTGCTTTATGCAGCAAAAGGGAATGGCTGTGTAAGGAGGTTCAACACGCATGCCTCCATTAATCCACTAGATGAGCAACTTCCCCATGATACACGCTGCACAGCAGTTACGTCCTAATACATTCATATTTTTAACTTGAAGTCAGGAAATCCATTTTCGGTACAGATTTTAAAGTTGCCTGAGACACAAATTAATGAGATTCTCTCGTACTGGTTTTCATGCCTTTCAGCGTGAACCTGTAAGAACTTTGGTAAACACACTGCAAGGTTTTATGGTTTCACTGCCCTATGGTTAAATGATTTTATACCCTCTTCTGAGATGTCTCACATCTGTTTAAAGAACTACCGCCTCCTGAGTCACAGACATTTCCAAAGGCCTAGCCACACTCGACCGCTATTATTTTTCAGCCTCCAAAACAAGCAAGATATTTTACAATCATTAACTATAGCATCAGGGAAAATAACATCCATGCTGCCTCACTAAGTTAACATTGCACATCCAATAAAAACAATGACTTCAAAAATTATAAAAATCATTCAAACAATTTTATCTTTGACATTTCCCATAGTTTCTTTTACTACACTTAGCCATTTTTCCATGTTTCTCTTAACAAGGCTTGCATGAGATGACCTAGTTTATTTGCACTCCTCCCAAACTGTGAAGTAGAATGTGTTAACATAAACCAAATGGTCCCAGTCATTTTGAAACAAGCTTCTCCTCTGCCAGCTACTCACCCTCTGCCACCTCTGTCTACTGCCTTGACACTTTCCAGCCATTTTTCCTCCCCGGCCTTTGCTGCCGTCTCCTTGTCCTCAAATCTTGCCACCTTGAATGCCCGACACCTCCCTGCTTCTTCTCCTGGGCTGGTGCCATGTTCTCCTCCCTGGCAGGCCAAGCCTTGCAACCCCCGGCAGCTGGGTTCCACCTTATGGTCCTCACCTCTAATGTCACCAAACGTCGCCATACGGGAATCAGTAGCTCAAGCTCCTGTGAGGCCAAGGACTGCTCATCGAGCGCACGGCGGCTGGCTCTGCCTGCTGTTGAAATGGATGCAGTTTGCTTCCCAGTCGTGCGATCGCCCGGCGCGCACGGCCCAGCAACACCGCCAGTTAACACCACCGCTTCCCATCATGTGCCTGTAGAGAGCGACTGAATGTCCTGGGCATGGGAGAAAGCCCAGCTCGGATTTAGTGCCAAAACACGGCGGAGAGGTCGACATATCACTTATCCCACTGCTAAACAGGAGAGTGAGAGCTTCATATACTGATCCAGTGAAGGTGTCAGTGCCATCCCTGGCACACGGCATTACTCAGGTTACTATTTTCATCTTGGCTAAAGCAGTATCTGTGGTAAGGTAACAGCCCAAAAATTGCATAATATAACATGGGGGGGGGGATAAAAAAAGAAACAAACAAGTAACAGTAGTGAGGAAAAAGGCCTTTAAAACTTTTATACAGTTGTGGCTTTGTTCTGCTATTCAGAAAAAAAAATAATATTAAACAACCTTGCAATAAGCTGCCTGAAGCAAGCTGCTTTTGAGTTTCCTCTAGTTTAATGACTGCTCATTTCCTCACTCCAGAGGCATATCTGCAAGTGCCACAGGCCATACAGGAGCAAACCAGCGCCTGTGGTAGTTAGGAGGAGAATATGCAGCGAACACTCGCCCATTAAGTGCACGCCTGAAGGACAGATTGCGAATTGCCAACAGGGGATCCAACCAGCAAATCATACAGAGATGTAAGAGTCCGCCATTCACACAAAATAACTTCCATTTCTTTCAAATTACCTTAACTGTGCACTCCTATGTCAGAAGCTCACATCCAGAAAACACCGTGGAGTTTGTTTCTATATTAAGCAAACTCTCTCGCTTATCCTCAAGTTTAATGGAAGCTGTTTCAGCTGTTGTGAGGTTTCAGAGGGCACCAGATAAACCTGCAGCAGCCGGGAGCCTGGGACCACGGACTGCCACCATGCCAGGAACACAAAGGAACTATTCCTAGCGTACACGACCCATGGTTGTGGCTGTAAATACATCTCACCCAGCACCCTCACGAATAATGCATCAAATCCACAGCAGTAGGTTGGTCCACCGTAGAAGGACCGCAAGGACAAACTTCAACATGCTTTTTCCTTTTCTATCTGGAGACTGAACGGCTTGAGAAGGATACTAGAGAAATATGAGGTCTTATTCCACTACTGGCTACCAGAGATGGTTTCTCCTCACACTTCACGCTGCAATAATTTGAAATTCTTACAATGACAAATACCGTTCCTTGTATTGCAAGGGTTTTTTGCCACAACCGTGAGCCTTTTCCCATTCTCTCTGCAACCACACTGAGGACTCCAGCTAAACCAGGTCAAGGGCTCTTTCAGCTGAACGTGAAACACCACAGCAAACCGCCACACAGGACAAGGGGAGGAGCTGGTACAAAATTATGTTCCCAGATTGAATTTGCACAAAAAAAGGCCACAAGGAGCAGCTGTGATCTGGCGTACTCCAGGTTTGATCAGGCACTACCTCTCCTTCAAAGGCAGCGTATCGCTCACGGCATGCTGGTGCTGATTTCCTGGCAATAAGACAGGCAAAAGCACGCTGCTGACTCACCCGTTAGCATCAACATGGAGCCCTGGCCTAAGTCTAGCTTTGTTTGGGTTTTTAGGTAGTTTAGGTAACTTCTCTAGTCTTCACATCAGACTAAAAACGGGACAGAGAATGCAGATGGGACTGTCGTTTTCCATTTGGCCATGTACTAAGGGCAACTGTTGCAGGAAGCTTGAACTGGAGCGTAGAGATTTGGGGTTCTTACCTACCTACCCTCTGAAATTGTACAGCTGTCCGCAGTTGTTGCTCAGGATAACTACAAAAAATACCAAAATCTCCTACTGCCACTCAAAGCTTATCATTTCCAGGAACACGCAGCTCAGTAAAATGCTATAGAAAGTCATCGCTGATCAAGCACACGTCCTGCCTCATATCCAACCACATGCTCGGCATAAGACAGCCTGGAACCAGAAGTCACAAGCAAGGAAAACTAATTTGGTCCCCTCCACATGAACACGCTTCGTGTGCTGGACTGAACAATTCAGAGATTCAGAGTCTCTCACGGCTACCACACTTCTCCACCCGCTACTCTTAATTTGTTGGGTAAACTGATACCACCTCCCCCAAGCCATAACTGAAAATTATAATTAACAAGATGATGGTATAAGGAGGAGAAATCAGTCTGTACTGAATTCTTGAGTTCTTGCTCATTGAGAAAGGAAGGTAAATTTCATTCTGAATTTTGCACAAATAACTGCAACCATTCGGCATGACCTGCTGAGATTTTGCTTTCACCAGCATGATTTAAAAATGCATTTCCTAAATGAAATTAAAAACTAAAGGAACACTCTAGTGAAGGGGAGCCCAAACTGCTGTGGCAGGTAACCAGGATAATGCAAGATCACATTGCAGGCTCTGAATCTGCATGACTTCCACGCAGCTTGTTCCCCACTTTTTAGGGGAAGACGACCGAAAGCCACTTGCTCTTGCACAGAAGTGTAACTCTGAGCACACGTTCTCCGAAGGATCACAACTGTAATGTGCCTACCTCTGAAACTAGACATATAAGTGAAAAATATGCTGTGGTGAATATATGTATCAAATACAAAGCACCAGAAGTTCTCTCCCACAAACATGCACTTATTTTAATCTCAAATTGAAGCGTGGTACTGCAACCATCAACACTACTGTTTAACTGGTTGAAGGCTGCTGTTGAATAATGCAATGCATTAGCTCCCAAATAGGATTACATTTTTTGCCTTAAAATTTGACTATTTTGTCCAGCTCAACAAGGATGAGGACAACGAGAAAGCCTCCAAAAATCAAACAATGACTGCCACCCCAACTTACTGTCTCCAGAACATACTCCAGAAATAGACTCCTCTACAAGAGCAACTTTGCCTTACAGATTGTCTAAAATTCTGACAAACGGGCAACCAACCTTATGCGCTGCCTCTCCGATGGGGAAGGTCACTCTTTAAAAATCCACTAGCCCACTCCTAACAGTGAAACTACAGTGTATCCTGTACACCCACGTCACCCAACGTCATCTAGAAATTAAGGTGGTGAATTAATTTAAGCAAATATTCCCCTAGCTCTCAACAGTTTTCAATGAAACCACTGAATGGTCTTCTCAACTGAGTCCACTGCGAGCAAACACGTGCTAAGGACTTACCCTTCCTCTCCCTCTCTGAAACCTGTGCAATGCATGTTACTTAAGTAACCATCCCGGACCATTCATTCCCAACTAAAAAAGGCCCTGAAACTGGCTATTAAACAGCCACACCCACTGCAATCCAAAAGGCCAAGAAGTCATTTCCTTCAATTGTGGTGGAGAGATAAGGTACGAATAAGAAAACACTCAAATACAGTTTAGTTTAATGAAAGTAAAATGTTTCACGTATCCTCCAGCAACAACCCCCAAAAGATCGATCTTCACAGCCTTTACTTCAATAGTTTCTCACTCCAGGGCCGTTCCCAAAGCCAATTCAATTCTTCCCATGAGCTGCCTTCCCTTCAATGATACCTACCCTCTCCGTGCTTAAACATCCCCCGGTTTGCACTTCTGTCACTTCCAGCCTGACCTGCTCGGGAAACATAAGAAACTGTCTCTTATCAGATCTGCCCACAAGCCACCCAAACCATTACAAGATTTTCTCCCAGTAAAGGCTGGGATCAAAGCCAACCGCATTGTCAGCGTGAACTGGGACACAAAGGCAGTCAATACGAGATGGGACTTCGCAAGCTATGAAGTACATCTCATCACCACGAGTGATAAATGAAAACAGAAGTCCTTTCTCCTCTGGGAGCTGCTTATTTTCATAGGAAGTGAAGTCGGATTTTAAAAGATCAGTTGTTCTGGGTCACAGTCAGATCTACGCTTCAATACATGTAAGATGATTAATATGAGTTGAGGACAGGACATTATTTTGAGCTTCAGAAAACATAGCGATGTGACGGAACTGGACATGGAGATACCTAAGAAAGGCACAGATATGGCGATAGTTCAACGTCTCGCCTACGACCAGGGTCCTGAAGAGCCTTCCGTACTCCTCTGTGTATCAAAATCCCAGTGAGGGTTCACTGTGTAACTCAAACCCCACCTCGACGCTCGGATTTTGGATTCTCCCTCGCTGAGCACGGGGGATCGGAGCTGCAGCCCTGCCCGACACCGCCCGGGGGTCAGTCAGCTTTCTGACCCCGGCAGAGTTACAAACGTAAACCATCTGAGGCCTGAAATCTAGGCAGCAACCAGAATAGTACTCTCTTCTCTGGGTACTCCTAAAATCCTCGCGGTGGCATTACTAGAAAGACAGCCCGGGTCACGTTTCTCATGCAGAGGGTCATCCCGGTTGCCTGACCCAAGCTGCCGCTCAACTCCACGCTGCACAGAGTGAAAGCGGGACACGGGCAAACGGAGCTGAAAAACACCACTGCGAGGACTCCGCTTAGGCACGCCGAGGAGAGTCCAGGCATTTTAATTACACCACGCTTATATTTCCATACTCTTTAAATAATTATTTGCATATCATTTATTTCAATTATTTGCATGCCTATCAGGAGGTGGGACACTATTATTAAAAGGTAAAATAAATAGTATTTCACACAAAGCAATTTTATAGGAACCTTGCAGTGAATTAATTATAAGTCAATATAATGAACTGCAGAATAAAAATTACCCCATAAATAATGAAGTCCCTCAGTCTTCCCATGCCACCCCCATTCCAGTAATCATACCGGTTCACTAAATACTAGAATAATTTCCACCATTCAAATTAAGCAGAATGCAACTATTTCATTTCCACACACCCATCAGTATCTGTGTCCACAGAACATCAAAGCAGATCCAGCCTCCAGCCAGGAAGTCACCGAGTTTTCTGGTATGTTTGGACAGCATTCAAAATCTTACAATTTTTCTACCTCAAAGTACACATTGTAAAAATGTAGCTTTTTGGAAAAAAAAAAAGTTCAAGCTAGAACGGGACCAAAAAAATTCTTGCCCTGCTCCTTCTGCTTAAGTTGTTCGCAATCCATTTTTATTATACAGTTCGTAACAGTAACCTTAAAAAAAAATAATCACACCAAGAGCACACCAGTTTCTGCGTTCTACCCTGCTCTTGGTGTGATTCTCCACAGAGAATCTGGTTTGGTACTAGACCTGGATGAAGCTGAATGGGTTGGAGGAGCTGGCCGTTAAACTGGAAATGGATGAAGAATGGGTTTTTATTGAGGAAAGCCAACAAGAGATGGGGAAGGGACAGCTGTCGAGTTAACATTACTACCATCAAAACCCACTTTGCCCAGGCAGTAAGGAGGAGTTTGAATGGAAAACGGCGCAGCATTATTTTATGTTTTTTGCTGAATAAGCAAAACAATCCTGAATACAAATTCATGAGATGAGACACAGGTGGTGGTCAACAGAATAACTTGCTAATTTCAAGAGAGAAATATAGCAGATAAACGTCTAGCGGTATAAACTGAGGACAAGACGTGAAACCATGGAAGAGAGTTAGGTATACCTTAGGCTAAAAAAAACAAAACAAAGCAGTGATAAGAATAAGAACTCTATCAAACCAGTCTGAAGTATACCTGGTATAATTTCTAAGTTTCTCTTAATTTCAACCAACTTTGATATTAAGAAGAGAAATGCCGGCATCTATTTGTGGAACTATGTTATGTGGCACTTGCACCTTCTATTTTTCTCTTGCTTCAATTGGTAAAACCACTGATCCTGCAAGAACATGTGCTCGGTCACATCGGGATCGCGATTACCTTGTTTAGGCCACCAGTGACCAACTTTGACAGGAGAGAATTCTGTCTATATTTTCCTGTGAAAGTAGATTCATAACATTCTTCAATATATTGGGATTTTACTTGTTCATGTTTAACAGCTTGACAGCATAGGCAGGTAATAAATTACTCTTTTACTTTCGGATTTAAATCTAGACGATGACTCGGTTCCTCAGTAGCTTAGAACCACACCACACAAAAAGAGCGCTTTGGTTTTTTCTTTTGAGAATTCTATTGAGATGCGTTCACTGTTTAAAAAACAAACAAAAAACTGACCAAACAAACAAAAAAATCCCCACCAAAAACCCCAATTCCCACCGTATTATAAGCATTAACAGTCTTTCAAAACTAAATCCTGCAGGCGTGTAAGGAGGAGACATAAAAACCTTCTATGATTTGGGAATCCCCTGCAACCGACCCAACAGCACAGGGAGCTCCGCACTGCTCAGACAACGCTTGTTCCGCAGATGCGGCTCTCACCACCGAAAGGAAAAGCGCAATTAACGGCCTGATGCACGGATTCCAGTAGTCATGTTTATTCTGTCACGCCCTTTCAACAAGCATAAGCAGACAAAATCCTAAAACACTGAATATTGTTATGCAACTACCTCCTTGTGAAAATATATGCAAAAAACTTTCCCATCATTCGATTTCCACTGCTCATTTCATTTGCCTTGCTTCTACCCATCATTCCACCACCCTCCTTCCTAGCTCCGGGATTTATTAACTTGAGTAAAAGTTATTTCAGTATTTCTACTAAAGCAATACTCAGCAGATGTCTAGCATCTATATTTATACAACTCTAGAATTGGTAATAAACATGATTTTTGTATTGCCACACTACACTTTTTAATGAGCCATCATTCCCTGTCTCTGTTTACCAAGAATTACGCTGGCCACAACCGAGTCCTTATCCCAGATGATTACACCACGTAACAAGAGTCTGGAAGGCTGAGTGGAAACTTCTCGTTAAATATGAAGGAAAGGTTAATGGCTAAGGATTGGCGTTGTTCTCCCTGCGTCGGTGGGCAGCGGGGCTGCTCAGGCATATGCAGGAAGGTACCTAAGGGTGTGGAGATGCCTGGGAAGGCATTAGGTGTAAACGCTCAGACTTTAGAGCTTATTTCCATCCAGATCCCAACCACAGTGACTTTCACAGGCCTGTGCCAAAGACATTTGTCCAAGACTGAGTGTGTGGTTCCTAGGTGACGTCAGACGTCCAGGCAGCCAGCCAGCTTCCTATGGAAGTGATTTCAATATTGCTGAAGTTCAATCTAATTGTATTTATCATATGATTACTTATGTAAGGAGCCAGCAGCTTGCATAGGTAGCCTGTGTTTTTGAATCTAATAAAATAAAATACGTTTTGAAAATACAAAAAAAAAAAAAATAGAGATAGATTGAGGTAAACAGAAATCATATTCAAATTTAATGCCTGCCTCGAAAGCCACTTATTCCAGAAAGGAACAGATGTTAGCCAAGACAAATTCCATCCTTGCTCAGCTGGGACTTAGCCAGCCTATGATGCAAAGCAGAGTATTTTCTCACCTGCAAATTTACAATTGTTCCATACCCATAATTATACCCTAAACGTAAAGCTTTGCCCCTTCTACTCATGCTTCTTAATAGGTTCTCGCTGCCCCAAGGCTTCTCACAAAACTTGTTCGTTTTTTCCCTTTGAGTCCTTTCTCTTAAAACTTTTCTGTGACGTACAAAAAACTCCATCCAACCAACCCAAAAGCCAAACAAATTTGAAGACAGTTATGCTACAGGTTTCTGAAACGACCGTTCCTCTTCCCGGACAATCCAACATCCGTACTTCCACGCACGCTTTCATCTCTCTGCATCCATTCACCTACCGCCTCATTCTTTTACTGAAGCTATAGCTGCAGATGATCAAGCACGACTAAGCCCTGTCGTGTGGCCAGACCGCTGTCCCACAGGCAATGAGCAGTGCCACATCAGGCGGCAGTATTCCGTCACCTACTCGTGACCATAAACCAGTTGATTGTTAGCAAACAGAAATAGGAAGCTGGTGAAGTTCCTACCACGTTAAAGCAGGGCACTGAACTTAATGCATTCACGTAATCAGTGCTCAGAGCATTCGGAGATTAATATGCTCCGAGATACACTTTGAAAGAGAAGAGAAAGAAAGCGAATTAATGCAACTCCTCCCCTTCCTCTGTACTCTTTCGGCCCCAGTCTCCTCTCCCCGTCCTCAAAAAGGAAATATGCATTCGCACCACCCCAGTTCACATTTCAGATCCCGGCAGAGCATTTCCAAGGTCTTTGCTGTCCTTCCTGAACACCCCTCTCTCCTAAATAACAGCTCACAAGTCCAGTGACAAACAACAACGGGAGAAGGACAGCAGAGAAGGCTCTGGCCTTCAGCAGTGCCTTCGGGACTCCCCGTGTGCCTGAAGGACTGTACTAACCGTAATCGGATTCCCTTTCTGTTCACTGCAATCTCACAACTTTTCCACAGAAATCTCCAATTTGTTTCCATAAATTAAATTTGGACCGTTCTCTAAAAACGTAAATACAGCAGACAAAAAATAAATTAAAAAAAAAAAACAAACAAACAACCACCACTACCAAAAAAACCCAAAAAAAACCCCAAACCAAAAACAATGAATCTTTTCCTCTGCGGTATTTTTTGCACAGGACATATTTGCAGTAGCGTTAATCACTCATCACTACAAAATCTATTGTGCAATAAAGTGTTTGAAAGCGTTCTGAAATTCTGGAGAAAACTGAATGGGAAGCGTCCATCAGGTAAGCAATATATTAAATTAGAGTTCTTTATTATACCAGCCGATGTTTAAGAATCTCAATCCTTTCATCCTCATTAAAAAATGTTTTGTCATAATTTGTTGTGTATGTCACAAACGTTAGATGAACATTAACATATTTTATTTCAAAGCTTATTCTGCTATCTTTACACTCTTGCTTGTGTACCAATTGGTGCTGTTTTGTCATTTATAGCTTTTTTATGATATCACACACAGCCCCTCCACAGTAAGTGATTCACTAGCCTGAACAGTCTGTTGTACTGGAAATGCAAAAATTAAGGTTGTCTACGTCAGATTTATGTTTTACACAATAGCCCCACCCAATACAAAGAAAAAAAAAAATCCCCACTCCAACACAAAGGCCATATCTTTGCCAAAATTCAAGCACGTGTTCTTAAACAGGAAACAAAGCTTTTCAAGAAAGCTTTTTAATAGGTAAAAAAGCCAACTTACGAGTTTTCCTTGCTGCTGTCGCTACCACAACAGCTGACCTATTCCAGCTAACTTGGCAAGAAAAGGGAGCCTATTCAATACAAACCTTACCATGAAATATTTCAGCCTACTTACACAAAAATAAATGTGATCCCATTTCCCAAGCGTAGTTGTTTTGACAAAGCTTTTCCCCACTGCAACCACATTTCCATTGGGATCGTAACCCTAAGCCGTCGCACCAACAGCTGAATTTCTGTGAGGGCCAAGACCGAGGGCTTCCTTTGCCCCGTCCCGAGTCACCGGCTCCGGCTAGGAAAGCCCTGCTGCGGGGGCAGCGGGGCGGACAACCCTACGCGCAGGAGACCCTGACGTTCTCCATTTAAAACATCAGGGAACGAAGAGTATTTTCAAGTTTTGTCAATGATTGCCGAGATTAGGCCCAAATCAAAGTCCCAGGCAAAAGCAAACCTGAAAAGAGTAGGAATCAAGGTCTACAACCTTGGCTTTTACCCATGGAAAACGCAAGCTGTATTTTGGCAAATTCTAATGCAAATTGCCACCTCTGGTTGAGCCCATCTTCAGTCACTTGCAGTTATTTTGGTGCTGCCAATGCTCACGCATGGAGTGGCTCACGCATATATTTATTGCGTGATTCTTCTGGTAAATTAGTATAAAGGAATCTCTATATAGTGGAACAACCTTTTATAATAAGCATCAATAAATAGTGTCTTACAGGATCCCACGTGATGAAAATGGGATATCAGACCCAAATATTGTGCTTTTTAAGTACTTCTTGGCCAAATAAGATGTTAAGAAAAATAGGCCGTGAATATAGCCTAGAAATCCTGAACTGGTTCACGACACGACAGGCACACAAAGGATGCTTCACAGGTAAACGCAGAACAGCAAGCATTCCAAAAATCGTCCAGTTTGGTTATAATTTATTTTGTTAACCCACATTTTGTTTCTGACTTAGCGTATTTTGGGACCACAGTTATGCAGACCAAAAAAAAAGTCATTTTTAGCAATTTGTAACCACACAGACACACTCTCCTTAAGAGCAGGCCCAAGGCTGTACGCACAGATCTAACTCTGCTTTCTCCGCATGTACATTATGCAATGCAATGTGATAAATATGTGACCATGAAGTCACACACTACATTGCAAATAGGATACAGCACTCTTCGGTGACCCAGGAGAAGGCAGGCTACACCATGTTCTATCTGTGATTCTTTTTTTTTTCCTCCCCCATTTCATTTTCATAATGGTCCAGCACTTATTCTGCAGACTTTTTATACCATCTCCTCTCTAAGGTATGTAAATAATTTAGTCAACAGTAATGCATTATGCAATTTATTTTCAGCCAACAGCACAGCCCTCGTTAGGTGCAATTCATGGGAAGAAGCAGTTAATTATGGTAATTCATCTGCAGACCTAGGTGAGCAATTTCACTGTTATTCTGCTATCCTACTTAATATGCATATGCTGTATAAGAGCAGTTAAATGGCAACTTTCAAAACTGACATCCCGAGCCCTGATTCTATAACGAGCTCTGAACCCAGGCTTTAAGGCAGAGCTACAGTAAACACCGCTTCTGGGAGGCGGGGGAGTCGATTTACACAAAACAACTTGCAAGATCAGGGTTTAAGGTAGTCTACTGAATAGACCTCTACAAGATCTTAGAAATAATTCTATGCTATTGTATTGCACTATTTGCGGAATGGTATGTGATCATATAATTAGAGATCATATAGTACATTCACACAAAGAATACTTTAGGGCTTGCTGGGGAGTGGGGGGGGAGCTCTTTTAAAAAAGAAAATTACATTATCTGGAAATTCAGAGCTAATCTCAACAACTCAGAAATGCTACCAGAGAGTTTTTCCTTCACAAACTTTAGAGGAATACATTTCAGGTCCGATTGCTGCCTCAGGAAGAATTAGTTCCAAACAAAATGACTGAAAAAACTTCAGCTGGTTAAGATGTTAAAAGTTTAAACGAAGTATTTAGGAAAATAATCTGAAATACGTGTCAACGTTAAAAAAAATAATAATAATTTCTACACTACAGCTCTATGATTGCAATGACGGGGAGCAAAGATGGCATTTGGTTCAGAACCAGCACTGAAAGAAGCGCTCTGGACCGGTGCAAGAAGACGACCGTCGGTTCGGTAGCTGAATCGGAGGAGAGGAGCAAACGCAGGGCAGGTCCCACGCCGCTGCGAGAGGAGAGGCACGGTGCCCAAGGCCACGCCAGCTGACCCCTCTGTTCGGGGGAGGCTCCAGTCCCTTCTCCTGCCAAGCGGGGCCAAGGCCGCCTCACCGTCCTCCCCGTCAAACGGCCTTTGGGGCAGCTGAACAGCAGCAGCACCAGCAGCCTGACCCAGCTCCCGCCTCCCTGGGCGCCTCGCACCGGCCTTGCGAGAAGAGTCCCAGCAGAGGGCTGCTCTTCGCTCCACCTTGCCTCCACCCTCCTGTAGCCTTCGGAAACCCATTGCTAAACGATCCAGCTTGCACACAACTACCAAAGGGCAGCCTTTGCCAAATCCCTGCCCTCCCGAGTGAAGCACGTTAAATACTGCAAAAATCACTGCAGCTCCACTCGCCCCGGAGAACGGGCAGCCCGCTCAGCCAGGTTTGTATGTCCAGCGCTGGTCTTCAGCCATAAACCAAGCCTAGAAACCTGCAACCCCCCCTCAATTAAAAGCTTAAAGTCGTAATAACTTCAGATAGTCACTGCTTTAACGATAGGAGGCACAGAATTTTTACATGAGCGCCTTGAAGGTCTCAGTGGAGCGCAGGGCCAAGATGCATGCAGACAGACAGACAGTCAGACAGTTTTAATTCTAACCTTACACGCTTTGATATCGCCGCAGGACTAAAACATTAGTGGTCTCTAGCTTGTTTATGACTGACTACATATGCTAGAATGTGCTTTGCCAAAACTCATAGCTAAAATAAAAACCAGCCTTCAAACAGCACAAAACTTCATAAACCAAATAAACAACACATTGCAGATATTTAAGACTTCCAAGCAAAGGCTACTTCCATAAATTTCAACATTTAAACTGGCAACAAAGCATTTCAGACACTGAAACAAATGACTGGCTAAAAAAACACTACCCCGTCGTCCTCATCATTTTAAACGGTTCATTTTTCTGTTCTCCTGAAACATGCATGGCACTCAAATTATAACTGAACAAATGTACATATCCCTAGCTATTTAAAATAAAAAAAATGGAAATATTAAATTTACATCTTTTTGCTTAACCCAGGACTAGAAAACTGTCAGCCCTGAAAATTAGTTTTGCAGAGCCTTAATGCATCTGAAAATGGCTTACTTGCTAAACATGACAAGCAAATTCCGAAATAAAGGGAAACCCTTTCCCTCAACACGCACACTAATATTTTTCTTTCCTGAAGGTTGGATCATTTCCAGAGAACCTGAATTGACTTCAACAGAGCAATAATATATTTCTTACGAAGAACATGTAGACTGCCTCAGAACACAAGAAAATGGTTCAACTAAGAAAGGGCTTCACTCAGCTCTTCTAAAAATACCCAAGGATCACACTTGAAAGTGATTTTTTTTTTTTTAACAATTAGGGCTTGACTACACCAACAGCTATATCTGCTGATATCTAGATAACTAAACAGGAATAAGACACTTTCTTTCTGGCGTCATTCCAAAAAAAATGCAAACGCACTGTAAATTCAGGCTTTTCACTTCAAGCCATGCTACCTAGCGAGTGTAAATACATTCTTGTAAAGTTTAAGGGATTTATTAAAGTGCTAGCAGGATTTTCTTTTTAAATTAACCAGAGGATACTTCTCAGCGTAGAGCATGCTGAAAATAAGAAAAGTCACAATATAACAGCACGATTTACAATAGCAAACCCAAATGTACACTACTTCAAGTACTATTCCCAAACTGAAGAGATTTCCCAAAATTAAAACACTCCCTAAAATTTCATTTCCCAGCAGACGAAAAATACCCAAACAACATATGAAAACAAGACAATGCAACCTCCTACGTTAGGACTGCACATCTGGCATAAGCATTTCTCATGACGAGACCTGCAATGCTCAATCTGCCCGGGGCACGCAGCTCTGACAAGGAAAATACCACTGGTTCTTAGTAAAGGGCATTAAAAAAAAAAATAAAAAAAAAAAAAAAGATGTTCAGACAGGCTTGTAAATTTGCTTAAATATAAATTTATAAACAAGAATCATTTAGGAAGTTTTTAAGGAAGACTTGCCCAAATGAAATCGTAAGCACCTGACAAAGATCATGTCACTGCTTATGCCTACTTTATATACGGACAAATGCAAGCAGCCAAGACAGTCTGAGTAATGCGGTCACTACATAGAGAAAGGCTGGTGTCAGACTGGCTTAGCTATTAGCTGGCCCGCTGCAGCCTGCGAAGGTTTGTCTGATAGCAAGGCTGACAGGAGAAGCTCATGGCCCACCCTAACCTACTACAGACAGGTTCGCTCCTATGGATAAGCTATAGTTTACCACCACCTTCGTGGTAACAACACAGGCGTTTGTGGAGTTGTGCTGCAAACTGGTTCAGCAAAACCACTTGGCTTTTAATACCCTCCCCAACCAGCAGTAGGTGTTAACGCAATCCTTCCAGAGATGATGTCTGTAGGACCAATAGGCCACTGTATCGGCATGGTGCAGGAGTCGATAAACCGTGGCAGAGGACAGAAACTTTATTCCCAGAGAAGTTCAGAGAGCTCCACCCGTAGCTTTCGTTCCGTGTTCCCGCTCCACCAAGAGCGGGGTCAGCTCGTGGGTCCCACCACCCCACTCCCATCGCCAGGACAAGCGGCTCCTCGCCGAGCTGTGTGCTGAAACCCACCCCTGAAGTGGCTCCACCAAAAAAGTTCAGCCTTTTCCCCACCCCCAAAGCGCTGCTGGGGTCTGGAAAAGTGCTTAAAACTTCATGTAAGGTTGCATATCCATGCTACAAACACATCTAACCTTAGGAACCAAGTAGCCTGATGTCTACGTGATTCTTCATCAGATATGGGCACTATCAGCAAATATTTCCAATGGGAAAGGCCATGTTTTGTCCGACATAAAGGAAAAACTAGAAGACAAGCACAAACCCTACGAACACAAAAGGACCGCTTGCCTAAACTAAAAACTCCAAGCAAGCAGAGGCTGAAAAATAAAACAAAAGGCACTTTATACTGCTACGCGGCCTTTCACCAGAAGATCTCAGGGCACTGAACTGGTCTGAAAAAACTCCTGGTAAGTATTAAATCACTGGTGCATGGGCAAATTTGTTAATCCATTTGCTAAGGTCACACAGTGGCAGAAATAGCAGATAATCCTGACACCAGCTTTCTGTCCTAATCGTTATGCGGACAGAAAATCTTCAGTGATGTGAACTAAAAGTAAATACAGTTATCTGTTACATACAGGTGCATCAGGTCAACCCAGAAAGGCAAAACTGGGGGTGTGGGGAGCGGAGGCGTGTCTCTGGGGATCCACTGCAGAGCTAGACAAGCCCGTGAAAATTTGGAGAGAGAATTTATATCCAGAACATAATTCCATAATTCCCTCTATTCGAGCAGTCCCTATGAAGGGACTGTGTAGACAAACTGCAGCCGTGCTCAAAAAAAAGTCTGAAAACCTGGAACAGTAACCCACAGGATATATTCCATTACTGTATAGTACCCACATTAGGATGCCAAAAGCTTGCCATTCGTTCTGTATTGAAATTAAAGCAGTATTTTATGGACTGCCTGTAAGCCACCAAAACTGGGGAAGTCTTCTAATATCAGAGGACGGACAGACACACGGCTGACACGGTGGACACGCAGCAAGAGAGCTATGACAATTTCTACCAGCGTTGGTGCCATTTCATATCAAAGCATCCTGGGAATACCCGCTATGGAGCTCGGACAACTCAAGACCATTTTGGTGAATGCTCTTGTATTGCTATAAAATACACGGCAAGCACCAGCTTCTGAAGAGGAAAAGACTATGAGCTGGCAAAAAGAGAAAAACTTATTCTACAAATTAAAAATACTGAACCAGACAATGACCTACACTGGCATTATTAATATGTGCTAAAAACAACAATGTAATAAAATCTCTGTAGGTAGGGAAGACTAACCTTTCTGTTCGTCCTTAGGCAAAACTCACAGCAATTTCAATGGGATTCTCCCCCAGATATGGCTGGATGACTGCATCCACAGCCTCCACGCGCCAAGTTTGCTCCTGCAGCCAGCCTCTATTGCATCCATCTTAGTTACACTACGCGTATCCTGATCACAGGCATTTATAAACAGCAAGAGTAATTTAGAGGCGATCCACAAAACTGTGACTTCAGTAGAGATGAGGTTCACTATTATCATCTCGAGTGTCAACGGTTTGGCGGTAAAGGGCTTCTATCTGAAAGACGTTCAAGCAAAAGTCTTTTACTGATTTTCTCAAAAAAGCACATCTTGCATTCTCTCTGTCCCAAGCACATCTACTTCACAGACAGAATACACGCCTGCTAATCATAGGTTTCACTGGGCAACAAGGTACGAGAGTTTATGACGCGTTATTCTCTTCCGTTTATATCCTTAGGTTCCGGACAACAAGACACCGAATAAAAATGGTGCTTAAATATCAAGCAACAGAGAACTTCGTATATTACACAGTTCCTAGATGTGAACTCTCTAAAGACGATCTTTCGACTCCGAAGCCGCAATTCCGCGCGCTCATCTGCGCAGCACGGGACGCCGGCGGCTGCGCGCACGTCCCCGCTCGCGGCCTGAAAGCGGGGTTTCTTCACCCAGAACAATGGGGCATGTGACTTGCCAACGCCGCCCACAATAAAAACAATACGATAAGGCTGCCGCTGATTTCACCACGACTGACTTTGTTTTTGCTAATTTTAAGTCGCAACGTCAATAAAAATGTATTGCATAAAATCCCTTATGGTAAAAAGCCCAAAGCTAACCTCACAGCGCGCCGAGGTTTTCACTCAAACTTCCTCAGCTTTTGGCATTTTTACTAACCAAACACTCACACCAGCTCCCCCCAAAGCCTCCCTCTGACTTCATCAAGAGTTCAATCGATGTTTTACGCCTAAAGCCGAGATTATTTTTATCAAATACAGGCGCTGCCAAAATTTCTCCGCTCCCCGCCCCGCTGCCTGTCCCAGCCAGCCCTCTGCCCGCTCACCTCCGCGCCGTGCCCCGCGGCCAGCGGCACAGCCTGCAAAATCAGACTTTCTCAGCAGCCCGGCAGGTTTTGGGGCTGCACCATCCAACCCCATCTAACCCCTCCGGTTCAAGAAGGCTACCTAGGATCAAGTCTTGTATGTAAACTCAACTACAGCGAGGAGAAAGGGGAAGAAAGCAGAGAAAAGATGGAGAACAGAAACAAAAAGGCACCAATTTGGTTTAAAGACCTGACAAAAGAACAGATAGGGAGAATGCAAAAGAAAGTCCAAAATGACAAAAAGAGAGAAAGCCCAAGGGAAAAACCGGCTGGGGGGAGATTAGAAAAATGAAATGAAGCCTTAGGAATGGAGAATAATAAAATGATGCAATACGGTCAGGACTGCGACAAAACACCCCAGTATATTCCATTAATTCACCACATTCACGCTACAGCACGGACAAGGAAGCAGAGCCAAGCAGAGGAGAGGGCACAACCATACTGACTGGTGGAAGGGGTGAATTTTAGAAAGAAAAAAGCAGTACAATCTTACCGCTTGTGTTTAATTACCCAGAGGGGGCCTTGGGGGGGGTTACTTTAATCACACAGAACAGCAGTAGGCCCAACAGCACCAGCCTAACAAATAAAAGTAGGCAGCAACAGGCACGTGGAAGTCCATTACAGTGCCAAACTTTCACCATTTACAGTAAGGTTAATGCAAATGAAATCTGACTAATCTGATCTCTGAACATGTGTTTTTAAAAACAGTGCATTTCTTTCTTTTCACCTTGAAAAAACTCCGTTCCACAAGCGGGTAGTTACAAACCACAGCTGGGAAAGTGGGAGGCACATAAAGCACGCAAATAAGATTTTACATATTCTAACACCATCAGTGCAGCTTTCTGGAGCTCCTCAGCGATGTCCAACATACACAAGCCTTGCTGCTGGCACTCTCGGCAATTTAAAACAACAGAGAATCTCGGCCCACACAATGGACGTACTCTTCGCCCAGTCTGACGCTGCCTTTCACATACCCTCCGAGTCTCTCGTATGAAGTCATCCATAGCGTCACAGAGCGAGCCGCAACACCTCAAAAGTGTTTTCCCTGGCTACTTCTGAAAGTTGCCATCCCTTTATCCTTCATATAATTTTTTAAATTCTTCTTAGCATTTCCATCAATACACACAGGCTCTTTACAAGTCCGGTTTTGTGCCCCGGTACATACCAGCAACCAGTATCTCTCCAACACGGGACCACGGCTGTGGCGGGCCCAGGCGCGGGGACCACGAGAGGAGGCTGACGGGAATACTCAGTCTGGTGCTTCCACAACCAGCCCACAGAACACACAGAGAACAGAGGGTTCGTTTTTAAGACGTAAGCAACGCCCACCTATTTCACCAGAGCGTAATACATCTGGGAGGGCTGCGGTGCCCAGGCACCGCAATGGGGTGACCCAACGGTCAAGGCGGCTTTTTGTTTGGTTTTAATGGAACAGACTCCTAGAACTTCACTTCTGATGTATTTAGTGTGTACTATATGTACTGTAAGAAAGACTCTTACAAAGGGCCTTGATGAACGAGAAATAAATAATCCATATCAAAATAACCTTGCATGTGTAGACAGCAGAGGAACCAACTAACGCGGACTTTGCCAACAGTAAGATAAACACATTGATATTTCTAATGTAATCAACAGCCATTCAGAATCTGCCCTGGAAGACAGTCACCGAAATACAAAGCATTTTTCTTACAACTCAAACAATTCTGACAAATATTTACTATAATGGTGAAAGCTGTCAAAAAAAGAGTTGGTTTCTATTAATCAGCTACATTTAGATATCCGTTCTTGCTATCAGATTAAGCTCACCAGAACTGCTTAGTAGGCTGTTTCACTGTATTTTTGTTTAAGTTTTATCGCTATTCAACATACTGAAGTTTCATATTCCTGACCTTTTTCATCTTACACAGCGCTAGAAATTTACAGTCTAAATAAGACACACCAGACTGCGAAATTTAGTTGTGCATTTGAAATAAAGTGAAAAATCAGGTACCACGTCTGCGTCAGCAAAACATTGGCGTTATACAGCGAGTACGGACCCCGCTTCTCTAAACCCCAGCTCTGTTGCATTAGCTGTAAGAAACAGCTAATCCAATGCTACGCAGGATAAATTTCTAGCACAATTTATTTGACGTCAACATTAATAGATGGTTTGACAACACTGGTCCTCATTTTCCTCCATCCACATCTGTGCTAACTTTGCTTTAAAAGTACGTTAAAAAGTATGAAATCTGAACAAACGTAACCCCAAAGTAAATACGTTACAGATTCACAAATATCATCATGGCAAAAATCCATATTTTTACAAAGCGCTTCCTAATTAAAATTTATCGCTAAGAGTCTGTATTTAGGAATGCATGTTTGTGTGAATACCCAAGCAAAAATTTCTGC
Organism: Theristicus caerulescens; assembly: GCA_020745775.1. Taxonomy (NCBI): domain Eukaryota; kingdom Metazoa; phylum Chordata; class Aves; order Pelecaniformes; family Threskiornithidae; genus Theristicus; species Theristicus caerulescens. The sequence continues at coordinate 2,189,700 of CM036565.1, read as the reverse complement.
ACTGGAGAAGAATGTTGACATCCATACAAAAATTAGCTGTGATTCATTGTTTAACAGTTGTCTTCCCTTTACAGAACACCGCAGACTGAAGGACATATTGCCAAACTGAAAGCACCAATACTTCCTTTAACCTAATATAGGACAAATAAATACACTTCAACAGCTTCTAAATCTTGCACGTCCTACTTTTTTGACCCAGATCTCTTGTTATTTCCCCCATAGGTCTATGCAATATCAAAACTATTTTTTCCCACAAATTTAGACTTAACCTAAAAGGGGAAAAAAGTTCTCATCCTTTCTGGGAGCTAAGCAGACCTGGAAGCGGGGGGGAGGGTCAACAGACAGACTCATCTCTGTTAAGATCAATTGGTATTTTAAGGTAACATTTTCAGCCGCACTTAACACTCTCCCAACTGCTGAAACTAATGGCAAAAATTCTCATTTGTTCCAACAGGATTGTAAGTTAGACCGATATCAATGATAAATGAAAAATAATTAAATCTTCTTATTGCTATTTTTACAAGGCAGAAAATGTATTTTCAGAAGCCATGCTGACACCCGAGCATTAATCAGCCTGTCCAAAAAAACACAAAAGAGCTGTAAAACTTGTTATTCCTCTCCTCGGCCAGCCTGGACAACTCCTTCCAGGAAACCAAACTCTCTCTTCTTTGCCTGGTACTTTTAGGGAACCATCAGGGGACTGAAATTCGCCTCGCGTGTGCTCACAATCAGACGAATTCCCAGCTCAGGGTTTGCCAGCAATAGGCCACCCATGCGAACAGCCCGAACTTTTAACACTGTTAATGTCAAATGGATGCAACTTTTAGGGTAGGTTATATTTAGGGCTCTAAACCGTGACAATTTCTGTGGTTTTGGCACTGGGCGCAGTATTTAGCACTACATTTTCATGAAGAGTAAATATTTGACCCTTAACTCATCACCTTGGAAAAATGCTCCACGAATAGGCTGTACAGAGATCTTTTCTCTATGCTCCACAGCCGCTGCCAGCAGGCACGTAGCTGCGTACAGACAGGAAAGTTTCCAGGGTCACTTTCACAGTCCTAATTCATAAAAAACCCTCCCATCGACCCGATGTCAGTGGGGTTCGGCGGGAGCTCTGCATGAACCTGGGGAAGCGACCGAGTCATCCCCCGAACCCACCGACGGGTTCAAACCAGCATTAGCCGCAGAGACGGCTGCCTGCCTTGCCAGGCTGGCAAAACTACCGCCCGGCTGCGGGCAGGGAAGGCCTGCTACTCACACCACACCAGCTACAATTTCTAGTAACGCACCTCCAGCGATCTGAAATAACACTCAGTGTGGCTGCATATGGCACATGGTTGTGGAGAGCGTCTCTGCAACACACGCTTACATTGAACAGTGATTGAACGGAATCTCAGATCATAAAAGAAAAAAACAAACCCACAACTGTTTTTTCTCTGGATGATCCTGATTTTTTACTGCTAGACATTACTAATAAACAAGATTGCTCCTTTGCAACATGGAGACTTAAGAATTACAACAATAAACACAAGTCAGAGTACACAACATAGGCTTTTACTAATACTGCTCCCAGAAAGAAACAGAAACTACACCCTCACGGGAGTTTGCAGAAGCCAGCAAACCACACGCAAGACTTGATTCTTCAGAAATGCTAAGCACACACAGAGACTGCCAACTTCACATGCAACCGTGGGGACTCAGCATCTCTGAAAATATGACTATTAATATCTTACTTTGCAGATGCCAGTCTATACGCTTAAGAAGAGTCACGTTTGCACCCAGCAGAATGACGGCACAAAGCCGGGGGCCCACTATCCGCTCCGGCCGGGGCGCAGGCAGCACGGCGAAGGGCCACGCGCGGGCACGGCACCGGCCCGAGCGCGACCAGGTTGACACCCAGGCCACCTGCGTTGCTTGTCCCGAAAAAAGGACCGGTTTCTGATAGCATACCTGGGTATGTCGCTTCTGGTATTCAAGCTAACTTGTTTAGAAGGACCTCAGTATCTCTACACGGCACTGAATTATGCCACGTATGCTTACATTCAAAGATCCAGACTCGCTGAAAGATGCCGCGTACGCTGGCCGAGACAATTCTGTAAAACTCCTCCTCATCGCTTCGGAGGTTCTTTCAGGAGGTTTTTCAGAAAGCTACACCAATTCACCAAGCCCTCTTACTATTATTTCTACAGCCAAGAAAATATTCTCAAAAGTCTTTCTAGCCATCAGCCATCCAAGAAAGCAAGCGAGCAGGGGTAAGCTGCAGCACCTGCAGTTTCGCTCCTTGGCTAGCCAAGACAGCTAGATCCTACGCACCCGACCGGTGTGTGCATTTTCCCCTGCGGTTACACATCCTCCGGCTTGGAATGACCACTTCTTTCTTATCAGGGAAGAATTTTTTTAAGGCTCCTTATCTATAGAAAAAGGTGAGTCTACAGGAGGTCACAGAAAACCACATGGTAAAGTATTAAAAAACAATGTTTCAGAAGATAAGCTGAGTTACGGTTCTATAGATCCTTCAGAACCAAAGGAAAACTCAACTTCCAGCTCAACCACAGCCATGAAGACTCCAGGGCATTTTGTATAAACAATTTCAGCTTTGTTTTCGTTACGAGAAGGAAGAAAAGGGCCTTCTCATCTTGGATTAGATACCACAAGGCAGAACCCTAACGAGGGGAAGGAGTTCACAGTTTTCACACAAACTGGCAGAGTGATTTCTAGACCAGACTTCTGTACTTTTTCACTCAACCCATCAACTCGGATGAAGTGACAACTATGCTGCCTCGTCTTCACTACTTTTTACCTCAAGTTAGCTAATTCAATTTTGCAAAATTAAAAGAAAGCCAATATATTCCCCTACAATTTCATCTGAAAAGGTATTTCTTATTCCTCATTTCACTGTCATACATTATCTCGGAGGAAACCAATCGTGAGATGAATAAAGCGTTCTCCATCTACTCTGCTTGGGATCACTGGATGAACCTTTTTCTAGCAAAGCCACTCTTTCCATTAAGCTACTTTACAGAAATGAAGACCACCTAACTTCATACCGCAGTGCTTAGAAAGCTGCATGGATTTGGGACGGGGTAGCTCCATCAGTAGCAGGAACATCAGAACGGTTTCTTCATCGCCTGCCAATTTGAAGGTATTACATTAATGCTGCAATGCAACTCAAAAACACTGAAAAGAGCTGCCAATCATAGTTCCTAATGGAAAACTTCTGACACGTCTTCACCTAACACAAACACTGAAATTTATATTTAAAAATGAGCACGCAACGAGTATATTCTCGCAGTAGCCACTTTTTGGAGGAGCTGAACAGGCCTAATTACAGAGTGTGCATACACACTTTCACTTCTCACCCAACCTGCAGCTACTTGCATGAGCTGACGTTTAGGGCTTTAAATACATAGCCATTATTACACCCTACACGCCGTGCGCGCACGCGTGCGCAAACACACGCACGCTAAGGATGGTCAGTACGCATAACAGTATCACAGTTCTCAATATAAACAACATGAACTAGACTAAAAAGGAGTTGTACTCCAGTGTGATACGTTTCGGTATCACGATATCGGAGGATTGACACAACGCAGTCCTGCAGTACACCCTGTCCTTGCCCTCCTCTCCAAAATGGAGACGGGACCACTCGACAACCTCCCTATCCCAGTTCAGAAGGGAAAGAGCTGGCGGCAGGTTTGCATCTGCCTCTCCTCCGCTTGCCGGCAGCATCCTCTCCAGCAAGGCGTCAAAATTCACGTGGGCGCCGCGGTCCTGAACGGCTGCGGGTCCAGGGCGGGATGGAAGAGACAGGCGAAGGAAGCAAAAACTGGGGGGGTGGCTATCCCTTGGGACCCCGGCCGAGCAGAGGAACAGGATTAGTGACGGAAAGGCGTCACGCCTGCCCCAGCTTTCCCCAAAACGCTTCGCAGTGCTGCGATACCAAAAAAGTACCAGTGTCACGAAAGATTCACATCCTACTGCCCGCCGCTAACACAAAACACACTTGGCTTCTGCAAGCAACTTCACAGACATCTGCAGAGCTTATTCAGCCGAACTAGACCACTGATGTTCACAAAGTTGTGCGTGTTTCTTCACAGGACTTCCTGACTTCTGCACGATTACATCCTTGTAGGATGTGGGTCTTTACTGCCGCTACAAAATTTATAACAGCAAACACATTCTGACTCAAATGCAAAGTCCATGTTAAATTAAATTCCAGAACCAAAATCGAGTTAGGCAAAATAACTGAGTTTGCTTCACATTATTCAGATCTGTTCTTCCTAACTAAAAAATATTACCTGAAAACAACATTATAAGCAATTTTGACCATTTCCCCTAATCCATCCAGAGCCTCTTTATGCCTAGGGCTGTAGCACTTTTTAGCATCAAACTCTTTCATGATGGGAAAATGACTATGAAGTACTGCTGTTGGGTACTTAGCACTTATACCGTGCCTTACAACTTCAAAGCGTTACACAAACATCAATAATTACCATATAGAGAGTAAAACTGAAAGAAGTATCCATATTAAAAAAAAAAACAACCTCACAGGGAAAAAAAAAAAGCCGTAACTACCTGTTTGAAGGGGGAAAAAAAGCTTAAGCAACAGAACCTCCTGTAATTATTGCATTCTTTATGCTATGCACACGCATTATGGCCGTGCACGTTTAAATGAGCAAAAATCATAAACTCTTGCACAGTCTTTAAAAAAAAAAAACTAAAAAGCCCAAAAGCCAAACCCCAACTGCTTTCATGCATTTAAATTACATTTCCTTCCCCTTTCCTCGTGGAGTGAGAACTAAGTATTTTCCAGGTGTTCTCAATAACAGTTTGGGAGGCGTGCCACCACGCTCCCGCGACGGAGCGCCACACGAGCCCCGTTCTCATGGAGACAAATCCACCTTCCACCGAGAAAACTTCAGACGGCGGCAGTGTACAGGCTCAGGTGATCTCAGGTAAATAATACGATACGCTCTGTTCTATTAGATCTTCACCAAAAGCAAAGGGGGGGGGGGGGGAAATCACTACAAGAAACCACAGAAAGTTTGCTATGATCATTTACAAGGCACCACCTGCACCCTAAGCTCTGCCATCGTAACAGCGCGGCCCGTTTTTTCCATGGCTACGAGGAAAAACCCTTCACACGCTCATCCACGACCACGTACCCGCTTACTTAAATTCAAGTGCACACAAAAGAGTTTGCAGGATCAGTCCTCGTTTGAAATGTATTCTGAAAAAGACAGTGCACGCACACGAGTCCAAAGGAAGGCCCCAAATCCAGCGTGAGCCTCATGCGGACGAGCCTTCGGGCTGCCGAGAGCAAGACGAGGGCCCCAAAGCCGCCCAGCGCCCCCGAAAGCCGGGGCACCGCTCAAACCCCAGACCATCGATTGAGCAAATGGTGCCCTCTCCCTCCAAGGGGCACAAACCACAGCCTCGGCGAACGCCCCAAGGGTAGAGACCGCCAACGCCAACGGACCTTGCTCACACGCTCGACATCCTCAGACATTTATTTTCGCACCGCAGGACAGGAAAGAGAACCAGACAAGCCCACAATATTTTTTTTTTCTTTACGCGACAAAGACTTTGTTCTCCTGATCATGCCTCCCGTGCTTTAATAATAAAGGAGGAATACGTTTTGCGATCCCCCCCCATAAATCAGCTTGGAATTTGATTTACACCGACAGGAAAAGGAGGAAGTTGAGCACACTGGAGAGTAGTAAAAACTTCACTAGCAAACTTCACTTTCCTACACAGCGACCTACAAACCAAACTTTCCTCCAGACTCACGTGTCATCTGCAGCAACAAGCCTCTGCCATAAAGCACATCTAAAGTTTCAGGGGATAAAGCAAAAGACGAGCAGAGGGGGGGCACTTTTATCCTCTCAAGCTGCCTTAAAAGGAAATTCGGTGATGAAAGATTAAATTCACCTGGAAGAACACGATAAATTTAACCCCTTCGGGGCTGCCACAATAACAACAAGCCCCACGCCGTGCTATTGCAGGACCTTATATCCTCTAGCAAGACAATGTATACGTTGCATCAAGCCTAAGGGGATGCAATGCACAATTTGCACGGGGCGGGGGGGGGGGGACCCAGGATAGAGCCAGCCCTTGGGGAGTGTGGAAAAAAACCCAAAAAACAAACAAAAAAAGGTGGTTTTTTTTTTCCCAAACGGGGTTATTTCACGTTCCACCCTCAACTTTTGCGGGAAAATTGATCAATAATGTGTGGGGCCCCCCTAAAGAGGGGCTGGGAGCGAACTCCGCCGGGTGGGGGAGGGGCGGCCGCCCCTCCCCCACCCGGCGGAGTTCGCTCCCAGCCCGGCTCCCCTCCCCCACCCTCCCCTCCCCCCCCATAAGTAAATATGCGGGGAGGGGGGGGAGGGGAAGGCGCTTCTTCACACAAATCGGGCTAAAAATAGGCCGCTCGCCATGGCTCCCGTGTGCCATTCGCTGCCGAGGCCGCTTCCCTTCCCCCCCCCCAACCCGATCAAATCCTTAGAAAATAAAATAAAACAAAATAAAATGAAGCCGGGTGGGGGAAGGGTGCTTAAAAAATTAAAAACACCCCCCGCGCGCAGCGCAGAGCCCGCGAGCGTTAATTAATTAAAAGCAAAAAACACGGAGGGGGGGGTGTGTGTGTATGTGTGTGTGCATTAGGCGGGTGCCCATCCCCCAACCGCCTCCAACCGCCACAAACAGGGACCCCCCCGTGTCCGTGTGTCCCCCCCCCCGGCCAGCGCCCGGTCCTTACCTTGCGAGCGGCGGCGGCGCGGCGGCTCCCCCCTTCCCCGGCAGCGCCGGCACCAGAAATTCACCCTCGGTTGTCTCTGCTCCGGCTTTTTTATACAGCCATGGACATAGCCACACACATCCGTGCCGCTCTCCGTGCCTGCCTGCCTGTGTACGCGCGTAGATGTACCGAGAGAGAGATATATTTTTTTTTTCTTTTTAAGCTGAGGTGTCCACACCAAGAGGAGGAGAAAAAAATTTAAAAAAAAAAAAAAAACAGTAGGGGGGGAAAAAAAAAAAACACACACACCACCACACACAGGAGGAGGAAGAAAAAAAAAAAATACCCAGCGAGTAGCGCTGTGATATTCAATTATATCCCGAGCCAGCGGCCGGGGGGAGGGGAGGGCGGGGAGGGGGGGCTGGAGATGAAGTCCCGAGGAAGGAGGGGGGGAAGGAGGGGGGGAAGAAAAAAAAAAGTAATATGTGTGTGTGTGTGATTTAGATTGAGGAGGAATTGAGGCAGAATGTGGAAGCGGTTACTAAGGGAAGGAGCCAAGCGGCTCGGAGCAGCCAGCGGCCCTCAGGCGCCCCGCGCCGAGCGGGTGGCCAGCCGCACGGAAATGGGCGCCCGAGCCAGCGCCGCCGCCGCGGGAAGGGAGGGAAGGGAAGGAGCCGGGAGGCGAGGCCAGGCGAGGGGGAGCGGGGCCGGCCTGCGGCGGCCGCCCGCAGCAACCAGCCCGCCGGCCTGGCAGCGCGGGGGTCGGCGGCCGCGGCTCCCCCGCCTCCCTGCCGCTCTCCCCCGCGCTCTCCGGGCAGGCGCGGCGGCGGCCGGGGCTGCGGGAGGGGAGGCGGCGCGGGGAGGCCGCCCGCGGCCCTGACAGGAAGGGGAGGCCGCCCGGGCCCGCCCGCGGCTGCGGGGCACCGGCGGCGGGAGCGGGGGGCTCGGCGGGCCCCGGCCGGGACGTTTTTCCTCGGAAGGGCGTTAATTGCCCTGCGCCGCCAGAGGCGGCTGCGCGGGTGCGGGATTTAACGCCGGGGGTTTCCCTTCTGCTCTGTAGCAGCCGTGCCTGGCGCTGGGGACCCGGCCCCGCGTCCAGCCTGCGGTTTCATGTAATGAAAACCATCCTCTACAGTCACGACGTTGTGTCCTGCCTGGGTGCTGCTCATTTTTAGACTCGAAATGCTATCATTTATATCGCGGGTTTGTGTATTTTTTAAAGCGAGCGTTGTCAATCAAAACCACGTTCACCACTAGGCAGTCCTTCCCATCCCAAAGCGCTTTTGCGATAGCATCTCGCGCTCTTGGCCATCGCTCCGGCGCTCTCGCAGAGTCCCGGTGACCGCAAACCATGCACGGATCCGACAACAACATCAGGCGTCGTTCCCGCTCGCGCCGAAGGCTCCCCGCGCGCCCGAGCCCGGGCCCGAATGGGGCCTCCGCATCGCCGCGCTTCTGCAGACCGTGGCTTTGACTGCGGCTGGAAAACGGGAAAGTAGAGAGATGGGCCACAAATGTAGCTCTTATTTGTCTTTTTTTTTTTGTTTCGTGGACAGAGCTCGGCATTGCTGGAGAATTATGCTAGTCCCAAGGCGGCAGTTCTGGAGTTAAGGGTGGGTTTTACTTTCAGCCTAACGCCTGGGACGTGCCATAGGCAGATTTCACCTACCTGAGCTTTGTCGCACAAGCAGGCGGGACCCCTCGACTCCACAGAGCCTGGATGAAAGCAGATGGGTGGGTCTCTGGGTGTAGGATCTCCTCCCAGTGCTCATTTTTTTCAGGGGCAGGCCCATGCACTTTTCCATCTTTTCTGAAGAATAATATTTAAAGACTTGCAGAAAACGTATTTTTTTTTGTATTTGCATTGCAAAATCATTTAATTCTGAGAAAGCCCTGGGCCTTCAATCCCTTTGTTTGAAGGGGCCAGAGTTATGTGCAGAAACCAAAGCCTCTCTAGAAAGCCAGGGAGCATATTTGTAATTGCAGACCACTTGATGTTCGACATTTATTTCTGTCATGATTTTGATGGTCCAAGTGGGCAACTTTCTCTTCTCAGTAATGGTGTGTAGGTTGTCTGCTTTAGGTAGGTACAGATGCAATAATTTTTGAAGACCAGTCCAATTCTAAAATTTGACCACTTTGCTGAAAGTTGGGGCTTTTAAAAGGGGGGGAAAAGGTGGCAAGGGACACATTAACACCTTCCTACATTATAATCTTAGATCTGTCCACGCTTCTGAAGGAGTTTAACCTCTTGCTACTCTGAATGATTTATTTCCCAGGTAAAAGAAGATAAGCAATAATGGTGGGTGGAGAAGGGTGAAGGCGAGTGAAGGGTATGGGAGGAGCTGCAAGAAGTCCATGGCATAGGAACGGGAGGCGTAAGGTTCAGAAGGCTTGTGTGAGGAGCAGGGGAGGGAAAACCCCTCCAGCGAGCGTTGTTTGGCCCACGGGCACCACGAGCGCCGTCTTCCCATCCATCTGCTGCGCGGCGACAACGTGCTGAAGTCATCTGGCTGAAGGTTTCCGTGGTCTAGCGTTCCCCAAATGCTCGGTCACGACTCCGGGGTGCCAGGCTCTCGTTTTTAACGTGATGATGTACTCGACTGGGCAGTGACCCGAGCATACGTTCTGCTCTGGGGAATCTACAAAGTGCATTCTGGCAGATTTATGCTTTAATAATTTTAAGAATTTTAATAATTCTTTTCGAAGGCCAACACCTCACAGGACTGCACAACGGCCTTACTTTCCGCGATGAGCTTTAGACTTTGTAGTTCTGTTGCCCAAATAGGCAGCTGGGCTGAGAGTTACCGGGGCCGCTTCCAGCGCGTACGGGAGGGAGGCTCTCGCTTGCAGAGGTTTCCAAGAACGGATGTTGGGTAACGCAGGGCAGTTGAGCAGGTTATGGTTTACGGCGGGTTGCTCAGCGAGCGAGCCCAGCTTAGGGAGTTGGCTTTGCCTTGAGCCGGGAGAGGCGCTTTTAAACAATAACCATTGTTACGTTTCCTTTCCCTAAATCTCCTAGTAGCGAGAAAGACGGGACGGAACCCTAACTTTTGGATGTAGGACTGGACCGGATCTGAGCTCTTGGTTCATCCACGTGTTTGAATACAAGCGTGCCTTCGGAGCGCTTCAGTAACGTGGCTGCTCACGTTCCGTAGCTCTGTCATCCCAATACTGGAAAGCCTTCTCACGGCCATATTTGTAAGACACAGCCTCAAAATAGTTGAAATTACTTGTAACAGCCAGTGCTCGGCCTACGAAGCACATATAAGCAAATATTTGCAATAACTGGACCAGTGTTTGCACAGCACCCAGCGCACTGCCTGGGCTCCATAAATAATAATACTTGGCACTCACAGAGTGGTTTCCATTTTCAAAGCACTTTAGTCATAACCCTTGACACCTATATGGCCTTTTACATCTTTACAAGAATTAATTAATCCTCACAGTGTCCTGCGAGGTAGGTATGCGCTGCAATAATAACAATAACAACAATTAATAATTCATGCATTCTACTCAAAAATCACTTCAGGGATTAAAATGCATCTGTAATACCTGGGTTTTATTAACATTTTCCAGCAAATAATAAAAGCCATGGTATTGTGTTAAATCTATCTAATACCTATCCATAAATCTTTTGCAGATTGGGGTGAGACTGACGGCCAAGTGAGATGCCAGTCCATCAGTAGGAACTGGACGACTGACTGCAGAAAAGCAAGTTCAAGCCCGGTCCACCACGCAATCTGGGTGCCAGAGTGAAACTCGCCCCGCACGGCAGCGCCTGCCAGCGAGCCGGGGAGGCTCTTTGTTCATCTTTAGCTCCCGTTTATGCAGAGGCTCCCCCAGTCACGGCATGCGTTACGGGACCCCATCCTATGCAAACACAACACCAAGAAAATGCAAGCACTCGCTGGGTGAGAAATGGCAGTGACTCAGCACCACGTTGTGCAACAGGGAGAGCAGGGACAAGTCTGGCCAGCACCGGGGCAAACCCTTTCCCTCGTAAAAATTACCATACCGCCTTTGATATGCCGGCAAGCCCCAGTTAAACCTGATATTTAAACAAGCGGGACTTAAACCCTGTTGACTGGAATAGAAGAACGGCTAGGCTCCCACCGCGGGAGAGCCCTGGCGCCGGGTGCTGGAAGCGGGCTCCGCGCACGGATGGTCCGATTCCCCACAAAGGTGCTTTTCTCAGTTTGCATCCCAAAGTGGATTAACGTAAACCACAAAGGCACCTTTAGTCCTAATAATGCTGCTACGCCACAAAAAACTAGGAAAGAGGAGGGAGAGGTACACCCACACCCTAGCAGCTTCCCCGTGACCTCCCTGTGTCTGCGAGCTCTCAATCTGGAGCACTGAACAGTTAAGGCCAGTGGCTTTCATACCCTAAGACTCATTTTTTCCTTTAATATAAGGAAGATAGCAAGTTTTTAAAAAAACCTTAAATTATTTGTGTAGTACATATCAAGAAAGGAAATGGAAGTTCACCAGTTTGAAGGGACTGGCTTTATTCTTCTTGCAGCTCCTGACAACAGCTCTCTACAGGAGAGGACATGCTGGGAGAGGGACTTGTTTCTGAGTAGGCAGCATCTGCCGCTACCTTGGCGTACAAATCGATCAGTAATTGATCAGTGGACACGTGGTTAAAAACACCTAACATGTTGGTGATGAACATGCCTGTAGCACTGCTTTTTATTTTCGTCAGTTGCTTTAAAGTATACACGCGCAGATACGTTGTGGAACTCCATAAGGAGAGCGGATTCGATCCCAAAACAATCACCTCATTGATACACTCACCCAGATCGATCTCCGAGGCTTCTGCTTCCCCGAATAAACAGCAAGAGCGGAGGAACAGCGTGACCAGGTGAATAGTCCCTCATTCATAGACAGCTGATGAACTGCGTGATCCAAAGCCATGAAGCGGCTCTTTCAGAAATTTCAGGACACGAGTTACGCTCCTTAGAGCACGTTTAGTGCTGCCGTAAATTGGTGGCGTTAAGACGCGGGAGCCAGTTAGCATCTCCCTGGTACGCAGAGCTTCAGCGGGGCGCGGGCTGTTCCTCCTGGACCTTCTGCACAGGGGCGATTTCACGCTTCTATTTTTAAAAGCTACCAGCAGGCGCCCAAGAAATAACATAGCCCAGAGATGACAAAGTTAAGAACTGCTGCTGCAGGATGGGGATATTTACCAAACAAAGCCATTGGCCTTATTGTCTCATTGCCGCTGACCTCCTCCCCAGAGGCCCAGCGTACCCTAAAGGCTTTAAGAGGAACGCAAATGTGCATGTGAACCTCCCGCACCAAGGAGAGCTTCCAAATCAGTGCCAGAGGAACATATTTTTAAAGGAAAAGGGAAAGAAACGGAGGAGAAGAGATGCCCGCTGCTTCAGCCCCCCTTCAAGCGCGGGCTCCTGCACCTTGTCTTCCCGCAAGGGAACGGCCGCTCCCACTGGGGCACGTTTTCCCTTTTTTTTTGGAGAGGAAGAACAATGCGTTTTGCTGCTGCTGGCCCAGGGCCCCCCTGGCCGCGGAGGGCCGCCGTTGTGGGCAGAGGATGCCACCGTCCCCTGGGGCTCCCAGAGCGGTTCCTGGCACAAGAGGGAGGGCAAAGTGAAAGCTGTCCCGGGGCCACCAGCCGGCACGATTAGTGCCTAAAGATCAGCCCTTGCTACCCAGAATCTGGCCCCAGGAGGATCTGTGGATGTTTCGCACGGTTGTGGAGAAGAGAAAAATGAGTGAACAACACGGGAAGATGCTGATGCGGACCTGACTCTGGGAAGCAACATGTTGCTCACCGTGGACTGACCCCGGTGGGTTTAGTTATCGCAGGTGCAGAGCTGTAGTTTCAACGCGAACCGGGGTTGTTTCCGTGAGAGGCGATGCTCTGACGGCGGATACCATGACAGCAGGCAGGCTGTTGTTAAACAACCTCTCTGCGAGCACACCCAGCAACGCAAGACCAGGCTGCCTCCGAGTTCCTGCAGTAATTAGTTTAGACACAGCGAGCTGAGTTAGAGACATGGGAACAAATTTATTTTTTGGCTTTAATCGCTCTCTAAGGATTGTTTTAACTTTTTTTTTTTTTTACTTTTTTTTTTGGTTTGCAGTTGGATATTTAAATATCCACATCTCTTAAAATGGAAAAAAAAAAATGTTACTTCTCAAATAGAAATACCGAAGAGGGCCCTGCTAACTCCCTGGTTATGGCAAGGCTCCCTTTGCGGCAGGGTTGTAACTCAGATGTTACATCCTTCAATGGCTAAGCAAATCCAAACTTGTTTTATTTTACCAGGGTTACGAAAAAGGGTGTGTACCAGCTGCTATCGCACACCTCTGAAGTTTCAAGCAAGACGTATCTGGCTCTCGTATGAGATCAAACAGATTATCTCACAGGGCCAGGATGTGGTTGCAAAAATTCAGTATTGTAAGTGTCATCGTGATTCATAATATAATCTACATTACTCGGTGTAATTACTGCAGAGTAAATAAAGGTACAAAAGGTATAATATTTGTTAGGTATTTACCTTTATCTCTGTCACATACTATTTTAATGTTTCCTGGCAGCCCAGGAATCCAGCCAGCTTGAAGAGGATTCCCTTTTCTTGCCCCTACTTAAAGCCCCGCTTTTCTTTCATTTTACCTGCATTGTTCTGGTTCTTTACGGCAGCCAGGGCTGTTTGCTCCCTAATCAGAGCCCTGCCAGGCTCCTCATGCGGCCTTCAGCAAGCTGTTTGTTAGCAGGGCATGAGCTTCCTTCTAGAAAAAGAGAGGACTAACACAGCTACTAGTGCTGATGATAATATTGTTAACCCATCATTATCTATCTCACAAGAAAATTGGGAGGGTAAATTAGTGTTTATAAAGTATTTTAAAGATGCTAATGTTATTGATGTGAGGGCTAGTCTTTATGTTCTGCGAACAGCAGTTGTTGAAAACCACCTTCCAATTAGGTTTTGCTAATGATAATGTCAGAAAGGTTGAGGAAAAAAATATCAATAGGTACATTCAAAAGTCCCTGGTTTTTCTTCTTATTATATTATTGGTATCAGCTGCTTTCCTGTAGATAGATATGCTATATCCACATCCACAAGACACGAAGCATCATTTTCTGGCATATTAGACATAAAATGAATGAGTCCATGGCAGTGCCAAAGCACAGCCTGCAGTACGCTGTTAGACAACTTGCTCCCGTGATTAAAGCCCTTGCAGTCAGTAGAGGTTTTGCAGTTATTGGGGTTTTCCCCCCGCCCCGCTGGGCTAGGATTCCATCCTGGCTCTCCAGCCTCGGCTTTCGCTGCACATCACTGATGTGCTTAACACTCGATTAAAGCACACCCTGGATTTACTTTACACCGTCCCTTAGCCGCGAAAGGTGTTTGCAGGCACTCATCAGAAGGAGCTGACTGCAGCGCAAGTCCAGCCAGAAGGACGACTTTGCTGGGGCCTCCCGTATTTCCCCCTTTTTAGTCAATTATCTACATTTCATTGAACATCCATTTCTTTCATTTTTATTCTTAGAGGACTTCTGATAACGTATCAAACTTCCCTGAGCCAGCTGTAATCTTCACCCCCTCCGACGCGCACCGCGACAACATTAACTGTGAACGGCTGCAGTAGATTAAGCAGCGTATTTCCACAAAACATTTCCAATAGGAGACCAAATTTTATGAGCTGTGAGCATCCTGTGTAACATTTCTAACAGGTACATAAAACACTTCAGGGTAGATACAGAAAGAGACATTTGACTGGGTAGGCCAGCGCATTAGAAATTGCTCTCAGTCTTTCACGGTGCTAGATGTGTGCCATAACGTGAGACCAAAAGACACACACAAAAAAAGGAAAAAAAAAAAAAGAGGGACAGAAAAAAACCCAAAGCACACGGTGGAAGGATGAACTGAGAATTATTTCCTCAGCTGAGCCAATATTTCCTACAACACGGCTTTCTGTGAGTCAGCCTTTTTGTGCCACAGAACTTAAAATAGCAAAAGTGAGATAACAGTAGGCTTGTTGGAAATAGAGATTTTCAAGGGATACAAAAAAAAAAGAAAAAAAAAAAAAAGAACAACTTTTGGACCGAGAGAGTGGCGATGAGCACGGCGGTGATCTGCTGGGAATAGATTACTGTAAGAATATATCAAATAAGCCTAAAAAAAAGTGACATTTATCCGAGATGGTAAAACATGAAAATGCCGGGTATGCGGGGAGCCCCCGGCGGGGATTTCAGCAGCTCCCGTCCCTTGTGCAGCGCCGGGGGCAGAGCGCAGCACCCCGGCTCCTCTCCTTCTCCCTCTCCGCTAAGCGGGAGCGGTTCCATCCCAGCCCCAGCACCGCCTTTGATTTCGCTTACGCCGCTGAGAAGCCCTGGGCCGGCGGAGAGGAACCTCAGGCAAATTCCACACTGATTTCACACAGTTCAGGACAAGGCTTAATAAATATACATAGAGGAGGAGAGAGAATATTTCTAGAGGCACAGCGAAGCAGGGGATGGGCTAGCAATTATGCAGACTTGTTGGCCACATCCCAGCCTTCGGTGGTTCTTCAAGGGCTGTGCCTGCCAGAAATGAGTTTAAAGTCTGGATGAAACGCGTCTCCCACCAAACCCCTCGTCCTCCCTATTTGCTTACGCGATGTGCAGCAGTCCCAGGTAAGAGGGCTGCCACCGAGAGCCAAGATCACACGCCCGCTGGTAATTCTGCACCATCAACTAGAGGCAATTAGCGTGCAGAAGGGGTGGAGCCCCACCCTGGCCTGTATAAAAATGAAGATCATTATTAAAATGGAGCCGAAAATGAAAAAGGCACCCCAGGCACCCCGGCTCTCAGCGGGCTGGCGTTGTCTTTCCCCTTACTGGCTTAAGGAGGCCTCCTCGGGCCACCTCAGATTTCATCCACTTGCTCATAGTCCGTGTGGATAATTCCCTCCGTTCCCCTGTATTTAGGATGGCAATCTAACATTTGCTAACTTAATTGGACACGGGGCATTTTGCAAAGAAGTGGCCCCACGCAGATGCATGGCATTTGTCTTTTATTTTTCATTTCTCCCTATCAAACGCAGGTCCCGTTCTGCAAGGCGCTGGGCAGAGAGCTGCGCCAGATGTGTAACGTAAGCAAACAAAGCCGAGGCGTGGATGCTGCCCGGCTTTACGCAGCAGGTTATTTTTAAAGCGAAGAGCAAAACCTCCGTCTCCTGAGCCTCGTTGAGGGGAGGCTCGCTCCGGCCAGCCTGCGTCTTGGCATTCAAACCCAGGCATTTCTGTGCGAGCGCCTTCTCTCCCTCCGTTGCTCAGGAATTTTTATTTTAAAAAGTCTACGAGGACATAAAAAAAAAAAAAAACTTTTCATTTCCCACATCCTGTCATTAAGCAGCTGTACTCTGAACAATGAATGATGACAAACCAAGGCAACAGTTTTAACTGAAGCAGGATTACACTTGGCATCGATATTTGTTATGTGGCTTACTGGACAGCAAGACAAATGCCTACTTCTGCTACCCGTTCCCGCTGCCAGCTCTGGCCCCTGTTAACACACAACGGCACGACTGGAGGGAGCACCGTAGCCAAAGCAGCTGCAGGATGAGACCCCAAAAATCAAATAACAGCTGGGCCGGCAAGGGCTGGGGGGCTGCGGTCTCGGACGGGCCCCTCAGTTCCTCTGGGTCGGATCTCACCTCCGGCACCAACCCGGCACTACCTGGTGCTGCAGCAGAAAGAACCAGACTGGCACAAGGCTCCCGGCCCACGGTGCTCCCGTATATGTATGGGGAGACGGCCGTCCTCACCTCGGGAGAGCTGGCTCACCGGAGAATTTTAACCAAAAACCTGCTCCATTGCTTGCGTTATTCTCTACCGAGTAAGGTGAAAACATAACCAACCCGTGCCTGATTAATTACCAGCCAGTACTTGCAGAGGTTTAAGT
This sequence comes from Theristicus caerulescens, assembly GCA_020745775.1. Taxonomy (NCBI): domain Eukaryota; kingdom Metazoa; phylum Chordata; class Aves; order Pelecaniformes; family Threskiornithidae; genus Theristicus; species Theristicus caerulescens. The sequence goes on along the minus strand of CM036565.1, from coordinate 2,173,044 downwards.
AATATCACACTTTGCTCGTGCATCCTCTAAAGCCTTGCTGGTAATGATGATACATTGCTGTTAACAGTAATGCCATTTAGAAACCGGAGGTACAAAAATATTCGCTGAGGATGCTGCCAGCTTTACACAAATTGATGTGAATGTATAATCGCGTTACTCTGCACCAACGTGGTACCTGTAAACCGGGAGGCTCGGGCTGCTGTGCAGTCAGGGCAGGCGGCTCCGATCTAGGTAAGAGGCTGCCGAGGGACGGCAGAACCTGCGCGGTGGGCGTCATCCCCGTCAAGGGGCTGAGTCCCGTCTACCGAGCGGGTCAGGGCGCAGGCAGGGCCCTGCTCACGCCACCGCCACCCCGAGCACAGCCCTGGGCTCGCACGATGGCAGCCAGCACCCCTTCACCAGTAGCCCAGCTCGCGGCTGGGGGGACGTACCCCGCCCGTACAAAGCAACATTTAGCCATGTCTGCTTGGAAACGTTCTCGGTTCCTTCTGGACCGTCTTTCCGTGCAAACACAAGAGGCATTCAGCCCGGGTCGCATCCGCAGGCGATCAGGAGTCAATGGGATCATTCATGTTCCGAAAACCGCGCGCACACTCGAGTTGTTCCTTTGGCAGCGGCCCGGGCTGATGCTGCTCTCCGCTTCCAGCCCCAATCATTTCAGCATTTGCACGTATGCCACCTCCCATGAGCTCCACAGGACTTCTGTAAACATAAATAATGGCAACATTAAGGCCCTGTTTCAAGTCCAAGATTGCAAATGGTATTTCTATTTACTATTGAGCACCTATTTATTCATCAAATGCATTAGAAAATCCATTAAAGAGTAAATTAAGGACCTAGTGACCTGCGCCATCATTCGAACCCCGTGTTTCAGATACAGGCATCTCATTTCAGCTCTTGCATCTCATCCCGTCCTATGACTCACTCGAGGTGGGAAGCGGTGCGATGAGACAGCCTCATCCACCCTCCACGCCAGTAACCGGCTGGCGGAAAACATGGCCACGGGCAGAGCGGGAGCAGCCGCGGGCAGGAGAGGCAGCGGGCAGGGCCAGGGCAGCGAGGGCAGCCGCCTGCCCGCTCACAGCCGCTCTGCCGGGAACCGGGGGCGGCTGCGAAGGAAGGGACGGCACGGCCTGCCGTGGCACGTGTATATGCACGTGTATGTATATAATACGTGTATTTAGGAAGCGGGAGCGAACTGCAGCAGAGCGGCCTCGGAGCTCTGTCTGTCCTGCAGGTGCAGCAGGGACAGCGAGTTGCCCTCGGGGAGGCACGACCCAAGGGCCAGACGGCGACAGCAAGCGGCACTTCGCTGCAGCCAGACCCGAGGCTTAAGCAGCAACGGACCCTCCATCTTCAACAGCAGCTACCAGCTGGCGCGTCCCCAGCTCCGTCACGTTCTGCCGTCACAGCACGACAGCAAGGGCGGGTTTCCTGATAGGACTTTCCATCCCAAATCTCTCTCAAACAGCCGACAGTAGCCGGCTTCCCCATCTTATAATTTGCAGCGGGCTCCATAAATTGAGCACCAGTGTTGTTGTATATATAAATCTATACGTGAACTGTGTCTTTGTGCTGCTCCATTCCATTAAACAAGCTGAACAATTCAGTAGCTGTTTTTATGCCTCCAGGCACTTGGGTCATCTTTGATTTTTACTCGTCTCAGAGTTCATGCTTGCAACGAATGGCTTTTCTCCCTGGCAGGACAACGAGAGAAAGTAAACCATAAAATCTTCCCCAGTGCCATGGCTCCCAGCAGCGAGGGCCGGGGCAGGGCTGGTGCTCCCCGTGCATCGCACCCTCCCTTCGCCAGCCTCCGCGTCCGGGGAGCACTGCGCCACCCCAACGTCCAGTCCCCAAATCCCCACCTTTAGCTCGCTGTGACGGCAGAAGCCAGGCCAGAATTTATCCCCCCCCGACGCTGCTACATCCTTCGTTCCCCTTCCAGAAGGATAACACAGCAAAGTCCTTCTCTTCCTTGTCTACGCAGCAGCCGTGGCCTTTGCTTCCTCCGCACCCCAGCAACGGAGATTTTGCAGCCTTTAAACGAACTGAAAAGATCTCGACCAGGAGCTCAGTGCAGCAGCTAAGAGCTTGTCAGGCATCGAATCCCCATCGTTTTCGACAGGGTCTGCGATAGTTTTGCAAGCGACTAACATATAGCTGCGAAAGATTTAAAGCTTTCTAATAAACGCTGTGTCCCCCCCTTCACTGCGCACAGACACACACAAACTGCATTATTCTAATTCCCTGCTAAGCTTTCTAACCCCTTCTTGCATCATATGATATAATCAGCCATTTGGCCCTCAGTCAGTATTTCCATGAAGCAGAGTCAGTATAAAAAAGCTTTCAAGGCACTGGGATTGTTTTTGCTTCTGTAATGCTTTAAAAATGCTATATCTTGGGACTGAAGAATATTCAGTGAAAACACAGCATTTCTGGACGCCTTTCAGTTCTCGCATCAGAAATGCTGGCGTTGAGAATAAAATTGTTCCCATATTTGAGCTTGGTACCAAAACATCAACGTTAAGTTTTTGTTTGTGAAGTTTATAAAAACAAATGACTATAGACTTGAACATATTAATCACGGGGAAACGGAAGCGGCTGGATAGGCCCGTCTAGCACCCTTTGTGCTTTATATAAACACTCCTAGGTCGCTGTTTACCAGTGGCCATACCAGATGAAAGCAATTAAAATGCTTTTGCATGTGGATTCAGAGCTCAAAGCAGCATTGGTGCGTGGCCATATACCCCCCAGCGCTGGCTTGGCGTGCAGGCAGGTCGGCTGTTGCTGTCGGTGCTGACCAGGAACATGCCCGGGTGCTCTGTACCAGGTACGCTGTACTCTCTCGGCACAGGAGGGACATGGACCTGTTGGAGCGGGTCCAGAGGAGGCCACAAAAATGGTCCGAGGGTGGAACAGCTCTGCTGGGAGGACAGGCTGAGAGCTGGGGTTGTTCAGCCTGCAGAACAGAAGGCTGCGGGGAGACCTCATTGCGGCCTTTCAGTGCTTAAAGGGGACCTACAAGAAAGATGGGGACAGACTTTTTAGCAGGGCCGGTAGCGATAGGACAAGGGGTGATGGTTTTAAACTAAAGGAGGGTAGATTCAGACTAGATATACGGAAAAGAATTTTCACGCTGAGGGTGGTGAACCACTGGCAGGGGTTGCCCAGAGAGGTGGTCGATGCCCCATCCCTGGAAACATTCAAGGCCAGGCTGGATGGGGCTCTGAGCACCCTGATCTGGTTGGAGATGTCCCTGCCCATTGCAGGGGGATGGACTGGATGGGCTTTAAAGGTCCCTTCCATCCCAAAGCGTTCTGTGATACCTAGACTATATACGGGATAAGCGTCCATATATACAAGGCATCTGCCCGAGAGCTGCTGGGTTTCAGCCACGCCACGCGTCGCTGCTGCCCTTCACCTCCTCCCAGCTTTGGCCGTTCGCGGGGGGCAGATGAGCGCGCCGCGGGGCAGGGGACGCCGGCAGGCACCCGCGTACCCATCCCGAGCCCATCGGGATGCGACCAGCCTGGCACCGAAATGCCAGGGTCGAGCCCGTGGGTGAAGGAATCCCTTTAGGGGATCTCTGAAGATCCCTTTAGGGATCCCCTTCCAGCTGGTCTCAGGGATGAACTCCAGCTTCTCAGCAGACACATCCCAGCACCCTCTCCTTACCCGTAACGATACTTATGTGACACCAAACGCGGCGTGGGGACAGGGCTGACACATTGTCCATGTTGTTTGGCTGCTGATAGATGTATTTGTCATCCCCGCTTAGTGCACGTTATTACTCACCGCCGCCCCGGTTTATTTTGCTTTCTGAGGGGAGGAGCAGTGGAAACACTGTCAGACCAGTGACAAGGAAAGCAGCACACGGACATTTCGGCGTATTTATGTCCGTTCTTAGTCATCCTCTTTCCTTTTCTGTTTTTAGAAGCTGTCATGAAGCAAGAGAGCCATTTTTGCATTGGTTGCAAAGATTACATGACACCAGTTGTAACCACTGACAGGTTTAAATGTCATCTGAGAAAAGGAATGGCGAGAAAGGCTGTGTTTTGAATTTTAATGGGGAGCAGGAGCTGGTCAGATATTGCTGGTTTGGGGCACGCTTAGGGAAGGACCAGAAGCTCTCTCTGCTCTGAAGTGATGCACGTAGCCAGCGGGAACAATGTTTTCCAGAAAATGGTGGGTTTAGAAAAGAAATCTTTAGAGACAGACCTGCTGTCCTATGGAAAATAGTATTTTTTTTCCCTAGGAAAAAAAACGCTTCCCTTTTCCCTCATGGGGAGGGCTCCCAAGCCCAACCTCATCCCTGCTGAGGCACCGTGGCTGGGAACGCCTTCGCTCCCACTGGAAAGGGCATGGCGGGGTGACGCGGGACGTACGGCCCGGCCAGCGAAACTCCCCGCCGAGAAACCCCCCTGGGGGAATTTTCCCCATCAGAACTTTAAGCTTTGAATTGAAAGTTTTTGCCCCAAAATCTTCAAGTTTCAACTTTTCAGTAAAAACTCTACATTCTTTGGGTAATTTTTTTTTTTTTTTTAAAGTCCAGTAGAAAGAACTGCTGATCATTGCCCTTTCTTCTTGGGGTAGGGCTGAGCCACATGTCATCTCAAAAACCCCAAATAATAGCCCCCCCAGTTTACATTTAAAAAAACTCTAAACTTTTTTGCTGGTTATTAGTAAACAATAAGTTTTATCTGCCTCTTACCATCTTGGTACTAAGGGGGAAGTTGAAGAGTTTTCTAAGAAGTTCTTAAACTGCCAGTGAAAACTAGCATTAGAGATAAACTATGGTATCTGAAAATCAGAAAATAGCTTCTCTCCAGCTGTCTTATCAAGTCGCAGCACAGAGCTGTGAAGTGCACTTAGTGTGCAGCGACTGAAGAAGAAGTTTGGGGAAAACACTGGGAAGCATGAGGCGTGTTTCGGGCACCCATTGATGTGCACGGTCTCCATCTGAGAAAGGAAAAAAAAAAAAAAATCCCTAAGCTATATCAGAATTTCTCCAGATTACCAGAATTGAAAATGGGAACAGATTGAAAAGTTGTATTTTTTCCTCATTCGAAATGCCTACCGGAGCCCACAGGAGAGCCCTTGGCTGCTTCCAGGGGAAGAGCAGGGACCGGCCGGGGTCCCTCTACCCACGGCGGGTCAGCACCGTGGCCATCGAGGGCAGCACAGCAACCTGCATTTCCCCTGATGATTTCCACACATGTATGCACGTAAGAGCAAACCCAAGTAGCGGCCGAGCCCTCCACCCGACACCGCTGACTTTGCAGACGCGGGTCAGCCAGGACGCGCGTCCACCCTCCAGCTCCCGCGCCCACGGCGCTTGCCCGCGGGGCCGCAGTGGTTTCCAGCCGCCGTGGCCCCTGTCCAGCCGGCAGAGGTTTTCTCAGCCTCAGCTTGGCTGCTGGCCCGCTGCTCCCCTGGCCTTCAGCGTCGTCTTCAATATTCAGAGTCCTCTCACTCTCCTCTTGCAGGTTTCCCAGAGTTACGAGGGCTTTTCCCAAGCTTAGCTCTGCAGCCAGGCCCCGTACCCAAACCTAGCACCCATTTCACCAGGTAACACCCGAGACCACAGAGCACGTTGCTGAGATATAGAAGTTATGTACGACCACCCTGTTCTTGGCATTGGCTTCACAGCCTGTGTGGCTGGAGATCAATCCTATCCCATGTGTTTTGTTGCTTTTCAGGCTGCACCTCATCACTGTGGCCATCTCTAACTGAAACCTGCTAAAAAACCCAAAAAGCTATGCCTACGGGGAACCTGTCCCCTCCAGGGGACCCCAGGTGACCACGTTGGGTGACCGCAGTGCACAGCGCGGGCTGCAGCATCCCTCCCAAGCAGGGACCCCGTGCACCCACCGGGTCCGGGGGCTGGTGGCACCCCCGGCAAGCTGAGAGGCGGCTCAGGCCGGGGCCCGGCCATCGACACCTTGGATGCTCCCTCCCAAGCAGGAGAGGGAACCCGCCGCCAATGCGGGCAGCCAGGCAGCACGGCACAGACCACGCGGGCAGGGGACACACACAGCATTTAAGAGCTGCCGTCCACAGCAGACGCACGCACTGACACTATAATATTTCTGTAACGAAGAAGTAGACTCCTCTGAATATAAACCTCAACATTTTTTTGGGGCAATGAATTTTGGGGGGGCAGTTTCCAGGGCTGCGATGAGCCCGTCTAGTTGTGGGTGCAGCTCGCAGTGGAGCCGGTTTATCCATACGCGCGGCCCGGGAGGGCTGGCGAGGCAAGGCTCAGCTCTGCTGCACGGCTTCGGTTCTCATCCAAGGATGAAAACAGCCGCTGCCAGGCACCGCCAGCTCCCTGGGAGGGCAGAGAGTCGGGACCGAGCCCGACGGTGAAAAGAAGCGACCCTTGCGCTCCCCCCCGTGTTTAATCCCAAAACACAAGGATTTAGAATTGAAATTTCCAATTCAACAGCTTTGACTAGCAGATGTCAACCCTACCAACAGTAATAACACTGATTTTTTTTTTTGTTTGGTTTTAAACCAGGCCTGCTTTTTTTGCCTTTCAGTATTTTTCTGTGCATTTTCCCCCCTAAGCTACTGAAAACAAGCTTGGGAAGGGTAATTATTGGACGCTAAGGATAAAGCCCAATTCAGCACTAACCGGACACACGTTATGTGGGGAGACAAAGAAACCAAGGGATCTCACGGGACTGTAAAAACCATTTCCCGACCTGGCAGTCCAGATAAAAACAAAAGGTTCAAGCACCAGATTTAAGAGCAGCCTGAGCCCAGGCCTAGCCCGCGTTTAGGAGGGAGGCTGGACTAAAGCGGGGAAGGAACACCAACCTGCGTCGCCAGCGGCGCGGAGGGCGGCGACGGCTCCGACCCAGCGTCCTTTCTCCTCCAGCTGGGTCAAACGCAGGCAGCTTTCAGCAGGGGTTTAAAGCAAGGCTCAGTCTGAAGGCACAGCAAGATGCCACGAGAGTTTCCTTGCAGCAGCGCGCCGTTTAGCACAAGGGTGGAAGGTGTAGCCAAGGACCGTGGCAAGGGCTTTTCGGAAAACACTGGTGAGAGAGCAGCTGTATTTACTTTGGTGGAGTTAGTTTGGAGCTACAGTAGGATAAATGAGACTAAGACCTAGTTTAGTTGTTAAAGCAAATGTATCCGACATTGACTTCAATAGACTAATTCCAGATTTATATTACATTGAACCTAGAGCCAGCGAATATGCAGTGCGATGATAATTATAGAGAGCAATATAGAAAAACAAATCACCGCATTAAGAGAAACAAATAGATCCTGGAACAGTGCCATGTTTTTAAACTGGGCCACAGTGACTCGGGCTGGTTGGTGCCTATTAGATCATCCTCACGTCCAGACATTTATTTTCTCTATCTTAATCGCGTTGAGAAGCTCAGGCAGAAGAAAGAAAAAGCAATTATCTTTCTCTTAACAGAACAGTGTGTTTAAATAATAATAATAATAAAATAATAATAATAAAAAAATAATGTTGGGCCAAATAAAAGCCACAGCAAAATGAAGGGAAAGTCAGATTCAATCCAACACGAGTGTCTCAGGCTTTCAGAGAGCTCTTTCTTCTGTGCTGCAGACCACTCTCCCTTAACGTCTCCCTCCTCCAGTTTCCCTAGTCCACACAAAGCAAGAAGTTAAAGGTAAACATCTGTTTCTGCTTGCTAACCTTTCTTTTTTTCCTTAGGAGGCTCTTACTGCCGACAAGGGCACTGCACATATTTCACTCCGAAAGATCAAGCGAGGATAAAGGGAGCGGTTTCCTGCTCCTAAAAGCAGCCCGTGCCAGCACAGTAATGCTCTTTAAGCACGGCTCTTCGTCATCGCCAGCATGAATGAAAAGCCAAGGCAGCCCTGGGACACAGCGAGCAAGATCTCTTATAAATCAGGACAGCGAGCTGACCCCCAGCCCTGACATCGCTGAGCCATTTTTGGCCTGTTTGTCATCACTCGGTCCCCCGGGCATCATCTCTGCGAGTCACAGCGCGGAGAAGGGGTGAGGGCAGAAGGAATTCCCCCGAGGAAGCATCCTTGCCCCGCACTCATCAACGCAGCATCTCCCCAGCCCAGCTGCATCCCTGCTGCGGCCCCTTGCCCGGGGCTCCGGCGCTGCCCCCCGGGCCCCGCGCTTGCCTGGTTCTGCAATGCCAAAGGACATTTTATTTAGGCTGTTTCAGAGGAGCAGAAAGAAAAGACACGATTTTATGCTTTCCAAAAGCCCTCAATTCATACTCTTTCCATCTGTATTTTTCATCTCCAGCAGCAGAGCACAGCAACAAGTACCCGGGGTCCCTGCGGCCTCTCTCCACCCGTCACTGGTGCAGACCCCGCGCCTGCACCCCATCGCCCTCCGTGCACGGCCGGGGCATCTGCCCGCCGCCTCCCGCTGACCCGGCACACCCCTCGCCCTCCCAACGTTGGGAGGGATGAGATCATCCAGAGCAGCTTGTAAGACAAACATCCTGACAGCTCTCGCTAACATTTTCCACAGGTTTTTCGTGCTCCATTAGCTCTTGCTAGACCGTATCGCAAAGCGGTCGCCGTAATTAATGGCTTGTGTACTTTTGCACACACGGGTTCTTATAATCCCTCTGCTCCTCTCTAAACAGAGTCAAAAATCACCAGCCCAAAGCAGCAAACACGCTCAGTAAATCCATAGTCTTGGGAATCACTTATAACCTGTTCTTTTGACAAACTTTCCTCTGCTCCTCCCACCTATATGTATTTCTTAAAAAAAAAATAATAAAAAATGTGGCCATCTCCCTTGTAAGGGGCGAGGCATAAACAGAAGGGCATACGCTGGAGTCGTAACTCAACTAAAATCCTTCATCTCAAAAAATTGCCCACAAGGCTTGGGGACCAAGGAAAGCAGACCCAAATTTTCCTGCCTGGATCTAACCTTTAGCTAGAGCCATGACGAGAGGGAAGCGATGGAAGCGAGAGGAGAGGGGCTTCCCTACGCAGACAGGGCTGAAAATGGAAAGAGAAAAATGCAAGTTGTGGGTCTTTCCTAGCAGGAGAAGCTCCTTGCTGTGAGGTCTGATGGAGAGGAAAGTCTCCGGAGAGGAGCTCTGGAAACCCTTTCACAGCAGTGACTCCGGCGCAGAGGAGAGAGGGCCCTCACTGCGGCCTGGGCAGGGCGGCTTCTCCAGCCTTGACCTCTGGAGAGCTCAACTCAAAGCCTCGCTTCATTTGGAGTCACGGGGAGTTTCCCTGCCAAGCCCAACAGATCCACAGTTGCACATGCAGTCACAGAAGGGTTCAGGCTGGGCAGAGCCACCCCAGCTCCCTCTGGTCCAGCACCATCGGAGCCCGCCCCTTCACACCACGGCTTCTGCAGGCGCCGCACCGCAAACCAGGCTTCCCGAAACATCCCTCCGGAGCGCGGCGCCCGGGCAAGGCAAGCCCAGGGGCCGAGCCTGCCCTTCGCCCGCAAGGTCTGGCCGGCTTCCACGGGGATCAGGAGGGAGGGTTGTTCTGGTCAGAGCCGGTACGCAAACTATTAAAGTCAGCTTAACAGCATGCCCATCGTCTGGGCCAGCGCTGTCGAGAGATCTCCAGTGCCATCCTGGCCTCTTGCCGTGTCGTGCTCAAAGGCGGACGCAGAGCCACACGTTTGCTCCATCTGCGTCCCAAAACAAGCAGTGCCACGTCCCCGGGGAGACAACCTCTGTTCTACAACGAGGCACGCTGCGGCCGCGTCCTTTTCATAAACAGGACTAATTTCAACGCTTTCAGAGATGCCAGAGACACCTTCTTCCAGAGATCACTGACAGTGCTGCCACCAGACCCTTCCCCTCCCACCAGCACCTCTCCCTGCCCCGCAGCAGCATCCAACCACGGCCCCAGCGTCTGCACGTGCTTACGCTCCTGGTGGTAATGAAACGGTCATCGCGGTGGGATGTTAACGAGCACGTAAATACTACCAACAGAGTCGTCATTACTGGCGCCGCAGTTCAGGCAGGCATCGCTGGTATTTACAGTGGAGTATGGTGGTGGTTTTAAGTAGTATTTGGGTTTAGGAGCCATTACATTATTTTGAAATATGCACGCTGTTGGTGGATGCTTAAAGCTCTGCTACGCTGTGGCGTAAGCTTAGTATTAACGTAGAGGCAATTGAAAATGGTGCCCTCAAAATCATTACGCTGCGTGAAATTCAGCAATAGGGGAAAAGGCAGCCTAGAGGGAAATAAGAGAAAATTTACTTCAGGCAGCTGAAAGACCCTGCGGGACTCAGCCCAGGCCCCGGGATGCGAAGGACGTTGGGGGCCGTGGTGGAGCCGGAGGGCTCTGGCAGAGGGGCCCCAACCAAAGTGCCGTGGTCCCCCGCAGCCATCCCTGCAGGCACCGAGCCCCACACCATGGCCCCAGCTGGTAGAAACCCTGCGAGCCCCTGGGGACAAATTTCCACCTGTGAACTATCATTTGCTCTAATTTTAGCCCTATTTATGTAACCTCTGTGATGGGGGTAAGGTGCAACGCTCCTGGAGAGGCTGTGCTGAGGACAAAGGCTGCACCCGCACCCCCAGAGCGGCACTCATGTCTGCCGGGGCCCTTCTGCCCCTCACTGCTGGATACAGGCAGTACCTGAAAGGCCGCTACCCGAGTCTTACAGGCTGTATCCTGACAAGTGGTAGATATGATAAATTAAACTGTTTTGTCCAGTCAGCCAGTACCCCCATCTGCCAAACCACTGTCACGTACGGTGCCTGATACAGGCAGGGCCGCGCATCGCTCTCTGCAAACCCAAAGGGAAACGTCGCGCATCCCAGCCGCCGCATGGCAAGCTTCTCCTGCCAGCAAGAGACGTACAGATGGCAAAAGTGGGTGGGCCTGCTTTTATTTTTATATATATATATATATAAAATATATATATATAAAAATAAAAAAGCCCACTTCAGCTGCGCCCCCCCCCAAAATCTTCCCCCCTGCTGACTCTGCATGTCCCGACCTCTCCGAGGAGAGCTGCGCAGACCCTGAATGACCAGCCCTGGTCCGTAGGCACAAAGGATTCAAAGTCTATTTGAATGAGCATCAGAAATAAGTGGGGTTTATTGAACTGAGATAAATTCCTGGATCTCATCCATGTAGAAAGGAAATACTCAGAATTCATCTGAGAGTTGACTCAGACCTGCCCTTTCAACCTCATATCCTGACATCACAACCTACCTATGTAAAAAATAATAACAATAAAAAAATCTCAAATCTCTACTGGGGCTTCAGCAAGTAGCGAGTAGCAAAACAGCCCAGAGAAAGAGGAAAAAAACCCAAAACCTTTGAATAGCTCCCTGGGAACAACTGCTGGTGCGTGCTCTCCTCCTTTTTCTCTGGCTTAGGAGAGCAAAACCCTGCAGCTGGAGCAGAAGCGAGGATCCGTCTCTACCTGGGTCCCAGTGGGACCGCACGTCACAGGCGTTAGCCGGGCGATGACAGGGGAAGCAGCTGTTCCTGCGCCGAGCTGCAGGGATGGCTCCACCGCAGCAGATCCCTGATCCCCCCAGCTCCTCCCCACGGCTGTCAGGGTGCAGCCCGGGAGCGATGCCAGCCAGGACAGGGGCTCCCAGCACCGCCGGGAGGGTTCGCCTCGCAAGTCCCCGCCAGCTTTTGGAGGAGAGCAGCAAGCAATCAGTGGATTTTCCTGTTCTCTACAAGGATTTGCAGGAACAGAGGTCTGGCTTGGTATGGCTCAGGTTAGTTTTCACATGCATAAAATTGTGCTGGCAACACAGCTGCCCTTTATTTAATGCAGATTGTGTATACTCCCCACTCCCAGTCTGAGCGGAGCAAGCATTACCTCACCGACTGGATATAATTTCTCAGCTCCCTGACTTCAATAAAAATTCTAACACCTGCAAACTTTTTAAACAAATCGTGTATATTAGAGCAGAAAACCCCCCACACGTTCTCCCGAACTAGCAGCCATGCGTCTTGAAACCAAATCCTGCAGAAGACATCTGGTCGATGCTGGTGTCGTTATTACAAGGCTCCCCTGCGGCGCCGGTGGCAGAGAGCCCGTGGACCTGCTCCACAAAGGCCACTCTGTAAGCGGGGCTCCCTCTGCCATAGCGAGCTCCCTGGGAATCTGACGGATTGCTTTCAAGAGTGTCTTAAAAATAAAAAAAATAAATAAAATCTCTGTTTGTAAACGTGAAATGAAACAATGGAAGGGAAAGGATGAAGCCTCTGTGGGTGCTGACACCGAAGCGGCGTTAGAGGCTGAGCACACCATGGAGGCTTTTACCGTAGATCGGTGCACCCGGGTACCAGGAAAAGCGTCCGGGCTGCAGAGACCGTGGGGCACGGAGGAGGGAGAGGTCTCCAGCTTATGCTCCTGGATACAATCCTCAGGAAAGCTGCTTTCCCTCCCCACCCCAGCAATAAAAAAAAGCTCTTGAGTGGCTGCTAACTAGGAGCTGAGCGCTGGGTGGATTGAAAGCAGCATGTTTTCACCAGACCCAGGCCCAGAATTGCTTAGTTCAGGTGTGTGCACAGATTTGCTAGAGCAGGTTCCAAGAAAAGGCTCCTTCATCTAAAAAAAACCTTGTTTTCTTTTCCCCCAGACCTTCAGAGCACAATTCCCTTCCCAACGATACCGTGAAAGAACGGGAAAAGACGCTGCAAAACCCCACCTCTCTCCAAAGCCCTGCACAGCAGAACGGCCCACGTGCAAACCTCATGAGCAACCTTTGTTCTGGTGACATTTCCAGCCCAGTCACTAGGTCAGAGAGAGCACGGACAAGTTTAATTAAACATCCAGACTGTCTGGTGTTGCTTTATTATCACCTGAACCTTCCCACTGCTTCTCAAGTGAGACCTGAGGCACATAACCCTGACAGCGAATTAACAAGTTTATCTTGGTTGATTGACCCAGACTTTGGAGCCATAGGAAAAAGAACAAGGGCTTGAAGTTCAGTGGAGCTCGGTGCCAAGTATCACTCCTACATGACACCCCGCGCTCGGCAGAGGCAGTTGGACCTTTCTTACCCAACATCCCGCCACCAGCAGCCTGTGCAAACCATGTAAATGCTGCAATTACTATCAGAGATAAACCAGATCCATTAGTAGATGGAAGGGGAACTCAATCTGTTTTACAAATGGAAATGAAGTAGCAGCCTCAATTACAGGATTTTTAAAAACATGCAATTTAGCAAAATGTTGATTTCCTTTTCGTTTACTTCGTTCTTTGTCTTTTAGATACTTCAGCTCAAGTAGCAGGCAGTATATTAACCGACCAGATTTTGGCAATGTATTTAATAATCAAGCTCAAATAAGTGCTCTTAGGAAATAATTTTATTTACAGTTCAGCTGGGGAAGAATATTAAAGCTTGAGTATTTGGGTAAAATTATTATCCTACAGTAATATATTTTGAAGGCATTTGGGCTGTGGATGACTAGCACTAGTGAGTCAGAGCACAGCGTTTGACCTTTCAGAAAACTCATCGTTTATCTGGGAGGTGGAGCAGGATTTGCCCCCCAGCTTCACCCACCCAGGGCGGGCAGTCACCGCCAGCAGCAGTTTCAGGACCTCCCTGGCCCCTGCGCCCCGGCAGGGAGGTTTAGGGGTTCCCGGCAAGCAGCAGAATCGCCCCTAAGCCACTGCACTCCCTTCTCCATACAGTCGCTTTATGTGTGGATATATTTTACCATTCTGCAGCAAGATTGGAGTTTGGGAAGACTGCATGAAGATATTTTAGCATGTACATGCCTGTATAATAACTTTTTTTTTTTAAATTGGTCCAGCCCACGTTACTGCTTAAATAATTGAAGGTGCTCAGCATTAAACATATTTTGCCATGCTTTCCCCATGGCACCTTTCCCACTCCAAACTGTTTGGAATCTGAACAGAGACTAAGCATTAACTAATTAAATTTCTCAAAACAAAGGTTAATTAGTGTGTTTATTTTGGATTATGTATATATTGAATTATTAAACACTATACGGTACCATAAAAAAAAAAAAAAAGAAGAAGGAAAAAAAAAAAAAGGCAGGATGAAAGGAGGAAACATTCCTGAGCCCAAGGAGCAGCTTCTCTGGCTGCCAAGCAGCCACATGAACCATGACTTCAGCGTGGCGCTTCTCCAGCGACCGCCATCCGGGGAGGTGCGAGGACTAAAAGCATAAACCCTCCCAATCCAAAAGGAAGGTCCAGCAGCCCTGGACCGCGACCATCGCAGATTCGCATCATTTTAGGACGACAGCTAGGGGAGCTGCAGAGAACCCGTATTTGGCGCAGGATAACGTTATAGCAAAGGCCTCATCCAACACACACGTGCTCCTCTTCAATCCCGTTTGCTGCGCCAGATGCAGCAGCCACCCAGGACAGGAGGTCCCTCACGGGGCCCTCGGCCAGAGATGTGCCTCTTCTCCCTCCCACCTCCCCTCTTTCCTTTTTGGTCCCAAGGTGGAAAGGTTGCAACACGCAGCCTGCGTTCTGAATACTTAAATTTGACCATTATCTATAGACCAAGGTAATGACTAGAGTGCAAGAGCCAGGCCACACTAAAAGAAACAAGCTGGTGAAGATTCACCCAGACTGCAGTTTTCACCCAATCATTGACCCTATAACGGTAACGTCAAGCCACATAGGACACATGGATAAACCTCTTGCAACACATAAGAGGTAGGAACGCACAAGCTAATACCAGTCACATTGTAATTACCTGACAGCGCGCAAATACACGCATCTGCCCTGAAAGGAGGGCACTATTTTAAAAGAACAAAGGACTCTAAAAAGCTTTCATTCTTCCTCAAGCTTATTGTGTAGAGCAATACTTTGTATATGCTTGGCCTACAGCAACAGGCACAGTGTCAGATTTATCTACTTTAGGCATTTCCAGCATGCCTATCGTGGTGGGTTTACAATCCATTTTTATCTGAAGACTCTTATGACAGCTGACATGAGATCCTTTCTTCATCACCAGAATAAGTCTCAGTATTTCAGCTTTCAATTCATTTTCTATACAAACAGAAGTCCTGAGTCAGTTACAAAACACACCTCTTCTTTCAAAGCATCCTCCATTGCTTCAGTGAATGATAACCAGCTCAACAGCCCAAACAGCAAAAGAAAAGAAAAATAAACTCACAGGCACTCCTCAGATGAGAGATCATCCCCGAGCTGCACTTATCCAGAAGCCAACCAACGCCTGTAGAAGTTTCTCTCCTGCTGCCCCACACCAGTATAATATAAACCTCAATATAATACAAGAGACGCAGTTTCCGAGGACGCTCTCTGCTGGCACTTGCAAGGGAGCTGGAAAGGACAGTGCATCCAGGATGGGTGTCGGAAGCAAAAATGGGTCAGCTCCTGGTTTCTCACCTTGTGATTGCTGCAGCAGTATCAGGAGGAGCAATCAGAGCTGCACCTGACCCCAGAGGAGGCAGAAGTAGCGTCAGCTGCTTGTTCTCACCCTGATGTCCCATTCTTATCCCTCCAGGTCAGGATTCCTCCTCAGTCGTGCATCTCTGCCGAGATTGCCAATTATTTGCCACCAGACTTTGTCGCAGTCATTACCTGATCAGGGGACCAAAATGGATAAGCTCATTTTACAGCCACTGCTTATGAAGCAATGCAAATCAAACTGGCTCTCTGATTATTTTTTTTCTCTACTTAACATTTCTTCAAATGCATTTTATTATGGAAATATTCTTTCTGCACATCTAGGAAGGCAAAGCTAATTAAAGTTACTTTATTGAGGGACCTTATACCAACACTTGCTTTAAAGAAGCAAGTGGTTAAAGCCAAAACTCCTTTTTTTTAAACTCAAGTATTTTTGTCCTGCTGTACAAGAGAAAATATAAATTTGAATGATGGACGAAATCTGATTTTATTCCCTTTTCCCCTTTCCTGATGGTCTCATGTTTCCCATTCATGCCCTTTGGGAAAATCGCCTGGGAAACTTTTCCGATGATGCGTTGAAGGTCATCTACAGTAAATGTGGTACAAAGTGAACCCAGATCTCAGGCTTTGCAAATGTTCATTATGTAAATTACAGGAGCTGTGAAGATGGAAATGAGGCATACAGATGCTGTTATGCACGAAAAAGCAGAGGGGAAACTTCAGCTTTCCCTTCGCTACAGAGGCAGTTGGTGTCTATAGGCACTCTCCTCCCTGCGGTATTTCTAGCATGGAAAGGTCTCAGATTCTCTATGGGTGTTATTTCAGAAATGACTAGCTCCGTGGTCCTCGGTGTAGGTCAAGGACTGGAGTAGATCTTTAAATTCATCACACATCTGGGGAGAATTGAGGGCCAGATGCAGCTGCAACCTGGATGGGAGGAAATGGGGAGGGCGTCTGCGCAGGGCAGTCGCTCACTGCCGTGTCGTTCGGAGCGTGGACGCTTCCCAGGACCACTCCTGCCCCTCCGCCCCGTGAATGCCTGTCCGGTATCTTTATTTCTGGGATTAGTCTTGTTGATTGCCGTTACTCAAGGCTAGTCCCGAGGAGGAATGTATCTGCGTTGTGAATTGCAGTGCAGAGACGCACAAGCGGAGGAGATAAAGATTCAGCACTTGATTTCATGCATCCTTGGGCATATCACTTGGAGGCCAGATTTTGAAAGATGTTAGAGATCAAAGGATGAAGAAAGATAACCAGCTTTGTTTTCAGATCTATTCCTGAGCATGTATCTCCTGCACATTTCAATAGGAAATGGGCACCCTTGTGTCATTTTTTTTTTTTTAAATTACTAAATGCCTTTGGGTAGCTGGTTTCTTCATGAGGAACCAACGTACATTTAAGCGGCAGACCTTAAACTGCACTTTATTTCAGTTTCCTGCCTGAAAAGAAAGGAGTGTGAATCTCCTTTTCTTCGGTTTCTCCCAGGTCTTGCTCAGGTTTGAAGCACAATTCTACTCTATGCAATAAATACCATTAAGGGATACTCTAGGCCTGATTTCAAGAAGCGATGAGCACTCAGCAGCTAATGGGACCTACTGGTGTTCAGCAGCGTTGAAACTCAGCTGCAGTGGCTCAAGTTCAGTTCCTCAAAAATGAAGGAATCAAAAACTCGAGACTGCTTTTGGTATTTTTGGCTTAAAAACTCACTAGGGAAGCTGGGATGCAGACGTATTGATGATGGGGTGGAAGGACAACGCCGAGTCAGGTGCTCTGCCATCAGGGGACTGGCACTGTGCAGGGCAGATCGAACGGGAGAGCAGGGCTGAGCCTTCACCCACCAACCTCACTATAGATCCGCTCTGACCTGCAGCAAAAAAAGGAAGAAAAAAAGGAGAGGAGCAGTAAGACAACAAGGAAAGGAAAGGAAATTCCAACTCCCTGACCCTGGGACAACCTCACCCTTAACAGAGCAACAAACAGCGGAAAAATGATGAAAGTGCCTCGAAATGAAAAAAGAAACAAAGAAAAAGATTTGTTGAGTCACGTAACAGTGTTCACATCAAGCTATTTTGTTAGCAACTGCGCTAAAAGAGTAAATGTAACACGTTCTGGTTTGGCTCTTCTTTTAACAGCGAGATTGATTTGCATTCACACATGGAAATCTGGTTTACAACAAGGTTTTCTCCTGATCCTTCCTTTCTTTCATTGTTTCCATCATGTATCTTGGCTAGAAAATCTGCTCTCGTGAAAAAAACCACACCAGACAAACCCGGGGCAGACCACTCCCCACCACGCACATGTTTTCTTTGAGAGGTTTTTTTCTTTCTGAAAGGCCGTTTTGAGAAGCAGGAGGGTTTTGCCCTCAGCCCCACCGAGCTCCCGCACCGCCTGCCACGCTGGGCGAGGGGAGCCTCGCTCCCCGAGGAGGAACTTGTCCTCCAAGAGTCCCGGGTTTCGCAACGCACGTAGGAAACATCTTGCGCTGGCCTTGATTTATGCAGAAATGTTAGCTAATCTCTTTTATGTAATCACCGATAGCTGTTTCTAAAGGCTAAGTCCCCAAAATGGAAGGCATGAATTAAAAGAGACAGATGCGGTTTGGCTGCCTCTTTGTTCTGATTACAGCCTCAGAAATAACCTAGTTAGCGCGTGCCAGTTTATGCAGGGGTTCAAACACGTCGCACACCCACCCGGATGGGAACACACAGGTCATTTGCTGCTCAGCCCAGTTTCACAGCCTGATCCCGCTCACACCACAGCCTCTGGAATTGCTCCAGGTTTATTCTGCTGAAACGTGATCAAAGTCCGGTCAAAAGTCACATCAAGACTGGGTTTTCGTTTACCCTGGATCTCCTTGCTTGGCACCACTGCAGGCTTTGGGAGCTAAAGGCATGCCTTTCCCATCCGGCGCTGGTTGCCTTTGGTCACCCAGAATGACTCAGGGAAAAGAAAATCTCTGAAGCACTCTCTGCAGCATCTCCAGGTTTCTACTCTGCAGAGTGCCAGCCCGAGGCTCAGCGACCCACTCGGCCGACGTGGTTACGAGTTGCACCGGTCCATGTGCATAACGGCACCTGAAGGAGTGATGCTCCTGGCGCGTCTGGATGTCTTTGATGCACAGAGCAGTCAAACAAACGTGCATTTGGGGGTGGGCAGGGTGCGAACAAGCCTGGCGAGAGACTCAAAATCCTGCTCCTGGGAGAGAGAGGTACAGCGTCTGCTCAGGCATCCCACCTTCCCTGCTGAGAAATAAAGATGCCTCTTGTTTTAGGGACGGAGCTATTGCCTGGCTCGCGCACGCTGATGGAAGACCCTCCGCTTTACGTTTTCCCCATGGAACAGTATTGCCGAATAGGGCTGCGTTTAGGTTCCCTTCCTCTGCCATAGGAACCAAAGGCTCCCCTGCCGTGCCTGACTTCAGGGGTAGCTGGAGCAGTCCCACTTTGAGAATGTTTTCCCATTTTACCTAAACTGAGCACCAGCTATGCAAAAAGGGAAAGATTTACGCTTGGCAAACATTTCCAAGGAGCCGATATTTCCCTGTTACTTACTCATGGCTTGTGAATACAAACCTCACACAGCTGGTACCTCCGCTAATGATCCCATTACAATATGTATTGAGCTGATACTCTGTGATACTGAGTATTCAATTGAGGTATTCATCCATGTCGGAAAGGATTTGTCCATACAAACATCTCCTCTCATACCGTCATAGGATGCTGCATTCATTCCTCCTTCCTCTGTCATCTGATGCTGCCTAATCCCACTCAGTGACATCAATCACAGGGGGGAAATAAGACAATTAACTGGCAATTAATTAAATTATAAACTGTAAGGAAGAGCAGAATATTTGTAAACCTTAATAGCCTTATTAACATGCACATTACAAGCTAGTTGCACAATCTTATGGCTATGGATGTCTTTATACGTACATGACATCACACAGACTTTAATCCCGGGTGACCGTTGTTCACCTCAAAGGGCTGTGTGCGGTTCAAGGAACCTGCCCGGCCAGCCCAGAGCCGTGACGGTACAGCTGCTTTCCACCTCCCCTCCTGCGGCACGCCGGAGTAAGGGATCACCGGAGCACGTGCCGTGCTGCAGCACGCCGCCAGCTGCGGCTCCTGCGGCGTCCGTGCTGCGTTCAGGCCAGAAGAGCGTGGGGATGGCGGTTCCCTACAGACAAGGGTTTTCTGCACAAAAGAGGCGTCTCGTGGGGTGTGTAGGCAGCAGGGAGCTCTACCCAGCCCCTGGCCTCTTTGATCCAGGCTACGAGTATGTTGACTTGCAACAGCTCGGGGGCCGAGCACAGGCCTGTGGTGATAGCCACCCCGTCCAGGGCTGTCTCTGGGATGGACCAGGCGCCTGATCATCACGAGTGGTGATCCTCGGTTCCTTCCTCTGCTCCCTGCTCAGCCGGCGGACTGCTGGCTTTTCTGTCACAAGGACACGTGCTTTGGGCTAGGGCTGAAGTCTGAAAACCGATCGATGACAGCAACAACGGATTATTATTATATATATCACATATGCAATGTGGTTTTGGTTAACATTATTTCCTGTAGGACTAAAGGAAAGCAAGTGGGAAGAAAACAACGGCTCGGGTAAGGCACCCTCTGCAAAATCGCTGTGGCTGTTACAAGGCAATGGCAGAGGCTCCGTCACTGAGGAACCGGGCTCAAAGGTTAATGCATCCAGTAATGGTGCCTGACCTCTGCTTAAAAACCACGAGAGAGGAGAAAAAACCCAACCCAACCAAGCCATGAGTGAGAGCATGGAGCCATAGCCAGCCCCAAATGAGGTACCGGGACCTACGGCATTGCAACGGTCACGTTGCCACAGTATCATTGCATGGTCCTCAGGTCCCCTACGAGTAACCTTCACGTACAAACCTCAAGGTACTCTCTCTCTTCATCATACTATTTCTGTAATATTTTTGTCTTGGAAAGGTGACTGAATCAGTCCATCTAATATACATTAAACCCTTGACTTTTTCCTAGTCTATTTGTTCCAAAAGAAGTACCTTGTGGAGTGGGAGAGTGACCTACTGAAGCAGGGAAATTAGAGTGTAGAAGATGGATTGAGCTGTAAATCAGGTTTGCGTCCAACGGCAGGTATAGCCTAACTAGCCTCTGCCATCCTCCCTCTCTCAAAATCAGCTGCATCCCAGATCTCAGCTGTGTTAACTCTGGTTCCAGTCCAGTGTTATTTCTGTAACACGTGAACTGGGATGACACGCACCCAGCCC
Source organism: Theristicus caerulescens (assembly GCA_020745775.1). Taxonomy (NCBI): domain Eukaryota; kingdom Metazoa; phylum Chordata; class Aves; order Pelecaniformes; family Threskiornithidae; genus Theristicus; species Theristicus caerulescens. Next base: position 2,152,453 of record CM036565.1, on the reverse strand, counting down.
ATTCGTTTATTTGTGGAGTGGGGATGGCTGACCGATAGCCAAGTGCTAATAAAAGCAGCGCTCTCCCTCCTGTGCCATTCTGCGCTAGGTACCAGAGGCAGGCTGGACCTTCAGGCATACCGTGCTCGCTGTGAGCAGCCTGGGGTTGTCAACCAGCAGCGACGTAAGATTTTCATTCTTAATTTTGATGGAGCTGCATTGCCACATTGTTTTCTCTCCCAGTTCAGCTCTATATTTAGCCAGGGATTCTGTCCTCGGCTTATTTTTTTGCGGCGAGGTTGGTAGCTAATGCTGCGCTGCTGTCGGTACGCCTGCCTCCCTTGTCAATACGCAGGCTGTTCTTGGGATGCGTGAAGCAGTCAGATGTGACAGAAGCTGAGAGGTTTCTTTCACGGCTAGGAAGGGAGAGGAAGGAGCCAAGCTTTTCCATACCCACCCCAGGAGCTCCGGTCCCCCGGGGAGGGCTGGAATCCGATGCTGACTGGCGCTGGGAACACCCACGTTCAGCAAACCTGACTGCAGCGTTCGCTGCAAGAGAATTGGCTCTGAGGAAGCATTACAGAAAAAAAAATATTAACGAAACAAGATGGGACATCAGACATTTTAAAAATAACCCCGGGTGAAGCTCCAAGAAACTGTGATGACCAGGGGTCAGATCCAGATTCCCTAACCCCAGCTCACATCTGGGGTAATTCTGACCTCGGCGGAGTCGCCTGGGCTGGCGCCGAGGCCAGTGAGATCAGAATCTGGCCCAAATCACTTGGCCTCCTGCTGCACCCCATGTTGTAACTATCCATGATGTTGACAGATTCAACTTGCCACTCGTTTGTGGGACTAATTACACATTCGCATTTGTCTGCGCTCGCTCGGCTCCTAGCAACTGCAGTCACAGTCCTAATTAAAATAATAGACTGAGATTGGTAACATTACTGATTTAACAGGAAATTAGAAGAGTTACGTTCGCAGAGCTTAGGTAATTGACACCAACAGCGCTTTTCTTGTAATGTGCATTCTGTGATTGATTTCGTTCCCCAGTCAGACCTAAAAGCAGCTTGGGAGCACATCCCACCATCAGATTACAGTACAGAGGAATTAAATGACTATTACACCACTGCCTGCTCTGGAGCTGGCAGCTGTGGGCTCGAGCACGGCTTTGAGCTTCCAAACCAAACATTAAGATCTAAAATTCTAAGCCTAATGTAAAACAAAACATGTTTGGCACAACATGTTCAGTTCCCCTTTTAAGAGCTGCCCTGCAAGGTGCTCATCTGACAGCGCTCCTGCCCGGGAAGAGGGCTGCAGTCCAGACAGGCGTAGCTTGTGCGTCCTTAGTTCCCTCGAATGCCAACTCCCTTAAAACAGGGCATGGCCGAAAGCTGCTATAGGTTCCCGTAGGCAGATGGAAAGGCTCTGCGCACTCCGGCCATGCAGCGGTGGAGCTGAGAGCAGATGTTGATGGGGTTGTTCAAGGCGTGGAAGAAGATTTCATCGTCACATTGAAGAGAGAAGGCTCTGCTGGGCTAAACCCATCCTGCAGCTCGCTCCACATGAACACATTCTGTGTGTGGATAATATTGCAAAACAGTAATATTCCTCTTCTTACGGAAGGGGAATGGGATCTCTGGAGATGGCCCTGCTCATTCTCACAGAGGTGTAAGTCAAAATAGCCTGTTAAAGATGAATCAGTCTTTCTCTGTTGAGAAAGCTTCTGACTCTACAGTCTTCATACATGTTATTCATGAAATAGAGCCTGGCATTTTCAACAAAACAAGCTGTTGTGAGTATAACAGAGTAGTTGTTTCAAAGATGAGGTGGACTGGTTCAGTGTCAGTAGCTGCAACTGGGGCTGATACCTTGCTATCACCTCTCTCCCCGGAGCTTGGGACCGCAAGGGCAGACGGATTTCTACGCTGACCTCCTGAATGCCGCATCTGCTTCAATTCCCTCCAGTTACAGTGCTGTCCAGCAAGCTCCCTGTACTGTGTTGCGCTGGGTGGTCAGTGCCTTTCAGAATGGTACATACAGCCCCATTTGAAGGCTCCAAAATGGAGAACTCATCTCTGCCCTTGGTAGTTTCATCCAACTGATGGCCACTTCCAAAAATGTTCTGGTCAGCTCACATCCTTCTCTGCTACTTGAAGGCGCTCTATGATCACTACTAAGCGGCGTCTACAAACAGATCTCCTAAAGATCACAGTCCTAAAAGAGGAGGAGAGTGAGAGTAGACAGCGCAGGGGACCTCAGGGGTGAGGACGGGGTGGGTGGTTGTAGGGTTTTACACAATGCCACCGCGGCAAGGAGGTGTGATGCCATATTAGATACACCCCCATGGCAGGGCAAGGCACAACACATTTTGGGTGACGGAAAACCATTCACTGGGTTCAACCCGTGACTTCCTGTGTAATGTGGCATGCAACACTGACTAATAGCTTTTATTTACCAAGGAATATTATTTATATCTGTACATCTATAGATTGAGACACCATCTTTGGAAGCATACATAACTGCTGCCTGCTTCTGAAGAAATGCATTACCTGGAAATTATTGCGAAAACTGTGTATGAAATGCCAAAATTGCATCAAGTTGCAAGAATATTAGTTACTTAGAATCATAGAATCATTTAGGTTGGAAAACACCTCTAAGATCATCGAGTCCAACTGTTAACCCAGCGCTGCCAAGGCCACCACTAACCCATGTCCCTAAGCACCACATCTCCCCAGCTTTTAAATCCCCCCAGGGATGGGGACTCAGCCCCTGCCCTGGGCAGCCTGTGCCAGGCCCTGACAGCCCTTTGGGGAAGGAGTTTTTCCCAATCCCCAACCTAACCCTGCCCTGGCGCAGCTTGAGGCCGTTCCCTCTCGTCCCATCGCTTGTTCCTGGGGAGAAGAGACCGACCCCCCCGGCTCCAGCCTCCTTTCAGGCAGTTGCAGAGAGCGATGAGGGCTCCCCTCAGCCTCCTCTTCTCCAGGCTGAGCACCCCCAGCTCCCCCAGCCGCCCCTCCCCACCCTTGTGCTCCAGCCCCTTCCCCAGCCTCGCTGCCCTGCTCTGGCCACGCTCCAGCCCCTCCATCTCCTTCTGGGGGTGAGGGGCCCAGCGCTGAGCACAGGATTCGAGGGGCGGCCTCACCAGTGCCCAGCACAGGGGGACGATCCCTGCCCTGCTCCTGCTGGCCACACCGTTCCTGATATAAGCCAGGATGCTATTGGCCTTCTTGGCCACCTGGGCACACTGCTGGCTCATATTCAGCCGACTTAATAGTCATATGCTCCTGTGGGCTCCTTTCTATTTGTGGACTCAGAAATGTGCTGGGAAGAACAAAGTACACGTGGTCTGGACTTTCTTGTCTGATATTAATCCCAGCACAACAGGGCTATAAAATGTTTTCATGAACATATATGTCTTCTGCAGAGAGCTTCATGGAATAATACTGCCGAGAGAGCTGCAACGTAGGAAATACCCATCCACGGTTTATAAATCCTATCCATCTCATCATGTCTCAGGGAGTATTATCAGGGCCCTGGAGAGCTAGTGCAAATGCTACTCTTGCAGCTTGCATAGATAATTGTTTATAAAAGTCTTCCTTTCCTTCTGCTGTGCCTGTGAACGATTATATCCAGAAGGCACTTGTTGTGTCCGTCTCATTTGGCTCCAACAGCTCCCCGAGGCATCGCCACGGGATGCTCCGGTAAAGCTCCTACCTTCCTGTTGGGCATGGACAAGAGGCTACGCTGCAGTTATTTCTCCCTGTGCTTTATCCTGTGAGAGCCAGCTTTCAGGTGGTAAATGACAGTCTGGGCTTTAATCACTCTGTGTGTGCACTGAAATGAATACTGGGGCATTTGCTTCTGGAGTGTTTCCGTATCCCACAATTTAAACCTCCCTGCTATTAGTGGATATTTGATCCCATAAATATTGGCCAAACGCTCAGAATGGATGCCTGCTGTTCGCAATGATAGCATCGGGCTAGCCTAAAAATGAAGTGCCATCATCTCCCTGTGCCCCTCGCTGAACTGCGCTGCCGCCTGTTCCACCCCACCAACAGGGCAAATTGCTCTCAGTGCAGGCGACTCCCACCACGGCGAGGGCAGGCACCCCGCGTCCAGTCCTGCCTCACGTGGAGTCGGTGGGGAAGCTCCCAGTGATTTCAATGGCCCGAGAAATTTATATCCTATGGGTGTGGGTTGGGGGAGAACACTCAGCTTGACACCGAGATCCACCCGTGCCTGACAAAGCCACGGCGCTGCTCACAGCTCCTGCCACCAACCATGGCTTGCTGGGCAGGAAAAAATACCACTGGTCGTGACCAAGCGCTACAGGCAGAGACTATTTTTCACTTAATCTTTTGCTTTGATCCAAGCTGAGCAGGGAAACCTGCTCCGCACTCAGCACACCCTTTCCATGCCTCTCTCCCAATGAGAAACACAACTCCCCACCTCAAGGAGCTTCCGACTGAACTACGAGTCTGGAGGCAATGCATGGGAAGAGGCAGATGGGAAAACATGATGAGGCAACACCACCGAGTAGGGCACGCAGCACCCCAGCAGCCTCACTGCTGCAATAAATTGTAAGCCTCATGGCAAAGCCAAGTTGGAAACACATGAGAAAGCTTAAAATGGCTTGTTTGAACAGTGAAGAAGTAGGTGATAGATTGTTTGATCCCGAATGAGACAGCGTGGGCACAGCACAACTGGCCGGGAGAGCGAGAACAAGACACGTACGTGTGCGGTGGTCAAGCAGGTGACCTGGTGGAGGTGTGCCGGGGTGCCGCGGTCAACGGGATGGGCCAAGGAAGGTGACCTGTGCGGCTGCATTCTGGACGGAGCGGAGCAGGCTCGGATGCATCAGGGCGAGAGAAAAAGGATATTGCAGCAAGCGGGCTGCCAGGCAGACACCGACAGCCTGGGCAGGAGCGGGAGCTGGCAGGACCATGGAAGAGGCCGTATGTAGAGATGCAATCCAGAAGAAAATCAGCATGCCTTAGACATAGCCCGGAGGCTCGGGATAACATAAGGCCATTTATAGTCTGCTGATGGCTGCGCGATGCCAGCCAAAAGCCCTGCTTTGTTACCGACAGCAGCAAGGGACAAGCGGAGGCGGGCACAGGCAGCCGGTGCTGGACGCGGCCTCCTCAGGCCCCGACGCCCGCGGACGCTACCCCTTCGCTACGGGCAGCCGCGGCCGCAGCAAGGGGCCGGCCTGGCCCCCCCCGGGCCCGCACCGTTCCTCCGCCCCGCCGTTCCAGAGCGGAAGGGGGCTGCCTGCCGCTGGGGCGGCCCCGGCCCGCCGCGGTGCAGCCAGGCCCCGCCGCCGGCCGCCCGCCCGCCGCCATTTCGCGTCGCGGCCGGGCCCGCCCCGCCCGCGCCGCCCCTCCCCCGCCCGGCCCGCGCGCCCATTTCCGCCTGGCCGGGCGCCGCGCGCGCGGTCTCCCCCCGCCCCGCGCGCGGTGCTCAGTCATTCAGACGGGAGAGCCGGGAGCTGACATCACCCGGCGCGCGCGGGCAGGGCGCGGGGCTCCGGCGGGGCCGCCGCGCGGGAGGGCGGGAGGCGCGAGGCGGGGGCGGGGCGGCGCGGCTGAGGGGAGCCGTGGCCGAGGGGAGCCATGGCCGAGGGGAGCGGGGGCACGGCACCACAGCGTCCTTCAGCTTGGAAAGGACCCTTAGGATCATCGAGTCCAACTGCTAACCCAGCACTGCCAAGGCCACCACTAACCCATGTCCCCAAGCACCACATCTCCCCGGCTTTTAAATCCCCCCAGGGATGGGGACTCAGCCCCTGCCCTGGGCAGCCTGGGCCAGGCCCTGACTGCCCTCTCCGTGAAGAAATTTTTCCTAATATCCAACCTAAACCTTACCTGGTGCAACGTGAGGCCGTTCCCTCTCGTCCCATCGCTTGTTACTGGATTTAACTCTCTTCACCACAACTCTTTGGGTTCAGCCATCCAGCCGTATTTTTGCCCAGCAAAGAGTATACTCGAAGAGTACACATGGCTGAGGGGAGAGACCTGAGGGGAACATGGCTGAGGGGAGAGAGAGACATGGCTGAGGGGAGAGACTGGGGGGACATGGCTGAGGGGAGAGACTGGGGGGAACATGGCTGAGGGGAGAGAGAGACATGGCTGAGGGGAGAGACTGGGGGGACATGGCTGAGGGGAGAGACTGGGGGGAACATGGCTGAGGGGCGAGAGAGACTGGGGGGACATGGCTGAGGGGAGAGAGGGACATGGCTGAGGGGAGAGACTGGGGGGACATGGCTGAGGGGAGAGAGAGACTGGGGGGAACATGGCTGAGGGGAGAGAGGGACATGGCTGAGGGGAGAGACTGGGGGGACATGGCTGAGGGGAGAGAGAGACTGGGGGGAACATGGCTGAGGGGAGAGAGGGACATGGCTGAGGGGAGAGACCCAGGGGACATGGCTGAGGGGAGAGAGAGACCTGGGGGGACATGGCTGAGGGGAGAGAGAGACCTGGGGGGACATGGCTGAGGGGAGAGAGAGACTGGGGGGACATGGCTGAGGGGGGAGAGAGACCTGGGGGGACATGGCTGAGGGGAGAGAGAGACTGGGGGGACATGGCTGAGGGGAGAGAGAGACTGGGGTGGGGGGACATGGCTGAGGGGAGACCCCTGAGGGGAAATGGGTGAGGGGAAAGGGCTGAGGGAAGGCGACCAAGGGGAAATGGCTGCAGGGAGGTGCCGAGGGGAGATCCCTGAGGGGAAATGAAATGGCTGAGGGGAGGCGGCTGAGGGCGGCTGCTCTCGTCCCTGGGTGCCCGTAGCCTCTTCTCATGCGGCCCCCGCTGTTCACAGTCCTCTGCCAAAACCTCCCTCCGCTCCTCCATCCAAACACCCCACCCCGCCGCCGGCCTCCCACCAGATAAGCCAAGGGAGAGCAGGCAGGCCGCGGGCGATGGTGCCATGTCTGTGGGGCCGCCTCGCCCGCAGCCCCTCGCACGGGGGGTCCTGGGCCCGCGGCAGCCCCCCAGCAACCCGAATAACCCCTGAGACACGCTGCCACAACGAACAGGAGGGACTCCGGGCCCGACATCTCTACGACATCAACCGTTTTTCCCAAATATACAGAATCCATATCGCGACTCATGTTCTCTTGCCCAAGCCCGGAGTGGGAGGGGAGGGTGATATAAAGGCATCATCAGGCTGTGCCTTCCCATTCCTATACCAGAGAATATTATAAATTTAATAGATCTTCTTCATAATTCATAGCTTGCTTGTGGAAAAAAAAAATCATAATAGCTTGGTGTGATATGTCAGGCATCTATAATTCATGGCGCTGAGATCACACAACCACCATACAGTGGGAGTTCACTCCGCAGAGTGAGATGTTTGTAATTAATCTGTGAAAAGAGAAACAAAGGCAATAAACGAGGAAGGACAATAAATGGGGGACCGATCCTGCCACCTGCACTGATGTGGAATAGTACTCGGCCAGAAAGCTTGAATAATCGCTGGCTAAAATCAGTAAAATTAGCCAAGAAGTGGGGTAAACAGTAAATTTACCGCTGGCGGGTTCATTACAACGCGCAGTCAGATAAGCGCAGACCGTACTGCCCCTGTGGGCAATGAGGTGCCGAAAGTGGTGGGACGGCCTACGCCTAAGCTAAGCTTGGATCAAAGCACAAGGAGACAAGAGTCGGGCCTTGGAGCCGCGGCGGTGGTGCCAGGGAGCTCCGAGGCCGCGTGGTGGGGACCGGGGGGCCTCCCTCCACCCTCCCCGTCCCGCAGGCTGGGGACTCCGGTTCGGGGAAGGCTGAGAAGCTTGTGATCCTCTTGGAGCATCTGCGTCAGCATCATGGACTTCAGCAGGAGCGGGGCATGTGCTGAAGTGCTTTGCTGAACAGGGAAGTTTCCATGAATCAGAGCCTGAGCCAGGCTTCGAACAATTTGTGCTACTAACGAAGACTGGCTGCAGCGGTGGAATGAGCTGAAGTCGGTTCCTAATTGGAAACAGCGAGCTGGAGATCTCCAGAACCCCTTTCCTTTCGCTATTGTCTATTTTCATCCTGGTGAAGCTAAAGCTGGTAACTGCGATGCGACAGCTTAAAAACTCCCTGTGGTTTCTCACAATAGACCAACCGTCTACGCTGGGTTTCAAACGATGCAGGGAAATCTTCTAAGACTGCATGGCCAATCAAGGGGGGGGGAGAAATTAATTTCTTCTAAAGTAGATGCTACAAGGAAAATGAAAAAAGAAATCCTCGTCCTTCTGGGAGTTTGTCTAACATATGGCTTTAACCGAAAAACAATGGTGCCAGGCCCATCAGACAAAGCCGTGTGCCACAATGACATCATTTTAATCTGAGATAAAGAAGCCATGGGGTAGAGGGGCATCACGGCGAGGCAGGAGTGACTCCAAAAGGAAGCCCAGGCCTTGCTCCCAGGGAGCCGTGATAGTGCCAGCGCACGGATGCTGGAGGCCAGAGGCATCCGTTGTTTTGTTTACTCATTTGTGACTCCCTCAAAAAATAATTGGTTTTCTTTTGTTGCTTGTTTGTTTATTTTTTTGTTTGGCTGTTTGCATTCTTTGGATTCAATTTCTCCTGCAATATGGCTTTAATTTGCATTGCGAGGTTCCATGTTTATTTATGCATTTATTTTGTTCATTTATTTTTTTTTTATTTTATTGTAACGACTCCTAGGCTGCTGGCCCTGCAGAAGGACAACGGCCACGTGGTGCTGAGGAGAATCAGGAGGTGCAGCCCCAACCTCCGCTGCCTGTACAGCTCCCGGCCCGACCGCGATGCCTGCGCAACCTTGATCGCTGCTGCTCTTTGCAGTCAGCTCTGAGCCTGAGGCCCAAGGGGTGCTTGTAGGGGGGTGCCTGTAGGCTCGATATAGCGTCAACAGTGAAATCCACAAAATTCCCCTGTTTATTGTCCCCACAGCGTTCTTGGTCCAACCCAAAATTTGGGCTCTGTGAGTCTCAGTGATGCCCTCTGGTGCCACGGCCCCACGGGAGCCGCTGGCAGTACACAGGCCCTCCTCCAGCGGGGCCGCGGTTGGCGGAAAAGTCGCACAGGAGGCCACTTTTCCCGCTGTGTAGGTCCTCAGGGGAAAGTAAGTAGAAATTGGGAATTTATCAGGTTCTCCGGCTTCCCGACTCAGCCTGCTAATTGCTGTCTGCCGCGCGAGCCCCTGCAGAATCCTTGCTGTTTTTCAGCACCTGGGAAATAGCTTAAGGGAACGCCTGAGCACCCGCAGCTTCGCAGTCAGGAAAAGGGCCCCGCCACCCAGGGATCAGGTGCCCTGATGAGCTGATCCAGTTATCACGCAGCAGAACATCCTGGTGTTAATGATTTTGACCTTCACTGGCTCTAACGTAGCCATCCAAAAAAGCGTGTGATTGTGCTAATCCGCCCCAAAGGAGCATTGCGAGGCTGGATTCATTGTTGTGGGTACGATGCCGAGAGCTCCTGGCACAAAAGACTTGGTGCAAGTGCAGAATATTTTCCTCTACCTTTTATTGGTTTTGCCTAGGAGCCTCCTGTGGCAGATAAGAGCAGCCTGGTGAGCTAACCCACGTCTAACAGCGGGACCGGGGCAGTGTGAAACTTCCCTCTGCCGTTATTTCTCCTGCGGTGTTTGCGTGATAATGTCCTGCGAGGGAAATGATACAGAAATCCCTGTTGTAAACGGACGGGTGGACAGATGGGTGGAAGGAGAGGACTATGTGATTGTCTTCTCTGTCTACAGCCCCGCAAACACCACGCAAGCTTGGATTGAGTTACCCCAAAACATCACACGCGAGCTTGCTCTGGATTTAATGACTGCCATCCGCGGTGCCTGCACAGATCAGATCTAACTGCGGATGGCAAGAGACGCAGAGCAGCAGACGTGCTGGTCCGATCCGAGCCCAACGAGTAACATCTGCAGCTATCCACCTGGGTTTCACAGCACGCGCCATCTCAAAACGGGCCTTTAAGCCTTCGCGAAAGGATTGATTTCCCAGCCTTGGCTCTTAAACCCTTGCAGAAAGCCCAAACGCTACGCTGCGCTCCCCTGGCTGGACTGCCTGGCCCCTCTGCGGCCGCGGTCCTCCTGTTCATCCCCGGTCTTCCCTTCACATCGTGTCTGGTGGTGGAGGTGCTGCGTCACGGAGGCTTCGGCACGGCGATGTGTCTCAGAGGCTTCGGTGGGAACGGTGGGGGCTACGGAAGAAAATGCCCTTGGCCACCTCCAGGCGAGGGGAGAGAGAACAGTTTCAAAAAAAGACCTTTTGAAATTTCACAATCTCCTTTAAAAAAAAAAGGAAATAGGCAGGCAGAGAAAGCCAATCTGGGTGTATAAATAACCAGTAAATGGCAGGGTGTTCACCCTTCCCACACTGCGGATTACCTAACGCGGCGCAGCGCTCGCTACAGCTCGAGATGGGGGAGCTGCCAGCGGAGCAGTGCCGTGCCTGATAACCGGAACCGCCCACAGGATCGCAAGCTAGCATTCATGCTCCGAAACGTAAACAAGGCAGAGCCTCCTCCTCACCCGTCGAATGCAGTCACCCCGCGTCCCGGGGGGCTGGAACAACCCACCGCCTGAGGTTAGCCAGGCCAAATCGAAGAAGAGCAGGCGTGTGTCGGAGGGGAGTTAGGGAAACGCAAACAAAAGTGGTCCAAGCTTCCACATTTTCTCAGGAACCGGATATACAAACCGCTCGGGGTCCTCTCCGTTACCCGAGCAGTCAGGGCAGCGCAGGAAAGGCCATGGCAGAGGGCTGCAAGCCCCGGCTCGGCCTTCTGTGGGCTGACGGGACGCAGAGTTCACGCCGCCCCTCGCTCGTCAGGCCGCCTGGTACACATCTGCTCGGCGCCTGTTTTTCCTCTGAGCTCAAAACCCACCTGAGCGTCTTGCCTTCCCAGTAGGGTGGTGAATTAGGAGAGAGCCAGCAAATCGCTGCAGTCAGTAATAGTAATAATGGCACCTTTCATCCAACGGTCTCAAAGTGCTTGGCAAAAACGAAGCCATTAATATGCCCTCCTATCACCCCGGTGAGACAAGCGAGCGGTATTCTGCATTGCATGGTGGGCGAGCAAGGCCCGAGACGGGCGACTACACCTGTGTGGTGACGCAGCGGCAGACAGCGAACAGCACAGCAACCGAAGCCTGAGCAGCATCTGCTTATAATCACTTATCATTTCGAGTTGGCCTCTGCGTTCAAATCAGTTGCCAGGCTTTTGATGCTGCAGTTCTTTAAATAGGAATAAGATGAAGGCAGGCACCTGTTTTTTGTACCTGTCCCCTTCCTGCTCTGGACTTATATCCAAACGTCTCGGTTTAACCTTGGCTTTGTGGTGTGTTGAAATCAAAACACTCATGCCCTGAAACGCTGGGGGTTTTCAGTTCAGATCTGAACTTGAAGCTGTTCTCCCAGGCTTGGCAGCGCTTGCTATTTTTAGCTGCATGTCAAAAAGTTGAAGCAGCACATGATAAGATGTTATGACTCTTAAAATTACTGTAAAAGTGTTCCGGGGAATGGGACCAGTTCATCAAAAGTAAGCTCGTTGCGTGAGATAACTCCGTGACCTGTGGTGTTGTGTTGAATTTGCGGGTCACTGGCTATTAACGTTGCTGCAATTTCTTTAGCAATAACCCAGTGATTACGGAAAGGGAAGTAGCTATTAATATGGTAAAAGACACACCTAAGCGAGGATGTTTACTCATGCAGACTGAGAGGGGGAGGGCTAGACACCCTTCAAGATGTTTTCTGTGGCTTTTTTTTATGATGCTAAAGATAAAGACCTGTTCTCCCTTCCCCCAAGACCTGACAGAGTACTGCAGTTGGAAAACAGTGCCCTGGCATTGGAAGTGAAGGACGCAAAGGCAGACGGCAGGCGAAGAGAGGCCTCTTCGCTGGCCACGAAGCCAAGACAATCTGCTTACAGCACCCACGGAGGCTGCAGGATGACCTCTCTTTAACACCCAGACGTGTCGGGTCTGGTCCCTGCTTCTGAGGCCCTGTAAGAAGTCATGGATGGTTTCGTGGCCCGGGGTGGCCGTGGCCCCAGGAAGCTGAGGACGAGGGACCTCTCTCTGCCTGGCCTGCTGCCTCACCCGCCGGTTGTTGCCCCATGCGGGGATGTCTGTAAGCCCACTACCTGCTTGATTACTTCTGTCAGTCAGTTCAGCCTCGTGGTTTGTTGACACTGGGATACCCCAGGTTAGATCCCTGGTGCTGTTGACGTGAGCAAGAAGCACCGTATGCAGCAGGGATGGGGATATTCCCAGCAAGAAAACAAAACGGAGGAAATTGCCCTATGGCGGATGGATGGGGAGAGAAATATAAGGCCAGAAGTGTCTTCCACGGCACCAAACAGAAGTGCGCATCTCTGCAGTAAGATTCTCATCCTCCCAAACCTATGGACAGTGAGTAAAGGTAACCGGCCACATCCAGCGTAAATTCAGGGGGACTACGCTTTGTTATGCTTTATTTCTGCAGGAGAGTCTTCTGCTCAGTGTTTGCTGCCCCTGTGGAAAGCTGCTGTATTTAACAAGCCCCGACGTCTGCAGAACGGACCGTCTGCTCTGAGAAGCACTGCAAAACACAGGCAGGGACAAAGATCTGGATGTCAGGGAAGAAAGCAGAGGGGCTTTAGCGGCCCAGCCGTGCCATCGATGGGAAGGGAAGAGCCACGGCTGTTCCTAATCGAGGAGGAGCTCGGGCATTCACGAGTGTGGGTTGCCACAAAATCCTCCAGTCTCAGGCTGGTTCGGGCAGCGCAGTGCTACCTGCACTCCATTATCAGCAGGGTGGGCTGATTTATAGTCCCACATGCAGTTATAGCTTCATAATAACAATAAAGACGGTTCTCAGGCATTCCAGCCCGCTACACCCACATCACCTTCTTGCCTTTGCTAAATTTGATTCTGATTTACGGCCGCATAAGCAAGATGAAAATCAGTCACCTCAGTTTCCAGACGGTCTGGAGCTGACGGAAGGGAGAAAGAAGAGGACAGTTTCCAAAGATGGCCCGGGTTTCTCTCTGCCTGCTTTCGGAAGCGTCTGTTTTGCAGCTCCCGTGATGAGGCTAGCTATAAGTACAACTGTCCCCACGGCTCTGTTGATAAATACTGAACTCCTGACATCCTGCCTGGCGAGTTTTGTGAAGTTTCGTTGATGTAAAGCTCCTCAGTTTATTTTGTGCTGTGTAATCGTCCGGGTTTCTGGGGCTATTCCCTGCAGGAGCACCCTTCTGCTCTTACCCTCATCCCTCTCACAATGTACAGCTTAATTTCTTCAGCCCTTCGCTCATCAACACTTTCTTTCCAAGATGTTGAACCTCAGCCATATTCTTGACACGTTGAGTTCACAGGAGAGTTGAATCCTCACGGCCTGCTAACGGCCGCGCAGTTAATTAGCTATCCTCAGCTATATTTTTCACCTAGTTTGGATGCGTGCTCCTGAGAAACCGGCAGGTTTGAGAGCCCGTAGCCCTGAGCATCAAAGCAAACGCTGCATCTGCTTCTCCCATCCACCTTGCAGGGCTTATTCACCTACTGGGACTGATGTGGGGAAAGCAATTAAACATTTATAGCTCTGTAACCTCCTGGCGCGTCTGTGGGGCAGCCTCCTGCCTCTGACCTACACAAAGCATGACTTGGCTGCATTTTCCGCGTCAGGTTGGCGCGGTCCCCAGCCTACTGACCAGCAGGCCTGCCTGTATCCCGCACCGTGAAAACAAGCCCCTTAAAGGCTTAGGGCAGGAGGCAGAGTCCTGCCCGCGCCGAGGCTCGGGCTCTCACTCACGTCCCCGGGGTGGCTGAGGTGCGCACAGGTCCCATCACAGGAGACAGCCCTGCCCACCGAGCTCCTTGTGCCCACTGGAGCTTGCGGTGTTTTTCTTGCTTTTACTAAACAGGTTTTAAACGCTGCCTACCTGAGGCAGAGGGCATCGCTGCTGCACTAAAGCAGGCAACGTGGGCAGACGTGAGGTGACGTAGGGCTCTCGGCAGCCTAAAGCCAGCTCCATATGCTTAGTCTTGGTGTGGGGACACAGCTTCAGCTGGTCACCAGCATTAGTTATCCCAGGTGCTCGTTGTCACTGCGGGCAGCCTGAGCTTTGGTGCTCCCGTGAAGCCCACCCTGGGGGGACAGAGGGGCTCTGAAGCCCCACGGAGGGTGGGCTGGGTGGCCTGCAGGTTTCTCGTGAATGCTCCACCCAGGGCTGCTGAGGAGGGGGAGGTTCAGGAGAAGGGAAAGGGACAGTGGCCTGCCTTTGGGTTGGCTTTGGGTTGCTGTTCCACCTCACGACGCCTCTGCTCTCCCCTGCTGGCATTAGCCGGGGGAGCTCTTGGCCCCCGACCAGCAGTACGGCTGGAGCGGGAGATCTAGATGTGCTAGTAAACATTTTGAAGACGGAAAATAAATCCATCCATCTCTGTAAGAAATGCTGCCCCCAAGAGAAATTTCTGATCATAGGCAAGGCTAAGTGCACAGGCACCAGCGAATTTACCACCAGCATTGATTATTTCATTATAAATTGCTCACTTGCTTTTTTACATTTGCTTCTGAACAGAAATGAAACACCGGCTACTGAAAATAACAACAGCTAATACACAACCAAAAACCTGACTTGCATAGGAAAACATTGGATTTTCCACAGGGGCTTTCCCACTGTTTAAGCTCCTTTAAACTTTAAAGTATGAGCTCCATTAAGATTATAAAAATGTACTGCCTTGGCTGCTGGATTTTTCACTGCGCTGAAAGGAAGACAACTGCTCAGAGGCTGACGGAGAAGAGCGATCTCAATATTAACAAACAGTTAATGCACCGACATTGTTGATTGATGGCAGAGATGAGGATGTAGACGGAGGAATTGGGGACTTTCCAAATTGTAAAATGGGGAAAAGAAACCAGTCTGCTCTACCAGGGCTGGAGCTACGTAAGTCAGACACCTCAGGGTACGCAGCAATGGCCTCCTTAGTGACGCTGAAGTCACGGGTGACCTCCTCCTTGGTTTAGCGTAGTTGTTTAGCGGAAAATATCTCAAAGGATCATTTCCCGAGCCTTTTGCACAAAGCACATGGCAGTAGCTGGTGTTCAGACACCACTAGAGACGATTTTCCTTCCTGGGGCTGAAAGGGGACTGGGGAAAGGCAGGTGGACGCTGAGTGAGGAACGTGAGTGGAGAACGGAGAGCGGAGCAGAGGAGGCACGTTGATCCTTGGCCCCGGGAGTTAAGAAGGCCTCGGCAGCACTGCTCCTCTCGTGTCTCCTACCTGATGGCTTCAGCGGTGGCTGGAGGCCAGCAGAAGACTTCCAGTGCCATGATGCAAGGCCCAGGAGCAGTAGGAGCAGGAGACAGGACTGATCCTGGAAGAGCTGTAGAGCTCTGTGGCTTCCCACGAGGCGGGTGTGACCTCCTTCACCCCCGTGGACTGAGCAGAGAGAAAGCTATTTAGTATATTTGACCTTTTCTCAGTACGGGACTAGTTGGTTTCTTGGGGTCTTCTCTGGTCTATGAAGGAAGTTTCTCCAGGACACCATAATTTGGCCCATTAGTGTTTTTAATTTTCCTACGTCCTGAGCTGAAGGTAGCTGGAAGAAAAGTTGCGTGGTACTGTATGACTAACAGCAGTCTTCGCACTGAAGCGGAGCCAGGCAACCCTCACGGTACAGAAAAGACGCTCCCACGAGGTGGGACATTTGTCTCTGTGCTGTCCCATGGCCTATGTGACGAGCCATGTGCGCCTGCTGACAGCGCAGCTGGTCCAGGGCCGGATTTGCACCGTCTCATTCGCTCTTTAGAGGGGCAATTCATCTTCAAAAAGGCTGGCTGCTGGGTGCCGTTAGTGGAATATTGCCCACGATGGCAGGCTCCGTGGTTCATTCTAACCTTTGATTTTCTGGGTGACATCAAATGACGTGAGTGGTTTTTTATGGTCGCCTGTATTTGTACAGGCAAGTACAAGAATGGGCTGGTAGATGGGAAAAAAACTGCATCTCATTTGGTAGAGAGGAGGAAAACAACCCCACGAAAAAAGAAAGTAGGAGATAAAAAGGTAAATATTTCCTTTCTCCCTAAGGCACAGTCAAGAAAAGCCATCATCATTTTGCTCAGACACTCGTATAACCTCATGTTTCCCACAAAACATATTTCCCCGAGATCACTTTGCGCGTATCAGGTTTTGCCCATGAATACTCATGAGACACAAATCAGCCCCTTTAATCCATGATTAGCATGTCACCCCACGCTCAGCAGTTGCATCATGATTTGCTGTTATTGTGGAATGGATGCTGCGCTGTTTAATTGTTTTTTGCTTAGTGATCTGTTCGCTCTGTTAATATTTAATTCTCTTCTTCCCATCCCTCTTTCTACCCCCAAAAGGCCTAAAGGATAGAAAAACATCTTTCATTTTCTCAGGCTTCATGTGCTATTGTAGGAAACTACCTATTCATAATCTACTGTAGGTGATAATGATGATATACAGTCATAATGCTGGAATTCTTAAGTGGTTGCCACTGCTGCTTTATAGCTGAGGGAAAAAAAAAAATTGACCTGATTTGAAATAAAGCAGGTTAGTATGCTTTATTTGCCTTTTCCAATGGTTCGGATAATGAACAAATTGTCAGCTTTCCGTACCCTCTGCCAGATTCCGCGCCGAGTGCTGCGCGCCAGCCTGAATGACAGTAAACAACGCGCTGCCTGGCGCTGTGCGTGCTTTGCAGAGGTGACTTCACGAGAACAAATTAGACCTTTGATTGATCCTTTAAACAAAAAGAAAGGAAAACAGTAACACTAATTTATACGAGCTCTAGCTGCATTGCATTTTTTATAGTGATCAATATTCTGGGCATTGTAAACAGCAGCTTTACATAATAAATAGCTGCATTATGTAATGCTAGTTAAATTTAGAAATGGTTATTTTATTACCTTTAGCGCACATAAAATAGAGAGCGATAGAGCTGGAGCCCAAGAGCTGCCGCTGTCTGGGGATGCAGAGAGCAGCTGGGCCTGGCTGTGCGCAGCGAAAAGAAAACCCGAAGCCCGCTAAAGCAGCGCGGCTCCGGCTGGGTGCTCCGGGTCGCCGTCAGGCATTTCGGTGGGGGTGGCCCCGCTCCGAAACACGGCGTGCTCAGGAGCAAAGCATCTCCGCACAATAAAGATGGAAGATTTATTGCGAAGGAATGAAACGTGCTACTTTTGTTCTCCCTGGTGTCCCTATAAAAGCTTTTGTTTGACAGGCCGGTTTGGGCCCTGGTTAGCTACAGTCTCTTCTGTGTAGCTACTGGCTGCTTTGAGACCAGTTGTGTGCAGACTATAGATCAATTATCTTCCTGCTAGGGATAAACAGTGTTTTCCTTTTCCCTCCTCAGTAGCGTTCGCTATTATCCTGGAGCATAGGAGCCCTTTCTTTTCCTTCCCAGCCACACGCACACACACGCAGATGGGTTGCTGGAGGGAGGGGATGGAAGAATTCAAATTTGTTGCATTAATCTTAATAGCCTGATCCTCTTGCAGCCTGCTGCCGCTAACTTAGCGTTCAGCGTGCTGCCCATTTACAATAGGCTGGAAGGACGAAGCCTTTTGTTGTAAATAATTACGAGACATCTCAATCCAATAAACGCACTGAAATGAGAGCCTCTGAAAATGTGAGTTTGGAAAAATACAGCCGAAGAAGGAAAGTCCCATTGTGAAATCTTTAGCTAAGCAGAAGCGCTGTTGTTTGGAGGTTTCATAACGCGCAGGGGGCTCCAGTGTGGGGAACGAGGGGACTGTAATTAGGACACCAGAGCTCAGACGTTTCTCCTGCTTACTGCGGCGGGCACCCGCTTATCGGGGGCTGAAGCGCTCGAGAGGGGGCTGTCGCTGGAGCCAGCCTGCTGATGGAGCTACGCGCTCTCCGCGGCCTGCGCTCTGCACGGCAATCGTAGGGCTCTGGCCTAAAAGTTACGCTGAAGCAGCATCAAACTTAAGTAAAATTCAGATCTAGCTCACAATTTTACAAGGAGAGCCTGTAGGTTCTTAATGGACTGGACCAAAATCCTGATTCAGAAGAGCATCCAGCTTTTTAAAAATATGGATTTGGACAGATATCAGGAGTATCTCTAATAATTACGTGTATTTGATTTTTCTCAACTGCTGTTCACAGCTTTAGTATAAATAAGACTCCTGCCCAGCATCTGTTGTGCCTGGAAGTTTTCAGACTCTTGAGCAGCACGTAGCCGCTTCAGAGCAATCCTTAAAAATTATTTAGCTGAGCCGGTGTGAGAGACAAAGGGTTAAAGCTAAATCCTATTTGAAAGTAAACTTTGCAAAAGCAATGAATTTTCTCAAAGGCTGACTGCTCTTGATTTACAAGGATGTTCCCAGTCCTGATTTCAATTAAAGAGAAATCCTCAGGCATTTCTGCCGTTCGGCGTTGTTCTTTATTCCACATTGCTATATATTGAGTAATAAACAAAACAAACAAAGGCTGTATTCTGCAATGAACTGCATACGTCCTGTGCAATCTCGGGGAAATCAATAGGTCAGAGTCTGGCCTTGGATTGCCTCAGTTGTCAATAATTCCCCTGGCTTTAGTGGAGTTTACATCTGTGTAAGTAAAAAAATGAATGTGGAGAATCAAACCTGTCTGTATATTCCCCTAAAAAGAAACAGAGAGAAAGAAATAATACTGTAGACTCCACTCCTTTATACAGAAGGAGAAATAAATAAATAGGTAGCTGGCATTGTGAACTCTGATTTATTTGCCAGGCCTCCCAAAATCCTGAGCGCACATTTCAAAGAAAGCATGTTAAGCCAAGCTCTGGGATCTTTTTCTTTGCTTTCTGCTTGTTGCATCCCTAGCTCCTGGTTCTCTTGCTGGGGTCTGCAGCTCGCAAGGACCAAGACCTTGTTTGTATAGTGGTGGCTGAGTCTCACATAACAGCACCGCAGCGAGCACTGGGTCTTTAAATAGTAGTGATGATTCGATGATGATGATGGTGATGATGATGATAAAAAAACTATTGTTGACCCTGTGAGGTGAAAGGGACGAAAACCCCATGCGGTCCCGTGCCTTGGGAGGGGAAGGAGGCAGAGGGTGGTGGTCAAAGCATCTCAGCGGTGGCTGTGATTTCCCCGCAGCCCCACGGCAGCTCTGCGGCAGAGCCAGGAGTGGAATGGGCTGGAGGTGCCAGGGCTGTGTCCCCCCAGCCATCCTTCCCGCCCGAGGGCAGACAGGCAGCCTTATACCTCTGGCTGAACACTTCCCTGCAGCGATAAAATATTCAGATTGGAGACATTTTAATGTCTCCTTCTATTGCTGTTGTCACCGAGTCTTGTTTTTAAATAGATCAGATTTTCATCCCCACTTAAGCCAGCATAAATCAGGAGTTAATCTAGGCAAAGTCACCCGGCTCTACTGAAGCCCGTGGAAATGCACTCGCAGGAGATCGCAATCAGGCCTTGCGCTCACAGAAAACGCTCACCGCCCTGGGAGAGCAAAACTGTGCTCCGGAGCCATCAATATCATAACCCACCTTTTGGCGTGGGCTCTCCAGATCTGCCGTCCTCCGTGACAGCCTGGCCGGAGCCTGCCCGGCGTGTGCATGAGGCTCCACATGCCCTTTAATCCTCCCCACGTGCTTCTTCCTAAGTCTTCATTTGTGTGCACACACTTAGTAATCATTCATTCTGGCCATAAAACCTACAGGATTTTAAATTGAAGTCCCAAATGCTTTAAAAGAATTTATGTTGCATAATTGTACTGGTTTGCCTGAAAACAAACAATGATGTATGGTTAAAATACTCTCTCAGGGAGATGACTCAGATCCTTCCTTGCGGCTTAGACCTTGCTTGGCCGCTGATGGTGCAGCTTGCAATCTCTCCTCTAGATGCAGGGCAAGGGAAGGCAAACGAGAGAGTAATGCACGGAGCAGGGGGCATACGATGAGAAAACACAAGTTTTTTGGAGACACTCAATGCTTTAATTTGTTCTAAATCAAGGCAACATTGGAGATTATGGAAAAGAAACCCAAGCCGCATCAGCATTACAGACCAGCCCATCTGCAGGTGGAAGGCTGTGGCCGGTTTCGTGCCGGCTGGCAAAGCGGCTCTGCGCCCGGTGGCTTCCCACCCACGAGGGCGGCCTGCGGGCAGCACAGGACACAGCGGTACGAGCGGGGTGCCTGGATCTGGGGGGGTGGGTTTCCCACCCCAGGGCGCCCTGCGATGATGCGGCTTCCCAAAATGCCGCTACTTCTGCTTGGCCCCGTGAACGGGCAGGTTTGGGTATTTTGTAGTCCAAGAAGGTTGCGGGCAAGTCCCTTGTGTCTGGATGTCTCATTGCCACGGGCTGTGCAGATCATCCTGGCGGCTGGGCTGCTTCGTCTGCACCCTAGAAATGTTTCTGCCTCCGAGTCAGCAGTTCGTGTGGTTTTTGCTGTCACTGTTCTCACTTTAAACCTCTTCCTATACTTTCTTTTCTGTAATCACGCTTTGCGTCCCAAGGACATGATCTGGCTGTTGATAATTAAGTTAATTTTTCAACCGAGGCTCCAAAAGATATATGAAAGCTTTACTTTGCAGACGTGACATTCAACCACTGCTTAAATGTCCTTCAGCCGTGACGGCCAGCCGTCAGGAGCAGGAGCCCTAAACGGGTGTGGGAAAGATCAGAGAGACCTCACTTAATGTGTTTCTAAAGACCTGTGTTTGCTTGGTACGTACGTAAAACAGTTAGCAGAGGTGGCTGTGCAGATTTGGGGATTTTGCCGTTTTTCGGCTGTTTGCAGATTTGGGGAT
Source organism: Theristicus caerulescens (assembly GCA_020745775.1). NCBI lineage: Eukaryota > Metazoa > Chordata > Aves > Pelecaniformes > Threskiornithidae > Theristicus > Theristicus caerulescens. Next base: position 2,131,721 of record CM036565.1, on the reverse strand, counting down.
TTCCATTCTGAGCACGCACTAAAACCGCGGCTGCCGCTGCGTGTGAGCGGGCGTTTTCAGGACTTTGGCCTCAGGTGGATCTGTCCCTTTCCCTCCATCATTACCAGCTGGGCAGAGGACAGCTAAGGGCCTGCAGCTCCCTGTTAGCGCTGGAAGCACAACGCATGCTCCGGCGTAACTTGATGCACTCAGAGCTATGCAGCCCTGCAAGCGCCCTCCACCCTTCCTTTTTCTAAAACAAAAATATTAGGTATGAAGTTACCACGACGGCGCGTACTCAAGTAGCATGTCTGCCTTCCATTCCAAGCAAAGCAAGGCAGAGCAGTCTAATACCATCAGTTTGCAATGAAAGAATATTAAGAATAGTAAAAAAAAGAAAAAAAAAAAAGGTTAACTTTGTGGCAAAGAATAAAATAAGAAACTTTTCTTTTTCCTGCAGGCAGAGCCAAGCATCACCAGGGAACATATCAATTCATAACAGCTGCGGGGAGCTATTTCTGTCCCAGACTTCAATGGTTTAATTGGAGAAGCATGGTACAAGTTAACAGATCTGTGTCCAGCAAGGTTAATTCTGAGGTTAACAGATTATGATGCAAAGAAAATCAACCGGTGTTTTTCTCTCTCGCTATGAATAGCGCAGTTGCATTATTGCTACCGGAAGGGCAGTCAGCTCTTCTCAATCTGTGGGCTCCCACTGCGGCGGGAGTAACCTATGAAAAATCGGTTTCCTTTACAAACATACCCTTCTGCCTTTCTCATACAATGCCTACGTAACCATAATGTTGAAGGGGTGGTTGCTAATATCACGACTGCTTGTGATCATGTTTTGCAAGAGTCATTCTTTTCTGTAAGTCCAATGAGTAATTTTTGTGCTGTTTGATTTTTTTTTAAAAGATGTTTAAACCCAGAAGAGTTGTTAAAATGCTTTCAAGCAGCGTTTCCACAAAAATGCTTATGATTTTTGCTTCCACCGTGTCGCATCTCCTGTTCCAAAATGATTTGCCCAGCTCTTCCACCCTGTAGCATTAGTGGCAACGGCAGCGGGAGGCCACCATGCTTTTTCCAGAGGACTTCCAGTCTAAAGACACCCGGCGGCCCAAAGGAGGAGGGAAGAAATGGCCCCATGGAAAGGTGGTGGCAGAGAAGGATCTTTCGATTCCTGGCGCAGTGTTCTGTCCTGCCCGGGGGGCGTAGCCAGTTCGCGCTGCCCAATTTTGACGTACGTCATGAGAAATTGTTCTGTTTCCTGGCTGTACGAGTGTAGCTCACCAAGGCCTATTGGCAATGGCGATTTAGAAGTGAAATTAAAAGCTTTCCAGCTCAGCTTTAGATGGATCAATCTAGAAGAGGACTAAGGATATATTTTCATAAAGTGCTTTGAGAAACTCTGGTTAAGATACCTGAATAAGTGCTAAGTACTATTAATAGAGCTGATGGGATGAGTTTGAAACTCTTTGCTGGTGAAATGCCTACTTCCATCACAATGCTTTCAAAATCATGCACGTTCCCCCAAATGGTAACGAGGTTAAAAAAAAAAAGGAAAAAGAAAACAGCAAACACTGTGAAATATTTCTTTTTGTCCACTCTGGAATGGCTTCCCAGTTTTATTGCTTATTATATATTATAGTAATAGAAAATAAAGGAGTCTCAATAAAAAATGAAATGCTTTGATCTATCCAGAGTGGTCTTCCCTTTGGCTTTGAGGAGAGCTTCAGAAATTTTCTTCTGAATCACAACGAAGCCAGACTTGAAGACACCAGGCTCTGCAGGGAGCTGGAAGGTGCAGCCCCAGCAGCCCAGTTCTGCCATACAAGTTAGGAGCACTGCGGGGCTTCCCTGGGGATCTGCTCCATTGCTCAAGCACCGAAGAGAAAAGATGCCCCCAGTCTTGCATTCGCAGTGGAAGTCTGACCCGAGCTGCCTTGTGGTTGCTGCGAGGAATATGGAGACTAGTTCATGAACTTAAAATAATGCTGTTTGTTTGGTTCTGTCAAGCAATATATAAATTACCTGGAGGATTCATGCTGCAGCCTGCTCCAGCAGGATCTTGGTCTCCTAAGTGTCCGGGAAGGGAAAACAAGGGAAGGGAAGGGGAGCTCCCCGCCAGGCTGCACACTGCTACCTTCCTGCCAAAACCAGGCATGGCAAAATTGGGGTGCAGCCAGGCCGTACACCCTGCATGGTCGGGACCCTTGCTGCATCCTGTGGTTGCAATACCACCCAGGACTTCAGCACTGAGCTGTCATCTGCATCCTCGGAAGAGGGAGGAGGGGAGATCCCTGGTTCTCCTGCCTTCACGTAAGGCAAAGGCAGGGAGCGGGGAAGAGCATTTCTAGAGTCCTTCTCCTCCGACCATGGAAATGCAGTGTCCGTTCTCCAGCTGTCACTGGTTAATCAGTGTCTTCCCCAGAGCAGAGGGGCAACAAGGATCTGACTCATGACTCCGAGCCACATCCCCACGCCCGGCCTCCTCCAAGGGGAATGCTGCCCTTTCCTCAGGGCTGGTAACTCCAAAGGCATGAAAATAGCAGGTTTTAGGGCTGCTGGCCTTAAAACGGGCCTTCAAAAATAGTTTCCTCAGATATTACCTTGAGCGGTTTCTATGCGTATTCTTGCCAACAAGCTCTTGTTAGAATATTTGTGGAAAATAAACTCCGGAGAGCCATGAGCAGAGCCAAGCAGATTATTAAATTAAAGACAAGCAAATATTTGTGGGAAAGTTTGTGTTTGCGCTATCCACCCAACACTATCATACAGCATCTTCCATGAGTACATAACTTTGCTGAGGTACCTTTTGATCAGAGAGAGAGATCAATTACCGTGTATTCATTTCCATGTTTTTCAGCTGTGAGGCACCAGTAGAAATTTTGGTATTTCCTCCAAGAAGAATTTGGTTTTGGCTCTGAACGTCACTTGAAGAGTTAACATTTCTGGAGCCATGACCTCAAAACCACAAATAGAAAGAAAAATAACGTCAGATAGATGAGCACGGAGTTCTGGAAGCCCTAAAGAGTGAAAAACAAATTTCAGTATGTTTTGTAACCAGTCTCTTGAGTTAGAGAAAAAGGACATTTTAATAAAACTGCACCCTAGAGCCCGCAGAGATTTGCTAGATAAATGAGAAAGACACAACTGAGTGCAGGATGAAGGCTGGGTCTGTAGTCCTCCAGCTCTGAAAACACCTTCCTAACCATATGAGCAAGAAAGCCGGTGTTGGCCGCTAGCTATGCCTCCTGGACCGGTTGCTGGACTCTACCAGCATTCATTCCCATGAGCAATTCAGTAAGCCTTGAAGCCCAGCGGTATTCTTCTCATTGAAAATAACCCGAAGAAAGAGGAAATTTCTGCCAAATCAACACACTTGGTTTGTGAAAAAGATCCAAGCGCACACCTCTGAGCCCCGTCCCTAGGTTAACAGCCCTGCCCTGCCGGCCCTTCTTGCGGCACCGCGTGGGCTGCTCTCAGGGAATCGGAGCAGTGGTCCAGCCACCACGGGGGGCTCATGGAAGACTTGGACTTTTGGTTTTTTACCCTCAGTGAAAATTGTTTTTTTTCTCGGTGAAAAATGTTGTCAAAGTATGGGATATGTCTATGGACTGGTTATGCCAGTTTGCAGCTCTCTCTTCTGCATTGCAATGTGGTTTTGTTCAAGACCTCAAGATTTCATACTGTCCAAATGAAGCCACCAAAAGATTCAAAAAGACCCTCGTATGTCCTGCCCTGCAGAAAGTGCAGAGGAGGAGGGATGTGCTGCCTGCGTCTCATACGTGTAGCTTGTGTCCTGCGTATTTATTTTTCATTTGTGGGCATGGACGGGTAGATTTATCATATTCTTCTGCCAGAGGAGGTCGATCCACTTCACAGAGGGCAGATCTTATCAGATCCATCGATTTAGAGCAGGTGAGAGTCTGCTCTGAGTTTCCACAGCACTGGCACAAAAAGAATTACATATTTTTATGCAGCATTCAACAAATACGTCACACATAGGAGCCCAAGCAAGCCTCCCTTGAATCCCATAGGTTTTATTTCACATACGTCCCTCTGTTTTGTAGTGAAGACTTTATGCAAATCACTCAAAAGCTGAAAATCCTCCCACGTCTCTGCAAACCCCCCATGAGGTGAGCACAACAGGCAAATCCTTCCATGAGCTGCGGGAAGAGGCTGGGAGAGCTTCATCTCAGGGGTGAGCCGCGGAGCCTGATGGTCCCAGTGACCACAGCGTCAACGGGAACACAAAGACTTTGCAGAAATCAGTCTTGAAGAGAGCAAAGCGTCATGGCCTGTTCTCCCTTCCACACCTGCAACACCCCGCTGAAGTGGAAATGTTCATCCCTCCTCCTGTCTTTCCATCCATTGCTTTTCAGGCTGTTTTCTCCAACTGTCCTCTCCTGCTCACAAGGTTGCATTCCGGGCTGACGTCCCTTTGTCATTTCCCACAAATTCACTGTGGCGAGAGGCCGTTATTTGGTTGTACCCAAATAAAAGGACAGAAGAAACCAAAATTAGATCAGTAATTCCACGTGTGAGAAATGTCACACAAACACTTCCAAGTTTTTCCAAGTCAGAAAAGAGAGGGGGAAAAATCAAGCAGCCATGAAAACTGGGCTTGATTTTCACGAGCTTTGGTAGAGGTATCCCAGCGTGGGAATCCCTAAACTTGTGTGAAGAGCTTTGAGTTATTGATTTGATTATCTCAGGAGAAGGGCTTAGAACTCAGGCTGAGATGCTGCTTCTGTTTGCAGCTCCGTGGTGGAAAAAAGGAGAATTATTCCAAAAAACAGCTCTCATGACACATACTGGCTCCTGTTTCTCTGCCTCTTCAATGGAGGTGGTTGGAGTTGAATAAAGCAGATGGGACAGTGAGGGATGCCCACATAACACTAAGGGAGATGGAGCACGAATAGAGGGCATCATTCATTATGCTTTATGTCCCCACGTCCCCGCCGTCACCTGTGCTGCTTGCTAGACATCAAGGGTGCTTGCTAACTCATCGGTAGGGTGGTCACTGCGTGGTGACGCTTTATTGTAAAAAGCTATTTTAATTGCCAGGTATGTGTATGCACTGAAATGATTTTGCCATGGATCAGAGTCTTATGACTGGAAATGGGATCGTGAAGTGCTGTATCAGACTGGAAGGAGCGGAGCATCACGGGAGTCCGTGTTAAATCCAGTTTCACTATAACGCCTTTGTTAACGGGGAGCAACGCTGCATGACCGATCTCGGCAGATGTTCCCAAAGTACGAGGAGCGATGAGCAACGCAACTAATTGGCAAGCAGGGCTTTAAAAATTTGCTTAAGGAGAAAAAAAGAAGTGAGAAACCCCATCTCCTTGCCTGCAAGCATACGGCACTTTACGTTAGCAATGCCGTGCGCTCTGCTCAGGGCTGATGGGGCTTGCGGTATCCGGTTGCAATCGGGTGAAAGCGAGGGGAGACACAAAAATAGCTCTGCAGCCCACACTCCCACCCACGGAAAAGCACAAGTGACCCAGGAGCAGTTGTTTGCTGCATCGGCGGCTGCTGGAGGAGCATTTGCTGCAGGTGCAACCTGCCAGCGCCCCGGCACGGGGACCGAGGGACGGCGTACGCCGTCCCTCGGTCCCCGTGCCGGGGCGCTGGCAGGTTGCACCTGCACTTGGGGACAAGGACCATGCTCTCATTAATGCCCAAACCTGCATGCAACAGAGGATTTGCTTCACTCCAGACGCAGCTAAAGCTACATTTGCTCTGGCAACGTGTGAGCTGGCCACCATTGCCTGTAGCCACCTCTCAAGCAAGCGCAGTGCATGGGATATTTTTTCCTGCGTGGTCCCAGAACCAGCTCGCCCAAATCAGCCTTGAACGTGGAGATATGAGATTAATCACCCACTTTTTGCTGAACATGTGCTGCCCTTCTTCCCCTGGGGTTTCGCATGGAGTTTTCGAGCAGGAGAGGTCTTGCCCGGAGGCTGTCGCCCCACTCCCAATCCAAGTTTCGGGTGCTTTGGTTGTCTTCTCCATCACATCAGACCCTCAGGGGAAGTTTCTTAGAATAGAAAAGACGGTGCTGAGACTGACACAGCAGCAGCCGTTTGTGTTTCTCCATCCTGCATACAAAACCTCAGCAAAGGCTGAAATCAGTTTGCAATACAAGGCGAGCTGCCTCTCTTAAACCCCAGACTTGAGTCCCCAGAGTCAACACCATCCTGGCCTCCGCACGTTGTTCAGAGATCGAATGGGGGGACAACCTCTCTCCAAGTTGCAGGCAGAGCTGGATGCAGTTAGGAAAGGGACAGTGTCACACGCATCTGACACCTGGGACCGAATTCAGTGGCCCAGGAGGATGCGCTGGGACCTGTTTTTCTTTGGGAGTGAGTCCCATGTCCTCAGAAGTCGCCCAGTTTGGTGGTTTCTCTCCGGTGATGCTCAGTGCCTCCGAGGATGGCATCCCAGGGCTGTCATCCCCCCAGTGCCACGGTCCCACCGTCATCCTCTTTTCCATGCCATGGTCCTGCTTACTGAAAGGAGAAGACGTTGCTTGGATTACCCCAGCTCTGTTCCTCCTTGTGTAAGCACTATGGATATTTTTGACTGTCCTTTTCAATTCCAGCTGAAGTCGGTGCCACAGGCAGCTCTCTTAGTAGATTGCTTTTGTGATTTATGCAGGTCCAGAAGAGTCCAAGGATCATTTATCTTCAAACCAGGAGAGAGATGAAAGAGTCATGGTAGTAAAATTTCCTGCAGAGCTAGATCTGAGCATCAAAGAGGGGAAAATGTCATTGTTTTACTGAGACAAGACGACGTGAGACAGGTTTTAATGCTGGGGGATTTTTGTAACTGAATAATTTGCCTTAAAAAAAAAGAAGTTTTGGGAAATGAAAGGAGGGCAAACGAGCTTGGTGGGCGCTGCTGGGAAGCTGTCTCTGGGGAGGGGCAGAAAAAAGCGAGTGGAAGCAGAGGCCGAGGGGCAGACGCTGCTCCGGGGACGGGGAGGCAGCACCAGGCAGGGCCCGGCTGCAGCTGGTGGGTGTCTCCGGTGGGAGAGGGCAGGCGGCACCCCTGCTCCTGAGCGCTGCATCTCCTCCACCAGCTCCCGGCCGGGGGTTTGACCGAGCATCGCCCAGCCGCAGCAGCGGGTCCTGCGGGGCCGGCGAGCATCCCCTGCCCTCGCCCTGCCTCGGAGCGTGCAACCGAAGCACAAATCTTGGGAAATTCGATCACGTCAGAGGGCTGGAAGGAAACCGAGGAAGGAGAGGGCTGGGAAAGGGTCCGTTTACATTTGCAGCAGATGCTATCTAGAGGAGAAAAATACTTTTATTTCCCCTGTGGACTGCCAGTTGATTTTCTTGCAGCAGGCACTAATGGAAAATAATAAAACCCATTTTAGTCAGACTGTATCCAGAACACTTACAGGTCAAGCCAGTACTCAAAACAGACTGTTATGGAACATAACACATTAGTTTGTCACCAGCGTCTACGGTGGCCAGGGGATTTTTACCATTTGAAATTGAATTTTACAGGTCAAGGCCTTTCGTGGGTCTTGAAAAACAGTGCATCTCTGTAAAGTTAGCGTGAACGTGGAGGCAATTACTGGGTGTAAAGATACGCAACCTCTGTGTTTGTTAACAGTGCAAAAAACCAAAGGGGACCCGTGGTGGGAACCGTGATACGGCTGTAAACCCCAGAATATAATCATTAATTGTTATGGACTCAAATATTTCAGTACGGTCTTCCTGCTGTTAAATCAAAGCCACAAAATGCATGGGAGGCGTCTTTCACTGAAAATTATGTCCTCTCGGTTTATAATTTAAAATTCACTGATGACTGTAAAGGAAGCTTGGTCATAGGAGCCCAAGTTTCTTAGAAATGAGTCAGAAGTAGATCATTTGTTTAGGAGAGATTAACTTATTTCAACATTCAGATAACCTCAAACATCTTCCATGTGGTTTTATGCTTCACGGAATAAATAAAGCAGGGACAGGAGGTGGTGCCTGCAGTGCCACATACACACACACACGTGCGCACACACTGATGTCTCTCTGTTCTTCTCCATCCCCTCCCCTTGCGCAGCCCCGTCCCCACAGCGCTCCCACCCCGCTGACTCAGGAGGGCTGTATGAGGGCACCCAGCATTCACACTTTGATTGCCCAAACTAGAGGCAAGGGCCACCAAAAGCCCAGCTTTGAGCACGCTGGAGGTTGAGGGTGGCTCACGTGTCCTCACACCGTCCCCATCCCCGGCAGCCCCAGGGATGAGGGTCCCCCGTGCCACGCTGTGCCCCAAAGCCCGGCATCCTCCGCGGCGTTCCTGCTAAGCGGCCGCTTGGCACCGACGACTTTATTACGATACCAAATCCATGTGCCATGGTGTCCCGGGCGGCTGTCCCCGCGCTGCCGGTGGGACTGCTGGGACCACTGGGACCGGCGGGTGATCTCCCAGGTGGGAGACAAAGCCTCGTTGCTGGACTCGTTTACACGACACTGCCTTTTCTGCCACGGCCAAACAGATTCCCTCTGACTCACGTACCGTATTGATTGGGATCATAATTAATAAGAGCAAAGCACTCACACCCAGGCTGCAAACCTCCCCTCTCAGCTGAGCAGACCCTCGCGCGAGCGGCCGGCGGGGTGAGGGCATTTGCTCGCTCAGGGCAGGCGTGGTGCAGGCATCTTCCGTTCATCTCAAACACGGAGGAGCGACGTGTCATTATCCCCATCTTCTAGCTAAGGCATTTAACGCGAGGCTTTGGCACCGTGCACAGGAGCTCCCTACGGGCCTTGTACGTCAGAACTGCATTTTATTAGTCCTTATCTGAACCGCGCTTTGCTTCGCTGTTGCTCCCTGTTGTATTTTCTCCCTTGCCTTGCTGAGCAGCATCTTGCAGGAGGAGGGGGCGAAGCCACAGCCCCTTGCTGAGGGGCTGAACCAGATCGACCCTGCCGCTTTGCCTTTCTTGCCGAGTCAGCAAGCGTGCCTATCAGCTACACACAAATAATCGCTACGCTTTTCTTTCCTTCCTTTATTTATTTTTAAGCCAAAGCTAAGTGTGCATCTCAGGAGTGAAGTGTGTTGTGTTGCTAGTAACTGATGGTAGGTGGGAAGTCCATACGGCCACTCTGTTTCCCAGTAATACCCACTAAAGCCTGGAATCGCTATCATTTCTGCAGGTTTTTCCTGTAATTCAAGTTTGGTAAAACCCCCTCGCAGGGAGGAATTAATAGCATGCCGTGGCTGCGCTAAATATTGATCGACTTGGCTTTATATGGAAAGCTGCACAGGCTGTTGGGCAAGAACCCGAGAACAACAAATATTAAATCTGCTAATGTTTAGATAATGACAAAGATGCCCAGTTCCTCACACTCGTAACGAAAATGCCTCCTTTGTGCTGTGTGGGGTACTTTGATGGTCAGTCAGTGCCTCCGCAGAGAGGGCGGCAGCGCGAGCCCCTCCGTGCAGGTGGGTGCAGAAGGGGTGGAGGAAGAGGTCCCAGGGCAGAGCAGCATCGGAGCTAGAAACAGCACTCGTATCTCCAAACTGCCATTGTGCAATGCTGAGCAGTACCTGAAAACCCCATCGCTTTTCTTTTTCCCAATGCTTTCATTATCCTAAAGCTTCTAAAACCTTCTCTGTCTGTGGAGAGGAAAGATTATCAAGTAGAATTCAAGGATGTAAAACTTGGGGGAAGAAAAAAAAAGAGAACAGTTTAAAGAGTATATGAATATAAGAAATAATAAAGTTCATGTCTCTAGGCTAATTTTTGCTGATTCTGGCAAACGCACACTGATTTCAGGGACCTGCGGTTTCCTACCGGCCCACGGAGCGCTCTGAGGCGCTGCCGGACCACGCTCCGCGGCTCTACCTGCACGCAGCATTTTGATCATCCCATTTTCAGATGACAAAAAAAATTGCACGGGCTATTCAGACCCAGCTGATGGAGGTGGTTTTCGTGTTGAATCAAGCACCAACCTCCACGTTTTGGATGAGCTTGCTGTCGTGTCCAGCTGATCCACCCTGCTGAGCAGCGGCGAGCAGACTACACGAGCTGCCGTCAGCATGAAGGGCTCGGAGGAAGGACCCAAACATCCATGTGGTGTTGATCCCCACGTTGGAGCTGTGGAAAACTACTGAAGGAAAAAGTCCTCTGCAAAGGGTTATTGTGCACTGGCAAGGAGAGATGAGCTAACACATGGAGGAGAGTGACTTTTATGAAGAACAGAATGAATCTCCCTCCTGTAAAATGCAGCGACTACGGATGTCCCTGTGTACCAGCCCACAACTCATAGCAAGTTGCAATGGGAACCACCTTGGGTGCACGTTGGGTGCAACTCTCCACCGAGTTGGCAATTTCACCTGGGGTGCAAGGCAGCCAGCACAGGGATTTGACTCCCACGGAAGCTAAACGTATGCAAGAGCTTCAGGATCAAACATGCTGATTTTTCCTCTGCTGCTACGAGCCTGTTGCACGACAACATGCCTTCAGTGCCGAGCACGGACCTCCACTTTCTGCATAGCTCCTGGCCCCTGCGGGGTGTTCCTGCCTCCCGTGCACCTGCTCCAGGAGCTTTCCCACCCGTGGTCTCCTTTGCAGCCAGTGCAGAGACATAGGCAACCCTATAGGGTGATTTAATTGTTAGATTGGCCGAACTGCGCCGGGGAATTGCCTTCTTTCTCTCTTCCCTGACAGTACATGGAGCGTCCCGGTGCAGCAGCACGGTCTGGGTGCCGAAGGTGGGATGGCCGGGTCCCTCGGGATGGGCTGTCCCGCGCAGGACGGCGTGCGGGGCAGGCTGGCACGCAGTGTTCGGCTCCCGCTCCCATTCCCAGCTCAGGTATTTCGCAGCCGTCCGATTCCCTTCATCGTTAACTTTTTTTTTAAAGACTCTGCTATTGCTGACTCCACAAAGGTCTCTGCAACATAATGAGAGAACTTTTCTAATGACTCAGAGATTTCTAAATTAAATGTAAGATGTTTATTGCAGAGATGCATGGCCATACATTATGCATTACTGTTTCAATACAATAACATAATTCTGGTAGAAATTATCCATGTGAGCTGCAATCAATTTCAGCTACTACTCTTTGCATGCTTGACAATCTGGTCATTCGGCTGTGGAAAAGTGCTTTTACTTGATTGCTTACACTGTTGATAATCGCTGTGGCTTTTGGCAGCACCATGATGTTATTTCACTCCCTGAAATTGCCACCGCTGTTTGCGGAGGGACCGGGTGTAGCTGCGGCCGCTCTGCCAAACCCCCGCGGCTTCACCCGACACCGAGGAATGCGCAGACTCCAGCACAACCCTTGAAGACTCATTTTAACGGCATGGCCTTTCGCCACCAGCCCGCATGGCATGGCCAGGCGAACAGCATCGTCCTCCCTCCAGCTCCTGGATCACCCTCGCTATGGCCCATGGCCGTTGGACCGGTGGCAATCGCCGTTTTGCTGATGCACCCCCAAAATCCTGTACTCCCTTTGCCCGTGGGCTTCAACATTCACCCATGTCCTGTGGGTTTTGCTTTGTCTCCAAAGTGAGTGTGGCAGGGCAGCGATGGGGCGGTGGAGGTGTGTGCTGTGCGGGACTGAAGAAAAAGAGCATTCTTCATTTTATGTGATAAGAAAAAATCCCAAAGGGAAGAGATGCTGAAATATTAAGCTCGCAGTTGGGATGTGAAGAATCAGAGGCATATATTCCCTGTGACGGGCGGTTATTATACTACTATCTTTGTTCCTGAGTTTTGTCAGCCTGCGTTTCAGTACTGGAGAAGGATGCCTAAAATAACCATGAGCCCCAACGTTGAGTTAACCCCATGTGCTCACGCGTTCCCACGGGCTCTGCTGGGCAAAGCGGGGTCCCCTCCCCGGGCAGGACAGCGATGCCGCTCCATCGCACTCCTCTCAGGAGCACTTGCTCACACCACCATGGCATGGGAAAACTCCCGCCGGGGACTGGCAGCCTGGAGATGCCGGGTATAGCATCAGCCTGACCAAAAGGCTCATTCCTGCCCTCAAAGGGCTTACAAGCCACCCTGGCTGTAGCCCACAGAAGAGGCAGGTCCCCGTGCTGACCCCAATGCCACCCCACTCCAGGAAGAGTCCCTCTGACGTTAACCCAAGGTCTAAAACACGTCGGCGAGAGGGGAAGGGCTCTGCCGGTGTTTGGCCACCGCTGACTTTAGCATGAGGACATATAAATCAGGGAGACGGGAGAGCGAGGGCTGACGCTCGTAGCTACCAGCTCTCGGCTGCGTTGGGCTGATTTATTTTGCGTGGGAGCAGCAGTAGCAGTTTACGCCTCCTAGTGCAGATTACAAGATAAATCTGGCTTTCAATGAGACCCATTGGTGACTGACACTGACAGAGCTTTTAAATCACCGCGGCTGCGTGGCTATAGCCATGGGCCAGATCTGGCCCTGCAGGTCAGGTCTCTTTTTGGCTGGTGTAAATCAGCACAGCTTGGATTGAGATGTGGTGTCAGGTTCGAGCGCCAGTCTCATTTTTATTTAAGTGTCTGTATGGTAATTCCAGCTCAGAGGGACACCCGAGGGCTGCAGCCCTTCTCTGCTTGACTGCCGGCTTTTGCCACGGAGGAGCTACCTTTCACGGTGAAAGCTTTAAGTATGGACAAAAAGTCTCCTTGTGGGTGCCACTGGATGCTCCTTTCAAGACCCACCTCACACTGCCGAGGTCCATCCATACGAAGATGAGTATCCTCCTCAGCACTAATTTCAATTATTAATATGCTCCAAAAACTTTTCCGCTGACTTTGACACTACAGAGAGGTTGTCAGCCGGTAGAAGCTGGCCTGGGCTCCCTGAAAGTGCCAACACTCTTGGCTCCTGGAGATAATCTGGTCTTGCCTGGATAAACTCTCCAGCATTAAGGTAGCGAGGCCTTCCAAACAGGAGATGAAAGTCCTCACCGTGCTCCGACGGGCACCGATCTCTTCTGACGTACGTCCCGCTGCCATCAGCAGGGTTGGCATTGCTGCCAGATGCACGCCGCCGTGACAGCCAGGGACTGTCCTTGTGCTCTCCTTGGTGGGACTGATTTCACCTTCTCACGAGCAGGATCAGACCTGCAGAGTGTGCAGGGGTGCTCGCCTGCTCCGTCCGCGGAGCTGAACCTCGGCCAGGCGTCGCTGCTTGACGTCGTGGGAGCATAAGTGTGTGCGTATCCTCTATCAGCATCATACCCAGACCATAAGGTCATTTCTAGACAGGTTTTATCTGGACAAATTACACCATAAAAGGAATAATCTCACCAAAGTACAGTTTGTCATAAAAACAACCTCTTTGTGAAATTAATTGTATTTTGCTTTTCTTAGCTTTTTGCATGTTCCTGGACACGCTGTACTGTGTGGCAATGGTCCATGGTCTGGGTCAGGGAGGAAAAAGGAAAGCAGCCGCTGCTCGTCGTGCCGAGAGCCTGACGCGGGCAGCCCCGGCTGCGCTCCCTCAGTTCACGTTTCCATTTCTGCGTGTTTCACGTGGCCGATCGGTCGCCGTAATTTTCAGTTCCACGCAGTGATGGTTCAGTGTGAGTTACCCAGGGAAAGGTACGTGTTTGCTGTATCACTCGGTATCCACCCGCTTCCCAGCCTGCCGCCAGTCTGGCAAAACGTACGCTTGGTTGGGGGGGGTTGGTTGTGGTGCGAACGTACGTCGTGGGTGCAGTCATCATAGTAAAGTCACCACCAGTAAAACGGGTCCACGGTAATTTTGAAGACTATTGTATTTCCTATAAAGGTCCAGCAGCCCTGGAGACAACAGTACCTCCATGATGAACATGGCATGAAACCCAAGGCAATGAGACAGCAAAGGAGATATTGGTTCACAGCTTCTTTACGTCTTCATGAAACAAAAGCTAAAACCCAAAAGTAGTCATTCCTCCCTGGGTTTGTCCAGAGAGACTGGCGATACTGAAGTGCCTTTACAAGGAGGAAGGGAATACCCTGTGGGTTTGGGGGGCCTGTGTTTATTTATTTATTTAGCCTTCTTTCTGAGGAATTCACTTTGCAGCACTTGAGATAAACATCCATTTAAAGCAGAGTTTTCTACGGTTGCAAATTATCTTTGTGGCTTTCATTACCATGCTGATTAGACCCCTGAGGGCAGAGCATCAGCTGGTGCAACAGGACATCGCGCCACTGATGGGCCTTGTGGCAATTAGCGCTAGCTGCAAATTTATCTCTTCGTGTAACTCAGTAGCTAGATGGCACTGAAGGTATTTTGTGGCATCTACTGTCTCAGGTATGGCAAAGAGATGACTAATTTGCCTGTGAGTGGTAAGTAATTGCAGAAATTAGTATTATTCATTTTTATTTCTCTTGGACCAAATTCTGGCTGCTACTATAGCTGTCTCACGTAGGTGTTGTGACTACAATAACATCTCAATGTGATAAGCAATTCAGACCCCTCGCCATCCAGCCTGTCACATCCCGGCTCCATAGGCACCCAGTGGGAGAACTGGTGCTAACACATGCTAGTCACCTATTGCAGATGGTCTGAAGACAGCTAGAGACTCCACATAGATACGAGAGAAGGCAAAAACGAGACGCGGAGCAATTTAAGAGAAGAGTTAGAGAAGATTGAAAAAGGCTGGGGGGAGAAGAAATCGCTGTTTCTGGGATTGTTTATAATTTGTGACTGACTTGGCACAGGGCGCTCATTCCTCACCACAGACGGGAGTTGCCAAACTTGGGAGCAGCTCTGGATTTCAGAGTCTCATGATTTCATCTCCTTGGCTGCTGGTACGAAACCATGGTGCTCCAGGACCCTTATTTATTTTGTGATTCAGGCAGAAAGTTCTCAGTCAGAATCACGAAATCATTATAGCTTGAACAACGTGTTCAGTGATTCAAGACCATTTCTCACCCACGTTAGCGCTTCCCGCGCTGCTCCGCTGACTCCACCACAGTTCTCTGCAGAGTTTCTCCGGCTTCAGAATTACTTTTTGGCACTGCTCCTGGTGAATGAAAATAGGAAGCTGGATTACTTCACTAATAATCTTATTTCCACTTTGTTTCAATTATGCTTCGTTTCCAGTGGGTGTTAAGTGGTTGTTTTGGTCTCACTGGTTCAAGGCATGTAAAACATGTATATAAGTTTGTGTATAAGAGGGCTCTGCAGAGAAATAGGAGCCATTGCCTGGCTCGCTGCGGACAAGTCTGTGCCAACCGGCCGAGCCCTGATTTGGGGAAGGAAAACGCACCCCAGCCTCAGTGGGGCTGGAAGGCTGCGGGTCTCTGCAGTAGCACGTGCCGCTGCTCGGGGCGCAGGCTCCAGTGCAGGTGCCCGAGGGGTGGCTGGGGGCCACCGGAGCAGCTCCTCGCCGCGTCTGCGACATCCCTTGCAAGCACAGCCCATGGCCAAACCCTGCACAGAAGGCAAGCGCAACTAATGGGATATTTAGAAATAAGGTTTCCTTCTAGTTAAGCCCAGACTGAGCTTTTTGGGGGCTGCTTTAGGCCCCCCTTCATCAGCCCCCACCTGAGAGCCTGTTTCCCCCTCAGACCAGTGCTCAGATGGGCAACCGGAGAGACCGCAGAGCGAGGAGGGTCAGGGAGGGACAGGGATGCCTTTTCCTGATATCCTGCTGATTTGGAGAATGTTTCAGAGCTACCTCGGTGGATCCAGCTGCCTGACAGAAGACACTTCTGACCTACTTGACTGTGCAGAGAAGTAGTAGGAAGGAGGAAGAGGGTTACATTGCTGCATAAAAGGCGCTGTGCATCTGATTGACCTAATTTTGGTCTTTCTTGCACTCTTTTAACTCCACTGGCTTCAGCACAGGAGTGCTGATTTACACCAGAAGCAGCTGACCCGATTTCCATGGCCTGCTCTCGCCGTGCACTGGGGCCGTGGTGACATTGCTGTCATCCACTGCTCCGTTTTCCCTCGGTTCAGGTTTCTGCAGGCGCACGGGAGCACGGCGGGTCCAAACGTGGCCGCAGCCAAGTTGGGACGCAGGGCAGCAGGAGCCGGGCAGCCCCCGCAGCCGGGCAGGAGTTTTGCAGAAGGGTTGCTCTAACCCAGGTTTCCCTATATCTCCTTCAAAATTCACAGAGCCAAATCACAGTGAGAAACCCCACTGCGGGTTATCCGGGCTGCAGGTTAACACAAGGGCAAGCTTGGCTGGGAGGGGGATGCCCGGTCCCAGCCTGCTGCGGCTCCATCCCCTCCCAGCACCCTGGGCCACCACCCCAGCTGCCCGCCCTGTACCTGGGAGCTGTATCTCCATGATGGCGAAGGACCTAGAGACATGAACCTCCCCGTACACAGCAATCGCCGTCCCCTCCCTCCTCCTGCACGGCAGCTTTGAAACCCCATGAGAGCTGCATCAGAGGAGCCTTGGTGTTGAAGTTTGTTAATTAATATGCTACAGTTAACTGTGTCAAAAGCTTTCTTCAGATCAAGCGAAACGGCTCCTCGCGTTTCCCTTTGATCGACGGCAGCGAGGGGGTCGGCGGCGGGCGCTGACGGCGTGGCAGCGTTAAACGTGCAGGAGCGGGCGCTGCTCTCGGCGACAGCTGGTCGTGGACTGCCCTTTTTGTAATCACATATAAACCACAGGAGACAAACTAGTACTGCTCTGCTGTTGCTAATATCATCAGGCTCCCTCCGATAAACGGGCAGGAGGAGTCCAGCCAGAGCAGCTGCTAATTCTTTGGGACCATTTCCTATGATTTTCAGGGAATAGCGGCACGAGGCGCACAGTGGGCATCGGCAAGCAGCAGCAAAACCAAGAATGCCTCCCTGCCTTTGCTTTTATCTAAAAACTGCCTAGTCAGATCAGTTAATTGAGGCGGGGTTCGTTGGATGGATTTGAATGGAAACACCTGTGAAAAATACTGGAAAGAGATAAACATGCTTTAGTTTTGAATGTTAATAGTTTGAAACCATCAGAGGTAATCACAATAACGCAGAAAGGAAAACAAAAATCCTTGAAAGAAGGTATTCCAAGTAACTGGAAAAAATACACGAGGAGCACTAAAAGCCATTAGCTTTTCACTGCTCCGTGTCAGCCCTGGCTCTCCCCCTTCCAGCGTCCCCAGCCTCTCAGTCAGCTCAGCAAACAGAAATTTTGTACCCAGTCTCAGCGTTAAACTCCTCATGCCAGCTTAACCTTGGCTGGGATGGTGACAGAGCTGGCGATGGCTGAGAAAGGATGCGGGATCCGATGTTTCGTGATTAAATGGAGGTTTAGCTGTCTCAGGACCAGGGAGGGCTGACCAAGTCGGGCCGTCGGGGATGAGCTTTCTGCCTTGGGCAGCCTCGTCTTACAGCTCCTTGTGTTGTTCTGCATTTACGAAGCAGGTGAGCTTCACTGGCTCCATTTTGCGTGGTCGGTCTGACCTCCAGCTGGCGATGCAGCCACTCGCCAACTAAATGGGTGGAGAAACCGAGCGCAGAGTTTGGTGCCAGTCCAGCGCACTCCTGCCTGGCCCCGTGACGTTCCTCTACGTCTCCGTGCAGGTATCACGAGTGCCTGGGGTCGGATGCTTCCAGGACATAAATGCCCAGTTTTAGGGGTTTGAGCGTGGGAGGAGAAATCCACTCTCCCACTGCTTCAACCCCAGCCTGATACCATCCCTATTTCCCTATTGCAGAAACACAGCAAAATGCAAAACTCTTGTCAGCACTATCCTGTGCTGTCAAAATTCAGGAAAAAGGTAAAATTGGGGTAAAACAGGCCAGGAATGAGAAGTGCCTCTGCTTTCTGAGCCCTGCACCTCGAGGAGGAGACCACGCTGGCCGGCGTGGGGCAGAGGAGCGGATGCTGCAGGGCTGCAATACCGGCTTGCGAGGCGTCCCTGTATTTCCTGGCCACCTCCACTTATTCTGGCTGACAAAGGCAGAGTTTTAAGTGCTTTATCTAATATAGCTATGTGATGATGACCCAGGAATCTCAAAACACCGTTGTCCCCCAAAGAAACCCCAAGAAGTGCAGAAAACCGCACTCATGCCGGTCCCCCGAGGGAACGGCGATAAAAATTAAGATTTCCAAACAGCCCTGAATTGTTGGGTTTCCACGCGGACCCTGTCATTGGGAGTGAAAATAAACAAAGGGAATTTCTGCCCTCTGCACCTCGCCCAAATAAAACAGGCGGCGGGGGCCGGGCGTACGCTGGGATCGGATCGCAGGAGTTTATTGCTGCTGGCAACAACCTCGGCAGCCCCGGAGCCTGTGAATGCTTTAAAATATCTGCTTGGGGTTTCTGGAGCAGCTACGCATCCTTTTGGGGTTGGGTGAATTTTATGGCTATAATCAGATGCCTCCATTACTCATTTCTGCTCTTTCTACCCAAAATGTCTGACAAGTTCAGCTGCTAAAGGCAATCTGTAAAAACCAGGGCCTGAACTGTCAGATCGCCCAAGTACTGCCTCGTCTCCTGCCTCGTCGCTAGTGAGAGATGGGGTTGTGCTGACAGACGCCGAGTGGCCAGGGAAGAGAGGGAGAGGAGAGCCGAAGGGATAAACTCCTCAATTTAAAGTGACGTTTTCTGTGTTACCCACTGCTCTGGCTCTGACAGCCTTTGCAGAGTTAAAAGAGACACCGGGAGGGGAAGAAAAAAATAATAATCCTTCCCCCTGCCTGATTTTCAGATGTCTGGTCTAAACCGTTTATTTTTAATACTAATGTGACATGGTTTAATGTTCTGCCGATTAAATTAAACTGCTGCGTCGACCTCCCGGCTCTCGCGTCGTGACGTGGGAGGGGCGAAGTGGGAATGAAAATTTGCTGTGATATTGAGATGAAGCATTTGAGGTGACCCGGAGTTGTCCTCTCCCCTATGTAATTTCTCAGGGAATTTTGCAGGAATTCCTCAGGAAATTAGGGAATGGAAAACTTCTGTCAATAGTAAGGGGGAAAAAAAAAGATTTGGTTCCTACGCAGGCTGAATTTTAATATTACTCTGCAAAAGCAGGATCTGGCCCCACACAGCCCAGATGATGGGTGTTTCGGGGGTCAGGCTCTGCCTAACCATGGTGGGTTTATCCCGAAGGACCCCGTGGATGGGAGAGGTCAAAAACCCGGTTCCCACGGGGCATCTCCAGACCCCTCCATGTGCCGGCAGCACAGCGGGGCTGAGGCTGCCCAGGTCCTTGGGCGCTGGGCTGCGCGGACACATCGGGGGACAGGTCCAGCGAGAGCCGTGCCTGCATCTCCACCGATTAAGACAAAACTGGTCTCCAGGGAGGCCAAACAAGCCTATTTCATAAGCACTAACTCAACACGCTGGAAGCTCCTGCAGGACTGCCTCTATGGGAAAACATCTACCCATTGCACAAGCAATTTTACTAATAGAATTAAAAAACCAAACACTTTGCACAAAAAATGATGGATGATCTACAAATAAATAACCTCTCAATATAAACACAGCAAGAAAAATTCATTAAGTGCCTTTTAAAAGCATTGGATTTGACTTAGCAGATCTTTTTCAGATGTTCCTCTCAAGGAAACCTAAACATCAAATAATAATTGTGTAAAGGCAAGTACTATAATAATAAGAATAACAACGCTGAAAATGCATTATGCATCTTTTCCTTTGATAAGGGTCTCTGTGCTTTTACGAAATGTTCATTATCAGTACTTTCCCCCTATATCTGAAGAAAAGAAAGCAACACTTTAGAGTCCGAACACTTCAGCGTGCGTGGCAGAGAACAGAGCCGACGGGGCATTATTTCTGAAAGACTGATGTTATAAAACTATCCTTCATGTTCCCAGAAAAATTCTTTCTGTTATTTATTTGAAATTAAAGCCAACTCAGAAAAAATTTCCCTTTTTTATCACAGATTCAGCTAATGTTCTGTTTTCTTGTAATTTATATTAATAATGATTGCTCTAATCTTTTAATGTATTTCAACAGTTTCAGCAGGTTTATGGGGTAAGATTGATATTATTTACCTCAGTGACTGGTTTTATGGAATAACTGCAGCTTTCCGTGGAGGTAGATCAAATGCTGAAATGAAGGAAAATAAAATATAGCACTGGTTCTCACCGCTCGTGTAAGAAGCAAAAAACCAAAGAGGGCAAAAAGGACGGGATAGATATTTGAAACGTTAATACTACCAGCCACTCTATTTAGACTGATGGGGTGCTGCTTTTTTATGCTATTTACAATGGGTCTGGACAAAACACGGAGGAGGTCGCATCAGGGAGCGATCCAGCATTGGTGTCCCAAGACCGGACCCTTCTCTCCTCTCTCCCTACTTCCCCACACCGTGATTTTGAGGATACTCTGGGGTTTTTAGCTCTTATGCCACTGAATACAAATGTGCCTCCTGACCGGGGCTGGCCAAAGCCTCCTCAGAGACTGGAAAATAGTACAACAGTTTTTTCTCCTATGGGACAACATTAAAAAAACCCCAAACAACCCTTAGAAAGGTGTTGCAATCAGTGGGGCTGACAGACGGGTGCCAGGGACAGCCCTCCCATCCCAGGCACAGGGCGGATGGAGCCGTGGGTACCAGCCCCGGCTCTGAACCGCTCCGGCGCTGCAGCTCCAGAAACAGTCAGGGATCCCATCCAAAGTCCCATGAAGTCAAGGGGCTCCTCTTAGCTTCAAAGCCAGGAAATACATTCTTAAAAGCTGAAACTAGTTTTATAAACACTTAGGCCTAAATCTGGAAACCTCTAAAAATGTAATTTTTTTTTTTCTTATATGATAATTGGAAACATGTGTGCCCAGCTCCCACTGTGTTTTGGAAGCATCTGCCCTAAGACGAACAAGCCCTGCTGCTCGCTGGGCTGGAAACTCCCCAAATCTCCGCAAACGTGCAGAAGCGAAGCCTGAGAGCCGGCAGGGCGAACATCGAGGGTTTCAGGAGCGAGCCCCTGGTTTATAACTTTAGAGATGACAATTTCAAATGCTTTCAGATACCAAAGGATCTGTCAGTGGGATTATCGTAGCAATTAATGACACACGAAGAAACAATCAGAGGAATGTGAGCTCTTCTTTCCCTGTTTGAAGATTTTCTGTGGGCAAAACATGATAGCTTTATTTATCCTCTCTCAGAGAAGCGTTCCATTTTTTCTTGCAATAAAAAAGGTCTGCAGTGATTTCTCAGATTATTTCAGATACGTGAGATGAGTCATGACAGGTCCGATGCATCACAGAACACTTGTCCTTCCTGAACAGCGGCGTGGACGAGCACTGCAGAGCGCAGGCCACGGATAAACACATTGGAACTTCTAAATGTTATTGAGATTTTAAATTTGAAGCATTATATTGGGAAAATGGGGAATAAACCAAGCAATTTTCCTCCCAAATGATGACCCTCGTTTTTAAGCCAACTTGAAAGTGGGCTGAAATTATTCAAAGTGTCAACTCTGAGGAAAAAATTCAGTGCTTCCTTTGCTCCTACCAGAAATGTTTGTGTTGGTGCACCAAAATGCAGAAGTATAAATGGAAATCAAATACACAAAGAATTCATTGAAAAAACAAGCTGTGTACTTACCCAACACAGTTGCAATCGTTTCCTGTGTTATCCTTGCAAAATTAAGAAATACTTAGAGCTAACCCTTTTGAGGGATTGCTACAGACACTGCGAAGGAAATTTAACAGTAACTTGGAAGTTTTTTGGTTTATGATGTTATTCCTTAGACTCTTTAAAAAAAAAAAAAAGATTGTTTTTCTTTTACAGAAGCACCAAGACAAAGATGGGATGCAAATAATTTTGTATTCAGATGACTGTCATCGTTTCCCCTCACACAGCTGTAAGATTTGTGCCTTTGGCACCCATTACTCTTGATAACCATACATTTCTGATGCTGTTTTTCAGCAGCGAGCTTACCATCTTCAAAATTAGTCATTGCAGAAAAATCCGTGTAGTGGCGGGGATGATAAAAAAAAATCGTGATGAGAGGGGATGAAAAACCTAACAGCCTGAATTCAGGTCAAGAGCAGCACTGATTATTTCGAAAGAAGTCCTATATTTATAACTCCTTGGCAGTGCCATCAACTCGTTTTGTATCAGACAGTGAAATTAGGATTTTTCTCTCAGACGAAGCCCTGATCCTGAAGAAGAATGCTGGCCTGTAGATTTAATGTACATGCAATGGGGCTGCGCACTCCTGCTGTAACTCAGGCAACCATTTGCAAAATTGGCTTTTCCCGCCCCTGCTCTGCAAAACCTGGCTGCTGGTCATGCCAGTGCCTGTGCCGAGCCCTGCAGGACGGGTGATGTGATCAGATGTGATGATCAGATCAGATGTGATGTGATCAGATAAATCAGAAGAGCCTGGGTACACCAGCTCCCCAGAACTTTATTTCTCCACGGGGCGCGTCCTCCCGGGGCCGCCCGCGGGCTCCGGCCAGCCCCGCTGTCATCGACACAAACTCGGGGCTTTCCAGCACTTCCCCAGAGGCAAGGTTTCACAACGGGTCAAAGTTCAGAGTGAGGAAAGGTTTCCTGGTGCGCTGCCACGTTGGCTTTTGCTTTGCTCAACAGCAGCCACCTCCATCCAACCACCCTCTTGCCCCTTGGACGTCTTACTCTTCAAATGCCATCATGCAACCCTCGATGCCTCCTCCTGCCGTGCCCAAGCCCCTCTACCCAAGCACTTCATCATTTTTCTTGCTCCTCCCTAATTCTGTCCAGTTTGGCAGTACTGCTGAGCTCGTGAGCTGCCCAGAAATACAAGGCTGATATTTTCAAAGCTGTCAAGGTTGATATTTTCAAAGCTGTCTGTGGGAATTGGATGCCTCATTTCTTCTTTTGGGATTTTGGCATTAAAATCTCCAAGACAACTCTGAAAGCCTCTGCCTGTGGGTTTAGGGGACAGGGAGGTGGGTGAAGGAAGCGCCCAGCCCAGGTGAGGAAGGGGACGCTGCCGCTCCGGGCTCCGCTCAGCCCTCGGGGCGGCCATGCCGCACTGGGACACGTGGGGAATGTTCCCCCAGGGCTGCACTCAGGTCCCCGCGCTCCTGGGGGTGAAACCCAGAGAAAAGAGGGCATCGCCACGCTTACGTCGCATGCCACGTTCACATCGGCCCTTCCCGTTATCACACTGCGCGTGTGCCGCTTTTTGCAGGTATTTGCTGGTAGTAAGGAGGGACAGAAAACACAAAAGACATCTTAAATCTAGGAGTTAACTTTGCTTAAAACAATAGTGACAAATCACATTTCTCCATACAAATCTGTGCAGAGCCAGAATCCTCCCCTGTGTAATTTCTGACTTCAATAGGCAAGGGCTGGTTGTGAGCCGTAATTAGAGCTGGCCGGGGAACAATGGGTTTGTTTCATGGCAGCTTCTGAGGTTTCAAAATCTGTTTATGTTCTGCAGAGGAAACGAAATCAAAACATTTCTCGTGTGAGATGGGAGTCTGTCAAAATGTCCATTTTCTGAGCAGAGAGATCCTTGTTTCGCTGCCGGTCTTCCCCTGCCCTCCTCACTGCGGTCGGGGCACGGGGTGTGCGTGCAGCCGGGAGCAATTACGGGGTGGATACGCCTGGGTGCCAAATGCATCGGTGCTCAAAGCAACCCATGTGTTTTGATAAAAATAGATGAAGTTGAAAACACCGTGACCGCTCCTGCCTGAAATGTTCTGCTTGTTTGGGCTCACGCTGACCTGGTAAATGCGTCGCGCCAGCACCCTGGTGGGGCAGAGGCCGACATAAATGGACACGCTCGTCTTCTGTTTGGTACATCTGTCTGGAAAGA
Organism: Theristicus caerulescens; assembly: GCA_020745775.1. Taxonomy (NCBI): domain Eukaryota; kingdom Metazoa; phylum Chordata; class Aves; order Pelecaniformes; family Threskiornithidae; genus Theristicus; species Theristicus caerulescens. The sequence goes on along the minus strand of CM036565.1, from coordinate 2,108,075 downwards.
CCTTAAAAAATCTGATTTTTTTTTCTAAGGTCTAGCAAAGACTTTAAAAATATCTGCTCTGCGGGGATATTAAAGGCCCGATGGCATACTTGGCAGGAGTGGACGTCTGCCCGGGAATCACTGGCATTTCCTCTCCTGCCCCACGTGTTTGCTGACCGTCTGTGCCTCTGCTGCTCCCCGTCCCAAAGCGGCTCGGTGCAGCTGCACATTTAGCGCGTAGCTCACAAAGTGCTTTGCGATCCCTTCCGTGAAAGCTGCTAATCAATTATAGCTGGATAGTTTAGCCCTAACATCATCGTGTTGAAGTATTCTTTGCCATTGAAAGAAGGGCTTGAACTAGCAGATATTGGTAGTCCTTGACCTTGGAGCAGTTTGAGAAATAGCACCTGTCTATGGCTATGGATGCAGAGAGACTTACCAAAACCCCTACGGACCAAAGGCCTGGGGTTTTCGTGCTGGGGTCTATGCAGCTGGAACGATGCACAAGAGGGAATGCCAGACAATTTTTCTCCAGTTGAGTAATACGATTTTATAAAACTTGCAAGTTTGTAAAAGCTTTGGACAAATTTGTGATCTGCCAGATCAACTAGAACTTAAAAGCCTTTGAGATAGCCACTATATTGACATAAGAGGAGACCACCTACAGGAATCGTCAGCCTTACCCAGCTGGATGTCAGCAACTCCCTTCCCAGCCTCCTACACCGAAAGAAATTTCCACGCTGACCTCAGGTAGCACCAGCCATTGCCTTCAGTGAACAAGAAAATGTTTTCAAATGGAGTCCCACTTTCATGTACCAGCCCCTCGCTTGTGCTACTGATTGATGAAGACCGCCGCATTGAGGCCGGCTTCTTCTCTGTGATCTCCCAGATCCTGTGAACTGCAGTAAGACAAACGCAGTGGACTTTCCTGGCGTTGACATCTGAAATCTGGGCCCTTACATTACCACTAAGCGAGGAGAAGCGGAGCTGCTGTTTGGGGGCGAGACACAATACTTCTGCAATGTAATATCTGTCCTGAAAGTTCAGCTTCTTTCTAAATAACATAGCCCCTTGCTTTGCAGCGGGGCAGCCAGGAAGTTTACAAGAAAGCACAGAAACCGTTCTGCTCTGCCAGATTCACCATCATCACATGCTTAACCCCTTTGGCATGTGAAGGAAACCCAAGGGCTGCCTTTCCCATGTGAGAATACTTGGGTTCATTAATAGACTCCAAAATACACAGGAAACGGGGAAATCGTGGCGCAGTGAGATTAAACTACTGCTTCCAGCTCTGCGGATGGCGACTGCTGCAGACGGAGGGCTGCAGCCCGCTTCGGAGCCCAAACCGCAGCTTCCTTCTGAGCTGGGGCTGATTTCATTCGAGGAAAAGAAAAATTACCCAGCTGGTTAGATAACCGCTCACCCCTCCGTGGCCCTGGTCTCCAGACCAGCGTGCAGGAGGTGACACGGGGCCGTGGGCGGCTTGGTGGCCCCGGCAGCGGGCTGAGTGGTGCGGCCATTTGGGGCAAGTTTTGAGGCCCTTGCAAAAATGGCACATCCCCTCCAAAGGCCTTTCTCCGGGCAATATTTTCAAGGGGAAATGTTCAAAGGTGGTGTTGAAAATGCTGGCTCCTGATTTTCCCACCCCAGCTTCACTTAGTCATGGGATAGCCCTGGCTGATGTCCCATGAACCGGCATTTTTGCAAGAGAAACCTCTGCTTCACAGTTGTTCGTGTCCCTCCCTTCATCAGTGATAAAGGACCAACCCCACAAGTGGGGTCTAAAGTCCTTTTAAATCAGAAACCTTGAGTTTCTGAACAACTTATATCCTCTGACTCTTCGGGATACGCAGAGCAACACCGACACGCGAAGTTCAGTGATAATATTCAAGTGCTGCTGTGAACCCCATGCCATTGCAGCGTGCAAACTGGTGTGTCCTCAGAGAGCCAGCTAAAACCATCACTGGCTGCTGGGGTGCTTCCATAAAATAAAATCATTCCTTCCACACTTAAAATAGCACAATCTAGATAAGGAACGTAGGCAAACTTTTCCGAAAAGTCATTTGTCTTCTTATCATGCCAGTCATTGCTTTCCCCAGGGATGTACAAGAATTAATTCCCTTTACCCACAATTAGCAATTTTTATGACTAAGGTTTTTTTTTAATTTTTTAGAATATTTTGCACCTGAAAAGTCTGTTTAATTAATTTTCACAGAGTGGTGAGTCTGACACCAAAGCAAAGGAGCAAAGTGAGGAAGACAGATGTAAAAACATGTCGACCCAGCAAAGGACAGAGCTGCTTGGGCAGGACGGGGTGCTGGGGCTGCTCCCTGCAAGGGTGGGGATGCGAGGGACGGCTGAGGGCACGATGCTCTCTGCTCTCTGGCCACGCCGCTCACCTGCAGAGCCAACAGGACTGGCCATCCCCCATCACTGCCTGGAAAACACACCCGTAAGCTCATGGAGGCTGGCCTGTGCCCTCCCTCTTCCCAAGTGCCTCAAAGCCATGGGGAAGGCAGGCGCTGCCATCGGCTTGCTGATGGGCTGCTGCATCTCAATGCATCAGAAAGTATGGGGAGATACCTGCTCCTCTGTCCCTCTCTTGTCCCCTCTTCTCAGAGAGGTCAATGACTTCCAGCTCCGCTGCATTGCTGACGTCCCCCAGCAGTCCCACCAACATCATCCCCCAGCAGTCCCACCAACATCATCCCCCAGCAGTCCCACCGACATCCCCCAGCAGTCCCACCAACATCGTCCCCCAGCAGTCCCACCAACATCCCCCAGCAGTCCCACCAACATCATCCCCCAGCAGTCCCGCCAACATCATCCCCCAGCAGTCCCACCAACATCAGTGACACTTCTGCAGCAAAATGCGATTCAAGATGATGAAGGGGCAAAAAACCCGGCCCCGGAGTGTGTCCATACTGGCCATTATCGCCGTGCTAACGGCAGCCTGCTAAGAGAAAGGAGCGTAGTAACTTTAACAAGGGCACTAGCTTCCTAACAGCCTGAGTGCCTTCCTTAGTACACTTCAGACTGAAAAAGCCTTTCTCCAAATAGCTCTCTGCTGGTTATATCACCAACACAAAATAGCTGCGAGGGAGGAAGATGGGTTTCTTTTGCATGGAGACACATGCGTGTATGTATCGCCCTGCGTCTGTCGTGCCCTGCCTTTCAGCTGTCGGCCCGGCCGGCGCTGGGAGCAGCAGCTATTCCTGGGCACTTCCCCGGGCACTTGCCAAACCAGAGAGACAAGTCACAGCACCGCGGGGTGGCAAAGCAAGGGGATGATCTGAGTGACTTTGAGCCACGAGTTAGAGGAGGTAGATAGAGGAAAATGAAAGGCTGAGAACAGGAAAACTTCTTTCCCCAAAGTGTATGCATCTGATGCTAAGAGCCTGAAAATTTCTCAAAATTCTTCACTTTTTTTTCCAGAGAGCATGTTTCAACTGTGCTAACCCTTAAAAAAATTACCTTAAGTAAGCCCAGGCCCATAATCTTTGCTTTGCCTTGAGCAGGCCATTCTCTTTGAACAGCCTAACACTTACGGACAACTCTCCCATCACAGATCCCAGCTCTGCTTCTTCACAAGCCCCCCAGAATAAACCAGTGTGTGCACAACTGGGGACCACCCTCCCGTAACAACTATGCACTGTCAACGTGCTCCTTCCAGAGACAGGCTGAGAACAAGATCCAGTGAGTCCATGAAGGACTTGTGTTTCATGAAAGAAGAGTCAAAACGTTAGCAGTACGCAACGGGCGGAGAGGACACGCAGCGGCCGCTGGGCGACAGGACCTGTTGGAACTGTGGGGAAGTCAACCAGAAATGTCATGCTCACTTCATCTGGTAGCATTTGGTCCATTTATTTTAATTGCAAATAAATGCAAAGCAGAAAGAACGGGTTGCAGTTATTGTTGGAGCCGGTAAAACATTTTGTGCAAAGAGAGGGCTGGTCTTCAACCATCCAAGTAAAACCCATTGCCTAAACAATAAAGCTTAAAAGATGAGCAAATTGCTGTTTATGGGCTGTTCCAGTTCCATACCACTCAGGACAAAACTAGGATTGAATACACAAGCAAATTTGGTGCCTAACTTATTAGAAAAATGAGCTTTGTGGAGGATTTGAGCCATTTTAAATCATTCACTCAGAGCAAAGAGGAAAGACCAGAGCAGCAGCAGCCGGAGCAATATTAGTGGGAGCATTATCGGTCCGGATCTGCAAACACACATGCAAAGGACATAGCATTAACGTAACTGGCTTGTGGTAGCCCGAAGAAATAGCCCAGCTAGCAGCAAGTGCCAGCCAGCCCCGCTCCGGCTGGGGAAGGGGAGTGCGTCCCCGCGCGCGCTGATGCCTGGCCCAGCGCGGGCTGGAAGGCGGTGGCTCGTCACCCCTCTGTGTGCCGAGCAGCTGGACCAGATTTTACAAACCCAAGCTGGTTTGGGGAATGCAATGCCTCGCTGGCATGCGGCTATTCAAGCTGGTGCCTATTATGTCACTCATATTAAAATGCTATGAAAACAGGCATTGTGCACCGAGAGGCTGAGCAAACCTTGTTATACAGTAATTATGCAATCAGTACATAATCTAATTTCAGTGACTGGGGTGTGGAAGGGAAGTTTTGGTTCCTAGATGCTCATAGGGGTCTCTACAATGAAATATGCATATAGACATATTTACAACCAGTGGCAATAAAAATTCTGAGCAATGCTAACTATATTGAGCTTCTGCGACGTCGAGAGCAGCTTACAAAAGCCCTGCACAGCTGGTTAGACTCAAAAAGACTCTTCTACTCAATAGCCAGACTTTCTGCAATTGAAATGCTCTACAATTAACAACCCCTTCTGGAACAGGGCAGGAAAGAGCTTTCAAAACCAATGAAGGTTGGTTTTTTTTTTTGTTTTGAGATTTTTGCAGCTCTTCCCCGGCTTTGAGAGGAAGCCAAAGCTTTTCAAAGCATTTATAAAACAAACAAGCAAAACCAAATCCCCTCTCCACCCTCCCAGCGAGAGGAACACCCCGGATGAGCAAATCGCCCTTTACCAAGACGCTTCCCTGGAGGTGAAAGTCCCAGAGGCAGAGCGAGAACTGGAATTTGGGTTTCTTGCCTCCCCGTTTCTTGCCTCACATCCCTGCTGCTCAGCGTGGTTTGAACTGCGGCGGGGTGCAAATTTTGCTGGGGGAGAATTTTATGGTTTGAGCCTGCTGAGAAACCATTCCAAAGAAAGTTCAGTCAGGATGGGTGTGTTCCTATGTCCCTGCATCTGCAATTTCTACAAAACAGTGTTAGTGAAAAAGCTCCCTTAGACTTCTTTTCTATGGACACACAGTCCCTGTGGCTCTACGGGGCAGAAACTTAGAGAGTCAAAGAGGAGTCCAGGATTGCTTCTATCTGATGGGCCAAATTCTTTGCCGGTATAAATAGATTGAACTCTGCTCAGTGGGACTGTGGACATTTATGCCAATAGAGGACTTGGCCCGCAGTCACAGCCTGTTTCTTATTTTAAACAAGAGACATGACCCGAACCGCGCGGAGCCAGGTTCAGACCCCGGCTACCATCACTTTCGAGGCACGCAGGGCTATTTTGGTCAGCGGTCCTGCTCGCTGCTTCAGCCTGCGCCCGGGGGACACCGGCGGGGACAAGGGGACGCGGGGCAGCCCCAGGTTTGGAGGGTCTGTGGGCATTCCCGTCACGCTCCCTGTTCTGCTGGCTCTCAGGAGAAGGGCTGTCAGATGCTGCAGCCTGCATCAGCCCGGCTAAGCCTGGAGGAGCTTAGGAGTAGATTTAGACGGGGTCTATACATAGGGTTGTGGGCATGCGTCCCAGCTCAGCTTTACACATCGCAGACATTCACGGAAACTCCCTAGAAAGGACTTTCTCGGCCGCTTCTCCTCCTGCACCGTCTGTGCCAAGCTGCTGTGTTTTGCAGCTCTCCAGCCCTTCCTCGGCCACCCCACGGCTGCTCCCCTCCCTGTGCACTTGCAGAAATTGCTTTTTCTCCTCCTCTCCCGGAGATGCAGATCTTCTGTGGTCCCTTGGCAGAGGGTCCCTGGGGACCAAAGAGCAGGGAGCTGTGATGTGTCCCCTCCACGCAGGCTGTGGCCAGGGGATCCAGGCTGTGCCCCCCCCGTGCAGAGCTCCCACAGAGGCGGCTTTGAAGGGCTGAACACCTGCGTGGGGCGAGCATCGGGGCCGTGGGTTTGGGCTGGCATCAGATTGCCCATGGAGGCTGAGCAGGTTTTCTCCGACTCATAAAAATGCGCTTTAAAAGCTAATAGATTTACACATCTGTTTTTTACAGAGCATTTTAAAACGGCAACTCCTGCCCCTAAAAAAACCCCAACCAACACACAAAAGAATTCAATAAATCATTAAAGTGCTGCATCCACAAGCACAGCCATGTCTAATCCTCCAGCTGCTGCGTTTTTGGGTACGTGAAAGCCAGAGGTTGCCATTGCCAACCGGCTAAATGCTGCAAACCACGGCCGCCTCCGGCCAGTCCTTGCCCCTTGGCACCAGCACTACAAAGACTTTGCTTCTTGACTCCCACCTGCGGAAAATTGCTTTTGCCGCTGCCCCTGTGAAGGCACGCAGGGAAAGCTCACCTGGGCGGGGGCTGCCGGCCAGGGAGGACTCCCCTGTGCCCTCCCCAGCCTATTTTTAGGTCAGTTTTCTGGTAAAATAAACTCATGCAATCATACTGGCTGTGTGGATGTATTTCTGGCTGCCTGTCTGTCCGCCCCCAAATGATTTACGTTTCCCCCGGCCAAATTCAGTGATGCCGATGGTGGCGGGATGAAAGCAGATGCCTCTTCATCCCTCCGCCTCCCAGCCCAGGGCAGCGCTCGCTCTGGGTGCTGCTTCCCGCATCGGACACACGGCCTGGCAAGGGAAGAGATTTCCACTCTCGTTCTCCTCCTTTTTTCTTGTGTGACATTTTTACTTCCTACAAAATGGTGTATGCCCTCCGGACAAGTGATTAAATTAGAAGATCAACAATACATGAAGAAGGAGCGGGATCAATTCGCAGAGAAGTGGCTGAAAGTGGTTTATTACATCTTTTATCTTTTTTGTTGGGAGATCATTTGCCAAATCATTAAAAGAAAAATCAAGTGAACGGGATGACCGGCAACTAAAAATTGCCTTTTTCCTCACAAATTGATGACGATATTATTTTGACTAAAATAAAAAAAAAAAAAAAAAGATTAGCTAAAATTCCTTTTGAGGTCAGATTCTAATCTCAGTTACCCCAATAGCTCACTAACCTATTGTAGCAATTCAAGCCATCGTGTTCATATTTACCACCAAATAAAGGGCCGCAGCTCCCATGGCAGCTCATCTGACAACAGACTCTGTGTGTGCACCCAGCGCCTGTTTGCCAACGTACAACCCCCCACCCCTGTCTCTGCTTGCACCACCAGACCAAGGCTCTGCTCCATCAACATGCAGGCAGTGTTACAGTGCTTCTTGCACCTTACATTTCATAGAATAGAATCATAGAATTGTTAAGGTTGGAAAAGACCCTTAGGATCATCAGGTCCAACCGTTAACCTACCACCGCCAAGTCCGCCACTAAACCATGTCCTCAAGCACTGCATCTCCCTGGCTTTTAAATCCCTCCAGGGATGGGGACTCAACCACTGCCCTGGGCAGCCTGTTCCAGTGCCTGACCACTCTTTCAGTAAAGAAGTTTTTCCCAATATCCAACCTAAACTTACCCTGGCGCAGCTTGAGGCCATTTCCTCTCATCCTATCGCTTGTTACTGGGGTGAAGAGACCGACCCCCACCTCTCTACAGCCTCCTTTCAGGCAGTTGTAGAGGGCAATAAGGTCTCCCCTCAGCCTCCTCTTCTCCAAACTAAACACCCCCAGCTCCCTCAGCCGCTCCTCATAAGACTTGTGCTCCAGCCCCTTCACCAACCTCGCTGCCCTGCTCTGGCCACGCTCCAGCACCTCCATGTCCTTCTTGAATTGAGGGGCCCAAAACTGGACACAGGATTCGAGGTGTGGCCTCACCAGTGCCGAATACAGGGGCACCATCACCTCCCTGCTCCTGCTGGCCACACCATTTCTGATACAAGCCAGGATGCCATTGGCCATTGGATGCCATTTATATCCACTTTCACTTCCTTTTACACCAGCAGAAGTCCAGAAGGCAAGTAAGAATAAAGGCCTGTTTCCAAAAAAACCTTCCAAAATGAGAGGAGTTGCCAGTTTTCATCAAGTAATAATTTCCAGGTGCAGTGAGCTGTCAAAGCACAAGATGTGCTGAACTGGGCTGGGAATAACATTGCTGAAATCACCAAAAATACTGCAAATCCCAGTGACAGAAACCCTTAGAGCTGCAGGAGGGACATCAGGCTCGTTGCCTTTTCCTCATCTCTCGCTCTTTTTTAACCTTATTTGAGCCACTCATGACTGGCAAGAGCATGGTCTTCTGCTTGAATCTATCTGGATTCAGGATATACAAACCAGAGAAAGATCCAAAGCCTGTCAATTATCAGCAGACAGGAGACGATAACACACTTGAAATAGGTCCAACGTTTAAAAACCCTTGCTATAAAAAGGCAAAAGCTTATTCAATCACAGCAAACAACAGTGCAGGACCTATTAGAGCTGGGTCACCATGTTTTCATTGAGAGCTGTATCGTCTGCTTTTGCTCCATCATCTGCTATTCACATGACTCCACTTAGCAACCGTATCTGATTAGGCTTGTTTGTGTGCCGGGTGCTATTATTTTTTGTTTGAATTAGTGCCTCCTGTTTTTTTCTATTTCCCCAAATATAGCTGAATTATCTCCTTTCACCCAGAGCTTGGGTGCCTGGTTACTCCCCTTTTGCGTGGTAAAGCCGAGCATCCTCCCTGTTGTCGTTTTATGGCTGGGATGGGAGAAAACAAAACTCATTTTCATGCAAATCCCCACTGTCTATCAGACATCATAGTTGTCAAACAGGTCATTAGAGGCCTACTGTGTAAAATGAAGATTACTAATTAGAGCTGAAGAAATAATTTGCAACAAATAATTTATCCAATGAATTTAGATTTTTTTCTCCTTGTGGAGTCTCCGCAAGCAGGTTGTTACTTTGCCAGAGTTGGCCATTATTTGAAATGTTTTTAACTCGTTACGCTCCTTGTGATTGATTCTGATTTTTCAGAATTACTTTTCTGAGCTAGATGGTTAGTCATCGTTGATCACAAGGTATGGGATTTATCTCCTGGCTCGGGTGTCAAAATACGGCTGAAATGAATAAATGCCAGGATACGCTTCAAAAGTACATTCCCTGAACACTGATTTGTGTTTCTACGAACATCACAACACAAGAGTAGTTTGGGAATTTTCCATTAAAATACATTTCTCTAGCAAAAAAAGGTAACTGCAAAATCTAAAACTCTACCCCGAGCAAGTCTCGCATAAGGCAAAAAGAGCCGCCAGCCTGTGGTGTATTATGCAAGTCTTGTGAATGGGTATCACCAAAAATAGGAAAAACGAGGAGTTTATCCTGCAGGGAAAAGGGGAACAAATGTATCTGGCTGCTAACATCCCCAGAGGCCCTGTAGGACCCTACACACATCCGTTAAATACAGAAGTAACTGAAAATGAAAACTCAAATGTCATGATGCATAGTCACAGGAAACGGGATTTAGCAAAATCTGATCAGTTCACTACAATGGAAAACGTCAAAACATGGATTTTGGATAATTCTGATTGACCATTTCTCTTCAACCCGTGACACGTTGTGTTACTTTGGCTCAAAATGCTCATCTGATTCAGCTTGAAAAGAGAAACCGAAATTTTCTATTGATTTTCATCCTGTTACAAAAGTAAATTTCTACAGACATTAATTCCGGTATGATGCCCTCTATGAACATTCAAAGAAAGGTGGAGCACGAAGAAAGGAGCGAAGTTCCCCCAGTGAATTAATTCCAGCATCCAAGCAGATATTCACAGAAAACCATTTGCAGTAGTCACCGTCTTTATTAATAACGTGGGGCAAAGTCACACCTGTGGCTGATACTACAAAATCCTGGATTGCAAAGGAGCAGCTTCGTTTTCAGCCCTGCTAATGAAGAATACGGAGAGCAGTCTTGGGGGGGTTTAAGAGAGTTTCGATGAATTAAAAAAAGACAATTTGTACCAGACTCTTCAATCCCATCTGCTTCATATCTGGAGCACTTGGTGTTCCCTACGCTGACTCACTCGCCTTTGTGTTTGCAGGCGGGAAGGCAGCGTCGCTGCCGAGGAGGGATGGGAGATGGAGAGACATTCAGCAGGAAAGGGGGGGGAAAAAAAAGCAGCAAACACTCAAGCTTGCTTGTCTAGTCTAAACAGCTCCCAGGGCAAAGCAGGCAAGGTTGATAGAGCTGCTGAGAGGGGAAAGTTGGCTGGGGAGAAGCGGTGAAGGTTTTTTACTTTGTGGCTCCTCCACAGACCTTCCACTGCAAACCTCGGGGAAGTCAGGGAAGGTTGTGGGAACCAGGACTTTTCTCCCAGAAATGAGGCGTTTTGGAGCGTGGCTGCTGAGCCTCGGGTGCTGGAGCCTTTCATGGCTTCCTCGCCTATGGTCTTGGCTAAGAACAGCCAAATCTTTGGTCCCCGTCACCAAACCCAAAGGTGATGTCATGACAACCACAGGAGTCACGTGGAAGGGGAGATGGTCTGGGATAAAAGGAGGTTCAGCAGGATTTATGCTGACTGAATAGCACTGGTGATGAGGGGACATGGTGGCCCCGGAGAGAACCGAGCAGCGTTAAGGGACATGGGCTGCATTCCCAGCTCGGCCACCAATGCTGTGCACAACCCTGGATAAATCTCATTTCCATCTGTAAACTGGGAACAACCGCTCTTCTTCAAGAGGTGCTTCGAGTTCCCTAGATTAGGCATTTTATATAAAACCTAACATGCTATTTTGGTACACAGAAAAAAGCACCCATAGAAAGGAGCCCAGAACAACCCTCAAATCAAGGAAAGAATCTTATCCTAGGCATGCCAGCCCACCTCTTTCACTGACTCTCTCTCTCTCACGTGCAAAACAAGCGCAGCCCAGTTGGACCCACGTCGTCTGCGTGGGTTTGGAGCGAGGCGAAATGGGCTCGACCCCCTTTGGGGTGGCGGCCGTCCCCTCTAACCGCCCCCCTGTGGGAACCAAGCCTTCCACGGAGCCGCATCGCCGCTGGGGAGACAATAGCAGTGCGGCTGCAAACGCAGCACTTCTGTGTTTAAATACATTTTCCCCCAGAGTGAGCATAGGTTTAAAAAAAAAAAAAAACCACTGAAGAGAAAAACGACCTTATTCAAAGCTGGCTGAACTCAATGGGAAGACTCCCCTTGAATTTCAATGAGCTTCAGCGAGGCCCGTGGGGCCAGATTAACATAAGAGCTGGGAGGAAGATTTCCAGGTGCTCCCCACACCCAGGGCCAGGTTTTCCAAGAAGACTCAGCACCAACGTGTTTTGCCCTCCAGCTCCGTAATGTGTTTACAGCCGGGCAGCCTGGCAATGGCAAGGAGAGTTTCTGCGCTGCGTAGGAAACCCTGGCTGCCCAAGATATATGTATATATTTCTGAAGGAGATTATCTAACTTTCCATCCATGGCAGAAGAGATGCCACATGACTCGTCCCAGATGTGCCTGGCTGGCTGAGATGTGCATCCGTGCTACCAGGGCGGGCGCCGGCACGGGGTTCGCCTCCCCAGCCAGGCTTGTGAGCTCTTGTTGCCGTCTCCTTGCCACGGCTGGGAGAGCCCGGATTGCACCACCAGCGCCAGCCAGGGATGGGGATGGGATGGGGATGGGATGGGATGGGGATGGGATGGGATGGGGATGGGGCAAGCAGCAGCTCCGAGAGAGACCTGCCCTCCTTGCAGGAATGCAGGCGGGTGGATGTGCAGCTGCAGCCCCTCCTCGGCGTGGGCAACTCGGCTCTTGTGCCAGGGGAAACCTCTTCCCTGCGCCCTCTCTGCAGAGGCTGGACCGGGAAGAGGGACCGGGTGGTACATCCCGTGCCCTGAGCTGCAAAGATTTCCCATCTCAGGAGCCTCAGCACAATATTCCTGGTTTTGTGTGGCCAGACCCCATCAACACTAAAGAGCGAGCAGCAGTTACTCTTAATACTGCAGTTGTTCTTGTTATTGTGGTGGATGGGGTTTCATCCAGCAGAAAAACCAGGAGTGAATCCCACCAAAATCTCATCAAACCATTGCCAGGTCTATCAGCAGGCAGCGAGCACAGCTGGGAAGGCAGTGACATTTGCGGGAGGTTTTATACAGCCCGGAGGTATTTAACCCTTTCTCCCAGCAAGTTATTAATAAAATGTGTATTTGAGAGAGCAGAGAGAGCAGAAAAACAAATCAGGCCTGACTGTGCTAATCACCAAAAGCACAATAACTCGGTGAAGGTCCCTGAAGGAAGAGGCTTCATCCTGAGCTCCCAGAGACGTACCCGTGTGTCTGCAATGGCTCTCGTTATTGTAATGGGGACCTGAATTTGAATCGCAATCCGGTTCTCCGTGCTGCTTGGGACTGAATACAGCTGGTACCTCCCGGCGGCTGCTGCCATGGGAATCTTGCTAATGAGAGCAGGATCCGTCTCGCTCTGACTGCGAATCTAACACCTAACCAGGAGTCAGCCTGACCACGCAAGCCCTGCCTCCGTCTCTTTGAAGACCTAAATGCTGCCTTTGCAACCTCTCCCTGTGCTTTTATCCTTCAGCTGAAATTTTTAATGAATCCCTAGAATTAGCCCATCCAAATAATTTATTTATGGGTTTATTGCAATGACTTGATAAGACTTGAGGTCGGTGCAAAGGTAGCAGTGTAATGCAAAGCACAGCCAGCCCAGACCCCGGCGCTGGGTCTTAAATACCTAAAGACATTCTCACCAGCATTATTTCTGTATTTTTTTTTAAATGCTGAACTGTATGTTTTAGAATACACAGCTGTCTTTGTTCAGAATAAACCAAAAATAGCAGATTTTCCTCTGCTTAGCTGGGTGTTAAATTATTTACATTTCAAAACCCATAAGTAGAAACAATGACTGCATTTCCAGAGCCTGCTCCTGCTGTCAAATATCCTTTTCTCTTCTGCAACCTAATTTAGACTTCCTTTTTAGAGTTGCAGTTTAGCTCCATTTTCAATTATATTAGAGGAACCAAGATTTCAAGCCATTATCTCATCATTTCCATGAACAGCGACAAGAGATGTTCCCTGCGAAGGCAAAGATAGCCTTCGTGGTGCCCGCGCAGGCGGTGGCCCGTGGCCGGGGATGCTTGGGCACGGGGGGGAGGCGAGGAGGATTCAGCCCCGGCTGTCCCTTTGGGTTTGGGCGACGCGAAGATGCTTTGCTTCGCCCGTGCAGTCCCTGTGAGGATGTCCTTCTCCGCTCCAGGGGCAGTGAGGAATCTCTCCGGGGAGATGCAGTGGCAGAGGGCACTGACCATGGTGGCTTGTCCCTCCAGTGTCCCCCCTCCTGGGGCCACCGAGGTGGGTGGTGGTCCTTGTGGTGTCGGGACACCAAGCCTAGCCGGGAGGACATGGCCACTTAGCAAACCCAGAAGAAACTGCACTGCCATGGAAGGTACTGAAACCCCGAGGACAAACCCCAAGGCATGGCAGAACGCCGCATCCTGAGATGCCTCTCGTGGTCAGGGCTGCGACGTTAAACCCAATGCCTGCAGACAAGCCCAGGTCAACAAAGCTACTTTGATAGGGGTGCAAGTCGGGACCTGAACACGAAAGGGTCTCAAATATCACACAATTTCCCTTGGCTGCTTCTCTGACGGGCTGGCTGAGCCTCACCATTTCTTCACTAACCCCCAAGCTCCCCTTGGCACCTCCCCGCTCGCGCTTGCCAGGTGCCTTGCACTGCCCTTGCCAAAACCCTTGCGCAAGCGCCAGCCACCTTCACCCCCTTCCCAGTTAAACCCCCTGTGCGTTACCGTGACACGGTGACCGCCTATCCAAAAGGCAGCGGGAGCTGAACAGCGACATGAACACCCTGGCCAAGGAACATAGACTTTAGGTCTTTTTCTGTGTTGGTTCACCAAAATTCATTGTATTTGTTACTCTTGTAGCAGACCGGCGTCCCAGTTGTGCATACTCATCTTGGATGCTTATAAAAGGAATATCCTGCATCTAACTGGAGCCTCAGCATTGCCAGCCCCTGTGATTTTATTACCAATCTTCTGATATTTGGAATTTTTCATAAAGCTGCGGTTCTTGGATGCAAGTAATTAAGTGAGACTCTCAGCTTTCACTGAGCAATGAAAGGAAGTTTCTAGTCCTCGTGTTTTAGAAAAGCTGGAAAATGTGCCTAAAGGCACAGACTCCAAAAGGCAAATTAAAAGAACCAATATGTTGTATTTCTTTTTAAAACAATTGTGATTTAGGGATGGGAATGCGGGGCTTGATTCATGATTTATAGATTCTGCGCTTGGCAGCTCTCCAGCCTCAATGATGGCTCCATGCAGATGGATCTGGGGCTTTTTGAGAGCTGCTCGGTGGTTTTCACCTGGTTCCCCGCAGCACTTTTAAACAAAACCCCCCAAAAAACCTGTGTAAGACTTATTCTACAGTAGGCACAATTTAAAACCAGCACGTACCATCTTATAACCTGGTTAGATCTGAAATCTCATGTATTTAGATTCAAATGGGAGATACTGCCACTCTGCCAACATGCTGAGCGACACGTTGAACTGGGGTGGGTGGCACTGAAGGTTTGAAAAAATGGGTTTCTGTGTGTGTTTTGGAGGGCTCAGAGCTGGGACTGGCCCTTTTTTAAATCCGTCTGGTATTTGCATTGCCCCTGTATGTTATTTCTTAACCTCGCTGCGCTGCTGCTCCCTACCAGACCAGGGGCAGCACCCCGCGCCCCTCCACGGAGGCTGTCCCGGGGGCTTGGCTGATCCGAGGCCAGCTGAAATCCCCGCAAACGCTGACTCCCGCGGGCCCCAGCTCCCGCTGCAGCTCTCTCCTCCAAGCGATTATGGATGATGCAACGTGAATAGGCATTACCAGCTTTATTGCCCCATAATACCAAACACACAGTAAAGATGCTAATAAAAAGCTGCTCCTCGGGAAGGCAGCGCCTTGTCAGCCTTACCGCTATGCCCGTTATACATGTGCTGCGCGCGTTTGTGTTTGCTTTGAGAAGAAACACCCAAACTGCCTTTTCTACTTTATGAGCTAAAAGACTGTGAAACGCTACTACACCGTGCCGGCCCGGAGTTATAGGAGCACAAATAGGTGTCAGTAAATGTTTGTGAACTACCAACACCCACAGCAGGGAGGCTGGGGGTGAGCTTTGTATAACGGGTGAGCAAATTGGAGATGCCTTTCTTGCAGGGTGCGGGGTCTGGTTGGGGAGGAAGCCGTGGTGCCAGGCAGCCCCGGCTGAGCCTTCCCCCAAAATTGCAGCTGCCTTATCTTTGGAGAGGGGACCGCACGGTTTTGGGCTGGGACTCTCCAGTGCTCCCTCCCTCACTGGGCAAGGATGGGGCTGTTGGCCAGGATAAAGCATTTCTGGTGGGCATCAGACCCATCACCTTACGCCAAGGCATCTTCTTATGTAGAGGAAGGGCATCGAGCAGACGATGTAACTTCAATGCCAGGGGTTGGGACAGGTCTCTGTGTGGGTTGGTCCTGGTTTCTGGAGCAAACCCTTCATGATGGGGCTGCACCCACTTTCTGGGTGAGGACCTGCCTGGCAGCACCCCTTTCCTGCTCCTTGTCCCATCCCAATGCTGGCGTGGCCTCGTGCCTTTTCATGGGCCACCAACGCCTCTCCTCCAGGTGGTTCCTGGGCTGTTTGTGCCGTGGCACTGATCGCATCTCCGAGAAGCAGCAGGACCACACTAGGTGTTTGCCGACCCTTGGGGAAAGTGGGGATGCTGGAGGCCACCACGGACAAAACTCCTGCAGGGTTTGGTCCTGAATTGGGGAGCTGCAAGCAAACCCCTACGTGTGGGCATTGCTCAGTGGGAACATCCCAACCTCATCTCCCCAGCAATGGGGCAGGACTTATTCCCGCACCCCTTCCCTCTCACCTCGCATTTAATTTCATTTTTTTTTAGTGAAAAACCTGTCAGAGGTGGCTGCAAGCAAAACAAAACCCCGCCAAGGCTCATCTGCCCCTGAGCGCCTGACTTTGCTGGTCGGGCGGTGTAAACCAGAGCCCTGGCACGGCCGGGTGTAACGGGTGTAACCAAGAGGACGCTGCTGCGTGGCCAAACCCGGTGCTGCTGGGGAAGGCGATGTAAACAGCTCCACCTTAAACTGCAGAGAGCACCTTAAGCTTTCTTCTGGCCTCCTGCCACCGAAACTGCTCCAGGCTGAGCTTTAATCAGAAGGAAGCCTGCGCTTTGCACGGTGGGGGAAGGGGCAGCCAGAATGACATTTCTCCATTGATTTTTTAATTTTAAAAGTTTATTTCTTGGGTGGTGGTTTGTTTTTCCCCCCCCTCCCCTTGCCACAATAAATTTCCAATTGATTTTGCAATCCTCTCTTCCCCCATCCTTGTACTCTCCTTCTCAAAGGTAATTGGGCTGAGAGGTTTCATTTGTCCCCCTGGTCCCCTGCGATGCTCTCTGAAGAGGGTTTCCATAGCTGGGCCCTGGGCAAGGACACATTGTGGGGGACCAACTTCATTCGAGGACCTCCAGGGAGGAGACGCATCCTTGAGCCCAAGACGTGCCCATCGGGCACGTCTTGGGCTCAAGGATGCGTCTCCTCCCTGGAGGTCCTCGGTTGGAGCCTGGGTGCCCTTTGCAAAGCACCCCCAGCTCCCCCAGCCCAGGGCTGTCCCCCCAATCCGTGGCTCTCCCTCCAGCCCAGCCGATGAGACGGTCTATTTTCCACCAGGCATTTCCTGCTAATCAGACCATTAGCCCTTGTGCTGATTAACCAGCTAGTTCTCAATTTAATTAAAACATATGCTTTTTTTAAAGAGCCAGAGGTTTCAATCATATTCTACCCTTATCGTTCCAGATCTGATTGGCATTAGCCATAAGTATCAGGGGGAAACCAAAGGAATTAACCCTTTCCCCTGCTGAGAGGCGCATAAAATATATCAGCAGCTATTTTCCCAGAGAGGCCGCAGATTTTTACAACACCGCTTTGCACCAGAACCTGAAGATCTCAAAACATTTATCCTTACTTTCACAGGGTTGCTCCGTTTCATTAAAATACAATGCAAAAAATAAGCCAGCGAGGAAACCTGGTGCAAAACTGGTATCATTATGCAGAGAAAGCGATGTAAGGCCAGATCCTGATCGGAGGGCGAAGCGGATCGGGTGGCTTAGGTTAGGTTTCTCTGCCTGAGCAGGGTCTGCTTGGTCCTGCCAGCCCCTGCCAGTGCCGTGGACGCTGTTCCTGCCGGCAGCCCACGAGCAAGCACCGGAGCGGGTTCGTGCGCTGCTGCAGCCTAGAAGAGGCTGTGCAGGTCATGCCATGTTTTCAGGCTGTTGGAAAGTGGGAGACTTCAGCAGCCAAGTAGGAATTTAGGGTGGGGAGAGACGCGATCTCTCACAATTAACCCTGAGCGGTGGGTGTACGGCGGCAGACATTTTCAAATGTGTGTTTTACAGTGAAAAGAGGGAGCGCTTGGCTCACCTGTGGTGGCGTGGCCATACCCAGCCGTGCTCGAGAGACACGGGAGGAGGATGCTGAGCACGCGGTGGCCAGCAGCACCAGGACCCCCGAGCCTGGCTCTGCTGCACCCATGCAGCATCAGCCCCTCATGCTGCAGGGCTATTTGGGACAGGGCTCTTTTTTCAGTCAGGCTTTGGTGTCTTATTACCAGCCTCAAAAATATTTGGCTATTACTTACTTTTGAGGTTTGGGCTAAGTCCAGGGACTCCAGCAAGAGAAAAGTCAAATCTAAATAAACGAGTTCAAGTTCAAACCTCTCCAGCTCTGGCCGCGGGGCGTTCCCCTGCCGCCGCCCGGGACGCCCGGCGTGCTGGGAGAGCCCTTCTGCAGAGAAACTGCTGCACAAAAGGGTTTGGAAAGTATTTTCCAGAGGCAGCTAATGGCCCATCTTTCATCTTGCAAAAAACCCCAAGCTAATAACTTGCTCCTCTGCATTTCCCCATGATGGCAAGCTGCGCCTATTGGGATTTATTTCTTTCCTCCACACCTGACCGTGTTTCCCACGGCCCACGGGAGCACAGCCCGCTCCTTGCCGCATGTTTTATCCCCCCACTAGCCTAGATTAAACGGGCGCTTTGTAAAACATCTTCCACTTTGCTTCTGCTCTGTGTTTCCTCTTGGAGGGCCACAGCGGTCTGCGCCTGGGGGCAGCCGCGGCCCTGCCCTGCTCCCCTCCTTGCGCCCGAGGTCAAACCCTCCCCGCGCACCACCCGAAGGCAGAGAGGCCCTTGCAGAGATGCGAGCTAAACCCTCGGTCACCCCCGCGGCCCCGAGGAGCAGCGAGTCCCCGGGGAAAACCTGTGTGAAGCCTTGAGAGGATCGAGGCGTTTGCTCTCTGCTTTGCCCGCTGCAGCCGGGGCTCCTCCGGCACCTGCTTTGCCCAGCATCGCGGCGGCTATAAACGGATCCCGCAGAGTTTAGGCAATTGCACAGCCTGCTGCTTTTGGTTTCAGACATTGCTTCCATCAGGAACGGTTTCCTATCCATCTTCCCAAACACATACGGCCGGACGGATATAAACAAACACAGGTTCACATGCTGGAAGAGATCTGCCAGAAATCTCTCGGATGGGATCGTGTTCGGTCCCAGCGGGAACATCCATGCGGCAGCGCGGGGCAGCCTCTCGCCCCGGTGCTGGGGATGGCACGCCCCGGCTCTCCGCTTTCATTTCAGACATCCCCTGGGAGCTCTAACGGGATGAGGACGGTCGGGGTGGTCAGGTCTGGCAAGTTATGTTTTCCATGGGTAAAATTTCCTCGCCTTTTGCTTACACACAAATTGCATTTGAGCTGAAGGAATTGCACCACGGTGTGCGCCCGTATTTGTGTGCGCAACAGCAGAGCGTGCTCATACAGTCAGGCAGACACAATTCTTTCTGCCCCCTCAGCAATGCCCACTCCATAACTGGGGCGAGGGACTAACCCACCGTCCCGTCTCCCTCTGCATGGGGACACGGTGCTGCTGCCTGGCCTTTGGGACAATCCCCAAACTGGTGCCTGGGACCTGCCGCTGGGGAGGTCAGCTCACACCAAGGTGTGCGTAGACGTTCTTGCACCAGCGGGCTGCATGCAAGCAAGCCACTTTGAAGGGTCATCTACAAGGGAGTCATTGGCTCTCTGTGCTGGTAGCATTTTTTTCTGCTTGAATTGCTGTAATATCAACCAAATAAGGAGGGACTGCAAATGATCACAAAAGCAAGGGAACTCCTAGGGTTCAACATGCCGGGAATATCAAGCTACTGTCTGGAAAAATACGAAAAATGCTGTTGATTCATTCCTGCAGCCCCTGACATATAAATTAGGTAACTAACCTGACCTGTGACGGTTTCTCCGAGAGACCGGCTGAGACATGACAAATATGCCTTTCAGCATACCAGGGCTGATTACTAAGAGCGCTATGGGAATAGCTCAGAGCCTCACGTTTACATTATGAAAAACAAGACACCACTTAAGGCAGACCACGCCGCTGTCGGAAAGCCCTCGGGTCCCATCCGCCTGGCTGCAGAGGAGCTGTGCCGGGAGCCCTCGGCATGGCGGGATGGGTGATATTCGGGGTGTCCTTAGGGAAAATGCTCATTCTCAATTATAGGAAAAGGACTTTGGACTAGTTTTTGTTTGAAGGATGGGTTCAGGTTTGTGGGAGGTCTTTGCTGGTCATCAGTGTGGGCGTGGGGTGCCCCTCCAGCTCCTGGGATGGGTAAAGAATTCCCCCTCTCCAGGGCCAGGAGCTGCTGCACCCAGGAGTCAAACCTCTCCACCCCCTGAAGTCATGCCATAAGTATTACCACTGATAAAAGCGGCTTTCGAAGCATGCAAAAAAATTATTTCATTGCCGTCCCACTGGATTTATTGCGTGTTGACAGACCTCAGAGCGGGGCAGCTCCCGCTCCCCCCGATGCTGCTGAATCACTCGTGGGAAATGTCGGGTTCAGCACTCGCCGGGGAGGGGCTGGGCAGAAAATACTTGTTTGAACTATCCCCTATTTGCGTTAAGGCCATAAAACCTGTATGTGTTTCCCAAAGCCTGAGCCTATAAAATGGCCAACCCCCAGACAAGGAGGTGGTTGTGGGGTCTTGCTGGTGGGGGCTGCCAGGAGGGAGGGTGGTACCCGATGCACCCTGCGGGCGGGCAGCAGCCCTCTGGAAGGCAACGGGGCTGGGGCGATGAATTAAACCTTTCGGCACTGGTGAGGCTGCACCTCGAATCCTGCACTCAGCACTGGGCCCCTCAGCACAAGAAGGAGATGGAGGGGCTGGAGCGTGGGCAGAGCAGGGCAGCAAGGCTGGGGAAGGGGCTGGAGCACAGGGGTGGGGAGGGGCGGCTGGGGGAGCTGGGGGTGCTCAGCCTGGAGAAGAGGAGGCTGAGGGGAGCCCTCATCGCTCTCTGCAACTGCCTGAAAGGAGGCTGGAGCCGGGGGGGTCAGGCTCTTCTCCCCAGGAACAAGCGATGGGACGAGAGGGAACGGCCTCAAGCTGCGCCAGGGCAGGGTTAGGTTGGGGATTGGGAAAAACTCCTTCCCCAAAGGGCTGTCAGGGCCTGGCACAGGCTGCCCAGGGCAGGGGCTGAGTCCCCATCCCTGGGGGGATTTAAAAGCCGGGTGGATGCGGTGCTGAGGGACATGGGTTAGTGGTGGGCTTGGCAGTGCTGGGTTAGCGGTTGGACTCGATGATCTTAAAGGTCTTTTCCAACCTAAACGATTCCATTCAACCCAAAGGCAACACCTTGCACCACGCTTATTCTCCATTAAAACAAGGACAGGAGCGTGGCACGGCTGACACAGCTTAGCTGAGACTCTGCAGGCAAGCGTGGCCATGGTCGGGGCTGGGGGAGATTTTGCAATGCTCCTGGCATGGGAGTCAGAGATTTAGCAGGAAGATTTTCACCTACCACCTACTGTTCATATCTGTGGACAGCTCAGACATTTGGGGCTGGCACCACTTGTGTTTGCACCCCCTTGCTCACCTTTGCTACCTGCCCCGTTCCCCCGAGGGCCGCCGGGGCACGCAGCGCTGGGGGCAGGCAGCGGGACCAGTCCCTGCCCTGGGCAAAGCAGCATCTGCCTGCGCCAAACACGCCACCGCCTGCGCCAAACACGCCACCGCCTGCCTGGTCCCCTCCACAGCCACATCCTCCACCTGCAAATTTTGCCTGGGTGGGAAAGGTCTGGGCATCCCACACCAGCATCTCCCATCCTGCTCAAGGGTGCAGGTCCGGACAAGGCAGTGGTCCCAACACTGCGTGTTTCCAGGATGAATTTTCCCAGCAGAATTACCCAGGCTCACTTCAGGCTTTGCTAACAACTCCTATTCCTCTCCCATCTGCCGGAGCCATTTCAATCCTTGAGTTTCAACATGCAATTTCACAACGCGTGGCTCTGTTTCAAAGGGTGACCGAACTGCAAATCAGCCCCTTCAAATCCCCAGTCATGCGCTTTACATTAAGCAATTAAACTGAGCAATAAATATCACTTTGTTGTGAACGAGCCTCCGTTTCCTTTTCTATTTTAATAACAATAATGGTCAAACTTCTGTTTAAGAAGCAGTTTCTGGTTCTATTAGGAAATGTGCCAACCTATTCAAAGAGACACAGGATTTGTATGGAGAGGTAATAGCTTTTAAGGAGCCAAATTATATAATTAGTAAAAAAACAGCCAAGCTTTCAGGCACACAAGCCCTTCTTCAGGTCTGGGGAGAGGCAATGCTCCTTGCAGCTGCAAAACAGCTGTATGTCAGGTATTGCTCTAGACCAGGGCTCTTTGATCAACGCTGCTCTGCCTGGGGCATGGTGCCTGCACGGGGAATGGGCACCAGCTCCCACACTTGCCTAGGCTGGGTTTAAGGGGGGGGGCAGCTCTGCTTTGGGCAACGTGTGTCCTCAGGTTACACCAAGCATAGTTTCAGTTAGGTGTATTTTTTTTTTTTTTGCAAGTTTGAGTTTGTCTCACAGCTTTTGGGAGGACCTCTGACCTACAGCAGCCACCTCTCGCTCAGTGTTGCAGCCATACGAACAAAAATCTGCGTTAAATACACACTAGCCCCAAATGGCCTGTGTCTCCTGTTGTATACAAAGAGCTCACAGCTTTTAAAAAAATGTAATTTTCTGAACATCCGATATGGGCACATGGGATTCCTGCAACTTCTGGCACAGCCTCTGCTTCATCTTTCAGACTGGAAACCTCTTGGGGCAGAGACCATGGCTTTAATTATACACAGCTCCCAGCTGAGCAGAACCATCAGTCCCTATTAAGTGAATAAATAATTACTTCAGTGAAGCGCAACTCATTCCTGGCTCAAACCCATTACTGACGTGTTCGTGGGTCATGGCGTATTTGTAAGCATAACTTAAATAAGATATGGGGATTGGACAACCCATCAAAGATGTCAGATTCCAAATCCTGCAATATATTTTGGTGGCAGATGCTTCAATTTATTAGTGACACACCACCATTGTTATCCACCACTGCAGGAGCACAGGACCAAGTCATTGGACTCCACATGAGGATGTCCCACTATGTTCTTCAAAGACTGGGGGAGAAGAGCCAGGTGAAGCTGCTGACATCTCGCAGCACAGCTGGCCTGGGCCAATACTCCTCAGCAAAGATGAAATGCAGGATCAACCCCTCTTCATCAAGGGATCAGATCCCACAAAGACACTGCGGTCCTGGGCTGCTCACAGCAGCAGCAGCATCAGTTGGGTTTAATGCCTAAGTTGGGCAGGTGGTGGGGAGAGGATCTCCATGCCTATGTCCCATCACAGCCCCGTTAACATGCGGAGGAGCCTTTTAAAGTTGAATCACCAGCAAAGGTTGATTGGAGTGTCTGTCACGTCCCCTTTTTATGCCAGTCACTAATTTGCAGAAGACTGAGAGCTAGATGGGAAGAGGATAATTAGAGGGGGAGAAAAAAAATTCCCAGGACAAAAATATAGATGGCAGGGCAGAACGCAGGATTCCCACTTGTTTTACTCTGTGCCTGCAGGCTCCTGAACTGTGTTGATCCATGGTTTATTTGTGATCAGGCCTTGGAGTACTAAATAGACAAGCTGCCCCACTCCCACAAGGACTCGTGCCCTATGGGCTAAAGGTTTTCTCTCCTCCCTCACACCCAGCTCTAGAGAACAAGCGATGCCTCTGGCGCATGGCCGCTGCTGTGGTGCTGGATGCTCACTCTGGCTGGGTCCCAGATCATCATCTCCCACGATGATGTCTCCTGCCATAGCTCAGCCTCCCGCTTTGCTGGCAATAGCTTTCCATCAGACACAGGAGCTGCTGGCCCCATCCTCCCCCCGCCGCGATATTCCCTATTTTATATCACTCTGGAGGTTTTGAGCAGCTGTTTCAGATCACCTTCAGCCAAACCCTCCATGCCCAGCCACACTGGACATCACTCCATGTGTTTCTGGGCTACTCTGCCATCTCGGTCACACTTCCCTCTCTCAGGGTATTACCACCATAATTTCCCCAAAATTGCTCTTGCCTTTGTGAGCTGCTGTGCACGCTCAGGCACCGCTGACTGAACAGCAAAGTCCCCCGTTGCTCTCATCATCCCATCAGTCACTGTTGCCATCACCGTACATTGCCCGTGAGCCGCATCACTGCGGTAGCTTCTCTCTAGTTCACACGTCTCCCTGACACTGACCAAACTGGCGACCACAAGCTTTATAGACAGTTATCACCTTATGGATATTTTATCCAGGACATTGCACAGAATATCCACTTCATATCCTCCATTGCCACCAGATGCTACATGCTGCGTATTAGGCACAGGATTGTTCAAAGAAGCAAAAAGGGTAAAAATCACAAATGCTAGAAATATGCAGCAGGCAGACATCAGAGAAGTCTCAGGACCCACACAATCAGGAATCTTTTTGGGTAAAAAGGCAGAGATTATTGCAGGAAGTCTGAGAACAATGCTTGACTATTTAAGGACAACAGCGTTTCCTTTCTGAACATCAGCATCATTTATTTGCTTTGGAGTCCAGCCAGATACCATGTGATGTCTGCTCTCCTGTTAAGGTGGAAAAGTATTTGCAAGAACTTGCTCAATGTTACCAAAACATAATTGGCCTATATCTCTATTCATCTGCATTAATGCTTCATAAACCATTCACAATTGCCACAAGATGTTATGGATACCAGAAATATAAATGAGTTCAAAAAGTGATAGAATTCTTGGAAAAAACGTCCACTAAGGATGATTAAAATCAAATGTTGCAGATTGCTGGCAGCTGGGAAGATACTGTCTGACCACTTTTGTCTTGTCCTAATACTCTTCCCAAGCCACTCAACACTGGCCATTGAATAAAGACAGGATGTAAATGGGCTTTTGCGGTGATCCAGTGTGATGTCTTTACACTCATCTATGGAAGAGGTGGATTTTCTAGCGCCACTCTTTCCTAAGCAGGGCTGCAATCAGCCTCTGTGCCAACCCTACCACTGATTTCTGATTTTCTCTACCACAACATCAGATTTCAAAGCAACATCCAGAGCTAACCACACACTGGCTTCATTACCATCAGATGCTACAATAAATATTGAAGTCTAAATAACGATCAGGCTAGCTGACAGCTTGAGGAGAGATGGGGAATATGGTGGTCCTGTTCTGCTTCCAAATGCAGAGAGACTTTCAGTCTCTGTCAGTGCTGGGCTGCAGCATCTCTGCTATGGAAAGTTTGAACTGACCTCCAGCTCTCCCTTTCCATCTCGCAGCTTTCTGTATCTTCCAAGACCACTGTTGGAAGGGCCTAAAAAGAGCTTTTTTTGCCTATTTTTAAGAATGGCACCCTTTCAGCTGGAAAGCGCGGTACAGGATGATACGAAATGGGAATGTTACCTCTCAAAGCATGCTAAAAGCAAGAGTTGTTTTCCAAGTCCTTTAGCTGAGTATGTAGGAATTTTTCATCTAGTCTTCATATCCTGCTGAGCCCAAAGGGGTCTTCCCTGCACCTCAGCAAGACAATGCAGTGCTGTGCTATAGCATACTGTGTTATTTAAAACAAGAGGAGATCCCTGGTCTCTGTGCAGAGCACTGACACGTCTCCAAAGACGATGACAACAAATGCATGGAGGGAAAAAAAGAGATGTCTTGTCACTACGGTTTGCTCACAGGTTGGCATCGCCACTTCCATGGGGAATAGCAAGCACAACAGAGCTTGCATTTCCACATTCCGGTGTGGTCAGGGCATTTTGCTGCTGGATGGGAACAGAAATCTCATTCCTGTGTTCGTGAGCTAAGACTGCTCCCTCCCTTATTCTTGAAAAGGTCTGCAAGTCCCCACAGACTAAGGAATGAGAAATAATTGCATACCAGCAGCACAGCATTTCTTACACTTTATCTCCAACCTTACCTGCCATGTGAAAACTTTCCACCACCCCACCATAAAAGCAGAGCAAGAAGCCAGAGTTGCAGGTGACGAGTCATGGGCCAGCCACGAGGGTTTAGTTACACAGACCTCAGTAATTCACAAGAAAGGACAGGGCAAGCTCCATTTGCATAAACAGTTAAAGATTATTTCCAAATATTAACCACAGTAGCAGAACTCATGATTACTTTGCCAGTCACACGCAACACAATAAAGTCCAAGCTTTCTTCTGCAAATCAAGCTCCCATATAATAAACAATTTAACCCTTTCCATTAACCAGAAGTCAAGAAGCCATAGCAATTAGGCCAGAAAGGGGGAAAGAAATGGATGAAGCCAAAATAACAATAGCACATTTGGACAGCACTACAGAAACGACACAAAACTGGCTGGGTTTCAGGGTCTGGTTGCCTTGCAGCTCTCGGGCAGGTCTGGCCATACAATCTTTACGCAGGAACCGGACTCTGCCCACTCCTCCCCTCTGCTTTTCTTACAGCAGACAGCAGTAGCAGTCTGTGGGCCAGATAAAGTTGCCTTGGTGCTTATTCTGTTAGAGGCAAGGCGATTTTTCTCCAGTTTTTAATTAAAAAAATCCCTGCCTCGACCCAAACACACATCTCCTGCCCGTATGCTAAACAGCTTAATCTCCCCTTCACTGACGCTGCCCTGCAACTCCTTCTCTTCCTTATGTCATCACCAATGACATAGTTTGCTTGAGGACCCCAGTAATGAAGTGCCAAAAAGGTATTAAAAATACAGGCCACTTCTGTGGCCGACGGAGGGTTAGTTTTAGTGCAAGTGAGGGGAGAAGGGGATGTTTCTTTCTTCTGCCTAAATAACACAAGGACTCCGCGGGGCAGCCTGCAGCATTGGCCGTAACCGCTTCCTCCAGACAGGCCCCACAGCCCCCGCTCTGGGGAGCTTGTGGGCTTTGGCTTTGTTTCCAGCTGGCCTGATTTGGGAACAGGTATCCCACAGCTTGCACTGCTCTGATCTTGATTTACGAGGGCCTGAGATCCCTGATTAAAAAATCAGAGGTCCTGAAGCAATACTAGCATTTCTTTGCAGCAAACTTTCTTTCTTAGTCACCCATAAGGGACTGCAAACTGTTAAAGAGTCTCCTGCTGCTTCTCTGTACTGCCTTAAATTCAGATTGAGTTTGCATCCTCATTGGGTTTCTTTCCTTATTTCTCCTAATGTCTGGTCTTTTGAGGCAGGTTTTTGTTCTGAAGACTAGTCCCAATTTGATACATTAACCTTACTGAAGACACAGTCACATTTGAAAATGACATTTCTTCCTCATTGCTGCATTGCTCATAGAAGTGCTTTGAGTGTTGCAGAAGATCTAGAGGCTTATAGTCCTTAAACGTTTACCTGGTCATGCAAAGAGTATGTTGTGTCCCCGAAGAGCACTGTTCCTCCGGCGCTTCCTCCTCCATTTCATGCCCACGTTGGGTAGTTCCTCATCCAAAGGTGCAGGAAAATAACAGACTGCTCTATGGCACCAACACTCAACCAGCTTGAAGCCAGACCTCAACACAAGAGGTGGGTCAGGCTCACCCAGCAAAGCCCACCTAGCCCCTGTGCTTTCTTGTCTTGCTAAAAGCAGGCATACAGAGTGCCTTAATGCCCCTAAAAGCAAAAACTACTAGCATTTCCTTAAGCAAAAATTAGAAGGGCCCTAATTCTTCTGGAAAACTAGAAGACCAGAGAGGACAAGTGGAAAAACCCTCTGCTAGGGACCCTCAGTCCCTTTATAGGAGAAGTCTGAGTGGCCCTAATTCTCTCCAGCTGAGCTGGAGGCTGCAACCCATCTGCACCTGGAAGCCAGAGCCCTCTCCACCTTTACTGCTCAGGAGGAGACCGTGGACTTAAGGTGATGGTGAAGCTAGTGGGGGATTGCTGCATCTGATGTCTCTGCAGCTCTGCCGAATTACAAAGCGCAAGATGGAATTGTTTTTGTTCTTCATCCCCATTGTTTTAGCGAGCTGTGGTTGCATTCCTGGGGCAGAGTCTGCTTTTCAGATTGGCAAACTGTAGATTAGGCTTTCACTTGATTTATGGCTTGTTTTCCTAGGGTGGTTAGCTAGCTAACACAGAAAAGAGAAAAAGGATCTAGACAATATATATTATCTTGTTTCAAGACCTTTCCAAGAATTTTGGCTCAGGGGCTAAGGGAAGGCCCCTCTTCCATATAGGAAAAACACAAAGGAGCAAGAAAAGTGCAGTTGTACTCCTTGGGAGTTGAGGATTGGATTTTGGCAGTATTTTAAATTATTTTGGGGGAACTTTAGGCGTTATTATACACTGAGTAGTTTATAGTGAATGGCTGCACTCCTCCAGGTGCCCCTGCAGCACCCTGTCTGACGCTTGGCTAAAATGCAGCTTTCCTCCCAGTAACCAGGGTTCCCTAGCACCAGCCCAAACCACAGCTTTAAACCAGAGCTTCAGACCTGTCCTGTGGAAGGCTGAGTCTCTCTGATAAGGTGCACCAGGCTCTCCATTTCCCCCATTTTCACGTGGGAAATGCTATTTTAGCAGATAAGTTTTGGCTAGATCCCAAGCAGCTTTGGGGTGCCCTACCTCCTCGGGTCACCCTCTGCTTGGGTAAGATGCTCAGAACTGTGTTCAGGAACATTAAAACCAAAACAAACCTAAATGCAGTAGATGTCTCCTGAGAAATACCGTGACGCAAGTTGTAATCGCCCAGCCTCTGCTGCGCTGCGCTATCAGACGTGAGAATAAACAGCAGAGCAAGAGCACTCCTGTGGTGCAGCAGTTGTTGACCTCCATGCAAAGCCTGATGGCAGCCTGGCCATCCCGGGCCTTCGAGGCTGCCGAAGATGCTGCCAGGGCTCGGGGATGCCCATGTTCCCCCTGCAGCCAGCTCCATGCCAGAGCTGAGCACCTCCACGAGCGAGTCCACGGCTGGTGGTCCCCCACGCCACTGCAGACAGATTGAGGTGGATCACCCTTACCTGGAGGTGATGTAGAGCCTGCAAAGCCCGTGTGATGCCCGAACCAAACCCCCACCCTCAATGAACGTCATTTTTCCTTTAAGAAATTGGGTGATCATGACAATGCAAAATCCTACCTTGCCTAGACCCCTGTGTTATAATTATCGCTGCCAAAGATCTTGCTTACTTAACAGCTCAGTAATAGATGAGGTCCAACAGATCTTGGAGCAAATGAACGTATTTAACTGGGAAGTTAGAAAATGGAAGAAAGGAGAAGAAAAAAAAAATAGGATCCTATCACATGGCTCTCCTTAGCTTTCGACTTGGCCCCCAGAATGTTTCCAAAACAGCGGGAGTACGACTTGGCTGTAAGTCTACATTATGTAATAGCAATTTCTTTGTTTCCTCTCACTTTAAGGTTTAGCAACAGCGAAGAAAAAAACCCTCATATATAGAACTAAGGGGGGGAGGGACGTTAAGACGATGCTGAATCCCTTTGAGCTATTAATGGAGAATTGCATAACCGCTGCCGTGGGGTTGCTAGGTTTTACCACGTCCCTGCGCCGTGTTAAATATTAACAGTACTTGTACTTTCGGCAGTATTGCTGCTGCCGAGCCTGGATACGGCCCGGCCAATCCCCGCCGCTGGCCGGGTTTCCATGGAGCCGATAGCACCCCTTCTCTTCATTCACAGTGAAATCCTCCCAGCGCCTGCCTAAATCCATTTCCGAAAATGAGGCGTGTACAAACGAAGCAGAGAGGTTTTTCGGCGTTTGCTCCATGCCTCATGGATGTGCGGGGGTGTGCCCGCTTCGTCTTAAAAAAAAAAAGCAAGGTTTAGAAATGACGCATATTTTTGTCTTGCCTGGCAGATCTGCAGAGCCACATGGTGCTTTTAACCCTCATGTCACCAGCTCTGAAATAGCTACCTGTGCGGCTGGATTCCTTTCAGTACGTAAAGGGGGCTTATAAGAAAGATGGGGACAGACTTTTTAGCAACACCTTTTGTGATAGGACGAAGGGTAATGGTTTTAAACTAGAAGAGGGGAGAGTCAGGCTAGATATAAGGAAGAAATTTTTTATGATGAGGGTGGTGAAGCAGTGGAAGGGGTTGCCCAGAGAGGTGGGAGATGTCCCATACCTGGAAACATTCAAGGCCAGGCTGGACGGGGCTCTGAGCAACCTGATGCAGTTGGAGATGTCCTTGCCCATCGCAGGGGGATGGACTGGATGGGCTTTAAAGGTCCCTTCCAACGCAAACCTTTCCATGATTCTGTGACTCTCCCCACCATTCCTCCTCCTCATCTACTTTCCTTCTGTTTCCTGACTTAAATTAGACTGTAAGATCTTCTGGATTAGATATGCAAAAAATTAATACAGTGTCTCCTAAACTGTGGGTTTGCCTTCCTTTCCCTCAGTAACACAACTCTCATCAAAACCTTTCAGATTTACATTTAAAACATCTTAATGGAGTTAATGGTGCAGATTTTCAACACATTGGCTTCATGGGACCAGTTTACGTCCATGCTGGGGCCAGTTTTCATCCGTGCTGGATGCTGAGAGGCTTTGCTTGCTGTTGCTCTTTGGAGAAGGGCAGCACTAGATGCTAGAGATTTGCATATTCAATATGCATGTGAGCTCTAACAGCTTTTTTGTTATGTCTCTAATTAGGCTAAGTAGGGTGTTGGATTCAAGTGCTAATTAGAAATGACCACTCTAAAATACATTAGGATGTTTAGGGCTGTGTGCTGTTTGCATATTCAGGTTCCAGCTCCTGCTGACGGGTTTGTGTGAGTAATGAGATGAGTCCAGCCACCTAATCCCTTTTAACCCGTGACATTATTTACTTTATTTCATTTTTTTTGACAGATGCACCATGTCTAAGAAAATGGGTTTCTAGCAATGGGAATAAGCATGCACAGGACATGGTGTTATCCCTGGCAAAAGGGGGAAGGGAGTGTTTGGCAGGGAGAGGCAGGGGCTGGCAGTCAGGGCTGCTCCAGCCCTCTAAAATAATGATGTGATTATCCCCTGTTTAGCCAGCAGTGAGGAGGGGGGCCTGGGAGTACCCTGGGGGGATTTAGGCTCGTAGGGTCACAGGGTAATATAGGTTGAAAGGGGCCTCAGGAGGTCTGCAGCCTCGCTCGGTGCAGGGTCAGCGAGGAGGGCAGACCAGGGTTTACCCAGCTGGGTCCTGCAACCCTCTAAGGACGGGGACAGCCCAGCCTCTCTGGGCAAACGTCACACTGCTCCTGGCCAGCTGCTGCTCTGCGATTTCGGGTGTGTGAAGCAAAGAACCTGATGCCCACCTGGCATACACTCCCCCTTCCTATCGCAAGTGCAACCCGTAAGCCTACAGGCAGGCTTGGAAGGAGACACAAGTCTTTCCTACAATTGCTCTACTTCAGTGAGGACTTCAAGTCCAATAGAAACGGGGAAGGGTAGCTCAGATAGTCAGTACTGAGGAAGGGTGTCATCAAAATCAGCCATGAGTATCAATGGAGAGGGTCGTCCCCTGCGCTGGGCCAGGTGAGATGCTCTCTGCTCTCTTCCTCTTCCACTGCAGCCATCAAAAAGCAGGAAAGAGACTGGCCCATAATGTTCACTGACAAACAAATTTCCAATGAAGTGGCTTGGTAGGAATAAATTGAACAAAAATACCTGCCCCAGAAGCTTGATTTGAATGAAACTGAGAATATGACACCTACAGATCAGCTAAAGGGGTTGGGGGCCTCTTGGCACCTTCTGAGATGAAGCTACAAAGAGGAATGGGAACCCTTCAGGTCACTTGTGCAAATAGTGGCTGCTTGAAACTGCCAACTAGTGAAAACAATAACAGCCTCTGCTTCCTAAACCTACCCTGTGGGGTATAACCAAGGGCAAGGCTGTGCCCTCACCGTTATGGCTTGGCAGCATTGGGGTGAGTTTGGTCAATGCCCATGTGGCGTGGCCCAGGCACTCTCTTTGGAAGGGCTGTAAGAGGGGTGCAAAGAGGGCCCCGTGCACTGCCTGCCGAATGGCTCCTCTGGAGCTTGTCCAGAGCATCCCTCATCACCCCGCCACGCTTCATCTCAAGAAGGCCTGTCTGCGATGCTGGGAGTTCAGCCGTGCTCATTATCGTCTGGGTTATTCAAGGCCAACGCCTTGCATGGCCAGTGATGCCCAACGCTGGGAGGCAAAGCACCCCTTGCTCCCCAGTGCCTGCTGGGGAGCTGCTGCCAGGAGCCGGATGGACACAGGGTCCGAATCCATCCCCTCCCGGTTGGAGGGGATGCAGCCGCTATCAGGCCCGTCCTGCAGTCACAGCCAAAGCCTGTGTCTGCTCTTCATGCCAACGTCAAAGCCGAACTGAGGTTCGTTTTCCCACCCCCAAGAGAAGACATCTGGGCTGGGGATGCCGCATTTCCCACCATGGGCAGCACAGGCTGGCAACCTGGGTGAGCAGCCGAGCTGCGAGTCTGAGCCAAGGAAAGCTGTTTTAAAAGCCGTGTTAATTAACGTGACGCTAAGCTCCACGTTGTCCTTACTCTGGGCAAGGACTGTCGTGTTTCAAAATGTGGTCGCTCTTACACGTGCTACGCGCCAGAGGGGTCCGGGATTAACCGAAGCATCTCACACACGACCATCCTCACACACCACGGGAACAAAGCCATCCTGACCCCGTTTCTGCTCTGCAGGTGCGGCACATCCCCGTCCCCACAGCTGGGCACCGGCACCGTGTCCCCGCCAGGGTCACCGTCCCTTTTCTTCCATCAGTGGACGTGTCACCCCCAGATATCCACAGCCCCCTTAAACTGAACCGGAGCCGTGTTATAGCAAAGCACGGCTTTAATATCTGAACGAAGCGGTCGGCGCTGGGGATGGGGAGGAGCAGGGAGGGCACAGAGCCCCCGGGCGAGGTGCAGGGCGGGTTGTGGCCAGTGTCAGTGCCTCTCACGGGAGCTCGCCCTGCCGAGGCGGCGGGGCCATCCTCCCCTGCACATAAGCTTTTCCTTGGAGACCCATGTGTGCAAACAAGCACATGCCAGCTCAGCACTTTTGGAAGCTGTTGAGAGACTTTTCAAGCACAGGGCTCAGTACACACTGTCCTTTTCTTTCCTTTACTCTCTTTTTTTTTTTTAACAGACCCTTGGGAATAATTAAACTTGCCCGGGCAGGCAGGAGGGCCAGGCTGGCTGCCTGCCTGGCAGACAGCGGGGCTCCGAGCCCTAAAGACATGCCCCTACCATGGCTGCCTCCTGCACACACTCAGTGCTGTGCAGGGACTTGGCCGTGTGGAAAAATAGCCATGAAAAATATAGCCCCACTTGCCAGCCTGCAGCTGAGAGAGGGGGAAACCAGGCACCCCCGCTCCTGCAAAGACAGCAGCACAAGCTGGCCCCATCCTGCCCTGGGCGAGCCCACCTGCCCCGGGGTGCCCAGCCGGCGTTACCGCCTGTCGGTCACCTCGCTGCCGGACAAGGGACCTTTCTTGGGTTTAATCCCCCTGCTCTCCGCATCATTCCTGCAGTGAGGATGCAGTCCCACTGCACCTGCGGCCCGCGATCACCCCATGGATACCCTTCTGTTTGCTTTTGCACGGTATTGAAAGCAACAATACAATGTACTGCCCGCTTTCACGCCCGGGTCCTCCTCACTGGTGCTACTCGCAGGAGTAGCACCAGACGGGGTTGTGCGGGCTGCAGCCGGCAGCAGCCTGGGCCGGCGCTGGGCATTGCATTCCCCCCTCCAGGTTTTGAGACCTTCTTGAGGTCTTGAGACCTATTCTTGAGTTATAGCCTCCCCCCTGGCTCCAGCCTGACCGACTGGCAGCTCCGATGGATGTTTCTGACCTGCTCTGGCCTGTTCTTGGGAAACAAATAATGTTGTTCAGGTGCTTAATGATGCCTTAATAAACACCCCAGCTATAGCTACTCCCTCTCCAGGCTGAATACTCTTAGCTTGGTCTGGTTGCCATGTTACAACATTGAGTTAAGAGCTTTCACTAAAAATTCCTAAACGTTTGGGCAACGCTGGGCTGCGTGAAGCCGAGATCAAAACACAAACGGGCTGTGCCTTGCCTGAAGGCCCAAAGCAAAGGGGTTGTAAAGCTGCCGTAAACCCAAGCTGGTCTAGGTCCAACGTTTGCTTGGCTCTGGTTCAGATTCATTCCTGAAGTCAAACTGATGAACTTCCAGCCCTCAGGTACATTTACAGGGGATGAACACGGACATATCTATGGCTTAACAGAGCCATAATTTCTGCCTGAATGCTTTATTATTTGAAAATCGTAAATAAGGCGAAGTGAAAAGGACAAGCCCCTTTAATCTATGAGTGGTGTGCTAAATGATGGTGGTAAATCTCTGCCAGCTCCGCGGCAGGTATAGCTGATTTGCACTCCCAAAATGGCAGTGATTTTATCCCACAAACCAAACTGAAGGTGTGGAGATCAGCTTTTCAAGGAAAAAAACCCTACTCTTGACCAGGCTTGGATGGGAATAATCAGCAAGGCATTGCAAAGAGACTGGGCATATTTTGTCTTTCCGATGAAGGAAATCCCACCCCGCGCCAGCCGTGAACTTTGTCAGGCTCCCTCCTTATCTCCTCCTCTGCATTTCTTATCACTTCTAATCTATTTATTGCTCTGCTTTGCATGCTTTTCTAGCCTGGTAGATGAGGCCGTCTCAAGGCCGGCGCATTCGGGTGTCCCTGAAAAAGCTCCCACCCCCAGCAGCGTGGAGGCCGTCTGTGCCAACGGCCCCATGGGCAACCCCGCTCCCCTCCAACGCAGAGGTGCTTGAAAATTGTTTGGATGAGTTTTATACAGTGATGTGTAAATTTGAACCCCACGTGTCTACGGGAGATGCTCACACTGCTGCCGGAGTGCAGTTGGTGCTTGAAACCATCCACGTTGTGCGTGGGTGTGTGTCTAACCAAAGGGTGGTCTACAGGCTGCCGGACACCCCGGTGGTGGTGGGGCTGTTCTTTCAATCTGGATTTCAATCACGGTCAGGATGGACTAAAAATCAATAAACACATACAGGTTCAAGCATAAATATCCTTTCTGTTTCAGGGCTTAATGTTTATTTGGTGGAAAGCAGACCTTGCACACGGCATTTTAGTGTGTTTTATTTGCAAAGCACCTTGGGGCAGTTTTACGCGAAAGGCACTATATTGAATTTTCTCATGCTGTTGCATTATTTTGTACAAACTGCAAATTGCTGCTGATCTGCTTGTCTCTGATATGCACATACATTCAAAGTTTAATTTGCACACAGCCTGGCCCCCTGAGAGCTTCGGTGCTGGGGAAAGCAGGGAGACCCTCTGGGAACTGTCAGTCAAAAAAAGATATTCTGAAAATATTTTTTCCCTCTGTCCATCTCTTAATGGCTCTAGCTGAGATGTCTGAGCTGAGGAAAACTCCACCCCTACAGCTTCTACTTGGAAAGAGCTGAAAAATCCAACTAAATCTCCTTAAAAAAAAAAAAGGAACTCATGTTATTCAGAAAGAATTTCTGTCCTCCCTTCAGTCCCACTGGAGTTTTGTGTGAGGCAATCAATGAGTAATAATGAAGAAAAGACTTTAAAAAAAAGTCCCTTGTTGCTGTCATATTTACCGCATTGTGTATCCTGACCTCAAATGGGGTGACCTCAGCAGCTGAGGAAAAAGAGAAGAATGAAGAAAAATTGCTGACTCTGACGAGGATGCTCGTGCACTCGCCTTCAATCATGTTGCCTGCCGGGGGGCTGCTGGGCCAATGCGTTGGTGGGATACAGCACCATGGTGTCTCTGCTAGAAACCCCAGCACGGGGTCCCTGGGGGACCTGATGGCCACAGAGGTCTTCTTCACTGCGGGACCCAACCGGGGGGCACATCGGCATCCAGAGAAAAAGATCCTTTAAAGAACTGTGAGCAGTTTAATGGAAATAATAAATTTGGGGTTCTCCCTTAATCCTTGCAAGTTTTTTTTTCATGAATGTGAGGGCTGGAGAAGTCTTTTTGAATGACCTTTTATCAGAAAAAAGTTCTGGTCTCCCGAGAGAGAGATAAAATAGTTGGCAACGTGGTATTCAGCACACGGTCGCAGATCTCCTTCCCTCTTCTGCCAGGGTTGCAGGCACGTCTGGGCTCAGAGGAAAGGGCTGGGGGAAAGGAAACCTGAAAGACAGACTTTGAGGCGGCCAAGGCGCACGCTTCTCCTTGCAGAGCTGACAACTCAGGTGTCCAAGTTACTCCAGGAGTCACAGTATTTTCAAATATTTTGCAAAGTTTTAGGAAACTCAGACTAAGCTGTATTTTGATCCACAAATTTACTCCCAAATTTTGGGTCTTCTGTTCCCAGCCACTTTGTAAAAACCATCTCAGTCTCTTGCATGGAGCTGGTGGCTCAAAGATTTATTTCCAGTTCATTGCTGGCCAATAAGCGCAACAAACTGAGCGTGTTTGGAGGGGAGGAAAACTCACTTTGTGGTTATTGAGGGCCAGAGTTGGAGACCAGCTTCCAATTGCACAGGAGCAATATTTGCAGCAGTTTGTACCTGACATTATTTCCTGGGTACCTGGCTAGTAGGTACAATTAAGGACTTGTAAATCTGAGGAAATCTTAAATTAAGGTACCAAAATGTGCCTGCAAACATTTGTGCCTGCTGTTTTTCAACAGTAATAATGGAAGTCCTGTTAAAGCGAGGGTGAAAAATTGGTCCTATATCAATAACCTGTATGAATGATGCTAGAGAAAACTGGCAAGTCATGAAAAGACCCTGTTCTCTATTTAATTCTCTACCCAGCTCATTATGGATTATCACGTTTTGTCTAGTTAGTGGCATGATTATGGAAATAGAAAAACCATTTCTCTCTGCGTCTTATCTAAAAGATGAATGAGGCACATATAATTGGCTTAAGTTATCATTTAGAAGTGAGCTCTGGCGATGCAGGGTTTTTTTTTGTCCTCAACTTGAAGTCCTGAGACACTGCTGGCGTACTCCTCTGGTTGTTTTCTGTCCCCAACGCCCACATGCTTAGCCAAAAGCAATATGCCTATTAAGGGCTGAAGTACTTTTTTCCAGAAAGATCAGTCATAAATAACCCAGCAGGCTGAGATGATCACCAGGGCGTAAATCACCACCACGACAAACAGCAGCTGAATGGCCCGAGCACAGCCAGGGAGCCGCATCCACCCTCGCCTCGGACAGACCTCACACACCGACGGTTTGTGCCGTCCCAGCAGTACGATACGGGCTCTAGGCAACCCGGACTCCCACCTCCTGCAGCGTGCTGGAGAAAGATGGGGGATTCTGAAATCAACATTTTTCTTTTTAATAAGAAGAGAGAACAAAAATGGCAAGAGTGTGTCCTTCTCTGGACACGCTCCAACAAATGCTGGAGTGTGTCCAGAGAAGGGCAACGAGGTTGGTGAAGGGTCTAGAGCACAAGTCTTACGAGGAGCGGCTGAGGGAGCTGGGGTTGTTTAGTTTGGAGAAGAGGAGGCTGAGGGGAGACCTTATTGCGCTCTACAACTGCCTGAAAGGAGGTTGTAGAGAGGTGGGGGTCGGTCTCTTCTCCCCAGTAACAAGCGACAGGACGAGAGGAAATGGCCTCAAGCTGCACCAGGGCAAGTTTAGGTTGGATATTAGGAAAAACTTCTTTACTGAAAGAGTGGTCAGGCCCTGGCACAGGCTGCCCAGGGCAGCGGTTGAGTCCCCATCCCTGGAGGGATTTAAAAGACGGGGAGATGTGGTGCTTGAGGACATGGTTTAGTGGCGGACTTGGCGGTGGTAGGTTAACAGTTGGACCTGATGATCCTAAGGGTCTTTTCCAATCTCAACAATTCTATGATTCTATGATTCAAGGGAAGGGGAGGTGAGAGCACCAGAAAGGGCTTTTCTTTCCCCAAATTAAGCTCTGAAGTATTGGAGGTGCTCTAAAACAAGCGCTTTCCATCAGGATGCTGAGCCTGACTTCTGGCCCTGGTTACAGCTGCATCTGCTCATGGGGACCACGCAGTTTGTGTGTGTTTGGGCCCACGATACCTGCGTTTTGCTGCTTAAAAACATCTGCCAAAAAGCCCAGCAGCCATGAAGATGGGGTCATCGGTCCTGCTCGTGCTGTCAGTGCGTTTCCTCAGGCCTCAGAAGATACTGGCCGATGATGTTAATTGGAAGCCATAAAACATCGGAAAAAGCCCCAGCAATTTGGAAAGGGGACTTTTTTCCCTCCTGCGTTCTTTTATATCTTTACTCAAAGAGAAAATAGTGTCTGAGGAAAAAGGGGAAAGCGTATTGGTTCATCGTGATTTTCACGGTGGAAAAAAAGAGCAGTGGGAAGGAAAGAGGATGCTTTCCCTCTGGTTTATATTATTGGAGCTTAATTCTTCTCTAAGTATTTTGTTCAAAGCCTATTTTTAAGAACTCCAAAATAATAATTGCTGAAATTCCATTTTTTACATGCAAATCATCATTGGCAAAAGTTTTTTCGCAGCTTCCCTTGGCAGTCAGTCGGAGCAGCAGAATTTGATGGCCCTTGATGATCAGAGGACAAAGATGGCTGGAGAGGACATAAAAGTGTCTGGGCAACAACTCTCTTGGCCCAAATTGCCTCTGTTGTGTTCCTCTGTTGCCTGACAAGATGCTCTCAAGAAAGCACAAAATGCTGTTCTCTTTGTGCAAAAGTCTTGCAAGATTTCTTGCGTAGGTTCACTAAAATAAGCAAAAGAGCCAAAAAGGAAGCAGAAGAAAACCCAGAAAAATTACAGAACTTTTCTCTCCAAATTACCTCTGTGGTGAAAAATGTCACAGTAGACTTTATATTCCAAAAATATCAGCCAGCTCCGTGAGCTGTGAGTGACTGTAGACCCAGGCGATCAGGATCAGGCCTAATTTGCTCATGATTATGTTAAATTCACAAAAATGATTTGCCATTTTTCTGGAACCAACCCCCAAATTGTACTTTTAATATCTAGAAATACGCCAGTGAACAATCCATTATATTGTCCTCCCACGATTATTATTTTTCGAAATGACAGGGAGATGACAGGAGACGGTGGCTCCAGGTTGTGAATGAGCAGCAGGAACAGATGGGCTTGTGAGAAGCAGCAATCCTGCTCTCCTGCTAAAGACGCTACAAACAGGAACCCCCTACTAACATGCCCTGAAAATATAGATCAGCAGACTCGTCCCTAAACAGAGGATTTCACAACATTTTCCAGGAAGCATCAATATCTATGTAATAAGGAAATGGAGCTGCAGATGCTAAAGTACTTACTGCCTTTTTTTTTTTTTAATACAGGGACAGCTTCAATTATCCCACTATCATGTACTAAATAAGGTTGATTAATCAAGGTTTAAGATAACAGAAGGAGTTTTCAATGCCATTAATGTTTCTCATGGGATTCGCCCTTCTTTTGGGTAATGGGAAGCTTCTGGTTGTGAAGTGGTAGATAATCAGGATTTATAGCACTGTAATGTGCAGTTTTTTCATAGGGGACACTATGAAAACATAGGAACTCGACAGCAAATACTATTTCAATTATTTAGTTGCCCGCCGGCATGCCAGGATGGGGCTGTCTCTGTCTCTCACCTCAGCCTTTTGCTTTCTCTCTTTGCCTTTATTTCCCAGCAGCGCCAGTGCTTCTGCTTGCAGGCGTCCACATCCCCTTCTTCTTGCCAAACAACTGTCTCAAAAAAAGGAGAAAAGTCATATAAGGGGCTCTTTCCCAAATTTTCCAGCCCACAGGTGGACTTTATGTGCCCCTTTAGGGGAAGGGTGCAGAGTGAAGGGCTTGCTGGTTTGAACTGCAGTGGAAAAAAGAACAACCTGGACAATAACGATATCAATGGGAATTTTCCCAAAGGGTTTTTCCTGTAGCTCTGCTGGGGTCTCTGAAGGAAATCTGAGCAGAAAGGGCTGGGATGGAACTTCTGAGAGGTTTTGGAGAAAAAGTTAGCGGATCAATAGTTGAGCTCTCCATCTCCTTTCTAACCAACCAAAGTCAAGGGAAGTTTCTCCATCTTTCTCCATCTGCCTCTGTCTGCTGGGCAATTTCACAAGCAATTTGTCACCTCGTGCTTTGGACTCTGCAGCTTCCTCATTCCTTATGATTTTTCTATTATTATTTCTCTCTGCTGCGGCCATTTTCTGGAACCCCAAGCGTAAATGTAAGCCCCTGCAGTGGTCAGCGCTTAACCCAGGATGGTGCGAGCTGTGCCACTGCTGACCCCTCAACGCCGGGCCAGCCTGCCAGGCCATGGAAATACGCTTAGCAATGCCATAACCCCATCCTGATAAACACCAAAACTAACTGACAACTGGACTGGAATAAAATATGTGCGCTGAAAAGTGCAAGGATGACTCAAGCGCTGCAGCTAGGCGCTCCCCGGCGTCTGGCGGCGTCTCAGCAATGTTTTTCTCTCTCTGGCTGGAATTGCCACAGCCAGGCTGATATATTGCATTTATATTTTTGACAGGTTATGATGTAAAGAAGGCCACTTCATCAGCTGGGGAGGGCGCAGGGCCGAGAGAGCCTGGCTGCCCTTTCAATCAGGCTCCGGTCTTTCTCCTGCCTCTTCCCACACGCTCCCCTCCCGCTGCGGCTGCGGAGCGAGCGCCGGAGCACTTGTCCCAGATCCCGCAGCCTCCTCACCCCTTCTTCACACTTTGCTTTTAAGGCCATGATGGGGGTTGAATGCTCACTCCCTTCGTATGGAAAATACACACCCTGCAGCTCCAAATCCCTCTTTTTAAAAAAATATACCCCATCCTGTGCGACGGTGTTATGTGTTTCTAGCACACATGGGTGTGGTTTTCCATTGGGAAAGGACATGTTGGGAAGAAGGTGAGGTTGGACCCCGATGACAGAGGGACAGCCCCTGAGCCCCCCGGGTCCTGCGCGGTGAGGGGCTGGGGGGGAGCAGCAACCGCTGCACCCGCAGGCAGTGAGCAACGGCCGGGGTAGGAGCGTTGTGTCCTGTTAAATGGGAGTTTTACGATTATCCTTAGTAAGAACTGAATTATTTCCTTCAGCAGGCGCAGAGTTAGATGGCTGCTTTTGAAATATGTACCCTCCTTGCTATATTCTCTAATTTCCTTCGTACGGGGGAAATACTTGTGTTTGTTGCTTTCCCTCATTATGCATTTGCTATTAGGGCTTTCAGGCCCCAAGGCCTTCACTTTGAATAGAAATGCAGCTTCTTGTGTTTCCTCTATTTCAGCAAGGAAAGCAGGGTGACTGGAGAATGCATTGCTTCATCTCTGACCTGTTTCTATGCTCAGCACATTTCCCCCCTCCCAGACACGGGAACTTGTCCCAAGCCCTGGGGCTGCTCTCTGCTTCCAGTTCCCTCGCATGCCCCTCGCGGCGGGGCTGGCTCGCAGCCGGGGAGCAGACCTTCCCGGGAGGGGCGGTCATTCCCTCCTGTTTCTGCCTCTTCAGGGTAAGTTTTGCTCCCTGTGAACTGTAAGAAAATCTTCATTTATCAGGGAAGGTGCTCCATACGCATTTAACACTGAAAGGGAATCTCAGGAGCGGACACGTAAGGCAATTACATGTGTGTTTTTCAGTCCTAATTAGACTGAACTCTTTAATTGTGGGATGCATTTCTGACCCTTTTTTTTTCATTAAAGAAATAACTCCTCTTTTAGCAGGGCTGAGCTAAACCCCAAGTGGAAAGGTGAGGGAAGGAGGAATAAT
Source organism: Theristicus caerulescens (assembly GCA_020745775.1). Taxonomy (NCBI): domain Eukaryota; kingdom Metazoa; phylum Chordata; class Aves; order Pelecaniformes; family Threskiornithidae; genus Theristicus; species Theristicus caerulescens. Next base: position 2,066,970 of record CM036565.1, on the reverse strand, counting down.
TAACGCCGATGAAGATGCTGCTTGCCAGGGGAGCACTGCTGCATCTCCCATCACAGTGTACCCCTCCGGTGCTGGAGCCCTGGCCGTGGTGCTCCTGGGACTGGAGACCCGGCGGCCGGGGCTGGGTTGTCCCCGGCGTGTGGGGGACTGGGGGACTGAGACGCCAGCGGCAGTTGTCCCTTCAGCACCAGCACGTTTAGCTTCAGGGGCTCTAGTGAACTGCACAGGGCCAAAACGGAGCAGGACTGTGTTAAATGTGTAACAAAGGTCTATGGGGATGGGCATTCCCTCTTTAATTATAACTCTTAATATTTATTTATGTGACGGTAGGGCCTCGGTAGGGCTGAGCTGTGCTATGCATTGAAAAGAGGGGTCTGATGACAACCAAGCTCTCCAGCAGGATCAAAGGTGTAGGAGGACCGGACACCCAGTTTGGGAAGACTGGGGGCAGCAAAATATCTGGGGTTTGGGTGAAACCTCATCTGGACTTCAAACCGCATTTGTGGCCATAAGGAGCAGGCACTGGCGTGGCTATGACGGGCGCTTACAGCTTTGACAGGGCTCCAGTTGGGGCAGCTCTGAAATCCACAACAGCAATTCATGGAGGAGAATAAAATATCGAAAAGAGGGCATTTATCACACTTTAAGGCAGCTCACCTTCCCGCTGCCCAGCGCGGGCAGCGCGGTGCCTCCGCACGGCCCGGCGCCGGCTCGGCAGGCGCGCGGAGGACGCGGGAGCAGAGGGGTGATGTCGGTAACGTCGCGAGCGGGCGTGACGTGCCACCGCAGCCGCGTGCGGGGTCGGCTCAGCTCCCTCTGCCCGGCCTGGCTGGGTGCAGATGGTTTTCACTGCACAACAGCCCGGCAAAGGCCCCTCTCGGGAGCCGAGCCAGTCTATGCATGGGGGGTGTTATTTAGGATGGGGGGGGTGCGGGGGGGTGATGTGGCTTCATTATGCCTCATAAAAATAAAGTCAGGAGAGATAAAAACAACACCTCCATTTGAAAAGAGGGAGCAATAAGCTGGAAAAAAGATATGATTTTTCCTCCAAGACAGACTACTAAATAGGCTCTTCTTGTTCACTGAGGTTCGGTAATGCAAGTTGACAGGATATTAAGGTTATTTCAGGTTCTTCTGTCTCCCAGGGTCATAAGCCTTCTGCTATGCATGTTAATCCATCTTAGCATTCCTCCGAGCAGCTACATAAGTAGGGCAATCGGTTTAGTATGTACTCTTTCCATTTACAGCCTAGTTGGGAGGAGAAACCTACTAATTAACAGAATACCCCTAGAAAATCAGGAGAGATTTTAATATTAGAGACACCGCACAACATTCTGCGATTAAGGAAAGATAAACCTTCCTTGGGAATATTTCAGGGGTGAGAGGAGGCGGCGATCCAAGAGAGAAGGAACCGGGAGGCGTTTATCCCGCAGCCCTTCCCGCTGCCCGCCTCTTCCCCCGGCCAGCGGGGAGACGCCACGCACGGCTGCCTGAGCCACGTCTCCGTGCGACTGAGGAGAAAACAAGAGCCTGAATCTCATTGCATCCTCCTGCAAGCACAGGCTTCCCTCCCGAACAGCAGCTGAACAGTTACTGCCCGTGCTGCGCCGGAGGATGCTCCTGCATCGGGCATCATGCCATGGACCGGGTAACCCCCTTGTGCCGCGGCAGCGTCCGACCAAATCGGGCGTCCCCAGCCCTCGGTGGGGGGGATACACCTGAACACATTCACCTTTGCTGCAGGTCGTTTAAAACCCCACCAGCTTTCAAGCAGATGCTACGATCAGTGAATAATGTTAAAAATAATAGCGCTCAGTTTGAACCTGATGTGTTGAAAAGCCAAATAAACGCCCTGAAATCCTCTGCTCCATCACCGTGTTCAGCGTGACTCACTCCAAGTCCCCAAGCACTTTCCAAATTATCTAATACCGCCTGCAAACCATTCCTTTATCTTAATAACTGATTATTAAGGGTGAGGGGGACTGGGGCTACCTCTGCTCCCCCCTTCTCGGCTGCTGCAGCAACAGGTCTGCTGAGGCTAAATGTACCAGCATTCAATTAAAATGAATTAGTAAAAATAATAAAAAAGTATCTAAATATTTTGCTTTGAACTGGCCTGGAACAAAATCTTTCCGGATTTTTATTTCCTTTTTTCATTTCTGCAGGAAAGTAAAAATATTTGCCCTCGTCCCTGGTTTAGTCAGAGATTTTAAGAAAGCAGCTGCTCAGACCCTTCTGTTCTTAACTCTGCCATTAGCGAGGGGAATGCACTTCTGCTCTGCAGCTGGGAGATGGGGTTTTGCCTAACCCTGGATAATCTGTAGCTTCTGTAGAGACTGCTTGCATGTGAAAAAAACAGATGCAGGTTGTTTTAAAGGCTGACACATGCAGTGAGTTAAGTAATTTCACCTTTTAGAATGAGAGCTTCTTTTCTGAAAGACAGAAGGAGACATTTCAAAACTAATACCCCACGCCTGGGGAAAGGCTTGCTCTGGATCGACAAAGCCTCCTGATCCGCAGCCTGCGGAGGTCGCTGGGCATAACCCCACTGGCTTTGATGGACTTGGGATCCGGTCTCGGTGTGTGAGCGTCCTGCCACAACTACAGGGTACGATAGCTTTCCCAAACCATTTGTTGTCAGAGGTGCTACGGGCAGATTTCATCTCGCAGGCAACAGCTTCCCTAAGGACAAGGAGGAATTGGGAAGAGGGCAGGAATTGGGTCCAGAGCCTCCGTAACATCACCAAAATCAGCGGTGGTGCGGGGCTGCTCCTGGCCGTCCCGGGCACAGCACAGCCACAGCCTGCACCCAGGAGGGTTTTATTCCTGGGCAGATGATGAAGAATCATAAAATTTTCTACATCTTCACTGGCAGAAGCTGGAATACAACATGGGCTGCATAATACACCGGAGAGGGCAGGTGGAAATTTGATGAGTGTAGTTATAGATAAGAAGTGAGATTTTTTTTTCAGTTAGTGAGATGAAAGCATCTCTCTTTTCTCATCCATTACCAGCTTTGAGTCAGGTGTCATAGACTGCAACCTCGCTCTGCAAAGTGCTGCGGCTCCACCGGCAGCGGGGATGCCACCCCGGAGCTGCCGTCAGCCGGGGACGCAGCTCAAGTGATTACAGAGAAAAAATCCTTAGGAAAAAATAAAATAAAAAGTATTATGGTGCAACTGCTGAGTGAAGTAAGTAGTATTTTTACTTACAGGTGAAATATCTGAAATTCAGAGACTGAGCATCTGCAATGCACTAGACAACCTGGATGTCCAAATGACATAACTGCCTTTATGGGGAGGACCAGAGATCTCTGCTTTCCACCAGCTCCTTCCTGAGGTCTTCTGAACTGACCAGAGCAGGCTCTGCTGCCAGGGGATGGTCCCGTCTCACTTCAAAGGCACAGAGCGGGATGTCTCCCTGGCACGGCACGGCGCGGCAGGAGCATCCCCCGCGCCAGCCCTGCCCACTCGGCCGGCTGGCCAGGCTGGGTTTGCAGCAGGGACTTGCTGACTGTCACTTCTCACCACTCAGCCAAAAAGACTGGAAAATACAGATGGTCTTGCTTAGGAAAGCCTGGTTAATATTTTCTCTCCTTTTCTATTCTGGGGAAACCAAATGAAAAAAAAAAAATTATAAAAGACGTCTTTAACCCGTTTTATTAACAAGATATCACGAATCTGTGAATTCATGGAAGAACTCCAGTGATTTCGAACCGATGAGCAAAGGATGAGTTGGTCTCAAAAAACAAAACGCCATTCAGCCAACAGAGTAAGTGAACCAATAAATGATTGCACATTTAGAACAATCAATAAGGTGGTTACACAATATATTACATGATCCAAGATTAATTAGGGATGACAAATTCCCCAAAAGGATAAAACATAGGAGAAATATAAAATCTAAATGAGAATCGAGTTAACAACTTGTGAGAGGAGCTGTTAGCACTTGGTGCTCCAACATCCCATGTTGTTTCAATCAAAGATCACAGCAACAATCTGAGCATCTCCAGGATGGGTATGTGTATCATGCGATACACGGTATAAAAATCGATGGATATCTGTCAGGACATTGAGAGGTGAAGAGAAAGCCAAGGAAGGAGAAGCCTGCCCGGGTGATGGGGTTTTGCCCTTCTCGGAGCAGAGCTGTGTGTCAGGGCTGCACGTGCCCGCAGCCGTCGGCCTCGGCAGAGCTTGGAAGCTGAGCAGCACCAGGGAAAACCTCCTGGTTTAATTCAAGAGCTGGAAATCTCCCTTTAGCACCCGAAGGAGGGCAGGAGGTCCCGCACCCAGCACCGCTCGCTGCTCCGATGGGGAGGCACCCGGCCAAACGGGGCACTTGCAGCCCCCGCATCTCCTCCCTGCTCAGCTGGGGCACCAGGAGGGGAAAGGTGCCCGAGCCCCGTGGCTTGTGCCAGTCTCTCATGATGGAGGTACAAGGCAAAAGCTCACGCGCTTCACCTTCTCCTCCCTTACTACACGCCAGCTGAGTCATCTTAATGGTGTGTGTTTTTAATCTCATCAAGGACGGCTGAAATATTTTAGTTTAAACCTCATCCCTGGAGGTTTAAAGTGATTGCACAGTCTCCGCTGGCCAACAGCATCCCCACGGAGGTCCCACTGCCCGGCTGACGGGCAGTAACCTGAGGGACTGCTCTGTGAACTCAGCCTGGCCCGCATCATTACCATCTGATTTCTCCAGCCACCAATTTCATTAATTTTCTTTTTTTTTTTTTTCTTTCCAGCCTAGGTAGAGAAATCACATAACTTTTTATATCAGGTGAATCGGGATGTTGCTATGCAAAAGGCTTTGGGAGTTTGTGTCCTCGGCTGCTGCTCTGAGGCGTGGAGGTGCTGGTGCAGAGGCAGACTGGGGTTTTCTTTAGCAGCAAACCAGTCTGTCCTCTGGGAGCCTAAACCGGGCTGAAATGCCAGGGCTGATCTGATGTGAAGCTCCAACTGTATCTCATTATATCTCAACAGAGAATAAGATGCCATTGTGTTATGTGTAGTAAATCACTTTAGATTAGCACAGCTTAAAGCCAAATTGCGGTGTTCTTGGTTTACTAAAAGTACCACCCCCTTTTAAACCAACATCACCATTTCGGCCCTATCATTCAAGGAATAAAGTGCATCACTTGACCCGGCCAGGACCCCCCAGCCCCGTGTGTGGCACATCGTGGTCTGTAACAGCCTGCACAGCTCGCATAGCGGGTTATTCCCAGAGCCTTCTTTCCCCCAAAGCTTTAAATTCACGTTCTCCCTGCAGCTGCGAGCGGTGCAAGCCCCCCCGTCCCCATCCCGACCGTCTGTCCCAGATGCGGTAACTACAACGTGGGTGGCCGCTGCCTCTCGCACCAGAGAGCTGATTTAAATCATCTCGGGCTTGCATGTGAGTCTATTTATTTTAACGCTGTGAAGCTTGTTCGTTCTCTAGACAGTATGTAAGGGCTAAGGGCCAAAATCTGTGCTGATGTATAGCTTTCGCCGTCAGATTTATAATTTAGTGCAAGGGGGCTGGAGAAGTTTAAGTCAGGGCAGAAGACTGTGAAGAAGCTGCACCATGCTCCCCTCCACACTGCATTTAATTTACAAGGTAGATTAAAATCATGGAACATGTTTGACCTCATTTTGTTTGGTTTGCCTGCAAGATTTAGTCTTTGTTTCATCTTTTTGCCCCTGGGGACCGAGCAGCCAAGGGGAGATTCATAACAGGAGCAGAGCTCGCAGTTTCTGTCCTTTTGTTGAAAGACACGAAGATGCGAAATGGGAATTAAACCATTTTCTCAGCGCAGCCAGATCAAAGTCGAACCGAAGGAGATGCCAGCTCTTCGCATTGATTTTGGCTTTGCTCCCCTGAGACCGGCAGTGCGGGAAGGTCACATGTGCACGGAACTGGTGCATCAGACCAGAATTTCTCGAGCCAATGTTTTTCTTGCGGCTGGGTCCCTCAGGACACCCTCTCTGCTCAGCTTGTGCTCGGGTTCATCACCATCTTCCCAGGGAAATTGAACCCAGCGTGCAGCGTGCTGCGGGCGCATCGCTGCAGATGCAGCCGTGCCTCTGGCTGCAAACAGCCCTTGGAACGCAGGGGGCGGCGGGGGCTCCTCGCACCCGGTGCCAGCCACCTGCCTGTAAATCATTTATGCTGTGGCAGCAATTAGCTGCCGTAACCCAGAACAGGAGCTCAAAGCGGGACAGTTCTGCTCCAGGTTTCTGCTTGCTTATTCACCAAGGACATGCCCCAGTTCCTCGTCACCGCCTGGTCACACCGTGACCCTCCGGTCTCGTGTCTGCAGCGGTTGGAGTCAGGTTTTCCTGGCACTGGGCAGAGTTAAGGTTATTAATTGGCCTTTCTCTTCTCCAGCCGCTATCTCTGACGTTTAAGAGAGCTGGGAGAGCTAGGACCTCTCCATGCTCTAGCATTTCTTTGAGGGCACGGCTGCCACCAACGTGCAGACAGGATGGCACGCAGCCCCGTGGGGGAGCACACAGATGCTCCCAGAGCACAGGGTAAAGCTGGTTGGGTCATTCCGATAGCCCAGGACTTTTTTTAGCATAAACCAAACCAAGCGGCGCAAAGTTGATGGAGAGCAGCGAGGCGTAAGCTAGAGCAGCCCCAGGATGACCCCAACCCGCACGCCAGCCTGGGCAGGGCCGTGCCCCTGGGCAGCCCCTGTCCCCTGGGGCTCCCGCTGGGCAATGCTGCGGCGACCACCCTATTTCGAGCTCTCCTTGAAGGGCATTAATTCTCCACTTCCCACACCTCTTAATTTTTTTCAGGCTTGGGACAAAAGTCATTGTTCAAAATAAGCTTCTAAATCTGGTTGTGGTGGTTGGTGAAACACGCTTTAAAGCATTTACTACACTGGAGAGCTCTACGTGAAGGCTGCTCTAACTAGCCTTACTACTAGTTAAAAAGCTTCCAAGTGCAGGAGTAAATTCACACACACAAAATCAGTTTTCAGATACAGTAGGGAACCCATTAAGCTTTGTGTGGTTATGCAAGCTGATACAAATGCCTTATTAATTAGAAAATCAATCACGCTGTCCAGCTGATTGATGTTAATCCTACACCGAAAGGGGGAACAATAGCATAATCAAGACTAGATCATTTCTTCCCATTACAAGGGAGGGGACAAGACTGCATTTCAAAGTGATTCTGCTGTAATGAGCTGCAAGGATATACGCCGTGCGGTAAGGGCTCTTTTAAGATGTGGCACATTATTTTGATCAATAATACTCAAATTCATTCTGGATCCTGAATCTAAGGAAATTTCATATGAAGATTAAAGGAAATTATAATATGATCAGAGGCGATCGCAGAGGAGGAGAGCTGTAATTATCCAAGGGGCAGCATTAATAACTAGGAAAGAGCCCAAACCCTGTGAAATCAGAAGACAGCAAGACTACGCTAAGGGTGCTGAAAGTGTTTCATGGCATCCAGCTAATGACTCAAAACGATAAAATAATCTGTTTTTTAAAAAACTGATAACAGTTCAAAAGCCTAATGTTAGGCAACCATAGAACAACAATTAAAGGACCCAACTGATTCTTCACCTGTTCCACATTATACGCAGTCAGCCCTGCCAGCTTGAGGACTGGTAGCAAATAGCCCTAGCAGCCGTGTTCATACCGTCCCAAAGCAGTGTGGCTGGCCAAAATCTTTTGAAAAATACATGTAAGAGTCACACTAAATGACTGGAAGATGACTAGAATACAATCCTTCCAACACGAGTCAGGCTTTGCAAGAAGAAAACAGCTCATTACCATGCAAACGCATGTCGTCTTGGTTCCAGGCTAATTGTTGTATAGCATATCCTATATAACATAAGACAAAGCCCCAAGGCTTGTAAGCCAAGTAAAATGCAAATTACATCATTGACACAGCTGAAGGCTCTATGCAACTTTAATCAAGGGGGGGTGCAATGTATTTGTGAGACAAATGAGCAGGGTAGTTACATCGGAAAGACAGAGCTCTCTCATACGCAACCTGACTAATAGGCTAGGGATGAAAGTGTTCACCTTGACCACCAAAGTCTAAGGATATTCATGCTGGCAAAAAGCATCATAATCATTCCGTGCCAATGGTATTTAGCACTTCCGTAACAGTTCATGGAAATGCTCCACACTCCAGTGGCAGTTCCCTTTCTTTCCCATCTTTATTACTGTTTGTTGTATAGGAGCACGCTGAAAATTCAATAAGGATTCGGGCCCCTCTGGGCTAGAAACACTCATAAAGGTAATTCCTGCCCTGAAGAATGACCACTTCAAATAGACATAGTGGACAACAGGCTGATATACACTACTACCAGAGGCTGGGAGTTACTAGATCAAGGGCCCATGTTAACCTGAACTGCTGGTCTCCAAAGCAGGGGGTTCCAGCCCACAGTCAGTAGGTGGGACCCATCTCCGGGCTGCCTGGAGCAGTCTGCAAAGCTTCTGACCCTCTGTGCCCTCTGGGCTGCTGGCCTTTGATGATGGATGACCTGTCTGCCTAGAGACACAAGCATCCTTCTAAAACATTTTAAGGAGGTTGGAGATGAAAAAGTCACCCCCTCAGTGTGAAGAACAGGCATTGAGAGAAGGAGAAGAGGTGTGAGGTGAACCACTGACAGAGAACAGAAGAAACAAAAATTAGGACCATACAGTGAGGCTTCTGGCTGATGCAAATCTGAGTGATTCATAGTCAGAAAGCCAGCTGATTTGGGGGGAAAAGGCACTGGAAATGCCTGATACATAATGTGGGAAACTGGCTCATCAAGCAGTTGTCACTGTTCCATGGCGAGCCCTGGTGAGTTCTCTGAAAGAGCTTTGCAAAGGCCCCAGGAGACACAGAAGTTTTGCAATGGTTCCTGCTGGCTGCTACGGTCTTGCCTCATTTAATTTCAATATGAGTAGGCGCTCCACGTGTCCTGGGATCAAACACAGAGTGGATCTCCATGCTGTTTCACGTACTATGCACACTGCAGCTGAGACATTTCCAGTTTCATAACTCAAGAATTCAGAAATAGATATAAATTTACACGTTCCGCCACAAACAGATGGTGTCTTTGGCTGGCTTTCGCTGCGTTCCTCGAAGGTAGCACTGGGATGCAGAAGTCAATCTTTCTACAACTATCTCTGCTTGCAGGGGTTTTTGGGTTTGTTTTGGTTTTCTATTCATATTGTACACTGGTGGGGGCTCAACGAACACGGGCGGACTTACTAACCTATTTCCCACGCCAGGAGATGTGATAACAGCTAGAGATGGCCACGAAACAAAGTTCTGGTTCTCGCTTCTCCGTGGCACCCAGGAGGACTGGTGTGATCAAAGAAGATACCAACCCGTATCCAGAGTTTATTGCTAACCCAAAGCTCTCAGGATGAGGAATTGGGAGATTCCTCCAAAGTCACCTCTTTCTGCAGACCTAGGGAAAAACTGGCTGAAGAAAAACAGCTGCTACCGCTGCTGATGCTGAGGACGTGACTGTGATACAGGAATATTTGGGCAGGTTGCATGGGGGCCTTCTCAGTCCGCAGCAGTTGCTGGCTGCGAGGAGGCGTTGCCTCTGGATGGGGGCAGCTCAGGGGAATGGTCCTCTCAGCAGAGCACATTTAGGTCCAACTCCAGCAAAACAGGTCGTTCACAAGGAAACGGTATCTGGTAACGTGCCCATGGGGAGAACTGGCAGCAGTTTCCCGTCTAGAGCGCAGCTGCTCCAAGGGCTGGGGAGAGCTCGACCGCTTGCTGCGAGTCTGCTCGTCAGGCTTCACAAACAACCGCCGCTCCCTTGTGCCTTCCGTGGCCGAAAAACAATTTCACACAAGTGAAAGAACCCCGAACCTCACCAAGAAGGACCGTGCCCAGGGGCTGCGCGGGTGAGGGATCGCCCCACACCAAGGCGATGGTCTCAGACCCCAGCTCAGCTTTGCCACCAGTGCCACCGATGCTTTCCAAGAAACTCATCCTGATCAAAAATCACGTCTCTGCATCTCTTCTGACCCCCTTCACATCCCCTTGCCATTTTTCCTGCATGGGCTAAGTCAAAGTACAGATGCCACGGAGCGGTTGGGACCAGTGAAAGCTTTTGGGAGACAGAGCTGGCTGAGCTTTGGGGCTGGTTACGTAAAGGGAGTACATGCCATTCGGACCACCCAGAGAAATGCTTCCAAACGGTGAGAAACTCGAGTGAGGATTACGTGTTACAACTGTGGATTCCTTCAGCTTTTGAGCCGACGCTGAATTTATTGGGGAGGAGATGAAGGAGAGATGGCAAGAAACAAGAACGACCTAGCAACAAACGCGCCGGGGGAAGCAGCTCTGATTATTTCTCAGCCAATCACTCAGAAAGCAAAGATATGCAGCTCTTCAAGCAGCCTATTTAGCACTGGCACCGTACAGTAAAGGGAAACTTGCCAGCATATTTCATTAAAATACCTTTCCATCAGTTAATAATCATTCTCTGTGCTTTAATAGCACTTCCTCCCCAACATTTCCAAGCAAACCCATAAATGTCAGCTCAACCTTGGGAGAGAAATATTCTTAGAGCTATTTTATACATGGGTAAATGGAGAGACAGAGAGATGTTCCCGCGAAGTCCTGTATTATTGCCCCAGCCCCGCACGACAGCAAGTCTTTATGCATGAAGCCAGCTAACCAAGCGGCTGTTTGCATAACGATGGCCTGAGTTAGTGGCGGAGCCAGGAATCAAATCCAGGACTGGTGACTCTTATTCACGGCTTTTCCCCTTCTAATAAAACTTTCCACAGACACTGTAGATGAGAAGTTATATGCCAAATTCCAGGAATAAGTAAATTGGAAACAAATGCAACTGTGTGACCTAGTAAAGTGTGTTTACAAGAGGACTACCGCTACCATTGCTGTAACACCGATGTGATGCACGAAGAGATCTGAAATCAGATGAGCAGCACCTTGGTTCCCTATTCCCCCCACCGATGCCCTATGCACCTCAAAGGCGCCTTCCTCACGTAGGTCAGTCGGCTTCTGAATAGCAACATTGAATAATTTTTTTTTCCAAGTCAGAAGAATGGTCTTCTTCCTTGATTTTTTTTGTCTATGGTCCAGCCAAAGAAATTTCCCAGTAATTGGTAATTTTCCTAATGGTGAAAAAAGTACCCACGTACTCATGCACCGTATTTCATTTAGTCTAAATTACTAAGAAGAGATAAATAAGCAGAGCTATTAATCTGCTTGAGAATAGAGAAACCGTAGCTGTCCAGTCCAAACAGAAATTGCTCATACTAAATATTGTTGTTGGTATCACCTTTAAAAGGAATATGCCAAGGATTTCTCTGGTACTGCGCACGTGCCACCCTTTGTATTTTCTGAGGTGGGACCTTATAACAGGCCGCTTCGTTGCAGTGGGCCACGCTCTGATCTTCTTCAGAACGGAAGGCCCTGGGGTTCCCCAAGTGCACATGGAAACAGATGACTAATAAAACCAATAATAATAGTGGCGTTATGTTGAGGATCAAAGCCTGGATCCTAAAGGGATAGGAAGTATATGTGGACTTTCCAAAGGCGGCTTGCAAGGCATGCAAAGCTAGAGACAGTGCAGGGAGGGGCAATTCCTCCACAGAAATCCACTCCAATCACTGTGAAAAAATCCCCTACATTTATTCCAGGAACTTGGAGCCTTCATTCTCACATAATACTATTGCAAAATAGCCACGAACCTAGCTGACAGCCGTGGAAACTCCCTCTCGCATGGGAACGGAGACGTGTTTGCTAAGGAACAAGGACCCAGCTCAGAGAGAAGGTGATCTCCTACTGCAGAGTTCAACCAGCCGAGGAGCCGGGCAGGCCTGAAAAGGTGCCACCACCTCAAAGGCTTTTCAAGGCAGGCGTTGTGGGGAGTCCAGTGGTTTGGGTTCATATCTGCAATGGAAATAAGCTCCCAATGCCATCGGTGAGACCCCAAAGAGCCTGCGCGCTCTAAGCCCAAAGCGTTTCACAATTACGTTATCCGATGTTTCCGTCCCAGCCTCTCTGGAGACACTGATGTCCGTCTTCCACCCTCGGAGGCAGATAAGTAGGAAACCACACATATTTCTGGTAAAGCTGGATGTAATCCCTTATCAGAGAAAGCTTCTGATGTTTTAATATTTAGCTTTTTTTTCCCTGACTTTAAAAAAACCCCAAAGCCACAAAGGCATAGAGACGTTTTCTCTATAGGGGAATTCCTTCTAAGGGAGCTGCCTTGGTTTGCAAAAGGGAGGCCAGAGGGGATCCCAAGGCCACTGGAAGAAGCTTAATTATATCATTAAGCTGCTATAAGGTGCCCGCTCTTTGCCTAATAGCAACAAGCCTGGAACAAAGTGTCTCTGAGGTCGTGCTTTCAGGAGACTGTGAGCCAGGTTTTGAGGGCACCAGGTGAAAATGCTGCGGGTACCCGTGCTAAGGAACAGTTTCTGTGTATCCTTGATGTGATGGGGCTGCAGCCTTAAGAGATAAGGGGAGCCAGAACAGCACAAGGCATCTTATCTGGTCAGGGTCGAGCTGGCTGGAGAGGACGCAGTCAATGTCAGAACAGTGTCCCGCCTGCTCAGTGCCTGGTGACATGCACAAAGATCATTTTTTATCAGCACCGATGTCCAACCCACTTTTTAATCTGCCGCTCGACCTGGCTGGCAGCCCGTGGCCGGGAGTTCCCCAGCCCGACTGCCCTTCTCCCTGCCTGCACTCCTTTTTCTCAACCAGACGGAGAAAGGACGGGAGAGGAAATGATAATGTGTGTTTCCTTCTATCGAGCCTAATGACCAGAGGAAGCACCACCTTTTAAATTAGCTGTCATTTGGAAAGCACTCACAGGGCTCCCGGCAGAGCAACTCCCTGCCCCAGATCTACTCCGGCAGTACAAGTACGATCAAGGCCACCCGGACGCCCCATGCAATATGATGCACAGATGTTGATAAATTCTCCCACGTGAAAAAAATATTAAGTCATTACAAACAAAACAGCCCCATAAACAGAGCTTAGGAAACTATGACAAATCAAGTTAGTTAGGCGGCAGAGTTGGTAGAAGCCGCTGTCTCAGCTAATGCAGATTGAGAGTTCAACACATGCTGCGTAGATCAGCATTTTAAACACATACCGTTTACCGGCCTTAATGAATACTAAAAGCCCAATAAGCAGGAGCCAGAGCCACTCAGACATGGCTTCATACAGATGTCAGCGGCATCGTCTTTCATTTTATTTGCTAACAAGTTATTGATAGCGGTAATTTGCTGTTGATAATGCTGCAGGTTATAAAAGAGAAAAACTAACAGGTTCTGTTAAATGAGGAAACGGACTCTACGCCCTGCTTCGTCCCGGCGCATGAGCCAGGCGGGGTTGCAGGCAGCGAAGGCCTCGGGGCCCCGGTCGAGGCAGAGCCTTGGCGGTGCTCCCCAGGGCCGAGCACCACCGGGATGCTCGGCCACGGCCCCGGGCACAGCTGCTCCCCGCCAGCTGGGAGGGGATCAATGAACCAGCTGCTCTTAGCACAGCTCTAAGTACTACCCAGAGGGACAGAAAGAAGGGAAAAGAGCAAACCAACGCGGTCGGGGTATAATAAAGCCGCAGGCTGGGCTCACCCTGCCGCAGCGTTAGGTGGGACTCCTCGTCCCAGGTTACATCCTCGTAACCGGGCTTTGCAGAAAGCCGAGAGCAGGGTTTAAGCTGGGGACTCTGCTAACCCTGAGCCCTAGTCCTGACCCAACCACTGCCCTTCCCAGGTCTTGACTGGCTTCTCAGTTGCACTGTTGTAAATCCTGAACATCCTCCTCAGCCATTTAAGGGAATATATATATTTATATTTATATAGGCACTGACCTGCCCAGCTCACTGTGAGACTTGATTTCATACTGTTTGTAAAGAGCTTCAAGGAGGAAACCCCAGGCGTGTGCAAAATATTGTTTTTACCCGTTGTGGTTAATGGATGGTATTTTTTATATTAAATAAATAAATGCAGAAGGCAAAATAATCCCAGAAAGCAGCTCCCAGCCAAGGAGGGAAAGTGTTAAGAAGGCAGCAGTGGCCTTTGCCTGAGCAGGGCAGGAGGGGACGGCTGGGGACGAGGCACGGCCTGGAGGTCAGTGCCTTCAGCAGCTCTTTCCTGACACCCGGACTCACATGCACAGGGAAATCTGTGCAATCTGCATCCGTTCACCCATCTCTGAGGTAGGTGCTGTAAAATGTACTGTGTTTTGTAGGTCAAATGAAGTTCAGTCATTTGCTAAGCACCTTGCACTCCTGGGATGAAAGCAGCGTTGATCAATTCCTGAAGCGCTGGCTCAAACCGATGCTCGGCGCCGAGCTGGGCAAACCTCCAGCCGCACGCAAAGTCGATAGGGTGCTGCCTGAAGAAAAACACTCAGGAACCTCAGCACTGGGTGCTGCCAAAATAGAAGATTATCATTACGGTTGCTAGCGTTAACGAAGGTCCAACCCTGTCGGTCCCTCAGATAAAAGGCAGTAAGTAAGTGCGCAGTGTTAGCGCTGATGTTTTTGTAACGTAGCGGATAAGCCACGTGTCCATGAACTAGCATTTCCATAGGGCGTGTGTACAGCAAACACTGCTGTAATGGTCACCGTGGGGGAGATGATGGGATGCTCAGGAGGCACTGGAGAGCTCTTCCACTAAATTGGTCACTTGGGGTACCCTGAGCCCCCAAGTTTTAGTATTTTATTCATTTAGATGTATGCAACCGTGCAGAGGACAGTGCGGCTTTTATTTATCCTAGTGTTAGCGCGCTCATCCCCTCTGTGGATGCAGGTCTCTCTCACGCGCTCCTTGGAAAAGCAGGAAAAGCATCGTCGAGTTGTCCTATTTTCCAGTTATTTTTCTGTAAAAGGCAGTCACACTGATCCACTTTTTCTCCACTGAAAGTGAACACGCATCCCCGGCTCTCAGCTGGAAAAGCCTGAGGAAAAACAGGATCAGAGTGTTTTGCAGTTTGCAAGCGATGTTCTTCCAGCCCGGTGCCTGGCCGTGACTCTGGCTGGTGGCTCCTTGGCACCCAAACGGCTTGTGCCTCTCCGGGGTCCCAAAGGGATGATCACCGTGACACAGAGAAAAAAGGAAAATACAGTTGCAGATGTCATCTGGTGGGGGGAGAGCAGGTTGCAGGAGGTTTTCCAGCCTGCCCATGCTGGCTGCCAAGCACGGTCCATGGCTCTCCGCCTGGCAAGTCCACGAGCTGCTCCTTGCCCATTTCCCTGCTTTGTTCCTCGTTTCCTTCCAGCAGGATGAGCTACGTCTCGGGACGGTCAATGGAGAGGCTCCCGTGGCTGCGCTGGAGCCGGGGCCAACTCCGCTTGCCACCTTCTGCCGGCAAACCATGTCCAGATTGTGGCTGAAACACCAGGCGACAAAATAAAGCAACCTCTTCGTGTGTGTCTGGGTTTCACCTTCAGTTGTCTTCTTCTAGAGTTTTTAATTTTAATTTAGGCTAATTAATGCATTAGTGGTTCTAGCTGTGGATTTATAGGTTTAGGTGCCATTAGTAAAGCCCTGACGTTACGGACTTCACGGAGGACTACGGCCAGGCTGCTGCTTGCTGTCTGCACGTCTGCCGTCACAGGCAAGCTACGGGATATAGGGAGTTTGGATCGTAACCAACAGGCAAGAGGCGGCTCCCAAGTACTAATTTAATTGTGAAATCTTTGATTTTCCCTCCCCCATTTGCTGTTTGTGGTGCTTATGGAAATTAATTTAAAAGTATTGTGCAATTAAAATAAAAATTAATGGTTTCCTTCCTCTGGAATTGAGAGCTTTCTTCTGAGCAGGAGGGAGGGGTTTGTGAACATGTCTTTCCCTTTTAGGGGGCTGAATAGAGGCTTCTAGCCTCTCATGTTTTAATTAATTTTTCTATAGTTGCTTCATTAATTGATATTTATGTATTGCTTGTTGTGCATAAATTCTGGAAACAGCGCATAAGAGGATGTTCTCATTACAGCTCTACAAGTGCTTGGCCAATACTGGAATATTAATAATTGGAGTCGCATGGAAAAGTACAGTTTGTTTCCCTTTCTCTGAGGTTTCTGTCCCATATGGTGCCTTCAGGGAATAAACAGTTGCTTCAAGAAAGGCGTGTTTTTGTGTGCTGCAAGAATACTCTGTCTGTGGAGGTCAATGCCAAACTGATGGGGATGCAGCTGAAGTACAGCTTGTGTAGCACTGAGTTTTGTAGGTTCTATAAAACTAAATACAGACAGAAGGCATCTTCCTGTGTGCCCCTGGACCTGGTGGTCCAGCCTCCAGGCAGCTTCCCGTTGGGAAGGGCAGGCAAGGATCCAGGCAAGGCATTTCTGAAGGGTGGTGTCTGCTCCCGTTCAGCGCGCGAGTGCCCACTGGACAGTCCTGCTGCAGAAATGTCCGAGGGAGAGGGGACCGCTTTTGTCCCTGCACGTCAAAACCTCATCCCCTCTGAAATCTGCTGAGATCGTGCTTCAGCCTAGCAGCCCTTCCACCCATAGCGGCTCATTTAACCTTACCAAGAGTAATTTTCCCTGTTTAAAAAGAAAAATAAGAAAAATTGGGGATTTACAGGAGCAGTTGTTCTGGGTCTCTGGGATCACGGCTGCAGTTTAGCAAAGCATCCCTCCGTCACCTCTGTGTCCCTCGGTGGCCGTGTGCTCAGCAAGCCAGCGGCCCGGCTCCAGGTGGGACCGCAGCACAGCACCTGCCCGCGGGACCCCAGCTCCTGCCGAAACCACTCAGCGCAGCGGGTGTTCCCTACGGCTGAAAATCAAGGACTGATCTACTTCTTGTCCATGCTCACGAGCTGTCCCTAGGTTGGCATTTCTCTGTTGACTCATGGCTAAAAAAATCTCCCCCACAGAGCAATCAGCTGGTGTCCTCTAAAGGCATGCGGTCTGCTCAAGAGTGGCGAGTTATGATCTGCCCATGGAGCTATTGTTATTTGAGATTTTATTAATCATTTACTACATTTTATGAGGTTAGTCACCTGCATCGTCTCTCTGCTGACACAATAATTTACCACTACAAGGATGAAAAATAAAATAAAAGATCATTTACTGCCAGCTCACAATGCTCTTACCAGGTTACAAAGGCAGCTGGTGGAGAGAGGTTTCTGCTGGGGAATGAAAATAAAACAAAAAGGGATGATGGGGCACAGCCAAAAGGGTATCACTGAAGATCAGTTTTATACTGAAGCATGTGATAATCAATTATTCAGAAACATGGCGTTGAACTATCTCTCCCCATGGGTTTATAAACCTCTCACTGGCTTAGCTCTGGTAACAGCTATCCAGAGATATGTAAGGGTATCACTGGAGGCCACAAGAGGACACCGATATTAGGCACGTAATGTAGATAAGAAGGATATTAGAAAGCACAGAACTAGCTCATCTCCCGCTGTAAACGTATATTACTCCATCAAGGTCAATGGTATCTCCGCCAGCTCTCACCAGCTGTGGGTTGGACCCACAAGGTATCACGCAGGACTCGGAAAGGAGAGAGCCCCTCCAGGCAGCGGCAGCCTGCGCTGGGCCCATGACGCTCCCTTTCGAGCTGGGAGCAGCAGACAGGGCTCAGGTACGGGCACACAGCAACCCTTCTCACAGCTCGGCTGCTTGCAGCAGGACGCGCGGGGAAATGCAGGACATCGCGCTCCTGCGTGGGCAGGACATGGGCCCAGCTGGCCGTGGCGGGCGAGCAGGGGTGCTGCGCCCTGCACCCTGGGGAGCAGAGCTGGGCGGGGGGTTCGAGTCTCCTTAAAAGCATTTTTCAAAATAATTGATAAATTATTTATCAACTATAAATGGCCAGGATAAATCTGTTAGCAAGCAGCAGCACAGCACAGTTAGTTTTGACAACTAAAACTGAGAATTTACGGCCGCTGGTAGACCACTGTTACGGATATTCCTCACTTAGTCTCCTAATATAGTAGTTACAAGAATAACAACCGATCCCCCCAGCCTCTCCCTGTTCAGGAGGCCATCTCCTCCCGGCTCCCCACGACTTCGCTCTCTAGCTTCTCCAGCCACGCATGGCCTTGAGCCCTGCCGTCGCTTGCTGCTCTGGGTATTTCCCAGGCGATGGACACCCACAGCCCCTGGCTCATCGCTGACGTGGCAATGAAGCGCAAGATTTCTCCCCGGCCACGGCTGCTCAGGTCTCGGCAGCAGTGGCAGCCTCTTGAAAGAGCGATGGGAGATGTGCAGCGGCTTGGTGACGCATGGTGCGGACCCCTGCCCCACCGGCCAGCGAAACACGGCTCCTCCTTACTGCTGCATGTAAGGAGAAGGGCCAGTTTATTCTCCAGACCTACTCCAGTGCTCCTCCTGTGAAGGGGCAGAGCAGCTCGGCTGCTGACGGCGAGAGAGACGTCTGTCCTGCCCACGGGTGGGCAGTAAGGCTGGGTATCGGAGGGCCAGAATCGTGCTAAAACAGACAAACAGCCCTTCCCCCATTTAAACCGCTAATATAACAAATATGCAAAAGTCATGTATTTTGCAAGTGTAGAGCCTTCCTAGCAATAATTAGCTTCTAAACATTCCCCTGTCCTGTATAATAAATGAACGGCATAGTAAATGTTATGAGAATAATTCATTATTCATCACGAATAACAAATGAAGGGAATAATGTACCATCCACTAATCTCTAAAAGGGCCCCACTTCTTTTTTTAATCACGTAGGGATGCTGAGTGCCGAGGAAGAGGTCCGTGTTCGGTGACACGGACCCCGCGGCTGCTGCTGGGTGGGTGCCGCGGCCTCGGGGCCGGCACGCCGCTGCTGCTTGCCACTGCCACCATGACACAACCCGTGCAGATGTCACCTTTTGCATGGATAAGGACGGTGGTGCGTCTCTGATGTCCTTTCCACCCCCATACTCTTGCCCGAGCCCATCCGTCTCCACGCACGACTGTCACGCACCTGGGCACGGTACATTCCTGCAGCCCTGGCTAAGCCTCTACTATGCTGCTGTACTTTGACGCTGACAAAGAGCCCTGAGGTGTCAAAACAGCAATCAGAGGCATGGTCACACGGGTAAAAAAGGAAAGATTTATTTGGCCTCATCAGCTGTGTGGCACACGCAACATCTGCTCTACCTGCCTGGTGGGGCAGGGGGATGTAATTCTTCCACTGCGTTCAGCATCACAAGCTGAATCCAGCCTTGCTCCCCCCCGCCTATCTTCCAGGGTTTTCCCTCTTTACCTTTTCCTGTTTCCCAATATCCAATTTCTTTTTCCTTGTCCACAGCCAATCTGTTGTGTTGCCGGTGGCCTTCAGAGATCATAGCTCTGGACCACTCCTCCACGGGATTTAACCCCTTGCCAAAGCCTCCCTCTTTTGCCCTTCTCCTGGAGACCTGAGCGCACCCCTAACCCCTTTCCTTGGGAGCTTAATACTGCTGCCTGCTTGGGGGTGGCATTTGTGGACTCATTTCTGCGTTATCTCTGCTGATTATTATTTGTTTATTGCTCTTCCTTCTCCTGTGTTCCCCCAGTGCTCCAGATGACAGACAGCACATAAATCACCATAATGGAGCACAGCGAACAGAGACGAAGGTATACAAATTGTGTGTGTGTGTGTGTGCTGGCAGATAAGGAGCGTTGGTGGATCCTTTTGGTGCCTTTCACAGCCAGGAGCCACATCGCGCAGAGAGCGCAAGGAAGCTGCGCCCCCGGCCCAGGCATCTCCTGCACCCCCGACCCCTGAGGATGACTGAGACGCTACCCTTGAGAAATGGGTCCCCGAAAAAATCGCTCCCTGTGCCACGCTTGCCAGCTGCCCTGGGACACCAGCAACCCCTGCAGATGGTTTTCACATGTGATTTGTTTAAAAAAAACCCGAACGCAGCAGCATGTGCAGCTGATAGACCTGAATATAAAAACTAAAACTCTGCATTATGATTTTAGGAAGTTATTATTTTTTATTCTAACCTTTCGCCTGTATTATTGCTCCTGGATGTGAGAAAGCACCAAAACATAAAAAGTAGTTAAAAGCATCTGCCTATTACGCAGTAACTGCCCTCATGTGAATTTAGCTTGGTGAGTACGTTTAATGCTTTCCAATGATTTCAGCTCCAAGTTTTGCTAAACTTGCATTTTTGGAGCCTATTTTTGAGTAAAGACTTCCATAGGATAATCAAGATGATGCCGGCAAACTGACTTATGACCTCCAATATCTCAAAATATTCACAAACCTGCTGACTAACTGCATATATTTTTGGCTCTGTGGACTTTCCATCCCTGAATGGAGCGATTAGCGACAAAGAGGGGATTTATAATTCAATCAGTGTGAGCTAATGACACTCTGCCGTGTGCCAACAGCGGCCATGGTGCTGTGCTGAGGATGGTTTGACACCTTGCTGGCTGCCACTCTCCATAAGACCCCACCACCCCAGCCAGGCCTGGGCTTCTCTCACCCACGCAGCTACCGGGAAGAGGAACGTCAAAATCATGCAGCATCTACAGTCTAATAACATTTAACTAGGGAGCTGAGATGATCGGACCCCCAGAAGAAGGCTAGAAGATGCTTTCTGAAGACAAGTGAGACAAGAAGAGTCACACCAAG
The DNA here is from genome assembly GCA_020745775.1 of Theristicus caerulescens. Taxonomy (NCBI): domain Eukaryota; kingdom Metazoa; phylum Chordata; class Aves; order Pelecaniformes; family Threskiornithidae; genus Theristicus; species Theristicus caerulescens. Next base: position 2,046,443 of record CM036565.1, on the reverse strand, counting down.
CATTGCAGCTACCTACCAGCCTTTCTGGGCTGCTCTTTTCCTCCGGGCAGTGCAGAGGGATGTTTCAGTCGCATCATTTCTACACGTACCTTCTGGCTCTGGAGGACTGCCAGATTTTCATGCGTGTGCATGATTTTATGGCTAGATCCCACACACCCTACCTACAAGAAGCCTGCAAAGAGCTTCCTCAGATACCCGCAGAGACCTGCAGTTCAACAGGGTCCCTAAGATGATCCATAAAATGGTGCGTTTCCCAGGAAGCCCTGATTCAGACAGGCTGCTTTAACAAGAATTAAAGCGCTAATCTGAACACATGCATGGGGTACAAGCTATTTGACCCCCCACATATGTGCTCTTAGGAGACAGCGAGATGACCCACCTAATCCCGGCTCATAGCATTGACCTGCAGAGTAGGACCTTGGCATGGGTCAAAGGAAGGTTTACTAACATTTTCACCCTTTTAATTGGCATTATGCTGTCTCAGGTTTTATCGGTCAGCTCTGAAGTCTAACCAGCTCCCTTGTGAGGAATTCACATTTGGCACACTTGCATGAGACATAATGTGGCAACAGAGGTAGCTCTATATGTATGGTAATTTTGAGAGCTGAGTGACATTTTTCAAATGTTCACTGAAAACTGCAGGAACCAACGGTATTTGTGAAAAAAATTAGAAAGTGTACAAATGTTTCATTCTGACATGTCAAAAGAAATGGTTTGGAGATACGGAGACATTTTGTTTCAACATCATCCAAACAAAATATTTTGACTTTTTGTTTTGAAACAAGCTTTGTTGCTTAAAAACTGACCTAAATTTTAGGAAAGGATTTTTTAAACCAGCATTATATAATAAAAAAGAGCATTTCTTTTCCTGTTGAGGAAAATGCTTGGTTTTACTAATTTTCCCCTTGTTTTTGGATTTGACAACCAAAATGAAAAATCCATATTCATCTACCTCTCTCACTGTTAACACTCATGCCGCATCTCCAGCTGCTAAAAGCAAGCAATGCCTTCATCCAGCAACGCGTCACTGCCGTTACTCAACATCCCTGCTTTCGCTGTGCAAAAAGGGGGCTGCTAAAACGGAGTTTTGCCCATGCCCCAAAGCACGGTGGCATCCCGGGTACGTGCGACCACGGGTGACTCGGTGGCCCTGGCACAAGGCGTGGACGTGCCTGCCCGTCCCGCGGCTGCGGCTGCCTTCAGCCCCGCTGCACCTGGGCTCGCCCCTGCCAGGCGCTCTGCCCTTATCAGGGCTTTATTTAGCAAAGCGGGTTAATGAATAACTCCGTGTTTTGCCAGCGAAATGAACCCTCGCTAGCGTCTTATCTCCCGATCACGCGCAGCGAGAGAGCAGAAGAACAAAGACGGATTTGTCGTGCCCTCTGTTACTCACCGCCTGAAATGGCTGATAGGGCTCAGCAATGCGGTCGCACCGCTTTTTAATGGCTAATTTATCTGCTTTCTGCTTCCCTTCCCACCCGTGAGTTTCGATTCCAAAAATAGCTTTAATCAAACAGTCGCTGTGGAGCTGGCTCTGTTTATGGCCAGCTTGGTTTCTGTTCTGGCTCTGGCACTTTCAGACAACTGGTTTGCTGGTGTTTGAGCTCACCGGCCTCCCCGGCAGCGCTGGCTGCAGAGCAGGGACCCTCTGAAACCATCGGACACTTTCTTGCGTTGAGGATGCTGTGGACAACGAGCCCCGGTGCCCTGCGCTGCAGAGCCAAAGGACCATGGGGACATCTCATGGTGGGGAAGCTCTTCAGGTGCTGCAACTCCCTGAGATGCCCGCAGCCGCCCGAGCCCTTGGGGGTATCCTCACACACTGTAAAAGTCTGTTCATTAACAGCAGATGAGTTTTGGGGTTTAATATGCCTACAGACAGGAGAGTTCAGAGGGCTGTGAGCTGCCGGCAATACTCACCCCCCGCCTATGGTGGTATCTGAGCATCAACGGAAAAACCTCCCGTTGGATGCAGCGGAGCCAGGATTTGAGCCCAGGCTTCATCAACAGCTATTGACACACCTAGCCTTCCATCTCACTGCTTTCTGGGCCTTGGCCTCCTCATCTGATTTGATTAAAAGCTCTTCTGCCCAGGGTCTATCTGGACACTAGCCATTATAGCACGTTCATTTCTAACGGGGTAGCTGGACCCTGTGGCCGCAGAAGCACATCCAGTACTTTTTCCCCTTCCTCTCTGCATCCCTTTGGGAGTTTGCTGCAAGATTCAGGATTGTGAGGAATTCCTAATAAACAGCAATTTCCTATAAGTTGTTCTCATGCCCTTCATGACACAAGAGCCTTCAGCCATCTATTTCTAGGCTCTGCAGGAGAAAAGGGATGCTTTAGTTACACCAGCGAGCAGGAAATCGAAATGGATTTCGGTGCCCAGCCCAGCACTGCGGTTAGCAACTTCAGGTTCATTCACAGTGCATTGCTACTGCCATTTGCTGCTATTTTAGCTTATTCCCTTTTCCTCCTACCCCTCTCTGTTTCCTATAAAAACCCCAGGCGCAGATTGACCCTCGGTGGCTGGGATGGAGCAATGATATATCTGCAGCGCAGGGCTCGGTGGCCAGCCGCGGTGACTCAGAGCCCGCACAGCTGCTTTAAAAAAATCTTTCTCCAGGACATCACAATTCAAGGATCATTTCCAGTTCTATTATTATTCTCAGCCCAGGGCAATCATACTGTGGTCTCCAGTGCAGCCAGCTCTGCCAGTCACTCCTGTTAAATACACCGAGTTTTCCTTCCCGTTTAGGGTTAACAAAAATTAAATTTGTGTGGCCAAATATAGGCAGAGATTTCATTCCCATGAGGCCCTGTCTGCATTATTGAATCCCAGTCTTTTTCATGTGAAACAAAAATACACCAGTCATAGGTTTTTTCATAAAATAACATCCCATTGAATTATGTTGCAGGGAAAAAGGGTGAGTTTGGGTTTTCTGCTGCGATCACAGCAGCGAGGAATTATCCAGGCTGCAGCAAGGGAAAGGGAAACAGATGCAGAAGATAGGTACACGGCAGCGTTGCCGCTGCTCATAGCGAGCCGGGATGGGTTTGGAGAATGGCATGCACTGGATAAACACCCCACATTTTCAGATCTTTCCAAACCACGTTGGAGTGACCCCTCAACAGTATATTTGTGAACACGTAGTAACAAATTTCTCCAAAGGTATTATCTGTCCTTGTTGTTTGTTTTCCATGAACATCCGCTCCTATACAGGGATGCTAAGGAAGAGCGGGAGGTTTTCGATTCGATTTGTGGGATTTTTCACTTTGCCCTTCCCATGTCAGTCTCAGGGCCATCCACTTGTGGATAGCCCATAGATTTAAAAAAGGAGGCAGAAAACATGGAATAACTCCCTCTCTCCCAATACTCCTGGTGCTAACCCGTAACGTTGCGGTACTAAGCCACGGCTGCCAGGGGTGAGCCTGCTGGGGCCAGCCAGGGCGAGCGGGAGCAGGGCTTAGCCCGTGGCACGGGCAAACCGCTCCTGCAGCGCTGTCTAGAGCAGGAAAACCTGGAAAAGCTGCTTTTAACACAATAAGGTCCTTAAGAACAGGCAGAAAAACACCTGTCATCACACCCTGGATATGCCAGTGCTGCTGTGTTTATTGTGGCTACATTAATTATTATCAATAGCAGTAATGAGCAATAATAATTAATAACACAATCATCATGGCATTAATAGTAATGATTATTATTTCTGAACTTTGGAGATTTTTAATGAGGGATTTTAGTGCTAGGCCTGCTATTAGGCAAATCTGCCTTCACAGTTGAGGTTATAAAAAGAGGTAGAAGTAAGGATTGCCAGTCACCTGGTTCCACATTGTCTGCCTTAAAGGTGAAGGTAGGTAACATTAAATATGGATCTATATGTATATAGCCAATCATTTAAAGTAACTTTCAGGGGCTGCAATGGCATTTAGCAAGTGATAACCAACACATGGTTAGCTCAAAAATATTGCTGAATAGTTTTATATGTGGCTCTTTTACTGGCTTTTTGTTAAGGAGAAACAACGACAGGAGGTTCCCAGGAGAGTTATGGCTACGGAGGGAGTGAGCTATCTGAAACACAAGCTTTCTGCCTTATCAGACTTCTTTTAAATGGCTTTTCTTCAAAAATTACATGGAGTTTTGGAATTTCCCCTCCAAATTCTCTGTCTGCACTTTTGGCACTTGCTGTACCTATGCGGTTTCATCCCAGAAGGGTGCTGCAGACAAGTGTTGAATCTGCACAAATGTTTCCAAATCAAAACAGCCAAAGTGCTACTCTATTTCCCTGGTTCTCTGATGTTTAGAAATAAACATTGGCAGTGCTTATTTAGGGAGTTTTGGAGCATTTCTGAGCATGTCAGCAGCATACTCTCTCCCGAAGTCACGGAGTTTGCAATTTTGTTTGGTGACTGAAAAGTGCAGGCTTGGAAACACTATTTTAAAAAAAAGGAAAACGAGGGAACCGAAGCCCTGCACGGACACCTGCAGCAGCCCTGTATTTGAGCCCCGGGACCCCGACGGCCCCTGGGGACAGGGGGGACGGAGCTGCCCCGCGGCCTGGGCACAGCCGGGACGGGTGCGGGACGGGCGCGGGACGGGCGCAGCCTCGCCAGGCCTCGGCCGGCAGAGCACCGCTGTTTCACACGTGCCCTCAGCTCGTTCCCTGCTCCTTTTCCCAGCTTTCCCGAATCTCCAGCCCCTTCCTCACACATCTTATTGTCTCCTACTTCCCCCACTGGAAGATGTTTTTTCCACGCCCCGCCTAATCCTATGTGTAAAAACTCCTTAATCTTCTTGCTCTTTGATGGCATGTTTTGCTCTCTCCCAGAGAACAAATTCTAATATCTAAATTTCCAAAATTGTTTTGTTTAATCATACTCTACTTCTTATCTTGCCTGTCTTGACTCCCTTCTTCTAAGCCTTGATTTGCTACTTTTAAGATTTACTGCCACATACAAATTGTTGCTATTTGTATCTGCATGTGAAGTCAGTTGTGAGGTGTCTTGGGAAAATTGGCTTTAAAAACATAATATGAAAATAAACCACATCAGGGAAAGCTGAGCTGGCTTATTGTCAATACATTTTCCACCTTAGGAGGTTTTCTTTTTTTTTTTTTCCTTTCTTATCTGTGCATCATTTACATTATTGCCTTTTCTAGGAATGACTCCAATGGCGGGACTAAAGGGTCATAATTTGATGGAATACAGTGACGGTGATGCCGGGTAAAATGTGCACACGCTGTTCCTTTCAGTTAATGTTACCGAGATAGCAGGATGCTGGAGAAAATGGATGACCTACTTTTATCCTCTGCATTAGAGAGACGTTTTACAAGGTGGTAAGACTGTTTTGAAAATACATGCAAAATCCAAAGGGGGTTGTACGTGTATCCACCCCGTGACTTCCATTTATACTGGTGTAAGTAAAATCAGAATTACAGAGTAAAGATAAGGGGAAAAGTCCAAATATTTTTGTCTGCAGCATAGCTCCACCCTGCTATTCTTGGGAAACTTCATGGCCAACTCTGCTATGAAAGGGCATTCAATCATCCTCAACTGCTTTTAATTACATTAGCGGTGTTATTGTAGCTGTTATCGTCTAAGGATATGACCGAAGCAGTATTTATACAGAGAAGTAATACCATTTGTTGGACCAGCTGATACACTGACAAGCTTTTTGGCATACAAGCCTGAAAAAGGGTTTCTGTGCCTGAAAACATATCTGCTTTTTTTCCCTAAACTATCAGTTTTTTCTAATAAGAGGTATTACCTCTCCCTGTAGACTTTGTCTCATTTAATTATATTAGCATTGAAAATAGATGAACCAAATTGCGTAAGATAATTTATTTTGTCCCCAAACCATGCTGCTAGCTCCAGCTGGGGCCCTCTGTTTCCAAACTGCTTGAAAAGATCTGGAGCATCAGGTTGCAATTATTACCGTATAGGTATTAACTCATTTTAATGAAAAATATCAGAAAGAGCATAAAGCATCAGACTTTGGGCTTTGAAACAACCTTTGCCTTTGAGAGACAGGGCTGAGGCTCACAAGGGTTGTGTCTACATGCACTGGTGCAGGGGCTGCCCTTGCTTGAGGCGTGCGAAGCGACTGCTGTCGGTGCCAGCGCCGGGTCTGGACGGGTCTCAGGTCTGACCCAGTGTGGCAGCTGCTCCATCTCCACCTTGCTGTGTAATTATTTTCATACTGACCCGTTTCTCTGTCTGGAAGAAACCCAAAGCAGAAGCCCCAAAACACTTGAACTCGTATTTCAGCTCAACACGAGCGAGAAGCATCCAAAATCTTTAGCCAAAATAATTTCTTATCAAGTTTCCAGCCAAATTTGCAGGCTCAAGAGAGTCACAGATAAGCAGCCAGCCATTTGCTGCATAACTTTGCTTCTAATTACAAATGGGCAAACATAATATATGGAGTCATTAATTGGTCAAAAATAACACTGGGATTTCGATGTAATGGGATCAATGCTTAGATATGACGAGAAATAAAAGGATTCAGTGCATGGGCAAAATATAAGCTGCTTGGCTAGCAAAATGAAAATAATTTTTAATGCTTCCTTGTACCTTGACTACACAGTGTTTATGTTTGACTTTAAACATTGCAGAATGGCTTTGTTTTTGTCACGTGCACAGTGGCCTCCTCTTAACATTTATTCCTCAGGGTAAGGATTTTATTTAATGCAGAATTTGCAGACTGAAAGGATTAATCTTTTGTATGCCTTCTTCCTTGGAGATGTTTTTTTAGAAGGAATATATTTGTTTCATAGCTTTCTGAGAATATCTTTTGGTATAAGTGCTTGCTCCCTCACTCCCCTTCTCCCCAGCTTGTTTACTCAGGGAATAACAACTTGACCTTGACTTTAAGGTCTTTGGTGTTTCAGACTGTACACTCAGCAGAGAGTAAGGGGAAAAATCAATGTGAACCGTATTAGACAAGTAGAAGAGTAATGCATAAGTGCTGGGAAGTCATCCTGGAAATGGAAACAACTGAGATAATTCTTAAAGGAGAGCACATCCCGCTGATGCATCTCTTGTGGTTAAAACCCCACACCCCACCTTCTCCTTTCTGCACCCTTTTTCTCCCCAGCTGTCTAACACAACCTTGGGGCCACAAGAAGACGGGGACGCACCGGAGCCCTCCCGAGGTACCCAGCTTAGCTGGAGTCAGGGGACAAAGCGGTGGCCCATGTCTTCACCTCCCGCCAGCTGTGCCTCCGCATCTGCGACTTCAGATATTACAGGGGGCCTGTTAGCATCTCCACTAAAAATATACGCCAAAAGAATCAACAAGACAGGTGACAGCTCAGCAGATAAGAGACGTGACGTTAATGAGGATGTCAGCAATTGATAAGATTGCGTTTGTCGCCCGTGGACTCACAACGTACCCTGTCCATAATGTGTTTTGGGAGAAACTCCGCTGCTTCCTTGCCATTTCTCAATTTATGGAGTGAAATCCTAGCTGAGCTGCCTCGGCGTACTGTCGGGACATCGAGGCCAGGGAGGCAAAGTCAGACTGCATCTACCAGACATGCCTTTCCAGGAAGCCCTACGAATCGTTGCCATTTAAATGCAAATCATGTTTGGTTCAATATATTTAAATACTAGTGAAATGTCCTCGGCAATAATAGCAGACTGTTAATACATATGTGTATGAAATTTTTAATTAATTAGATGGCATTAGAGTACCAGTTGTGTTCTCAAAACAGCTCAAAAGTACTCTTTTAAAGGGAATTAATATTTAATAGGAAAAAAAATGCAATAGCTTCCCAAAGTCTTAATTAAATGCTTATACCTTTATGGCTTTTACAAGTGTTTTGCTCATAATTTAGTCTGCCAGGGAATTGCATCACTGGTGTTTTCTGCAACAGAGGGAGTGCCCTGGGAAGTGCATCAGGCTTTTTTTCTTCAGAGCCCTATTCCCCATCTTAAACAAGGAATTGCTGAAAGACTTTGGCAAAAATGTCTGTCTTTCCCTTGAAAACAACTTGCTGGAGGGAGGAGGAGGGGATGGAGGAGGTGCAGCACCCGGCGTTCTGGCCCCCAGCCCGCCGCGGGCAGGGGCTCCACGGGGGCTGCAGGCAGCGCTGGGGGCCAGCAGCACACACACATCCAGATTTGCCCCCCGATGGGAACCAAGTGCCACATTTACCCATTTCGTAGGATTATCAGGTTAATATTCCCACGGCTGGAATGTTTGGGGTCACCTCCCAAATACTGTAAATGATGCTCCTGACCAGGGAACGGCCCTGTGCGAAGAACCTGCGAGATTAATGCCCTGCATGTGAAAAGAGCTGACTTGCAGTAGCAGTAATGGCCATTCCTCATATAAATTAGACCCACATATGTACATCCTTATTTGCAAATAATCCATAGGTCTCATCAAAAAATTTCCATTTTCCTTTTATGCAATGGAAAATTAAGCAGAAGACAGCTAAAGTGAACCTCAAGCTGAAGCCCTCTAAAAAACCATGCTGTTGTGAAAAACATTGTTTAGAGTAACTTGAGAAGCCAGCTGGTAAAATTCAGTCACTTTTTCCAGGGCAGAAGAATTTATAGACCCTATCTTCAGCACAAATAATCTCTATTAGCTTCCCCTGCTTTTAAAATTGGGTTCCACTAACCTTTATTTATCATGCTTTCTCAGGACCACATAAGTTAGACAAAAATAGCATGGTAGTCTCTTTTCTGTTTAAGCACGTAAAGCAAGTATGTACAACGTCTAGCATTAAGAGTTTCAGCCATGGTTTTATTTCCGTAACTGTTTCAGAGCCCCAGATGTTACTGCTTAAAGCCACCCTCCATACCAGCAGGGCTTCTTCAGTACTACTGCGTTATAAATAACACTAATAGTAGTAATAATAGCAAGTAGTTCTTAAGTTATCTCATATCTTTCTTCAATTTTGTTCTTGCAACGCCATGTCAGGACATTTTGTCTGAGCTGATGGGAAGAAGGGGTATTGATTTTCTCAAGATTGCTGGCTTTTTCTCATCCTATTTAGTGCCGCCAAGGGCTGGTATAAATTGCGCCGGGAGCACAGCACAGTGCAGGCTGCACCGCGCCGGGGCTGGGGCTGCAGCAGCGCCTGCTTGCTCAGACGGTTCACAGCAGGGACCTTGCTTGAAATCTCGGTGTATTTTTAGTTGAGCTATGTGAGGGATAAAAGTAGGGCATTGGCGCTCAGCAGAACCGTACAGACAGGTTTTGCATACGGAGCAAAACTGGAGAACGTGGTGGGGGTTGGGCCTTTTCTTCTTTTTCTTTCATTCTGCTGACTTTGCGCAAAAGTTGAACATCAGGTTTTACCCAGTGAACTTACATGAGTTTGTACAATAGGTGTGCGAGGGAAAAACAGCCTGTTCAGAGCCAGAGAGCATCGGCCAGGTCTGCGTCGCCGCCAGTGTTGGCAGGACCAGTGGCCCCATAGGGGGAGAGGGAGAGAGCTGGGATGGGAAGAGGTTTCGGCAGCTTCCTCGAGATATCCTCTTAGTGTTCATGGCTGGGAAACCGAGCAGGGAAATAGGCGTCACTCGAGGCACTTCTCCCTGGCCTTATTCTGTGGTTTGGAAAGCAATTTGAATGGAAAATGAAGAGAATTTGAGGACAAACCAGAGAAGGAAAATGGGACCGATACAACAAGAGGAGAAGAAATTAAAGGAGCGGAGTCTGGGCTTGAAAACCTGTTCAGTATCAGCATTTCTCCCCACGAAAAGGAAGCATTTTATTTTCCCTGGAAGGAGACAAAACGAACAGCAGGGACTATTGTTGTGGCAAGAACACCTGGAGATGTGCTAGCTGCAGCGAGAGCTCGCTGGCAGGGATAGCAATGGCATAATTTGCAGCAACATCTGCAGTTGGCCCAGCAACCATCTCTCCTCATTAATTAGCAGAAGCAGTAGGTTTGCCAGACAGTCCCGTTGGCTTTTGCCTTATTACTGTACCCCTTAGCTAATGAGCCATCCTCTTCCCTTCCTGCTGAGTGAGATATATCCAGCCTGACCGCAGAACGGGCACAGAAAGCCAATGTGCATCAAAGGGGGTGACAGTGCTTACCGTCGGTCTGTGTATGTACCCTGTGGGTCATATTTACTACAACCACATGATTCAACAGCAGTGGGCTGCAGGCCTATGGAGATAATAGCAGAGGTTCATCAGTGACTCCCCTGTCTCTCCCTGTGCGTCTAATTTTATGCTGCAAGGCACGCAACCATGTATGTATGATTCTGGCTTTTACTCCCTGAAATTATTTTGGATTCTATGTAGATTATTCGCAATTCTGCCTTGGTCCTGACAAACACGTCCTTTCACCTTGCCTCAAAATAAGAACCATGATGCTGTCCTTCAGAAGTGATTTGGTTTCCACTAGTGAGACAATATCATACCCCAGCTCTGCTTAACCCCCAATTCCAGAATATAGTCCAGCAACGCAAGACAGCAACACGCGGATCCGTGCACAGGGACCCCGGGGCACCTTTGCCTGACCATTACGTGCCATCCCCATTGAGCACCGTCCTGGTGGTGAATTACTGCATCAATGGAGAAATTAATACAGCGCAGAGGAAGGCGGCAACCTTTAGCAAGTCTCTGGCAAGCTCAGCTTTCTTTTCCAGGGTTGCACTTATGATCAAATGTCAACTCCTGGGCATGGCTAAGGGGCTGCAGGCTGCAATCTGGGGAGCTCCAGCCCTTGGTGCAAGCGGGCTGTGAAGCCGTGGCTGCCTAGCCCCGCTGGGCGTGCAGGCAGGATCCCGCCTGCCCGCATACAGCGCCGAGCCCCCGGCAGCCTTGCTCAAGCCATTTCATGCACAGTTTAATCCTTTCCATAATGGGGAGGGGGACTTATTCCAAGAAAACCTGATCCAAAATGATCAAGGTGGCTTAATAACACAAGGCAAACGGCAGTGCTATGGCCCTGCTAGACAATAGCAAAACACATTCGGTTACGCAGCTCAGACCTTGCTGCATTACACATGTAATTAGGTTGTTTCCATGGTAATGATCTAATTATGGTCTTCTTGGCTTTGTGTAATCACATTTGCTGCATTTTGGCAGAGCTGTTTTCCTTATTTTTGAACTGCAACACTTGGCAAGATGTTCTTTCTAAAGCCGAATAATAATTTTGCCTGATGGAAACCGACAAGTCTGTGAGTTTTTATTTAAAGCAGGGTTGAAGATACAAGACAAGACAAAAATATATATATATATAGCATATTTATAATATATATGTATATATAAAGAAGGATTTTTATCCCTGTAATTTCCATTCCTCTTTCCTTCCTACCTTTTTTTTGCAAGCGCTTAAAATAATGAATTGTAGCACTAGCTCCCACGTGGGAGGGAAAACTCCAGAGACCTCTCTTCTGGTCCCAGGGTTAGTGACGGGCTGACCTTAGGGCAGGAGATCTCACCTCTCCCTGCCTTATTTTCCCTGTCTGGGGATAATGGTACCGACTTCAGATAAGATGTATATGCAAAATGTACATTATTTCCACTAGGCTATTTCGGCGATTGGTAAGCACGATACCTTAGAGACAGCTGGTGAAATCCTGGCCCTGTAGAAGGCCAAGGGCAAAACTCTTATTGATTTCCACAGTGCTGCAATTTCCCCCGTGTCTGTTCAAACACCTTAGAAAAAATCAGGTACGAAAAGCCAAATCTAGCAGCCTTGACCGGTTTGGATTCTCCACCCTGCTGCCCCAGAGCTGAGCGAGCAAGGTGGTATGAGACTTCGGTGAGGCGGGCGGCATCTCTCTTAGCCGCCATGGCACGGCGGGGGAATCTGCCCGCGGATTTGTTGTTCACAAGTGGGATCCCCTTTACCAAGCCCGCTCCTCCCTACGGCTCGGCTTATTCCTCTGTGTTATCGGGTGGTTTTAGGGAGGTGCAGAGTTCGAGGCTCTGCTAGAGCCAACGCTCGTAGGGATTCACCGTGGTCCGTGCTCTGTTGTGCAGGAGAGGCGCTTATTATAGCCCGTAATCTCTCCTAAGGCAACGCTCTCCTTGAAGTCAGCTGCAAGATCTGGCTGTTAGTTATCACTTATAAAGATTTTTAAAGCTTTCTTGCAAAACAAAAGATATATTTCTAGCTTGAGCAATAAGGGATCTGGGGAAAGATAGGAGATGAAAGGTCAAGCACGAGGAGCCTGTGAAATCACGCTGGAGCAGAACCGCAGGCTGTAGTCAGCCAGGAGCTTGTACTGCAATCGACAAGGCTATTCATAGAAAGGTTTTTGATCAGAGTTGCCATGACAATAGGAAACACCTAAAAAAGATCTATGAAATGTTATATCGGCATCAAGCCAAGAAGTTAAGCCAAATCCTACACTCTGGTTATTCCTATGAGTCAGTAGCTTTCAGAGTAGCATTGCTGAAGGAAGGATTTGGTCCTCTGAATTTGAAGATTTAGGAAAATAGGTATGAAATGTAAATTATGATAGAAAAGATTTGTGCCGTCAAGAATTCGCTGCGGAAGGTTGTTGGAAATCTTGCAAATACTGTTTACAGCTCTTGCTTAGCGTACTGAATATACACACAAGACAACGGAGTCCTCTGATTTTGATGGACAGATGGGTACGGCTGCTTTCTGAATGAATACAATATAACACCCACTCTGCACATCCTGTAGGGTCTAGGGATTGAAATTTCCATCTCTAAACCTTTACAGAGAGATTTCAAATCCCAAATGAGTGGCACTGAATTTCAAGGACCCAGCAAAAATTATTCACTTCTGAAAGCAGTGTTTTCTCAAGATATCAGAGGTGAGAAGAAAACCTGGTGTTGCCATTTTTTGGAATGAATAATGATGTGAGGGTGGTTTTTTTTTTCTTCATTTGATGCATCTGTGAGTACAGCATCCCCGTAGCTCACAGCAAGGACCAGAGACTGTGTCCTCTGCTGGTTTGTTTTAGGGTTGTTTTTTTTTTTCAGCATTGACCATGCTATTAGACCAGAGAAAGTAAGTTATGCTATTGAGCCATATGCTTTCATGTTACGTTCTGCAGAGAATAAAACCAACTGTGATTAGCTATTGCCACTTAAGTTTTAGCAGATTGACACCTCTCAAATGCCAAGATATACTCAAATAAGCCCATGACAAATGCCGTGAATGGACAGGCAACTGCACAGCAGTCACGGTGAAAGTCAAATAACAGCAGTGGAGTGGGGTGGGATTTCAGGTCTGCTCTGTCGCTGCTCCCAGTGAAGCGAACGCCTTTTCTGAGGACTTTTCAGCAGGTGACAGCTAACTGACTTCCACATCTTCCCTGCAGAGCAGGTAGGTATGAAACGTCTACCCTGCTGGCACGTCGTTCTCCATTGATATACAGCCACCTCCTGGATGGGATGACATAGCAGCTGCTAAACAAGGCATAGCCTTAGTAAGACATTTCATGCCTCAGGTACCCTTCCCCTTCCTCCTCCCCTGTCTTTTCAGCCAGCCAGAGGGAGGAAGAGGAAGAAACAATACAGAGCCTCACTGGAAACCCTACAGAAAAGCCTTCAGCTGAGGGGCAGCCCAGCTCTACCGGCGAGTGCCCGGGGCGAGGGGTGAGCTGCCTGAAGGGGATGGGTTGGGTCCTCTCTGTATGTTGTCCATGCAGTACAGCAGTGTACTATGGGATACGCGATGTAACCGTGAGGGACATCACCTCCTGCGTCTCTTCCTGTCCCCTCCCTAAGAGCGCAGCAGCAGAAGGGACAGGCTTGCCTCCAGAGAGAATAATGGTATGTTAATGAGAGCCCTGTTCGCTGAAACTGCTGGTTCTTGTACTTTGGCTCTGGTTGTGGTATTGGAGAACATGGAACAGCACATTTTACTGTGCAGGCTGCATAGATGCCCCTGCTGTGCAAAGCCTCACATGCGAACCGCAGTAATCGTGATCTCTTGCCTTCAAGGTATTGCATGCTTGTAGGACTAAAATCAGGGCTGAGGAGCCTGTCCTCCTTTCCACAAGTCTGCGAATTTCATTAATGCCACCAGGGGTTTTACGTGTGCCTGCAGAAGAGACCAGACCCCTCAATTTATTCTGCCCTTGTTTCCTTCTTTCGTAACCCAGATATTTGCATAATACAGAGCAGCGATGCCAAGTGCCGGGTGCCTCCGTTCCTGCTGCACAGGCTCCATATGCTGCCTATCTGTGTTAATCCCAGGGAGCTCTGCAGTTGCAGGAGGACAATTTTCAAACTGTATGTGTGTAAATTCGAGCTGACACTCGGCAGCTTTAATTCAGGGACTGAACCTGATCCTTGCTCGCACCCTACCCATCGGATAACCTTAACACCACGATCAATACAGCCAGATAATTACAACTAGTAGGAAAGCTAAGTGTATGTTTCCAGTTTTTTTCATCAAAACAAAGTCCTAGTCATATGTTCCTGCCCAGGCTTATACAATTCTCCTTTATTACACTGGGAGCTCACACAAGCCTAATACTGCATAATACTTTTTACATGAACACTCTCCACCAGAAATTCCCTCTCATCTAAATCTAGCTCATCTGTCTTGGTATGAATCTCTAATTCTGCATGTGTAGGGGGGAAACTGTCCCTCTGTTTCCCTTTTGATCTACTGCCAAATCCACTGACGTCAACAGCCAGAACGAGAATGATTGCGAAAAATGAAAGACTGGTCAACGAAACTTCAGAGATTTCACCTCTGGGAGTCACCAGCTAAAGCTGGTTGATATAATTCCCACTTTCTCCTGGTCACCCCAGATCTTGTTTCTCAAACATATGTTGCTCTTTATATATTTGCTTTGCTACAGGTTGAGAGAAGCTTGTCCTTTGCAGACATTGCCTTAGGAAGCGATACTGGCAAGCAGAGAGCCATTTCACACTGCCCCGGGAAGCACAAGCCAACTTAGAGACAACTGATTTTCTGCCTCAAGGGGAGCACCGAGGAGGACGCTGTTTCTGACCACAAAACATCAACTCCCAAGCCAGAAGGATATGGGACCACTCAATGCGTGGTGTTAAGTGAAACCTGAGCATTTTTCCCATTTTGACTTTAAATTATACAGAATCAACAAGGTCCCCAAGGCATGGGTCAGGGTACCTTGATCAGGACCTAAGCAACAGCTCAGTGACAGATAAATCTCATCTCTGTGCACCAGAGGGTAGGTGAACCCTCTTCCCCTGAAGTGTAATGACCGGCTCTGAGTTCTGGGATGTCTGGAGCTCAATAGCAGTAGTAACTACTGGCAAGGAAGCAAAGTGACTGCAATCATTAATTGCAGTGCTGTAAACTCTCTGGTATGAGAAACTTTCATCTGTGCCCACAATTGTGAGCCTGGGCGGTAGCACACATACACACACACACAGAGCATATGTACACACAGAGGGATCAATAGATTGCATATGGTGCACATGGCATAATTCATGACTTTTCTTGAAGGCTGTCACAAATCTGAGATGTATTGGGTGAGAAGAGTACCAGGGTAGTCTTTTAATTAGTCCACAGCTCAGCTGCGTTGTAAAATTCACTCTCTGACATTGCATCCAAAATTTATAACCTTTTAAATCAAAGGAACATCTCAGACTCTTGAGTTTTTGCTAATCGGAGGTGTTAATGATAAAAGCACAAGCCTGAAAAAGGGACATGTTAGACAATTATTCACAATATTCAGAACTGTTTCTCAGACCAATGTGCTACCCTATGAAAATTAATCTGGAAAATATATGGGGCTCCCGGCTGTCTCGCTCATATCCATATATTATCTGCTTGGTGCCGCCGGAGGTGGTGTGATGGGAAAGCTGCACTTTGCCCATCTGTGGTGACCGCTTCCCAGGACTGCTTGTTAAACGAGCAGGGTATGGATGCTACAGGGCCTTCAGCTCACGCACACCCATACTGGAGAGGAACATGTCTTGGTGAACAGACCCAGGGCTCGGCAGCCTCAGTGAGCCCTAGACCTAGACCCTAGGAGGACCGGTATGGTACTGGCTTGAGAGGGTTTGGGGTGGGGTAGTAGATGACTGTGGCTCTTGGCCACATGGACATTTTGCTTCAATAAGACACACACTACTGTCTCTTGGCTCCTCGGCAGCTGTTGCCAGATGTGACCTACCTTTTGCTAGGATAAGAGACTGACTTTTGACACTGGGTATAATCTTTTTTGTATTTATTACATCGGTATCCATACTGTAAATAGCAGATTAGAGTTTCCCAAATTAAACAGACCCCGAATAGTTTACAGGGTCTAAGTGGCCACTGTGTTTCGTTTGTTCATCTGCATTTTAATCAGCCCCAGATGGAAAGGCTATTCCCCGCCGTGTCAAGGGATTTGAGGCAATTGCACTGCAGATTGTGGCCATCGTGGGCAAATACGGCTTTGTTTGCAAAAAGCAGAGGAACTCCCTTGTTACGTTTGGTGATGGCTTTTCTTCGCAGTTAAAAGACTTTTCAATATTACCAAAGAAAAGGAAAAGATGTTTGGTGGATACTTTTCCATATTTCCAGTAACCCTTTCCATTTTCCATTGTAAGAAAAGCACAGACAGTGCTTTGATATTTCAAGGTGCTGGCTGCAAAGGTCGCATTGGCCCTGCTCCTGCAGGTCTGTCTGTCCTGGGAAATGCCAGCTGCCTCCGGGGCAACTGAGCCTGCCCTGCTCGAAGGTGACGGAGCAGGAGACAGTTGCGGGCTCCCGAGGTCCCAGCCCCTCCAGAAAGCCCAAATTGCATTCCCTGAAACACCCCTGCCTGGGAAGGATTTTGCATCCACGAGGAGGGAGCAGCAGAGGTGTGTGGTTCGGATGCTGCTGGCTGCGGGTAAAAGCCCGGCAGCAGCGGGGAGCCTGGGGGAAGCCCATTAGTTAAGAGCTGAGGCACCCGATGCCGTTATCGCTAATGCCTTCAGCACAGGACAGGGCTGCAATCAATTTCATAATAAATCAGCCCCATTTTCTAATATGAACCAATTTATCTGCCAGGCTGACTTGCCAAACACTATTAGAGGCTGAGGTCAAACTGAAAAAGACATATCACATTTTCAGCTTCTCCTCCTAACTTCGCATCTCGGCGGCACACTCTGCAGTCACTGGTTCGCAGCTCTTTACCCTCCCTGGAGACTTCTCCTTCAGAAGACTTTCATTTATAGATGATGCAGATGCAGCAGGAATTATATATTTAATGCCAGCCGCTAACACAACAGCTTTAAGTCTGAAACTAGCACCTGTCTTTTGTCACCACTGTACAGTATTTATGGAGACTGGATAAAAAGATTATTTGAAAGGTTTGATTTGCAGCAGAACCAAGAAAATCCTGGTTTACTACAACCAAGCCTGTGTTATGATTTTATCTGTGTTCATTTAGGCTACAGCTCTGGTGGAGACACCCAACTTAAAGAATTAGCTATGGTAAACAAGATAGGAGAGAGATTTGAGATGCTTATTTACAGAAGGAATCATGCAGAGATGACTATAAAAATGATTAATACATAACAAATACAGATAGCATTAGTTTAAGGATACACAGAAGAAACAAAGGAATCTCTGCCTTGAATGGTCATCGTACAGCACAGGCTTGTGAAAAATTCACATCTACGTGAGCGAGGAGCTGGGAGCTGCCGGCAGCTGGGAGCCATGGGCTGCACCAGATGAAAACACACCGATGTTTAACTATTCATCTGACGTTACAGAGCGGCACAGTCAGCCATCCCCATTCCCAGGCAAGCACAGAATATCGATTATCCCATTCAGAAGAGTTAAAGTGTTGCTGAAAGCAAGAATAATAATAATTGCATCGGCAGTTCGCATCCTGGGTGGGTATGCACAGGAGCCTGTAAACAAAGGGTGAGAGATGTCTTCTAGGGGAGGAGCAGTGAAAGACGGACTGAATGGGCTTAGTCTAAAGAAAAACCTGGGGACAGGATAACATAACCAGAACTGCAGGACAAAAAGGCATGGAGTTACCTTGCAGCAAGCCAGGCATGAGGAATAAATTCTCTAACACCACGACGACTGCCATGGCAGCAACACAAATGCCACCAGCGCTCAACCTGAATGCAATGGCATCCCTGGCACCAGCAACACTTGCTCAGCTTTTTCCATACACTTCTCCTTGTAACTCCATACTCGCACCACTATTTCCATTAAACTAATGGAAATAAATTCCAGATTGCAGTAGGTGTATAAGGAAGGGCTTCACAATTTACAATGATGCCAACAAACCAGTCAGAACGATTTTTATCAAAAAAAAAGTATCACAAGGGCTAGTACTTCTTAAAGAGAAGACAGTCAAAGCATTACAAATGCAAATCTGGGCGAAGTAGAGCTGAACAAGAAGGCCACTCAGCAGAAATTTCAGTAACAGAGGTAGTTACTGGAGATGCCGAGGAAGGTGGCTGGCTCGACTCTTCCTCGCAAAGGGAGGTCCCTCCGGTGCATTTATTTGAAATCTTTTTGATTTTGCACTTACAGCACTTACCTACTGGAAGATAACCCAGTGTATTAACAAGGCCAAACTCTTATTATTCCTGGTATCTCACTTGAAACAAATATCCCCTAATACTTTTCCCTAATGCTAATTTTCTTTATGTTTTCCAGGCAGAAAAGAAATGGTCAAATCTGCAGTAAAGAAGATTACTTATGATGGGCTTTTAAAAAATTATGCACACAAAGGCATAACAGGAAGGATGTACTCTCTTAGCCTTTCCCTTCCAACGAAGCTGACCTTTTTCTATCCTAGATTGTATTTAGCTGATGTACATTTTCAGACGCAAATATGATTTGATACGGAGCCTGCTGGACTCAGTGGAAGGGTTTCCACTGGCATTCATCAGCACTGAGCCACGTCCATACTACTAATGGAATTTCTTAGATAGTAATAATAAACAACATTATAAGTGGTGTCACCTTTGTTATAAATCCAGGGGCATTAATATTAAATTTGGCACTACCTTAATATTCCTGAAACTTTGGTCCAGAGGGCTCTCCACACTTAGCCACGGAGCTAACTACAATGAGAAAAAAGCAGCGGGAAAGCGGGCGAAGCGGTGAAAGTCTGTTCCCCACATTTTGAATGGAAGCGCAATGAAAGGAATAGGTTCCACAGAGCGACCACAAATTACTTCACCATGGCCTCACAGATCATAAGTGGTTTGTGCTGATGACTTGGGCATCAACAGCCAAGAAGATGCAATATTATTTTTCAGAAATTTGACCCATGTGATTTTTGCATAATGTTAAAATTGAAAAATTGAAGAAAAAATATTTTGGGTTGTCATGAAGTTGTTTTTTTTCCCCGAAAAAACCCTGAAAAGCTCTAAAAGCTAATATTCAGTTGACTAATGTCTGTTCCATTCCATCTTCAGATTAACCTTTTGAAGGAATTAAAAATGGAAATTTTTAAACCAACTAATTTAAAATACTGCAACAAAGAGTGAAATTTTCATGTCTGAATGCCCAAACTGATCATTTAAGCTTTAGAAGCTAAATTTCATACATAGCTCCTGTTCATTCAAATTGCATTTTCTGGGGACTTTCTTCTTTTCATCAAAATGTCAGACGGGCAGCGGATTTATGCAGAGCAACACATCTGGGTGCGGGCGGTGCTGCGGCTGTGCGCCAGCAGAGCGGGACAGGAGGCACGGAGGCTGCAAACGAAGGCGTGCCTGGCGGCTGGGGCTGCCACCCGCCTTCCTGAGCTGTGTCTCTGAGCAGAGGGGCTGGTTTCACCGCTGGAGCTGCGGGAAGCCCTGCTGACCCTGCAGCCGCGTTCGCCCCGTCTCAGCCTGGCATGGGTGCAGGGGCTGGGGCACCCATCGCACAGCCAAACAGCCACAGTGACCCGCTGTCCCACTGACTTCCACACGGTGCTCGTCTGCAAAGTCACTCCTTACCAATAAGCGCGTCAGGAAACTCTGCAATAAGAGTAAAATACCTGCTACGAAGCGAGTTGTAATTTCTTTCCCGATATAAACCTATGTGTAGAAAATGATCCCACAGCCACTTATATTAAACTGTCAGCGAGCACATCCCTTAAAAGCTTTTTACCCTGTTTTTAATTTACGGCATTTGACAAGGAAGAGAATTGAATATCGCTGGTGCCGATTCCAGCGCAGCTCAGCCGATTTGCTCTGGCCGAGCGCTGGGCCAAGTGCCCGACAGCCCGAGCCGTATATCCTGCTTTTTCATTAACAGATATTGTCACTCCACCACCTCTGCGCTCTGTTTTTATCCAGCTATTGAGCTCTGGAAACCATTAAGTGTGTTTCTCCGTTAGGCATTAAGAAGATGTACACATATTCGAGCAAGAAGTTTTCTTGGTTGCATGATGTTTTCTCTTTTTTTTTCCCCAAATATTCTCATTTATCCCACAGTGTTTTGGACACTTTGGGGTGGACGATGCAGCAGGAGTGCCTGTGGTCCTTCTGGCCGTGGCGGCTGG
This sequence comes from Theristicus caerulescens, assembly GCA_020745775.1. Taxonomy (NCBI): domain Eukaryota; kingdom Metazoa; phylum Chordata; class Aves; order Pelecaniformes; family Threskiornithidae; genus Theristicus; species Theristicus caerulescens. The sequence continues at coordinate 2,026,055 of CM036565.1, read as the reverse complement.
GAAGGACATGATCCCAGCAGGGACCACGTACCACTCTCACCCAGAGCAGCTCACAGCCCGTGACCCCTCGGGCTCCATCGACTGCTTTGGGGACATTTGTAAAAGAGAACTAAGACAGAAATCCTGCTTTCAGTCGGCTTCTGCAACTGTAGCTGCAGCTTTACTTGAAGTTGGTGGCTGCAATCAATAAAACTCAGAACCCAGAAACACCTTTCAATTTAAGGAGAAAAAGCCCAAACCTTGTGCTACTCCGGAGGTGAGCCTGTGAGCAGCTGCTGACAAATCAGGACTTTTGCAGGGGAAAATATCTGCGTGTTTTTAAGAGCACGGGCCCTGCTTCTGCTTGGCACAGGGTAAACCAGCAGCATCTCCCCGGGGTCCCAGACCTTCGCGGCTGCATGATCACTGCCGCATCAGACGCTTCAATGTCACAGCGTCAGCTCATTACTAAGGGGAAAGAGCTTCCCTTGATTAGTGTTACTTTCTGCTCAGTAGGTATTTAAGGAAGCAATTTCTGGGTGTTGTCTTCTGCGGTACGCACTAAGACATCCGAAGGTTTCTGCCCTCGGATGCATGCCCGTGCTCAGACACAGATGTGGTGTGGGACAGTATATCTCAGCCATGTCTCCTGAACTTGGTCCAGCACTTCGGGAGCAAACACCCAGGTTTGATTTCAGTGCAGTCAAGCGATGGCAGAAGCAAGGAAATCCTCCTGCTCTGGGCAGCCAGGGAAGGCAAAGGAGATCACCCTGGCCTGTTCGCTAAGGAAAGGACACGTTAAAGCTCCCCTCCTGCAGCTATACCCACCCGCCGTGGTGTGCTGGATGCCGTCACCCATATGCTGAGGGCTGTTGGAGATGAGAGCTTCAAACAATTTAGTGGGACAGTATATCGGGGCCTCCCCTTGCATCCCTTCATGCGGTGGCAGGAGAGACTGTGCCTGGGCTGGTTTTATTTATAAACCCGCAGTGAGTAATGTGAGTGTTGCAATCATCTCCCTGTGCTAAATGTGGCTTTGGCAGACACTCTCGAGCTTCGCTAAATCCCCTTCGGTTAGGGAAGGAGGGCATCGCAGACTGTCTGCCACTCGGTTTGCTCTGGCCAGCCTCGGCACATGGCAGTGCCCGCTGTCCCCAGAGGCTTTTGGTAGGGCTGTATCGCTGACAGCAATGCTGCCAGGAAGGCAGGAGAAAGCTAGAAACAAAACTACTGTGCAAATAGCTCAGAAAATAGGAGGTCAATCGCTGGTAAAGCCGCCTGACTTTTATTCTCTTTTATTCTTATTTGTGCCCCAGGAGGGCCAGGCTGGTCCCTGCTCACAGCTTTGGGCATCTCGTTCAGCTGGCACGCCCGGGGCAGCACTTGCTGGGCCGCCTGGGCTGGACATGGCTTTCAGAAGATGGTGGTCTCCAAAAGGCAGGCAGAGATGTTGGGGAATACAGAGGGGAAACTTGAGAGAAGCAACAAGGCTGGGCTTAGAGACCTGGAAAACCTGCAAGGCCCCAAAGACAGCACTGAAACCATTGCTCCCATGGCACATATTTGAGCCTCTGCCAGGGGAAAACTTCTGAGGTTAAACTAACAAACAGAGGCATTTTTCTGCCACAAAGAAGCTCTCTTTGGGGTCTGGGTAACCTAATCCACTTGCAGCGCCAACAGTGGCTCATGGAAATGTTTGGTGGATGGAAGGGGAGGGAGGCAGGGGAGAGTGTGCCGGGATGCAGAGGAGCAGTGACGTCCCACCCGGCAAGTCACGTTGCCACCCCACTTAGGCGCCTTTCAGTATAGGCACAAGGGCCTACCAGTGCAGATGCACCTCGCAGGATGCTCATGAGGAGCCTTACGGGGCTTTTTTGAGAGCACCAACCTCCGGTGTATAAGAAATTGCATCTTCTCCCCCCAGTCCTCTCTAAAGATCAGATGCTATCGCTCTGTGACTCAGTTCCCTCTGCAGGTCATGTTCAAGAGTCTTATCTCCCAGATGTGCTACAAGAATAAATACATTAAAAATTGCAAGATACTCAGAAACAGTCATTTGTGTCAGGTACGTCCTACAGATAGGAGGAAAAAATTCTCTAAAGCAAAACTCGGTGTATTTGCAGATTCTCATGAGCTCACTATCTGAATGCCTCACAGCAGATCACGAGCGCACTCATTTCTGCAGCAGCAGGGAACATCAGCATCTCTGTGCTGGCTGCTCTTCATTTGCAGTGAGTGCCTCCAACATTTGGGGATTCCCAGCAGATTTGGGAGCGAGTTGACAATGATGCCCCAGGTGCTGCAGGTTGTTCTCATGGCACCATGGTGCTCCCAGCGCTTGGACCTGGCACTGAGCTGCCCACGCTCACCGGCACGGGGTGCTCCCAGCACCTCAGATGCCGACTGCTCCTGGATAACCACCTCTGGCAGCCAACGGAGGCAAGCCCAGGCTGCCTCTGGGCATTGGGGAGCCATGAGAGACCCTTGGAGATGTCTATGTGCCCCCAGTTCCTGGTGACATACCTAGTTCAAAGTCAATAGAGCAGCACACCTATGAGACATGTCATACTTTGTAGCATTACTTCATTATTTCCCGCATACCCAGCAGAACTAAAACCATTTTCCCATTGCTGTAATTTTCCCTGCCTATACATTAATTAGCAATGGAAATATATTAATTCTTTCATCAGCAAAAAGGAGACATCTGTCCTCCCCAATATTTTTTGGCTTCCAACCTCATCCTGACATTCTTGTTCTCTTTTACTTTTTATTCTCTCTCTTGAAAACACTGCATTTTTCAACAGCTTTCTAACGTAGGCAAGAAAACATTCAATTTCCTACAGACTGTGTGACTTCCAGGCTAAACGCTCATCCTCCTCTGTCCTGAGTCTGAAATGGAGCCCGGGATGAAGCACGATGCTCAGGCACCCACCTGGGAACGACGGGGCAGTGGGGCTGGGGCAGAGCCACTCCGGTTGCCGAACGGATGGGTTACCAACAGCCCCACCAGGAGATAATTGATTAGTTTTGCCTTTGCCATCTGTTAATTAGCTAAGGGAATGGGTTTGCAGATTCGGAGAGCTGCTCGAGGGGAGGAAAGCAGCCGAAGACGGTGGTACCCTCGCGTCAGTGCTGACAACACACGGCGGCATTTGAAGCTCTCGGCGACCCAGCCATCATGAGGACCAGCTCATGGGTCACGTTTTCTCCAGCCAGGAGCCACTTGCTGCCCATGCCCTACCACCTTCGTGCCAAGAAAAGGGAGGAAGGACGAGAGGCTGCCCCAGTGCTTGAGTGCCTTTAAAATTAAAATTACTGAATTCATAAACGCCTACGTGTTTACGTTGCTATTGTCAGAGGAAAGGACTGCAGGATCAGCTCAGGGTTGAAATTCAGCCCATGGCTCACCCAGGCCTTAATATCCACTGAACAGCATGGGCAAGCAAAGGGCAGGGTTTGGTGCCAGGACTGGATAGAATTTCATGTGTTATGTCCACTCGATTGCCTACTTAGAAATTATAAAAATGTACTGTATTTTAAAACTGCAGTCATAAGACAGCAGTTTCCATCTGAATGATAATGAAACACACTCCAAGGTTATGCCGGGACTTCGCTGGCACTATTAGAGATCAGTTCAAAGCTACCGAAGAAAAAATATATTGCACTAATAAGTGTTCCCCACTTACAAGTTCCCCTTCAGGAGTAATTAAATGTGACTTTTTTTTCTTCCTTTAGATGGCTGATTTGTGGGATAGCTGTCATGTTTTAGTCTGAGGCTCAAAAAAGAGAACTTGAAGATCTGAGATATTTAAAGTGAGTAACAACACACCCTGGGGAGAATTCCCACCTGGCTGCGGCAGGAGCTGCCGCTCGGGAAATGCGCTGCCAGGTCTGTGAGCAAGAGCCTGAGGGTGAGTTTCAACGTGCCGCAGAGAAACAGTGCACGGGCCTGACCCTGCACCCTCTCCCTCGTGGAGCACAGCTCGGGGGCTCCTTCGGCTCCTGTGTCTGTACCTCCCATGGAAATGCTTCCAGAAATGGGAGGTGCAACCTCTTGGGGTCTCGGGAGGTGTCCGAGTTGCTGGGAGGCAGCATCCCAGCTCTGTGCTGGGGCACAACCTGTGCTCTCACGTGGCTGTGCAGACGAACCCAGTTGGGGATGCACCCAGGAACGCACTGGGGATGCACCCAGGGGATGCACCCACCAGGTGGTGGCGAGCGTGGAGCCTGGGGAGAAGCACCTCGGGGTGCCCTGTGACCCTGGCAGCCATAGGGGCTTGTTTGGGGACAGGGATTTAATACACCTCTAACACAGAAGCCTCCTGCCTCTCTTTTGATCTTGGTTGAATACATGCCTTTTAATCTAACAACGTGCCGTCCTTCGTAAACATTAAGCATCAGTAGGGGTGATTTTTAGAATGCGATAAATTACAAAACAGCTGCATGAAATCCATTACAGCTACACCTTTGTGGCTCAGCAAACTACGTCCAGCCTATCCAACTCCCCGACAGCCATTCCCCATCGATGAAGGTTACATGTGCTAGCGAGGGAAAACTCATCATCAGCAACACGCGATCGTCACCAACTGCTCTATCCAGGTCAGGAGGTGAGCGACTGCTGCTCCAGACATCTGCGCTGGAAGGTAGGTAAGGATGGAGAAGAGCCCAGGACTGGGGGGCTGAGCCTGTGGGTCTCCTCTGCAGAGGAACGACGACAGACCTGACCTCCTGGCTGCTGGCGTGCGTAGGCAGGAGGTGGAGGGACCAGATGAGGCTCCCGAACATTTTATGCCACCGAGGCCAAAGGAATTAGCGTGGGGGCTGGGAGGGAAAAGCTTGATTCTGGCTTTCACAGACATATATCCACACAATTAAGGTCAGGGGTTTATCGCAGTCGGTTTTATTTCTATTTGTTTATTTATTTGTTTTCTTAACGGCTTGGCTTTGGGGACTGGATGGCTGCATTCGAGCCCTGTGAGCTGCTGATTTTGCAATCTTCTCTCTCTGGTGCAAGTGTTTTGTTTATATTTCCAGGCATGTGTTATTTCAATTTTTGTTTATCTCCTGTATCAATCAGTGAAACAGTCTCAAGAAACGAGGCCAGGCCAATGAGAAACATGCAGGTTTTGTTTGGACTGAGATACGGCATTCCTGAAAGTTGGCTGCACCTCAGAAAGACTCTGCGAATGATGGTATTTACTGCTCTCCACCTTGCAAACGGAGCTGAAACCCAGGCTTTTCTTACTTGTGGCTGCTAAACTTGCTGGGGAGAGCAGAGGTGACTAACCCCTGGCTTCCCTCACTTTACTAGCTCTTTAGATGGTAAAAAAAGTCCTTTTCTGGGCCGAGCCTGAGCATGGACTTGGGTGACCGGCCACCCTTTCACTCTCGTTCACTTGTGCTGAGGGCTGGTGCTCGGCACCCCGCTAGCATAGGAGCATCCATGGATGAAACCAGGTCTTTGCTGTGAAGAGATCTGTGTACATCTGTTTTCCCCCCTCTCTCCCTTCCTACCCCGCCTACCATGGTGGGGATCCGACGCGCAGGCAGCGAGGGGGAGAGGCAGGGAGCAGGACCACTGCCACCGGCGCTCAGGGAACGGGAGAGGGCCCCAGCTCTGTTTGCTTTTTGGACTTGAGATTTTCCTCTCCTTGAATTCAAACAAGAGATCTTCCAAAAAACAAAGATGGGGAGGGAGAAAAAAAGTGCCAGTCTACAATTGTTGGAGAGGTCAAAGAAATGGGTTTCCTAACAGGAATGTGACAGCTCAAGGATTTACAGCTGAAAGCTTAAGGACACGTGCACGTTGGTGTTTGAGATGGATGTAAAAGGGCATAAATACCAGTTAAAATGTACTCTAAGAAAAAAACCACACATATTCAAATCATTAACATTCAAACAAAGCAATTGTCAATTCCCCAGCAATTTACATTTAAATGCATAATATAATTCTCATGCTAAATTATCTATTTCCAGCGTAGTGCTTACCCAGAGTGTCTGTGAGGGGGAGGAGAGGCAGGCTATAGCTTCGCTTGTGGAGAGCCACTGCTCCGGGAGAGCTACGCTGTATGGTCAAGCTGAGTGACCTATATTTCGGGTTTCCCTCAAACAGTCACACTTTCAGCAGAGAAACCCAGAAACATTTTCAACTCCAAAGCCCAGAAGAGATGGGCAGATCTGGAAAAAGACGACCAAGATCTAAATGTTCAGGGGCACCAGGACATCTAATAATACGACATTTTTAGACGCAGGCAGGCCCCTCATCAGATAGAAAGGACTTCTCCTATTCCACGCTCAAAACCAACCTCTCTCCCAGAACTCTGCTTATTGCAACATATTTCTGCTAACAAGATAAGACGTGCTGTAACATCAGCCCTGCCTACACGTCATCCACTGCCTGCTTCCCATCTGTTAGTCTTGATATTTCCTTAATCTCTTTCTCTCACACAGCTCCATGAATAGTTCCCCGCCGTAGCACAGGGAGTGAAATTGGAGAACGCAACGTTGCTCTCTGGGAAAGGCATATATTGGTTTGAAACGAGAAGCTTAAAGGCCCAGGCAGGATGGCTGTTCCCCGAGACAGCGCAGAGAAATGCAATGAGAAAATAGAGGGAGAGTTGAATTTGAAGTGTCTGTTCTTTAATTATAAATGTTCTTCCTCCAAACAGCTTTTCTTAACAGCTGGTCATCAATTACACGGAGTTACTGAGGTTTTCGGACAGGAGATCAATAAATGGGATTTTTTTCTTGGCCAGGAGAAGCCATTACATAATGGCTGCGTCTCTTCCCTCTGCTCGCCGAGCTATCAGAAACTGGCAAGCGTTCAAGACAGTAAGACTGTTCGTAGTCGAGGGGCACAGCATGGAGCTGGGCGGCAGCAGCGTGGTCTCCGACGCCCGCGCCCCGGGAGGGCAGCCAGGGAGGGACGGCGCGGTACAGGGCATCTCGGCCCCCCGGGAAGGGCACGGAGCTGGATGTATGTTAATGAAACAACAGTGTGTCCGAGTTGCGTTTAAAAATGTGCCAGATCTAAATAAAAACAAACCAGCGACAGGGAAAGATGAACAGCCTTCCGGAGCTACCCACTGCTCCACGTAGGAAACCTCACGGTGTGAGGGGGAATAAATGCCTGTAGTGTAACAACGTGAGAATTGTACGCCTTTGCTGTCTGATTTGAATGGATTATTTTCAGTGAAATCGAGGCTATCTGCACAAAAAAAGGGAGAGCTACTCTTCCACATACTGTGACCTTTTCTGCATTTCATATAAATCAGGCTGCTGCTGCTGCATGTTCTAAATGGAGAATCACATCTGCATCTTTGCAGACGACCTGTCTCACACAGACATGACACACAAGCATTTCTAGAGACATTTCGGTGACCCACTATCATGCACTGAACCATCTGGCTACCTCTATAGTAGCAGAGCTTAAAAATAAAGCCACTCCCTTTAGGATCTGTGGCGTACAAAACAAATAAAATTCTGTAGATGGGTTGTGCTGCCGCAACCCCGAGCCATCACGCGCCAGCCCGGAGCCGCAGCAGCGTGTTCCCGTGGCAGCCGGCGCTGCGGGGGATAATGGATTTGTCGGCCCCTCGTGACACAGCGCTGCCGCACGGGATGGTGATACCCACGTGCGTCTATCAGCCCTTCATTGAGCGACAGCAAGCAGGATCGGGCTCATTAGGTTATGCTTGGTAGAAAAATAAACCTAAGAAAAAGCAAATTTCCCCCTGCCAGGTGCTGAGCAGGGGAAACGCACCTATTCCACTTTGGCCAGACACCAGCGGCATCGAGCAAGGAGGGCAGGTCTGGGGTGGGCTGAAAACCCAGCCTGAGACCACTAGCGTGAGCGGCACTGGTGTGAGCATCGCTAGCGAGATCCCAGGCAGGGTGGTCCTCGAAGGCGTTCAGCAAAGCAATGCAAAAACCAGAAAAACCCAAAATATTTTCATGGCCCAAACACTACAGGAGGCAGAGTTCCAGCTGCCAGAAAGGCCGAGTGCTCCGGGGAGAAATGAAAAGATGTATTTCAAAGCACAGCAATAAAAGCACATTACAGCACCTGAGCCAAAACGTGCTCTCAGTTCACCTTCCAGTGTAAGATCCAGAGCAAGGCTTGGACGATATCCACACATATAAAGGTTTGGTTTCAGAAACGTGGACTTTCAAGGCTCTTTCCCAGTACAACAAGCTGGGGCACAAAGGCATTTGTGGTGTTGACTTTCCCCAAGCCCCAGGGGTCTTGCTGTGATAGTCCCGGGTGTAACGTAGCCAGCAATTTTCTTGTCTGACCCATGAACAAAGCAAGTATAATTCAGCCATCCTGTATCTGACAGCTATTCTACCTGTCTGTGCAGCTTATTTTCCTTAAAATAAGTATGGTATCTACTGCTAGGTAGTCAGCGAATCCTGTTTGCAAGCAAGAGAATTAACAACACAAGCCCTTGAAGAAGACTAGCCAAATGTTAGAAATAGCCCCTCAAGCAAAGGCTTCACAAAGCGAGCGTGCATCGCAAGAACGGCAGTGGCCTCTGTGATAACATTTCCAAGATTAATTCACGCTGAATAAATTGCACAATAAACCAGGTTGATAGCAATGCTTTTCTCCAGGCCAAGGTAATGCTTATTGCCATTATCGTATCTGGTACAAACGCCGAAGGGAGCATGCAGCGGTGTTGGTTTGAATAGGCAAATTACACTTTATAAGTGAGACTAAAGGAAAAGATAAACGCATTTGGAGAAGGGGGAAAACATCAACCTGAAGCGGTCCTGAGGTCACGCCAGACCTGGTTTTTAGGGGAGCTCAAGAAAAGCCTTTTTCCTAAAGGGGAAGAGGTGGATCCTGCCAGGTGCGGGCAGGGGCAGCATCCCTGCGGCACCCACAAGAGACCCAGCCTGCAGCACCTCATCCTGGCCTGGGGGGTCCCGGCAGCCCCCCGGGACCCTTCGGCACCAGCCCTGCCGCAGCCCCGCACCCCTTCAGCCCAGCGGCAGAAGCAGCGGACCCACACTCATCGCATGCTTCTCGGGCTCCTTCCCAGCCTGCGACGCACACGCATTTTTTGGTCTGCGCTGGGTCACCCACATTTACTTTTTCCTCGAAGAGGAGGAAAAATAAATTAATGAAACAGTGCAGCATGTAAGACGCCCTCCCCCTCACCGCCTGGCTTCTCCTGTGAAGACTGCCAGTGCTTCACCTACTTTTTGATGTATATTCAGCAGAAGATAGGGAGGCGCGGTAGTTTCTGTGGGCAGCAGAAATGAAAGGGAACGGCACAGAGGCAGCAAAAAAAAAAAGGAAAAAAAAAGATCTTGCAGCTCTTTGATTGTGCTGACTCTTTGTTTGAGGTATACAGAAAAAAGCCCAACCTGCTGAAGGATTTGTCTGCTCGAGATAATAACCTTTTCAGGAGACTTGTCTCACCTTTCAAGCATGAAATTCCTCAGAAGGGATCCCACCTCTCACGCGGTCCCTAAACAGCGGGGTTATTTTTGGTCAAGACTGATTCTCTTCTGAGTCCTTTTCCCCCCAGTTTTGACCCACGGCCACCACTCGCCTACAGGGAGGCAGCCACCCTCGTCGAGCCGCGGGTGGTGGTGGGCCGGAGAAGGGACCTTCTGCCCCAAGCGTGGCTGGAGGCACCTGTGGAAAGCAACCTTGGGAGAGCGGGATGGGTCGTCCCTGCTGCAGAGCCCAGACGTCTGCATGCAAGAAGAGACAATAAGCAAGCGGGCAAGCAGATGGACATAGTACACGCCAGATACTCATGGGGTGTAAATCGGCACATCATCCCCGGATTTACGCCCTGCAAGGTCATGGGTGTGCGCTGCCTCACGGACTGCCGAGAAAGAGTTAAACTCGGTGATTCAGCAGACATCTGCTCGGCTCCCAGGAAAGCTCCTTTGCTCAGAAGATTTATGTCAGCCTTGAAAGAAGAGGACGAGACCAAACTAAAGCCAATCAGCAGCGTTTTGGGAAAATGTCGTCTTCTCCCCGAACTTGTGAGAATTTCCTCATTACATCTGCTATATATTTTTTTTCTTATTGTGACACAATCCTGCAAACTTCTAGTCCTGGGAATAACTTCAAAACATTTAAGTCATTCTCTCTTCTCCAACATTTGGATGTTAAAGTACTTTACAAGCGTTCATGGGTGTAGGCCAAGATTTCTGAAAGCAACTATTGATTCTAGGTGCCTGCATTGCTGGATGCCTCCCTTCACGTCAAACGTCTGTAACAGGGCTTCATTTTCAGAGGTGCTGGAGTACCCAACCTCTGTAGATTAAGTCAGAGAAACAAAACCACTCATCACTTTTGAAAGCCTGACCTTTAACCTGGCAATACCTTTGCAGAGCCTGATTTACCGGAGAGGAGAATCATCAGGAGCTGGGGGATACCTCCAAGGTCACACGAGAAGGCTGAGGCAAGCCAGGCGTGGAATAAACTTTGCTCAAAATCACCTTAATTGCAAGACCATTCTTCGTCTTGTGTTAGCTCCAGTAGAAAACAAATACCTTCTTTGCAGAAAAAGGTCATTATTTTCATGACCAGAAGAGTTTTTAAGGAGGAAAAAGGCACTGTTGGCACCTAAAAATACCTCAACTAGCTTGTGATTGTTCTTTGGTTTTGTTTTAGCTTTTTGGGAAAACAACAAAGATACCGAGGCAAAAGCTGCAAACAAACTTGGGATCAAACTGCATTTTGCCAGAAGGACAAGCCCTGAGTCCTGACAGAGCCTGGCAAGTAAAGACACTTGGCTGATACAAATGGCCCAGCAAATGAAGCACGTGAGGAAAAACTGTAGTCATGAGAAGTGCCCTCTAGTCTCATTTATTTATTTTTTTAAGATATGACAATGACACAAAGGTAGAAAGAAGATAATGAGATTTAGGCTTTAAAATCATGAACACTGTCCTGGAAAGGGACTGACTGGTGGATCAGGTTAATTAGCTATCCATTACTGGGATGTCCAGCACAGCGCACGCCAGATCAGCTGCTGGCCGATGCCACACGCGGTGCTGGAAGGATTTCATACAAAGAGGTTTGGAGCAGGGAAAGCGGCTCCTGCTTAAATAACTCCTAATGGAGGACTGTGTTTGAACAGTGATGAGAGGCTTTTATGTGCCTTCAGCGCAGTGAAAGAGCTTAAAACGTGAACTCTCAGCTCTCTCCTGGCTAGAAGAGATGAATGAAGGTTGTCATTGTTCAAGGCGTCATCGCCATCAGAAGAAATTTTAGACTCTGCTGGGAAGGGGAAGCAGTTTTTCATCTGAGAAGCCTTATCTATTGTGCAGAGCTCTATTCACAATAAAGATTTTCTTCTGGAGAGAGGCAGTAAAGCTCATTCTTGCCCCGCTCGTGCTCTGCCTGGCTGCTCTGGTGGCATAGGTGGGCTCTGCAGGACACCCGAAGGACATGGTGGCAACATCCCTGCGGTGGGGGAGCAGAGCCGGCACTGGTGGTCCTAGGCTATCCCGCTTAGCTGCGGGCTGCAGGGTGGTGCAAGGGCAGGAGAAAGCCATAGACCCTCTGCGTGCAGGGCTGTGCAACCTAACGGCAGCCCCGGGAAGGCTTCTGTGAGTTAGAGCAGCTGCAAAGGCTGCGTTAACACAGATCATGTGTTGCTTTGGCCTTCCCATAAGCCAGAATCTAGCAGGACCAAAGTTGTTATAAACTTACTTTTGCTTTTCCCATCCTTGGCTGCAATTCCTATGCCACATCCTGCAGGGAATACAGCATGAAGTGGGATACAAAGGCAGGATTTAGCTCATTGCAGTGCAGTGGTCAGGAAGAACAGATTTAGGGACTAGTGATGCTGCTTTGGTTCAGTTTGTCCTTCAGTGTTTTTTTTTACATGTCTGCCTCTAAGGTGAGCTGCTGATATGAAAAGAAACGTGATTTGAACACAGACTAGTTCTTAGAGGACTTCTGCAGTCCTGACTGCTTAGGGAACCCTTTCCTTGTCCATTCATGCTCATGTTAATCACATCTTTGTCACTGAATGTCCCACAGAGTGTGATGGGCTCACTCGGACCTCTGTGCGTGGGTGTAAGCTAACATGGTTGTCCATCTTCCCCGGTGAAACAGATTCCTAGGACAAGGGATGCCAGTCATCATTAATTCTTCTTCTGAACAAATTGATTGTAACAAGATTTGACCACAGATGCATTTTTAGTAGATCGAGACCCATCCTTTCAGATCCAGATACCTCTGCATGTACAGTCCAGCTGTAGGCGCATATCAAGGTATTTTGTAGCCATTTCTCAGACACGGATTCCACATTCCTTTTAAAAAAATTCAAGATTAACACTGGCTATGTATAGAAAAGTAATGGGGTGAATGAAAAGGATTGATGGGCTCTGAATTTCCCATCTGCTGGCTGTTAGTTTGTGACAGGATGGTCTGAAAGTTGTTCCAAGGGAGGAGCGCACAGCACAGAGCATTTCCAAGAATACAGCTTTTCTTCCAGGAATGAATTTTAATTTTTGAGCATTTCGAATTAACCTGCCATGAGGCCCCCACAGTGTGCACTCACAAACAGGAAGCTCTTCACCCATGGGAAAAAACACAGGCTTTTGAATTCTGCATTTGACTGGAAGATCTGAAATCCATAATTCTTCTGCTAAGCTTAGGCATACGTGGCAGAAGCACAGGAGACCAGCAGAAGCTGAGAAACCTTTTGCTGGCAGCAGCCGGAGCAGAAACAAACTAGGCAGCCTGAAAATTGTGTGCCTGCAAAACAGCGCACGCTTCTCAGCAAACCAAGCAATTATTCATACAATGGAAAGACATTTGGTAGTGGATGAGCAAATAGTTTTGCATAGCTAATGAGCCTGAAAATCGCAAAGGAAAAAGCACAGAGGAACTTGTTTCTGCGTGTTATCATTTGTTCAGCGCTGGTGCAGGCCCTCGCAAAGTGGCTTGCTTTGACCCCTCCAACCGCAGAGGCCCAAGAAGCAGCAGGGAAGCCACATGAGCCCTGGCCCTCCAGCAAAGCCTAAGATGCTCCAGGGACTGAAAACACTGAAGCTTATTGGTATCTTCACTCCCGTAAGGAAACAGCCCCAGCAGGGAAGGTACCACCCGAGGAGCCTGTACTGCTCGTCTCCGCTCCACCTGGAGCAAGCCTTCCTCGTCTTAAGTGCCAAGGACCATTTTCACAGCCATCGCCCCACATCTCCCCCAGGTCAGTCAATAAAGCCAAAGGAAAGACGAAGCATCAGGAGCGGGGTGCAGGTTTTATCAGCCCTGAATGGGGCATTGGCCCAGGGATGTCGGGCACGTGAGAGAGGCGAGCAGGGGAGCAGAGGACCAGCTGCTCTCCCAAACCCATCTCCATCTCACGTGGTGATGGAGCACGACGAGGCTGCCTCGGTGGCACCCTGGTCCAACCCCTGTGCCCGGCTGCGCGTTTACGTGACATCAGCTCCCAGGAGACACGGTGGATCTGGCCTCACTGTTTTTACAGAGGAGACTAAAGGTAATTGAACAAAATCTGTTTCTGATTAAAGAGATTATATCTCGTAGAGTGTTTTTTAAAATTGCACTTAAATGGCTTTTATGTAGCTTGTTATTTTGCAATAAGATTAACACCAAGGTGGATTGAATTACCTGTTAATTCAACACATAATTTGCTGGTACCTCCATGTGCCATCAAGGATATATTTAAAGGCGTCTTGACAACGGATCCATAGAGCACACAATAAGGACATCATTACTTAAGAAGATACATCCCCAAAGAGACACATGACATTAACCCCATCTGTAGATGAGTAATCAGAGCTAAATCAGGAATGTTCCCTTTCAGTCTAAAAGAAATGGTGCCCTATAAATTCCACATACAAAAATCCTAGTAATTTACCACATGATTAAACCGTAGTGATTTTTTTATACAGCAGTTTTGCTGCAATATTTTATCTTGGGATCCTAAAAAAAAGATTTACAGCTCTGAATGCAGCGCTCCTGCTTGGAATAATCAATACTGATTTTAATATACTTTTGGAAAAGATTTATTTCCTTGTTGTGGATTTAAATTGCAGCAGATTTAAATTGCAGGGTGCCAACAACTGATGAATTATGATTTAGGGCCAAATCTGTTTCACTTGGAAGAATGGTGATTTTAAATACAATGAAGTTTCTCTGATGAGTAGAACAAGGAAGTTTTGGCCCATATTTTTGTTGAAAACCCACCAATAAAATAATTATCTCGTCACACTGACAGCCACGTGTATTTATGGCTGGAAAGCATCGCACCCTGGAGACATGTGACAAACACACACTTTCTCTGCAGCTCTTCTCCAAATGCTGCTTTGTGCTTTGACCGAGCAAGGGTGGAAGAAGCGCCCAGGAACGTGGCCATCAGGTCACAACAAGTGAGCATGTAGCTCCATAGCCCGAGCGTGTTTCCTTTACATACCTCAAGACTATTTTTTAAGATTTTGATTTTAAACGCTCTGTAACGGGGAACACGGTGGCACTTTCCTCGCTGCTGCGCTCAGGCACCCGCACGGAGATCGAGCGAGATCCCAGCCAGGGGACACCAACATCTCCTCACCGCAGTGCCCTGCTCTCACCCGAGCGATTAATACTCTATATCCACAGAACGATAGTTGGATAAAAACCTCGTATTTAATCTTGTCCATCCCCAAGCAGTTCATGATTGCTCCCAAGAGTCTATTCATGAGTGCTTTGTTCAGTCGAGTTTTAAATGACTCAAGAGCTGATAGGGACTCCACCACCTCCCACAGGAGATAAATCAGTACACTTAAATAAAAGACAAGATGGTATCTAGCATGCTGTTTCTACAACATTTGCCATTAGTTTTTACCCCAAGGCAAGCATGAAATAAACATTCCCTGCTCCCAGGTTAACTGCCTGCCTTTCGTTGGGTACAGTGTGGTACGGATTATGCTATCATCAACATACAAAATTAACTTCTACCCAATGCTGACAGAGACACATTTAACATACATACTTTGGCACCGCATCCAGCATTAATTTCCCAGTCCCAGACACGAGGAACGGAAAAGCTTTATTAGATCACTTGGTCCTGCTCACTGTTAGGCAAATGATTTGCTCCTTAGTGACAGCATCTGGAGCCTTCTCCAGCCCAATTTGCAAAATCCTGCAGCATGAGGATCACCTCCCTGTGGGCTGCACATTTTTCTTCACATTTATATCTACATTTGTATTTTCTGCATCTTTCTTAAAATCACCCGTATTTTTTCTAGCTGCACTTCTAGGATTCCCTCTCATTAATTCCTCCCCCACTCTTTTTTTTGCCCTGCTCTACGACTTCCCACAAGTTAACCCATCCAACTTCCCATAATGACTGTGAGCTTCTCAGATTTTACTTCCACTGATTAATATCTTTCCTATGCAGAGGCCTGAAGGTTGAAGGTGGCATCTCTAGCAGGTTCCCCGTGGCCACCGGGGCAGAAGACCTGCCCCTGTGATAACGCCTTTGCTATGGCCTTCCTCCCCCCGGCCCAGATCCCAAAGGTACGCCGAGCTCTCTGTTTCCACCAGCTCTCTTCCAGCACCCTTGCCTCTTTCTGTGATGAGACGCAGTATTTCTCTTCACATGGATTAACTGCAATTTTTCTATTTTTAACGTTAATGTTATTTTACTCTAACCACATTTTCCTTCATATCTAGGCAATTACAAGACAATTCACAGCAAATTTTCACGGGGATAGTTCATTACGTACTAGAAAATGTACAATAATGAAGCGTGAAAAACATGGCAGCTTGCAATGGCGTTTGCTTTGCAGACTGTGAATAAAAGTGGGGAAATAGTGTTCTGCAGAGCCTGGAAAGTATTTGAATTAGGAGAGAGCAAGATTATTTAAAATAAAAAAATAGGGCAGAGACTTCCCAAATAAATTATGGTGTGACTAATAATGTATCGATCCTATTTTTTAATTCCTCCTAAAGCGTTTCAATTACCTTTTAATTTTCATGATTGTGCAGTCACTAAAAAATGAGATTCTAGCATGCAGCTAGAAACCCGTGGCTCCACGATATATGTATGTTAAGTGTTTGCTTAGTGCAAAGGAAAAACAAAATTCGGTGCCTCAAGGGTTAAATCAAATTCATAAATACTGATTCTGCTATCTGAATAAGCGCATTGTGCCGAAATTGTCCTTCCTCATAGTGGATGGTCAGACATCGTGGTGACAAATTGGTTTATCTCAGACCAGGTGCTCAAGTCAAAAGACGCTTTCAGAAGGGCAAATCTCAGGGAGTAAAGAAATGGCTCTAATCACATTGGGCTCTCCTACACGAGCGAGCTCTTCAGCACACACAGACAGAGCAGGCACTGTTACAAGAAACTGTGCAGCAAGCTTGCCTCCAGCATTCCTCTCTCCCACAGGCTGTATAATAAATGCAAGAAATGATTCAAAAGGGCCATTCTTGCTTCCCTCAGACATATTTTGCTAAACCATAGCAATAAATATCAACTCTACCAAACAGTTTCTTTTTCTCCTGCCTCATGTCTTTCTGCATCTGTCAACATTAGACTACATCTAAAGAGTGGGCTGCGTATTTTTACAGCTCCTTACAATGAGGCAGGCAAGCGATGGATCTTGCACCAGGCACAGGCTTACTGGGGACTGAGGAGGGGGGTGGGAAAAGGGTGCCCTAAAGGTCTCGGAGAGCCTTCTTCCTCACTGCTAGCACTCGATACGGGCATATGCATGCAGCACATGTAGTATTTCATTACATCAGGTCTGCATCTGCTCCTCCTTCCACTGGAAGGAATTCAAACCATGTTCTGGTTGCTGCCCTTTTGCTATCAAAGCCAGCACTTGGAATAGGAACAAAATATGTAATGGTTTCAGAAAAACTTGTTTTTCACACATCCCTAAAAATGGAAACAGTTTTAGTAGCAGTCTCTGAAGATGAGGTGGACTGAGGATTTTATGGAAGAAGAGGGCATTTGAGGAGCCTGCAGACTGCTTGCACTGCTTGCTTTTAATGCCAGAGTTCATCTCCTGAAGCCTGAGGATAGCAAAAGAAGTTGTTGGGAGGCAATGTGTTAAACACCCCAGACTTTCAAGTATAAAGACCAAGACCTGCAAGAAATCAAAGTGCTTCTGCAGGCTGTCCAGAAACACGCTATGCGTGACACAAGGGGGCTACCCATCGCTGGGGCACATCTCTGCACATACCCACTTCTCCAAGGAGACAGTAACGCTACCTCCTAGCGAAAGCCATCACCCAGGTCTTGGTGCTTGACCTCTACCAGCCCAAAGCTAATTCTTTTACCTTTGCAGGAAAAAATCTGCAGTTCCCTGCATCCCTCCAGATCTTCCCTGAGGATCTGCCTGCAGTGCTGCTCGCTGCTTTTCTTGCATAGCCTCTGGGGAGTAAAGCCATTCCAGATGTCAGATTTACCTCTGTGCACACCACTGTCAGCTTGGAAAGGAAGATATCCCATTATTTCAGTGGAGAAAAGGGTTAAGTTCCCAATTGTAAAATTGAGAGCAGAATTCCTATAAAGCAAAATGAAGTAATAAAATGCAGTTACACGTTATATTTAACCAGATTCTTTCTGAGCTGTTTCAGAGCCTCGGCTGCAGCAGTAGTTGAGCTTCAGACTGGGGCTGGCTGCTCTGGGGCTCTTCTCCCCAGCCAGGGCTGCTGCTGTGTCCCTCCCCCAGGATAGTCCTTCGAGCTTAAAATAGTCTCTTGCTGCTCACAATGTTTTTAAGATTCTCACAAATGTTCTCCGAATCACTGATCACAAGAAGTATTCCCTGTATGCGCCTCTTATTAAATGAACAGCATTTTCTTTGAGTTCCTCATAAAAACCAAATCTGTATTCTTCGCAGAGAATACATATTTGGCATTTGGGTGTCTTCAACAACCTTGCTACCTTCATCTTCCTCCCAAGCACACACCTAGTGTTGATTTAGGGTATCCTGATGAGAAAATGGTCATATACAAATCTTTATGCTGAAACGACTGATGAAAATAGGAAGGATATGGGCTATCACCAAGAAAAAGATGGGTAAGCACTGGAGAAGACTCTAACAGCATGGGAGGGGAGGTAGGCTGAGGGACTCCAACAAAAGAAATAGGCATAAAGAAGAGAGGACTGAAATATTTGTAAGTTATTAATTTACATCATCATTTCAACTAATTCTTCACCAACTGTAGGCAGTGGTTTCACGTAACCGTAATAACTTATCATCCCATATGCACCATCCTAGTGTTGAACTCAAAACCTTTTCAAGGTGAGAGAGCATCGACTGGCATAGAATGGGCACACTGGCAGGCATGCAGATGGACCTTATTTCCAAAAGGCTCATAACCTGAGTTTCAAAAGTACAAAGAATTAGAGCTGCCCAGAGACCGCAGCCCAAGTCAAAAAGAGACTGAATGGCAAGGTGAGAGAAGTCAGGAGTTTCTAGCTCCATCTCTCCAACTATCATTAGCAAATTCCCCCCTCCTACCCTTTCACTATCAACGGGTTTTTGTGAAAGTTAACGTCTTTTGATGGCCACTACGTGGCTCGGGGGCCCTGCCCAGCCCTGGCAAACTGACCGCTCAGCCAGTGTCTCCGAGATCGCAGCTCGGCTGAATTCCTGGGGCAGGAATGAGACGACCTGACATTTTCATTTCTCCTGAAAGTGTGTGTCTGGGGATGCCCAGGGAGTCTTATTTAGCAGAGCATTGAAACACAAGCCCATTACTCTGCCTGTCAAGTTACTTATATGGTTCTCCATCACCGCAGTGCCTACTGTCTTTCTATTGGTGCAGATGAAAGGAGTTTATCCCCCAAGGTAAGGAAATGTTAGCCCTAGCCTATGAACCATGAGCTAGAGGCTAAGACCACACAGGGAAGTTTGTGGCTCATTGGGGAAATTCACCATTCTCTAAACCAACTTCCAAATCCTGCTTTCCTCATCAGCTCTTCTCCATTTCGTTACAGCCCGTCCCTTGCCATCAAATGAGGCTTTTGCATCTATTTTTCTTTTATGCTCCAGAAAGAAACTTCTGGCAGTTTTTCTTAAATTTAATATTTTCCTGAAAAACAATATTTTCACAATGATCTCTAAAGAGATTCCACAGCCAACCCCCCAAATAGATGTTGTATTTCCAATTCTTGCGTGAAGCAAGGAAGGGGAGCAAGAAACCATAGCATTTATTTTCCTAAGGATGGAAAAATACAACCAAAACAATCTGCTTGTAACCTTGTGAGGGCACAGCTCCAGTTGGTCACGACAAACCCTCCTAGGCTGCATACTCTCCCAAAAAAGCGTAATGCTATCCCTGAAAACAAACACACTGAAATGGAGGATTTTCCAACGGGCTCTACCTGTGGGAAAATTCTCATGTACATCAGAGGAGAAAAATCAGGTCTGGTGTGGAGTGATGCTGCAAATGCTCCCCTAACAAGCTTTTCTGCTGGAGAGTGTTCACGTGGCAAAGACCACACAGACAGCGGGGGGCTTCCTCCCACGGAGAATTTTGGGCAAACTCGCTTTATTTCATGAGAGCTGGTCCATGCCCAAAGCCAAACATTTGCTTCTCAGGGGTGTTCCTACACTCCTTCCAGATAAATCACGCTGGCAGGGATGACTTAGCAAGGGGCAAATTTCATCAGAGACCAGGATACCACCTCAGCCTTCCTTTCAACATAACAGTAGGTTTTTAATCAGGGACTCCTTCTGATTACTCCCAAGTGCCATAAACAACCAGGATTTGCTATCATGCTTTTGGATTATTACCAAAATCGTAGTGATATAATGCACACCATGCAAAAAATTATTACCGCTGCATGCAGATAAAATGCTTCCAATTAAAGAGCACTAACTTCCATGCTGGCTGCTTTAAACAACTCCTGCTATTATCATCTTTGATAATAATTAATCCCTATCGTTTTATGCAATCCAGAGCTGTTTTGGCAGTTTTCGACATGTCCCATCTGCGTTTATTTATTTATTTTAAGAAGCATTGTCATCAAGAAACCTGGAAGACCCAAGAAAGAGTTGATTGATCACAAGGTCTTATCAAATGTCAAAGCTGGCCCTTGCTGACCTCCCATCTATTCAGAACTGCTTTGATTTAATCTACAAACTGGCTGCCTCTCCTGCCTGCGAGTTCTGTCTGTAACCCATGTGTCAGTGTTTTGAGATATGACCTGCTTCACGCTCCATTCATCTCATCTGAAGGACGGAAATTAAACTGGAGGGTCAGCAAGGGGCACAGCTCAAAATACACACACATTAAACTGGAGTCTTTTGTTTGGGCCCATCAGAAGAGTTAGGGCAACCATCAAAAATGATATTCAACTGGAATTGATTTTCTTTTTCCTATTGAAATTTGTAGTACTAATATATGTGGAAGGGTGGCAAGTCTTGCCACAGCAGAAGGAAAAATAATCATGGTGCCTTCCCAGAGAAGTGCTTGTGATGCCTTTTAATGCTACAAGTATATGAGTGTGTTGACATCCCCAGGTATAGTACCGTGCACAAGGCAGTATTTCCATTGTAAATCCAGTATTTCAAGCCTTTTTACGCTGATCATAATATTACAGCTTGAACCGAAACACGGTGGAAAGTTCACAGCATGGATCACAATGTTTTAAACCTCATCTGTCTTACTTGGGTTTTATTATAATTTGGAAAATGCTTAGCTCCAGTTCTTGCCCTATGGAACACAGCCAGCAGCTCAGATGGATAACTCTCAAGGGTGACCACAGCTTTGCAGAGCAATTTTCGTACTGGCTTTTACTTGGCAAGGAGAACGAGTATGAAGCATGAACCCTCAATGGCCATGCCAGCCTTCACGCGCTCCTACAGCTCTGGCGTGAGCTGCACCGACTCAGGGACGTACTGCTTGCACGAACTGCAGGGTAAGCCAAGGCTCCTGCAGGCTGGCCGCAGGTGGACCTACCATATGTGGGTTGACTCAGCCCTGAGATTCCCCTGTGAATAAGCCAGGCTGCTCCACCCGTTACACAAACGTTCTTGTGATACCTGGCTACAAACCAGATTTTCAGTTGTAGAGGCAAGGCAGAAGACCCTAGGAGTCCTCTCGTACCTCCATTCCACCAAGTGTGGGTTTGATACAAGAGCCACTACCATCACTTTGAGACACCAGGAGAGCGTATTTACTGATGGCCAAATAACTTGTTTTCCCATTCTCCGATTTTTATCGAGCTTCCATTGGCTGTTTTCCCTACCCCTTAGCTCCTTCTCTCAGCCTGCAGCACGCACAGGTAGCAGGACGCACCTGGAGGCGCTCAGATAACAAACCACACGCGCCCCAGATGCGCAGTGGGACTTGCAGCTGAGACAACCAGTGTTTCTCCTCGCAACCTCCTCTTTCTCACAGGTCTGTAAAAATTCCCAGGCTGTGTCTGCTCATAGTTGCTAAAAGTCTAATGCACTAACCTACTGGGTACGTAGATTACTACTAAGTGATGACATATAACTAAAGTAGCGCCATCCTCACTAAAAAAGAGAGCAAATCAAGAGGTTCACACTCAGGGCTCCCATGAGAACATTGGTGATCATTACCATTTTTGTAAATCGCCTTGTCAATTCAGTCACACAAAAAAACCCAAATCCCATTGTTCCATATCTTTCTTCAGCCTAGTATCCTTAATAAATTAATTAAATTAAAAGCCCTAACAATCTGAACTGAAAAGCTAACGGAGACATTGTTTCTGATGGTATGCTGCTGCTTGCAAATCTTCCTGCCAATCAACAGCAGAAAAAATGTAGTGATTTGTAAAGACGTTTCTTCTTTAGAAGAAAAAAACAGAATGATATTTATCAAAGGCACATTTGCCCTTGAGTCTGAAAAAAGAAAGCACGAAAATGCCTTCAAATTCTTTTTAGTTCTAAGGCATGTCTTTTTGTTCATGCTTAACTGCAGACGAAAAATTAGGAACAAGTGTGTGCATATCAGTGCATGTGTTAGCATAGGCTTTAATTGGCTAGGAGTAAATTAATGGCTGCTTGCAATATTTCTGGCAATCTGTTATAAGCTATGTAAATTTTTAAAAGAGGTTTCTTGAAAAGGCTGGCTGAAATCTTGTAATTCATATTCTGCTGGGGGAATTGATTTGAGAAATAATAATGAAATGTTTTACCTCAGTGATGAATCTCGGTTTTGTAGCACTGCAATTTTTTAAAGATTCTTGTAAATAATGCTACGAGTGTTTCTAAGAATAATCTACTTGAAATAAATATATCTGTCTCTGAATTAATAGCATTTTTTCACTGTTCTTTTTCACCTCTTTCTTATTCCACCATTCCAGGGGTTCATTGCAAAGCCAGCATTAGCTTTGATATTATTATAGTAAATTAAAATCCAGCATTTCTTACCATGTGGCCTGCTCCAGTAGGTTTTAATAGCAGTTTTGCTATTGAATTCAGTGGGAACTTAATCAAATCCTTAAGAGGCAGGTCCAGTTTTATAGAGGCGAGCTGGAAATGGCCCAACACACCACTGACTCTTCAAGGTGAGCCTGCCTCGGTCATTTCGGTGGGAGCTGTTAAACATTGGTTGGGACAGAGGAAAAGCAGCTAACTTCACTGCCCAGGGCACTCATTAAGGCTGCAGGAGAAAAATTAAAGCCTCGCTTGAGGTAGATGAAGGACAGGACCTGAACCTTCCACAATCACTCCTCCTTCAGCACACCCAGGGAAAGGGAAAAGCTCCCGTGGCAATGAACCAACTGTTGAACGACCGCATCTCCTTACTCCACTCATCGTTTCAATAGCTACCCACTCTTCACACGGACCATCCACGCTCTAGATGGTCGGTGACCAGCTCTCAAGACCAAACCATAGGTCTTTAAAAGGCTCACAATCCAATACACAGGGTTTTCCTCTGGTTTTCAGGGAACTTGCAGTGACTGCGTTTCAGCTGAACACATACCACGTGCCCAAGCAAGTTTGAATTGCTGTTGGCCTGCGGGACGCACAGACAGAAAGAAACACTTCCACTTGTCTGGGGAACAACCCTGGCAGTAGGAAACTCAGGTCAGAGGCCCACTCCAGAAATACAGCCCAATGAAGAAAATTGTGAAGTTCTATTGCTTGTCCTAGGCAGGTAATACTGAAAGCCTTTGGGGGAAAGCCCCAAGACAGGAACTGACTAAAAGCAAATTACTGGTATAGCTTTTATTCTGGCTGTACGTATAGCTCCTGCAACATGCCTAGCTGCTTTAGCTCTACTTTTCCCTTATCTTGTATATCTGACACTTTCCTTTTTAATGCTTTGCAGTATGCAAGAAAGTATCTTGCACCGTCCATAATGCTGTTATCCTTTAATAAAAAATTAGAAGCTACCAAAAAAAGAGAGAGGGAGGGAAGGAGAAAGGCTATGAAAGAACATGGCTCGATGCCTAGAAAACTTCAATATGTTGTAAAAGGAAAAGATTACTAATTAGGCTCTTGCGTAGTCTATTCTAGTCCTCTCTGTGCTGCAAGAAATTTAACCCAGCTCACTTGGCTGATGGTTGGAGAAGTGGGAATAGAGTGTGGGAGCTCTGGAATCAGATTATTGAGATGATCTATGAAGTAATGAGGCAGTGAAATGCAGCTGGATGTAGGGATTTCACTGTTGGGCTCAAAACATAGGCAAAAGGTTCTTAAATTAAACAGAAGGCTGGTCCGCCCCACGGCTCGTCATTACACTTGGCTGTACTAAAGCCTCCCACCAAACTGGCCCCGCTTCGCTTGTGTGCTGAGTGATGCAAGGCAGGGAAAACAGGCTTTGGAAAAGCTGACTGCTCCTCCGGATGCTCTGAGAGATGAGCCATGATGTTTTGGAAAAGAGGAAGAAAATGATGCAGGGAGCACCACAAGAGCTCTGCGGGCCATGAGAAGACCCTGTGGATGCACTCCTCGAGCTCTCAGTTTTTAACATCTGCAGCCAAACTCCATGTTTCTGTGGGATAAGTAGGGTGCAAACCCGTGTGGAGTGGAGAACATGATCTGGAGTTTGGGAAAGACAAATAGGATGGAAACGCTCCTGTCAGAGCAGTCATCCCCAGAGGTCTCAGCTCTACCCCTTGCACCTCCTACCACACAGGTGGGCTTTCCCGGGAGCCACCGGCTGGGTCTGGCCCCTGCTTGTCCCAGGGAAACCACGAGGAAAGCGGCTCTCGTGCAGGACGTCCAGCACAGCCGCTCATGTCGTCCCCACTGTTATTCATCAACCTGCTGATTCAGGAACAGCTGCTCCCAAGTCATTTTAGGTTTGCTAACACTGAATTTTCTTTCCTGGACTTACAAATGTCCTGGCTGCAGCTTCCGCTGCTGTTGTTACAATGACCTGGGTAAAATCTGTCATCTCTCAGAGATTTTGGTGACTTGAACTTGGTAAATGGTGTCCCACTAGTGATTTCAGTTGGAAAAGGTGATATTTTGAAGTCTAACTACATGATCTTAGCTGGAGACCAGCAGCTCAGTTACAATCATTTACAGGCAAGAAAAATTATTTTGAGAAATATGGAGGATGCTTTAAACTCTCAGCGTTGTATCTTTGGGCAGAGGCAGATGAATTAACATGCACACCAGAGACAGCTTCACTGCTACCATGGAGTAATACATACGGGTTCATAAACAAGCACACAAGCTACCTGCTGGCCCGTCCAGGCAGTAGGCTTAGAAAGATATATGTATACACAAATAACACATGGCTTAATTTGCATACTAATTAATCTGCAATATCTTATTTGCATATATATTAAACTGAAGGCACTATATAAAATACTTGCTTTTAAGGAGTGCTAGTGCGTACTTGACAGCATGATAATCTTCATTTTAGGTTAAAAAAGGAATTAATAATGACTTTGGTTAATATTAAAGAGCAAGTTCAAAAAGACAAATGGAAAACATCTGCAGCCTCGAGTCATTAGGGTAAACTCCATCGAGGCCAAGGAATTTATTCAGCCTTCGCAGTTCAGCGAGGTGACTCAGAGCTTCTTCCTGCCGAGTCAGACGGGCTCATCGCGGCCCCGTTGCTCGTGCCATAAGACACAAAAGTATGCCATGAATGTGGGTAGTCACCCTCAATTTAATGCCCTTTCCTCCTGGAGACTGCAGCAGCCATCACAGGCAGAGCTGCAAACAGATAAGCGCAGAGGGAGGAGATGTCTCAGCTAAGTCAAGGCAGGGAAGAGGCGATGGGAAAAGCCAAGGTGGTTCTGCTCAGCTCCCAGCCTGCATGGGGCCCCAGGTGGGCAAGGTGCAAGTGTGAGGAGGCTACGGACACATTGCCCCAACCTGGCTGATTGTTGACACCGAAACGGCACAAACCAGATATGCTGCTTCATCAGAAATGCAACATTTTGTGGAGTTATGGCCAGTCCAAGGGCAGTTTCTTCAGGAAAGCTTTGGGGACCCAAGGCTTCCAAGGCACTTTGCACCACATGCGAAGCTGGACACAAACTCTCGGGTTTCTGACCCACATGCCTGGGGATGGGGTTTTGTTACGGGGAAGGGAATTCTCAACTAGAAGGTCTTAAAAAATGCCTAAAACCCACAAGAAAAAGATATAGTGGCACTGGTGTGCTAAATCTATGACCTCAGGCTTAGACAACTTATGCTCACGCTCCTGTGGGGTGCAGGGGGGCATCTGCCGCTTGTCCCGAGCAGGACATGTGGATGGGGAGAGGGCTCCGCAGAGGGCACACTGGCTGGAGAGGGATCCCGGCTGGGAGGACTGTCATTGCCCTGCCTTTTGGGCAGCGCTTCTGTTCACAGAAAGGAGTTTGCTGAACAGGAGCAATACGATTTTAAGACAACTATTATTTACTGTGCAAGCTGCCTTTGCAAACTGTGATTAAAGGTGCTCTTTTTGCTAAGGCACAGCTCTTTTTTACTGCAAGCTCTGCCTTTAAATTCTGCTGATATTTAACAGGAGCAGAGGGAGAGCAATGGGAGCAGGAAAGCATCTCCAGGCAGGCCAGGTTTAACTGGATGCAAGCGTGGTGCGCTCGCCTCCTTGGGGTGAAGGTGACAACTGTGGTGGCCAAGGGGACTGATACGGCTGTGGATTTTGGGAAGAAACCTGTAGTGTTTGCATTTCACGGAGGGGAAAGCTCACATACTGAGTGATGTGTTCCCATGTGGTGTTATGGGCTCATTTAATCCAAAAAAATATTTAACAAATCTATACTGACATCAGCTCCCGGTAGGCTCATATGTTATGGTGTCGTGGAGATAAAATCACCCCCGTGTGATTCCTGTCCTCCTTGGTGGGGTGACCGAAGGGACTCAGGTTACGAGACCTGGCAGCTGGGGGTCACTTTTGGGAACCTTGGCCTGTGTCATATGGCAAGAGGAGGGGAGAGACGAACTTCAGCCTGCTTTAATGCTTTTGCTCTGGGAGATCTTGTCCTGGGGGAAAACCTTGCAAATCCTGCAGCTTGCAGAGCCAAGCCGGCATCCTGCACGCGAGCGGGCTCGCGCAGAGGCAGCTGCCTTCCTCGGTCCTGCCCGGCCGCAGCTGCGCTGGCGGTTGAGCCAGGGCCAGGGGGAATCCTCCGCGCAGAGGGCTGCTTCCTTCTCCTCTCCGCAGCTGGTCCCTCCGACTGCCATCTGGAAATACCTTTCCTCCTGCTTCGGTGCCAAGGAACAGCTTGCTTACACCTTGCTTCTGCACTAACCTCCATAGCCCTCCCTCTTGCCAAATTCCTCCGTGCAGTCCCCAGCGAACGGCACAACTCCCTCTTCACTTATTTGTTTTTACTGCCTGTCTACGAGGTTTCCAAAGAGCGCTTCATCCTTAGGAAAATATCCTTCCCTTTAGCACTTTGGATGCTGTTAGCCCAGCAAAAGCCTTTAAGGGATCCAGATTCTGGACCGCCCCGATTTTAAAAAGAGCCTAGAGAGATCATAGTGCTAATTTTAAACAGATGGGCCTTGACACTAAAAGATACCTTGATTAAATTAAATCTGTGCTCAGAAAAGCTCTGACATGACTACAGTGACCCTATTTATAGGAGATGCCATTGTACTGATAATCTGTAACACACGTACTCTGCTCAGGTTCAGTTTGGTATCGCCTCAAGGAAATAAACAGCACTGTGAAATGTAAAATCTTTTTTTTTTTTGAAGTGAGCTAAGCAGCAGGTAAGGGTTTCTCTGCAAGGAAGGAATTACGCCCACGTAGCAAATGCCATGGGAACGGCGGTGCTCCGAGCACCCGTTCCCGGCTGCCTCCACGGGGAGCTCCCCAGGGAGGCCCGGCCGTGCCGGCTCCCGTGCCTCGGAAAGCGCTGTGACACCGGAGAGAGCTGAGAGCAAAAATGCAAAATATGCATTTAAACTTTAAAAATTAATGTTGACATTTATTTAAAAATGTGAGCTGGCAGCTCTCCAATGGTTCACTGAGTACATTAACTTAGTCAAACGCCCATTACTTCCTCCCCTTCCTCCTAACAAGAATGTTTTGAAAAGGCGAGCTTTGCAAGCTCTGCAAGCTCTGCAGCAAAGCCTATACCCCCCCCCCCTTTTTTTTTTCTCATCTAAGCTGCTGAATGCAGAGTCTATTTATAGAGAGTGGATCAGAGACAGGCTTGAAGAAAATCTAGATCAGGGCGCTCTAAAATTTCGAAGCGAGAAGGATTGTCTCAGGGCCAAGATTTAGAAAACAGAAATGTGGGCTCGGTCCTGCCTCTCCTCTGCATCTCAGCGAGTCAGCCAGCATCCCCACGCTGCTGCCCACCAGCCCTCCCGGCACGGCGAGGAAGCCTCGGTACGCTTCTCCGCTCAGTGGGCACTGATCTTCACTAGCATCTCTGAGAGTCACCGTGAGATAAATAATTTCCCAGGGAAGTTCATACCTGATGTTGTCCCAGATGCTATCCCGACACGGCACGGACCCTTGGGTCTCCAGCCAGGGCTGCCCCTTCCCTACGCAAGCCCCAACTCCCAAGCTGGTCATGTCAACAAGACACCAAGTCCCATGCTTTTGCAGTACCATCTGTGATATTCGGGGTGCAGTAGTTCTTTGAATACAACTCTGCAATAATGAGCACATTTTGCAGCTGTCTTTTGGACATGGGAGATGTAACTACAGAGCTGCTCAGGGAATTTCTAGTGCATCCGCTGTTATAATATCACAGCATTCAGATATATGAGCTGACAAATTTTGTGGCTGTAAACAGCAGAGGCTTGCTGAGAATCTGGACACTAGTGTATAAAATGGGAATATTTTCCTAACGTGAAGACAAGCGAAATCCTTATGGTCTTTCCAGGCAGTCTCTCAGCCCACTGGAAAGCCTGCAGCTGCTATATGGGAATAGTGTAATTCCAACATTGCCAGCTCCCACAAGGACTTAGCACCGAGCAGCGCATTAGATACCGGTTTCAGAAGCTAGTTCTGTAAGCATATGGAAATAGGTTTTAGGCTACGCTGCTGCTGTTATGAAATGAGAAAGGAATACCCTTAAATAACTCTTTTATGATTACGGGTGTGTCGTCTATAGACCTCTGATTTCCAGACCTGCTCTGAGCAAAGAAACCAATTAATCTCCAGAAAGAGAAGACAAAATCGCCTCCAACTGTGCATTTCCCAGTAGATAACAGGCCAGGTTCTATGCTCCTTTACTACCAAGGAAAGGCAGAATAACTGGAGACCTTGGCTTCAGTCCCACAGAATTACTTCAGGGTCACGCCAAATCAACAGAGATCAGATTTTGACTCAATTACAGCTTTTAATTATTTTCCCCCTCAACATATGTTTTGTAAGGTTTTCTTCAGAAAAAAAGGATGTGGTTTAATTTTCGAGGAAATCACACTGAAGTGCATAAGGAGACAAATCCTGTTGTGCCGGTGATAAACCAGTGGGGAACCGCTGGGGTTCCAGAGGGAGGACGGGACCGAGAGAGGGGAGGCTGTACGCACCGTGCATCCAGCCCGCCACTGCCGTAAGGGCTACCTACGGCCAACGAATGCAAAATCCATTGGCCATGCATCCTTCTACTCGTTGCTGCTGCTCCCATAGGTTACATCCATATCACTAAATTAATTAAGCCCAGGCAGGGACAGGTCAGCACCTCCCATGCAATCTGCGTTGCGGCGGGGTGTCACGTTTGGGGGCCTCTCCTTCCCCCTGCGCCAACCACAGCAGCAGCCTCGGGGCTGATCTGAGATGAGATTCCTGCTTTGTCCACCCTCTGCACTCCTCCTACACAAAAAACCTTTACATTGCTTTGGAGAGAACGGGCTGGATTTTACCCAGATGGCAGGAAAATAACGTTGGAGATAACTGCCACTGAAAGCCCCGTCAAACTCTTTTGCTGTGCAACCTCTGCTGTATATTTTTGCAAAATACTCACCCTCCACTCCAAAATCTCATTAAAAAACAAAATTAAAATGGAAACATTCACCCTTCCTATCTCATAAGCTTATTGCATGTGTTACGTGCGGGTGGGGAGCATGTTAGGTACAATTTAGAGCACAATTTCCTGAGAATTTAAATGTCACCGAGAAAAGGATTGTAAATAATGAAACTTTGAAAGGAATCTGTGATCTTTGTAACAGATAATCATATTTTAATTCTGACTTATGGCTCATCCAACTGCCTACAGTTAGGGAAAAACAATTCTTTTTCTTATTATATGGAAATCAGATGAATCAGATGAAAAGCCATCAACGTCACAGCTTGGAAAACATATACCAATGTTCAGTGATGTGAGCAAAGCCCATGAATCTGCTTCAGTTTGTAGCCCTTTTTATTGGTTTTCCTCAAATATTTATACGAGATCTATGTTCATAAAACTGTTGGTTGAAAAGTTTTCTAGAGATACCATAGATCACAGAATTGTTGAGACTGGAAAAGCAAGTTCATGGAACAACTCCTGCTGAGCTAGGCTAGTAGGAGAAGCTGGAAATCTCTTTTCCTCTCTGTAGGTTTTTCAGAGAGCCAGCCAAGTACCAAAATTAGTATTAGATCACATCGTTGCTCAATCATGGAGTTGGAAGGATGACTATTAAATGGTAAATAGTCAGAGCAAATAGTTTATCCATAGCCCAAACAGGCAGGAATATGCTGGCATAATGCTTCGGATCTGATTTGAATATCAAAAAAACTACAGAGACATCAAACACTGCTTTAGTATAATTAGCAAGAGTAAAAATGGACAAAATGCATCAAATAAATTATTGCAAATGCTTTGCCTAATGACTGATACCACAAAGACATGCTGCAGTGTCCAACAAAAACAAGGCCAGAGGATTTCAATGCCTAGACATGATCTGATTTTGGTTTAAGCCCATCTCTCTTCCCCATTGTTTTCAAAAGCCTTGAAGCTTTATACTAAGCAGCTGCCAATAGCTGGGGCTTCTCGCGGCTGGAAGACCAGATCAGTGAGAATTTCTGATGTGATCCTGCTTTCAGCCCGTCACCAACAAGCCAACAAGGTAAGACAAGCCAAAAGGGTAGGATTTTGTGTAAAGTCCATTGCCACTGCAAAGTAAAGCTGTATCCCAGCTTGCCCATCAGCACACGGACAAAGAGAGGAGGACGATCTCAGGATGCATTTGCCTCCCCTCCTAACTTCGTGCCTTTTGCTACAGCTTTTTGAAGTTCCCAGTTCCCCTTGCCAACAGCCGCTGAATTATACACACGCTGATGCACATACACATACACACACATCATGCGAATGAGCAAAAAGAAATAGCTGCAGAACAGCTTCCAAATAACTCATTTCATTCATTATGTTCTCCAGGACTCTTATTTCTGGTCCTCCACCATCCTGCTTTTTGCTCAACAAATTCACGATCAGTGCTTTATAATTCTCTTCCTAAAAGGGACTGCACAACATTGTGGCAAGAGCCTTAAGTTATTCACCCAGGAACACTCCACAACATAGACAGTACTACAGGAACGCAGAGCAAGGCCTCATGGCTACTAGAGGCCACATCCTGGCTTCCATTGGCCTTGCACTGGGGTCCCTCGCTCGCCCCAGCGTGGCTGCGCAAGCCCTGCTGGGTGAGCGCCTGCGCCCCGGGCGGCCGGCGCTGGGGAATGCCCGAGGCACACCGCAGCCCTGCAAATAACTGATTTTCCTGTTCAGTGGTGAACCCAGAAGTTAGGGGAAAAAAAAAGAAAATAAATCACTTTGTATTGATGCAAAGCAGCGTTTTTCCATGTTTTCTTGGCAAGCAATAATTAAGCTAACAAGCCAAAAAGAAAAAAGTATCTGTTTAAGATCTGACTAAACAGTCCGTTTGTGTGTTTGTTAACCCTTCTCCTGATCAGAGCTGAGCTACTCTGTACGTGAGAATACCATTTTGAAAATTAAACAAAGGGGTCCACTTTTTCCCCCTTCTCTTCCCTTCTTCTCCACTGGCCAAACTCCCGAACAGTTCGCTGCCAGCCGCCCTTTGCATCTCCGTAACCTCCCTTCCCGCCCACCTCTTCTGTTTTCCAAGCTTTCCTTTTGGCTGAGAACCCGTCCCTTTGTGGGGAGATGTTTTGCCATAAAGACACGATTGTCTGCAATTTCAGTATTGGCTTAGTTTAGCATTTGATGTCATTCCTTCAACTACTGACACTGAATCGCCTTTGTATTAAACAGGACAAAACCAGGGAAACGAATAAAAAATCCCATCTATGCTGATACAAGACCCAATCAGAAACCATCAGACATACCAGCTTCATTCCATATCCTCCAGAAAAAATAACCTTTCCACAAATTTAGACCCCTGACGGTGACCACAGACTCCCCCAGGTAAACACAAGGAGCCAGAGCAAAGCGTCGTTTGGGGGCTGTCCCGGGATGGTTTGTGCCAGCACATGAGACAGCTTTACTGTCCAAAAAGGCAAGTATTTCTGTGAAAATGGAACCTTCCCAAACAAGAGACAAGGTGAATTTCTTACATGCTGCAAAACTGACTGGTAAATTTTTTAAATAACTACATATGTTTTATTATCTTGGCCTTTTTAATGCCTCACATCTCTAATCGTAGTAGTAATTATTAGCTCGGTTAATGAAAGCTTTGGAAACAAGATTGTGTGGGAGTATTTCAAGTCATGAGTTAAGTCTTTTAACTCAGTAATTGCCAATGATTAATTCATTTTTCCATTTAAGCGCTGAAAAGCTGAAATATTATTTCCTTGAACTCTATTTGTGCTTGGTGGTTCCGAGTTAATTACTACTCTGTGAGCACGTTTAAATCAAATTCAGAGGTTTCCAGGTGTAGGAATCATGAGGTCCTGGTAAATCCTTCAACATCTGCTTGGAAAAGGATTACTGAACTTGACTGACGATGCTGTTCTTCTGAAGGTCTATCCGCTACGTACCTACAGCCATTAAAGGCACTACAAGTGCAATGGCAGTAAAGAGCTTAGGCTTGTGGAAGTTCTCACATAAATAAGGATTATACTCATGAATGTCTGGTTTGGAAATCATCCACCTTAATTTTGCTAGATGGAGACAAGGTCTTGGTCAAAGCCCTGGAAAAATACAAGTATGTGCATAAATCACCGGTTCACCGGCTACGGCTGGTGGAAGAAGCCGCGCTTCCATAAGGAACTGTAACAACGGCAGTCACCGGTGAGCTAACTTAGTCTGGGGTTGGGGCTGATTTGGCCCATTTCTGTTATTTTAGCTCCAGATGTGGCTCTCTTACCTGAGCAGTGGGGACTGAAACAGCGCACAGAGAGACACACGGGAGACGGGGAGGACCAAGGAGGTGCAAAGGACGCGTTGCACGGCTGGAGCTCTGGCTCCCCACCCATCCTCAGTGCCACAGAAACAGGGGCTCGGGGCAGCCCAGCAGAGAGGCGAGCACTTCGGCTGCTCTCCTAAATCACGCCTTTCCCAGAGAACTTCCCGGTTCCCTGCCAGGACCATATGGAAGCATCTTCCCGCTCAAAGACAGAAGGACTGAGGACAGGAAAGAGACCAAAAGGGTGGGTTTTTTTTTCAGCAGCAAGGAATAATTTTTTCAAAGCAAGAGCGAGCATCTCTATCAGAGTGCTAATCCTCCTGCTGTGTGTCAGCGTGGCTCTTTATCTGTCCCTAGCAGCAGATTTCCTCTTCCTTAAGGATGCTCCCAGGCACTAACACGTCCCCAAGCTGCTTCCTGGCCCAGTTAAACTTTGCTTTCCTGGTTCAGGGCTTGGGAACCTGCTAACCCGGCATCCTCCTCTCCCCGAGGGGCACAGCAGTGATTGCCAGTGCAGTGCTCTGCCACGATGTTGCAGCAGAGGAGGAGAACCACCATGGGGGAAAGAATCAGCCGTGTCAGCAAAGGGACCGACGTACGTTCTGGGCCCCGAACAACACGTTTTACAATCTCTGTAGCGCTCTGAAGCCCACTCCTGGGTCCTGATCCTTGCTTCCAGCACAATTTCTGTATTTTCTCCACAGAGCCTCAAACATAAAAGACATAAAAAGCCCTAAGAGCAGAACTGGGACCCAACACTGCCCTTTTCAAGAGCAGAAACAAGACCTCTAGCTTTCCCTGCTCATACCGAACAACCCCCGAACCACCGTGCAGCGCAGCCTTGTGCCGCAGATCTTGCTCTCTGCCCAGCCCAGCGGGGCGGCTCTAACAGGAGAGGAGACGTCCCTGCAGCTGTGGCCTTGAGCTTGGACCACTCTTTCTGGGAGAAAGGTTTGAGCCCTCTCAGTGTGGGGTAACCCCACCACTGCCTCCTGCTCCCCCTTCCTTCAAGATGCTCCAGAACACTAATGCATCCCCAAATGCTTCCTGGCCCTGCTTTTTTAAGCCCTGCCACCAAGCAACGATAGCGAGCAACACCAATCTGATCATCACATCTTGCTCCATTTTCTTTTTTTTTTCTGCTGTTTTGTTTTGAAAGAAAATGTCAGATGCTCACAATCTAGGTGAGCAAGCCAAAATCCTGATCCTAACTGGAGAGAGGTCTCCGCTTGCATCCCTGATGCAGATGGCTGCACAGCAAGACAATATTTAAGGCACAGTCCTGTACTAAGTGTCTCCTGTGGCTCACTCCAACCTGGGGATGTTGCCTAGTTCTCCACTCCGCACTGTGCAGGGGAGAAGCCAGCCAGCCCTGCGTCCTTGATGCCACCCTGGGTCTTACCGAGATGGCAGAAATGGTGGCAGCTACCTTGAAAACGCCCAAACCACTGAGCTGATCTAACCCTCTGCCTTTGGCAAAGCCTGGCAAGGAGACGTGAGGCCTTCCAAGCTGGACAACTGTTGGAGCAACCTGCTCAGATACAAACCTACTCAGCCAGAAGCTGGATTTGGGCCAAAAAGACCTCCTCCCCTTTCAGCTCTCTATCGCAACTAGAACGTTGTATTCCCATATTTGTTGTGGTCTATTACTCCTTATTGATCCTTTAAGATTTATTAAAAATTAACATCTGTTAACCAGAGACACTAATCTCATCCAGACTTTTAAAGTTCTTGGGTGCAAATTATCCTGAACTGCTAAATCAAAAAAATGTAAGTCTACTAAATCTTGTTGAGCATTTTCTTCAGTGGCCATTAAACTGAAAAGTATTTCCTTTTCCTCATCTAGTATGAGTACAGCTCCCTGCTTCTGTTCAAAAACAGCACAGAAAATTTTAATCAAACTTGTTTTGTTTTTCTCTGCATCATTACACTAAATTAAATCAATAACTTTCAGGTGGGAGGGAGAAATCCATGATTTTCTTGTTAGCTCTTTGAGCAATCATCTTTCTTCATTAGAGACACCTGAGACCCATGTCAGAATATATGTTAATATATAGGCCAACTTTTAAACTGCTTTCTTTATTATTCATGTTTTTTGAGTGCTGTTGCTAACTGTCACGTCAGAGGGCTGGCAGGTTATAAGTGGAATCATTAAAAATAGCTCATTTTAGTAATAACACAGCACTATTCATATTTTATTCAGTATTTAACAGTCCACAGGAGACTCTCATGCTTTCTTATTTGCCAGAGTGTCTCTTCTAAATGTCATTGTCAACCATTCCCATCCAGTTCATCCTCCTGAGCAAAATGGGTTTCATAAAGCCTACCATAACCAAAGCAGCTAAACAGATGGTACACTGCATCCCTGCAATTTCCTCAGGCTTGAGCTTCATCCCTTTAAAATAATAGCTCCCCTTGAAGTAAGCACGTTCCTTTATATTGAAACATGAAATATAACAATTACAGACACTACAGAACAATTCACTCAGTCATTGAAGGAATAAGATAAATAAATTCAGGAGCAGGTAACTAGACTGGAGAGAAGTTTGCAGGTTTTTTGCTAGCATGTATAGTGTCGGTTTGTCAGAAGAGCACAAAGGGTCTCAGCCTTGCACGTTGGCCTTTGAAAGTACCAGCTCTGAGAGACAAGATCACAGCTCCAGCTGCGGAGCTTTTCCAGCTTAGAGCTGCCTCTTCCTCATCATGCAGAAAAGTGATGTGCCAGTCCCCCATCCTACTTCATAGTCCAGCGTTTAGCCTAAGTTGATGCCAAAGATGACCCTGGCTAACGCCAGACCATGAGGAATGGCGGCTGGGTGCACGGTACTGCCACGCGCCCAGCCGCTCCTCGCCAGGCAGGACAGTGCCTGCAGACGGCCAT
This sequence comes from Theristicus caerulescens, assembly GCA_020745775.1. Lineage (NCBI taxonomy): Eukaryota > Metazoa > Chordata > Aves > Pelecaniformes > Threskiornithidae > Theristicus > Theristicus caerulescens. Next base: position 1,990,537 of record CM036565.1, on the reverse strand, counting down.
GCCAACGGGGCCTGGGGACCCTCCTGCACACCTAAACACACAGCTCTGCCGCAGCGTTGGTTCAAGGTGGTCTGGGCTATATACTAAGAACTAGACTCAAACTTAAGTCTCCGTGTTTAGTCTCGCTGGAGCAGCACTTGTCTGAAGATCATAGAATGATAGAATGCTTTGGGATGGAAGGGAGCTTTAAAGCCCATCCAGTCCATCCCCCCTGCAATGGGCAGGGACATCTTCAACCAGATCAGGGTGCTCAGAGCCCCATCCAGCCTGGCCTTGAATGTTTCCAAGGATGGGGCACCTACCACCTCTCTGGGCAACCCGCTCCAGTGTTTCACCACCTTCATCGTGAAAATTTTTTTTCTTGTGTTTAGTCTAAATCTCCCCTCCTTAGTTTAAAACCATCACCCCTTGTCCTGTCGCAGCAGGCCTTGCTAAAAAGACTATCCCCATCTTTCTTGTAGGCCCCCTTTAAGCACTGAAAAGCTGCAATAAGGTCTCCCTGCAGCCTTCTCCAGGCTGAACAACCCCAGCTCTCAGCCTGTCCTCACAGGAGAGGTGCTCCAGCCCTCTCAGCATTTTTGTGGCCTCCTCTGGACCCGCTCCAACAGGTCCTTGTCCTTCCCGTGCTGAGGAATAATATATAGATAACATATATATACTCCCCACAGCAATCCCTTATCACACAGAGGTGAAGAGAGTGAGTATTTCATGCAAGATTCAGAGCAAGCAGCAGTGACCCGAACGTCTCAGTGACATGTCACCGCTGGCACACGTGCCATCACACCCATTTGCTCCACAGCCTGCAGACACTGGTCATGGCTGTTTCATGGCAATGCAGAGGCTGGTAGCGCACAGTTTCTGTTATCTGCTAGCACGGCCCCTATGCTTTGCTCCCACCAGGCTTCAAAATCTTAACCTGTGCTTCACAACAGCAAGGCATCATTAGTCACATAGGAAACAGAACAAGAAAAGCGGGGAAAAAAGTGAGAAGAAACATGGGAACCTTCAGGTTTGGGCTTTTGCTCTGACAGAAAATTAAACTGCAGTCCACCTCCTTTGGCCAGAGTTAAAAACAAAAATAATAATTGGGGTCCTGCAGTGGGGGTGCGGGCAGCCTCATGCAAACAAGACTATGGCAGGTTCATCCTCGGCAGGACCAGCCCTGCTCTGCCTTCCCTCCCCATCACCCGGGCAGCCTCTGCTGTCCCATTTTCCACATACATTCAGAAGAAGGAGGGAGGAAACTGCGTGCCCCTCTGCTGTGGCCTTCTCACCCCAGCAGCGTAGGACATAGCCCCTTACAGAGCGGCGGCATTTACTCCCACTGGAAAAAACAGCTCCAAGTGTGGGTGCCCGAACGGAGACCAACAGAGCTGTATGTGGTCATCTCAACAGATGCTGTAGTTCAAATGCTGGCTTTTATAAGAGTTCAGCACCTCGGAAAATTCAGGCCATTTAGGGGATGTTTGCAGCATGTCAAGCGCCCAAGACAGTGCCAAGCAAGTGGGTATGTCTATACGGCACGGCCACTGCTGCCCCGGCCGAGACTGCTGCTCGGGCAGCCAGATGGAGAACTGCTGGGCTTCCCAACGGTACCACCAAAGGACTGAAACCGTTCTGTGCATCAGCCCTTGTCCACTGCCTCTCCAGGAGCAGCTCTCCGGGGAGCTTTAACTCAATTAACATGCCACTCCTGTTCTTTGAGAAGTCCCAGCCATGAGAAGCTGCCTGTGGGTGTTTTGCAAGTTGGCTACCCTGAAGCCTAGATTACAGAGGGGAATTAAAAATGTCGCTCCATGCAGCCATAGCTTCTAGTTTGGGATGCCCAGTTCTTCTATTTGCATCTCCTTGCCCATCTGATTTATTTGGATTATAAACTCCAACCCGTACTACAGTTTATGCAGTTCTTAGCATAAGGAGATGCTAATCTCTGTGTGGGTAACTGTAATATAAATAAGAGTAAATCAACATCGCAAGAATATATTAAACTGTTCCATTCAAGGAGATTAAGAGAAGAAGATTATATATATATATTAAATGCAATCTACTCGCTTGTTCCTTTTTCCAGGGATATTATTTTGTTGCAGGTTTATAGAGTGTCCTTGCAACGAGCCTCAAAGCTCTTCGGCAGGATCCCCCCCTCTCTGATACAGCCACCGCTGGGGCTGGCCCACGACAGCTGCTCAGCATCACACTGGGACACGAGTAATAATAGTACTTGCAGCACTTACATAGCGTTTTATACTTTCAAAGCTCTTGAACTAATTAGTTACAGGGCTACAGTATGGATTCAGGCAGGATGTGAAAAAGAAAATTGTATCCAGTGGAAACTACAGGGGGAATCTGGGGAAACGTAATGTAATTACCCAATTTGGAATCTGGCCAGAGCACCGCTGTTAGAAACGCCATGGGATCTCTAATGACCACACGCGGTCAGGACCTCGGCTTCGAGGCTGCTCCAGAAGACGAGGAGAGCCCTAACAAAATGTGCTCAGTCATCAGGCACAGGAAAGGGATGATTATACGAAATCCGATTTCCTCCCTAGATGCCTCGCAGCTACAAGCGCTGGGCTGGGCTCGGCAGCGCCACGGGAGCTGGTGTCGAGTCAGACCTCGGGAACTTAAAAATTCTTTTCAATTAAACAGTTCCAACTTTTGGTGATATTTACAAACGATCCACCTCATAAGTCCATTAACTGGTCTTAATTGGGTTAAAATCCCCAAGCAATTAGTCATCTCAGCCGTTCCCCTCTGAACCCCCCCAGCGCACACGCGTGTACCCTCGTTTTAGCTAAAACAAGCACATTAGGTGGTTGCGTTGCTGAGCTACAGCGTTGCTCCCTGCCAATTTGGAAATGTTAATGCCGTGTAGACATGCAAATGTCACAAGGGGCCAATTTTAGGATGCACAAAAGAGGGACCACTAATTGGAAGGCAGGGGGAGAAAGCGATTACAATTCCCACTCACCTCAGTGGTGCCACAGGAGAGAAAGCAAAATGCTGACAAAAACCAGCCAGTCTTGCCGATGGCGTTTGATGCATGCCACATATTGGGCTGGTGGGGAAAGGGACATTTCAGCTCCACGAAACGTGTGGGGTGGTAAATGCCACGTGTTAGTTCAGGGCAGAACACCCCCAGCCTGATGCTTTTCACACAGCTGGATTTCTGCAATTTTTAGTTTCTCAGCAACACCCGAACGTGGATGCTGAGGGATCTTTGGCTGATTTTGAAACACAACATGCAAGGAGGGGCTCCTGGCAGCTGCCTGCCTGAGCAGCCTGGGAACTCAGCTTAGCCCAGAGAGCCCTGGAGCAGCTCAGGGATGGTCTGGGGAGAAAAGGGGAGCTGGGCAGCCGGCCTGGCAGACTGAGGACCAAGGAACCTCTTCTGCTCGTCAAGGAACTCGGACTCTCAGGCCTCATCACCCACTTCCATGCTGGCTTCTGAGTGCTGAAGGTGCAGGAAGAAGATGATTTGTTACGAACATAAAAAAAAAGAAAAAAGCTGGCAAGATTGATTTTTTTTTTCTCAAAAACTGTTACATTTTGTAAACAGAGTTTTCCAACATGTTGGCAGAGAGTTTCTCACTAGCTCTTCTGACAAGTTGCTGCATCCCTCGGCTCACCAAGCGTTACCCGACCCTCCGTGGCCACAGCGCAGAGTCACGGCACGACTCGGCCGCATGCCCGGCTCCAGCCGCCGGCCGGCAGATCCCAGCGCGGGAGGTGCGAGCAGCCTGTGCGTGCACAACCCGCTGCTGAACCGGCCGGGTTTGCCCTGGGAGCTCGGCGGAGCCACCCCGCTGCTGCTAACCACGTTGTGCCGCAGCCCCGTTCCTGCGCTCACCCATCTCAGTGCTGCACCCAACACATCTGCTCCTTCCTTCTCCTTGTCACTGCAGCACCTCAGAGCCTTGCAGGAGAGCCTCAAGACTTGAGCAAAGAGGACATAGTTCCTCCTGCCCCGTCTCTTCCTTAGGGTAAATTTGTAGAGCTCCCTGTTCCCCTATGTGGACGCTTCTTCCAGGGCACCACCAATGGCTGTTAATTACATTCCCAACCTTTGCATCCCGCTTCAACATGTGAGATGCACAGGAGCTTTATTTTTTCCAGTGAATGTTGGTAGATAAGCAATAGAAAGCACATAACAGTCAGCTCTTGATAATGTCACACTAACACAGAAGCATCACTCCACCAACTTCTGTGGGTTTACTCTTGATTCACGTTAGCATAAGTAAAAGCAAGCTCAGACTTTTGCCTCCAACTCTGGAGGATTCTCATCTCTTGCAGTCCTTTTCAATCTATAGCTGAGCATGTCTGGGGTTTATTTACCCAGTCTATTAATTCTGGTTGTGTTTGCAAAACACTGTCACTGGTGGGAAGTCCTCTCTGCGCCTGAACCACTGCATTTGCCACGCAAATGAGTTTCGAGCGCAGATTGCCCTGCATACACGCTTTCACTCGGCACCACCAACACAGCCCCTTTTTAAACAACAATCCTCTGCTTCCTAGTCTGCTCAGCCAGCTATAATTATGTTGTTCGCTCAGTGCCCGGCTTTGACACGCCTTTGGCAATCATCACGTTGGCATTTCTCTGCTGTGGCTTTCCATGCCTTGCTTAAGCAATGGGGGCACGACGGGGACCCCGCCACCCCCAGCAGTAGTGTACCCACAGTAGCCTCCTCCACCCAAAACGACCACACCACAGCAACCAGCGTTTGAACATGGGACCTCCGAGGCATCTTCTGTGAAATTAGGATGTGGCAGCTGGTTTTGCATAGTTTAGAGAGCCCTTTTGTTGGATTAAAACTCTTTGCTCCTCGGACTATAACTTGGAAGCGACCAAGCAGCAGGGAGCTGGAGGAGGGAAGAGACCTCTTCTCATTAGAGGCTGCTGCTTGTTGGGTGAAAATAGCAAGTCTGAACCTAAACAACGCTGGGTGACACAACGGGACAGAGCGAGGACGTGGGATCCAATCTCCGCATGATGGATGCATTCAGCTCTGCCATACCTACGCTGTAATGAGCTGCCAGGTCAGGGGGGCATCAGCAGCGCTGCGAGTTTGCTTTTACTGAAAAGGGCTCGGTGCTCTGGTTTGGGTAATGAGCTCCCTTATACGCACAGAAACAAGCACAAAAAAACGCAGTGGGTGTCTTCAGCAGCACAGGCTACTGCAAACACAGCACATCTGACCTCCTGCCACATCACCAGACTTTTGCAAAATTTGGAGTCATATTCAAGATCTCAGCTCCCGTCTCTGAAGCGTTCAATAGCCCGACCCTAGGACACCCACGCGGACATTTAAAGCTCCCAGGTACAAGGTGCTTCTCACACCGCTGCTGCTTTGGCACCACGGAGCTCTCCCTGAGCAGCGGGTTTGTCTCTGCGACACCAAATTTTCTGTTTGAGGCAGCTGGAGGTGGCGGGACAGACAAATGAAAGAAACAAGCAGTGCAACACTTCCAGCACAAGGCTCCTCTTCCCAAATTAGCTATTGCTAATGTAAACAAGTATACACATATATTTCTAAAACTCTTCCAAAAACTAGGCATTACTGAGCACTTTCTCTCCCAAAAGCAGTTACAGAAGGACCGAGGCGCAGGCAGGCGTGCTGCGGGAGCTGCGCAATCACTGCTGAGAGGAGCAGGGCACTGCAGCAGGCAGGGAAAATCATTTCACAGCAAAAACCCAAGGGGAGAATAATCTGAGGGAATTCAGCTGTCTCAGTCATTCCTGTGGCTTTGTCTGGGCTCCTTTTAATGAGGCCCAACAGTTCACCACTGCCCTACCTCTCTCCTTACAGAGAAAGCTTTGTAAGGCTCTGTGTCTCTCCTGATCCTCTGATTTCCCTCTTGCAGAAGCCAGAGTCTCACTCCAGCGGGAGGCTGGCAGGGAGAGAACGGTGTACCGGGTCCTGGGCTCTTCAGGGGGAATGAGAACATAAGAAAACATGTTGTAGTGTACAATGAAGGAAAATGCAAGCCAACTACAAAAGCTAATAAGGTCCATGACATCTCTCTGGGAGGGTCAGATGCAAATGCGAGGGACAGAGACTTGATGGTGCCTGTTAATGGGGTGCACGCAGAGGCACGCACAGTCCATCTGTACGGACAGCCTTCGCCCCCAGGGATGCTGCCCTAAACTCTCTGCAGCCATGCTGGTGACGCAGGGCATGAACCGGCGGCTTTTGATTCTGTCAGATGGCACCAAAACTGAGATGCATCTTCTGCGGATGTTTTCATTTTTTGCCATTTTTGTAGAAGGATTCACTGGTTCGATCTAAGGCACTCCCAAGAGCGCAGATCCATTTCATATGTTTTCCTGTAAGCAGATACTTCAAGGACAGCCTTTATGTTATGCCCAGTCAGGCAGTGACTGCAAAAGAAATTAGGGCACGATGCTGGTATACTGACTTTAGCAGATCTCACAGCGACTTCAGTGGGAGTTGTGCTACGGAGGGAGCTCGCCCTCGAGTGAGCAGGGCGAGAGAGAGGAAGGGCTGTGCGTGCACAGCCTGCCCTTGGGAGGGCTGGGGCACCACCAGTCTGTCCCTAGTCCTGCTTTGGCCCCTTTCTGGCTGCACAGAGCAGTAAATAATCACAGTCTTGAAATGGTGCAGCTTATTGCCACAGCCTCCCGCATTTCCTAAAGAAATAAGCCAGTTTCTGCACTCATCCCAGGCCAGGGTAAGCCAAGGGAAGACCAGAGCAGTTCTGACTTCCCGAATCAGCAGACAACAATAACAGCACCTGGCTTTGTTTCAGCACTGTTTTGCTCCGTACCCAAATCTCTCTCGCAACACTGAAGCTTGGGCAGAAAACGGGTTGTCCTGTCCCTGAGCTGTCATCTCCCCGGGCGGCATCGCCACCACCAGCGGTACCGGGGAGCAGTGCCACCCCTCTCCCTGGCACGCAACCTGCTCCATGCTTCCACGTGATCCTCTGTTACATCAATCCATTTTACTTTGCTAGATAAGTTATCTTTTAGTGAAAGGAAGGGAATTAGGTTCCATCAAGGAGCTTTTCAACAAGCTGTCACCATCTCAATGATTTAGGGTAGGCAGAACACGTCATATTCCCATTTGCCCTCATGCCACCGCAAGCTGCCAGTCAGTGTGAAAGCACAGCCCACTATAGCATCTGGAAAGGTCAGAGTTGAGGTGTTTTCACGGAAAGATAATCAAGCCATAAGATAAATGCCTCATCAGGAGGAAATGTCAGCTCCTGAATGAGGACAGTTATTGTATACGACATTTCTTTACCTAAAGGAAGCAGGTTAATATACCTCCAAATTACTGTTTATCACATCATATGATGTTCAATTTCCAGTGCAATTTCCACTGTGCTTTCTATAGCATGTGTGGAAATCAATTCAGAGACCAGTGAATCCTTACTTCTGAATTTTTACAGCAGCAAGTCAAAAACTAATTAAGAAAAGCCACAACAAAGAAAAAGACCATGTAACAAGGCAAAATAATTTGAGATGGGCATTTAAAAAAATGTCAGGCCCATGCAAACCCTTGTCAGTTCAAATTTAACGTATCACTTGAACATACCATCTTTTGCAGCTGGAATGGGAGAGACTCGAGAAGGAGCGTGCTTTGGGTTCCAGCAGGGAAGGCAGAGGGTGACAGCGGAGAGGGGCTTAGAGCAAAGAGCTTGCAAGAAGCACAAAAGACGTTTTAAAAAATGTCTTGAAGGGATCATCACCAGCCGCTAGGTATAAAAGCATGAGAGAGTTCACACAGGAGCCCTGGGAGAAGAGTCAGAGAGGCGGCTCGTTGTGAAGGAGGCAGACAACGCTGTAAGGATTGGAGAGGGCTGGAAAAAAACCACAAAAGCGCTGTGAGAAAAGAGGGTGATGCCGCTCGGAAGAGCTGAAAAGTTAAAGCCAAGTGTGTTTAAGAGTGCCACACATTAGGAGAGTGATGGAGTGACAGTGAATTTGAGACTCTCAGAATGAGGAGTTGTTTCCTTTCAGGAAATATGTGACCTTTAAAAAAAAAAAAAAAAATCCATTGATGAAGACTTTCCAATGGGCTCTAAAAAATAAGCAACTCTTTTCAAGCTTTTAAATGACTTGCAAAGCAGCCTGGATTATTTTTACTGCAATGTCCTTCTCCTGCCTTTCCTGGGCTGAAAGTCCCCCTTCTCAGGTCCTGCTGCATGATGTGACAGGAGCCGGGTCGCCTCCGAAAGCCCTCCCTGCACAGCCCCTGCCCTGGGGTACACGGGAACAAACTTTCACCGGCTCGACCACTGCTCCAGTAGTTAAAGAGAAAACAAATGATGCTCAGAGGCGTCGCTTAGAGCCCCGCAGAACTAACACTGCAATACTGTTGAGCTCTCTCCTGATTTCACTCTAATTTTTACAGCCCAGCCCTGCAGTTTTACATCCTAAAGCTGTGACCAGCTCCCAAGCATCTCACACCTGATCAGGAGATTCAAACTGGCTATATTTCCTCCTCAGCAACTCTCGAGGAATATACATTAGCCTTGCTGACAAGATTTACTTTGGGCCACGCTGTTTCTCACCCACCACCTTGCTCTAATAACAGTTATGTTTTACAATTTTAAAAGCTGTCAACATCATTGATCTTCCAAACTGAATGTACTTGCCTATTATCTGTGTTGAATTACTTGTGCCACAATTAAGTCTTTATTTAGCTGAAGGCATCTTACCTCCATGACAGTGTGTCATTTGCTCCCTAGCAGAGTAGTAATCTAATCAAATAATGGTGTAGGTCTAAAGAATACATATGTACGTTAAAAAAAAAAAAAAAGACTCCAGCAGTGTCTCATAAGATGGACACACTCCGCATGGTAAACTATCACTCTGGTAGGATAATTGGTTTGGTTTGATCAAAACTGCATGCTCTTACAGAACTGAGCGTCTGGCAGTACTCACAGCTCAGCATTGAAAGAGAAGATTGTCTTTGTCAGATCTGTCATGAAGACTGAAAAAGGAGAGGCTGGACTGTACTGAGCAAAAATGAAGGGATGCCCTCTAAATCCAAAAGACTGTGTGCCTTATTTATCCTGGTGCTGCACATTTAGTCTCTACTGTAAGCTCTCTACGATCTCTTTTGATGTTTTCTATTAAAGAGAAGGAAAGCTGCTAGCAAAGACATCCCACAGAAGTCCTATCCATTTCTTCCTGCCTCTTTAGAAAGGCCACGATGACCTGAGCACTGTTACATCATGCAGGCAACGAAAAATGAAATAATGCTACCTGCATCATTAATTGGAAAATGCATATCATTTTATTGCCACCTAGTAAAACGACTCTTGAGGTCTACAGCTGACACGCTCCAGGTTTGCAGATAGGAAAGGAGGCAGAGACCATGGCAATTAGCTGCCCTGATGGCCTCATCTCACAGCCACAGCGCTTCCGAGCACCGGGTCCTGCCTGGGCTGCAGCATCTCTTCCAGAAAATCCCCCCACCTTGGTGGAAATCCTGGAAACACACAGCTTGCCGCTGCCCTGTGCCAGTTGTTTCTAAAGCCAGCTGCGCTCCCTGCGACCACCGTGCCTAGCAGCCAGTTTTTACTGATTATTCATCATGTCTCCCAGCCTCCCTGCACCTGGGTCCTTTGTGGTGATGCTCGAACACTCCTGCCATTTAAGAAGATCCACGTCTCACTTGACAGACATTTGTAAAAGATGCTGTGTTTTGATTTGCAGAACAAAAACAAGTTTGGTCTAGAATCCTGCCATCTGGTGACTCCAAATAATTCTTGCATATGGTTACAAAGGCTTGCATCTTTTACTTTGCTTTGCTGTATAACTTAACCACTTGTCACTTATCTGCCCTTCCACAGTCCTTTACTCTGTGTATTACAAAGCTTTTTGAATAAAAGAGGGTCCTTTCAGCTGAACACAGCACTTTTGTCTCCGTTTTACAAGGAAAAATAAGGTGAAGCACAAGGGCAAGAGGCTTGGCCAAAATCACTCAGCATGCCAGAAAAAAAGGATGCGATCCAGCTCTCTGAATCTTCTGCATCCACCTTGAAACAACACTACCACCAGCCCACTAACAGGCCTGTTTTGTTTTTATAAGGTAAACTTCTGCTCTGTTAAAATCAAGAGAGGGAGAAAAAATCAGCAGTGTCTTCATGACATTAGACAGGAGATGCATCATCATCTTGACAAACGTAGTTTTGTGCCCCATTGCTCCGTGCAGTACAATAGAAACGGGCTTAGAAAAGAGCTGGCACGAACCCTCTCCCAGCCCCCCTCCAGCTCCTGGGGCATTCGCGGTGCCATTCGGGAGGTCTCTTCGCCACAGATACCAGGCCACCACCCACCTCCCTCTTGCCCGTACTGCATGGGCTACAACAGCCCCAGCTTACACGCATGGTGCTTTGGGTGGCTAACGGGATACCCAGGGAGAATTCCAGCTCACGCCCGCCCTGCTCCCCAGCACAGCCTCGGAGATGCAGCCTGGCCATCTTTACGTGCCTCTCTTGCAAGGTGGGAAAATGAAAGTTCCTCCCTGAAGGGACTCTGACATCACCTGCTTTTAAAAGAAAAATGAGATTTCCATGCAGCCAGAACCTGATTTGCTGATAAAACAGCCAACAGGACAGCCAAGCTGCAGGTATCGAACCAGGGGCTCGGCTCTGCACCCCAACCCGACGCTGCCTGCCCAAGCACCCTGCCTGCACGGCAGCGGTGGGAGCGGGTCCCAGACCCAGGTCTGCCAGGCGAGAGCCCTCGCTCCAGGCCACTCGCTGCTTTCTCTGGTGCGTGTCAGACGGAGACAAACTGCCTGTTGTCCCAGCCCACCCGAAAACAGCACACCTCCTGATTTCAGCCCTGGAAACAAGAGGAAAATCCAGCCCAGAGGCTGAGCCAGAATCATCGAGTGAAGCAAACAAGATTTGATTAAGATTCAGATCACGTAATTCACGCAGCACGTGCTCTTCTGCAGCTAGAGCAAGGGCTGGCTCTGCAGCTAGCAGTTCCTCCCACTGCCTTCAGGGCAATTAAGATAGTTATACCTCCTGAGGACACATGCCATGATGTTTTTATTTGCAAAGTCCAGCATGTGCCACAACGACGTGAGCGGCGGGGCACAGCGTGCTCTCCGCAGCAGAGATGTCAGACAGTCTCAGGCCTTTTCACAAATGGGGGAAAACACCGTCCTAGAGAGCAACAGCCACTTTGAAAGCAACCCAAACCATTCCCTGCCTCTTCCCTTGCCTGTCCAGGGGTGGAAAGGAAGGAGGAGAGGAGAGAGTTACAGCTCGCCAGGGCACGCAAAATGGTGCGCTCTTCTTTCCTTCTCCTCTCCCCCTTCTCGGAAGGGTCTTGGAGCGTGACTTGCCCCCAGAGGTGCAAACATACAGGCTGAAGGTGTCCAGCTTGTTATCCTACAAGGAAACAATTGTTATCAGCAAAGAGGTGGTGAAACAACAAAACCATCTCTTGGAAGCCTCCTTTCGCGCTCAGCTCAATTTGCTAATATTTTCATTCCTAGCGAAGGGCTTGTGCGAACAGAGACTGCCGCTGATGGAGGAGGAGGGAAACCGAGCTAAACTGCACTTTCTGCTGCTGTCGCTAAGAGCCAAAAAACAAAAGTAGAGTAAAAATAACAGGCTGGCCTCAATGTACTATCCTTGAGATCCTTGGATGAAAAAAGAAGTATTATTATTGTCAGCGTTATGACCTTCCTGTTATTTCCGTACAGAGCTGAAGCCCACGGCACCCGAATGCCACCAGCTGCCCTGAGTCAGTGCCCCAAACCCTGAAGTCCCAACTGAGCTCTGCCCCAGGTCCTTCTCAGCCCTTCACGGCCTCCCAGATGCTCTGCCTGGATCCGGCCCCAGCGCTGCAGAGAAGAATAGCGGGCAGCACTCCGCCTCCCACAGCGTGCGTCCATGAAAAGGCAAAGAGCTTGTGTGCTCCAGCACCCACGCTTCCCCGGGCTGCCCAGCTTCAGACCGCCCATGTGCTGAGACAAGGTTGGAGAATGGGTGGGAAGCCTGAGCTCCAATAGACAGATGCACGTTCAACCATCCTGAAGGATGGAAAGTCTGTGCCTCTGAGGTTTTGGTCCCAGTCCCATACTGGGTGTAGCTGTGAAAGCAAAACAATGTTCCCTAAAGTAAGCACGATTAGGCTTTCTCCATAAACGTTATTTATGGAGGGCAGGGCAGTGTGAGTGAAAAGCTGGGGAGAATTTCCATTCTGCCTGAACAACTCGCAAACCATAGATTAGGTGATGAAGTTTAGTGACTGGGAACCCTGCCCAGACTCAGTCTTAGCGAAGGAATTAGCGGACTGGTTTAACGGATCAATCTTTGAACTCCACCCCACGACGCAACGGCAGAGATGTGAAGTTTGGAGGTGGCTATGGATGGCTCACAGAGATTTTCTACAGATTCGTGTCCGACTTGCGCACCACATGTGAAAGTGAGCTACCTCCTCCTGCCCACGGCAACCTGGCAGAATATCATAACAGAGTAATCCAACATGTGAAAAATAATTGATCCTGCTTCCTAAATCTCTACCATTTTCTCACTCCAAGAAGTATATTTTTGCAATTATCACACTGCTGTGTTGAGCAGCTAAACTAGGATGCAAGTTCAGTTTTGTCTCAGTTCACTGCTTAATAGCTGTAGCAATTTATACATATATATTACAGCGTTCCCAAATGGTTTCTCCTGAGGGGGCAGAATAGCTGGTGCTCTTTGCTTTAGATGGATTTTTTTTTTTTTCACTATTTGCAGAAAACAATAATACAGAACAGACAAAAAAATTAAATAGAGAAAATAGGAGAAAATAGCAATTGTTCTGGAGGGGATGAAAGCAAGCCGGTGATCCAATATGCTCTGCCATTCAATACCCAAAATGCTGAGACCCCTCAGCACAGCTCCGATGCCCGCTGCACCGGGTGATTACCCAAAGCTCGTCTAAGTCTGTGGGAACAGATCTACCAACCTGCCTGGCTTTGGTTCAGCCTTTAGTCATACATGTAGATGACTGAAAATTTGAAAAAAATTATTCACAGAAAAGAAAGGGTGCAAAAGGCTTGAGGGGGAGGAATGTTTCTTGCACTAACATTTCTAAAAAACCATCTCTCCTGCAGCTCCCACTAAAGCCGGGGCAGTGAGAGCTGGTTTAGGGAAGCCTCTCCTCGGGGCGGCACTGAAGCGTGTTTGTTGACATGTAATTGAGCATGTCCTTAAATATATCCGTTAATTAGGGACAAAATGCTTAAAGCAATTTGGCTCCTACAGTTGCCTGGGGTGTTGTATGGAGGGGGAGTGAAAACTTCAGACAAGTTCATGTGCACCTGAGCTCCATCTTATGGCAACTTCTTATCATAGGAAAACCTGGGAGAAAATGTGAAAAACAACTGAGATGAAGTTGTTCTGATCTGTTCTGATCTGAAGTTCCAGATCCTCTCTGAGAGCAGCCGAGCACGCAGCAGCTATGGCTGCGTCCTGCGGCAGCCAGCTCCCACCGACGCCTGTCGGGGAAGCCAACACTGGTATCACCTATGGCACTCTGCAGATTTGGAGAGAGATTTACCAATTTGTGGTAATAAATTTACTGCCACGGGGTGCCCGTACTTCTGACACCAACTCTGTGGTCACCATAGTGTAAAATACAGGGTACAAGAAGGCAGGCACCAAAAGGGACCACACTACCAGCAGCAAAACCCCTGAAAAATGCCTTTAAGAGCCACGGAGGTGGCCATTCGGTGCTCCCTGACCTCTGCGTTGAGCACCTTGCTCATGGTGCTCTACCCCTGGGCTCCAGGGAAGCTGGGGCCCCCCTGACCCTGGATCCACAGGTGTTGCTGGAGCTGCCCCACGCTCCCAGGGCATGGAGCATCCCCCTGATCTACCCATCGAAAAAAATCTGATTTTGAAAATGAGCCCTGTGGTGTTGTGTTTAATGCAGGAGTGATATCCAGCGACAGACCGCCTGAGAAACGCTGTGGAGGTGAAGGGAAATTATAGTCCTTCATTTACACAATTTTCTTGCATTTGATTAGCGCGGGGGTAGAGGAAAGCAAAGCCAAATGCTCTCGCTCTCTCCCCCACGCACCCACCCCGATCACCCCTGGCTCATTATGAACTGCATCCTCGCAAGCGCCGCTTAAGCAAAACCGTGTTCCCATGGTTACGCCGAGGATTTTCTGCCGAGGGCTGCACGTGATGCGAGCAGCGAGGGTGACTCGGCTGATATGCTAAACACCAAGCGGAGTCCCCTTCCAGACCCAAGGATGTACCGGCTGATGCTAGCGGCGAGCACCCCCGGGGAGCTCACCTCTCCGGTGCGCCGGGGGCGGTGAATCGCTACCGTGGCCGGACAGGGCTCATGTATTTTGAGCGACCATTTCCACGGCATGGATAAGGGCGTTATTTTCCCCCACACCACCGCAGGCTTCGCCTGCAGGTTGCCCTTGCCGCGGCACCAAGCACCCTCTGCTTGCTCCTTCCAGGGTGGCTGCAGCCCTGATTTCAAACTGACACGCAGTGAGAAAACAGAGAAAATATTTTCCTCAAAAAAAAAAAAAAAAAAAGAAGCCTCACAAAAAAGCAGCCAGAGCTGATGCTGTGGGTTATGGTACATACCGAGCACCCCAGTGGGCCTAGCAAATTCAATAATGCGAGAAATGCAAGCAGGGCAGGCATCTTGCCGAATGACAAAGAGATTCTGTGTTATGAAACACAAGCGGGAGTCTGAGTCGAGACCCGAGAAGGATATCGCTGTTCCTATCACAGCCGCTGCAAGGAGGGAGGAATTTCTAGTCCCACGGGAAAGGTGGTTCCTCAGGGCAGCAGGCAACGCTGCCCACCAAGCAACGCCCAGCGAGGGAGCAACGCAGCCCATGCCATTCCCTGCTCCTAAAGCCAGGATGTGTCCACATGGAACACATTCTGCATGTTGAACTAGTTAAGAAATTATTATTTCCCTATAAAAGTAGGAATAACATGTTTATAGAAAAATAATCTAGAGTTTTGCTTTTCCTGGGTATCTTTGGCAAGAATAATAGTAACAATCAGAAATAGGGCTGGAAAGAAATTCAAGGAATTACTTAGTCCATCCTTCTTCCCAAACCAGACCCAACTCCAACTTGTCATATGTCCCCACACGTTTTTAAGGGCCTCCAGTGGTGGATATGCATGATGGTACACAGAAAATCTATTCCATTCTTTTTTTAAATTCATGTTCGTCGCTTTTGAAAGGCTTTTGTCTCACATCGGTCACCAAACCACAATTACACACAGAAGAAGTCCTTCTACTCCAGGAACATTAAAACCTTCTCCAATGTCATCTGGTGGCAGGCAGTGTGGGAAACAGCTCGTATTCGCTGCATACTAAATCTTGTTTCTCAGCCTTCACTCTTCCCGGCAGAAATGCTACTAAGAGCCTGCTCTGGGAATGATAATTAGGTTGTTGATTAATCATCAATGCTCAATGATACGGTGTCATTCCTCCTGCTTTTGGGTTTGAAGAGAGCTGTCGCCCTCGGCAGAAGGAAGCTCGGGGTGGTGCTGCAGCAGCCCAGCACCCGGAGAAGGGCTCCGGACAGAGGCAGGTCTGCAGGCATGCCATCGGACTGTCACCCACCCGTGCCGGCTCCCACCAAAACCAGGGCAGGACCACCAGCCAGCTGCTCTGCACGGCGAGCCCGCGGTCCTCACTTGGCTCTGCCCCTCGCGCCAATAAAGCATTTTAACATTTCCAGGGCAATTCTGTTGGTTTCCACCCCCTTGCAAACACTGTCTTTGTTAATACAAGTTGTGAATTTATTTCATTTTCTCCAGGAGCTCCCACACCATCAAGATCAAATTTAAGGTGTTAATTAAATGGAATGTGTAACACTTTACAGCCCAACAGACAACAATTTGGGCTAATGGCAATGGCTGGAGGCGGGTTGCAGGCACGGGCAGGGAAGGCTCCGATTGCCCCCTGTTGGCCTCCCACTAACCGATATTCCTCTTTTCCGATATAGTCTCCCACTCCCTGGATTTCAATAATTATTCGACTACACCTCACTGACAGCATATATTCAATTTAAAAGCTTTGCTTGTCAGCTTATACATGCTTATCTGCAAAAATAATTCTCCATGTTTATGGTTTTTAGCTCCTCAGCCTCCCAGATGTCTTTAAGTTCAACTTTATTTTGCCATCGTCTTAATTCAACAGCTGCAGAGGAAGACACAGCAGCGTCCAGGTTACCTAGTTGTTGGGTTTCAGCCAAACACTGTAGTGTGTTCATGGTTGACCATAAACCCATTTGAGGCAACAGCGAACGCACCAGGTCAGAGTCCCTGCACAACAACCACCTGTCTGCAGCAAAATCCAACTGCAAACGCTATCAGAAAAATCCCAGAGTATCCCAAAAGTGCCCCTGTACTGCCCTGGTCTGTGCACCTGTGCAATATAAAAATGTGTTTAAAAATCATTTTTTATTCAGGAATTCTCATGTAATAGTGGGTAACAGTGTTTTCCTCATAACTGGAGGGCTTCTATTTTCTATATGCTAGTATTAAAAGTTGAGCTGATTGATTGGATGGAATAAGAGCTCTTCTAGGTATGAACTGTCCAAAAGCAGCATCAGATTTTCCAAACTGACTTACTATCAGTCTGAATATTTTTCATGACAGTTGGAGCTGTTCATAAGGAATTTGGTATCTGATACTGGAAATGCGGACCTTGTTCATTAATTTCAACAAGATATATAGATGGTGACATCTTATTTTGGCCACTCTTGTTGAAAAAGTTTCCAATGTGCATATTTATATTTAAAAGTTCAAAACATCTTTCTACGCACATTCTTTGTCACCGACCTCTAATTCCCTGCTAATGCAAAAGTCTTTGCAAACAAACGGATCTGTTGCAATCCCCTCAGAACAAAATACAAGACGGGTGCAAACACCAGCGAAGCCAATCCAGGGCTTTATTTACTTATTTACAGATAACTTGTCGAGGGATTCTCCCTGCTTCAGTTAACAGCTGCTTTGCTTTTTCTGTGGCAAACTCATCAATCCACCTCCGTTTCTGTCGTGGTGGAATGGGAAAACCCAGCAGTGAAATGGGGGATAAAGCCAAGCGAATGCATTAAAGTAGTGCACAGTGTTTGCTGCCTAAAGCTACACAGTCCAGCCCGTATTTCAAATCAACATTCAGTTTTAGTTCAGCTTGTAAGTATGAACAGCTATACTGCTCTACTAAAATGAGATGATAAATGTTGAAATAATTTCCATCGGTGTCCAGACCCAGCACCTTTTTATCCCTACAGTCCCTCACCACATCATCATACTCCTGCGATCACCAGCATCCCACACAGAACAGAACAGGTTAATTTTTCCAAGGCTGAATCATCACAGAATTCATCTATAATAGCTCAGGCAGAATAAAAAGCTAGAGATGCATTTAAATACCCCCAAAGTAATTTGGTTAGTCAATGAACCACAGTATCTTCTCCCCACTCACTGGTTCACTTGGCATCCATCACTTTTATTTTGTATCAGATACCCATTGCCGGGAGCGATAACAGATACGTGATCCAAAGAAAGGAGCATCCCATTGAACAGCGTAACACTGTCAGTATGCAGCATTGCGGAGCAAGCCAAAATACCTGGTTTTAACGTGTTCTCTGCAAAGAAACGATGGCACCCACAACCCTGCCACATAATCCCAGCAAGTTATTAAAACTGGTTAACACTCTTGATTTGGCTTCATCCTGAGCGAGCTAACATGGGTTGGTCTTAGTTTTAAACACCTAATTCCACAGATACAGATAATGCTGACACCGTCTATTTTTTTTCTTGCAGAATAACATTTTTAAAGTCCTTTCCAACCTTAATGATTCTATGATAAAGTTGAAATCAAGTTTTCAGAGGTTCATAGCACAGAAGCTGTGAGCACAGTCCTTACTCCTGAAAACGAATACCGTAAAGCTGACGGTTTAAGAAGTGAAAATGGAATAAATTACTAGGAAAGAGGGCACAAATGTAACAGAACACCTTTTCACTTGTGGCCGTGGGCACCAAGTGTACCCGGGGAACTCTTTAATGCCGCGGCCACAGCTCTTTCCTGCGGCTCCAAGCTGAATTACGTTTCCCTCCCATCTCCTTCCAGCAGCCGCCTCTCTGCTATCCTCACCTCTTGAGACCAGGTGTTCAGTGCATTGCATAGCAAGAACGTAGCACGGCATAACGGTTAAATATCTACAAATATTTCTACCACATTTTTCTTAGCAAAACCTCGCGGTCTGCCTGACACTCGCTGACTCCAAGGTGTGGCGACCCTATCCCACCACTGTGTCCCTTCTGGCAGGTGCCACCCAGGGAGCCCCAGCGGAGGGGAATTGATTTTATTCCACCATACACCCCAGGAACACAGATGCTCAGAGGAATTTGGAGCAATCCAGCACCAAAACTTAGTTCAAAGGGAATTACCTGTCTCTGAACAAAGGCTGAAGTCACCGAGTCTTACAGCTTGCTGAACTCCCTCCACCCAGAAAATCTTTAAATCCAGCATTACTGTGCCAAGCCTATCACCGAGGAGTGAAAGCCTGCTCACAGGTAGCTCTGGGCAGTTAGAGCTGCTGCACAGAGTCATAGGCCCCGCACCTAATTATATATACAGGATTTCTCCTTTGTTTAGGTGTTTCTGTAACCTACTGGTCAGAGCGAGTCCTGCGAAAGGATTCAAATGCTGCTTCTGGGGTAAAGCACGGAGAGACCACGGTGGATCCCCCGACAAACCACCTTGGGAAGGGCAGGGCAAGAGGCTGCAACAGCAAAGTTGCTTTTTGGGACTATTGCCCTTGCAACATGGTGGGGAGGGCCACCAAGGTGAAATCAGTCCTTGTGGTGGAGGTCCTGCGGGGTGCATGGAAGGTCACCAAACGGCCTTTGCTTCTCTTTCAGGACCTCTAGGAGTTTCAGGTGAAAGGGGAAAAACCAGCAAGATCACAGATTATTTCTCCAACCCGAGGAGAATATAAGAAAACCAGAGATGACTTAGCAAAAAATGCTCATCCAAACCATCAGTGGGGGCTGCCCTGGGATCCTGCAGCAACCTGGCGTCTCAGCAGGCACACCAAGTGCTTCTCTTGTGCCGCAAACCTCCGAGCACCAAAACCAGCCAGTGCTCCCGTGCAATATATATATCTATATCTCTATATATCTATCTCAAAACTGAGGTTCAGGGTTTTGACTTTCATTCAGACACGTCCAAACTATTTTGGTTTGCTGACTCCTGGCTTACCCAACAGGTAAATTTTAAAGGTTAAGTGAAACAGCAACAAAACCAAACCCAAGAAGGATTCCTATTGATTTTTGAACAGGGTGAGGGAGCACTGGCTTGCACCAGCTCTCTGGAAAGAGAATAATTGTAAATAAACAGCCTCCACACCTTCCTCCCACATGCACAGGCAAACACACTCTAAGCTGCTATCTCATTTTATTCAGCTCTGACAGCTTCCCAGTATTAAAGATAATTAACCCTTTTTATTATTTTCAACGTACGGCACGCTTACATTTTGCTCTTGTGTCCTTATACCCTGAGGCTTCTCGCTCAGCCAATTAAGCACGTAGGATGGGGAGGGAAGCAGGAAAGGAGAGCTATCGTTGCAGAATTACACTGGGTCAGCCCATCGCGCGGGGACACGCGAGCTGAACCGAGGGACCACCGCTGCCCCCTCAATGCCTGCAGAACCCGCACCAACAGGGTGTTCTGCAGACAGCAGCCGCTTGCAAGAAGCTGACCAACCTCCTATGGACTCAGGCACCATCATATTTATCCCTGATAAGCACTGAACGCTGCTGTTAATGCAACATGCACTTGAACCCTAAAATCCCCGCTCCTGGCAATCAGCATTGCCTATTTAGGTTACTTTAGTCCAAAATAAGACCTATGGCAATGGCCAGTTCTGGGGAATAAAGCAAGCATAACTGTTTTCCACCCAAGCTCAGCAGAACCGGTACCTCTGCATTTGATATCTTTCTTCATCACCAGTATTGTTCAGAGAGCTGGGAACACACAGGCAGTGCAGGTTTAGAAAATATCAGGGAGGTTTAAAGATATAAAAGCCTGACATAGGCTTAGAGGTTTTTCCATACAGAACTACTATTCAGGCTCCCAGAAGACAACATATATGTACCTACATATATACATGTACATATATATGTGTATATATACACATACACACATACCATGGGCAGGGTACCTGGACACTACTGCACAGCAAAAATAAGTTATTGCAGCAGCCCTGGGGAAGGCTCCAGAAGGCTCCAGCTTTGCAGAGCTGGCAGCCAGGTTTGGGCTGATGGCAGCTCCTCGGGCTGATGGCAGCTCCTCTGGCTGCGGCAGTGGGCACGAGAGGGGGCTGCGTCAAGCTCTCACAGCCCCGTCCCCTGCCCTGCAAGAGAGGACAGCTACAAACCTCTGGAAAACTCTCCTCCGAGGCCCTGGGTGCACTCTGGAGCCAGCAACTCCCCGGCCATCCAAGCCGGTGGTCCTGCACAGGGCCTGACC
The DNA here is from genome assembly GCA_020745775.1 of Theristicus caerulescens. Classification (NCBI taxonomy): domain Eukaryota; kingdom Metazoa; phylum Chordata; class Aves; order Pelecaniformes; family Threskiornithidae; genus Theristicus; species Theristicus caerulescens. The sequence continues at coordinate 1,970,025 of CM036565.1, read as the reverse complement.
CAGAAAGAGCGTCACCGGCCGACAAGCTGCGAATTTCCCTGCACCACACAGCTGGCCTCTTGCAGCAGAGATTTGCAGTTTATTTCTCGTGTGGGTGTTTTTTCCACTTCTGCAGCCGCAGCAAGGACGCTGACTTGGCTGCAGCATTGCGGTGCGTGCGTGAGCACGGCTGGGAGCCGAGATGGGGCTGGGGACCAGAAAGTGCTGAGCTGGGGTTTCACCCCCTCGCCGCTGCGTACTGCTGGGGCCAGCCTCTCTGCAGGGCAGGGGAAACGCTCGGCTGCTGTTACGAAACAGCGTCCGAAAATGGGTTTGTTCCACAGTGAAATTATGACAGCCTTGACCTGCTTTGCAGGCATCCCGGCTCTCTGCCAGGCTGGTGAATCAAGTGATGCTGAACTGCCAAATCCACCAAACATCAAAGGAAATGAAGCTGTTCCCATGGGACTCGTTTTGCTCTCTGGCCACAGAAATGTTGCATCAGAGCTTCCCTTTGAAGAGGCAGGCAGCGAGGTGCAGCGGCATCCCCGGCAGCTCCTCGGCGGGGCTGGCCACCGCAGCCAAACAGGGCTTTATCTTCTCTGCGGTACAAACCAACGTGTCTCAAAATGATTGTGAAAAATCCCTTGCAAACGTAATAGGAATGAATAAAAGGAGAGGTAAAAATAGCTAAGAAAAGGAAAAAGGTAGTAAAAGTATTAGGGCCATTTGTGACTGGTTTGTATTTCCAAAGAAATTCCTTACTGGTTGCCAGCTGTCTGAGCCCTGAAACTTGGCATAACTACAACAGACACTGAATTTGATACAGACATTTGGTTCCCCGTATTAATCATGTAGAGTAGAAATGGAATACATCACTTCTGTGTTTGCCTCATCAGCTAAGGCTTTATCCCCATTAGACTTAATGGAAACCTTCCCTTGACGTCCCTTGTGGCCAAGATTTCAGCTCCAGAGCACACCGCCAAGGAGACACCGCTGGGGGGAAACCCCATGCACCTGCATCCCACCACCCGACAGAGAAATTCAGACAGCGCAGGCTTATCTCTTGCATAGTCGGGACCAAAGCGGGCTGCTCTTTTATCCTTTACAGAGGACAGAAACCCCAAAAGACCAAAGGAAAAGAACATGAGAATCCATGAGCTGCTTGTGCCGGAGGGAGAGCTGGGGAGCTGAGGGACGGCTGGTGCACCCTGGGCAGTCAGGACACCCTTCTCTGAGGCAGCGTTTGCTGGACTGGATTATGTCAAGTGAAGCGAAATGGTCCCACATGACCTTAAAAGACATTAAAAGGTCAGTGCGCATCTTTGTGGTACAGCGAGAGAGCTTTGAAGTACCACCAGCCTTGCCCATGGTGCAAAAGCCAGAAGGGAAAGAAGAGGTGATTCATTGCAGTATCTCTCCTTTCTCCTTCAAACACCAAACACCCACACGATTACTCTAAAACCATAACACATCGGGGGGTTAGTAGTATAATACATGCCTTCTGCCAGTATTGTTCTAGAAATGTCTTTTTTCTTTCTTTCAGTTACTCCCACAGGGCAGTAAGCACAATACATGTGCATGCATCTGGTGTGCCACAGACATCGCAAAATGAGTCAGGTCCTCAGCTGGTATTATTCAGTTTGGCTGTCCTGATGGTTTTAATTTTTTTTTTTTTTTAATTTCTGAGCCGCCTTCCAAACGCTCTCCCCTCTCGCATTCTGTATGCAACAATAGCACCATAACACATAATTGTATCAGAAGCATCTCTGCAGTCCCTCACAAAAGAAAAATAGATGTGTAGACGTTGCTGACAAAGCAGCTGTGTCTGGGTGGCATTTTGCTTAACAATTCCTGACATCAGATTCCAAATCCTGCCTTCACTTTCCTATATAAAAGAGCTTCTCCTTCAATTCTGATTATCTAATATACTAATCCTGAAAATATGCTTTTGAATATCTTTATGTTGAGAGTGGATTCTCAGGTCATTCATGGCTGGTGCATGAATGCAAGCCCCTTCCTCTGCACTCACACGTCTCCACATCACATCACTCCCGCTGCACCACTGATCATTTTGTCCCGTTAGTGTTCCGAGAGGTCGCTTGCCTACTGGATAGAAACCCTCTTCTGATTTCCAGAAATGTAAAGCTTTTGCTAGAACTATTAATTCCGCATATAAAAGAGGGTATTTTGCTTAAAGGTTTTGTCGTCGTTCTGGTGAGAAAAAGCAGTTCCCTTTTGTCCTCTGCCTATTTAAAAGGTCCACTGATGATCTAAGTGGTGGGTTGGTTTCAGGTTGCATTTCCATACCTGGTGGTAGACATTACCTCCTTTTTCTGACTCAGAGAACTGCATACGGCTATGCTGCTGCTGCAAAGCCCTCATGTGATTTCCAAGTCTGCGTCAATCATACTGAACAAAACCATTTGATTCTTGCAAAATGTTCTGTTTTGTTCCATTACAATGCATCCCAACACAAGAATTATCATACCAAGTCAGCCCAAAGGTCATTCTGGCTCAAACCCGCTGTCTTAACTGCAGCCCAGGAGAGAACAAAAGTACAGGGAAAGCTTGTTTGACTCAACAGATCGTTCTCCCTTCCAAATGTCTGCAACGCAAGGACTTTCTAGAGGTTAGATGTGAAGTGTTAGCATCAAAACCACCCTGTACAAGGAGTGCCACATTTCAACTGCATGGAAAGCATCTATTTCATTTGATGCTCTCCAGTTCCTGCATTAGGGGAAACAGTAAATGACTATTTGCTGTTCAACTTCTTTATACTGCTCCAAAGCTTCCCTGCTACCATAGTCTGCAAAGGAGTGCCAGAAGAGCACTGATAAGAGACAGCCTTATGGCAAAGTTGCCATATAGCTTTATGACAAAGTCTTATGACAGAGTGTCTCATGACAACGTTATGGTAACAGCTTTCAGTGTGGCCATTTGTCACCCTCTAGAGGTGGTCGAGCAACACGAGGGCTGATGCAGCCCAGCCTGGACTGCTCCCTCCAACTCCCGCTGCCGACAGCCAAGGATGCCAGGCTCGGTCTCCTGGTCCTGCCACCCATGTCGTTGCAGGGCATCATACACAAAGATCTGCCTTCCAGGCTCCACACAACACATACCTGAGAAACTTGAAACATGCTATTCTTGAAACTCCACTGAAACAAATCTCCTCTTACAACTACTCATTTATTTAAAGGGCTATCCATAAACAGATACCGTAGTGCACACCCACCTTTTACCCCCACAACAACTGAGCTCCCACAGTAATCATGAAACCATGCGGTGGTTGCCAGTTAATCTGGAATGACAGATTCAATCTCTGTAAACAAATACCGGATATGGGGGGGAAAAAGCCAAGTTATGAACTTTTTGCTATGTATCAATCTACCAGCAGTGTGACAAATAGAAAGAGAGCTGAAAAGCTATCTGCATGGCTCATTTTACATATAACTCTATAAAAATAGACCAAACTCTGCAGGAGAAGAAGGAAACAAAATATCATCCATTTCTTACTTGTACTGTGGTGGTTTTTGAAAGCGTACTCTACTGTGCTAGGTCCTCTGTGAACACAGAAGGAAAAGATGTGTGCTAGCCCATGTCACCAAGCTGAAGACTGTGATACCGCTTGCTGCGGATGAGCACAGCCCTCCTGCCTACCACACGGCCACCTCCATCTGTACCAGCCAAATATCTTTCACCTGCTTCTTGTTCTTAATATAAAGGAAGAACCTAGACAAAACCAAAGATGCTCCCATTCTTTGGCATCTCTTAGTCCTGATGCAACAAACCCCTCTGCCCCCAAGGAAACCACCAGGTGAAGTGGACAGACTCAGCAGAGCTCCTGGCTTCTGCCCTCAGAGGCCAACCCTTCTGGTGCCAATGTGCGAAGTGGTGTTGGTCCATGGCCTGGATCTGCAAAGCCTACACCACCAGGATCCAACTTACCAAGGAGCAAAACCCCCACCAAAGCTTTCTCTCCATTGGTACCTGTGTTACGGAGTGAAGCGCTTTCCATTACAACGCTTACAACCCCGGTCAGAAGTGCCACCACAAGCCGGGACATGTTTCTTCCTTGCCTGTGGCCATACATAGCCACGTGGAGGAAAGGAGCTGGTGGGTGGGTGACAGCAGAGTCATTCTCTTTGCAGCACTTGGCTTTGTCTGGCAGAAACCCCTCATGGGTGGGAGGAGTACTGAAAAGCAGCTTAGCGGAGGCATGAGGAAGCAGCGCAGGTGGTACCAGAGCAGTTTGCATAAGGTGCCCATTGCATTACGCAAGCTGAGCTGAAATACTGGTCAGAGGCCAACCTCCCTGCCACTTTGTCTTTCCTGATATTTCGTCACAAGCTTTACTGTGCTAGAGAAGACGGCCATGCAAACAGTCAGGACAGCCTTTGGAGTTGAGCAGAATTGCGTAACTCCAGCTATCTCACACATATCTGCACCTGTTTACACAAGAGGGGAGTCTGGTCCTATGGTTTCAAAAAAGCAATCAGCATCTGCATCTGAAAAGGTTATTGCTTTGCTCTCATCGTTCTGAAGGGTCAGGTAAAAAACTCATCAGAAATCAGGTTAATGTGTTCTCTGCAAAACCTCCGATTCCTGCAACAGAAAAAATGTAACACATAGCTGCAGATCTCACTTTCCCTGGGTCACCTAGTGATAGTAGCTTCCTTGAATTCATTAGCACTACAGTCATTTCCACCAGTGAAGAACCTGGACCATTACTCCCATTTGAAGTGGCAATAAAAGAAAAATGCGTTTCCGGTAAAGCTTTCACCTCTATTCCCCTCTATTTACCCCATCAAAAGACATAGAAAAAACCCCAAACCTCTTAAACTTTCACATCTGAGATGTGAAGACAAATATTTAGAAGGCACCAAGCATTTTTTCTAATCTACAAATTAGTAAGAGGACAGCTCCTGAACACTGGCTGCTTTCCAGGGCACTTCCACCTGGCCCATTTCACATCTTCAACCCTTCCGAAGTGACAGGATCTGCCTGTTCCTTCTGGAGGGATGTTCTGAAGTCTTGAAGTGTGTGTTGGCTCTTCAGCTCTACAGGAATAAGTTTAATATTTCAGTTGCATATACTCCTTCCCCCTCCACGCTGTTATTTGGGACTTGCTTCTGAAGCCCAGAAACATGACTTCAGCCCAACTCCTCTGGAAGGACTCACCCATCCAGTCTGTCTGTCTGCACAGAAGCCCATTTTGGCATTCGCAGATCTTTCAGAGAAAGCTCTTACAAAAGCTGCGTCTCTGCTGTGAACAGCAGACTGGGCTGTGCTAAGGAGTTACATACTTCCACTATTATGCTGCCTAATGCCTCCTTTAGACCAAGCATGTCAAACATTTTTGACATTGTGTATTTCTCTCATACTGACAGTGCTTTGGATCTCTTGAATCTTGCCAAAGCGTTGAGTTTGTCTTCAGCAGTGAACTGTGCACGTAGGTACTCCCCCGTCCAGACAGCCCTGCTGCTCACCAAGGCTCACTCTTCAACACAGCTTTTCTCTGTTCAGCTTTTCCTAATGAAGGTAACACGTTTCCCTGTATTTTATACTCGCAATAATCAAAATGCCACAATAAGAATCTCAATTAGTAACATGATGAAAAAGTCAGAAAGAGAAGACATAGTAAAAATGGCACCTATCACAGACAGCTGTAGGACATGCACTCTCTAATGAACTACTGTCCAAGATTTGTTTGGGATGATTAATAAGACATAATGACAGATGATGAATATCTTAAGAGCAACTCCATTCCTCCTACTTACTCTGTGAGTCTAACAGAGCTGACCTTTTCATAATGCCTAGTAATTTTCATATTACATCCTGAAAACACAGCTAAAATGAGCATGCTGAATTGCAATAGGGGACCGCAAGGGACACACCAAGCAGAGGAAAGGTGTTAGCCAAATGTGACGAATTACTTATCTGCAACTTCACAGACCGAGGTTCAAGTCCAATTTGAGATTCTGAGTGATATATGTTTGATGGATTCAGCTTAGCTACATCAGACAGACTGGCCTATAATCCACTTTATAACTGTCACACATTAGTTGATAATGCTTAGGAGAGGATTGGCAGGACAGAATGACACGATAACAGAATTACCTCCATCGCCTACCTTACGCGTACCAGTTATTGAACTCAGATCAGAACTAGTGAGTCAGTGTTCAGGACCTCATCACAACACAGTCTGTTCAGAAACCACATCTCAAACAAATGTTGCACAAATAACTTTTTTTTTTTCCCCTGGCCTGCCTGGCATTTAGAAAAGGTTGAAAATAAAAGTTGTTTGGGGATGAAAAAATGTATGATTCACTTTGAGCTTCCTGAAAAAAGAAGGAGGGAGGGCATACATTTCAAAACCCAAAATGTTCATTTCAAATAAAAAATTCAAAACTTCTTGTTTGACAAATATTGAAATGAAACATTTCAGTCATTCTATCTTTTTTTGTGACAGGTTGCTTGGTGCTTTTCTTTCTTACCGAAATATTAGCTGAGGCTTATATTAATTTGCAAAATATATCGGTTAAGCCAATTTTTCATTTTTCATCCAAAATGATCGTAAAATTGCAACTGCATTTCATGTTTTTTTACTCCACAGACATTCAATCTTTCCAGGAAGCACAGAGAATTATTGATGTTGAATGAGGACTAGCAATGATAGGTCAAAGATACATATATCTCTCTATCAACTTCTGTAGCCCCCAGGTTTATGATAAGGGAGTTGTAGAATCATAGAATCATAGAATTGTTAAGGTTGGAAAAGACCCTTAAGATCATCAGGTCCAACCCTTAACCTACCACCGCCAAGTCCACCACTAAACCATGTCCTCAAGCACCACATCTCCCCGGCTTTTAAATACCTCCAGGGATGGGGACTCAACCACTTCCCTGGGCAGCCTGTGCCAGGGCCTGACCACTCTTTCAGTAAAGAAGTTTTTCCTAATATCCAACCTAAACTTACCCTGGCGCAGCTTGAGGCCATTTCCTCTCGTCCTATCTCTTGTTACTGGGGTGAAGAGACCGACCCCCACCTCGCTACAGCCTCCTTTCAGGCAGTTGTAGAGGGCAATAAGGTCTCCCCTCAGCCTCCTCTTCTCCAAACTAAACAACCCCAGCTCCCTCAGCCACTCTTCGTAAGACTTGTTCTCTAGACCCTTCACCAACCTTGTTGCAGGTCCTTTCCTTGCACCCCTGGAGAGTAGCTCTTTGTATGGGCAACTTAAGTTTGCGAATAGCAGTGCCCATTTCCAAACAGGACAGCTCGTCTAACTTGAAAAGACACATAGCTGTAGCTAAGTGATACTGTGGTCAAGAGCAATCATCGATCAGGTCTGTTTCCTTCAGCTTTGGGTTGCTGGATCTCTGCCTTCTCATTTCTCTGCTGAAGATCTTTGCGAGCATCATCTCCTTCACCCTGACTCCCTGCGCTCTCCTTAGGCCCACAGCTGGGTTAAATGGGCAGACTGTCTCTGCAGAGGTTACCCTTCGCTCGCTGCTTGGCAGGAACAGGACACAAGAAGGACGGCTGGCAAAACGCACAGCACCGCGGGGCAGGGGTCTTCAAGGAGCAAAGAGAGTTTTCTGGAACTAACGTGATGTTCCTTAATCACAGTGTTAATCACAGCCCCACGGCTCATTTCTTCCCCCGTTGCTCTCCTGGACTGTGCCTAGTTAGACTGAGAGTCTGTCAGAGGACGGACTTTGTTCTGGCGTTGGCAGATGGAAATGCAGAGTGGCCTTAATGAAACAGTGCCACAGCAGTCCACCTCACGTCCTTTGTGCACATCTGTGACGTGCCAAGAATGCTTTTTGGTGTCATACAAAAATAATAAAGATAGATGTAGTTAATAAATAGGTAAGTACATTTTCAGCCCTCTGAGCTCCTCATTTTCTTTCAGCATAAGCCCATTTTTTACAGCTGACTGCTGTGATCTTCCAAGGGATGTGCTGATGTGGCTTGAACCTAGTTAATTTGCTTCCTTTTTCTTTTTTTTCAGGATTGCAGATGTCATCAAAAATAAACAGTACAAAGAGGGGGGAGAAAGAATAGGCAAAGCAGAAACTGATTCAGAAACTAATTAAAATAAAGCATAGTTCTCAAAACCTCTTTAAATTATTCAGATGTCACAATCCAAGGAAAAGCTGTTCTTTTCTAAGCGTTCTGCTTTTTTTCCTTCCTCCTCCCTGCCGAAATAACTAGTCTAATTAAATGCTGAAGATATCTCCAAGTGAATTCAGGTCAGCACAGACAGGGGTTTTGGAGACATCCAAGGATCTCCAAGATATGGTAGTTTTGAAGAGCTAAATGCATGTTCTTTGCTAAAAGCGGTAAAATTCAGGACTCGGGAACTAAGGGGTGGGGGTCCTGGTAGAGCTGCCAATACTCCCTGTCCTTGGACGAGGTTATAACTGGGCACTGTACAATGAAGGGAGCAGCTCCAGCACATTTGGAGACTTGAGGATGAGTTATGGCTCAAGGATTCACAGTCCCTTTCTCTCCACTTGCCATGGGCGCAGAGGACAGAGAGGCAACAAATGGCTTCTGCTGCCGCACCGCTCCAGCCCCTCTTTGTCTGTTTGTTTACAACAGAGAGCACCAGATAAAATGTCCAGCCACCACTGCCATCGTCTTACAATGAAGGTACCAAGCAGAGGGATGCTTGCTCCACTTCAAACCATGATATTCAAACCGTTCTGTTGCCTTGTTTGCAACAAATAACACAAATTCCAAATACACACCACCAAGCACTGTTTCAGATAGATAAAATACTAGTAGATCAGTGAGCTCTTTCGAGTGAATTTTTAATCCAATGGGTGTTTCCACCAAGAAGGCGACTTTCCAAAGCCTTCTCTTCATCTCACATCTCCCCAGCAGGCAATGTACCAACCTCGAGTGCAGCAGGACAGGTCAGCATTTACCCACCACGGCGGGACTCCTCCTCCTGCCAGACCATGGGGATAGCTGAGCTCTGAGCCTTTTCCACCCCAAAGTGGGAACAAGGTCTCCGGTTTTGGGTGGTGAGAACAGAAGAATTCCTCTAGCATGACCTTTTCTCCCCATGTGAATATTTCAGGGAAACACCCAAGGAAATAGCTATTTCAGGCTGGTTGCGGGGACATTTGTGCTGGCTGAACCTGCTAGCAATGCATTAAAAGACTGCAGCAGATCATAATTCTCACTTAACCTACTTTATATCCCCAGCAATTATCACGGCTGCTGGTGCACACCTTCCCTACCCTATAGAAAACACCCGAGCTCAGTTACTTTGCTGCTGCATCTCGGTTCCTGCAGTGCCAAGACGTAACCTCCACCACGGGGCTTCCCCCACCCTAGGAACCACTTCTCACATCCATAAGTGCTTTTCTTAATTTGTTCTCTCTGTTACCGATGTGCAGCCTTGCGTAAATCCTCCACCCATTTTTGCCTCCAAATCCAGCCCCTGCCCACAGGCCTTCAGCTTCGCTCGCTCGAGAGCAATTGTCTCTCCTGCAGCTGTTAATCTGTCATTAGCATGCCATAAGTCAAGCAGATATACTGCACCATTACAAAACCTCAACAGAGTGGAAAAAATCATTTGCTTTACTGTCAACATAAAAACTTTTTATCTTCACTGATAGTTTTATTTAGAAAAATCTCGGCTATATTTTAATTTGGCTCTAATGATAGCTCTCAGAAAGCAGTATCTGTACGTTAAAGTTTAGTGCAATAGCAGCTGCTATTTTTCTTTTTCCACTTTTTGGTTTTGTTTAACAGATATTTCTAAAGAAAGGATGTTTCTGCGGTTTTGTGTTGCTGCAAAAAAGCACATATTTCTGATAATACTGCAAACTGGCTAATTACCAGCGGCTGCTGAAACCAGCTTCCTCCATGTTACCATCAACACTGAAACAAAAAGGGACATCTTTAAATCTTTATCTAGTAGGACACCTACAATTCACTTCCCAGAGAGCATGTTATACATTTTAGTGCAATAGCGTCCTGCCTTTGCTCTGTGAATATCTGTCTCCTGCGTCAATAACAAAACCAATGACTTGGGGTGGAGTCAAAAGGCAGCGGCTAGAGAAAGAGCTTTGTATCTCTAATTTCCGTGAGCAGGCTTGGTGCTGAGAAAGGAGGTAGCACTCTGAGGCCATGTTTTCTGCAAAATAAGTGAAAGAAATGAAGGCATCGTTGCTCTATCCATACTTTTGAGCTCATTCTGTCTTTTACTGTGGCAGCATAGCCAGGTTTTCCTGGTTCAAGCCCACAATGAACTCATGCATGGGGAGAGTACCTAAAACAGCAGCTGAGGTTCTCTCTGTGGCCAAAACCTACCTGCCTTCTATAAAATATTTCCTTTGGAAATGGCAATGCTCCTACAGGGCTCATAACCTTCCAGCTCTGTGATTTTGTGAATCAAAGTTCATAAAAATCTATAGGCCACATCCTCACTGGTAGAAAATGGCTTGCAACAGGCCAGTACTTCAGTTCTCTCTCCTGCTAGCCACACCAAACAGCAATAACCGCAGTGCCAATACCCTGGGAAAGCTGGCACGGAGACGGGGACATTCAGCAGTTTTGGGGGTAGTTCCCACCACACCAAGACCCATGTAAGACCCTAAAGCGTTTGACAAAAGACATTTGACAAAAAACCACCAGAGGCGGACTGTCAAATAAATAACATTTGTAAAAGATGTTCCAGAGGGATGGTGCTGGCTTTGACTAGGCATGGACAGCAAGAATGACAGTTGGTTTGAACTTCTGCAGAATCTGTTTTTGTTTGTTTTATTTTAAATTGTAACAATATGAAACTGATCTTCCAAAACACTTTCTTTTTTCTTTCTAAAAGATAAAACCCCAGAGCAAGAATATTTGTGCTGAAAAAAAGTCTTTCAGATGAATAGCTTTGTACATACGAGGATAGAATTGCCTGAAATAGCTTTGTTTTGAAACAATGCATTGTCTCGCAGGAATTTTAGACATTCTTTAGGAAGGCAGCACTTGGCATTGTATTTCATGCCTTCCAAAGTATCTATTTTCTTAGGAAATGAAGGAAGGGGATGGGAGAGAGATGTTTTTCACCAAACTGACTTTGCAGTTGTAAGGATCTCAAGCGGGAAGATGCAGAAGAATGGGCAGAAGAGAACAGGTTATATCCTAGTCACCCTAAATGGCAACAGGAAAAATAAAGGAATGCTCTCTCCAAATCATGTGCATGAAGAGAGACTTTCTTTGAAGAAAGTCTTCCCTTTATTGCTAAAAACCTGTTTCAGCTTGAACAATGAATGCTGGAGAATTGCAAAGGTGAGTATAGGAGACCACAGCTGACAAATATCACACCAGGATAGATCATTCCATCAGCTCAAATACAGTCTCTGTGTTTTCCTAGCAGTTTATTTTCTGTTTCATGCATGCATGTTAAGCCTTTTTTTGCTAGAGCAAATATAATGTGGTAATGTTTGGATATGAGCCCTATTTACAATGCCTCCAAAATCCGAAGGGTCTGATCTGGCGTTCTGGTTCATGTCCCTCTGTCTCTAAGGTCCAAGCCACAAACGCCAGTCCCTTTCCCACAGCCCTGTGGATACAGTATTCTGGTCTGGATTCATCTTTGAAATCCCCCAGGACTGATTTCGGGTCTGGAGTATCATGTCACTTCAGTCTCCTGGTGGTTCCATTAATTATGGGAAAGCACCACAAAGGAAAGAAAGGAAAAAACTAGCAGGTACACAGAAACTTTCTCTTTCCAAGCTCCAAGTCACACAACTGCACCACCACATACACGCAGTGTTATTTCGCTTCGTGGTTTATGCCTGTTTGCTACCGTATCTTGCCAGAGCTGGCTCACACCTCAGCTTCCCGGCTTCATTTTCAGTTGGTAGTTAAATCCATCATTCAAATCATTTTTCATTTGCATATTTCTTCTGAAGAAAGGTCCATGGTGGGCACATTATTACTCACTCTCTATTTCCAGTATAAATTTTAAGTCACCTCTTTGTCCCTTGTGCAGCCCACACACTGACGCAGCATCTTCTCACACTTCTCTCCCACACAGGCAGCTCATGAAATTACACTCCTAAGCCATACGGGGGATGATGGATGGATGGTATTTATCTATTCTATGCAGGACTGGCTTACTCAGAGGCTGGTAATGGGTAAGAGAAGTTTTAGCTGGCCCAAGCACCATGCAAGATGCTCTGGCTGCCTACATATGGATCCTTAATTGCTTAAAGAGTTGACTTCACAAAAAATATTTCCATGATTGACAGGTCTACAGGCAGCCTGGGGCAAGAGGTCAAGGAGCAGAGGCAGCTGATTGCCAGCTGGAGCCGAACACTACCGATTCATCAATCGGTGACAGAGCTACCCCAGAGGAGCATTGACTGGCGGGGGGGTGTGCAAAGCAATCGGTAGAAGGTTGCTAGAGGATGCAGCTGCCGGGGGAATTGCTGAAAAGGTGGAGGAGAGGTTTGGCTGAGGAATGGGAAAAGTGGAGCTGAATATGGTATTTGTGCCCTTGTCAGATAACACTACCACGCAAGAGTGAAAAACCAGCTGTAAAAAATCTGTTTTTCTACTTTACCCCTCACATCAGTAATCGATTGCAGGAAATCACCCCAATGCACACTGGTAAAACACACTCGCAACCTGTCTCACTTTCATGTCGGGGCTTTTTCTCCCTTGCCGAGGTGTTGAACACGAGGCCAATAAATTTGCCTCGGAAAAAAAATTAGCTTGGAGGAGCTGCTTCATCATCTTCCTTCTGCTTTTCTATAACAGTCAGTGTGGCAATATCCGTTTAAGTTCAGAAAGCATATTGTTACAGGATGTGTGGGAACCACAAATACCATCTGAGGCCAAGTTACAGTAAATCCTATTCTTAGTGTCATTAATGGAAGTGCTTCCTTCTCGTCACAAAAGCAAACGAAAGAAGGTCCATTAATTTTTCACTCATGGAGCAGTAAGAAGGCACTTTAAAAAGGGGGGAGGAAGGACTCCAGTCGGGTACACGCGTGACTTCAGACCTTAGCACGCTGCGGAGCCCGGAGGTTGGAAACCATTTCTCTCTCTGAATGGTCAATCCCCGAGTTCTGCTTGTTGCTTTAAGAATATCTTAAATATAAGCTCAATTTGGATCTGTAATTATGTTTGCATTAGCATGATATTAGTTATTAAGGCCAAACATTGCAATAAACAGCTAATCATTACTTCTGCTGGTCCTGGCCACTGTCTGCATTACAGTAGAATAAACCAGAAGAAATGCATTTTCTACTACTTTGAATGCGATAAGACATAGACAGCAAATATTTCACTTGGTCTCCGCGTTTACACTCCGTGGACTTGGTATTCCCCTGATTTATACCAAAGCGAAGTAGGAGCAAATCCACCAAAGTCAATGGAGTTAAGCTAGGGTAAATCAAGCCCTCTATTACCAAAAATCAATTTGCCATTTGTTTTAATAACATTAATTTAAATGAACTCACTCAATATTCTCATACCTCTGATATGTGTACATAATTTATGCCAGGGGTAATCCCGGACAAACCTGGGTGCTTATGGCTTCTCAGCCCACTCAAATTCAAATGATTAGTTTAAATACAAGTATTAATAGGATTTATTTTTGGATCTTATATACTGAAGCCAAGTGCAGAGCATCCAGTTAACTTAAAAACATGCAGCAGACTTCAGCCAGTCAAGCATGTTGTTATTGCCCATCCCCGGTGTTTTGGGGTCCACCTACATTTCCATTTTTAGCTGCACACCTATTTGTATGATGGCTGGGAGAACTGTCAGGTAGAAGTGTGGGGTGCAGACCGTACTTCTGAGCCTGCCTCCCTGCCACCTTTGGGGGTTACACTCCTCCTGCTCCCTTGGTCTGCCGTGCCAGGGTTCTTCCCTCAGGAAGTCACCACAGCATCAGTTGACCAGTTCCCATTTCAGATGAAAGGGGGAAAAAAGCTAGATCTCATTTTCTAAAGTTTTATCCTGCCAAGACCCACATCCACTAACAGTGTCTGAGCATGACAATACACCTTGCTAATGCCACTGTACCAACGCACGCGAAAGCATTACAGGAAGAGACAGGGCTACACCACATCCACCAACAGATAACAAGTGGGAAGAAACCTCCAGAGAAAAAGGTAATGTTCTAAGGAGAAGAAGCTTTTTTTTTAAACCAAGTGGGAAAAAACACTGATCAGCTTCAGGGTTACAAATCCTTTGTTCAGGGCTGGAGTGGAAGCAAACTGAAAGCTAAATACTGTTACAAACCAGTTGCTCTAGGTTTGCTGGCCATGGAGGCAGAGAGAGAAAGGCGATGGGAAAGGTCATTTTTGCCTGGCCACAGGTGGGATGTGGGGGTCGGCTCTCATGAAGCCAAAAGACCTAAGTCACCCTGATTTTTACCCCCCTGGAAATTTGGAAATTTAGTCCCCAGGCTCATCTCAGAGATGTGCTCCCTTGAGCGTCAGGCCTGAGGGAAGGACTGTTTTGTGAATATTGCTCCTGTTTGTCCAGCTGTGCTTGGCCCCATAGCTCCTGTGAGAGCATCAGCCACAGGATGTCTCATTCCGTGATGCATGTGTATAGGATCTAATGCAACCTCATCTGGAAAAGTGACAAAATCTTACACCTAAAGTCTGCAGGAAAATTATGTCACCCGATGGAGTTTCTTCAAAAAAGGTTGCCTAGTGCTGCCTACAGGGCTCTGACAGATAACATGAGGCACTGCCTTTAATAAATAGGACATCTAGATCCTGGAAAAGTCCATTCGTTTTTGCTTCATAATATCATAGTGAAGATTGATAGTCGTAATAAAAAAAATCTTAGCATGTCTGCATTTTCTTACATATATTAGGTAGATTAGCAGGATACTTCCAGCAGAAGTGCTGTAAACAGAAATAAATTATGGTTTATGTATCTTGTGAGCTGCTAGTATTAAAAGTCTAAATATTTCATCAGACACATACATATTCACATTTCTTCTCCTCGGCTGATAAGGCAAACAGAGAGTAGTCAACAAGAACTTAAAAGAAAAACAAAGACCCCTCTTCTCTGATAGCTGGCTGTAGAGAAAGGGGCAAGCTCTGAAAGGCCACAAGACTGCTCCAAGACCTGAAAGGTCCCTCTCAATGACCCACTGCAAATTAAAATTCATACTGGCTTTGTGCGGCACCAGCTAAGCAACCACAGGATGAACAAGGAAGCGTGTTTTGAGGTACGGACCCAGTTCTTCTGGTTGTGCAGAAGAAATAACACTTTGAGCCTACCCTGAAACCCATCTTGAATTTCTGCAGGAAATGTGCCCCTGCAAAGTTTTGCCAGTATTGGGTCACGTTAGTGGATCACTGCAAGGACAAAGACAGGAGAACAGCAAAGGCAACCAGGCGAGGAGGGGACAGGGAAGTGAGTGGTGGGAGACAAGGGAAAAGGGAAGGAAAGAAAAGTGAATGGGAAGGAGGGGAGCGGAATGAAAGCAAGTACAGAAAAGCTGCTGAAAAAGGACCAGGGAAATCATCCCCGCACGACAGCACATTCAGTTCCATCATTGTTCTGCTCTGAAGTCTTGGTTTCCAAATTCTGCATCACTTCTGACTGCCCAGAAACCCAGCCCCGGGAGAAACAATGCAGCTGCCTGGGCCAGCAGCCAGGGTGCTGTCTGCCTAAGAACATTTTTATTCCACTTGAGGTTACAATTCTTTGTTTCTGAAAATGTAACATTCGATATAAACCCAGAGTGCTGACCTATTCCTTTTGAAAACGTAGAAGTAATTTGGGTTTTAGTTCCAGCTTTTGATTAAAAAGCTTTTAAGGGAAAAACTCAAAAAAAATTTCCTATGAAAATTCCATGTCAAACCCATTTTCTGGCCTTTAGTTTCCAATAACCAGGGAGAAAACAGCCGCAAGCGGAGGGACACATATAAGTAACTTCAAGGAGATTATTCACTTTCCTTAATAAGGGTCTTTAACAGCATGATGACTCATGCAATATAGATAAGCAGAAACAAATAAATCAAGAAACTAAATAGAAATAGAAAACAAATTGAAAACTCAGGAGAGAAAGCATTTAAATAGAAAACTTGGGGAAGGAGGGAGGGAAAGAACTAGTTCCCTGCCTAATACCATTTGGCTGGGGTTTTTGCCCTTCATGGACCATTTCTTTCACCTATATCTTTTCCTATGACAGGAAAAGTCTTTGGGAGTTGGTGACAGAGCTGGTACAACAAGGAGGCCAGGTCCTTCCCATGTCTCCTTCCAGCACCTACCTACAGACCCCTCCATCACTCACTCCCCTGGTCTCTCAGAAGCAAAGCCCCTGGTAGGAACTGGCAAAGGGGTGCTGTGGGGATGCAGAATGAGGACCATCTTCTGCTATAAATACACTACAGAGATGGAAGAGAGATCATAGTAGAAAATGTCTATGTCTGGGGTTGGTTCTATTGCAGTTTTAAATTGGGATTTCAACTCTTCTCTGTCAGAGACCTCCCGACACAGACAAGCATCTGTATTTTTGGATTTTATGGTGCTCCGATCTTGGCAGCGGTACATTTAGACCTGCAGTAAGGGATGGTGTGATTTGTGCAGTTAAATCAAGTGCACCTTATAGTGTTTCTACTTGTTACCTTCTTTGTACTTAACACCATTATTTTAGAATTTTAAAAAAGATCAGAGCTAGGTGGTACACCCAAAATGTAAAATAGCTTAATTAAAATACCGCCTTCCTTTTGTCTTTCAACCTGAGAAAATGCTTCCACTCTTTAATGCCCATAATTCCAGCATTTACTGATGCTTTGTCTTAATGATGACAATCTGTTGCAGCTCAGACACAAAACTCACATTTTCCCCCAGACACCCAGTCATTTGTTTCTTTGTGTGTGTGCTTTATTTTTTATGGGGCCAGCTGCTTTGTGATCAGCGAAATGTCAGAAAAATCATCTTACCATAACAAAGCTGAAAATAAAATATTCAAGGAAGCAAACTCCCATGGAAATCTTTAAAGCCCTAACAAGGGAGAATTCTCATCTTTGTGCACATGGGTGACTCACTGAAGTAAATGGGAATTACGTGACTGCATCAAAGATTTCAGTATGAAGAGCACAGATTTTCTCCCAGCTTTGGCCTTTTGGAGTGAACTCACAAATAAGTTTTGATGAAGAATCTAGATAAACTTGCTCAGTGATATCAGCCGTGACCAGAATACCAGAATGATTTCAGGGAGTTACTGTATTTTCCTATCAAGATTAATTGCACACTTAATATGTCCTTAAATGCTTTTTATAAATCAAGCACTCACATTGAACTGACCAACTTGGAAACGGAATGAATGATACTTAAAGGTCAATACAGATGTGTCTTTGCAAAGATAGAAGTTAATTGACATAAAACTTGTTACAACTTGCAATATGGAAAAAAGCTGTTTCTGTAAATATTGTAATTAAAGAGAACGTTGTTTTTCTAATTGTTAGAAAAGAAAGCCCCAAATTACCAGGAGGAAAGAAATTAGAGCAAACAGATCTGCAGGAAAGTATTCTCATTTTAAGTATCAGCTAAAATATAAACTGCCTATGAAAAATTCACAAAGATATACTCATGATGCACCAAATTATCCTCTCGGGTTTCATAATTCTGCGAGTGAGTGCAATTAGTTAACGGCGGTGGTGTTATACATACTGTGGCTGACGGGTTTTGAAACTACTCCAGAAACCAAAGTCTGACGCTAAACAACTATTGTGTTTGGGTATTAGGCAACAGGAAATCTGCCTGATGATAACCGAGTTATACCAAGCCCTGCAGCAGCCACTGAGACACTATGTCCATTTAATCTGCAGATGGCAAACCAGATATGCCATTCACAGCTGCATGCATGAGGATATGACATCTTTGTCTATATTAATCTCATGGCTGGCTTCACATGACTCATTCAACCTTTTTTTCTATTACATGAAAGGGAAGTTAACTAGCAAGACCTCTAGTGATTTTTAAATAGGTCCAGCCCTGCTGCGATGCACATTTCGAGCAACAGACTACAGAGCTACTCTCCGTGCTCCTAACCCTCTCATGCCACACAGTTGTGTAAGTCCGCTGTATCTACGCAAATCCCCCGTATGTGTCATTAGCTCATTTTCAAAGCAGTCTTATTAAAACACACAGGCTGTGATGCCAAGAATACGACAAGTGGGTCAAATGCGTTAAAGTATATATTGAGAGCGACAGCATCGGCAAGCTTTGTTATCCCAGTTATCAGTAGGGAGATAGAAGACTTTAATAAATGAACAACCTTAATTTAAAAAAAGAAAAAAATCTGCAGTATCTCTGTTTCACAAAGATAAGCTGACAGCTAAGGCAAAACACGGCTATGCCCAGAGGCAGCAGGAGTGTAACAGGCTTCCCAGCTCTCCTCCTCTGTGGCAAGGTTAAGAAAAACACCATGGGTTTAGCTCCGAGTGGTTCACAGGAGCTTCGCTGTTCAGAGTAGCTTGATTTTGAGATCTTGTGCTCTGCTTTTCAATCAATACTCAGATAAATACATCTTCAAAGTGGTATATCACCAGGGGAAAAATATCAAGCTTTTCATCGTCTTTTCCTGGAAAAATGCAAAGAGCCCTCGCAGGTTTGGGGACATCCACACAATAGTACTATTTTCAGTTATAGTAGCTCCTTCAAGCCTCAGAGGAGGCTCTGTTTTGAAGAGCGAGAGACATTCACCTCCCCAGAGAAGTAACTCCTAGAGTTAGGCAAGATACTGAAAGTGAGGAAGAAACAGAAGCAGAGAGCTGTCACGGTTAGCAAAGGTCATGCAGACCCATCAGGGCAGGGGTCAGCTGAGGATGCAAAAGGAAACTGAAATAATTCTTTCTTAAAGCATTATCATGAGGAAAAATAAACATTTTCATGCTAAATTCCCATTTTGAAGCTCAGAGCCTATATTTTCCCATAATAATCCCATCCAGCCTTACACAAACAAAAATAACCAAACGAGAGTGGAATATTTTCCCCATAAACACTTGTCCCATGTGGACGGGCAGCTCCAGTTGCTTGCAGAAAGCTGAAGCATCAGGCTCCAGCCCTACTGACAAGGTGTTCAAGATTTTCTTGTTTGCATCGCTCTGCTCCGTTAACAGTGTGCTGCCTGCTGAAAGCTAAGGCAAGCGTACTCAGAGAATAACAAGTTATCGGTAAAAAATAACCCATGGAGAGAACCTCTGCCCCAGAGAAGTGGAACCAGACCCTAGTGAAGTGTTTGAAATTTCCCAGGTAAGTACTAAAAGCCATAGGCTTCTGGAAAATACATATCATCTCCACTTTTTCTGTATGCAAAAAAACAAATAAATACTTAACACACTTTAAAGTATTTGAAGATGTCCAGATTCTTTAGCAAGGCTAAATTAAGCTTTTCAGAGGCTTTTTGATGATCAAGAGCCAGATCAGCACTATGCTTGAAGCAAGCTCACTAACTGTGCTTGAGAAGACTTTCAGCTTCAAAGACTGATGTGCTTGAGGGGCAGCAAAAGAAGTAATTTGTTAAAAAAAAAAAAAATCTAAACACAATCAGAAAGACTTTGATGCGTACCCGTGTGGACCTGGGAGCTGAATCGCAGCAGCCCCCTCTGTAAGTTATAACACGTTTAGAACAGAAGGGAGTAACCAACTTCTTGCAGAACTGGGGAACCAGTAGATAACCTTGGACTTTGCAAAGCACATCCAAAGCTGTGTCAGATCTTGGGAGGTTAGAAATCCACAGCTTCCCAGCACAGATCACTTGTAGGGAACACACATGTGTACATCTGTTAATGCTTTTCTATTTTCTTATTAAAGAGCAGAAGTGCTATCGAGTATTCCTAAAACCCTCCAGTACCAAGAGTTTTGGTGCTGTCCCTAGGCAAACTGCGGTTACCACCTGCTTTACCTCTTCCACAGTGCCAGTGCATTGAGCCAAGAGAGCATTTCCTCTTTCTTTAACCGATCGATGCTTATGACACACAGATGAGCAGTTCTGTTTATTCCTTAATCCTACTGTGCCATTACCTCTTCGTGTGCATGAGATGTAGAGTAAGATACTGATACTAGATTTGGAAACTGTGAAAAGGTAAGGGGCTTAGGGTATAACAACAGAGACCATAGGAATAGAAGACAACCGTGTTCATGCTGCTGATTCCTAGCACGAAATACCGCAGTGTATCTGGATACCGAGATGAATGCTCACATTTCTGCTAGGCAAGCTGCAGGGGAAAAGGTATTTCAGTCAAACCTAGAATTTAATGTCTAGCGTGAAGGTAGCCCTGGATTAAATTCATCACTTGCAGTGCTGGCTAAAATGATTTGTCCTGTTCCCACCAGATAAAGCAGTAGTATTGCCACAAGATAACCATGCCGTTACTCGTTTGCCAGGAGCTGCTGGGTTGTTACCATACGTCCGTTGTAAGTTACTGCGCGGTGTTTCTGAAGTAACCTCTCAGTAAATAACCTGTCCAAAGTGCAGCGAGCCCCTCACCACGCAGGTCACTGTCCCTGCAGGGGTACTCAGTAAACAGGAGCTGATCCCTCCTTTGGAAACAGGACATTGCTGAAACCTTGCAATCTTACAGTGAGAAAAGCAGAAACGCTTTCAAAATTGCTTTCCATCCTTTTACAATCCTGCTCTTAACTCTTCACTCCACTGGTAGGAAATGGACATTTAGAGCCACTATCTCTCAACTGTCAAACCTGACAACAGAATTAACGGCTCTGGTAATTAGCAGGAAAAGCACCTTGCCAGGCACAAGGCTCAGGCTGCAAGGTGATCTCCAGACTTTTTTTTTTCCCCAGGGTCAGGGTAGGGGTAAAATCATAAAAATGGTGAATTGCTTATGATTTGAAGAGAAAAGCGACAGCTGAGCCACAAATTTTAGCTCAGCAGATTGTAGTCAGATATGCTATAAAGACATCAGTTAACCTATACCTCAAAGCTTGTTAAAAACAAAGCAAGTATCTGAGAAGCCCAGCAAATTAGATATACTGCAGACGGTTAACAGGAATAAAGGAGATTAAGCGGCCACTAGTCACACTTTCAAAACCAGAGGAGAATTTACTACTCATCTGAACTGCCTCAGACACAAAACACTCTCCTCCCAATAATACAGAAACTAAAAGTATGAATCTTGGGCTAAGAGGCTTGCTGACCACTTTTAAAATTACCAACACCTCACATATTGCTTGAGATGAAGAAGTATTGAAAACTACCTGAGAAACAGATGTTCACACTCCCCTGCACTCGGTGTGCAGCACTGGGCAGCAGAGCGAGTCCAAGCGACCTGAAGCCCCGTCTGTACTACAGCACTACAGATACGTGACAAAACCAATCATAGATGTGCGATGTGTTCACTGGTACAGAAATGGTCATATTGTCTTTCTGAAGGAAAATTACTTTTTTGGCAAAGCAGACGTTTCCACAAAAAAAAAAAAAAAAGGCAAGTTTATGTTGGAAAGCATTCCGTTTCAGATGACCAATACCTTTTTGGAATATGAAAACTGAAAAACTTTTCAGAGAACATGCTGGTGAAGATTTTTTTTCAAACCAAGAGTTCGCTCCCCGCCCCCAGGAGGAAATATAGCCTCCCAACCAGCTGTTCTCACTGTTCAGGATGCATAAATATCAAAGCAAAACAGAAACATGAGCAGTATGGAAATACTCTCAAGGAACGACAGCCTACCTAGTGGCCTAGTCTGCAACGTTAATTGTATGTTATAGTGAAACCCTCTTTTTAAATAGCCACAAAAAAAGATTTAAAAGATGTACTGACAAACCAGAAAGGTCTTGTTTGTTCGCAGGCTTGAGGGCTACACAGCACCACACCGTATCAGGAGCAGCCTCCCTCACCTTTGAGGACATGCGGGACATAGGCAGTGACTTAGCACCAGGCTTAACGTGACACGGCAAAGTAGTAAAAGGATACAAACACCGTGAAGGAAGAACTCCCCTCATTTGTTACCAATTAGGCTTTGGAAAATACTGAAAATCAATATTGGGTCAAATTTTAAACCAGTTTTCCTTTGTATTTGAAAGCATTATTGTTATGTATATTGATAAAAACCAAGATAAGCAATTCCGTGTGTTAGCAGCTACCCTAGAACATAATGAAACAGCCATTGTCCCTTTTGTGCTTCTAATCTCAATATACAGAGAAAGCACTGGGAAAAGGAAATGTTATTATTCCCACCTTGGAGCTGAAGAATTGAGACAGATAAGAACTGAGCAATTTTCCATCCTTAGAAGGGAAGTCTGTGGCAGAAACTGGGACAGAATGCAAATTTCTACAGCTATTCTCAAAACAGGTTTGTTGGCATAATTGTTTTTTGACTGCACAGGTTGCCAAAGAATCCTGAGGAACATTTATGGAAAGTGAACCTTAAATCTGTGCTATTCAGCTAAGAGCCCTTTCATGTTAAGAAGGCGGATGAAGAGAGATTCTGTGCAGCTGACTTCAGAAAATCATAAAGAGGAAAAAGTGACAGAAGTCAATGGAGGAGAAGAATATATGATCCAAGCAAAGTGAGATGCAGTCACGGCAGATACCGTAAGCACAAACTGCAGCGCATGTATGGAAGACGATACCCAAGCACAGCTGGGTGGTCCGTTAGCAAAATATCAACTCAAGTCACTGAGTTCAGCAACATTACTGCAGCCAGCTAAAATCATTGCAATGCACCAATTAACGAGGGGAGATCTAGACAGAGGGGAAAAAATGACATACGAATGTGTGGGGCTTTTGCCAATAAAGAACTCCTATAAATTCTGAGGGTCATGCACTGATACAAAGACAAATATAACAAAACCACACATGCACTGTTGGTACCCCGCTGAAATCAATGGGTTTCCACCCTCTGGTAGAGATACAGTTTCAAGACTGGGTGTGCAGAAATCCAAACGTATTGAGATTTTACTGAGGAAGGCCAAATTACAGGCTGACTGTGCTGCAGACCACAGCCACAGTATTGATGTAGTTTGACCTTTTATTGAAACCCTCACCAGAAAAAAAAAAACCCCACAGTGCTCGATTCCAACCTTCAGATTCAGGACAAATAAATCTATTTTGCTAGGAGCAATTGGGTTAAGTATAGCACTTAAAGATGTGTCTCAAAGGATTGCTCATCCACAGTTCTTTTATGTTTATGGGATACTAATAGTGGGTGCATTTGTAATTAGGGTTGCATTTTCCCGAGATTTTAAACAAAACACTAATATTTATATAAAGGTTGGACCAGATGATCCTTGAGGTCCCTTCCAACCTGGTATTCTATGACATGCAACAAGCACGGCTCCTTCTTTTGGTATAGTAATTCTGCTTTCATAAAGCAGCTGAGCTTCTCCCGTCCTCAGTATAAATTGTCCTATTTAACAACTTAGAAGAGCTTTCAGAGGTAAAAATCACTAGTTTATATTTTTCTACTAATTTGTAAACTGCTTTTACAAAGTAACAGCTTTTGCACTTTTAAAAGCAAGGAAGGGCTGCCTGGTTTGTGTGAAAGTCCCCAGTAGCATGTGCCCTTCTGTAGAGAAGCAGCAGCTGTGTTTCCCACTGCCGCGGCGGTACATAGTGCTGCAGTAACGCGGGGCGAGAGCGAGGGCTGCTCCTGCCCCACGGCCCGCCTGGAGCCCCGACCCCGCACGGCACGCAGATACGGAGATGCACCAGCCCGAGACACCTTCGAACAGCAGAGGCTGGCACCAATGCCACCAAAGAGACAAAAGATGTGCTCAAAAGAGAGAGTTCTGCAAGAATGAAGAAAAATGAAGCTAAAGCAGCGATGGCTGCAGAGTGTCACTAGACAGACTGCTTCACTCCTCTTTAGCTATGCTTTTCCCTGGATGCTTATTATTTTTCATCCCATTAAACAAAAGGATTGAGACAAAAGGATAGCATACGCGTGTGTGTCTATATTTGTAGTGGCTGACTCAGATATGAGGGTGACGCTGGCTTCGCTAGCTGCTGTGCGCTACCAGATCTTCCTTGCGTTGACTTTGCCAGCCCGATAGACTCAGCAGAGTTGCTCGCAGGATTTATCGGCGCAAGCAATGTCAGAATAAGACCCTGTGCACTTCTGCTACAGCCTGTGGCGAAAACATGATTTCCTATTTGGGAGTTACTAATCTATCACACATTAATTAATCGTATAGACTGTAGATAGAGCACGGTTGAACAAACTCGGTAGAGAGAGGAATCTGAAGCCACTCCAATATCCCGAGGGCTTCTCATAGCTCTGCCCTCCATACTAGGAAATGTCATTCTCTAAAGTAGGTCTTACATCTTTAGAAGATGAGCGTAGGGAAGAGCTCTCATCTGGGATATAGAGACAGTTTCAGGCAAAATAGCAAGAGCAGTTGCTCTAGTTTGATGAGGGTTTCCTCATTATGTTCTGTGCATTTCAAATGTGAGAGTTTGGGTTTGTAATGATATTGCACATCTTTGAGCCTCTGGGGGCTGGATGTAGGATTTCAGAAATAAATATATTAGCAGGAACAATTGCCACTTAGAAGGAAAAAAGTTATACTTTTCCTGATTGATAGCTTCTGTGTGCCACCTACAAAGGCTCGCGGTTCCCTGCTCTGGAGTTTCCCAGGCTCTGAGGTACTTCAATTAATTGCCATTTATATAACCAGCGCATCCCTTTCTCAGGGGCAATGAAAGCTCTGACTCAGGAGAAAGTCATCAGATCCCTTTCATCACTCAGGAGCAGGACCAGTGACTAAAAAGCATAATATTTCGTTTGGGTTTAGTCTCATCTCTGCAGCACATTGTAGCAGGCAGCTCTCTTTGCTGCCTAGTTTTTGTTTGCTGACTTCAGGAGCGTACTTCAAAAGCTCCCTGTCCTCCTAATGAAAGTGCTACGCCTGTCTTTTATCATATCCTTTGTTCTGAGGTTTAGCCCACATGCCCAAATGGAAGATGAACAGTAGGAAAACTCATTTGGCATGACAAAACAGTCATTGTGGTAGAAAAAAGTAGCATGTATCTAAGTGAAAGAAACTCCTAATAAACTGAGTAGACCTACCGAGATACGTTTTTCTCCTAACACAGTGCTCCTGCTCTAAAATAGAGAAAAGAGAAACAGAAGAGCCATATAGAAAGGAAAGGCCCATCGGAGCCCGGCTCTCAGGAATCCCGTTGAATGGGGTTGGAGGTATGTGACGGGATGTGTGCTTCATCTGCTGCTTGTGAACACTCTGCCCTCGGCTCTATAAACATCATGCCCCAGCTTCTTTGGGGTCAAAGGAAGATGGTAGCTAAAATGAGCTTTAAAGAAAAAAAAGTGTTGGACCAAAAATATTCTGTATTTGTAAGGTGCTTTATTAAAAAAGCTTTTCCTTGGCTGATTTCTGTCTGATCCAAGGAATTATTTTTGAGGTGTAATAGTGGGTTGTAGTAATATCTTCAGGATATATTTTTGAGTTTGAAAAGAAAAGGTTTTAATAAAAAGTTTGCAGTCTCAGGATTATTTATGTCTCCCTGTGATAAAAAATTAGTATTTCTGTCTAGCAAGCTCAGTCTAGTCTTGGTGTTCTTCCTGGTGAGACTTACACAATACTCATACCTGCCTCCTAGGTCTGATTTCTTTACAAGTACTTTGGACTGGATTTGCATCAGCTAATTAGCCATTCCAGAACAGCACAGCAAGTACATCTCAATCCTAGTCTCTTTTTGTGTAACCTGTAGTGGCATTTAGTTGGAACAGAGCTCTTCCAGCTTTCCATGCAACTCTGAAGAGCTACTCACGCTCCATGTGCCGCTTGTTTCTTAAAATCCTGATTTACCTGGGTTCTGAGCTGCAGAGTCCTGGCAGGAGGAGGGCACGCACCCCTCAAGCCTCCTGAGTAAGTATAGTTAGTAACTCATAGCTGTATGTCAGATGTAAAAAAAAAAAAAATAGCTCTGGGGAAAGGGCAGAGTCACAGCTCTTCTGTTCTCTCTACTTACAGGTTGTTCTCCCACGTAAGTCATCCAGTAAGCCAAACCCACTTCTCATATGAATTAAGTAACTATTTGCACACCAAGAATAAGAGTGAAATGACAGAGACTTTGCAGAAGTCCAAGCTAAGGCAACATGCCCATAGGTACACGTACAAGTGCGAGTGCTCTGTACCAATTCTCTGCCAGCCCTTTCTCAGGAGACCCTGTGCTCCCTGCAGCCTCGAGCAGTACCTTCCAAGGACGCACACTAAGCCGTGATTTTGTCCGATACCCCAGAAATTCCCCTTCACTTGCTAGGGTCCGTTGCCTTTTTGAAATACAGACTGCACAAAGCAAGGTACCAGTGCCTCTGCATGTCTGCATTCCCTGATTGCATTTATTTGCATTGCTGCTCCAGCTAATTAGTGACAGCACCCTCTTTCAGTCTCACCTTCTGCGTAGACCCTCAGTAATTCACTCTTGTCTATGAACCTGCCTTACTGTTTTTCTCTTACTTCACAGCTGGCAACCTAAACTGGTCTCCAGCCTCAAAAAATCCTCTTATTTATAATCCGGTTGGCCTTAATCTACTAACTCAAGCTCACACTGAATGATTTGTAAAAGGTAGAAAACAATTTTTAGGCTTCCACAAGGAATATGAGCCATTTTGTTCCAGTTTCTTAATTTATCTGTATCAAGACCACAGATCTCTGTGGGTCTGAGCAGGTTACAGATCCCTGGTATGCACACACGTCTTTTAACCTGAAGTGTCTCCGGCTTAAAGAAATTTATCTCTCTCACTTGTTCATTTTACTACTTGACTTCAATCAAAACTATCTCCACTGAAGTCATTCTACAGATTTCATTTCTCTACTTAAACACACCATCTATCCTCACTTGTACCACCTCCCTCCTCCTACTCATTTAAATGGGCTGTTATACCAGGGTAGATTAATGTCACAGTCGTCTCCCTTGATTTAAACGGTGTTTGATTACATCTGTCAGGATATACTTCTCTCTAAGTATGTGTTCTTGCCTGATGTGTTAATATGATGGAGTAAATGGGCCTAGAGACACGGCCTAATCGTTGCACAACATTAAATAGTTAAGGTGAGGTTCAGGCCTCCAGGTACAGACTTGTATTGGTAATCCCCGCAGGTGGTGGAAAACATGCCAGCTTTTGATGATATAATGGCCGAAACAAAAAAGGAAAGTAGCATTCTCCAAGCATGAGGTAGTCAGCAAATACCACTTTTTCTACATTTTTACATCTCTTTTTTCCCCCCATACCCCCTCTTTTTTTTGAGTCAGTGGGACATCAGCCATGAAAGCTGCTTTTCTTGGACCTCAGAAGGAAAATGAAATTTTTGCCCTATGGCCAGTCTCTCCCTTTCCAACCCTCCCCTGGCTAAGGAGAATTGGATGGACCACGTCACCTCCTTCAGCACAGACAGCTTCAAGATGAGGTGAAAAAGAAGAGCAAGACATTGGGGATGGGAAAAGCCCATGGAAACAAAGCAAGGTCTCGTGTTTTAGGCCAGACCTTACTGGAGAGGATCTGGACACTCCTTCAGGGTTGCACTTTTTTTTGGGGTGCAGTGTAGACTCCTTAAGACCTTACCAGTCTTTGACCATAACTGGATACTGATTTTATACCAACTTCATCAGCAAGGTTGTCCAGTCTAAGATTATGTTTCCTATGGGAGAATCTCTGAAGAGGTGGTAGAATTCTCTCATTTGCTAGGAACTCCATAAATTTGAGAGTTTGTTTTAATTCCAAACTGGAAAACATAACTTCAATTAGCAGAGGAATAAAACTTCAATATTTTTTAACATTCTGCTTTAGTTTTTTCTTAAATAATAATTGAAATAAGATTTTGAGATGATCACTTTCAGATGAAAACAATCACAATTAAAATATTGAAACAGACTAATGATCTTATTGAGGGTTTTTTTTGACATTTTTCTCCTATGTAGCATTTTAATCAAAGTGAAACCAAAGAAGTTTTGATCTAGTTGAAAAAAATAATTTTAGTAAGAAAAATTTAGAAAATTCATGGAGAAATTGTTCTGAGAACATGAGTAGGGACTCAACGTCATTAAAGCCTGCAAGTTTTAAAGAAAAGCCCCAAATCAAATTAAAACCAAAGCAACACCCACTGTACTCATTTTGGATTAGTTCTCTTGGGACAAGAGTCTTGTCTTTCTTATATCTTTCTCTCTCACGATGCTCACTGCCTATCAGAGACGTACCCCTACCACAGCTCTGTTACACACTTCCACGCCTGTTGCTGTCCTTCGGGTTACTGCAGCCCTTACCTTCACACAAGAGTTCCTGGGATCATTAATATCGGCCTTCGTTTTCTGCATCTCAGCCCAGGGCCAAATCCATTGTAAAGTCCCCTACTCAAAACTGCTGCATCACAGTCAGATTTGTGCTTTATACAGAAAAAGAAGGAAATAACATGGAGAACAGACTTCTCCCCTGAAACAAATACATCAGATAAGGACGAAAATCTTCTCTGCCAAAAAAATCTTTCCTCAGCAACCTCGATTTGTGATAGGTCACAAACGAGGAAACAAAGGAAATGCTGAACAGATAGATGATGCCATGAAGGCTTCCTAATAATGCTAGATGCACTAATTTTTTTCTTAGCTGCAATTTTATGACTAAGCATAACACTTCTTATGAGTGATAGTGGAAAAGAACCATAAAGCTGACAGCGTAATGTATGATTGTGGTCCAAGAGACTGGGAGATAAATGCACGAGGAGAGAAGGCGGCTAGTCTGGGGAGGAATTGTTCTAGAGCTCTGCGATAAGGGACTTGTTAAACAGTTTTGTGGCAGTTACACCCAATATCGGGTGTACGCACTATGGAAGTAACCATGATAACAGCTACATATTTCTCTAGCACCTTCCTTCTAGATGGATCATTAT
This sequence comes from Theristicus caerulescens, assembly GCA_020745775.1. Classification (NCBI taxonomy): domain Eukaryota; kingdom Metazoa; phylum Chordata; class Aves; order Pelecaniformes; family Threskiornithidae; genus Theristicus; species Theristicus caerulescens. Next base: position 1,941,184 of record CM036565.1, on the reverse strand, counting down.
TTATATAGCACTCGGATGTGGGCTAGATGTCCCCTATAGGAATTTATAATCTCATTTTATTCATGATGTTCAGTTACTGTGGTGAAAAGAGACATTTATATCTAGAGACAGACAAGCAGTTAGAGTAGCAAACAACAGGGAAACGCAGTGCAAGAAAAAGCCAAAAATCAGGATCCCGGAGGGTTTATTCACTGAGAAGTTTGGGATGACTTTCTCCAGCTACAAAGAACAGTTACTTTGGGGTGATGGTATGTCATGTTACACTTGATAGCAGTACAAATCCTTCCGCTGCATATTCGGTATGTTCATACTCGTTCCTCATATTCATATGCATTGGATCAAGCCTGATCCAGGGGACAGCAACTTTCACAGCAATGCAGGACTGTGGTTATCTGTACACCAAATCAAAGGATACCGACAACAGCGGGCCACAGAACACTTATCCCCAGTCCAACCCTGGAGAACAAGAGGAGTTCAGCAGAAGTGGGAGGACAGGTGGACCTGCTGTGGAGTCCACACTGCAGCTGAGTAAATGCCATCAAGGAGTCAAGATGCACTGATCACAGGAAAGGAGGTAGTCCCAAGCCACAGCTGGCCAGCTCTGCCGCCTGTCTGTAGCCCTCCTGGCCAAGCCCGGGCCCCTTGGCAGCCCACGTGTGAGAAGAGCACACAGATCCCAGGGGAGAGCCCAACAACAAACTCCCTTCTCCATGAATTCTTCATGAATTATACAAGGGAGGAGAAAGAAGTGATATTGCACCTGACATGCATAGCTATTCCCAGCCCTTGACCTCTTGTTTTACGTTTCATCACCCACAATATTGAGGCTTCCCAAAGCCACCTGCAACAGAATACAAGTAAAATGTTTCCTCTTCTCTGTCTCCTGAAATGAGTTATTTTTTAACCAAGAAGGTTTATTGATGGTATAAGCATGAGAGAAAGAACTGCTCCTAATTACATCCCTATAAACAAAGGAGGTTTGGGGCAAGCAGGAAAAACACATGGAATTAGAAGGGCTAGAAAGGAGGTTTGGGAAGGATCCTCCTCTCTACTAAGAGAAGTTTGATGGTAATAGGAAAAGTATTGAGAGAGAAAATCCTCTAGCAACAGGAGTAGCAGTGATTCCCCCCTCATTCTACTTGTATTAGATTTGACAATGGTATGCAAGAGCCCACCCGTCCATCAACTCTTTTCATCATCATCAGTCCGTCATGGTAATCGGATAGTGGTATTTGCAAGGCTGATATACAGCAATGATTTCTGGTTAATGGATCAGACTTAGCATTAATTACTTTCTGTTATCCTCACAGAATGCCCCTACAAAGATATTTTACTATCCCCTCTGTCAAATCACCATCCTACTCCCTCCAACCCTTAGTCCTTTCATACACTGGCGAGGCAGCTAACCAGACAGGTCCCCTGTAGCCAGTACTACATCGTTAACGCACACACATAATGAGCTACTCACAGGCACAGTATTACTCATGAACATGACCTATACCTATTTTGACAAAATCCACAGAGATTGTAGTTACTATGCAGATAGAAAATATTTTTCAACTAAAATGAGATTGCGTGACTCATGTAAGCCAAAACACTTTTTCCTGAACTACGTTCTAATATTGTTCTTTACACAAGCATTGATTGTGTACACAAGATAATAAACGTTGGGAGAAAGTTTTTAGAATTGTTCATCTAGAATGAAAGGTGGATGTTTCCTAATCAAAATAACCGTGCATAGAGAAACAAATGAAAAGAAAACAAACCCAGCCATTATCCACACTCGTCTCCATGAACAAAGTGTTAGGCTGAGCCAAGCACTGGTATCAATTTTCTTTGCCTAATAAAAAGGTTTTCTGAGATGTAGTCCTTTCTGCTTCACTGTGGATTGACAATACATTCTGACCTAATGGATGCTGATTACTGTTTCCATTATGCAAGGCTGACAGAAGCAATATTTCTTCAAACCACAACCTGTTGTTGAGCACAGAGCTATTGTAGTGTGGCCCTGTGCTACAAAGGCCTTTTCATATCACATGTTCCTCATCTGCTCTGAACCGCCAGACGTCCTCTCACGTGGCAATAGGAAGACCTGTGAGGCTGTCCTGCCATCACAGCTGGGATATCATCACTCAGGAGAAAAAACAGAACCATCTGGATGTCTTGGTTCAACATGAAAACCAGATGAGACACATACTACACTTCAGTTCTCTAAATTTAAAGACAAAAATGAAGTAAGCACCACGAGTGAGAGATTAACTGGGTGGGAAGTCCTTAGCTCCTCCTAATCTCCCTAAGGCTTCAACTGAGCACTACCAGAACTGGCACAAGAAACCACATCCTTCTTGCAAAACAGAAAAAAAAAAAATTAAACAGTATTACTGTGTACGTCTTGTATCTACCCAACAGCTATTTCTATTTGGAGGCTTTGAGAATTTACCAAAGCAGAGGCAGAGCCTGGGCTGCTCGAGCCAGGCCTGTGCTCATAGGCATTACACACAGCCCTGCCACCAGCTCCTCTCAAAACAACTTATATACTTGGTGCTTTCTTTGTATTTGTTGATCACTTACATCGACGATCTTTTCGCTATTTACATTTCATAGCCTAACAGCTAAGACCAATTACTTCCAAGCTCTGATAGCACGCTAGACGCTCACTTTGCTAGGCGCACTACGGGCTGCATTTCCCAAGGTGAGCTTCAGATGTCCCTTCCCACCACAACACGTCAGCCTGGTCAATGCAGGGTGCAGTTAATCTCACGAGACGGTGTGAAGTAGGAAGCCAGCAGGCTCGTGTCTGACATGCTGTGCCCTTGCCAAGCGTTAAATAGCAATGTGTCCTGGGCACCAGGAGGGGTGGGAAATGAGGAAGAAGTGAATAGCCAGTGCTAACATTGCAAGCGTGTGGAATGGCTTTGAAGAAAAATTAAAGGTGGAAAGCTTGGTAGGAGAGGCAGAAGAAAGCGTATTCAACTGGGGAGCAGAGTATCCACCATCTCCCGTGTCAGAGCTGCACTGCAGGAGCCGCTCTGAGGCTACACCGTGCTTCACCCCTCTTGGTTTCGGCACCACTGTGCAGGGCAGCCTTTTCAGGAGAGACCCTCCCGAGTGCTTTGCTTTGCCCATGCAATCAGTGTCGCTACGGTTTGTGGGAACCCTCCATGTCCTCTAAATTAGATGCATCCGTGCTAAACCAGCTGTGAAACACGCTTGTGCCTGCAGAGCCTCAGGAAAAAGAAAAAAAACAAAACAAAACAAAACAAAACCCCACCGAAATGAAAAGAAGCCTTTTCTAAAAAATATTAAAGGAGAACTAACATGGTTTTCACATGCTGGGTGGGGAGCCCTGAGTCAGTGCGAGGAAGTGGTTCTCTCCCTACACCACCTCAAACCGCTCTCAGCTGTACCGAGCCTCTGAGCGAATCTTCTCCCAGAGAGAACAAACTAACTGCTAAAATATCTTCCTGACTTTTTGGTGCGTGCCTTTGCTCCCCGTTGGGCTTATATTCACTCCAGCTATCTGCTATCAGAAAAATGTTGCAGCAAGTGGCAGGGCACTGCCGGCGCTGGAGAGCGTTGCCTGGACCCCGTTCCCACGTGCCGGGCAGCAGACCCCTCGCCCATCGGTCACCAGCTCTCTCCAGTCTCTGCTGGCCCTGAGAAGAGCAAAACTTCTGTGATTGCTTGGAGGATTTCTCCCTGCACTCCTGTTGTGTCCAGGGCTTCACCTGCCAAATGGCGGGTTGCTGGGTGACTGGGATTTTGCTAAGCTGCACTGAGAACAAAACCGTTTGTTGCTTTTAGAATAACAAATAGAAGGACAGGAGAAAAAAAACAAAACAACACAGAATATGGCTGGCTGTGATTATTCTACAGGAACCGAATTGCTGGCATGGTGTCCCCAAAGGCACAGCAGCTGAAGGCAGGACAGCAACACGTGAAAAGCCACACACCAATCAATTGCCAGCAAAAAGTCATAACCTGTGTGCTCGCGTTTTTGTTTTTCTGGGGACCAAAGGGGACATATATAGAGTTCTACAGCTCCATGAACTACAAATTTTCACACCAGCTTGATATTGCAAGTAAACCACTTCTACACTAGTGAAAATACCCTGCTGTGCTAAATGCCCAATGCAAGCGACTCATGCTTTTCTACAACTCCCCACAGCAAACAGCTACAGAGAGGACAGTACTCAGCCTGTGCCACTCAGTGTGAAATATTCCCATTGCCCCACGTCCCTCTCAGCTTTCTCTGAAGACACCTGGTGCATCTCCTCCGCTTGGCACCTCCGCCAGGTACCTGCGGCCAGGCAGCGTGACTCCTGCCCAGGGCCCAGCACCCAGCTCTGGCCCTCAGGGGCCAACCTTCGCTTGTCGGTCAAGCCCGAGGTGCAGGGGTTTGCTAAATGGTACCGTAGCAGTTTCCTGAGGAGCCACTTAATGGCACTGATGATCAACGGGACAATGTCCAGCCTATGGAGGTTTCCTACTCATAGAATCATAGAATTGTTAAGGTTGGAAAAGACCCTTAGGATCATCAGGTCCAACCGTTAACCTACAAAACTACTACTCAAACTACAAAAGGTAGAAAAGGAAACAGATGAAGTGACCTCTTTAAAATCAAGCAGAGGCACGAGTAAAACCACAACTCTCTCAAGCTCTGTGCCACAGATTTATTGTTGGAGCCACAGACCACAGCACTAAGAAGTTGCTTGACTTCAAAAGCCTGCGTGGGTGAATGAGAGCAGCAACTCTTTCTAATTCCCTTTTGCTATGCAAGATAATCCTGGTATATCTCTCACATCCTTGATGCATCCTGTCACTTGGCTGGCTTCCCTGCATAGGATACTTCTGATTATCTGTTTACCACCTTACCTGATGCGCAGGACAAATAGTTTGGGTTATGAATTATTCAGAGCGCTGTACATGGTGAATATGAATTTTGTTTGCTATTCTTAAGCTTCTGAGACCAACGCAGTGTAGGAAACAGCTATGGACACATGCCTAGTGGATAACTATGCCTTGCCATCACTCTGCAAAACTGAACTCTCTTCTAAAACTGATTGATTGTGGCTCATGTAACGTGGATGCCTTGGCCAATGGAAACTGTGCTCACAAAACAGTTCCATAAGACATGCAGCCACACTGGCATTTACATATTTGTATGCTTCATTTAAAAGGGTTTGCTATGTGTTGTGGCTTGTTTTCCAGGCAAGGGTAAGTCATATTTTCCTAGCTCTTCAATTTGTAGCAACTTCACTCTCCTTCAATTCCCTCCAGTTTGCTGTGAACACTGCTGCTGCAATCCTTTTCCATTTAGATGAACAAATAAGTCGCACAGCCCCTTGGAAACTGTTACCACAGGTATTCAGGAAATAGCTGGCAAGAAGAATGCTGCGGTTCACATTCCCCCAGGGCAAGCACAAGATTGGCACAGTGCAAAACCAAGCCAAAAAAATTCATAAATACAGATGAAAAGAAAATTCAGCATAATCCTTCTCCAAAGCCGATCCTTAGTGAATCTCTGAGATGACAGGCTGAGTACACGCCTGGCTTTTTGCTGACATTATAATGGCTGATAAGACTTTGGCAAATGAGCAGCAGGGAATGATCAAGAGAAACAGCTTTTGCCTCCTTAGCTGTGCCTCCAGTTGCATCTCGCATAACCTTAGCAGGAAACTTCACCGTCTGAAAGCAGCACTGCAGCAACCTCAGAAACAGAGCCGGGGAGACCCCTGTACCAACACAGGATACTCGTTCACCAAACCAAAAACGTTTTGCAGAAAGATGTTGATTATGGTAACAAGGCAAATCAGGAAAGTGTGTAGCAGAAACACAGTGAGCATCTTGCCTGCTAGATGCCAGCAACCCACCTGCCAGGCTGACTGCCCACCGATCTGGGAGCCCTGCCTTCCAAAATCCTATTTTCTTTCACTTCTTTTCAAATTAGGCTGTAGCTCCCGGGTACCAAACACTGCCTGGTCTCTGGTTATGCAGAGGAGTTTCCCCAGCACTTCACAGCAGTCTGTTTTCTCACTTTTTTTTCTACATGCTGGTTTCAAACAGGAATGTCAGCTTCTAGCCAGGTTTATGTCTAACAATAACAGCCAGATCCTCCTTTGCTATAGATGTCTCTATCTCCATAGAAAATAAGGTTAACGCCTGACTAAAGGTGTACCAGGTTGGGTTTCAGGGAGCAGTGTGATCTGACTTCCACTTCAGCTCCAGCTGGGCCAGGATTCGGGGATCTTGGGGTAGAAACTATACATTCAGAGTTCCTTCAGTATGATGCTTGACTTTTAACCATAGCCTTCTGTGAATATCCGAGCACTCTCAGACTGCATGATCTTTTGTCACGTATTGCTTTAAATATCTACTGCTTGCCATTTCCTCTTTTGGGTCTGCGTAAAAACATTTCTAACGATGCTACCCAAAAAGCAAGTCAGTACAAACCTATACAAGCCTATTAGCTTCCAAGTGGTCACGCTGACTTAAATGGAAAGGCTCCAGCTGGCTTCATGGGAAGCTGAATCAGGTCAGTAACGAAGGTTGCAAATTCAGGTTTGGTTCAGTCACACAGAAGTTCAGAAACTTGTCTAGATCTGTTGAATACGTGAAATCACCAAGACTTTTGCACTTTGCAAGAGCAAATGCTACCATAAAAGTCTTGAAAATGAGGATACCGCAAGACTAAGCCTTCGCACGGCACTGCCGCTATGCTGAGAATCGAAACAAGAAAGGCGAAAAAGGGGGCATTTGGTATAGAAGTGAATACTACCTCAAAAAGGGGGATTTTTTTTTTTTCCTGTCCTGGATGCCCATCTTTATGTCACTTCCTTTATGGCATTGGCTCTTTTCATCTGGAGAAACAGTATGCTCCTCACTGCTTTCTCAGGTGCTAGCCTTGGTCCAAATTACGATCTTAACCACATATATTATTAGTTACGTGTCTATTGCGATCAGCTCCACTCCTCAACAAAAGGCTTCTGCTCCCTTATTAACAATATCTCATCGCTGCACAGATAGATGTAGAATAACAAAGGCATATGAAATAATGAACAACGCAATGAAAGCCCCTTGGATTTCCCTGTTCTACCCATAGTACAAGACAAGAATACGGAAACATTTCATGAAATTAGAAAGGCTGCAAAGGCTGATACGGATTAAAGGAAAGACTTTTCCTCTTTGAACATAGTTTATAACCAGCCTGTGAAATTAACTGCTGCCTACTCAGAGCTGGGGAAGAATGAAATCATATTTTCTGTGTCCTTCTTTAATGTGGGATCTAGCGATATTCATATCCTCAAAGTACATTTTGAAATAAAGAAATAAGGGAACATCTTAGTTAAAAGAAAAGATGAAATGGGAGGTACTGGTCTGCACAAGGCCCTTACGGGAGCTGTTGGTTGTTGGCTGGCTGGATTAGCCTTAACAACGCTCTTAAGAGAAGGAGGCTCAGAATAAGGCGCTTGAAAAGCAGATGGGGGCAAGAAAGCTAATGAAGAAAAGGGCGAGGCCAAGGAAGGAAGGGTGAGATGCAGAGTCAACAAGCTGAAGACCTTCAGAAGACTGGGTGGACTCCTGGAGCAGGATGGGCAGTTCTGTCTATCCCACAGCAGGAATGATGTCTGGGGCAAGTCAGCAACGCCTTGCTGAACGGGGGCACGTCAGGAGCAGTGGGCACAGGGAGCACTGAGCTGGCACTGCCTGCCCCAGCCGCGGGCGAGAGGGGCGGGGAAGCCGGGTGCTGAGCCCCTGCCTGCCGGGACACAAAAGCCAGGCGGCTCCAGAAGCAGGGTAGCTGTTCGCACGGCCCAGGCTCCACACTGCTCTCTGGGTCGTGGTTTGCCATACAAACTCCTCACTGCAGCCTTTATTACTCAGGAAGCTGCACTGTGCTACATTTCATGGTGTCAAGCATCTTTACATAAGAAAATCGAAGGTGGTCTAATCCTCTCTCATAGTAAACATAATCATAAAGCTATGTTCTGCTCCTCTTGTAAGCTTGTTTCTGTGCTTATAAATCCCTGATGCTAACTTGTGATTTCTCTGGAGCTACTCCTGGCAGCACTGCTGGTCACAGTCCTCTTCCTCCACCGGCACGAGCAGCTACCCTGCCTGGTCTGTTTGCAGAAATGGCAGTGGGACAATACAAAGACCATGCTGGACTTCCCCACCAGCCCCCTTTTGTAAGATGAAAATCGCATGGTATATTACTCGAAGATTTAAAAGCTCATTGCAGTAGCTTAAGATCCACTGGCAAAATTAAAAGTGATAAGGGATGTTAATCTTCATGCTCCAGGGTATAAACTAATTACCATCTGGAGTCAGGAGGAAGCTTTCCTCTTTATACGATACAGCCTTTTACTGTTGCCTGGGAAAATGATGAGTTTGGAAGAGGTTGTTCCTCTCTCTGATGCATTGACCTTTGTCAAAGACTGGATTCTCAGCTAGTGGATCAATGGCCTATTTTAGGATGACATTCCTGTGTTGATATATCACCTTCTATTCAAATACATCCATTTGATTTAACATCCATTAGCAAGGTAATGCCCCAGAGCCTTGTATTTGTCAAACTGTTTGTTTACCCTTTTTATTCCGGAGATTAGTGCAATCCTACATGCAAAGTGCATGTGGACACATTCATTGCTCCATAACTCGCCTTTCATCCGAAAGGTTAGTGTTCCCTCCGTGCCTTTTGGAGGCAGCAGTAATGGTGACACTGGTACAGACCTAAGCCTTTTATCAATGAGCAGCGTGGCAGGTCTATTTGTTTGAGCCCTTGCTGACACCCACAGTCTCTGTAATTCAGTCTGACAGATTGAGGCCATGTTCCAGATCTCACAAAAGAAGCAGAGGCGGGTATTGATTTTTCTGTTATTGTTGGTGATTTGCTGCTTCATTCCTTTAACAAATGCTAAAAAAAAAATATAGTAAACAGGAAGGTCACAGCTGCAGGTTAGCAGAGCACACAGTACTGTTTCGCCTGTTACTCTCTTCTGTCTCTATCTTTCTAATTCAATGGGCATGTTCCACAGAGCTTGAGCAACAACACTGGATAAATATGAAAAATTAGCCATGATGCTGCTAACAACCCAAAGGGACTGCAGGAGAAATCCAGTTCCCAGCATCTTTCACACTGCAACACTGAGTAATGCTCCTGAATCACAATTCACAGTAACAGCCATATTCCTAGCTTCTCCTGCACTAACTCTGGCATGGAGATAACCATCATGTTCGTATGGAAACCAGGCCCCTCAGCATACCGTGCTCAGGCTTAACTCTAACTCGCCCCAGGCGTCAAGTCATCTGTCCAGCCCAGACCCAGGGCAGGTCCTACCACAGATGTGCTGAACGCTGCTGGCCATGTCCCCTCACTTCTCCGGGTACCACGTGGACACCTCGGATCAGGCACAAATCTGCCCTGTGCATCTGCTTGCACATCTTGTAGCACCTTAGTCCTGATGTACAAAGATGCTAAGGTATCAATCTGCCATTAAAACCAACACAACACCTAGTCCCTTCCCTAATCTACTATATTGGTTCCTGTGCTTTTGGGAGCTTTCTAATCTCCAAGCGTACTAAAGCAAACAAAAGCTAAACCTTTATGGGTCTGTTACTTCTATTATATGTCATCTCAAAATGCTCAGGATTTCCCTTTTTACAGCTAATTCAGGACAGAAATGTGCAGATTCAGGTCTGGACTCCCAGAGAGAATGTGCTTCCATGTGTGGAAATAAGCCATTTGTAGTAATTCTCAGATAAATTCAAAATCTATTATCAGTGTCTTCAGATTTCTCCTAGAAAATGCTGAACACTGCTTTGTGTTTAGCACTGTGTTAAAAAAACAGTTGCAGTTGCTCAGGTTTGGGGTTTTTTTTTGTTTCTTGGGGGAGTGGGGTGGAGGGGAGAGGCTGGACTCCCACATATCCTCAGCAGAGCCATAGAAACAAAACATCGAGCACTTTAATGGTATGCTGATGCCTGTAATGTAAGTACAAAATATATAAGGGATTTTTTTAGCAGCCTTTCAGACTTTCTTCTGAGAGATAAGTAATATCTTTGTACTGTGAACGGAGCCATTTTCACTATCACAGGGCTTTGACAACCAGCTTCCTACGCAGTTCGTCATGCTGAATGTCACTAATACTGTCTGAATACTGATATCGTTCATGACTTTGTCTCATGTAAAGAGTTTATGTATTTAATTTAGCAATGGCAATGATCAGATATAAATCTTTGGAGAGGCTACTGATAAAAAACTCCTTTAACATCACACTGATGTCTGTGCTGTGTTAGGCTTCAATAATATTTACATTTTATCCTTTTTATGAGCTCAGTGGCATTGCAGTGATTGTTCTTAAAGATGACTGAAAAATGTAGTAATCTCCTGGGAACGCTGACATAAATCTGGAGTAACCTTATTGCTTCTGGTGGAGCTACTCGTGCATTATTGGGAGTGCTATTCAGCCCAGGGACTGTGTCATACCTGCAGTTGCCAGTAAGGAGAAATACAGCTACTTAGCTTGCTACATATCTGTCCTTTCTCTTTCAAATCCTTGGCTTGTTTGCCAAAATAAGTATTTTCCCTTCTCCACCTGTGATGCCAGTGGTGTGCAATACCTTCTTCTGGCACTGGCTCACAGGGAGCATTTTCTGCTCTCCCAGAGGATGGGCCAGCAGAGAAGAAACCTGCACCTGCATGGGTCACTGGTCAGCGAGAGGGAAGCACGACCAGCAAAATCAGCAGAAATCTTTATTTCTCTTGCTCCCGGCATTGCTGGCTTGCACTTCATCCAACGCAGCCTTGCTCCCATCAGCTGGCTTCAAGAAGGGCATGAGGGCATGTCCCTTAATGGCCATTCGCCAGCAGGGAGTTTGCAGCATGGGCTCCGCAGGGCAGCTGCAGGCTGAACAAACATCTGCTTCAGCTAGCAAACACTGAGCTACCAGTCGGTTTGCTGTTACCAGTTATAGCCCTATCTATTCTACTGCCTTTTTCAGTTTTTACATATATATATATATAATTTTTTTACACTTAAAAATAAGCGTGATGCTTTCAAGGAGGTAAATCACTGCTTGTTCTGTCTCTCAGGAGCTGACCTGTGCTCCCAGGCAGGACAGGCTCCTCTTTGAAAGGCGTGAGGTTTAATTCCCACGGTGCCGCTGCATTTCTGTTTTACACCCCCTGGCCCGGAGGTGATAACAGCGGCGGGGGCACACCACTTCACACCTTAGGGATGCTGGCTTATATCTCACAGGGATGCTGACATGTCGATGGATGCAGCTTATTAGCAGTCCTGCAGCCCCACTGAAAGGCAAGGTGTGACTTTTCACTGGTTCCATTAGCACCGTGCCAAGAGGTCACCGCAAAGGCTGAAGGGGGTAGGATCACAGCGTGGGTGGAAGCACAAGCAGGTAGGTCCCAGCTCCGATGTGTTTAGCCAAAATATCAAAGCAGAGAGAGGCGGGAGTAAAAATGAAGGCGGAGAGAGGTGAAGTGATTGGCCCAAGGTCAAAGAAAAGCTCTCTGCCAGAGCTGGAAACTCAGCTCTCACGAATCCATCTACGGGGCAATGCTGATCCTCCGAGCAGCTTTCCCCTAAGTGGAATACACGCCTATTTTGACAGTATTTTATTTGTGTACAGTTGTAATTGTGAACTTGTCATGGTAAATTGCTGTGTGAAACTTGGTCCTATTTTGAATATTACTTCTTCACGATATGCACGAAGTCTAGTAGGAATGCCTTACAAATGATATTCACGTTACACCTCAGGGGCAAGATAAATAATACATAAATTGAACAAACACCCAGGCACATTAATGGGAAAGGCTATGCAACTTCAACTACCCTATGAACCTTTCCATTTTCCTCACAGAAATTGTTTCTGTCGATATTTTGATTTAAATTGGGCTGAAAGGAAGGAAGGAAGAAAGTTTAATCAGAAGGTTGTCAACAAACTGCGCTCACTTAAGAATTAGTGGACAGTGCCACTACTTGCAGTTTCGTATACTATATATCTTTCCTACGGATAAATTGTTCTGGCTATCCAGGAGCGGGGGGCGGGGGGAATAAACAAAACAAAAAATTCACCATATTTAATTTTTTACTTTGTTTTGGAAAAAAAGTTGACAGGAATTTTTTTGTTTCTGGTGTATTTTTGCAAGAAGTAAAAAACTTAAACTGCACAAAACAGTATTTACTGTAGCATTACTCCTAATTATCACGCAATTTTCCTCAGTGTTGGGAGACTCATGGTTAGCCGTTAGAAAAAGTTATGCTAACTGAAATAAGGAAAGCTACGGAAACACCTGCTGCTGTAATAGATACAAATCACTGCCACCCTGTCAGTTAAGCAGCTGAAGAGCTGTCAGCTTTGCCTTTTGGCTTCACCATCCTCAGCAGTTCCCACCCTCTCTCCTGTTGTGATCCCGGGTTACCTTCAGCCCTTGATTTACACCACGAGCTCTGCAGAGCAAGGACTTGTCTCTCTGTTTAGCTCCTGTAACATCTCTTACTCCTAATGCATGCAATCAACAGTAACGCCACAGCAATGCAAAACCTCAGATGCTGCCTAGCTTGGTGGCAAAGTAAACATTCACCATTATCTTCACAGTCTACTAAGATTCAAGAGCTTGGATTAGAAGAGACCACTATGTCCCCTACCAGTCAAAGGCTAACTTTAGCCCAGTAGGCTCATATCCACCCTCCCTTGTGCAAGATCTTATCTTTCAGCAACAGAATCCAGCCAGGGATGGAAGAAGATATTGTTCATCTTGGTTTAGTATACATTTGTTGACCTAAAGCGAGTTTTCTTTCCCAGAGGAGAGTATTAACTCTTGTGAAGACACAAGAAGGGGGGCAGAAAGGCAGGGAGAGGCTGGCCAGGTAGCACGAAGCAAGCAAATCCTACTTGCATGTCACCACTGCTTTCTCCCTGCCCACATCGATTGACCTGATAACAGCATCATTTACACCAGGATATGAGCCTAGTCCAGGAGCGACGGCAGCTGCTTGGCAGCTTGGTAAAAAGGACATTAGGCTAGGTTTCAGTAAGCAAGTGATCTTCAACAGCATCCCTGCACTCACAGCTGTAGTGCTGGCAAGCCCAGCAGAAGCCCCAGGAACCTGGAGAAGTTTGGAGGCAGAGGATGGCAGGAAGATTCATGTCTGAAATAGTCATATACTTCATTGTACAATGATATAATGAAGACCACACAGGTTTTTTTTCCATCGAAAACTAGGGGGTTTGTTTGTTTGTTTTTAACTAAAACACTAATTCAAGGTCAATAGTACATACCTGCAATACTACAAGTGGCAGGACAGAGGGAGAAAGCTGGCCCAGAATACAAAAAGCATCAAAACACGAAGCAAATTAAGAAGCGCTTATAAATTGATGGTGTTAAAGCCTGGGGAACAGTAAATGAGGAACACTCCAGTCAGTTATAGAGAGACTTAGATCATTTAGAAGCTAATGGCAAAGACAGTTCAAAGCTGACAAACACAGAATAATGAGGACTTTTAAATATGTTACACTCTCTGTGAATCTTAAAATGCACAGATTAAAAAGGTAAGGAACTCCAAAGAGACAATCTAAGGGTTGTTTTGGTTTTTCTTTTTCTGGAAATGGAGAGCAAAATGCAAAGTCTTTCCTGGGAACAAGTGTGCTAAGTAAATGCCCTTACACCGGGAAGAATTTTAACCAAAATAGTCAAACTGTTTAGTAGGTAGCATAAAATCTAAGTAGAACAACAAGAATAGTTTGGAAGGAAATAATCTGAAATCAACAGAAGTAGGCATCCTGGCTAATTATTATAATTTTCAAGAATACATAAACATCTGAATTCCTTGCAGATCTGGCCTTCAAGCAATTGAAAGTCAGGTTTCATTTAGAAGTCAACATGCTTAAGAGTTCACTTGCTTAAATCATCCTTTACAGTGAGACTAAGGCTCCCGAGTCATTTTAGTGCTTTGGAAAATACCACTTTGTGTCCAAACACGATACCGTACCAGCCCATACCAATCCCACCCTCCTGTTCATCCTGCCAGGCCACGCTTCAAATTTAGACACATGCTGTATGAACATTCAGAGCATAACTTTCAAAGATTACAAGCCCCTACTGCTCGTAACGGAGCAAAGCAGATCTACCGTTACCTGTCTGGGGTTTAATTAGGTGATCTCATCTTTTGCTCGTTTCCTAAAATCACATTTTTTCCAAAATAAGACAGCTGACATGTAGCTCCCAGAGATCCTCGCTATTACATGGCCCTTCCAAGAACCTAAAGACCAGAGTCTCTTTCTCCACAGTGGAGCTATTCAACAACAATTAAAAGGCACCATTTTCACAGGATCTTTTGCACTAAGTCCTACTCTGGAGCCAACTCACACCTCTTCAAGCTGACCAGCCTACTCCCACGTTGCGGATAGGTGTTCAGTGACATCTCTGAACATTCCCAATGCTTCATTAAAGCACTAAACTGTGAATTTAGGTTTAGGAAACCTAGACAGGTTTCTAGTCTCACAGCCCTTGCTGGCCTCTAAGCTACAGAAAACCCAGCAGTTCGATACAACTAAAACAATGGTTGGTTACCATATATTAAATAACATTGACAAAAACTTTACTGAGCTCCTACAGCATAATGTACAAGTTACTTGCCGAACAAACATAATTAAGCTTTGCTTAATAAACTTGTAGCATTTGGCAAACATATTGTTCAATAAGTGCCTTATTAAATTTGATTTTAAGTCTTTCTTTGACATATGTATTTCTAAGGGTGAGCATGTATTTTATTATAAGATACGAAAAAAACCCAATCAAACAGAGTAAGTGATTAAAAGACCTCAGAAGCTTAAAAAAAAAAAAAAGTCAAGCAGACCTACTTGAACACTCCGGAAAATGCTGCTGAAAATTGTCTGGATATGGAGTTTACAGCCATTTTAAGGGCTAGGCAGCTTCAGGATGTCAGCTGTAGGTGCCTAATGACCAGCAGGTCTGTGCTGCCATGGGAACACACAAATACCTGCAAATGAGAAACATGAAACAAAGCTCCTATCAGTAAGAGACAGGGCAATTTTTGGAGGATTTCACATTAGATACAACCTTGCAGGTACTGAAGGGACAAAGGGAAAAAACAGTGTTCAAGTCATGAAAGTAACTATTTCCCATCTGCTGGTCAGCTTGTCTTGATGATGTGGATGACAAAACTTGAACTGGAAGAAGGATAATTAAGTAAGCCACCTTGTATTCAGGACAAATTGATGAAGAAGGGTTGTAGTAATAGATGTAAAGCATGACTGACCAAGCCATAGTATGACAGATTAAAAATAAGAGGAAAGTAGTCTATAATTATTAGGAGCACAAAATGCAATTCCTACTGAGGCTTCAAAATTCACCAAAGGAATGAAATAAATACACACAATAATGTCTTGTTCCAATTTAAAAGTGAGTCCTTGGAGAAAAGATTAAAAGTTAAAGATGCATATTGAAATGGAGAGAGAGAATAAGTAGATTTTTTATAGTTGTGTTCAAGAAGGGAGAATTATACCAAAAATACAAGAAGATAAAATAGGCTAAGTATGTAACTGCTGCTGTAACATCACAGTTACAAACCTCATTGAATGCAACAGTTAAAAAAATAAATTAAAAAAAAAAAAAAAACCACAAAGAGAGATGACACGTTCCAGGACCGTTGTATCATGTTCTCAGCTACTACATACTAGCCTTAACACCACTCATTCTACTCTAACCAGTCAGCCTCACTCACCATACACAAGGACAAGTACAACACAGGCATCCTAAGTCCTTTGTATATCTTTTTGACATTGAAATGCAGCCACTTCCCAGCAAGTGTGACGATGTAATGCAAAGATCCTACGCTCAAAGGAGCATGCCAGAAAACCAACATCTTTTCCGCAAGGAAAACTCAAGAAGAAAATTCTCATTTATATTTTCTAAATGGGAAAAACTGATTTCCCCCCCCCCCCCAGGAGATTCAAGCTGTTTCGAAACTTTTCAACATTTAGGTATTAGCCAAAACATTTTGACCAATCCTGTTCTAACAGAAACACAGAAATGAAAATTGAGACAAAGATATCAACTGATGGCCCAGACTGCCACAGGCATTAGACCCCTAACCCAGGATCCGACCTTACCACACCGAAAATATTATTTGTTAAGAAACATCGACAACAAAGGACTTTCATTTGCGATATCTCGTCCAGGTAACCCACACCTGGCAGCCTTACAATGCTTCAATTTATAAGCCTCAGGAAGCTGAAGGAATGCCTTTTAAATATATCCAAACTGCTGTAAGTCTGTGTGAAATCAATAGGCAGCATTCATTTAGCAGGAGGCTGAACTCGTGCCAATTCTGACTGAACTGGAAGGTCAAATAAACACAGATATTTCAAGATTAAGGTTTGGGAAAATTAATTGACCTTTCACGTGCTTCTCTAAAATTACATCTTTAGTTCTGGGAGCCAATAACAGAAGCTGGAGCTCCGCAGTGACTAGATCACATTGGTGACACATGAAGTTACTGTCCATAGCTTTAATTTAAGGAATGATGCCATCGACAGCTAAGCACAGACATAACAGGCTCTGTGGTTTACCCACAGTCCTTCATGTTTTCCAACCAGCGCAACAGCTTTTGGAAGAAAGAAAGGAAGGTGCTATGTCCTGCATTGGATTTGCAAGCTGCGATCTATACCTCTGTGCATGAAACCAAGTTTCATACCTCTGCTGGGCCAGTGAGGATGAGTCCCGGGCATCTGAACCAATTATTTATGCTGGAGGAGGAGCAAAGGCACCATGTCCGTCCCTTCCTTGGCACACTGTCCCTCTTCCCTGCTCCATTCTCCCCTCCCTGCTTTCAGATGACACCATTCAGCATTATTGGCTCTGCTGTGGAGCCATCTCTGCGTGAGGGCACTGAGCTTTCCAGGGTAGCAAACATTTTTCCTCTCCATTCAGTACCTCCTCACCATCAACCATAAATAAGTGACCATCACTGACAAAGCTCTGGCTCCTGCTACATTTTCATTTTGCACTACTACATGCACGTGGGGGGGGACAGTCCTTGCTCAGAAGGGTTGACCAACTACAAAGCAAGGAATGGGGATGAAAAAGCACAAATATCCTGCACCTCAGCCTTGGCCATGGGCCCACACAGAGGTCAAACGTGTCCGTGGAAGCCATGGCTGGTCTCCTAGTCCCTGATGTGCACCTCCCTCTCAGCACAGAGGGGAAAAGGTGACCTCTCCAAAGAAAAATCATCCCCAATTATGATAACCTGAAATTTCTCAGCAAAGAGGCACTTTTTGAAGCTGGGCCAGGTATGAAGGACAAAAGGAAACCGGCGTACACAGTAACTGTTCTCAGAACATTGCTTCAAAGTTTCTCTGAATGATCCAATTTTTATGCTATTTATCTGTGCAAGAAGGAAAATACAGCTCACCTGAGTAGATTATAGTGTTGCTGATGGATTAAGACTTAAAGCAAGTCTTGTCATCTTTTATTAGGCGTAACATTAGAACACAGTGGTAAGGCATAAACTGCATCACTGCTAGGTAACATCAGATTTTTCAATTATTATTATTCCAGTCATCATCGTGCTGGAACATGTAGAGATTTAAAAATCAAATACCATAATTATACCCACAGGAGGAATGTGTGGAGGGGAGTCCTTGCTGGGTTCAGAGGTATACACTCTTGTCAGGTTTGGTTTCTAGATGGTAATATTTTTTTTAAAGGCAGTGCAGCAATAATTCAGGCATTCAGACTTCCATTACCTTTTCCCCCTTGTAAATATTCAAAGCAATACATTCAAGTATAGGTTGTCTTTGCCTGTCCCATTTACTTTAGAAATGCTAACGACAGTACGCTGTGACAGTAACCTTACTGAGACTCAATCCGGGGTGGTAAAGGGAGGATCTCGCTTTTCCTATTAGCAGTCAGGTACCACTGGTTACAATTCAGCAGCTACATTTGAATGGAATTCAGGTCAAGAAGCTGTAGGAAATCAATGAAACTCTGTTTCACTGAATTCCTGAAATTTTGGATAAGGTTGTATTTGTGCAGAGCTGAGCCCAACAGTGCCAAAGGCATGGGTTGTATCTGAGATACAAAAGCAGGTAAATAATTTCTCCTCAACCTTCCACAACCAGCAATTCTGCCCAAAGCCTGATCCCAGCACTTAGTTACTCCTAAAAAAAAGAGAAGTATACCTCTTTCAGTAGGTTGTAATGCTTTCTGTTTCCTCCTGTCACTTAACAATTTTAAAGTGCCATTTTATCGGTATGTATCATGATTTAATGGTATGATCATTTGCTTAATATTTTGTTACCCGAAAATAATTATTTCTCCACTGAAGCAGGTACGTTCTGCTTAAGAACTACTGCAATACCACTTCTGTTTCAATGAAGCTTCACTACACTGAAAATTCCTGTTATATTGCTTTCCTCCCTTATAGCCTTGACATATTTTAGTTATAAAAAGCAGAGTAAAAGTACAAAATTCTTAAACCTGTGTTTTAAGTCTCTCACTAAGCTTAATTGTCTAACAGCGCTGTGCTTCGGTTATTTTTCAAAAACGCAAATTAAGGTAAGAATTATTCCATGTTTCATTTACTCATAACACCACAGTGCTCGCCAATGTTCTTGATGCTCACAATGTGAAATTGCTTCGGTAAGTATAAAAAAAGGTAAAAGGCTCATTGAGAACATCCTGGCTTGTGTACTAACTTCAATGACATCCAGCAGAGAATTCGCTGGTAGCTGCAGCGTCATTACATGAAATTTAAACAAATGTAAATGAAAGCAGAATCTAACCCAAGATCATGGGGTCTTGTGACCTGTGAGGAGATGTCTTGGTTCAAATGTCAGGGTTTTGTTTAGTTGGTGCAAAGAAGCCTAGACTTGAACATACCCATGCCTTCAAGGCTTAAAATCCATCCCCAAAATTTTCAACTGGAAATATCAGAAAGCCACTGCTTGTGGATGCCTTACGCACCAGTTCAGCTCCCCGTTGCTCAGCTGTAGGGAGGCAGGTGCTGAAGAAAGAAAAATGTCATCTGGTGCCAGCAGGCAAATGCCTTCAGGCATAAAGTGATGTCTTCCTGGCTGCTAGGAGAGGGTCCTCTTGCCTGGGAACCGCGCTCCCCGAGGAGCAGGAACATTGTACGGTGAGAAATCCAGGATGAGCCACGGGCTGAAGTAACAGAATGGCTCCTAGTTAACAATTTGGAAATCCGGCAGGAGAAAAGGGAAATCAATAAGGTTGAATAGTTCAGAATCCTGGAAAAAAGTTCTGAATTTCATGAGGCCTAAATTACACACAGGTGTAACTATCTCTGTTAGTGGGTTTTTTTTTTTCCTCCTCTCCTCTGAAAGTTTGCACCAATTTTGCCTATTTAACAAGTTACAGGAAGCCCTACATACCACACCCCACGCTGATGACCCGATCCAAAGCCCCTCAAGGAAAGTAAGGCTTCCACTGACGTCAGCACCTTTGGATGTGGTTGAAAGGAAGCCTTGGGTTTTTTTTTCCCCCAAAGAAACAGGCTGATGAACTTGGCATGTTTATAACATTAAATCCAGTAGAACAGTAAAGGATAGGACAAATGTACCAGAGGACGAAGAAGGTCACAAAATGGCATCTCGGGTCTTTTGTCCCCAGCTGGCTGTGCCACCCGCTGCAGGAACAGCACTGGTGGGGGGTACTGCTGCTGGAGCAAGCCCCTGCCAGATGCCTGCTCAGCTGCCCATCTCCTTCCCTCCCAGGCAGGGCAGGGAGGCCGCGTTTGGCCCTCGGGCTTTCCAAGGGATAGTGCCACATACCCGACTAAAGTGGAAGCACAACTCTGAGCTCTCTGCGGATAGAATCTGCTCCTGCAAGTCAAACAAGTCATTCTGGCCATCTCTACTACTGCATTTGCTTTTCCCTACAGCTAGTAGATAGTTTCAGTCAATATAACACCTTTTTTTTTTTTTCTCCTTAATTCATCACTCAGTTGACCTCTGAACAACCCCAAATTGAAAAAGTATGGGAACCACTTAATGTTTCAAGCAACACAACCGCCTAGACCAACTTCTACTGAAGAACCGAGAGGAAGGGGAGGGTTTAAAACATTTCAGCACTTAGCACCAGGGAATATTATAAGATCCTGCTTCTAAGCTGTAAACATTGGATATTTGACATGTTCACAAGAACCCTAAAAATAAATTCACTGGAATATTAAAAGCCTTTGTATCCCTGAAGGCCAGCTCCCCACCACCAGTATAGTTTGTTATCCCAGCAGTTAACAAACAGCGGGAGCCGCGCAGCCGGGAACGGTCACGTAAGTGTCTGTAGCTGTTCTGCTACAACGGGAGGGGAATCGGGGATAATTACAGGCTGAATGAGTTGCATAATACAGCGTGCATCCTCAGCAGTACATTGTGTCCTGATTACCAGCACAGAAGCTAGAGCTGCATTGAAATTATAGTTTTAAATTCAGCTGTCTTTATTCTAAGAGACTGAATGTGAGAGGCAGGAACAACCAATTCCAGAGACGAACAAAAATTGGTCAGGGGCTTGGAAAGAATTGTATTGTCTTCTGGCTGGCAGTCTGACAGCTGCTGATTTCTGTGTAGCACTGTGTCTAATAAATAGGTGGAAAGGCCTTTGAAGAGGGTAGATTCCCCTCCTAAGCTCTCCATTAGAAGGTTTAAATTTCAGGACACCACTCTCCTCCAGTTATCACAAGGGAACCTATTTCCAGCGACTGCTGCCCAAGAGATAAATAATGCCAGGTCCTGGCAAAAAGAGAAAGGACGAAAAGAGAGAAACAGCCACTCAGTCTGATGCTCAGAGGCTGCAAAAGGATGGATTTTAAAATTAATGCAGCCTCCCACCTGCTAAAATGTCCAAATAGGCTTTGGGTTCAGTTCCAGACCTTCAAAAGGAGCAGTTTCAGTCATGTCTTTGCAGGGTCTTGGAACTTCTTATTAGCCTATTCTCTAAATGGTTTCTTTATTCTCATCTTCCAGAGAGGCTAGCCCCTTGCTGAACATCCCACGCTCCATCTCTTCTGGCACTATGCCCACCATCAACCTGGACAGTTTGTCACAGATGTTTTTATTTGGTTTTCGTGTAATTTCTCACTGTATTACATTGCAAATGAATTAAACTAATTTACCTTCCTCTTACGTTAACAGACAATTTTTAGTGAAATCATGGCTTCCTTCAAAGACATATTTCTTTTCATGTTCTGCTGTATGCAAAATGCCCACAGAATCTCTTCCAGAATTCATTATCTATCACTTCTGACGCAAAGATCAAAGGCATACAGGACTGATAAAGTTGAATTTTCCTCAGAAGTAGACATCGAGTTGTCCCATCGATAGTTCTGGCACAGACGTTCAGGCATATATTTATATTCAGGTATATATATTCATATTGGTATTCACCTTATATTTCTGCTCTTTATAGCCATTCTTCTGAATGAAAACCAGATACAATTTCAAGTCAAATTCACTGGAGGAAGGTACCACTGTACTTGTACTGTGTCTAAGTGCCTCTTGGTGATGACAGGCACCTAAGGGCTGCCGAAATGTTGCCCAAGCCTAAATCTGGCCAAATACTTTCACTGGGCAAGCAGGGCAAGAGGTCACGATAGAAACACGCGTTACTGAATCTGTGGTCCTTACGTAAAGCAGAACCCCTTGATACTCTCACCCACCACGTCCCTAAGCACTGAAGTCCGCCTCTGAATCCAGCTGTGTCAGCACAAGAGGGTACGATATCAAGCTGACCCACTCTAAATATATGTTTCTGCTAACCTGGGTTTTAGGACCTCTTTCACAACCACAGCTGGAACAGAAGATGAGCACAGGAGCACACTGAAGGGTTATCTCTAGGAGCTCATGAGGCGCATAAAACAGAATTTATTGCTTCATGAAGAAGAGGGGAACTTCACCCCAGAAAGCTTTAATTCAGCTCCCTAGGAACTGTTGAGGGAAACATCTACTTGGAGAAAGATAGGCAGACAACCCCATCTCCTTCAATTAAGGAACACAGAAAACAAGACAGACATTAGATTAAATATTTGGAGGATAAATAAAAATAGTAGTGGATCATTCACACTGGTATGATTATAAGCTCATACTTAAGGTTCAAAATGTAAAATATTCCTAGAAGCTGAGCTTCATCATGCAGTATAAATATAAACAAAGCCTTATTATAATACATTAACATGTATGTGACAATAAACCCAATACTTATATTAGTAAATGGTTTGGGTTTTGCTAATATTTTAAGGGTTTGTGGTTGGTTTTTGTTTTTCAAAATCATGTAGTATTAACTAATATTCATTTCAAAATAAGTGACCTGACTGTATGTATTCTGTATGGTATTCAGGTTGATATATACAGTATAGAAGTTTAATTTTCATTCTGAATTAATTAAGAATTAATGACTACTTAGAGTGTTAGTCATGTCTTGAAACGCTATTTTTCTCAAAGGAAGGCAGTGGCAGAATTAGTCAACTCTGAGTAGTACGATTAGATGCAGCTTCACGAAAAGCATGAAGAGTTCAGCACATTAAAGGATATTATTTTACTGAGCATGTTATATGCAGCAAATGAACCTTTTGTATGTCTGCAAACCATTTAAAATTAATTTATTTTTCATTCAGTCTTAGATATTGTATTAGAACTTCAGCTATCCAAGGATCCTTCATTTCTTCAGTCATTAAAATTAATATATTAGTATACTCTGAAGTAGGGCTGGACCTATAGTTTAAATAGCTTCCAACATAGCACAGCAGAAATGTTCTTAAGGGATCAGAACGCTGTGGTCATCATTTCTCCAATTTACTACCAAATGTTATACCATTTCCCCCCCCTCCTCTCCATGGGAGGGTAATAAGCAACAAGGAGGCAGCAAGGAATTTTAAAAGCAGTCCGGTTCAGCAAAGAGCACTCTTATCGCTCAGTTTATGGTAGCCCGAGGTTTGAAGAGCATTTCTGCTGCACGGCGCTCCTTTGCCAGTGTGTTTTGAGGGCCGGCAGTTGGAGAGCGTGAAAAGGAACTTCAGCTACAAGAGAAATCTGCACCTGGGAACTTGCCCACAAGGCAACCCATCGTCCTCGGGTAAGGGTCCGTTACAGGTACCTATAAAATAAGCTGAGATCCCAAGAACCACAACATCATTCCTGACACATTCTCCACTGAGGATTATTAAGCACTGACAGTATGCTTGTCACCCGGGGTTAAACGCACCCCATGGAGAGGAATTACACAGGCCCATATGCTACATTGCTAGAGCCAAGCAAGTATTTTTCAGGCAAATATTTTATTCACAAAAAGGACTTATTTCTCAACTGAAATAATTTACAAATGCAGATCAAATTCAATGAATTGCCTCAGAGGTTTAATAAAAGAAAGGAAAACAAGCTTCTAAAAAAATTCTGTGCATATTTTAATCTGGTAGTTTGAAACAAGTCTCATCTTTGTTTTGTTTCAAAACTATTTCTTTTGCATTTGGCATAAGAAGACATTTCAACAGATGATGTCCATAAGCAGAACTCTTCCCTCCCTGCATTTTGGGCCAAAGTTTAATTTCACACAAAATTAATTTTGGAGGTTTGTGGGGAAAGGAATCATCTACATTGAAAAAGGCAGGTGCTTTGTTACACAGTTATAATACCCCAATGTTTTAAGATATGATCCTAATTTACGTAAGTGTAAAAAAAGATTTGCTCAAGCTAAAGCTGCAAGGCTAGGCCAATCTTTTAATGAACTGTGAAACCAAGGTGCTAAACCATGAACTGTGTGTCTTGGGCAGATGAGAATGTGAGGAAAAGAGCAGAAAGTGCAAGAACATCTACTGAGGTCCTACAAGAAACAAGGTCACTGCTTTTCAAAAGCTCAGAAAGTTCCCAAGCCAGCAAGACAATTCCCATATTAAAAGTTAGGAATGCTCTTCTCCATATTGGGGCTTAAATTTACTAAGGCTAGGGATTGGATTTGGGCTAATTTAATCTAAGACAATGCGAATATAGAAATTGTGCACAGAAAACAAGGGCAGCAAGAGACAATCATAATAATTGAGTTCAAAGCCCTCCAGGAGATGAACAGATGATGCCAGTCATCAGTGGAACAAAGGAAAAAGAGAAGGTGAAATTTGAGGGGAACAAGCACTTTTACAGCTCCAGCTAAATAAAATCTCTTAACTCTTCTACAGTGCATTAATGTTTATTGAGCAACAGAAATACAAAGAAAAATGAGACAGCGACATTATAGCCACCCACAGCCTTCCTCAGGTTATGCTTGTAGGGATAGAAGATGAAGTGGTTTAATACCTTCTAATAAGGCTGAGTCACACCACTTCTTCTCATCTGTGGCCTTCATATCAGCACAACGGGAACGTCCTCACTTGAGCAGACTCAAGGATACCTACGCTGTCACAACTTTCCATTCATTCGAGCAGAACATTCAAGAGGGAAATCAAATTAAAATATTTCAGCATCAGACAGGCAACGTATCTGGGAACTCATTTACTGAGCATACTAAATCACTGCATTTATAAAACAAGTTGTCTGATGCGGGAGCCTGGAGAGCACAGGACCAAGTCTGCCAAACGAGAGGAGCCCTTCCTACCCAACAAACCCATCACAGGGTCGCTGGGAGGCTGAAACGGTCACGTTGCTGAAGTGCTACCCCACATCCCCCCTCAGCTGTGCAATTCTCCTCTCCGATGCCCGTGAATCCCAACAGAGAAGGGCAGTGCATCTCCTGCTCCGGCGTGGTCACCAGCCGGGACCGGGGCCCTGGTCGCATATGCAGTCTGCGAATACAGACTCAGACGTGAGCGGGGACATAGCCACAAGCAGGCTGCCACAAAAGGGGAATTTATGATAGTTATCTCTATTATCAAGTGGATCCCCCCAACCCACTAATACCTATTTCACCATACCATTTCATCCAGGCCAGTCCTGGGGCTTGAAGTCAGCAGGTAAGATGCCTGCAAATCTCATTTTAATTAGTACTCAGAGAGTCCAGAAACCCCAAAGATATCCCTACTTTCATTCCATCCTGCTATGCATGGGAATATAAATTTTGTCCTCTGATACACCATCTTTCTTCAAGATCCCCTGCTTATTCAGTGAAAAGGGTGGAAATCATTTGCAGAAAGAGCAACTACTCAGTGCTTTCCTTAGCTATCCTCACTGAGAAAAATCTCTCAGCCTCTGTCGAGGCTGAGCTCTGACAATAGCACTGCTTGTTTCCTTGTACGCTTTACCAGAATATGGGACATCACACAGCATTTGCATGATTCATGAGGAATACAACACACATCTTCACTTTTATGAGCAGCAGTATATTGTTCTCGTTTTACAGATGCAAAACTGAGATGCAAGGGGATTAAAAGGAAAAAAAAATCCCTTTGTTCCTTCACATATCCTTTTCAGGATAATTACTTTCCACACATATGAAATTGTGACAGGGCCTTGAAAACTGAGCCTGTTGGTGCCTAGTGGCAGAAGGCTCAGCATCTTAACGGCCTTTGACCGCAGCAGCCCGAGTCTTGCTGAAGCCTCCCACATATCAGTGAAGCTGCCTCGGCAGCAGAGAGGTGAGGCTGAACGCCAGGAGCACGAGGGACCAGCCTCTATGGGGCTTAGGTGCACAAAGGAGGTCCTGGTACCTTCCCAGTTTGGATACCGGGCAGACTGGGAAAGCATCTCCAGAAGGTACCTCCATGGTCTTCACTCAGCACGAAGGATGGGCGTGAATTTGGTGTTCCCAAAGTGGGCAGCCCCTCTTCTCATGGGGAAGACAGGTCAAGCCATGGTGTCTTTGCATTGTCACATGAATTACTCGTGCAAGTCTGTCAGCTAGATGTTATCAGCTACGAACAGAGCAAATCCAGTCCTTCCCTTACTGGTGACAGCACCTGAGCAAACAGCACCAAGATCTTTGCTGTTTGAGATCTTGAGTGTATCTTCTAATTTCAGCCCAAATTATTAAAATCTGGTATGATTAAAAAAGAGTAAAAGCTGTAAGCAACTGCAGATAGCCTAACGGAAAGCCAGTAAATACTGGAAGATGCATGTTCCAGTTTGGGTCCTAAAATAAAGAGCAGTACAAGGCTTGTGATTTAAAAGGCTCCATGTTTGCCTCTAAGCAGGCATCTCATTCAAATTCTCACTCCTCAGACCTACTCACTGATAAGTGGCATTGGCAACTACTCTGAAAATGTATCCAGAAGAAGAGCTAGAAGCAGCCATAGAAGCAAGCAGGAGATTTATTGCCAGATTTTGGTGTGAACAGTACTTGTCTTTCTCATCCATGACGGAGAAGATAATCTACTGAGAATGGTAGAAGGAAACAAAAATACCGAGTAGGGAATGATGCTTTGCACCGTGTTTGCTTTTCCTTCCTCAACCTGTTCCCTGCTTTCGCGCAGAAATGATGATATGCACATGTAGAAGACCAGCTTGGTATCTCCAGCCCCACAAACCCTGGCACGTATCAGCACAGCAAGGGCCAGTTTCTATCAGCTGAAGTGTCTTAATCAAATGAATGTAAATACAAGCTTTTATAGCACATGAAGAAACATCTTGGCTATATCGGCAACTCTCTGATGAAACTCCTCTAAAAGCATCAGTGTTCAGTAGTGTAAAAAAAAAAAGAGGACAGAAGAACAAATGAGATCAAATATTTCTGAATTTTTAGGTATATCTACATTCGTTTCAGCTGGTTTCAGAAACATGGTTATCAGTAGATTAACATAAGCTGCAGGTGAAAAAGTAAGTCTCACTAAATATGTCCAGAAAAAGAGTATAGTCCCCTCTAGATTCACTTAACCTGGAATGTAATACAGTCCTTACTGGGACAGATGGCCAGGTGATGTCAATTTTGGATTACTTTCTTTCCTGGAATGGGATCTGACCAATATATGCAAGTATGTTGTCCCACCACTTGGCCACCCTCCCAATTTTACAACAGGTTTTACAGTATTAATGACTTGAAAGTCCTCCTGGATGCATGTTATTATGTGAAACCCTTGGCCTTCATAATGACTAAAATTTACTTTCTTCAAATAAGACTGGACACAAAAGCATGAGAACATGACCTCTAAGGCACTGAAACAGAGTCCAACTTCACTGAGGGCTTTTCATTTACATAGCCTTCAAGCCAATCCTCTGTTTTGTATTTTTCTGCCCAGTCTTGATTCCCAGTACACCGCCTTCATTTTTTCCATCAGGGCACTGCCAAATAAAATGCATCCCCAAACTGAAATTTTGATAGAACAATTTAAAAAACCAAAGATCAATTTTAATAATGCCTCATATGCTTTAACTGCAATGGAAACAATTGTGGCAAAACAGTCTCCAGCCATGGCTGCGATTCAAACGCTGAACTGTGGCAAGGCTAACGCAAAACAGATGATAGGAAACAGTAATATGTAAATAGCAATAACATGAACAGTGATTTACACTGGCTGCACTGAGAGAAATGTAAGCAACAAGGCAAGTCCATTGTATTTTCAGAATTTTCCTAGCTTTGTTAACTTAATGTTTTACTATCAAAGAAAGGATACTTGTCATCTGTGATGTGAGAATTTTAATCAACTAATGTCCCATTATAAACCATGTGGTTTTGAATAGGGTCTTTTGAATAATTTTTACCTGATCAATACATACAGATTAACATAACAATCCTTTATTGCTGAGTATATTTATATTGATGTCTATACTACAGGGCTTCAGGTTTATAACCCTTAATTACTCATGCAGCTCTATATTGCTTGATTATGTAATTCTGTAAAACTACAAACATGCAGGAAAGTTGTCATTAATTTGGAAAGTAATCTGGAATCCAATTCTTCCAGACAATTTATTCCCCAAAAATGAGTCCCACAGCTTCAAATATCTAAGAACTTCAGTGCTGTTTCATTCCCTGAGTGAGCTCATTTGAAGTCTTTCTTTTAAAGCTATGTATATTGGCATCGACTGCCCTGAAATTACTTTAAATTAGGTCAGAAATAGACCTACTGCCTATAAAAGTCTTATCTTCTATAGATCAGTGGTTAGCCCGTGGTTATCGGAAAATATTTCTCCCTCCCACTTTAATCCTGCTGTTTGTTTTTTTTTTTTCCTCCTACCTTAGAAAATAAACACACCATGCAAAAGTAGAAACAAGAGAGAAGTAAACTTCCCCAGCCCCATAATTTTGCATCACTGCAGACTTCAGATACCACGACCCAATTCCCTCAGACCTTAGATCCAGGAGTAAGACAATTCTTTCAACCCAGGTCAAAAATCTATAAAAACAACACTGTTGGAAAGGGCTGTAGCAATGAACTGTTCAATAGTCATCCAAACTCTAATTAAGAGGAAATATTAAGGGCCAGATTTGCAATTTCTTTGAATTTAAGGTAGATAAGAATCTGGCCGAGAAAGAACAACAAATCATTTCTTTCATTTCATTTTCTTTCAAGTAAGAATCACAATATCTCACAGGATAAATCTGTTTAAATCTGATTCATTTTACTCTTACTAAAAAGCTATTTTCAGTCATCTTGCTCAGTGTATTTCCAGTCCCGTGTGGGTCTCGGCAGCCACTGAAAAATATGATACCTTTCTCTTTCTTTGGATTCAGGAAGCCGAGGACGCCCTTGGCTCGGGCATCCGGCCCTAGATTATCTGTTACCAGCATGCAGCTTGGACTCCAGTTTCATCTAGCTGCCCTGAGCAGTGATGATGTGGATACATGCATTACTTTAACTCTGTCTTCTTAGCAGTCTTGTATCGGTGATTATTTTTTCAGATACACAATGCCTGGAAATATGCTGGATTTTCCTGATAATACATTAAAATAAATTTGCCTGTAAAAGTAGTGCCAAAGTTTCCATTCCAAGCTGATAGTTATCACATAATCTAGGCCAGAGTTTACATCTGGGGTAGACCAGCCGAGCGCTATTTAAATCTAAAAATATATGACAATTTATATCAGTTGAGAATCAGACCAGCTGTTTCTAATGGGGTTTCATTTGAAGCAATTAGAAAACGTAAAGTTGGAAACCCTATCATCTCGTTAGTTTTCCAAGGCCTATTATCTAGTCTGTGTATTGCTTCTAGAGGAGTGGGGATCTTCTCCAATTACTCATTCTTAATTTATATGCCAGACTCCCCAAGCTTCTCCCTCCACCACTTCCCATGACACAAAGAGAAGCTGCTGCATCACCTAGCGGCTAAAGCAAAGCCTTCGGAGGAGCAAGGACGCTCGTGAGAATGGGCTGCTTCTCCCAGGGCTTCAGTCTCCCACATTTACAATGCGCAGAACCAACCGCATGCAATATGCGGAAATATTATTGTGCATATTTTATTTAGAGAAATAGTGCTTGAATATGTAAATATATGACAATAGCTCCTCAATGGGGACTACCTTGTCTTCCCAGGTGGAAAGCAGAGAAGCCACCACGCAGAAGCGGAGAGAGGCAGGTCGTTCGCAGAACTGCGATTAAAGGCTTCACCTCCTGACCCCCGGGCACAGCTTAAGCCACCGGAACAGAAAAGAGATGTTTCTTCTCTCAAGCCCAACCCAAGTACTACTAAGTCTCACATGCTATTCACCTAGTCCACAAAACTTGTGCAACTTCACTGCATATGAATCACCCTCAAATCTGCAGTCTACATCAACTTGAGTAGGAGTCACTACAGAAGTGGGATGCAGCATTATTTTGAATACAGTTAAAGGACATACTCCCCCCCCCCCCAACACAGTAGATCTGAACAGATCATTACAGCACAGATAGAAAGAGAACTTGCCATACCATAACTCTGACTACAACTATTAAATAAGAGGTTGAATTCCATATTATTATTAGATCTGATTGGAGATTTTTCCTCAAAGCGATTTGCAACGGGAAAAAAACCCAACAAAAGCAAATTTTACCAGACTGGGATTTGCCACAGGAAGTACCTTCTGGTTTCTTCTCCATGTTTGGTGTTTTGTGGTGTTTTGTTTTATGACTTATAAAACAGAGCATAACATGGGAGACACCACGCTGCAAAACTATCTCACCCCTGCAGTTAAGTAGAGGCAAGAGACACCTGAACTACCATTTCCATAACGTGTTCCCCAGGCGTATAACATTATACTGGTTCTAAATAACAGGTTAAATATTTCTGCACTACCTTGCTCTTCAGAACTCCCTGTTCATAAATATTTTCAATATCCATTCCAGTTCACGACAGAAACTTGTCAGAATTTTCTATGGGTAATGATTTCCAGTGTTAGCACAGCTCAAATAGCATTTATCTTTTACACCACAGGTTTCCTCCCAGAATGTTTTACAGTTCGGTACTTTTGGGATGACAGGACAAGCATTAGAAATTTGCAGACAATTATGCTCTTTCAATATCTTAATTTTAACAGGAACCCAGAGCATTGTTACCAAATACAAAGTGATAAACACTCCTCCTATGTAAAAAGTTACAAGCCATCCAATGGAGGTGGTTGGGTTGGCTTCTTGTCACTATTTTTCTCCCTCAAACTGATAGGGAAAAGCAAAGAAAAACTCGAGGAACTGCATATCTTCGAACAAAATTAAAATCCTTCCTTAGACAGGCCACAGCATAAAATCTTCCGAGTACCAAAAATGCTGCCAAGAAAAGTTTTATATACACATACGCGGGTTGTTAATACTTGTGGTCTCTTCAAACCCGACACCTGGAGCTTCGTGACACATGTCAGACTTTCACAGCCTCCTAGGAAAACTGCCTGCACAGTGAGGTCTTTGTCAGACGCTTCCTCTGATTCATGTTCTCTACGACATGTGCTTATATCACTGTTACTCTGGTTAATAACCTGACCCTGAAAACTGGAAATATACCACAAATCACCATCATGGAAGAGTTTACGTCTCAACTTCCCGACTGGATTCAAAGTTCAAATGATAAACTCATCAGTGGGTGTACTGCTTTCTGGCTAGTGGAAAATCTGTTACTAGCAGAGAACTATTAATCTTCCAAAAAGAACTGCAATGCCTTACTTCAGATGATAGCTTTGTGGTGGGGAAAGCAAGAAAAATTATATGGCAATCATTGCTGACCCTTGCCATTAAAACGCCATTTACTAACTCTTCAGGGATTCAAATCCAGTGGGCAGCTCGCCAACAAGATCAAAGTCAGTAGGAGCTTTGCCCGTGTGAGTAAGTATTAATAAGTGCCCAAATAAGGTACTTATCCAGAACGCAAATATTTCTTCCTTATTCAGCATGTGGAATTCCCATTGATGGAAATGAAAATACCATGTGTGCAGAAAATGCAAACGATATCTACAGCATGGATCAAGGGAAAGAATTTTGCCTGCAGTGTTACGAAATCTTAATCATTCATACAGCTCAAGAACCCCAGGCTGTGGAAAAAAAAACCCAAAGTTGCACATATTCTGCGTGAGAATCACACCATCCACCATTTCAAAACCTACTGAACTGGAATAGGGTTGTTTTTCACTTGCCAAGCTGAAGTGAAGAAACTTGATGGGTTTTGCACAGAAACAGAGACTGATGTTTATCAACTAAAACTACGCTCTTATACTTGAATAAGAGTAACAGGATATCTTTAAATGACCGTAACTTAGGTTTATATCTCAGAAACGCAGTGTTTCTAATGCTAATGTACAGGCAAACTGACTTTAGCACCACATTTATACCTGCCTCTGTGTCAACAGTCCTAGAGGATAGAAGTACGGTATTTTAGTTCATCATTCTGGTATAGAAATCGGAGGAGTTGCTCCCCTGTGGCCAAGTTTCAGAATTAGACTTTATTTACAAGTAATTCAAGGCTTGAATTGACTGAAAGACGCATCATTCGTAGACAATGATTTTGTTTGCAAACTTAACAGCGCTGGACAAATGACAAACTGACTCAAATACATCTGTAACTAAATGGCTGAGATGTGAATCATTATCATTCATAGAGGTCAGACTACCCAGGCTTCAGCAGTGTTCTTCTGATTGTTAATATTCTTGAAAGTGTTTGCAAATGCCCCCAGTTGCAAGTTGTTTTCTAGTTGTCATTCACCATTTGCTATTCCCTGTCAAAATGTTTCAGTCATTAAACCAGAGAGCAGAAAATATACCACATGCCCAATCACACACTGTGAATAATAAAAGTAGACAATTTGTGAATGGTTGTGAACAAACCCAGAACCGGAATAGAATTCATGCAAACCATTTAGCAGACATCTGAATAACAGATCTCTTTCCAGAGAACAGCAATGATTTGCAGGTTGCTTCTCAATTAAAAAGAAAACAGTTGAATCCATCAAGCTTTGTGTTTTGAAAAGTGCTATTAGTGTAGTCCTAATATTTCGTCTCTATTTCTGCTTTCAAAGTGGCTATCAGGAGACTACTTCAATTTACCTTTTCTGTTCTGACAAAAAAAACATTTGTTAGGACTTCAAGTTGAAAACGCTTATCGGGAATGTATGTCAAAATACATTACAAGGGAATATTGATTATCTCAGAACTAAGAATCCCAAGTCCAGGAAATGCAAAGAAAAAGTTAAATATTACAAGAAATCCAAGCATGTAAAGATAAGGAAGAGTTCAATAGGTTCAGCTTTAATTCTGCCTGTCATACTTCTTTTAAAACATTCTGAGAATTGACTGAAAAACTAAGTGTTCAATATTCACTATGCAAAGTGCCTTGCTAGCTTGATCTCTCTCAGTGAGGCTGTACAGAGCTCTTTCTCTTTTCTTACCGAACCAGCGTGCAACCATTTAGTAGCAGAGACACAGGTGACCGTCCAGTTCTGATTTCTCCTCTATAATCACACAACAAAGCTGAAAATTTACTTTTGTCAGCATTCACACCACTAAGTTTGAATATTTGCAGAAAGCCAGCCCCAAAGTAAAATAAATGCCCCCGAAGCACTTGTAAGTGGGGTTGGTTTTAGTGTTATCAGCCACACAGCTCACAAATGGAGTAGATTACCACAGTGCCTTGGGGTGTGCTCATTACTCAGTTTTCCCATTTGTTTAAAGATTGATATTCTCATGGCATCTCTTTGGACTAACATCAGTGCATCCTATGGCGAAACACAGCATTAGACCTTTATAGCGTGCGTGCTACAACATAAATCTACGTTGCCCACATCTGTTCTCAGTGCAGAACAGCCCTTCCCCAAAGCAGGAGTTTTACAGCTGATCAGATTACATTTTCCATGTTCTGCTCATGGTGCTCATTCTAGATGGAATTTGTTTCTACGCAGAAGATGAGCACAAGGCCTGTGTGCTATTTAAGCTGCAATTAAGCCCTCAGAAATAGGTCTTAAGTGATGCATAGGCTGCTGTCAGCTCTCTAAATTTCACCCTATGTAATTTCTTCCATCACCCACTCACATTATGTTATTGTCTATGGCTTCAGAAAATTACTACTAGTGCATTCATAACTTCCATTCAACAAAGAGGCTCAATGATTGTTTTCTTTAACGCCCTCTGAGCTTCCCATATTGGCTGTTGTGCTTTTACAAGTACATTTCCCCAGTATGAAATTTCTCTTCCATCTTATATGAGAAGGAGTATAATTTAGAGTTCACCCTGGAACATCTCATCAGGGAAAAAGAATTGGATATGCACCATTTCCATTCTTAACATTATACTGACCTCTAGAGTAAGAAGTGCTGCACACCTGATAAATCAGCTGGATAACTAAGAGAGAAGCAGAAAGTAAGACGAGAACTACCAGGAGCTGCCCGCTCTCAGGAAAGGTCCCGGGAGCAAGGCTGAGACAGAGCTGGGTCAGCTGATAACCTGGAATAAGGATCTGGCCGTGCCATAGCCTTCATGAATTGTCCTAAGAGCCTCACAACAACCCCATGCAGCACCTTGCATTTTGCTTCACGTCCCAAGGACTAGAAAACTTAAGGCTCGTATAGACTGGCAACACTTCACACAGCATCGGATATTTTCTCTCATTTTCACTTTGCAAATCCACTTTTCAAAATAATAGTGTTTTAAGATCTGAACACATTCTGAGCTATATATCCTCTGCTGAAAGCATTCACGTAGCAATATACAATATGTTCCTAGTTTTCTTTAATGATACCAGTTTCCTTTGTTTTCACTTTTCCTTTGTCTGAACACTTAACTAAAATATTGATTAAAAAAAAATTGCTAAGTATAAGTGTGATTTTTTCAGTAAAACTTTTCAAGGTTTCAAAAGCACATTTGAAAAGACTCAGCTTGAAAGTAGGCTTTACTTGTCATCACCTAGATTTCTCCAGGAAACCCCGATGGCCTCTTACTGGTGAATTACTAAAATACAGCCTCACCCTCAGAACGAGAGCAGAAAACAACTGCTTTACACCATGTTGACTGGACTGCCTCTTAGGTATAGTCAAGAAATAAAAAATACCCAAGAACACATTACTAAGGGTAAGAGAATCCATTAAGAGATGCGCCGCTCCCGTTCAGGCCCCGGACAGCCTACAAGAGCAATACGGACAACCCCTGCCCGTTTCGAGAAATACCTGCAGAATTAGCTAGCTACATTACACTATCAGCCAAGAGCCTAAAAATTTCATTTTACACACCGAGTACAAAGTTCTCCGGACCTTTGAAGCTGTCTTGCAATCAGAGACATTTGGTGGTGATGGTTTTGTTTGCACAGTGATTGCTTTTAACAACATATCGTAGCTCCTCATATCCAACAACATTTTTTTTTCTTTTTCAGTATAAGTCAGCTATTTCTGTTCCCTCTTTCCCTCATGTGAAGTCAGACCAATCTGTAACAAACAAGTATGGTCACAGGCAAGACCTGTGAACTTCTGCTGACTGGAAGGCAGTAAGTCACTTTCTTTAATCTTCTGTATTACTTCAGCACAGCTCAAAGTAAATTTTAAGAACAGCATTGGTAAAAGTTTTTCTGTTGAAAAAAGTCCTCTAAGAATTATATTGATACTTAAAAGGCCCTTCCAAGATGTATGCTGCACTACAAAAGGCTTTTCTATGGTTTTTAAAAATAGCAACTTCCAATAAGGCACTAAACGAAAAGGAAGCCTCATGCTTAAGATTTCAAAAGGTAGACAACTTGTGCTGATTTTCTGCATTAATTGCCTTCGTGATCAACAGCAGCATGTACCTTTTCACAAAACCATGAAAAGCTCAATTGTCAATAAGTACAGGTCAGCATTATGGTTTTTTGAGCAGTCAGGAGCCGAGCACTAACAGCAAGTGAAATGGCAGGGGCCACAACCAACTTGGTATTAAAACATAGGGTGCAGAGTTAGAGCAATAAAGAATACAACAGGTTTCTGCAGAAAGGAGCTATTTTTTCCAGGGTAGCTTATACACCAACTACGTGGATGGACGTCTATGGCAGCCAGGGGCCCACCTCGCTCAAGCCGAGGCCATTCTGCACTGGGGGACCAGACAAACACAGCACCCACCAAGCACAAACTGCAGTCACGATGGAGGCAAATGCACAGATACTTACACCCTCTGCAGCACTGCTGGCAGCTCAACTGTCCTCAGAGGCACAAGAAGAGGTCAGCAAGAGGAATCTGATCCCAGAAGGACAATCCCCCTGACTAACACATTCTCCTTAGCACCCAGCACATGCCCATGAAGACCCTGTTCAGAGCTGTAAATCATCATCCCCTTGCAGATCTCATTGGGCAGCTAAAGATAATGCCGCCTTTGTGCTACAGGGGGAAACTGAGCTGAAAGACAATGCAAAACTCTCTCTGACCCACTGCAGTGGGGCTGCAGGTGCTTTGGGTTAATCCTAAGGACTTTACAGGGGAAGTCAATGGGTCTTCAGCCCTGCAGCTGTGAGGCACCTCCAGCTGATGGGCCTTAAACTGCATCTTCTTTTCTTAAGGGGGCCACGTGCCTGACGCAGTACACACAGCTCTTCTCTGAACCCACTTTTGGTCTTGCTCTACAGCACTGTGTGAGCCTTCCAGCAGTCCCAAGGTGTCTCCATACCTGGGTGCTGGGATTTCCCTTCCCCGAGCCTTAGTACACTTCCAGGCTGATGAATGGCCACGGTGCAGGACAACTAGCTGAATATGGTAAGTGTGCCTGGAGCACAGGGTCACTCTCAGCATGGAGATTCAAAGAGGACTTAAGCAGTGACACGGCATGTTGTTGGGAAAGCCATCCAAGGCAGAAGACACCACAGAGGGAAAGGGTCTGATTCAGACACAAAGGAGCATAGAGGGTGGAGATGTGTCATTGTACCACTTTGGAGTTAAAAACACGCACAAGGCTGTGATGCAAATCACCCAGCAGGAATTAAATCTCCAGAGACAGTCTGCAGTTGGGTCAGTGTGGGGAGGTGGGTTACACCGTCTGTGAACATTGCTATGATCAGATATCAGTGATGGAGTGGCTGCAACCTGACCTAGAAGGAAAACACCAAAGCCTGCATTTTATTTGTGTTTTATATGTTACCTCCTAAAATAAAAATCAATATGTGTCAGACTGGTGATGTTTAAATGTATAATTCCCTTTCTAGTAAACTGATGCTTCCCCTTACCTGCATGATAAGCAGTTCTGGGAACACAAAGTAGGAAGAGACCTTGGAGAGGAGATGAGAGGGTCTCAAGAGACTTGAGGTTACTGGAGACACTGAAGGAGGAGACAGCAAAATCAAACTCACAAACAAACTGCTCAAGGTCAAAAAACAATGTGCATTATTGAGATGTGCTGCTTTGTTTCTTAATCCCAGAGGTAAGGGAAGCAGAAGACCAGACTCATTGTGTGCATTCTCCAGGACAGGATTGGGAGGGGGAGAAGTAGATAAGTAACCAAAAGTCAACAACCCATAAGACAATAAGAAAAGCAAAAGGGAGAGTGAGAGGACAAGGCATGCCAAGAAGGGGAGCCCAGCTCTTCTAGCAGCTGAGCTCTGCCTGCAAAACGAGCCAGACTGGGGCCTCGTTTCATCAGGAGCTGGAGGAAACACTCTGCACGGGGCAAATACACAGGTCAAGGGTTAATCTTCAGTCTTACTGTCATGTGAAATGCAAGGATGCAGTTTTCTGTTTCAAGAGCACTTTGGCTGAGCAGCAGTCATTGCCACCAAAGTTCTTCCTCTTTAGGCTGTTTAGTGATTGGCACTATGCTGGGCTTTCTTCGTTTTCCTTCTAACCACCATGCTGTTTCTAAGTTTTTTTTACATCTCTGATTGTGTTTCAGCCTATTCCTGACCCAGAAATTAAGAAAGAATTAACCCTGTTGTTGTAATTCATTATCTACTTTCTTTCTCATTTAATAAGTGCTTGGCACTTATTGGACAACGCCCTCAGACATATGGTATGATTTTTGGGGGTGTCCTATGCAGGGACAGGAGTTGGACTCGATGATCCTTGTGGATCCCTTCCAACTCAGGACATTCTATGATTCTATGGCTCTTGAGTGAGGAGCAGAGGGCAATGACTGAAGTCCTGTGGGCCAAGCTGGGGGAAACTGCCAGCAACGTTTATAAATATAGGTAGAAAGGGTGATGCATTGGACCTTGTGCTTTCTTATAGTTCGTAAGAGCGTCAAAGTGTGCTGGGTTTGTACCTATGCTCTGCCATGCTGCTCTTTATCACATAACTTGCATTTTAAAAAACAGTGGTGTTCCTCTCTCTGCAGTGGCATACGCTTGGCTGCCAGCCTGTGTGATTAGACCAGGTTATGGATGTACGAGGAAATGCCACAGGTGACAGCACTGGGGACACAGGGGTGGGGCAGGAGAAAGTCCTTTTGTGGGCAGGAATGTCCCAACTTGGACTGGACAGAAAGCTTAACATGATACAAAATCATTATTTGATTAATTTAAATCTTTTTTCTGTTGATAAAACTAGGCCAACTTTTCCAGTAGGGACAGAGAAGCACTGGCCAGTGTCTTTATATGAGGCCACACTCTCAATCCCACCTGAAAATTTAGCATACAGTGCTACGGTGGGGACTACTGGTGCCACAGGCCTGCCAAGAGCACCTAGGAGACCCCTTTGCCCTTGCAAGAGAAAGCATCCACATCTAGGAGAAGTTAAAACATGTTTGCCATCTAGGGCATTCACAGACTTGTCCATTTGGCTGCACAACTAATAGTCATTTTACAGTGTCATTTCTCAATCAGTTTAAGCTAGTTTACGCAGGTCACCAGAAGACAAAGTCAAGCTCTCTTCCAGAAACTCATGTGCACTCCCTGTGCCACCAGCTCCTTTGTGTTCCAACACAAGCATTTGTCTGGCCAAGATTTTCCTTTGTCGTGTTCGTTTTAACCTAGATCAGTTTCTCAGCCTCCTTCTCTGAAAGAGCGAGTGAGTTCTTGTGGTGGAAGAAGGGACCACGTAGGATGAGGGACAAGACTGGGCTGGCAGCAGCACCATCTTCCAGAAGCTGTGACAGCTTTTCATGACTTTATATGATTACGAAATTATGACACAAGTTGCATGATACCATTCTTGGATGACTGGATAACTAGAACTTCCTAAATAAGGATTACAAGTGATAAATTATTAATGAAGTAACAGATAATACATGACATGCAGTTAATACTCTTTCTGGGAACAAACGTCTAATTATTCAATTCCTCTGAAAGACAGTAATTCGTTAAACATGCATGTGAGCAAAAGTAGTCTAGTGTGAACAACTGAGATTAGTTAATAATGAAGAACATGAATGTGGTCAAAATGCACAGTCATTCAGAACCGAAATAGCGTCATTTGGATGTCAGTAATGTTTTTGTGGCATTCAACCTGTTCTCTGAGGATTCTATGAAGCTCTAAAACTTTGTAGTGTCAGGCTCCTTTCTGATGTTTGGAAGCCAGGTATCTTGAAAAGTTTAAAGAGGGGAAAAAAAAAGAAAGGAGGCAGTGAAGAGGGGAAGATGTCAAGGAAGGGACCCTTCTTTCCAGCTCAAAAGAATCTATTGAGGAAAAAATGGCAATTTTCTCATTACGCCCTGAGGCCTTGCTGCCTGAGGTGTGAGCTCTGAATCCAAGACTTTCCTAGCACAATCCTCTGTAAAACCAAGCAGAGGATGGTATGTGCTTAAGGTGACAGCTGTGGGAGGAAATTTCCAGGAATACTTTGAAACATTACTGTTTACTCCTCACTGCGTGAACAGAGTCTGTGAACTGAACTCCCACAGAGACATGCTTTGAAATGGCAGACTTCAGAATATCTATTTATTTTAACTCATGTTTATTGTCCTCACCTAACTTCTATTCGAAGTTGAGCTTTATTTGTCAGTGAAACTAGTTGGGGTCAAATTCAAGGCCCATCAGATGAAAATGAATGAAGTCTCTCTGTGCCACTGCATCAGCTCAGGGTTGAGCCTTGAGGGCAGATTTTCAAAAGATTTTAGGGAAGATGTCAAGTGTTCACTATGCCTGTCCAGGGCTACGTTACCAGAAGCGCTCAACCACCTGACTAGGGGACAACTAGCACCCAGGCTCTGACTGTCCCTGAAGGTCGAGTTAGATTCTGGTCACTTATTTGGGTGCCTATACAGAAATGAGCTTCTCTGCAAATCTTGCCTAGGGCAAGCAGTGTTACGTGCAGCCTCAGAGAACAGGATTTACCAGCTTCCAGATTTGTCTGCGTTCCAAAGGCATTACTCATGAAAAATTCAAAGGAAAAATAAACAAATGGTAAAATAAAATAAAGATCCAACAATACTCTCACTAGATTAAAACCTGACTCAAGTTAAATTAACACGCCCATCATAGTTACTGATCTGTCAAGGAGCACCAAGTCAGTATATAGGCAGAATTGTGTGTGTGTGTGTGTGATGTAAATATAAAAGGGTATCCCAGACAACTGCAGCATTCCCCATAGCAACAAGTCATGTGAACCCTTCAGAAAATGTAAATAAAACCATAAAGTCATGTCATTGTGCACAAAAAATCCTGCAGAGCAGATGCCCTACAGATATGAACTCTGTAATAATCTATCCTCCTGGAAGCCTAGGTGATTTATTTTCCAACAGCTTTGTGTGTGTGTGTGTCTGAAAGGAGTTTCCTTCATTTAATGGCTCACATTCTGTTCTGGGGCTTGTTAGTGCAAAGGAGACAAGTCTAATTTTGCTAATCCATGCTGTGAAGGGAGTCAAACAGCATTTCCTATATTCTCTGCCAGTATGAAACAAAATCACACTTCTATCAGGTTCTTAATACTATCTCACAAGATAAACTTCTGTTGCTAATAATACCTGACACTTCTGTGTATGAACGCACCAAAATAACTTCAGAACAAATTGATCCCTGGTGTAACCGTATTGAATTTGCTGGAATTAAATTAGTACTAACCCGGCATGTTATGGGGTCAAAGCAATAAGCTGGAGAGCCTCTTCTTCCTGCAGGCTCACCCTGACGGTCAAGGTTAATGGTGCCAAGCAGAGCTCCTGCCACTTTCCTAGAGCCACCAAAGGCTTGAATTGGGATTACGCAGCAGCGACAGGGAGCTGTTGTAAGGCTCCTGTTTTTCCTTCCTCTTCTTCAGTCAGGAGAAATCTGGGCAGGGAAGAAGAGCGCAAGTCAGTGTAGTTCACTGATTCCTCATGAGGGTCTGTGCCAACATCTACAAACTCAATGGGAACACCTCAAAATCACCAGCATAGCAGATTTTAGGAGAGAAGACGAGGTAAGCTATGAATACAAAACCTGCAATTTTGCAAAGGAAACTAGGCAGAATGTGTAAATCCCAGAGGGACCCTCGATACCAAAGTCCTTACCAGAGTTCAGAATTTTGCAAAATTGGGCCTTTCTAATCACTTTAAAATACCAAGTGGAACAGGCTATCTTTTCTTACTTTCTAATCCTTTGGAAATAAGTAATTGACAAAATAATTACTTTTTTTTTTCCTGTGGGGGAAGCCTAATAACATTTTCCAAAATCTACTTTTGTTGTTTTTACTAGTTTCTTGGAGGAGAAAAAAAAGTGTTGCCGTTTGAAAGACTGATCTTTCCAGCTTTCCCTTTTTCGCAATTAATGATATGTTTCTCTTCACTTGGGAGACACTTATAAAAGAGGAGACAAAAAGCTTTTGTGTCCATCATTCATTTCAAGTCTACAAGATCTAATCTGATCAATGCCCATGTGTGATCCTGCCTTGTTTGGGCAGGATCAGTCTTTCACGGTAGATCTGGAGAGCCCCAGGACCGGCCTCAGCAGAGCACTCTAGAACCTGCTTCCACCTCAGTATCAATAATGCCAGCACCCAACCTCGGCAAGGGCAGCAAAACACACCCACCTCCAAGAGCTTGATGACCCTGCTTAAACAGAGCTCAAATCCAAGGCAGGAGCGGGTAGGGGAGAATCTTGACCCAGGGAATATGGTCAGACTTGTTTCAAAGCATAAAAGTAATTGTAAATCTTTATTTGCACATCATGTTAATAGCAGGAAGGCTCCCTGCAACCACGGAGCTAAGACAGCTGACTAAAGAGGTGCGCACAGGTAGAAGTGTATCCACCCAACGTGAAGGTCTTCTGATTGCAATGGCAAACGAAAGGCTCACTGGGAGGCCAAGTGAGGCTTCGCACTCGCGGGGCGTATGGGCACCAGTGAGCAACAGAAGGCCTCTGCTCTCTTTTAGGCACAAGCTCCTCTGTACCTCAGGACTAGTGGTAGGTTAACGGTTGGACCTGATGATCTTAAGGGTCTTTTTCAACCTTAACAATTCTATGATTCTATGATTTTTGCATTGCACTGTTATTTACCAGCCAGGCTGGGGTAGCTAAGCGGTACGTATCTTTCTCTCGCCTTAATAATTAATATGCAACCTCCTCCTGCTTCCAATGGAGAAAATGTTCTCCAGCATGCCAAGTGGGCCTTTGCCCAGTTTATCACCAAAGAAGCGAGGCAGAAAATTGTCAGAAAAGCTCTGAAGTTAGGAGCAATGTTTTGTGAATGTAAAGTTTGCTCATCTGGTTACTGACCCAGGACATTAAAGCAAACATTTCCCCAGAGCTGGTTCACCTTCATATGATGGGGAATCTCTTGCCTGGTAGTGACTGTGACCTCCACACACCAGATCTTCGTGTGGTAGTAAGAGCAGAAAGACCGCATCAGTCTCCTGAGGTATGCATCTATCTGAGGTATTGGAGGGTACTCTGGGGAATGTACTTTGTTAGCAATTTACAGCATCGCCACGCAAGGGTTCATGCAGCATTTCATCCTAAATGGCCCGTTCATAGAAGACAAACCAAAGAAGTGCTACCTTTTTGGCAAAGTGTTTTACAGTACGATGTGAGTTCAACAGATTGGAAATTATAACCGCCTATAACAATGTTCAGGGCTGCTCTGACACACAAACAAACGTTGTATTTTACACATCTCCTAACTGCAAGGGCAGCGATTTACAGAACGCGCCTGCAACTTCTGCAGACAGCACCGTGACTTGGAGCAAAAGATATTTACAGCACCTAAGGGAGAGAGAAAGACCCAGTGGCCTGGAGCCTGTGTTCTGTAACTCATAACGCAGCGAAGGTATGAACCATGGCCGGGAGACCCTGAACTCATACAGCGGGCGATCCCAAGGGTTTTTGATGCTTGACAAGCAACAACACACAGCTGAGCCTGGGCTCCGCTGGCCACAATGTGAAACAGCCTCTTGAGAGAAACCCTCCTCCTAAGGAGTGGTTTATGTGACTTTATCCGAGTACAATAACACCAGACCTATATATTATAGATAAATATATAAAGATAGGTGAACCAAGTTTTTTTCTGGTGCATTTCTCATGGAAACATGAACTACGTGATATCAACGTAACAGAATCCCTAGATGCTACAGGAATGGGTCGAACACGCACCTGAAACAAGAGAAAGGCATGGGAGAGGCTTCAGATAGCTGTAGGGGGGGTGGCCATTAATGACCATATCTCTGAAATTCAAAGAGGTGGCTGCCTTCATGTGGGACATCTTATCTGTGCTGTCTGTCTTTGGGCCTGCTTCCTGCCAGGTCTGAGCCCTGTGTCTGTGGAAGAGGCTGGCAGCCCACCACTGACAAATACACCTGCTGGCACCCCCGTGGGCACGGGCCCCTTGCAGCAAGTGAAGCACCTGGCAGGATTAAGCTCTTGTCTGGCTATTTTACAGTTTGTCTGCACTGATAACCTTCAGTGACTGTAGGTTCTCAGACATGTGCGCGTGCGGTAATATTTGCTCATTTATTGTTATATTTATTTGGCAATACATGGCAAGAATATAACCATTATCAGTGAATAATACTTCAATAAAATGGCTCTCTACTAAAGCAATGACTCTGGAAACAGATACTGTACTGTGTATAATGACAAGAAAATATCTATCTATCGTTGAAATAACCTTTCTAAAAAGAACATTGCAGGCCCAGGTGTCCTC
The DNA here is from genome assembly GCA_020745775.1 of Theristicus caerulescens. NCBI lineage: Eukaryota > Metazoa > Chordata > Aves > Pelecaniformes > Threskiornithidae > Theristicus > Theristicus caerulescens. The sequence goes on along the minus strand of CM036565.1, from coordinate 1,897,823 downwards.
TACTGATGTTAAAGGAAATCCCTCATCATCATTGCCCCAAAGAAATAAGTGCACCGAGAGAATTACTATTTTGGATAAGTGCCCATATCTCGGACATACCATACGGTAGCTATGTCTTCTCAATGCGTTAGTTGTATTAAAATGTTTATGGCATTTGCATGAGCTATGCAGAAACCTCTCAGTGCCATTTTCAGTCCCACAAAAGGACAATTCTGGACGTTATCCAACATAAGCCATTGAAACTGCCATCCCGCGGTGACCAAGGCTGCAGAAACTCGGCGCACAAACCGTATTAATGTGCCCTCTTCACATTAGCCCTGTGGCTGCCCTCCACGCCCTCCCTCTCGCACACGTGCATTGCACAGATATTCTAGTCCACAGACGGAGGCTTTACACGGAAAGCACTTCCTTGGAGCAAACGAGCAGAACCAGCGAGAACAAGGCTTAGAGGCAGCAGGTTCACAGGGAACTATACCTCAAAGCTAAACGCCAGAGGATGGAAGATGGAATGGGACAGCAAAGTGAAATCGAAAGCATAGCTCCAAATCTTTAAACATTCAGAATAGCAATACTGCGTGGCAGAAAAACACAAAGGGAGTGTTGGATTCAAGGGGAGGGTTAGAAACAATCGGCTTTGAGATAATGAGAAGTGAGGAGACAGATAACACTAAGGAAAAAAACAGGAAGAAGCTACCGAAAAAAAAGCATTGCAGAAGATGTGACTAGCCCTTGGCATGCTGCAGATCTTCAGCTCCCAAGACAGGGTGCCAACAGAAGGCACATTCAATGAAAGTGCCATTGGCAAGGGCTACCAGGAGGCTGACAGCAGAGCCCAGCAGAGAAATGAACTCCTGGCAACAGGGCTAAAGACAAGAACGTTTCTGTGTGAGTAAAGGACGCAAAGTGAGGTCACGCTGAGTGTAGCGCCCAAAGGAGAAACACACGTGGATTTTTCAAGGGATTAATGGGTCTTTTATTTCCTTTCCAAACTGTTACACTGGCAGCAGCCACCTACCCTGTTGCATCTATGCTGAGAAACCTAAAGGAACTGGGTAATAATGTACAGTCATTTCAAAGGGATTTAGGTCAGGTCTGGTCAGGTTTTTCTACAGTAGTAGCAAGAAAAGAATCTTAAACCCTGTCCTGTTTGACTGGGCAGGTAAAGATCAAGTTTGTTTGTTTGTTTCTTCTCATATCAGAGCTGGTGTGTCTCATGTTTTCCCATAGTTTACTCATTCACATCACACACAGCTTGGGTTACAGGAGTCACTTTCCTCCCCATTAAAATGTAGCCCTTCTAGGATGGAAATTGCAAGGAGAGAGCTTTGCACAGCAACACTGATCAAAAGTTTGCAAGATAAGGTGTAAAAGTTACCTGGGCAGGCACTATCCAAGCCAGTGTTGCATAAAAGAGGTGAGTACAAGCCATCAGGATACCGGGTTAATTTTCACCTCAGCAGCACCACCCGCACGAGCTCATTACCAGAGCTCACACTCTGGTCTGGCATTCCTGTAATTTGGGATAACAGACATCACCCAATATCGCTTCCTTCCCGCTCTTACACTGCCGGTGTTTCCCTCCCATGTTACCAAATAGAATGAAAATACCACGAACAGATGAGAGCCCAGGAGAAATTCCCAGGATTGCCCAAGGAGTCAGCCGGCCTGGGGAGGCTGTGCTGAGAAGCAGTACATCCCCCACAGTCCCGGGCATTGCCCATGAGAACGGCTGAGACATTTTGCCTCAGGCCAACTGAGGTACGATGAATAGATAGATAGGGTTGGAAGGGAATCAGCAAGGATCCTCGTTCGCTTATCTACATTTGGGCATAAAACCCGAGGGCGAGTTTGTATCATCATAGGGAATTTCAGCAAAGTACTGACTGGGTTTGGAAATATACCTTCCCCTTTCATTTCCAGTATGTAATCCTGTAATCCCACAGTGTGTGATCTTAAGCGTGTTTTTTATCCAGAGGAAATGAGATTGCATCTTATGCCCACTAAACATCGCTTACAACCTCCCAGGGAATTTGGCTGCATGAAGAATCATGCAATATCTTGGAATAGCCTCTGGTCCAGGGTCCCTTCTTTAATCTCAGCTGTCTAAATATTATTTCCATGAGACAGATTGTTCCTTTTTTGCATCTACTACCTGGAAGCATTTGCTTGGCTGCCTTTGCTGGTCTTATATAAATAAACTGTATTTTTAGAGTTCTGGTTCTGGTTCCTTTTGTTACCGCAGAAGCTCAGGAAATGTAGAACCACCATGTTAAATTACAGGATTTTTAGGTAGATCATATTTAAACTCCCAAGAATGGATGGCCACCAAAGCCTCCAGAGAGTTGTTCTGACAGCAAATTATCCTCTTAAGATTTTGCAATTTATTGTAAATCTACATTTGACTGCCCTCAGCTATCTGTTTACATTTATTTTAGCAGACTGAAGATTGCTTTATTATCAAATTTGTATCCTTTCTGTTGGGTGCTTAAGACTCTGATCAAATCTTCCTTAAATTTGTAAAGCTGCCCTGAAAGTTATCCCTGAAGGTAAGGTTTTCCAAGGTGTTCAATGTTTTAATGGGTGTTGGCTCCAAATTTTCAACATGCCTTTGGAGCTACTGTCCGTAGGACTCGACACCAACTGCACTGAGATACGGGCTCGCCAGCGTTCCCACCTGTATTCAGCATTACATCAGCCCTTCCCACTTTCCACCTACGTGTTTTTAATACTGCTGTCTCAACTCGACTCCCCTTTTGACGAATCATAAAATAGGAATGGAGAAGCTTCAAGGAAGGGCAAGAACAGCTATTAACATGCAAAAGACATTCATGAGGATACAGATCAAATAAAATTTAGTGGAAGGAGGAAGTGAATTAGAACTGACATTAACAGATGTTTATGAAAAATAAATGGAAAAGAGACTGTAAAGGTTTACTGTGTCTCACACTATATCAACAAGAGGTGCACCAATGAAATTAAATGGCAACAACCAGTAGAAGGGATGATAGGAAATCTTGTTTCCCAGAACACAATTAATTTGTGACGCATTTGCCATGAATTATTATGAGGCCAAATAAGCAGGACTCTAAAAAAGATTCAGCTGTTCCTATCAATAAGAGTATCCAGATACTTTTAACTGTGAAAATACAGGAGGAACAATAACCTTCAAGAAATCTGTAAGTGCTGAAAAAACCAACTTCTACCAAGAAACGTGTATTATCCTCTGAAAGCACCCAACACAAGTACAGTCTTTTGCTGGAAGCAAGAAACTGAATTTGGTGCTGCATTTTTATGGGTGATCTGTGCGTCCCTACACATCTAACTTGGGGTTTTCTGCCAACCCCACAAAAGTATCCATTTTTTCTCAAAAGTGCAGTTATGCCCACCGTTCAGTTGTTTTCAGGTTTATGTTTGCTTTCCCTTCATAGGGCCAGTCTGTTAGCTAAAAGATAATAAAGTAGAAAATGTTTTTTTCTCCCACATCATTCTTTCAAAGCCTTTTTTAGTATAATTCTTTCCACGCTGCTGGCCAGACTATTAATGTATTTTTTTGTTTTCAAAGTGTATTTAGTATAATCTAGAGAGTGCACAAAAAGCTTCAGCACCGTTACAGCTGCTTTTGAGTGAATTGTCCTGAGTAACTTTTGGAGGCTGCTGGGGGGATGCACAGAATTGGGCTCGTACCTTGCTAAATCATTACTGACGATGAACCCAAGGCAGTTTGTGCTCATTTCTTGCTGTGGAAGGAGCGAGGTGCCCGCGAGGGCCATGGCTGGGCCTGTCCCACCACAGAGCAGGGCCGGCCTGGCGGCGGTGGCCATGTTCAGATCATTGAGGAGTTTGCGGTGCTGGGGCTCGGCCACCACCCCGCGGGCCCGAGTGAGGGGAGCCGGGGTCAGCCGCAGCCCGGGAGGGCCACGGTGACGAGAAGTGACACTAAACCAGGGAAATTCCTCTTGAAAACGTTCAGCCGGCCCAGGGCGGGGAAAGGCGGCGGAGGCCGCTCATTGCAATGGGGACGGCGCCATCTTGCGGCAGCCGCTCCGCTGGCGGGCGGGAACCGCCGTCCCGCTCCCGCCGCCCGCAGGCGGCCTTTCCCTGCCTGAGGGGGGCCGCGGTAACGGCGCCCTGGCTGCGGCCAGCCCGAAAGGAGGGCTTCCAGCACCTGGGAAGCCCCGAACGTCTCGAAGGAAGCAACGCTCACTGAGAAAATGTTTTTCTGGGCTGACGGAGCCATTTTGGGGAGCCCTGTTTGTCCGCAAGGCGTGAGCCCGCGCCGGGCCGTCCCCCTCCCTGTCAGCAGGCTTCAGAGGGCCCTGACTGTGGGGAAGCTCCACACGGGAAGCAAGCACACCGTGCTGAGGCCGCCAAAATCATCCTGCGTGATGGCAGCTTGGGTCAATTATAAAGAATCCCCTGACTCTCAGGTGGAGAAACACGGTCTCGTGTCTCCACCTGAGGAATCCCCGCTTGCTCGTCCGACATTGCGTCTTGCTGCGCTGCTGTAAACGGCTGCCCCGAGAAGGCTGGGAAATGGCCGCCTTGGACAGCATAGTTCCGGGCAGGCGGATTTTTCAGATTACCTCAGGAAGATCGATAGTATTGTCAAATACCACAAAATTATAGCGTTCATGGGGTTTTCTTGAAGAAAATGTGGAGTGGAAGGTGTTCTAGGTCTCTCTTCAAAAAAAAGGATTAAGACAAAAAAAAAGAGAAAATAAGAAGGAAAAAGAAAAGACCAGAAAGGAAAACAACATAAAGAGGCTTTAATATCTTACTGAATAGGAAGGAAAATTTCAACTCCTCCCTTCAGTGACTCACTTTTCACCCTCACCACATTATTGCGCTTAATTAACTTTACTATCACCACCTGACCCGAGCCCTGTAGCTACCTGGCTGTCCCAAGGGACGGGTGAGATCCACCGCTCCCAATCCCATCTGCAAAGCTAAGGGCACTACGTTCTGCCTCTTTAAAAGGAGCTGCACAGATGCCCTCCACCCTGTTCTGCGCCATTAAGACTGCTGCGCAACAGTTACAACACAGCCGTATGGGCCTGACCCGTTGTGGAAAAATTACTGTTGATTGCGATGAATTTACAATCCAGCCCCCTCTAAGGATGGATTAATTCATCTGTTTCTGTTTTCCTCTTTTGCTTCCCAAGAGTAAATTTTCCTGCTTCAAAATATTACAGAGTAGCCTCCAGGCTTTTCGTGGTTACAAGTATTTTACGTCATCCTTTAATCTTCTGTAAATCACTTTATAACGTCTTTTCTAAAATGCCCTTTTCCAGTTCCTCTCTGCTTTCCCAGGGATCCCGCTGCTATTGTGAGAACAAATTTAATTCGCATTGATCTCTGTTCCTGAACGAAGCTGACTACAATCAGCTCCACTGTTCTATGGAGTTCATTAGTACTTCATTGCAATGGGCATCACTTCACCTGTACTTATGCTATATAAAACGCTGTATATTACCATAGACGCTGTCTGTGGCCCAAGCGCAGAGAGTGCTTTCAGAGCTGAAAGACTAACAGGCAAAGTCTGAGGGCATAAATCCAGAAATTAGACTTGGAAAGTGCCTCCTCAGCCGTCATGTAACCCGTAGCCTTAACTCTGGGGAAACCTGCGTTTGTAACACTGAAGTCCGTAACGTTGGACCACAGTACTGGAGTGTGATGCTGTGCAAGGCATCTGCTCTCTCTTCAAGTTAGCAGATTCGATCAGACAGTCACAGACTTGTTCGCAGATGACTCTGAGCAGATCACTTAAGGCCAAAGTTGTGCAAATCCTCAACTCCGCCCTGCTGGGCTCTTGAATGTCTGCCCGTTTAGGGCGAATTGCCTTGTGCTAGGAACTGGAAGCCCTGCCTCCGTGTCTGCACGTCTCCCCGCACCACCAGCAGCAGTGGTAATGAGACTTAGCCATGAAACACCGCCATTGTGGAAATGCCTTCCAACGCTCGTTCGAAGAAAATCATAGAATTGTTAAGGTTGGAAAAGACCCTTAAGATCATCGAGTCCAACCGTTAACCTATCACCGCCAAGTCCACCCCTAAACCATGTCCTCAAAGGAAAGTACTTCAATTAGTGCTTGCAGCCTGGCAGAAGCAGAGCACGGGAACTGAGATAGCCATCAAAATGTAGTCTGCAAGGCACTGAGGCTCCACGGAGGCTACGATGGGCATCACAGAGTCATATTAACCAGCCAAGCCTATAACATTTTCAGCTGCAAAGCTGTGTTTCAATTAAAAGGCAAAGAAAAAGATGCAATTAGATGGTCTGTCAGTAGGAAGCATGAACAACAGTAGAACAAAGAATTTGACTGGGCTTGGTCAACATTTATTAAAAGCTGATTTTGAAAGGGAAAGTGGCAATACTGCACAGATGAACGGGGGTGGCACAATGGCATTATAGTTACTAGGAGGGTAGTGAGACAAAGGCCATCACAAACCTCCTTCAAAGAGCAGAAGAAAGAGATCTGTTGAGCTAAAAATTTCTTGTATGCAAAGTATTAGAAGCAACACATCAACTGGAACATTAACTCTGGAAAATATATAATAGTGGCCTGTATTGTATTTGACCTCCTGGGTAGCTTAGGTGGACTAAAATGATTTTCCCCTTCTCCAGCTTCTGAGATGCTCTAATTCAAGGATAAACACATACATATTGTCCTGGTTTCGGCTGGGATAGAGTTTTTTTTTTTCTTCTAGTAGCTGGTGTAGTGCTGTGCTTTGGATTCAGTATGAGAATAATGTCGATAACACCCTGATGTTTTAGTTGTTGCTCAGCAGTGCTTACACTGGTCAAGGACTTTTCAGCTTCCCATGCCCTGCCAGCGAGAAGCTGGGAGTGGGCACAGCCAGGGCGGCTGGCCCAGACTGGCCCAAGGGCTATTCCATACTGTATGGCGTCATGCCCAGTATAGAAACTGGGGGGAGCTGGCTGGGAGGCAGCAATTGCTGCTCGGGGACGGGATGAGCATCGATCAGGGGTGGTGAGCAAGTGCATTGTGCATCTTATTTTTTATATTATTTTATCATTATTATTATTATTTTCCCTTCCTTTTCTGTCCTATTAAACTGTCTTTATCTCAACCCACGTACTTCACTTTTTTACTTACTGGGGAGGGGGGGAGTGAGTGAGTGGCTGTGTGGTGTTTAGCTGCCTGCCGGGTTAAACCACAACGAGATGGAAGAAAAACATGTTGACATGTCAGCACTGAGCTTCTTCCAAACGAACAAAAAAAGAGAAAACAAATCTTATTTAAAGCTTCACAGAAAAATCTGTTTCCCACTGTAACAGCTCCCTGGTGTGCAAAGGGCCACACTCAGTGAATAAGTTGATCAGCAAAACATGTCAGTGAGGCAAGCGTGGCAAATCAGTAACGGCCTTCTCTGGAAGAATTACAGCCTGGCTGGAGCACTGCTGGCCTAGAGCTGTCCTTAGCTCCGCTGAACTGCCCTGCGGTAAGGCCAACAGCCACCAAAATACACCATATTGCCGGTACGCTACCAGCGCGCGCAGACCGGGGAGTCGGGGCTTTCAGTGCCCTCGCCCTTCTGAGCACCCTCCCAGCTGTGACCAGCTTTCCACCACAGCTCCTGCTGGTCAGGCACAGTGGAGTTGCCAGCTGGGCCAGCGGCTGGGTGCCCTACAGCTACGCTACTGAGTCGGTCTCCAGCTAGAAATCCTTCTGGTTCACCTCGGTGTTAAACTGCGATGACGGCATCGTCGTGCAGCAACGGAGTAACCAGTTTTCTTTCGGCTTGACGGCGATGTGCCCGTCTACCGGCAGTCACTGCACCGCGCTCTTACGCAGTCAAGTCTTGCACCCCCCCCCACTGTCAGGGCATTTCCAGGAGGGCAAACCCATTGCCCTGACAGTCAGCTGTCTGCAGGGCCTATCTCTTTCTTCCGATGATTTGTCTGAGACGGTGTGGAGTTAACAGGGTGCAGGCTGTTTTCAGGGAAAGATGCAGTCTTTGCCTCTCATAGACTACTTACGAATGCTCAAGAACAGTTAAACTTCCATTGCTGTCAATATTCAGCACCTGTTAATCCCCAAACCTTCCAGGTTAAACCACTCCAGCACAGTCAGACAATCTTACAATCACGGGCGATAATCTGGCTCCTCACGCCTCCTTTCCCCATCCACAGTGTCCTGAGCCACCCGTCCTGTGCCAGCACCGTCGCTCTCTGCCTGCTTAGAGACCTGGTTCAGGCAGTTAAACGGGCAGCAGACAGTTCTCTGCCCCTGTGGAGTCACTTCCCTGCCCATTTAACTCCCTCGATCGCATGTGCAGGCAAGCAGCAATGCAAAAATTCTGTACAGAATAAGATGTAATTATAGAATTAATTGTAATTAATTACAACAGCTAAATATGTTATTCTCAAGTATTAATAAAATTAATATACAGAGTGATACAGAGAGGGGAGAACAGGACAATTTCACTATTTTTGGTAGTAACTAGCCTCTGGATTGACTATAAACCATGTCCTTGCTTGCATGTATAGCAGGGTTTGGTAATCCTGATAAAGTTACCTGTGCTGCTGGCAATGCTGCATTAATAACGAGGAAGAAAATATTCTGCTTCAAGCTACATAAAGGCCCTTTGCAAACCAGTAGCTTAAATATAATTGTGCCGAAATTGCTCCACTGGTTTTCCTGCGTAAGGTGGCCAGCTCTGTGAGCAGTGAGAAAGTTCAAAACCAAACAAATCCATAGCTGGCAGTTAGTCCAAACACCCGTACCAACCAGGCTCATTAACAGTAATTGGGAGCCATGTAAATGATGTTCTACCGTTAACCTGGCTCAGTTATTCAGAGTTGGTGTGGCAGGCTTTTAACCAGCCACAAAGGCAGCATTGCCGGATGCTTTTTCTGAGAGAAAATGATAAAGGGGAAAAAAAGCATGCTGCCATGTAGCTCCATGTTGCGCCAGACCAAAAGGAGCACTCATAAAGGAATGATCCAAAAAGGCTCTCTAAAAAAAGGGGTCGCTCCTCTGTGCTTTTAGAGGTCTGGTTTTACACACAAGGACTTCAGCAGTGCGCCTCAATTGTCCTGTCCCTCTGAAACCAGTTCTCACCCTTTGCACAGTGTTTTAAGACCTCAGTCTTAAAACCTTGGCCAGATTTTGCTCTCGGGTTTGCACCGCTGCACCGGAGGGGAGACCTGCATCTAACTTTGCCTTGTGGCTGGGGGGTTACTCCTGCCCCGTCAGCTGTGCTCAGCCTGAAGGATATGGGTGAGCCAGGGCTGGGGACACTGCTGCTTCTCCTGGGCTTGTGGCCCAAGGCCATCACTTACTGAACGACCGCTGTTTGGCAGTTTGGATGGAAAGGCTTTCTGGTTTGCTGCTAGCTGAGAGGAGCACACGTGGGAAAACTCCTTCAGAAAACAAGACTTGGAGGAGATGCTGACTGCAGTTTTCAAGGAGCACCAAGGATACAGGCACGCCTGCTCCATTGGGTCCAAGGGGATTTGGGAACCAAATGTCTTCAGGTCTCTTTGAATATCCCAGGTGGGAACCAGAAGACTCTTTTCTCCCACGAGCTGACTTATAGCCTTTATACATGATCTGTGTGTCTCCTTCCGTAACTTTTAAATAGCCCATCAGCATATCTGCTACGCTGAACACGTTTAAGACCCAGCTGGACATGGTTGGGCCATGTCATCTAGATTGTGCTAGAACAGTTGGACCAGATGATCCTTGAGGTCCCTTCCAACCTGGGATTCTATGATCCTATGATATCGCCTCAGCATGTGGAGATGGAAAACTGCAATAGCAAGATGTCGCAGGGAGGGTTAAGGTGTGGGGGGGAATAATGTTACCTTTAATAGGGCCACTGTCAGCCTTGCTGCCTGCGGCAGTCCTGTCACACCCCTGCTGCTGCATACAGCGTTTGCTGGCTGGGGGCTCCAGGCAGATTTCATTTACCCTGCTGCATGGAACAACCTTAATTTCTCTTAATTTCTGTCAGCGTCCCTGAAGTAGTTCCAGATTTATTCTGAGGCAAGGGGAGAATCTGATCCTAACTTTTTGAAAACACGAGTTTACTGCACCCTAGGAATTTTCAAACGTGACGCATCCATCAGTTCTCCTTGCTGACTAACATTTGGCAAAATGTAACTGTCAAAACTTTTTAATTTAAACCAAATTGTTTGTTATTTGTTCCAAGCCGCATATTAAACGTCAGCGACAAAAGTTTCCACGCAGGCTTTGTGGGCTCTCACGCATAGCTACCCTGTGACCTACACCAAGGAACAGCCCTGGAGCTTGGAGAAGCTGAAATCCACCGAGGCGAGGGTGTGAAAACACAGCTGGGCCCAGCGGCCTCCGCTGCTGCAGTAAATCCCGCTGTGCCCCTCTGCACGTCCCTCTGGCCTTAGAGTCTTTAGAGGTGAAATCATGAGCTCTCCTTCTCAATGCAGTTCTTTTTTGGCACTAAAAATCGCGCTGAGAGAAGGACAGTTTGGCGTATTTTCCCTGTCTGCCCATCAAGCTCTTAAAAAATTAAGTTATTAATCATCTAAACATTCACCTCCGCTGCACTAAGGCTTTCTGGCCAGAAAGCCCCATAGGTGGTTGTTTCAAATATGACTCTGCTTCCATTGAAGACTTTTGAATTAAAAAAAACCTGAAGTATGGACAAATGCACCGTGTGATAATTACTGCCTAGCACTATACTTTTAAAGCAGCCAGCTGAGCTTCTAGTTTATATTTCACTAATTTGCTTGCTTGGTCCAAAAAAAAAACCAAAAAACAAACCACCCCACGCCTCATGGAGTTTATCTGAGGTTACACATACAGCAAAGCATTGCTTGCAAGGAGGAAGAGAAGTTTGCAGCAAAATTGTTTTGTAACAGATGTATCAATGGAAAAAGTTAGTAACGGGGAGTGTTCTCTCCTTCCCTGTCTCGCAGTTGCTATTAGTGCCGGTCTTTAGGGTGTAGCTTTCCTCTTGGGCTCCTGTGTTTGCTTTACGTATTGCTTTCCTCTTCCTTTTGGTCAGGAGCCTTTTTATGATCAGGCAAGATAATACTGAGCAGCAGCACCGAATCTGCAGGACAAAATGAGCCTTTGCTTTAAATATCCAAGAGACAAATGGAGGTAAGCAGAAACAAATGGATTAAGCTGTTCGGGCTGGGGAATTGCTGTCAGTTCGTTATTGCGAGGTTACTAACGACTGGTACGGTGGATTTGTTTGGGTTTTTTTCCCCTATTTGACTGCAATGTTAAGAATTTAACAAAAGTCTGGCATAGAAATATACTGAAGTTGTAATTGCGTTCAGGCCTTTGGTAAGGATTACAGAGTTGGTTAGGACAGAAATCCTTTAAGCAGCGTTTCCTAGGCCTTCGTGGCAGACCTTAAACACATTTTCCCTCCTCCTTTGTCCCCATCTTGCAAAGTGTCTCTGTATTTCTGATTTACTGTGCACACTGTACCTAATCAGAGAGTTTATCCTGCTCCTATTACCTTCCTGTATTTCACATATATTACAGAGGTTGCATTTGCCCCGCTGTATTGAATCCTATTATAAAAGCAGGGTGCAGAGGGCAGTTTCTGGATGCACAATGAATCTCTAACTAATAAAATATAGCACCTGCTCTGCTGGAAGTATCAATGTGAAGCCAGAGTTGACAGAGTAAGTGATCCCACTTCATAATCCTATAATGTTGATACAATTTGGTGGTACCGGCATAAAAGAGATACTGAGAGCTAAGCTGGACTTTGAGATAAACTGAAAATGGTGTCTTTAAAGGAAAACCACTCAGTACAGGATTTGATGACATGCAGATCTTTTACTCCTAGGGTGTCATATCTGGCAGTTAGGGGGATGAAAATAGTCTTGTGTTGTACAAAGGTGGCGAATATTTCAGTTTAGAGAAGAAAGGTGTGCATGTCCAGACAAGACTCTGCACGTGCATCAAGAGCAGGCAATAAAAGACTAAATATTCTTGACACCCTTTCTTTCTGTTTTCTCAATTATCTTTTAAGAATCTTGAAATTTACTGAGATGGAGGGGTTTTTTTTCTGTACTGTTCAATGAATACTTCTAATATCAAACCTTAAGTTACACTAGTTTTGCACGCACACTCTGGTATGGTTTTGGTCTCCAACTGCGTGATCATGGTTTTTAGAGCCAGGTTTCCAGACTCAACTGCCAAAAAAGAAATCAGTGTTGTTTACCGTTTGCTGATCATTCAATCTTATGTCTATTTAAAAGTTTTCTAGGAAAATATTGATACCAAACAATTGCAGGTCAGAGACCACAAAGTTAGTTCATATATGAAATAGAATGAACATTTTCCCAAAATATTTTGCAGAATCTACAAACTTTTTAGATTAGTTTCTTCTTCTGTTCACATAGACCAGACACTATGCTCCTTCATGTTGTGAAGTACCAGCAAGCCGAGTTACATTTTGATGTGCAAAGGGCAACTTGTGAGAGGACGTTAGTGCTGCAAGGGTGTTAGAGAGGGCCAACCTTGAAGTGGGGACAGGGGATTTTTTTTTTTTTTTCTGTTGGTCACATTACCTCTGGCTTCTCCCGTTCTCCTCCTGCCTGACCTCCTCCCCCATGGAGACCCAAAGCTCTGTAGGGCAGGGACCTTCCCTGACTGGGTGTTCACACAGTGCATGCAAGTGTCTTGCTCTTAGTTACATAGCAGCATGGCACAGATAATAAATCAAATGTGCTGGCTTTATTCATCCCTTTCAATAGCAAAAAGTTCACTAAAGTTGATGGAAGTTTTTACGTGGCAGTACCAGACCTCAAAGCATGACTGTCAGTTCATTGGTTTCATGGAAACACTGAGTTAAGCTGCATTTATGTTGGCAAATCCATGCCCAGAGAGCTGAGTCACTCTGTGCAAAGCAGCGGCTACGGCTCCTTTGAACATTTGCTTTTCCAAAGAACATCCTTCCTCTTCCACCAAGGCCTCCAATATGCTTCTTGCTACAGATGTTTGCTTTTCATACGCTGCACTGAGGCAGAAACAGAGGCAGTCACGCTTCCAAGCTATCAGACTGGTAACAAGGGAAGAGAAGGAAAGTCCTGTGTCAGGAACAAACCCAGAAGACAGGCCTGGGTTATGTTTATAACCTTGAACCACTGATGCAGACAAAGAAACGGGGATGTAGGATCACTATTAACCTGTATAGTTATTTTCACGCCCTGATTTTAAACTCACTTATACTAGTGAGTATTTCTACCAGCTTTTCAGTTTCTGTTTTTTGCACAGCTTGAAATGCTGCCCACAGCCTGGGTAAAACCTGAAGGGGCAGAGTTTGGACACATGGAAATAACCTGCTGCAATCATCAAAGCCACATCGAGGTACTCGAGGTGAAGTAGGACCAGCCACCCCTTCTCTCCTGAGCTCTCAGCTAGAGCACAGACCTTGGGTTTCTGCTGTGAGCAGTTCATAGTCACAAGTCCCTCTGCTCCTCACATTTTGCCCTGAGTTATTCTAGCTGGATTTCTAAAAAAGGCAGAATCATGCTAATTGTAGAATCCAGAGGCTAAGAAAAATAATATTCAAAGGAGTACACAAAACAATATCCACCTGTAAAGTAAAAATGTGCTGAGAGTCAGTGGAGAATAAAGAGAAAGAAACACCAGAGCAGCCAACTAGAAAAAAAAAGCCAGCACAATACTTGACAGTCACAGGAAGATCAAAAATAAAATAAAGCTACTCTGAAACCTCTCAACTGGAATACACTGCAGAAGAGCTGACTGGTCCCAAAGAAAGCTGCAGAATGGCACGGTGAAGTCAGCAGGCAAATTTGAACAGCAGATATCTTAAAAACAGGGAAAAAATATTCCTATAAGTAACATCTGAAATGTCAGAAAGTAAAATACTTTCAAAAGAAAAACATTGGGAACGGGCAAAAACTGAATTTGAAAATCTTCCATCCAGTTGTCTACTACCCGCTGCTGGGTATTTGACAGCCATTTAAATTATTTCTCAAGATCATTAGGAAAAAAAAAAAGTTTGCTTTTCCATCCCCTCAATTACAGAAAATCATCGCATCTTTCTATGCTGAGAGTTGGTGATGAATGTCATGTCACATATCACTGCCTCTGCATCTGACAGGAATCAAAGCAGAGATTTTGAAAGGCAAGTGTCTTTGAACTGCTAATTCTGCTTAACAAAGAAAGTGTTTCAGTTGTGTGATGAAATTTCTGCTTTTACCTGAAAGGTTTTTCTGCCACCTTATTTCTGGACAGTATGAAGCTATGTTGAAACCATCACTAATCTATTCATTTCTGATTATACTGTGATGTTTAAAAAAGTGGGAAAAACATCCAGTGTTTCTTGCATATCCGAAGCTTCTGGTGATTTGTTGAGAAATACTGGCAAAGGTAACCCTCTGACAGATATTTTGTTCTTTTGGATACATGTGCAGACATTAAAAAGCATCTGTGAAAGTTCTGTGTGTGAGAGTAGGATCGTAGCTCAATTTCTCTGCCCCCAGGAATTTCTCCTCTTAATTTCTTCTTCCTCAGCTCTCTCTTTGGGCCCTCATTCTGAGAGGGATTTAAAAGCTCCACTCAACCAAATCTACTCAAACAAGAGCAATTACCAAACAGGAGGAGCAGTCACGGGGAGAAAAAGATAACAAGTGGTAGGCCAGCAGTTCAGCATTGTCTCTAATTCCACCACGGCCAAGTACTTTGGATAAGGTTCAAAAAAACCCAGCAAAACCCAACCAAACAACAAACACCCAGACTTCACTGCAACCCCTCAGAGCCTCAAATCTTTTGACTTGCATCCTTCTCTAATTGTAATGCTTCTTCAGTAAGGCAAAAAAGTGAAACTCTAGGAGTGCTGGGCGAGGAAGCAAGTAATGCGTATGTGTCTACACTGCTGGGCACAGGGAGTTTTGATCGGCCAGAGAAGAGGTTGTTTTGTATGGTTGACATCAGGCCGTATCTTGCAAATTAGGAAGCTTCGGGCTAGGAAAATACTGGATATGAGGCTATGAAGAAAGCCCAACTGATAGAGAGAGCTGCTGGTAAGTCAGGAATTGACAGTAAAACCTGCAGTGCCTGATATGGGTAAACACGTTTGATACTGTTACTCTCTATCACTGGAATCATGGATTTTCCCAATGTTAAGCGGGGCAGATTCAGAATTATTTTTTAAAAGTTTAATATTCTCTGATTTATATTCCATGAACTGAAGAAGGGATTACAAGCTTTGTGCTAGCTCTTCAGACAGTATAAAACAGCATAAGTTCAAGAGGGTTGATTCTTATTTTCCTTAAAGCTACTTTAAAACAGCTTTACACATACGGGCTGAATAAAAATGACAGTCAGGCCTATTAACTAGTTTACAATTGCTCCTTTCCATTGCCAGTTTGTCCCCATCTTCCTGTGAAGTACACAGATGTGGAAAAAATGTTTAAAACATATTATAAATAGTACAATTCAGCAACTGCGTAAATGGTAGTGTTCAAGAGTCAATTGCTCTCCATCAGTAAATGAGAGGGCATTCAGAGACACTGCCATGCAGCAGAGCCGGGGTTACCTCTGAATTGCCTCTTCTGTGGAAACCTCTTCCTGCTCTGTTATCTCATCCATTTACAAACATTTTTCCTTTCCACCCCCTTGCAGTCCCTACAAGAGTGTTTAGGAGTTCAGCTGATTTGACTGGGATTAAGATGTGGACATTTGATATTAAAAAAAAGGATCCATACTATGCTGACGGTATGCTTACATGTCTCTGTTACTCTTGCTCTGGCTGGTTTGAACGCTATGAGGGTGCCAGCTTGGCAGCACGGGTAGGATGCTAGGTTGCAGGAAGCGATTTGGTGCGATTTGAATGAAATCACTAATAGGGTACTAATCACTAATAGGGCACTACAGTTTCCCAGTATGTGCCTGGGAAATAGAGAAACGGTGAAAGAAACATGAACGCAATAGAGTAACTTTCCCATAAACTCTGAAATTATGTATGTTGGGAGAGGCTGAGGAGGGTTAAAAAGAGTGCAGATGGGATGTATAAAGGGTTATGGCCATGCTTCATCACTGTACAGACTAAACAGCCCCAGTACGTTCATTAAAGCAAGCAGGCAGTGGGACAGCAACACCCTCTGCTAGGATGTGTGCTGGCTGGCCTGTGTAGGTTGGGAGCAAACGCTTGCTTTGGAGGACTGTAGGCTAATCACATTCATTATAATTAAGGTCTTAAAGGCAACCGTGTAAGTACATTAGACCAAAAACCCCATCTAGCCAAAATTCATCGATGCACATTACCAATAACAACCTTACAGGCAAAAATTAGTACGTATCTCCCATTTTCCTGTGCTAAGATTTGGAATCATAGAATCGTTTAGGTTGGAAAAGACCTTTAAGATCATCAAGTCCAACTGTTAACCCAGCACTGCCAAGATTTGCATGTCCCCAAAGGATGAGCGTGTTTCCTTGAAGCATTAGTAAACCACACGGTGGATATGTTGCACATCAGATTAACCTCACAGAGAGAAGCTACTAGCTGAACAGCTGTATTTTTCATGAAGCACATCTTTTACTTTTTACCTAATGGTGGGTAATTCTGGAATCTCCATCACTGATGATTTTGGAAAACAGGTTAGACAAACCAGAGAGAAGTGGTGCAGGTAACGCTGAACCTGCCGCAGGGCCGCAGATGGACCAGGTGACCTTTAAGGGGCCTCCCAGTCTCCATTTTCTATGATTTCTCTAATTTAATGCTTCTGTTTCACTAACTAGACAGCTGGCCCTGTATTAGTCGACAAAGAACAGAAGCGATGCAGGATGGCTTAGATGAGGCCAGTTTGGAGTGTTTGCTTTCATTTCATGAGCAGTCATCCAGCTCTGGAGGAGAGCTAACAGGCTACAGGCACAGCCGGGCTGTGTGTTTTCAGACATCTGAAAAGCTGAAATCCTTCCCAGCAAAAGAAAGGTTGTGCATGCAAACACTAACCATTTTACAGCTTTTTAGAAAATACCCGGTTGCCTACGTTAGTCTGTGCTACTGAGTGGCATATATTCCTCCACTGTATTGGTATTGCTATCACAATATTAACTTTTAAGTGAGGGAATGGACTTCATCTGTATGTTTGGAGGCAGAAGTTCTAAAAACTAGAATAAAAAAATGTCAGTTTCTGACCTTATCCTCCAGCTGAGCCCTGAGAACTTTGATCTCTTATGAAAGGCTGGTATCAGCGTGTTCAAGCATGACCCAGGTTAATGCAGTTAACCCTGAATTTCTGGCTATATCCTGGCCCTGCCTGTTTGCAGTCTACTGAGCTCACCAGTTTTGGGTGTGGCGGCCGTTTGGAAATGATGTAGCACCTATCTGTGTGTTACTGGTAGCACTTGGCCAAGCCCGGTTGCTTTCCCTGTACCCCTGACACACGCTTAGGGCCCTGCTTGCCCTGTTCTCTCCCAGGGACATGCAGACAGCAGCCTGTGCACCCTCTCCTCCTCCAAAGCCTTGCTTCAAGTTGGAGCACGGCTGCCCACTGATTTCAGCTTGGCTACCAGCTCTGCAGGCTCAGGAGACAAAATTTCAGAGGGACCCAGACGGATGGTTTGGTTCTCGGGGTGGGTTTTTTAGTATTTTCTTCTATGTCTGAATTTTGTTGCACCCGAAATACAAAAGGGTTGATTTACATTTTAGGTATTTGCTTTAAAAATCTGAATCAGATGGGAATTCAAAACAAAGCTGAACCTCTGAGTAAATTAAATCTTGCAAAACTAGCCCTTCAGTGCCCTGCTGGAGTGAGGGCCAAATGAATGCCACAAAACACCACAAAGACAAAGCTGAGGTCCCCCCTGCTACAAGACCAAGTCTATCCTGGGGAGTAGCTACACCACAGTCAGAAGCACCAGCTTTGAACCAGGTAGCTCGGGAGGGCATCAACATCTTCCCATCATACCACAGCTCCGTTTTTTACCCAACTTACCAGACTGAACTTCATGCTGCTGCAATACCTAGCCTCAAACCCACGCATGTTGGTCAGCTAAGCAACTGAAGAGCCAAAATGGTGAATAGTTTCCAATGCACTAACTGAATAGCCCAACATTTTGGGGACGGATTTGCCATGGCTCCAGATGTAGTTCTGCAAGTGCAGGTCATACTGCATCTGCTCCAGGTACTCTGAAATTACCGTGCTCCTGCCCCGAGTGCATTAGGCATCCCAATTTGGTATTCCTTTTGCAGATGTGCTGTTCTTTGTGGCAGGCATACAACAGGTTTCCCCGAATCCCATCTATTGCCCGTGCATTTAATACCCTCAGGAGTTTTGTTAAGAGATTGAAAGACCTGGACTTAGAGCTATCACAAAGTAAATAATCTTGAAAACATGTATGTATTTGAGCAAGAAGAGTCAAGTCCTCATCTGGCAAGAGAACTTTCATCTTCCTGCAGCAGTCTTTCTCCAAATTTACAGTCTCAATGGTACACACGGGAAACTGAAGATTTATCTGAGTCAGAAAATACCCAGATTTTAGTTCTTTCACTGCTAAGAAATATGTACAGCTGCTCCCATTATTTCAGAGAGGTTTGTTTGTTTGGTGGTGGTTTTTTAAAATCACCCCCCGATCTCTTTTTAAAATACATTTTTTGAAAGGCTGTTATTTTTGGAGCTTAGGAGTCATAATGAATCGAAACCTGCGAATGCAATCCAGTTCAGATTCACGTGTTGAGTCATGGGTCCCTCTCGAGAAATCACAGTAGTCAAATCATGTCCATGTAAGGGGATTGGCAGTAGCTGTGGAAATATCTGTCCTCTTTCCCAGTTCCCACTCATGAGCCATGCTTCCAGCTCACTGTTTTTATAAAAGCAAATAAACATTTTGTCCGCAGGCATCAGCTATTGTCTCAGTAACCGTCCTTGTATCAGGGTGCTGCTGCATAGGGTGGGGAGGGAGGCTCCGAGGTTCATGTGGGCTGTGTCCTACACCGTTAAGATTCACGGTACTATTAGAAGATACTTTTCTCTCTCATCTTTTGCTCAACACCGAACAAAGCCAAACAAGTGGTTCGTACAGTTCCCTGTCATCCATCACACATCTGCTCTTTTATCGTACCTGTGCAGCATTTTCAAATCAATGCCGATATCTTGTCAGTTATTATTAAACTGTTTTTCAGTGCTCTCAGTCTCTTGATTTAGAGTTTGCCCAAGCTGATGAGGTGATCAGAACCAAACCATTTCAGCGCGGATGGCTCAGCCATGCATGCAGAAACACGCTGCCTTCCCGGGAGCCCTTGCCGCCGGCCCCAGCCCCTGGCTGATGCCCCTCCGCCGCGCCCTCGGCTCTGCCGCTGAGCTCCTGCCCACTTTGAAGAGTTCATTTTGCCTCCTGGAGTAAATCTCTGACTCACCCTTTCCCTCCTTTTACCCACTCGAAGTATATGCTTGTGCCACGTAACCGCATGAGCTGTACTGCCCCGGGGAACCGGCTAGGGACTGCTTCATGCTGTGCTGGGGGCTTACGTGATCTTTGCAGTCTTACCTCCAAGCCAGACAGACATACGCCCGGGTTCCCCCCCTCCCCGTGTTGATCCGTGCACCTTATGACATGTTTTGTTAAGCCACGAGTCCAACAGCAATATTAGCAGGCCAACCATTGATCCTGATCTAACGGTAAAGCAGTGCTCGGGCAGGACAGGCTTTCGGGTTTTGACAGCCTCTCGTGTTTCCAGGTTCTGGTAAGGAAAAGGTGTTGAAAAAACATTTGAAACAATTTATAATCTACTTTGGTGGACTCGGATAGGTCAGATAAACATCTGAGCATGTTTGTCAAGGAAAACAAACTGCCATTCTGAACAGCTGGAGGTTTAGCCATCCCCAGAGCCAAGTCCATCAAACCCAGAGGTGTGGCAACCTGCCAGCCAGCTGCATGTCTGTCATTTTGATGGTCACACAGGAATGTCCTCGGGGCGGGGGGGATTAATGATAACTCTCTGAAGCCCCAAGTGCCTCATTTTCGAGCTTCCCATGGCAGTATATTTCTTCTTCCATTTTCACTTTGTTCTTAAAGCTACACTCTGCATTTCAACCCTCTAAGGAAACTCCTTGCAAGATAGATGTACGTTACCCTTACAGGAGAAAAAGAACCTCTTTCGAAAAAATAAATACTGAAATCTGTTTAGTAATGCCCCTCATGCATCTCTCTCTCTCTCATCTTCTCTAAATATTAGTTCAGAAAACAGCTTTCGTTTATAGCAATTTCACTGCCATAATCCAGATAACATGGATTATTCCTATAGTGATGCTCTAATGCTAATTTGCAAGAGTGGCAGGCAATTTGCTATCCTAACAAATTACTTTTGTCCTTGGATGAAACAGACAGCAAAGACAGTGCCCCTGGTTAATTGGAAACACTAGATAGATATCCATAATGCTCTATATGTGAAGTCTGGTGTTGGAGATGTTATTAACATTCAATTTAACTCCTACAAAATTAAAACTAAAGCTTTATACTCATTTCCAAGCAGAAACCTCCTTAGAAATAGCTTGACGTGGTGTTCTGAAAGATGTCAAAAGATCACCTCTTCATAATGACCAGGGAGATGTGGATCCAAATAATGATATTTGGGTATTTATAGGGATGATTCTTCTCAGAGCTGCCCGTCACAGCTAACTATATACAACACACATCAAGCTTATAAAATCAGAAAGACACTTTACTTATGCTGAATGTGTCCATGAGAATGGATGGAATGAGGCCTAAATGCAAGTCCAGCACTCTAATGTAAGACTTAAGAGCCGCTGTGTGAAATTCAAGATTTGGTGGACACTGTCCTCGACTACAGTTAAAAACAGTTATGAACTCTGAGTGTGCAGACCCACCTGCTGATGGTAACGCACACAGTACAGCAGCCAGCCTAGGCACTATTTCTGCATCCCCCTCCTTCTCTAGAGGAGGGATTTAGGGTTAAAACAGTGAATCTAAAAGATTTAGTTTCAATCATCAGGTCTGATACAGGTACAGGGCATGGACACTATGGTTCACATTCCTTACCTGGGGATTATCCCTGTTCATTCCAGCCCTCGCTGGTGTCCATGAAGATGACGAAGACTATCCCATCTCACAACAGCTTGCAAGTACATCCCAGGCCAGCCAGCCACACTCTGCCTTACCCTAGGTCATGAAGCTAGAGGTGCTTAGACAGAGCTGTATAGATCATCCTTGACTGCCAGAAGGAAGGTAAACTTTGGAAAAAGAGTCCTATAGAGTTTGAGAATTGAGTTTATCTTCAGACCATGATGTGGCAAGAGTACCGTTCAGCCAGCTGTACCATGGCTAGTCAGTGGGGACACAGGGTGCAGGACCAGGGCATGGAGGCGGGACAGCTGGACCACTCACAGCTCCGCCAAGGCTTGAAGCGCAACTTTGCTTGTCACGATCTGATCAGGACCAAACAAGCTCTTCCCTGCCTGTGAACCCTAGAGCCCGGTGAGCAGCACAGCGTGCAGATCTAGGCCAAAGTGAGAAAGCAGCATCTGCCAACGTATTGCAAGAACTGTCAGATCCACAGCTGAGTTCAGTGCAAATATTATTTGTGGGGGACAAAAACTGATTAGCATCCAGCAACTGAGTCACCTTCAGACTAGTCAGGCACAGTCCTACTTAATCTGCCTGCGTTTCCAGAGCACTGATCACCATGTATCTTTGCATCATGGCCATCCATCACACCCCCAGTTTCTCATCTAAATACTGCCAACAGCACTGCAAGTAGCCCAGCGCTGACACTCCCTCCTTCTCCCTCTGCATCTTATTATTTAAGTTGCTGCTGGCAAAGAAAAGGAAAGTGGCTGTGTCCACAGCGACATTAGCAGAACTGTCAGCTTAATCAATGCTGATCCTTCCCCCCTCACCCCCGCTTCTCTGCTGCTCCTTTCTGAGGCAGCAGAAGAGCCCTATAAATTCCCCGCTGTGCCCAGTCATCCAGAAATACTGCTAATTTTCCAGAAACCCTTTGGTACCCTGGCTGCCTCCAGCTCCACATGCTATGTCCCCCTCGGCCACCCAAGGTCGCCCAAGCAGAGCCATTGCCAGGGCTCTGCGAGGCCACGCGTATCCCCTGGTCAGCAGGAGCATCTCTGGCAGCGGGCACGCAGAGCAAGGAGCCCTTCTGCTCTCTGCAGAATAATCATCACGGGGAAAACAGGATTACACACAAAGGCAGGGTGCTTTGAGAGACCTTTTTGCAACCAAAGAAACTTGTTGAAAGGTTTTCCAAAACCTTGGAAGCTCTGATGTTTGTAAATAGTCCCTAATCTCTTCCATTCCAACAAAACGTGCTTTTTCAGTGTGGAAAGGAGCAGGCAAACCCCCACTAGCAACACAGATCTATTCAGCTCTCTTATTGCCACCCGGGCCATTACTGAGCGAGAGTGCAGTCTGTAGAGGGGAACGGAGCTCAGACAATACATCCTAAGGCGAACTGCGGAGGGTTCACCGTGCGGTAATCCCCCTGGACTCCAGCTGCCCATTAAGTCAGGCAGAACTGGCAGCAGACACATGTGTGGGTGCAGAGCAGCAGCTGCCACTGCTGCCTTTCACCGTCCTCAGGACTTCAGTAGGACTGGGAATAAAATCAGCCGCTCCAGCTCAGCTAGACCCTCGCCACCTTCTCTCAGCAGCATGCCCTTGCCTTTTGGTAATACAGTTGTAAGCAATGATATGTATATAGGCAGCTTGTTTGGTATTTTTGTTTGTGTAGGGCTTAATTTATTTTTTTAAAGACAGTTTTCAGAAATAGGGATTTTTTTTTTCCTCTTCAGTTCAGCAGGCTGACACACCAATTCATGATGTGCCTTGTTTGATACAGGACATCTAGCTGGAACTAGATTTCACGTAACAAAGCATTAGGAAAGTAATTGGAGAGGGAGCATCATAGCAAAGATCAACGTTCTTGGAAAACTAGTATTCCAAAAAGTTTCAGCATCCATAATCCTCCCTCTCCGTCTTGTGTCTTGCAAGTTGGGTGTGTGGGTGTTTGCACACCCTCGTCCCTCTTTCACATGCCTGTACCGCTTGTCAGCTCATTGCAGTTCTCAACCTCCTGTCAGGATCACTCTCCCCTGTTGTCGTCTGACATTCCCTAGAGTTTTCCGGAAGGGGAGATCTTGGATGCAGTTGATCTGCCCCAGCGTCATTCAGCCACGGGACCTGAGAGGCAGCGCAGGCCGCTTGCTTTGCCTCCTGGTCTCTCCTCCACCCAGCCCACCTGAACCACAGCCAAGGCAGAGCCTGCGCCAGGGACAGGAGCGCTCGCATCCTGGGGCTCAGCACACCCAAACGTTGCCTTTCCTGCAATTCATCCCATCACAACAGAGATGGCCTCGCAGTACAGATGTGTTCGTTGCACCCATAATAGTAGGGTTGTTACCTAGAACCTTTCTCTCTTCCACTGTGTCTCCATGTGCTTTTCTGACACTATCTTCTTTGCAAAATAGTCAAGGAACATTTAAGCACCATGTTGTTGCACACAGGTTTCCCTGAGACTTTGGGAGTCAGAGAAAGAAAGGTTTGCTTCTTTCCTGCCATGACAAAATACCCCCCCTCCAAGCTGCACTGCAGTACTAGCGGGTTACTGCGCTTCAGGAGGAACAATTCCATCTGGTCGATATTCCCACCACCGTGGCTGTGGATAGCCGGTTGTTCAGCATCTCTAGATCGCACAGCGATACGAACCTAATCAACTCTCTGTCTCAATTTTCAAATCTCATTGAAAAGCATATCTTGTCTCCCTTGTCAGGACTGCTTAATTTCCTCTTCCACTAAGCTATTATTTAATTGACTGGCAGTAGCTGGCACTGACAGGCAACGTAGTTCATAGGACTGACCTGGAGCCACAGTCCACAGCTGTAGGACTCCGATCCTAACAGTCCCGCAAGCTTGGACAAAGCAT
Organism: Theristicus caerulescens; assembly: GCA_020745775.1. Lineage (NCBI taxonomy): Eukaryota > Metazoa > Chordata > Aves > Pelecaniformes > Threskiornithidae > Theristicus > Theristicus caerulescens. The sequence goes on along the minus strand of CM036565.1, from coordinate 1,873,926 downwards.
TGTGTCCCAGTTTCCCCATCTTTGACATAAGAGTAATGTTTCTGCTGCCAAGGGAGGCTGGAATGATTATACTCTAGAAATATTCAATGCTAAACACTTTTACCAGTCTATTTATCATGTTTATAGACTAATGGCTTGCAGGAATAAGAGACTAGAGAATAGCCCTTCAGTAACAGGGTTAGGCTGGAGTACAAGAGATCTGACTTCGGTTCCTGGCTCTTACACGGGTAACAGGAGAGACCCTAGGCGAGGTGTGAGCTTCCAGCCTCCACCTGTAGAATGGGAAATACCACCTTTCCCTCTCTGGAGGCTAAAACCATTCTTATTTGTGAGTTTGCAAAGATATTGATTACTGTCATGTTTTAAGTGAATTGCTATGTGTACAGTTCTAGGATGGATTCAGTTTATAAATAAAGGACAAGAAGGAGTAACTGCAGTTAGGAGAGGCTTTGCAATACTCAGTCAACATCTGTTTTCTTGTATTTAATGAAATCTTGCACACCAGAATGAGGGAAACGGCTCTCACAGCTAGTGCTGACTTCGCTAGTCATTCATGACATTGAGCAAGACAGCTATTACTTGTGCCGCTTTCACTGAAAATAAGCAGAGCACCAGCAGACCTAATACCTACTAAAAAAATCAAACAAGATTACCTACTGTCTGGAAAACAAACTCGGATGCTTCGTGGATTTTCCTGTTTGCGTAGTTTCCAGACAAGCATCACTACCACAGTTCAAAGAGTTAAAGTGGTGCCGTGCCTGATCTCCCACAGAAGTTAGGAAGGAGCACGCAGAAGTCCAACAGGTATAATTAATGCCAAGTGGCGTGTGCGGGCAGAGCCCGCTTCGCTGCCTCCCGTTGCTCACCAGCTGCTCCCTCACGGCTGCCCTGGCGCGCCTCTGAAACCCCGCTCCAAACGCTCTGCCTCGCTTCTCTCGGTGCTTCCAGAGGAAACGCTCAAACAGCTCATCTGCTCTTTAAGCAATTAATGGACTCCACGAAGCATCTGGTGAGCGGAGCTCTGTGGGGCCCCTGCTTTGCAGCAGCTCACGCCCTGTGGCACACGTACGCTTCTGGCCTTATGGTCAGTAGCTGACCAACTGGTGCAAATCAAATTCTGTGGAGTTACGCTGACACACACCAGCTGGCTACTTGCCCTTATCAATTTTCATAGGTCTTGATCTCATACACACTCGTATTGATTTATTAGCATCAGTAAAGTTACTCCCAGACTTGGCCGCTCTGTAGACCAGTGCCTAGGCCTGCACAGAATGTGCTTTTTTTGCAATTATGCAACCTCCTCTGCTGAGAATATCTTCCTGCAGCCCTCTTCATCCTCCCTCTAGACCAATTTTTTAGATTTAGTTTAGAGAAGGGTTTTTTTCCCCCGATAGGTTAAGAATAGCGGCAGTAGCAGAGATGCTGACTTGAGGATACCGGCTAGGTGCTGGCACTGTAGGTACAGTGGTAAGGAAAACTTTAGTTAATGCAGAATGTGCCTTGGGGGAGCTAGTTGCACAAGAAGATGGAATTGAGCCATCTCTCTTCTCCCAGAAAGAGACAACCAGTCACAGAGCCCAGCTTTTTTAGGCAGTGGAGCTAATCAGGGAGTGGGAATCAAAGCCTTATTCTACAGTTTTATCCTTTTGAAAGTTGGGAACAGAGATAAATCCTTCCTAGCATTATGCTGCTATCAAGAGCAAGAAAGAGGGCTCCCAATGGCGCTGCTCAAGTAGGAGAGCAAGCAACAGTCTGAGGCTACCTGTACATTCCTGTTCTTCCCAAAGCATTCCACCTGCACGGAGTCTTATTCAATACTTCTTATTCATGAGTATTAACAAGAAATTTGCTGACGCGCTTTCATTACTGCGCTAGTCCTGCTACCCTGCTCGGCTCCAACCACCACGTTCTGCTGGAATATCAGGTTTTGATTAAGGACCGAGGAGTCTGTAGATGTGCACGATGTTGCTGCTCATCACACGAGAGCGAGGTGAATTGCACCGTCTCCTTCAGTAATCACACCTCAATGCTTGAGGGTGACCCCACCACCTTCAGCCTGCCCCAGGACCCTCGGCAGCCCTAAGCCCTTGGTGGAGGTGGCGAGAAGCTGCCAAAAGCACCCAGGGAGATTGCCTAACGATTCAACAACGGCAGGAGCAAGAAACGCTCCCCGCTTATGTAGGGTTGGTGACCAGCACACTATGAACCAGCAAGTGAAAATACAATCACCATTATGAGCACTGACATCTAAAGGCACTGCCTTTCAGCTTGCCAGGCACAGGGAGAGCAGTGATGAATTAGCTTGCTAGCTTGATGGTGGCAGGGCACGGTGAAAATACTAAGCTTCCACAATACCAATGTTGCATAAAAGCTCTTGTACAAAGCATAACCACAGCTCGTGTAACCTGAAGGTAATGGGAGATGAAGGAAAGAAAAACAGGGTGAAAGCAAGCAACTGGTTGTAAGGAAAGCGTAAAAAGCAAGGTGCCTCTGTGGCAGGGCAGTGGTGAGACACTTGTCTCACTTGTGAAAATTACTTCCATGCTCCTTTCTCTCTGGCTACGTCTCTATTGTCTGTTTGCCCGTTTTATTCCAGGACTGTCTTCTAATTCATACTTGCACATTTGTCAAAGGTCCTGCACAAAGGGAATATGAAAGGGAACCAGCTGCACCTCCTAGACACCAGTGTAAGAGCATTAACGACACTTGCCACCAGCTGCAGAGGGAAAAACCTTGGGGGAAAAGGAAAGGCAGTGGGATGTGGCACAGAACTGAGGCCCTGTCTTGAGGGATGTTTCTGTCCTTAGTGGTGTTCTGTCTATGCTAGGATTAGGCCTAGCTTAAAATAAGATCAACAGAAGGGGTTGGAAAAGCATGCCTGCACACAGAAAACTGGTCTGCTCTAACTTGTACTGGTTTCCAGGTGTGTTACCCATCTGTCCTGCAGGCCCCTTCCATCAGCTCAGCTTTTCCATAGCCCTCACTGCAGGAGCCCTGCAACTCAGGAACGGCTCAGCCCGCAAGATTAGAGGGTGAACCCACCATTGGCCCAAGCAGTGACAGGCAGAGGCAAGGCGAGGTCTCCCATGTACTCATCAGCTTTCCCAGTAAATGGACCGAGTTTCTCTCTTCCAGTCTTATCCCTGTGTCATTTCCCCAGCAGAGAAGTAGCACGGCTCTGTTTGGAGAGCGGATGGCATACAGCCTTCTCATCCCCTTGTTCGAATCATAGAATCATAGAATTGTTAAGGTTGGAAAAGACCCTTAAGATCATCAGGTCCAACCGTTAACCTACCACTGCCAAGTCCGCCACTAAACCATGTCCTCAAATGTTTTAGACCTCTGTCCTTGGCCAGAAACTGCCTACAATCTCAAGCCTCAGTCATGTGCCCCAGCCCCTTGTGAAGGGCTGGACTGACCCGACTCTCCCCGCAGCTCCTTGTCCTCCCCTAATTCCACTCCCTTGCTCAGAGCTTCCCCTCCTAAACCCAGAGTGAAAACGAGCATCTCTGCAAGGCAGACACCAAAGGCAGGCTGAGCTTCACGGCTATATTAATAAGGAAATTAAGACTAATTGGAGGAAGTGGTGTTACCTCCGTATATAGCATTGTACTAAATTGCTGCACTATTTCTAGCATCCATATTTTCTCCTGAATGCTTAAATACCAAAGCCAGTTCAGATCCATAGCAATGACAAAAGGCTGTAGAGGACAAATTTGTTTCTTAGCTTATATAACTGCTAAAGCCAGACAGAGAAGTGACTTAATTTGAACACAAATGTAGTTTCATGAGAGGAAAATATCAGGCATAAAGAACTGTGTAATCTCTCAGAAAAAAGGTGTCTGCAAAAACAGCTGGAAGAAGCAGCCAGGCGAGCTCGAGGGAAGCTGCTTCTAACGCCTAACCACGTCAGCGCCGATGGCAGATTCTCCCTGCCTTGACCAAGTCACGATCAGATGACGTGCCCGACCCCCACAGAAGTTTTAACTGTGTTATATGAAGATCTACAGACACACACAAAAAAAGCTTTACTTGGAAAAAAGCTCTACCCTGTAGTGAGAGGGATTATTCAGTGATAAGGCGGCAATCTCTTCCATGCAGAGATCCCTTCCATGGGGCAGAGCTGTTTATGGGTTTTTTTTCTCGTGTAACTTGCCCCTGAAGATGCTGGGGCTGCCTGGGAGCAGTGGCAGAGGCAGGCAGGAGACAGAGCAGGCAGAGGAGCTGGGGACGCAGCGGAGACGCTGGGGGAAGCAGGCAGGGAGAGGGGTACGGGCAGCCTGGGGGTGCAGGTATTGCCAACAGGGAGCCTCTGGTTTAATGAGGCGTATCTCTCAAGTACAAACTGGCTGACCTTTCCCCTTCCCCTGCCTGCTGGGAAGGCAGGGATCAGAAAGATCCCCCCCAGAAATCAGCTCTGCCAAGTCTGTTAGATCTCGGAGAGCTGGTGGGTCTGAATACGGAAGGGAGGAACGGTCCTGAGATGCAGGAAGGTTGGCTCCATTCTGGTTTCATCCCCAAATCCTCTGTGACGCTAGGAAAATGGCACTCTCTCCCTGAGCCCCGGGGCTTTGCGGGCTGGGACCCCACCAACTGCAGGCTCCTCGGGGCAGGGCCGGCCCTGGCAGCGGGCTGCCTGCTGCCGTCTCCGGCCCGGGGCCTCTAGGTGCTGCTGTACGACCAGCAATGGATTCCCGGCAGGAGGAGAGGCGAAGGGATGGCAGTAAATTCCTCATGTTGCAGGAGGAAACTGCAGCAGTTCTGGATCAGCAGAAAGTGCTCTTTTTTAAAGCATCTTGTGCCTTCTTGTGCAAACCAGCACACAGGGCAAGGCTATCCATCCGTGTTTCCCACAGGGATTGCAGCAGAGGGAATAAGCCCGAGCAGCACGTTCTGCATCACATTTTGACTAAGCGACAGCTGTAGTTTGGCTTTTCACACAAAGAAAAAAGAGGTTAAACTCAGCTAATGGCATTTTCATGCTAGGAGTTAACCCTGCTAGGTCAAGAACAAGAACCCAAGTGATTTGTCACAGAGAACAGCAACGCACATGGGGCTGATGCTTGAAGGTGAGGCTTAAAGCTTCAGGCATTAACAAATTAACATTTTGCCTAATTAGATGTTGATCACTATCACAAAGCACATCATGACCACCATAAGCTTACCACAATGCACTAACCAGTGATGGAAAATTAGAACATGGACCAGAAAGCCTATTAGTTGCTTCTTCTCTAGGAACTTTACTCAGGTATTTAGCAAAATCTGAGAGTCTCAGCCTGCTGTTTCCTAAATGAGTGACAAATATTCCCTTGTTTCCCGAGGGCAACCTCAGAGTTTTCCTCTTCGCTGCCATACTGTGATTTTCACCTTGCATTAAGGTGTTCCTCCTTTCCTGGCGCCTCAAGGAATGCAGATTTAAGGTGTTCATTACCCGGCTGATCCCCTGCCAGCTGGGGCAACCAAAGAGGGTAATTTTGTCTCACCACCAGTCAAGAGATGCTGCATTAACAGTGTTGTCTTGTGCGTATCCCATGCTGTGTAGGATATAGCATGAATTCTTTGTGGCCAGATGAAGCCTTAAGACATCCCACAAATATGCTGCGAGCACTGCAACAGTAAATAACGGATCTGCCTGGCCTTGGGTAATGAGACCGAACCAAGTTCATGTTGCATTTCTGATAGCACACATATACAAGGGGTTTATTACTATACATACTGCAGAGAGGAAGAAGCAAGAAGATTGTGCATCTTATAAGTTTACCCTGGTTCAGCTGGTTCATTGGGCCTCTCTGAAAGTGCCCACGGGAGACTCTATTTCCTTTGAAATATTAATCCCAGCTTAGCGAAGGGATGGTGCGTGATCAGGCACAAACCTCGGAGAATGGCTCTTTAATTTTGCCATCTGGGAACCCTTCCCTCAACAAAAGCATTTAATGCCTATACGTGGTCTCCGGTGGCTGTTGCATGCCGATGTGTGAGGATTATGTGATGCTGCTCATAGAACGAGAAGGTCTCAGAGATGCAGTGAGAATTAGTTGGGTGGCAGAGAGCGATGCTAGGGTGCAGTGATGGGAGCAATTGGAAGGTGCCCTTCTGCAGCATAGTCCAACACAGGTGATCCTAGGAGATACAGGAGGCATATACCTCAGGGAGGGAAGAGCCTTGTCAACCTTGGTAGATGTAGTTGTCACCACTTCATCGTATAGAAAATGGTCCCTGACGGGAACCACACAGGCACTTCTCAGCTGCAGCAGGTCCAGCCAGCCCAGCAGGAATATCAAACTGGATAGGAGGCCCTGGGCAGATACAGACAAGGGCACTGCAGGGAGCCAAACCTACACAGGTTTGTCCAAGGCCCAGTGGGTCCTACCCGCCGCTCTGCAATGTCAAACCGTGTCCCAAATGAGAAACAGTGCTCGAGAAACAGCAAGGAGCAGAGGTGCTTTACAGCCTGTTACACAGCCTGTGCCACCTACCTGACAAAGCAATAGACAGACTCCCTGCACCTGCTGGAGAGCTGAGATCCCCTGTTTCTCATTTCTTTCTAACGTGTGTGTTAACATTTGCTCCGTGTCACTTACGCAGTTGGGACAAAAGCTAACCACGGAGAGCAGGTACCGGTGTTCAGTCTTGATGCAGCCTGTGGTCCATGCTTGGACACCGTTTGGGAGCTGGCACTTTGCTGAACACAGTCGCTGACTGTTCTCACTGCCTGCCCACTATGCCACGGCAGACTGAGCCTTCAATTTTGAGCAGTTCCCACACAAAAGTGCATTTTGCAGCACTTTCCCTCCAGCCTGTTTCAGAGCCATGCTGTTAACCTGCCTTTGCCAGCCCGCTTCATTCCTATGCTGTTTCATACAGCCTATGGCAAACTTCCCATTTGTGTGAACACACAGCCTCCAGGCAAAACCGTCAGCAAAGTGCAGCTTTCCGAGGGCTAAGCAGGGAAAAGCATCTGGGGATTCCAGCCCTGATACCAGAGGTCTTCATGCCTGCAGAGACACGAGCCCCCCCCAGCACCCCGCTGTCCCCAGACAGGCATTGCTGCAGGGACCGGCCCGGCTGCCATCGCTGCCCAGGCACAAGGCAGGTCCTGATGAATAGATGGACAGGCTTTCAAAAAATTACGTTGTGTAGAATCAATTCTGACTTCTTAGCTACTAGCCAGATCCTCACGCTTCCCCCTGTGTGCTCACGCACACCCCACAGCTTCCTTGCACCGGGAATTGGAACGTTATCTCTAATTTTTATGGTATTTATTGGTATCGCTGCAGGCATTTGGGTTTTGAGAGAATAGAAGGCAGTTTATGCTTTTCAATACCAGAGTATGCGTATGTCTGTGTGCATGTTCTGCGTCTAAGGCAGTGTTACTGATATCTGGTATCTTTTTGCTGGAAAAGAATAGGTACCAAACCCTGTCTTCTTCAGCACTACGGGCATCATCTCTTGCCCTGTCTTGCAGTACCTCCTGTAATTAGGTTTTATGTTAGAGCTCAGAGTCCATTTTCTGTGTCAGACAATGCCTCAGCAAATTTTGGCTAAAGATTGAGGATTCATATCTGTGGGAACGGAGCCAGAATTTATAGCAGAAACAGATTTTATTTCTCACTGAGTTATATCTTAACAAATATCAGCGGGTGTGATAATTACTTGCTGGATAAAATATACTTTTTTAATCATATCGTTTGTTCCAAAACACTGTTTCTGGTATTTTCTCCATGGGTTGATTTATTTCTGACACCTTACAAGCTGAGAAACCAGGGCTTTTCCCTTCCAGCCTTTAGCATGAATGAAGCGCTATGTTTGGGGTTACTAACTCGGACTCACTGTAACCTTCCCTAAAATACAGAAATAATTATCTGCTTTTATTGCAGCAGATGCTCTTACAAGACCTCCTGTAACTCTGTTACTCGTGGCCAAAGATTGCCCCAAGCTACATCGTGCTATCGGAGGTAAGGCCGTTGGGCAAGCCAAGGCTGTCTCCCTCCAGGCGTCGGTGGCATCCCACCGCCTTATGCTGACGGCCGAGAACTGGCATCGCCAGAGCCCAGCACGGCAGAACCTGCTCGTAGCTGAGTACAGGTTCACTGTAGCTGGGAAACACTTCCAGGCAGAAGAACAGTCATTGCTAAAAATGGATTCAGGTCAGTTTTTCAATGCTTTCTCCCAGGCAGGATATTCAGCGAGTTGTCCTAGGCTCCGAGCGTGCTTTCTCTGCCCAGTGCCGACAGGCTGTTTCCTTAATCAAGAATCCCCTCATGTCAGACGTGTCACAGCTGTCTTCCTGGCCCCTTTCCCCTCCGCATTCTCATCTTGGCTTTACTTTCTATTTAGTTGATCCTTAAAATCCTTCTCAACACAAAAATCTAACAGTTGCCACCATGACAGGGTGACGTCTATGTCCATCTTAGTCAGAGGCAGCTGCATCCTGCTTTGCTTTTTTTTTCCCCCCCTCTCTCTTCCTCTCCTCCTTTCCCCTCTCTACAACTATGTAGCCTCACACAACATACGGCTTCAGTCCAGGAGAAGCAGGGGAAAAAGATCAGATACACATCAGTCATTATTCCTGTAGGTAGGACATATATTAATAAGAGAAACTCCTCATTTTCTGAGGACAGAGATTATATTTAGCACTGGGAGGAACCTTCACTGCGGATGCATAGGAGACGGAGGTATCCAGTACAGGCATCTTAGGCTGTCAGAGGCTGTTCAGAAGCCAACATTAAGTGTGCTCGTTGGCCCAGGCTACCAACACTGGCCTAAAACAGGCACCGTGCCACCTCCGAGTCACAGACATTTTCTGTCAAACGCTTGAGACTCAAACATACATCATATCGGGGCTGATTATGCTTCAGCATATTTTCTAATAAATTATTTCTTAGAAATAAAGCACTAAACAAATGGGAATTATAATGAAACAACACAACAGTGATAATACCATTGTATGTATTTGGAGTAATGATGAGGCTAGATCAGATAATGGAGGTGTAAAATGGATAAACTTTGGCATCTCTAATATCCATAATAAATTCTAGGTCATTGAAAAGACTGCATGATATCAACAAGTGACAGTGCATAACACTAACAACAACAGCCTCATAGAAAAAAACAGTATTTAGAGTGCTAGTCATGGAAGGAAAGTGTCCCAAAATGCAAAAACCACCACAGGACCGTGTAAAATGGATATATCCCACATGGCAAATAATCAGAGCACTTCTCCTGCTTGTCCTCAGCTTCTTGGCTTACACTCTGTCTCACAAAGCACCTTTTGCTCCTTCGGTTTCACCCTCTCACGTGCAATGAGGGCGACCACTGCTAATGATAAGAGTGATTTAAATCCCATAGCTTTAGCATTAGCAAATACTGTGCAGATTCCTCTGCCTGACAGGTAGGAAACTTATAACAAAACATTTTATGCTGCTTATAAGTCACCATGTTTATAATGAGGGGGAAGGAAAAATATACTCTGTGCCAGAGCCAGAGGAAAGGATCCGAAGCGCTGTCTATGGGGATGGCACGGGTGCTGGTTTGCCCGGGGTCACTTGGCCCTCTCTCACCCAACGCACGTGTCCTGCGATGGAAGCAGAGGAGGGGAGAGCGGGCAGCGAGTTAGACCTGCCCGCGGTGACAGGGCGGAAAACCAGCGTGGGCTCTTCAGGGCACTCCCTGCTGCCGTGCTGCTCCGATCACGCACCAAGTCCACGGCTTTCAAAGAGAAAGGGGCAGATATATCTTTCTTAACCAACCGATCCTTGCTTCAGAGTTCACTCTTAGGCCAAAATTCAAACCAACAAATCTGCTGAGGCCCAACAGCCCCGAATTCAGCAATATATTGTAATAAACCATAACAGCTCTGCAGAGTCCCTCTGGATGTCACCGGGGATAAAGAGCAAAGGAGTAAAACCAGGTATCTGTCAGCATTAGCAGACTAATAACAACGCCTCGCAGAAGGCAGGGCTGTGACTTATCCTTCTCCTTCAGAGTTTCCTCGTCATTTTGCAGCTAGGGAACCGAGGCGCGGTAACGGTGTTTGTAAAAGAGGTTCCTTTAACCACAAGATCATCCTCCGGTAACAGCTGCCCCTGTAAGAGGCACTTGCGCTGCAGCCCAGCTTAATGCCGTGAAACCAGACCCAGCCACGGAGACATTTCATCAGCCCCCCCTCCTCCTCAAAGAGCAGTCAAAATATACTCTGCTGTCACGTTGAGCTTAGCTTTGCAGCAGATGTGGTGTGTTTGCAAGTGATAGCCATTCCTGTCATATACTGAAATTAATTTCTCAGACAAAAATCTGCTTTATTGGGAACCAAAATGAGCAGCAGGCACATCAACACATGCACAAGTGTGTGGCCAGCAGGACAGCAACAACATTTGTGATAAAACAGCCTTTTCCACTGCTCCCTTCCCCCCATGTGATAATTTAGTTATAGTGCCATTTTTCCAAGACAACTAAGTGCACATATTTTTCTCTTTCCAGTTGGCTGCTACAGAGCGACTATGCTTGAGAAAATTAGTTTTTATCATTTTAATCATCTAATCTTCATAAACCTTTTAACGCAAAAACAAAAACTACTTAACGCACAGCAAGATAATTAATATTGAAAATAGACTCTGCAGGGGAACTGTAGTACCTGCTGCCTTGCATTAGACTTCCAGAATAATGAATTAGCTAGGAGCTTTAAGTAAGTTTGCAAGAACAGTATAAACAGTACCGACAGTACCAACCCAGACCCCACTTCCATTTGCTTGAAATAAATCACGTCAAGAGGCTACTTAATATGTTGATAGCCCAGCATTAAGAATAACTTCACCAGTGTCCCTGCTGAAATCTTAGTGACTCTTAAAAAAAAAATCTTTCCTTTTCAAAAATATCACTTTAGAGTTGAGAACAAAAACCATAATGGTTTACCTGGCCTGGAAGAGGAGAGTTTGCCTTTTCCCCTTACCCCACCAAGCCACAACTGAGGGAGGGAAGGATTTGCAGCTGGAACTTGTTAGGAGCAGCCTTGGAGCAGGTCAGACTAGCTTAGCTCTGCTCCCCACAGCCAGGACAAAAGCTTTTCAGCTGCAGCAAGGGCCCAGGATGAGGCTTTCTGCTGCCCTGCGGGGACAGCGAAGCTAGATAGTCCCTTTCCCGGCAAACAGCAAATTTGTTGGGTTTCTTTTTTTTGAAAAAGAGTGTGGGGAGAGATAGTGACTAATCCTTTCTGCTAAACGCATCTACCCCTAAGCAATGTCACATAACTCATTAATGCTAGGAACTAGACACTGCCAGCAGAGACTGAAAGGACCCCTAAACGCCGAAAATAATGTGTGCACTTACAGAGCACTTAACATCTTCAGAGTACTACACAAACATTAAGTAATTATTTAAGGAACTAATTAGTGACAGAAAGATGTTTATTGCTTTTTCTGAGGATGTGTATTGGGTGTATGCCAGGGATCCTCTGAAGGACCCTGTTGAACCTGCTGGGGCTGCTCTGGGGGGTTAAGGGCTGGTGGTTGGGGTGGGAGCCCACCTTCATCTTGCCTGGCTCATGGGAGGATGCTCAGCTTAGGAGGACCCAGTGACGGTGGTCCCTGTCCTGACCCAGACCCTGCACCCCTAATTCGCAAGGGGCCATTTCCAGGTTTGACCCCTCCAATCTCTGTGGCAGAGTCAGGCACGCACAAATCTGCATGGCTAATAAGTCTGCGTGCAAAGTGTGTTATCTGCTGCAGTTACAGTCGCTTCACAAGGGACTGCTCAAAGATGTGAGGTTAGAAAACCTGCGCTGAAATAGGAAACGGTGGGAAGGAAATCAAACAAGAATACAGATTCATTTAAAGCTCAGCTGGGAATGGATAAGGATACAAAAAAAAAAAAAATCAGAGTGAATTAATGCTGCCAAAGGATTTAAAGGGAATACGAAAGACATTTATTATAGGAGTATCAGGGGAAGACAAGCAAAAATCCTAGCGAGAAAGTATGTCCATTAATTAGTAAACTAGGGTGGGTATGAAACTAATGATGACTAGAATCTGTCTTTAATGAGACAGATAAAAGAAATGTGAACTCTTCAGAAATGAGGAAAAGCCAATAAAATGTCTTTTCTTAGTAACATGTGAGAAAATACTTGAGGGAAAATGAGCCTATACGTAAATCAGCTGATACAGATGAGCCTAGGATATTGGGCAAAGTGGTGAAAATGCCGTACTGCGTGTGATAATTTCTCCTAATTTGTGAACAGAAGACTAAGAAGTGACTAACGAAAAGTGTATACAGACACTTAAAATGATAAATAAATGATCCCAAAACTCTGTTTTCTGAAAATCTACCTTTTACCCTTTCTAAAGTAAAGAAATCAGCATTGCAGTGCGGGTGAGGAATATGAAGGCAACCAGCGCAGCCTGGCCCATCAAAAAGTCCTGGCAATGGTCCCTGGGTGGCTGCAGTCCCTCGTGGCAGAGGCCACTGCTGCCCGGCAGCTCATTGCTCCGAAATCTGTCACAAGCCTCCAGGCAGGAGGTCCCCATCCTGGCCAGGCTCCGTGCCACCATGGAGAGCCCTGGGAGCGGTGCCTGGCAGGCAACAGGATGCTTCGCAGATGGTGCTGAGCAAGACGTGCCGGTACAAGGCTTTCTGAGGTATTTGGGGTGACCTTGCCTTAACACAAGAGCAGTTGCTTTCAGCAGGTGGAGGGACCGCAACCCCTGGCTGCAGCCCTGCAGGGAAATTGGGCCGCAGGTCGCTGCGCGGGATCGCAACCATTTTTGGACAGAAATCACAGTCCTGCCTGGGCTTGCACTGATCTGGTAACGCCAGAACTGCCAATTAGCTCAGCCCACAGTGTAGGATTAACATAGCGGTGCCCCCCAAACACCCGTTTTTAGAGGCGTTGATATACCCAGCTACCTTGGAGCAATTCTGGTCGTGGGTGTTCGGCATGCCTGAGAGCTGGCCCCGGCAGCACGAAGCCTCAGACAGCGTCGGTCTAGCAAGAATAAATCTCACCAGACAAACTTGATTGCTTTTTTGATAGAAACAGAAAATTAACGGATGAAGAGAATGCTGGAGCTGTAATATATTTGCATCTGAGTAGTGCATTTGATACTGTGCCTCATGAAATCTTTCTAGAAAAATTAATTTAAATCAGCTTGGAGATGAACACTGTCTTCTTGACTGAAAACAGGCTGGAAGGCTATAAAGAGAGGTTAACAGTGAGTGGCAAAGCGGGGAGTTGAAGATGAGGAGACCATAGAAGAACCACAAAGCTCACTCTCAAATAAGTTTTGTTTAATATCCTCACTGTTCATCTAGAAATGGAGGAGGAAGCAACATTTTAATAAGATATGCAGATGAGATGAAATTAAGAGGAACTAAAATCCTCCGCAAAAGATGCAAACAGATCCAGAGAGAGAAGCAGCTGGGTCAGGACGCTATCAAATGAATTCAGGGCTAGTTACAGAACAGGAGAATTTGCCCAGTTTTCCTGTTCACTGGAACAAAACAGATCAACCAGTTTTCACTAGTAGGAGGAAAGGAGGTTTTGGTTCATAATTTTGCATGTCTGCTTCTGCAGATGTGAATCTCGCTAGCCTGGAGACTTATGAAAATCCACTTCTACCCCAGCATCCTTCCTCAATGGGAGGCTTTGAATTACACACCCAGTTGTACAGTTTGGATATTTTCTGAATTAGTGACATAAGGCAGGGTTTTGACTTCCATATGGGTGATGTGCTTTGAGTTCAGACTGCAAGGCTTCAGGACAGACGTGCACACCCAAAACTACTTGCTAAAAAAAAAATGCAAATTTAGCATTTTAGAATCTGCCTGCTAAGTATCTGAAACAGAACAGTAGGTGAAATTCCATCTCCTCCCTCAAAACTCGTGGGCATGAGCTAGACCCCAGTTAGGAATGAGATATGGCAGCAAAAAGGGCAGCGCAGTTTGGGGCAGCGCAGCCTGGGGCAGCGCAGGCTCAGGCCACCTTTACGCTGCTCTGCAGTTTCTGCACCTGGAACACTGCATTCCATTCTGGGAAACTCATTAGCAAGGAGATATTGAAAAATTGTAGTGAGTTCAGAGAAGAGCAACAAAAATTATCAAGGGGATGGAGAGATTAATTTATAAAGAAAGATTAAAAGAGCTAAATCAGTACTGGAAGAACTGAATTTGTAATATACTGTCATTCAGAGAAAAATGGCTACAGAGAGCCATTACAATCTAGTGCTGAAAGGTATAAACACCAGAGACGGGAAAGAATTAAATAGCATGGTAGGGTGTAAAAGAAAGCATGAGGAGTCAGAAGCGAGAAAGGGAAACATACACTAAATATCCATAAAAAAATTCCTGGCAAGGGAAGCCTCACAGGTTGCAACGCTTGAAGTTAGAGTGGAAAAACCGCCAGAAGACGTGCGATGGGGGATGATCGCCCAGTGCCCCGGAGAGCCAGAAGGTCACCCTGCTTCTTACCGCTTTCTGGGGGACCAGCAGAGATCCCCAGCTGGGGGCTACGTGACCACAGTGAATGCATGAATACGTATGAGACTCCTGTTCGCTGTGGTGACGGTATCATTTCCTTCGTGTCATTTCAAATTTCCTCTAGTGAGCATTTGTTCAGAATGAAGAATTTGGAATCTGGTCTCTGGACATTTTTTTTCCTTGATTACCTGAGAGTTTTTCTGCTTGGTGGTACTGTGAGACCAGACACGCACAGAGCTTTCCTCCTCCACGTAAAATGTCCAGTTTAATCTCTCACGCTTACAGTCACTTGTTACCGCTCTACACAAGCGCACCTTTATGTTCTTTATGTAGCTGCTCTGTGCCAACAGCAGCAAGCTCAGGGCAGGTATCCTTAATGCCTTGTCCACGCCAATACAAGTTATCCTTCAGAATTTCAGCCTCCTAACGACTGTGTAGCTCATGCAACTCAGCGTCTTGGTTTTCTCATTTCTTTTGTTTTACTTCATACGCTGTATTGCTTTCACCTCTCAAATATTAAGTCAAAGCCTTGTACTTATCAGCGTAGCACAGTTTGCGTTGTTATACACGTGTACCCATTATAACTGGTCTTTGTAAAGTAGTTTGTGAGCTATCTGTTTCCAGAATTAGACGAGGTCTGCATGTTTTAGCTGAGATCAGCTCTTAGGGGTTCAGGATCACCTAGGCTCTGTTTACGAGTAATTTTCTGTGCGTTAGAAAATGTAGTTTGGTCCTCCCCCACTCCTAGTGATGGTTAATTAAAGCAATTCATGTGAATTAAATCAACTTCTGTGAGTGATTAAACAAGGTGAAAGATCAGATAGGTGCATAATATCTACCTTGGAGATAAGCCTATACTATCAGAGGAAAAAAGTGGAAATAAATGAAATTAAGCATCTTCGGGAGTACTGTTTGCCCCCACCCAAAAAGTAGCAGCCTGGGAGAAGCTAGACACTCTTGTAGCACCGAGAGCTAAATTCTTCTGTCACTTGCACCATGAGAAACACCTGCAATGAGCAAAGCTTGTAGAGAGCTTATCCGGAGAGCGAGCGCGGACCTGCTCTCCGAAGGGTGGCGGCCGGCGGGGCGAACTCTGCCCACCCGGTCCCTGGCAGCTGCCAAGCGCGAATTTCTAATCTTCGCAATAAGCCGGAGATGCAGGCAAATGACTTTGTATTACTGTCATTTGTATTCTGCCTCCGGACGCTTTCATTCCTTTTGCTTTGAGTAATATTTTTTCAACCTTGTCTTCTCATTAAAATTTCCTCTTCATTATAGCACATTTCAATATAATTTCCTCCTGAACCAAGCTACAGCCCAACTAATAAGAATTGCATGATCTGCATTATTATGCACACATAACCCATTATAATTGAATCTTATTCCACTTTAATTGCACATGTTTACAAACACTGTGTTCACTGCAACAGATTATGTATTTTAGTTGATTGTGCCATTAATGATTGAAAAGTCAATGCCATTTTGTGTTAAACCCATTTTTGGCTTGCATAACAAGTGACATAACATAAAACTCTTCTGGAGAGCCAAAAGATACATTTCTAACTTTCTCTTCTCTATTTTTAAGTGTTGAGAAGAGTTCTCCCTGAACTGAAACCGTGCATCTTTAGAAATGCAACGCTTCCTATCATTCAAACCATCTTCAGCCTCTGGAGTGCGGCAGGATTTTAGTCAAATACTCATTCTTGGTTGAATTTGGAGGCCAAATATATTTTAGCGACGGAGACCTTGTTCTCAGTAATTTACAACACCCACCACCACCCAGGCGAGCCCAGCGCTTCTGCATTTTCAGAGGAGAGCTCTGCAGCCGGAGCTCCCCCTTTTGCGAGCGTGCTTAAATGCCCCCGCCGACTGCCGGGCAGTTTTGTTTCTGGGCAATGCGATAAGGTCAGCAGATGCAAAATTATGTAGGAAATGGACCTCCTGAGACTTCAGATACTGAAGAGAACTGGAAAATTTGGCAGCACACCGTGCTGTTTTGGTGCAAGGTCAGTTAGATAAGGTCAGTCAGGATGTTAAATCTAGCCACTGCCTGGTTTGTCATCAGGTTTTATAACAGGAACAAGGGAGCCTGATAGACCAGAGTCTCCAGAAGAAAAAATACTAAAAACAAACCAGTATTTTCACCAAGATTTATAGAAAATGTACTTTTTACGTGCCTTTTCTCAGATACATTTACCCTGTGTAGCATTAACAGAGATAGATGTGCTATATCTGGGCTCCGCTCAGCTTTTTCTTCACATATGTTTATCCTGCAGCTCTTTAAGCATCTATGCAGGGCATATCCTCACCTTAAAAGCTGTCCTTCAGGCACGAGTAACACCTTGCTGGAGATGCCGACAGGCCCACCGATTGCAAGCGCCTTGCAGAGAGTCCCCCAAACTAGCAACGCTTTTTGCCACCACCGCGTCACAAATCCAGCGGCTTCCCCTTGAGCCTCCCCTGTTAGGGAGAGTCAGTAATTGGGAGCTGACTTCATGGCCCCAAACATGCATATTGGCTTGTTAAATTTAATCATCGCTGAATAAAAGACCATTACGCTAGTGAAGGAGAAAGAAAGGGTTTGTCCTAAGTGGAAGAGAGGTTTTGGCAGAAATCAAAATGCAGGTGATGTGCTCAGCATCTTCAGGTTGCGATTGTTTATGTCTCTGACAATAAATAATACATCGCAGGCATTGACAAATAGAGCTTCGCAAAAGCCTTGTGAAGTAAATCAGCAGTTGTTATCCAGGACGGAGAAGGAGATGGGGCATAAAAAGGTTAAGCAACCTGCCCAAGAGGATGCAGCAAGCCTGTGGCAAAGTGCCGCTCCTGGGCTGCCCAGGTCTCTGCTGGTAACCGCAACTCCCTCCCGATCTTCTGTTGGCTGTTACCAACTGCGAAGGAATGGCCACTGATAATGCATTTGGGTACTAAGTTGTCAGGAGGATGTGAAGCCAGGAGATAAATTAATGAATTTTATGTTCTGTGATGGATTTAGAGAGAATCTCGGGCGCTTTAATTTGGACAGTCTGGGTTCTGCCATGCCTTTTTGGTTTCATCTATTGGATTTCTGCTAACTATAAAGCTCTCCAGTGGGACTGGGGATCTGAAGTGTTTTAGGGTGGAATTAAGCAATGTAGTGTGATTCTGTGTTTATAACAGGAAGGCTTTTGTTTTGTGCTTATCGGGATTTGGGCAGGAACTCTGCTCTTGTTATTAATTGTTGCGCATTATAACTCCTAGTAAACTTACTGCATTGTCTAAACTATTTTCTAGGCATCATGAAATGTTTAGAGGTTTCATATATCTTGAAGTGTGAGATTTTGTCCACCTTTACACAGTCGTGTAAGTAGGGATGACTGTAAGAATATATATCAGGAGGTACGCTGATAATGCAGAGGTGATCTTGCAGGCGTTTGTGTTTACTATGATTTACGGCAGTTTGCTGTGACTTGAAAACACTTTGGACTGAATCAGCTTAATTTACACAGTCTGGATGGAGTAAAAGCAGGATCTCGTTGCTCTAACTGCCTTGCCCCTTCTTCCCTCCTTGCACGACGTCCCGCCTGCGTGGCTGGTCACGTCCAGACCCCAGTCCCGCCGCCGGCTCAGTGCAAGCTGGCCATGGCCGTAGCAGGCGGTTCTGGTGAGGCTCGGCGAGAATTTTTTAGCTTCTAAGGTCGAGGACAAGAGCACGCCCCTCTTTTGCAAAGATATTCCAAGCCTGTAGTCAGGACCCAGCGCTGATCAAACGCTTTGCTGTCCTGTGATGAGAAGTGTGGCAGAAGTGAAAGGCATTACTGTTACTGCTGTCCTTTGAAATGTAGTCCCTAGGGGAGCTGACATTTGAAGGATTCCCTGCATGTGGTGAGGTCTGCTGTCAGCCTGGGAAGCGAGGATTCATGAACAGTGGCTCACAGGTACTTTGTGCCGTGCATTGAGGAGGTAAAGCTTTTGTTTGTGGAGAACAGCTCTGCAGAGCTCTGGAAGGAGCAGTTCCTGCAGCTACAGGGGAAGAGTTGGGACAAGGTCAGAGCTTTGAGAAAGGGCAAAGAGAAAACAACCCATGCATGCACGCGCCTGCGTGTATTTGCATGCACGTGCATATGCAAGTAGGTTTGTGGATATAATGAACTGCTCGGTTCCTGGATGCGTTTGGAGAACACAGTATAAAGTTGCAGAATACATTCTCGTCTTTGTGTGAACGCAACTGCATTAACCTTAAAAGAGGAAAGAGGAGGGATTTAAAGCACTGCAATAAGGCTGTATCGAGGATGAATCCCTTGCAAAATCCTCGTGCTAAATCAAACTCATTTTAGTTAAATAAGCTCATAAACTCCTCCATCACACAAACTATTATTTTTACACTCTCAGTACTGAAAAATGGCCAAATGTATTATCACTATTTTTAACCTTGCAAAGATATTTTCTCCTGGCCTGAGATGCTGTCTGCCAAGCTTCAGGACTGAAGCAGATTTTTGTGCTTGAAGCTTTGTGCACACAAGCCTCTGGGAAAAAAAAAATAAAGAAGGGTTTATCACTGACAAGTTGGCACAATCTTAACTAGTGTTGAGCAGCTGGAGAATCTGGAAAGCGCATCAGGCTTGGAGTCAGTGGGGAAAAGAGGAAATTCTGCAGTTACCAGAATCCTGCCCTAAAAGGAACAAATTCAAGGGAGAGGTGAGCAGGCAGAGCACTTCAAAGGTGAGACAGTTTGCAGATGGCAAAGCATGCTGATAAGACCGTTAGAAACCAGCTAGCAAAGTGATTAATGAAGTGGAATCGCCTGTTGGTTCTTGGGACCGACAGTCAATTGCATCCCAACAGGATCACCAGAGATCTGAGCCCAGAAGTCAGGCCACCACTGACAATTTGTACTCGTAGCCAGCGCCTTCTCCCTGCCCTCCCAAACACCTCTCCTTCCAGCAAACACTGATAATCTGAACTTCCCAGTCAGGCTGCTTTACTGGGATATTAGTGGGGAAGGTGGGTAGAGGAGGAAAAAAGGAAGAGAAGTGGAGGAATAGGATCGGTGGCATGCAGAGCTTAAAGAAAATGTTTAGGAGTACATCGAGTGGGAACCTGGACATGAGGACAGCTCAGCTCCCAGCCCCAGGAATTCCCTGAAGTCCTGGGAATGCCTGCAATGCAACCCCCATGGCCAGGGTGGGAGGTCATATCTCAGCACAAATGCTTCACGTCCCTGCTATACGGGGTGCTCCTAGTTGTGGAGTGGCTTGGTGCTTTGAGCTAATACTCAGGAGCAAATGCAGGGGCCTTCAAACACCAGAAATACCCAACAACTAACTCAACAGTGGCTAAAATAAAAGAAGCGTCATGCATGGAAGAATAGTTGGCATATTTCCAGGTCTTAGCAAATACAAAACCCCATCAGTCTAAAGAAGCATTAGGAGTTTATGATGTGGAAATAACTGGCTGGTGCGTGATGCATTTCCAGCTTATGGTGAGCCATCTATTAGAAGAAAATGTTTTAGACGTTCTGGGGCTGGACTCAACCTCGCTGCTGCAGGCCAAATGCCACGAACATGAGGCGAGTGCCTCAGCAACAGAATAGCCTACCATGTGCAAAGAGGGAAGAGATCAGGAAACATTAGGCTTAATTACTTCTCAGCTATTTAGTACTCAGATGAGGTGATGAGGAAAAGTCTTCCGTAATAGCTGAGTTCGGGCAGCTTATGTCTGCTATGGTGTCATCTTTGCGGGCTTCCTCTCATTCTGAGGTGTCTACCGGATGGATGGAAACCTTTTACAGTTTGACCATTTGACTTGAAGCAAGCTCTCAGAGCAAAAGGGAATCTGCCAAAATGGCAAAAGCAAGTGAACTGTTTTCAGTGCATCTATTTTAACAACAAAAAAGGCGGCTCAGTCATGTCCAGCAATCAAGGTCAGCGTGACCTTGGGTTTGAGTAGCAGCACTCTGTCCACTCCAGTGGAGTCGGGTGGTTCTGGAGAGTCGGGGATGTCAGAGCACTCCATGGACACCGCCTGGTTTTACAAATACCTTCAGCAACAGAAAAAATATTTGCTTTACAAATGAGCAAACCGAAACACAAGGAAATAAAGTCTTGCCCAAGAAGTCAACAGCACATTCACCAACCACAGAGACTACGACTGCCAGTCCCTCTTTTTAGCTGCATTCTCCTTGGGAGTAAGCCAGGGAAAAGTATCAGTGTCCACATTCACACGTATTGCTCAGTGACTAAAGATGGCAATGAATCCTTCATCGCCAGAATAATCCCAAATGGTATTCACAAAATCCATAATAATTTCCTTAATAAGCAATTTTTGAAGAGTATTTCCTTTCTCAGGAGAAGTTCATCATTGGAAGAAAATCTTAGGTAGTTTCAGGAGGGCAAGTCTCTTTCTTCCATAACCCTGGGGGTGCAGGAGCCACCCCAAGGTGTCTGCACTCGGGATGGTGGTAGCAGACCCAACATTGCACCTCTACCTCCAAGAGCTGCTGGCGTTCATATAGGGAGTACAAGAAGATGTGAGCCAAAACTCAGTCAAACTGAAAAATGGGCCCGTGTCTTTTTTTTTTTCTCTTTCTTTTAAATGCTCATTTTCTGTCCTGTGGGTCTTTTTAATTCTTCTATCTGCTATTTTTGTCAAAGACAAGATTTGTGCTCTTTGTCACGGTCTTTTCAATTCCTCTGGAAAAAAGAGAAGCTGTAGACATATCGGTGCCAGTTACAAAGGACTACAGGAGGGATTCAGTGAGGATCTCGCTGCTGGAGAAGCTCTAGTAGGTGTCACAGAGCACCGAAAGGAAGGGAGGTTTGGTCTGAGCTCTTTACCTCTGGGAAACGGTCTCCTCTGCAACGATTACAAATCTAGGCTTATTTTCCCATCTTTAACTCTGTGACACAAAGAAGCTTCCCAAAAGCAAATATTCATTCTTCTCTCCTGAAGTACCAGCTACTTCTCAAATGCATATAGAATCTGGGCACTCACGCACTTTTATTTTCATTTCAGACAATGCCACCTGGATACTGTGCAGTACACTCTTCATGGCCTGAACTTTTTAAAAGAAAACGTACAGACACTTGCAGGAACAGAGCATCCCCTTTGCTTCCTGACTTGATTATGACAGTAAATTTACGGACTTTGCAAGTACCTTCATGCCCAGAAGGCAGGATCTGTTGCAGGATGAGATGAGGAGATGCCTGTTCAGATAAGAACTCCTTGACTGGCATCCTTGCTGCTTCAGTCGCTCCTAAGAAAATGTGTCAAAAGGTACTTTCATGGGTAACATGACATCTCGGCCATGCTGTTCCTCAGCTAGCCTTTCTTACGTGAGCTAAGGAGACATCTACTTTATGCCAGTAGAAGGAGAACGTTTCGCTGTGCTCCATGAGAATTGTATCATTCTGCTCGAATCCCACTACCTGCTGAGATGCATCACTGTGGCACAGAGCGATGGCATTTTCCAGCAGACATAAGCAAGCCCGGTCAAAGTGCCAAGCCAACCTCAAGACGCGTAGGGCATCATCCCTGCCCTACCACTCGCATCCCCGCGTCTTGGCGATGTGATCAGCAGAAGGCCAGCACCGAGCTAACCGCATCCGTGCAGGTTTTGGTGCAATTAGACTGGGGTAAAATGAGCTACAAGCTCTCTGCAGGAGACTGCGACTACGTATCCCGAGAGTGCTGGCCTGTGAGCAATACTGCAGCGGAGCAGCAGCCCTGCCTGCAGCAGCACACGCTTTGCTCGCGGATGCCACAGCGGTCCGAAGGGACACTGCTTGGGTCACTGCTGCTCCCCAAACGAAGGTGGCAGGAGCAGCGGCAGCTGGAGGGCACTTAGCAAGGGAGGCTGAGGAGGGAAAAAGGGAAAAGAGCTGCCGTTGCTGAGCTGATGCCTGCCTGCTCCACCTTCTGCTGCTGCTGTTTCCTGGGGGTTGAGGATCAGACCAGCTCTATTTTCAGGATTTAGATAAAAGTTGCAGTCACAGGTCATGAATCTTTCAGTTGCAAGAAAGCCTCTCTTTTTTCTGCGGGGCGGGAACAAGAGAGCAGCCGCTCTGCCGTGCCTGCCAAGCTCAGTGTTGCCTGGCTGGAGTGCCCAGCTCGGAGCAAGCTGATTCTTTCATCCAGAGGCCATAAAGATGCTGACACCCACGAACGTGCACACCGGGGATATTCACAGATGGACTCGCAGAGCTGGCCTTCAGTAGATGTTTTCTATGCTCCTGACTGGTGCAAAGTCTCTTCCCCGAGCCCTCTTCAGCCACTGCCTTGCAGAGGGTAGAATTTCACAGAATCACTGCGAAACTAAAGATGTCCCGACAGGAGCAGAAAAACAGAGGGCTGGGAGGGGGTTCTGCGTCACTGAGCCCAATCTGCTGCAATCACAAGCCACCATATCAGAAGGTCCCTTTCATCCAGCAGCAAAGCTCTAGCTTAAAACTAGTTCGGTTTTACCTCCACCTCTTTGTCAAGAGGACTAATTTAGTGCCTCGTTCTTCTGATGGCTGGAAACCTTCTCAGAATTTCCAGCCTAACTTTATCCATGACCCATTTATACCTATTTGTTCTTGTGCCAATGCTGTTCTTGAGTTTAAATAGCTCTTTTCACTCTCCAGTGTTAACCCTCCTCCCCCCTGCATTTACAGACAGCAATCACATCTCTCAAAGCCAAATAAAGGCTGCATTTGCTGCATTTCTCTGCAGCTGTTCCTATTTTAACAGGCCTTTTCTGAGCTTCTGTGCCAGGACTACCTGGTGCTCCAGGTAGGGTCTCATCAGGCCCTGGATCAGTGATGTTCACACTGAATCTCTGATGCACCATAGGCTCACAGATTCCTTCTCCAGCGTCCCTCGGTGCACCCCAGAACGGCTAACTTCACTTTCTTGCCCTTTATCATTTCCAAAAGATAGGCCTCATTTCACCGAAGTAATGCGCGGCATGATTCCCTCAGTGCCCAGCCTTGCTTTTTGTGTGATTACATCCATCTTCACACTTCCAGCTCTCCTGCTGCAGCCCTCAAGACCATCCCATTTTTTTAATACAGTTTTCTGGACCTCCACTATTGTGCTAATCCACTCTAATTTCATCTCAGCCACAAATGTTAAAGCTTCTCCTTTTATGCCAGGAACATTAGAATTATAAACGCAACCAGCCTCCCCCACCAACCCCAAGGGACTCCAGGGGCAGCCACTGCTCCCCAAACTTCCCCAAATACATTACATACTCTCCCTGGCTCTCCAGACATTGCCTGCACAATTCCACTAATCCCCGTTTTCTCCAGTTAGACTAATCTTTTCACTATGTCAAATACTTTGGAGAAGTCCAGAGAGATTAGATCTACTGTGTTGCTTTTGTCGAGAAAATCAATTATCTTATCAAATAAAATCATCAAATTCATCTGACACAGATGGTAAAGCTGTATTGCATTCTTTCCTTCAAAAAGAAGTCCTTTTCCTTCGTAAAGCTTTGTATAATGTTAAGGTCAGACAAATCAGCCTTTAGTCACATCGATCATATTTTTTCTCTTAAAATATACCGAGCAAGTACTATACAAAGGGGGGATAGGAGCAGTGCCCCATCTGCAGGCAGTTTCCCTACATACTGGCTCCAGCAAAGCCACAGCAGAATAGCAGCTAACCACCATTACCTGCTTGTCTACTTTTTTATGTTCAGAGTTTTTTATGTTCAGAGTTTTCTGCATTCTTTACTTCAAAAGTGGTTTGAAATCAGGATTTTACAATGTCAAAGTATGAATCAGGGGTTTAGGAATCAAACAGACGAAGATCTAGAAAAATACTGTATTTTACTATACTAATACTATGTGTAAAAGGCCTGTATTTCCACATGACCAGTGGAAACAAAATGCTGTATCTTTTCCCATGACAATTAGGGAATCTGCTCACTAAAGCAGGCCAGAGAATTGCAAAGTGCATAAAGCAGGTGATTAGAAATGAAAATAAAATGAGAATACTGCATGCGTTTTGCTTGGGTTTGATCCAAAGGCTTCTGGGTGGTGCAGCTAACAGGCTATTAGATGTTCACAGCCCTTTGGCTGGGGATCTAATTCTTAAGCATCTCTATATCCTTCAGTCACTCATGGAAAAGGACCTGGATTTGAGGACCTGGATTTGAGGAGCCGGTAGGCTCCTGTGTGCTAAATTTATGTTAGCAAGTTGTTCATAATAACATCTTTTTTTCGCCCTTGTCCTCCCTTCTTCCTTCATCCTACCCACCAAGGAACTCCTTTTTCTTTGCTCAGCCAGGACAGCTTTTTGACTTTTCCCCCTCAAGCCTTTGGTGCCCCTCCTCGCTTTGGCGATGTTACCATCCCTTAGGATGGCCGGGTGTGATTGTATCCTGCCAGATAATAAACGGCGCCAGCTTTTCGCAGACCTAGGCCATGAGTAAGCCCTAACGACATCATTAGCGCACGGGAGGTGCAGTTTATCTGAGGGAGGAAGATGGGGGCAGAGAGGGGTGGAAGGCCATGAGCTGGAGGGGTTTCAGTCCCAGAAATGCTGTGCCTTGCGCAAGCCACGTCACATCTTTATGCTTTGGTTTTGCTTTCTCGTGGCTGCCTGCCCATTGCGATGATACGCTCTTGAGCCTGCCCCTCGCTACGCCTTCGCTCAGCACGGCCCTTGGCCGGGGCTCTGCATCTCATCCCACCTCCTCATTTTTAGCATCCGTGCCAAGATGTAGGAGCACAAAGGCTGTTTCAATAGCTACTGAGACAGACCTCCAAGCCATACCGTACAGGACTGCAATATGCCGTTTTACTAACTGTTTATACTACGTACAACCAATAAAGTTGAGTTAATGAAAATTAAGAAAAATTAGGGTATTTCACTCGAGCTGTTCTAGAGCCGTCTTCAAACAGCCTTGCATGGACAATTAATCTCCTATTACAAAAAAATAAAATGAATGGTCAGTGACTGGAATTAGAAGAGAAAGCAATGAAACTGAAACATGATTATTATCAAAGACAGACTCTAATAGGATACCAGAGTCCAGTTGAAAGTTCAGACAAATTTGAACCTAGTGGCAAAGAAAACCCCACTTAATCTTCTCTGTTCACAAAACAGTTTTATGAACCTAGTAAGGAAATTTTAGCAAATCTGATTATGCAGGGAAAAAAGCTCTTGTCGTAATTAATCCAATTCAGAAATCAGATGCCAGCAAAGGGGGAAATTTCCTTCTCATTTATATTCCTGTCAACCCACTGGAATCAGAAGGGCTTCAGGAAAGTTTAAGACTTCCTTTGTAAAACTATATTGCTTGACAGTAACTGGGCTCATACTTACATTTAGGTGGTTCTCCCATCATACTCAAACATTATTGAGTGTTATTATTAAAGGGACAAAAGATCTCCAGAGCAAAATCCCACTTCAAGATTTAAGTTTTTAAGAGTGAAATGCGTTTGTACATCTAGAGTGAGGAATTCTAGCAGACAGTAGTAATTACACAGTAGGGAATATCTCATATATATTATACCAAATATATAAATGCAGAATCTTGATCCTCTATTTCATTAAAAATAGCTATATTAAAAATTAACGGCATGAATTTCTTCACAGTATCTCAAATATTTCAAGGAATGTTCTAGCAGCTAAAACATCGAGAGACTACTGAAATAAAACACATGAATAACTTTGGGCAGACAGTGTCTTTTTGTTCAGTGGTTGTACAGCTCTTGACACAACGGAGCGGTCCCTGAAAGGGAACCCTGAAAAGGCCAAGACGTCCAAAATAATTAATGCATGTTATTGATTTCTTTGCAAAAGAGAGGAAAGAGAAAGCAGATCTTCAGCTTTTGGACTCAGGCCTGTATCCTTCATCTCGGTGTGCGGGAGAGACATCACTTGCTACCAGTCTAGTAACGCCGGGTTCCTAACTGGCTCCGGATCAACGATCCTTCACGTTATCCCGCATTCGGCAAGGCCAAATTCTGCCCATTCCCGCCAGCACAGGTAGGGGTAACTCTACTGACCATCAGAGAGTCGCTCTGTATTTACGCAGGTGGAGCTGAGAGCTGAATTGGGTCTCCATTTCTGTACCCCTTTGAAAAGGATAATTTGAATTTCCCCTCATTTGAAAGCCTATCTTGACAAATACGCTGCAGTATCTCATTAGTGACCTCATATGCGAGCACAGCCCCTGCTTTGGCTTCCCCCTGAGTGTTCTCGCAGAGAAAAGAGGGGCGGCAGCGGTGACGGCACGGCAGGCGCTGCCGGCTGCCCACCCCTGCACCGGCACGCACCCGCCCCACTGCCCACGGGGGCCCGACTCTGCCTCCCACCGGCAGGCGAGTTACTCTTGTTTGGAGCTGCTTTTCACACAGATATTTTAAACCCTGCAGGCCACACGTGAGACGGACGCCCATCGCTGATGCAGGGCATGGAGGCTCTCCTGCCTGCAGCGTTGGGGAGGTTTCGATGCACTCTTTGCTGGGAAAGGCCATGCCAGGCTCAGGCGGGAGGCATGGGAAAGCAAAGCCCCATCGCAGGGAGCGTCACGCTCCAGAGCCATCCCCAACAACCTCCCAGTGCTCCTCTGCATCAGCTCCACTGCACGATGCCCCATGCACACCTGCGGGGACAGAGCAAACCCTGCTTCAGCACCGGGTCGCAGCTTTCACGCTTGACAGGGGCCCCCCCGAGCTCTTTGCAGCTGAAGGACCTCCCTGCTCACACGGGCTTCCCGACCCTTTCGTACCAGCCAGCAGCTAAACCTGACCAGAGCAGCGGTTTTGCGCTGGACCGAGAGGGACAGAGCTCCTTTGCCTGTTTGGTGGCCTGGCTCCTGTTGGCATCCCTGAGCCGGCTGAGGGCCTGCTGTTCTGTCCCGGTTATTCACCTCCGCTCTGCAGACAGCACACCGTGTCTGGGGAGCCGGGCAGGCGCTCCAAGGAGTCGCCTTCCCTTTGCTGAGGGATTGCGTTAGCCCGCTGCTGGAGGCTGAGCGTGGCTCAAGCCCACCAGCCTGGCAGAGGTTAATGAGCCAGCGCAGCGCAGCAGCCAGGCAGCAGAGGCGAAGAAGGGAGAGAGCTGGTTTAGCCCTCCGTGCAAAAATACTAGCAATTGGGGGTGGGAGGGAGGTACATAGACATCCTGCCTGATAAACAGGACCCCAGGGATATTTGTTCCTGCACTACCAGCTCAGTCATGCTTACCCCAAGGGGTACTGCATTTCCAGGGACTGGGGTTTTTTACTAGTTTGCTGCACCGAGAGCTATTTGAAATATCAGCATGAAAACTAAGTAAAGAAAACACATCCTTCTTGCGGTGGCTGCGGGTGGGAGGAGAGTGGATTAGAGGAGCGAGCCAAGGGTTAGAGATGCGGGGTGCGCGTCTGGGTATGGGAGGCACATCGGCGTGCTTTTATCTTTACGCACAGGCAGCTGAGGCCAAAATGTGTCCCCAGAGCCTGATCCTGCAGCATCCAGCTGGGCACGCTGGAGCTGGAGCATTATTTGCAGAAGTAAAGACTTTCTGGGACTCTTTTTTCCGATTTTATTCACTCACAATTCAAACATAGCTGGTTTCTGTGGTCTGAAGCTCCAGCTGAGAGCCCCCGCAGTAGACGGGTAGGATTTGTGTGCTGTTGGACAAATCCCTGTGCAGTGCTTCTTGCTGAGGATACGGCCCCTCGCCCCGGCAGGGACGGGCTCCACAGCTTGCAGTGCGTCTTCTGTGCCTATCTTTGAGTCCACAATTTAGAGTCAAGGTTATTTCTAAGCGTCTTAAAATAGAGCAAGTACAGACACAAAAATTTAGAGAATCTACTCAAAACTTCTCAGAGCAGAGCAAAGGTCAGATTACAGGTGTATTTATGGACAAGTTGTTCCTTTTTTTTTTTTTTTAAATTACCTAAAGTGGAGAAATAATGAAACACTACTTCAATAGGCATAATGAGTATAAAATCATTTCCAACGGATGTAAAC
Organism: Theristicus caerulescens; assembly: GCA_020745775.1. Lineage (NCBI taxonomy): Eukaryota > Metazoa > Chordata > Aves > Pelecaniformes > Threskiornithidae > Theristicus > Theristicus caerulescens. The sequence goes on along the minus strand of CM036565.1, from coordinate 1,845,526 downwards.
AAATAGCGTTAGGTAATTAAAAACAGAGATAACTCACTGGCTAAATTCCTCTGGAGTCCTCTTCGCTCCAGCCTTTGATGATACATTAACATTTTTGCATATACAAGACTGAAAAACGTATCAGAGAGGATGGAAAAAAGAGATTTCTTTTATCAATGAAAAAATGCGTGTTTATGCCAAAGGAGTATCCCTGCAGCCTGTGTTAAAGGCAAGCTTTATCATTCTGCCTTTTTCCTCTTGGAAAGCATCTGCTTGGTTTCCAAATACCATTTTTTTCCCCCAAGTCGTTTATCCATAAGCACGGCCTGTGTCCTCAGCTGCTGCGATGGTGGGGGAGAGGTGGTGGGTTTGTACAGGGGCTGTAAGTTTTTCACGGGGGGGAAATAACTTTGCACAAAACCTACGTATCTTTAGAGATGTATGTTTAAGACCAAGTGTTGCCCTCAGTGGTATAAATCCCAAACAACTCTACTTCAGTAAATACAGTCAAATCCCTCTGGTCACTCCAGATTTACACAGGAAAACCGAGAAAAGATTTTGAACCTTGGCGAATTTGATATTCACAACCATAAATCCTCTGCCGGTAGCTTTGGGGGTAGCCACCCACCCTGCAGCAGCGTGCCCCGGTGCGGGTTAAGCCCCTCTGAGCACCTGCTACAGACTATGGGTTGATAAAATTAAAAAGCGGCATCTTGTGAGAGGTTTCCCCTGGCCCTGCCAGCACATGTGTTCTCCAAACAGGCTGGGCTTCGAACTCAGCCCAGGCAATGTCCCTCCAGCTTCACAGCCGCCACCAAAATCCTTCTTCACCCTCCACGCAGGGCTGCACCACCCGCAGCAGCCTGCGTAAGCGTCCGTGGCAATCACGGACACAGGGGACATCAAGATAGGGGACATCAAGACAGGGCTGAAGGAAAATGGAAGGAGAATTCCCGAGTCTTTCCTGCCACCCCGTTCCCAGCCCCGGCACAACCCTGAACCACCCCAGCGGGTGCAGAGCCCCAGCTCCGTGCACAGCCCCGCTAACGCAGCGTGCAGCCTGGCATTAGCACGGGGCAGCCCTGCGGCCAAAAGGCAGCTGCTAACGCTCATGCAGAGCGAGTATCATGAGATGTGCTGCTTGTCCTCGGTTTAAGTAAACTGAGAGAGGCCTACGGAGCCAGTGAAGTTGTGACAGCTCTGCTGAGACCTCGACGGCTCTGGCATCTTGGACACATAGGAAAAACAGCCTTTCCTTCTGGCTGCCCTTTAGTCCAAAGGAGAAAAGTAGAATGGCTGTGGGGACACCGCAAGGGAGCCTGTGCGTTCGGGAGCAGACATACAGGACCAGCAACGTACAGCGCAAAGCACGCTGCACAATACTGAGGCTACTTAGGCACTTTTAGACTCATTGTCAAGACAGCAACAGCATAAGCTTAACAAGACTGGATTTCAGTTGTCTGCTTTCAGTTCTCAGGCAAAGCTCACAAAGCACTGTATAAAGGCAGAGGATTATTCTTAGCTTACAAGCGGGGAAACTGAGGCACAGTGCTACCACATGGCCTCTCCAGAGCACAGACCCTGACCGATCTGCTTCGATCATTGCTTGACTGAAAACTCCCCTCGCCGGGGCACGGCAGAGCCCCTTTCCCTCCCCCTTTCCATGCTCTCTCCACAACTTGATCTTTCACACCTGGAGTGCGGAGCTTAGCGTACAGCACCAAACCATCAAAGAAACCCAAACAGGCATTTCACTGATGCAAAAGACCTTTCAAAAAGGGAGAGAACAGAAATAGAAGCATGAGCTTCATCAGAGTAGTGACTATTCCACCAAAGCAAAGCAGCAGCTGAGTAAAGAATAAAAGGAAGAACAGATTAAAGGAGATACTTGAATCCCGAAGAAAGGAGAGCACTGCATAGCAAATGATTTGTAGGGGGGTGGAAAGGAGGCGAGGAAAGAATTATCTAGCGATATCTTGCCAAACTTGCTGGAGAAGTAATATTAACATAGGAATAGGAAAGCGTGGATAGAAAAAGGCAGAGTTGGTGGGGAAACAGCTAGGTGCTGTATGTAAAACCAGAGAGCATCTAAGTGGCCAATTTGTTTTTTCTATGAAAGATGAATAGCACAACGCATTAACCGTCACAAAGCAAGGAAATCACAGCAGCGTGGATTGGAGCGATGCTTCAGGAAATTATCGAACAAGCAAGAAACAACCTCTGATCACAGCATTCCGGGAGAGGAGTAAATTTGGAGAATTGCACACAGAGCTTAGACCAAGGCGGGCTGCAAATGTTTGAACAGTAATCCATTGCTTAACAAATGGGAAAGCAGCAGGCAGCAATTGCTGCTCAGCAGAACGGCTCAGAGCAGGAAACCATCTCTGCCCAAGAGTTGCACACAAAATCGGGCTTTGAAAGCACCGGTGCTGAGACCCAAACTGGGGAGCGGAAAATCACTGAAGCGTGAAATCCTGTTGGAATTACTCAATACTCACACCGGGGACTGGCCCCAGCCGCTGGGTGTGCATCCTCAGATACATATTTTACCAGCCTTTAAGCAGCAAACATGCACTGGGCCCAGCAAGCAGCATTGTGTAAGCAGCCTGGTTTGTTGGATTCTGTTTTGTTGCTGTTCAAACTTACAGTCAATCTTCCGTGATTTACTGAGGAGGACCGGGCACACCAGAAATCATTTAATTTCATCATCTCTGCCAAAAGAATTCAATAGTTTACACCATCCTTTATTGTGAAAGATGCTCTTTGAGTCTGGATTTCGCCTCCGGGTGATCATAAAAGGATGCCTGACCTGTATCTGAGCAGAAAACACACCGAAGTCAGGGGAGTGGCCCCTGTTTGCACCAGCAGAAGCAGTCTAAAGAGAGAAAAAGGTTTATTCTGATGTCTTTGCTGATAGATGCCTTAGGTACGTCCCAGCTCTGCTGCTCCCCAGGACTGCTGAGGACTAGACATTGTTGCGATATGTGGAAGCTCTGATGTTTCTGAAAACGAGCTGTGCTTCATGATATATTTGCTCTAGGTAACATCCCAGCTGGCAAGTATTAATTAACCTGCACATCTAGAAGCGGAAAAGCGGGAAAACAGTAAGCTCTTGGCTATGGAAAGGGAAGGAAGATTTAACCGGTCCTTATTTTTGCCAGCAAGTATACGTACTCTGTTCCCCATCCGCCCCCATAAAGTATGAAATGTAGCAGATGTTTTGAGAACAGCTAGCCTGATCTATCAGCCTCTATATAAATGAAGGTTGAGTTAGCGAAGAAGGCAGCAGAATAATGTTTACAAGAGAAGAGCAAGAAGATTTCCGACACCTGGGCAACTTAATGATGGCAGATGGCAAAAGCTGAAGGCAAAGAGAAGGAGCAACGCGCACCAGCAGCTGTTGAACAAATGGGGAGTAGAAAGGCCTCCACCGAAACTGCGCAGGAAGAATTTAATACCGGCAGTTCTGTAAGAATGATAGTGTGAATATGCAAAGAGAAGCCTGTGTTTTAACTCCTCAGACAACGATCGTCAAAAGTACCCAATGGATTGTCAACCAAGGAGATTTTCACAGCAAGAAGCCATCTATTTGCATCAAATACTGTCAGCCTGCAAAGCAGCAACTTCTGGGTCATTTAACAACACTCCAGCAGTTATTTTCTCCTAGGCAAGTGGCTCAAAAAGAGCTATGCAAGAAAAACACAGAGTCGGCATATAAAGGGGGACAATCAAGCAGCATGTGGAAGTCATTAGCTGGTCGGTGTAATACGACTCTGTTAAATGAACAGATTTCCAGGACTCTTGGGTGTCCTGTGATTCTCAGCGCAAGAGAGACTGCAAAACTACGGCCAAACACAGGGTTGCATTTCACCATCAGTAAACAAGTGATTTCTGACTTTATGCTAAAGATAACAGTTTATGACCAGCCGCTCAGGACAGCCCGGCTGGGTGCTTTCCCATGGTGGCACGTCAGCTATTGCACTCGGAGGTTGTAGAAGGCACAGGCGCTGCCTGTTTCACTGCAGGAAAAAGAAGGGAGACCAGCCACAGCTGTAAACACAGGGACTGGCATCTACCAGCTTTCTTAATAATTCTTTCATTTAAAAGACAGCGGTGGGATTAATACGTGTAGCCAAGGTAACTGTTAGGAATTTATCTTCCCCCACGCTGGACTCACCCTTTTTAGGGAATAGCTGCCATCTGCAAAACTCAGTTCTGAGTTCAGGCTCCACAAAGCCCAAGAGTATCCAGATGTGTATGACAGAATTTGGCCTCTTTTGAATAATCCTCCTTCTTGTTAAGACTAATTTTCATTTACACTGCAATTATACGTACTTAATACAATCTGTTACCTGCTGTGCATGTCACATCTGTAGCGATGCCAGGCTAACGCGGCATTGACCACTGACACTCTACGGAGAGACCCAACATGGAAGAGCCATCGACGGATCATTCCTGCAATTCCTTTAATACGTGATTCACACCAAGTATCTAAGGATTAAGGAGACTCCCTGCTGCTGTTTCAAAAAGACTCAGCAAGTGGGTAGAAAGAATGCTGTCTGATAGGTATGCAACTTCAAAACAAATTCATACTGTTCCTAGAGAATTTGTCACCACAGAGGAAGAAAAGGTTATTGTATGTATAACCTGCAGCTTTAATTATATTGTGTACTTCCCTGTGCAATAAGAAATGTGTATTTGTAACAGATAGTTACACTTTCTAGTTAGGTATCTATCAAATTCTTGTTATAATTAGGATGACTCATAATGAAATTATGCATTAGTTGCTCCATTCATTATATTGCTTGACTTACAGTCAGCATGCAAACTACACATCTTCTGAATGCTTCCTCTCCTTTGTCCTCCTTGGCCCTTCCCTAAGCAAAAACTGGTCAGAAACAGACCGAGGCATTTTAAATTGTTGCAACTCCTTTGCAAGCGATGAGTTTTCTCCAAGAGGGGCTACTGCTGCAGAGCTGAGCAGCAATCTCGGCTCCTATAGAAGTCAATAGGATTTTGCTGATGGAGGGCAAAGTGAAAGCCCTCTGTTTCCCAGGGCAATCCTACTGTGCAACATTCATACAGGCCAGGGAGTCAGAAAATTGCCACACCTGATCAGATCAGTGCTCCATCGCTCTCTATATCTTCTTTCCAGCAAGGAGCAGATTGGTGCATCAGAAAAATGCAACAGCAGTAGAGCCGTGGCAAGGGTAGGGAGTACGCGTGAGTCCCATCACTGATGGCAGCTGCTGTTGCTGCTCAGTGATTAGAAAAAGCCTGAGGAAAGGGGGAGTATCTCAGAATATCCCCCTAAGACGGAACCATTTCACACTAATCAACCCCTAGAAAATCTTTCTGATCATCCTCCATTGGCACACACCTTACACCTTGAGCAGTTTACCCCTCTTTCAGTTACCACCCAATGTAAATACATCTCCTCCTCCATTCGATTACGCAGCTCACAGATAGTTATCACCTGTTGACCACCAAGTCTGAGTAACTTTAACCTACCGCAAAGGATGGAAGGCTTTGGGATCCGTATGGCAGGGAGGTCCGTAGGTGATTTATTCCCTGCGTAAGGGCGGGGGGAGCTGGGACAGACATCCATTTGTTATGAGCCACCTTGTATTCCACACATGACTGGTGAACTGTGGACGTGGCTGGCAATGATCACCTACTGTAACCTGTCATTGTGCGCTGTTGTGTCCAGTTCGGCACTGAAACCTCACAAAAGATCACCAACAAAGTCAGCACCCCTGGACCTGTGTATCTCCGATAGGAATCTCTCTAATGTCTCTCAAACTGCTGCGTCACCCGCTTACAAACCAATTGCACAGTGAGCCCCTTAGTGAGACAGAAGTACATTGCTCAGGACAAGGAGAACTTTCGTTTTTCCCTTCTTTTTTTTTTTAATGTAGTGCTTATGAAAAATGCCAGATAAGTGGCAGTGAAAAAATTCTTTAAATTATTCACAAAGCAGGTATTGTTCTGGCAGCCGTGCTAGCAGTCGGCGTGTCACGGTCCACCCTGAGATTCGTGACTACAAAATTCTAAGTCCCCTTTGCTCCCACCAGTTTTGGGAGAGGCTTAAGGTGCTAATAATCCCCCACTGTAAACTGAGAAAAAACCCTGGAGCCCTGAGACCTCCCCTCCAACACGCTGCCCAGGGAAGGTGCAGGGGGTGAAAAGGGGAAGGGAGGGTGTCAGCAAGTGCAGGCGTGGGGAAGCACGGAGGGCAAAGGCAACCCTGTTAGGAGCAATGTTGATTCGGGGGCAAATGCCATGCTTGTGGTAGCCCCAGATGTCCCCATCAGCACCTGTGGCTTGCTCGCACCAGCCACAAGCTTGCTCACTCAGTAGTTTCCATGAAGGCCAGTTCAGAAGGAGGGGAGGCTGTAGCCCACGCTGAGCGCCCACGCTGACATGTTGTTTGGTAAAGCCCTTGGCAGCGTGGGCATCTGGTGTGTTGGTGGCAGGAAATGACGTGGAAAAAAAGAGGGGTTTAAGTTGGCCACTTTCGCCCTGGGAACAGGACAGAATTTACCAGCTGGCTCAGCAGAGACCAGCAGCCTCCCCTCCTGCAAGGGCGGCTTTCAAATAGTCTGTAACAGCTACCAGCGCCAAGGGCCAACACAAATCCAAACCAGATCCTCCCAAAAGAGAAGGCTGACACCTTAACCAGCCCTCAGTGCCCTCAGGTCCCAACCATTTACAAACTTAATGCATATATTTGCCATTAGTGCTCTCTTAACCCCTTCATTCCCATGGTGTGAGGCAGCCACAGCTGGGTTTTTGCCACGATCTGCTTTCCTCCTTAATCTCTCTAAACGCCATTCATTTCTGAGATGTCTCCATGCGTGGTATTTTCATTTTATGCCAAGGGCTGTGGACTGGGTGGTACCAAAAAGTCAGGCAGGTGCTGAACAAGCACCAGAAGCGCTAACTCCCCGCTTGCTCTCGGCCAGCCTGCCTTGGCACCAGGTTGCCTCTCCAGTCTTTCAGCCCATGTTGGGGCTGGCAGGGACACGTCTGTGCTGGTGGCTTTTGCATTTGTCCACTAGGGACCACACTGAGATCAGCAACGCTGAACTGAGAGCAGACGTTAACAAGCTTTGATCCATCTTGACCTAGGCTGGTTATTAACTGACAACCAAGAAGAAAAAGGCTCCAAGATCTCAGCAGAGCACTGATATTTCTGACCTGGGATCTAGGGATGCACATGGTTTTCCTGAAAACAGCCGTCTCCAATAGCATCCTCCCGCCACCCCTCCTCCTCCCATCACAGGCACTGCGAATGCCGTGCATCGCTCACGTTTCTTCTGCTCATCATTATCCCAGGCGCTGTCAACTTGCAAACTCAGATTGCAAGGCTCTGCTCTCTGCAAACTGTGTTTTGCCTTTTGGGAAGCGTAGCGCACATCTGTGACTCTGCACATACAAACCACGGTATGGTCCATACATCCCCCAATTCCCTTTGTGCCACATCTGCCTTATAGAGTTTTATGAACTTCCAATCACTACTTCCACTAACTCCTGCCACAGCCTCAGCTTGCGGTGGGGGCGGGTGCTGTCGCCGTCATTTTGCCATTCGCATCAGTCGTGAGAGCTACGGCACCTTCCGCTCCCGGGAGTGATTTTTCTCCTTAGTTTCAAAACAATGTGTGAAACCCTGCTCTGCAGAAGCAGTAGCCTCAGTAAGTTTAAGGATGACTGAGGCTATTTCCTCTCCCGAGGAGGTTTAAAAACTACAGAGGGATGAATGGGGTTAGACCTATCGCTGCATTTCTAGCAGCCATCCTATTACAGCACTGAATAAAAGCAGGAATGGCATGTCTAGCCTAGGTTAATAAACCCTACCGAGTGCATGCCTTAAAAGCACTGGGAAACAGCCTTAAGTCAGCTTGAGATAACTAATTTCAAGCATGGCTGTCTAGTGTGCCTGTCATTCCTATTGTCCTTCCAAACTATTTCAGACATTTTGAGCAGGGAGTACTAAGCTATGAGTTAGCAGGGGTTGTGACATTAATGGTCCAAAAAGGTTTAAGCACCAGGAGGGAACGATGACAGCGCTTAACAACTGGTGGCAGTTTGGAGGATTCCGCTGGATCTCTGTTTATTAATAATTAGGCTTCGCCTCGGAGGAAGATGTGACAACTCTCGGAGGTAGGATTTGCATGGGAAACAAAGGGAGCTGTTGCTGTTCGGTGCCCATTGTTTGTGCTTTGCTCCCCGGCTTTCCCAGCGCAGCCAGGTGCTGGCGGCGGCGGGGGGGGGGGGGGGGGTGATGGGACGGGGTGGGGGGGAGCCAAGGGTGGCAATGCTGTGGATGGTCCTGGGGTTTATGGCAGAAATGCCTCGAGGACAAACTGGCTCAAATCTCGCCGCCTGCTGAGTGTGCATTCCACGTTGCTCTTCCCACGGAGCAAAATACATAGAGGTCATGCAGAAAACACTTTACTCCTTTTCTACCGAGCCAGCCGGGCTCTTGCTGGGGTGGGAGAGGGGAGAGGGGAAGCTGCCCGAAAATAAAAGGGGAAGAGGAAAGCTATGGAGCCTGGAAGATGAGGGAGACGTGCTATTAACGTGTAAAATGTGTCTGGAGTGCCACCGCTGTAATTTGAAAAGGGGAAAACAGAGCCAGGGTGGGGGGCAGGAGGGATTTTCTGGGTGAGGAACTCCTTAGGTTGTAACCTATTGCAAAAAAAGGCACGACGTGTCCATCCATTTTGCATAATCAAAGCTTCCTCTGCACTATCGGCATTGTTTTTGCTGGACGAGAATTGTAGTTTCAGACAGAAAAAGGTACGATTTCCCCCCCGTGCCACCGCCAGCCCCCAGCCACCCTCCCTCTCTCTGAGAAACAACAGCATGGGGAAGGATGTAAATGCCGTTTAGTTGGATGCTGGAAGGGTTGGGAGCACGGGCTGAGGGGGGAATGAACGCTCAGTAGTAGAACAGGAAAGCTTCCCCTTGAAAAAGCTTGTTTCTTCCAAGCGAGAAGTCCAGGAGGTGATATGCAACGTTAGAAGCCTCCTGTACTTTTTTATGATGCGCCTGTTTAGCATCACTAGCCAAGAAAATGTCCGAACATCAAGGAGTCGGGTCTGCGTGGCAAAACAGGGCGGTGGGGTTGGCGTGGGGTCCTGGTCAGTGCTGGCTGCAAGTTGGCATCTTTGTGATTGCGTATGACCCTCACCGAGATAAGGTTTTCATTCATTAAGTTCCCGCTGCTTATCTCCATGCATATGCAGAATCCTTATCGTTCGGTGTGTTTGATCCGAGCGTGATGTTCCCTGTGCTGATGAATTGTTTTGGCTTGTGCATTAAAGTTTCATTTCCCAACAACAGAGAGACTTCAGGGTGAGTGGTATTTAGTAACAATAAAATGTTCTGCTTGCGGAAACGCTTCTCTCAGGAGCTATTAAAAATGCACTTAAAGGAGCTGAGAGTCGTATCTTGCAGTAAGAGGTATGGTAGCACTTGCTCCACTAAATTTTAAAATTAGGGTTATGATGCCATTTTAAATCTACTTTAATGCGGGCGTCATTAAGCCTACTTTACAATACTGTTGTCAAAAGCTCACAACTCAGAGAATTCTGTTAGACTGATTGTTTTCATTAAATCTTCATTAGAAAAAGAATTCCTATATAGCAGGGACTCACCAAGTAATTTGAATTTACTCCCCCTAACTAATGTTCCCTTTAAGCAGAATTTCAGTGTATTATACTATGTTGTAGATAGGTCATGATATAATTCATTTAATAACACTAATGACAATTTAACAACAAAAGTGCTAAACGCATTCAGTCAAAGTAAATACAGATTGTGCCAAAGAGAAGCAATATTGGATCAGGAATGGTAAGAATTCCTTTTAAGAAACATAATATAAATATTCTCCATTTGATCCAAGCAACAACTTTTCAGTCAAGTGCATTACTTTGCATTGCAAATTGGGGAAAAAATCGTTTTGACCTGTGTTATATACACTACTTGGTATGTAAGGGTAACAGCGCAAACTTTCTTCCAAAGAAATTGTTTCTAGCGGTTTGCGGTATGGATCAGAGATATTCTGCAGAGATACTAAATCTGTGTCAGAAATGAGCAGTGCATGTGGAAATCAAGCACCGATTTTTAATTCTCCATCTCACTTTTGTCCCGAGGCTTAGACGATTTCACTTTGTTTTACTTCGGTGCCGTTCTGAGGGAAGGGGCTGAAGGGGTAAAAGCACAAGGAGGTGGGCGACTGCGCTCGACCTGCGCCCAGCCCCAGGCTTCTCGGGGGCCTCGGGCAAGTCCCCAGCCTCTCCGCAAAACGGGCAGGGGACAGCCCTGCCTTGCGAATACGGGCGGGGATAGCGTCCTAGCGCTGCGATGGAAACCCGGACGGCGGTACTTGGGGAGCAAGGCTGAACGTAGAGCTCCAGATAAGGCAAAACGCAAAGCAAAATTTTGGAGCAGGTTAGTATTTCAGGCATTTTCAACTGTAAAATAAGACATATTGCAAATCCCACGATCCAAAACTAAATCTGCTTTCAAAACTACTCCAGACAAATTTGCCACGTACAAAAACTTCTGCCAGCAGCAAATATCCATTCATCTGAGAGCCTGTCAGAAGTGACTCCACATCTCTCAGCATTCCCTTTGCTCCACCAAGGTACAGCAGATAATGAAGCAAACTGCACCAGATTGATTCACTGCACTGAGAAACGATCTCCCTCTTTTCTTCAGGTGCTCAAGGAGTACTTTTTGCCATGAGTCTCGCTTGCCTTTCTGCTTCTGAATTGTCTGTGGAGCTCCTGCAATTTTCTAATTTATTTATTTGATATTATTTGGGAATATTCTTTAGTGAATAACTCTTGGCTTACAGATCTTTTGGGAATGGCAAATGATTGCAAATTCATCCTGTGCCGCTTAGTTCAGTCATGTGGTGTTCCTTGATTAGATGATTTGTGTAGCTAACTCGCAGAAAGTGAATTGCAAATTTCACAACCAAGTATAGTGTTTCATATTGGATTTCCAGCACTATCTGAGCAGTCAGGTTTAAAATTCATGTCTTGCAAGTAGTCATACGAGCAACACATAAGCACTGAAGTGCTCCCACCAGACAGATGTGAGAGCCGGGTTAAACAGCTTTCAGTTGCATATGAATATTCATGAAAAGTGTTTGAATTTTGCAGCTCGGTTAGAACGAACAGTCAGCGTCATCCATCGCGCACTGCATGGGCCGTGCTCTCACGGTGTCTGCCGTGTCCCCACAGTCTCCCTAACTCTCCCGTGTAAGACCACAATGCCTGTGGAAACTGTTTGTGCAGCCAAAATAAAAGGAAAAAAACACCATCGTGGAAATTTCTAAATTTTCCACACTGTAGCCTCTCCTGTTGTGCCTGTCTTGCACATTGCATGACATGAGGAGCCAACAGGGAGGACAGCAAGAGAGCATCAGTGGGGATGCAGCGAGCGCAGGAGGGACAACGTTGAAAGAGGGGAAAAATAAGGGTGGCCACTGGCAGCGGGGGGATCAGCGCACAGGGAGTACGGGCATAGGAGGCAGGGATTGACACAGCGTGAGCACATAAATACGCTAGCATCATTTTTAATAATGCATCTGGTGAATTTGGGTCATTAACCTCGAGGTTTATGGTCTTACCAGCCCCAGCCCACGGCAAGCCCTGGAGCTGTCGCTCCCCATCCTTCCCCATGCGGTGCTACGTGGGCGCCCGCTGCAGGTGCAGTCAAGCAAGGAGGTGACGTGGTTTAGCTTTTGTCAGGCAGGGTCTGATGACGTGCCAGGCAGGTATGGAAGCGGTGTGAAAATAACAGACAAGAAGAAAACTAACTAACTAACATCTGGTGCATGGTTTAAAAGCAGTGAAAATCAGTTGGGCGAAGAATTTCTGTCAAGTGTTTTTTCTCCGAGACAAAAAAAAAATTCAGCTGTCAAAGCACCAAGCTCTTTTGACTCAGAAACAAACGAGGAGGAAAAGGTTACAAAACATGAATAAATTTGCCTTTTGAATTATCTTTGCACTGTACTTATGTCATATAGGAGGAAACCTCAGGCCTCCTACCAAGTGAGATGTATTGTCCAACTACTTCCCGCTTTATGTAGAATAAGTCGCGTGTGTGCTGAATCAACAGGGTTGCTGCGACTGCACAGAGCCAACCATTAGATGTTACACCCCCATTAGATGGCCTTTTTCACCTTTTCAAGGATTTTAAAGTCCAATGATCCTAGATATCCTTATTTATTCTAAAAATAGAAACTTGCACACAGCGAGCGCTGTGCGTGAGCCACACAGCGAGAGTCACTATGGGCAATGCACGTGCGTTCATATTCTGTCAGGGCACGTGCGACACCAGGATAATATTGCTTGGGGAGAATAAGAGAACGAGAAGAATTAGAGGAACTAAAATCAAAGCAAACACAGAGGATCTTTGCTAGGACAAAAACTGACTCAATGTAGTCTGGAATGAAATTCCAACTTGAAACTCCCCCTGGATACCACTAAAGCTCCTGTTAGGTCTTCAAAGACCTCGTTTTCTTTCTTAAGATAAAGCTGTCCTGTTGCCCATAATTAACCCCCATCTCTGCTTGTACCAAGTGGGATAATTTTATATGGACCACTTTTAAAGAAATACTTAATTTTCAAAGGGAAACCACAGAAAAAGTCAAATCCCAGCTCTCTCTGCCCACATTGCCAGTTGCTCCTCTGATGCTTGGTCAAGAGCAGAGAGGTCCCACTGGCAAGCCCTGCAGGGACACACAGCAACATCTTGGAGCTGTGGCACCTTCTTCTAAGGTCCTTGAAAGGCTGGAGACAGCGACACAGTCACAAGTGCACCTGGGCATCCCCACTGTTTATTTATCATCTATTTCTATAAACTCCACAGAAGGAGTGACCTGGCAGCTCTGAGGTCCTCGACAGTCTTTCAAAACTACTCCAGTAAATGCACAGGCTCTATAGGTAACCCTTCGCATCACATAGCTGGGCAAAATCTCGTCAAAGCCTGCACCAGCCTATCTTGCCTGCTGAATCCTTGGCACTGATCTGCACCACAACTCCCCATCACAGGCAACTGGTAGATCCAAAAGCAATGGGGAAGGAGAAAAATGTCAAACTAGCTGTAGATGTTAAGCGTCTCCGAAACAATCGAAGGGGGTTACAGCTAGATGCCCAGACTGTGGATGTGACGGGCACAATAAGCAGCCAGGACCTGTACCACAGCCACCCCCAGGCACCCAGCAATTTTGTCTGAATTCAATGTTCCTCCCGCTCTGTGTGCCACTGCACTGTCCTACATGAACCACCGCCAGAAGGGTTTTGAAGACCAGAGGAGGCAAAAGAGCATTTCTCCCATTTCCCCACTTCCCTTTCAGTGGATCGGAGCAGGACTTCAGCCCAAAGTGGTTCATCTGCCCAAGGTCGCCATCCTGGCAGGAGCCCTCGGGACGGCACTGTCCTGGCGTGCCTGCTGAGGCACGGTACCAAAGAAGGGACCAGATAACATTGCCTGCCTTAAAGAAGCGTTGCAGAAAACATTCAGTATACTTGGCTGTATTTTACTCGTGGGCAAGCTATTTTCCACCTCAGCAGAGTGGTACTCCTTACTGACAACCATTAGTTATTTGCAAATTTAGATAGGCCTTATAAACGTCAGGCTCCTGAGTGAATAAATAATGTTTCAGAGCAATAACTTGAAATAAGTCAAACTAGGAATGGTGAGAAGACCAGGAGTATGGTCCCTTTGGGACACACTTCTTACCACTTCTAATTAATATCTGGTACTTAAAGCATCACAGCCCATGGTTAAATCAAAGTCAGAGGAAACAAAGGAATATAAAATCCTTCTGGAGACTTGTGTCCCTCTCCACTGACTCCCTGACCTTGCTTAGGGATGTATGGGTTTTGGGGGGACAGCCCCAGGGACCCAGCAGCCGGGCTGCCCTGGCAGCATCCAGCCACCCCAGGGCTGGCGTTGCCCCTTGCTCTCCCACTGCCTTCCCCTTCCCACCCAGCCACCCCCTCCTGCACCTTCCCAGGCTCTCCCAGCCCTCTGGGGAGCCAGTTCAGCTCACAAAACCTCCAGGAAACTGTGCTTTGGCTGGCTGAGGGAGCCCAGCTGGGAGCCAACAAGCACCAGAGCTGGGGCAAGAAAAGCAGAAGAGCGTAGCCGGGGTGAGGTATGGGGAGCAAGGAGCAGTCACAGTCCTGGCACAGCACGTTCGCTAGCTAAACACCCCTAAATTCCTCTGTCCTAATGACCCAGTGAGACTGCTGCAGAAACGGGCTTCAGCTAGCCACATCTTGACCACAGCAACATGTTGCAGAGCCCAATGCTTGTAAAAGAACTGAAGGGCAGAAAAGGACAACAGCTTGTCTGCGCCCATTGGTCTTCAATGGTCGGGGCCCATCTAGCTACTGATGAGCAGTTTTTAGGCTTATATGCTGAATTCCAGAGCTGCTGTTGTGGTGATAGGGAAAGAATTGATTTGGCTGTGAAAAATAGTCCTTGCAGAGCAGGTGTGAGGATGACTGTTGTGATTTGGTGAAGTTTACTGATCCAGGAAATACGAGTTTCAGAAAACATCAATACAACGAGGACATCTTTCAATTCCTTCAACAAAGCATATATACTTCCAGGGACAGAGAGCAATAATCCAAGCAGGGAACAAAGGAAGGAAATGCTATGTCAACAAATGAACTTAACTGGAGGATCTGCAAATGAAAAGTCCCCTGACTTCTGAAACCCATGTTAATGATGCATCAGGGTATAGCATAAACTTCTGACAAATGCCTCCTCTTTGTTTCCTTCCATATAACACATTGATCTGGCTGCCACTCTGCTCTTTGAAAGCTCCGCTGCTCTCCTAATTATTAATTGCATGAAATGTGTATTCCCCCATCTTGCAAAAAGCATCACAGGACACAGTCTGGTTCTGAAATATCCCAAGAAGTCCACAGCAAAATCTTTTTTGGTAGAGTTTAATTAAGATGATCCAGTAACTTGCGTGCAGCTGATTTGGAATGATTTTGTCACAGGTAAACAAGCTTTGAAAAAAAAAAAAAAGCTTTTATCTTTTCTTGCTTTCTGTTTTAGTCGTATTTCAAGTGGATTAGTATAATCTTTCCTCGGCCAAACTCCACAGCCAGTCTATTCCATCATTGTTCTAATTTTACAAAAAGAAAATGACTGAAAGCAATTAATTAAAAATCTCTTCAGAGATGCATATGTGGATGCGCTTATTCACTAAGAACTCACAAAATAACTCTGCATTTTAAGACAATTTATCCGGTGCATTAAGCGTGAAGAGGATGTCTTTGTTAGGTGCGCCTGCCTTTAGATGGTTCCCTGCGTGAATATGCTTGTCGTGTAGAGGGATCTGCAGGAACGCGGCTCAGTCAGAGAGGATCCCCTTTTAAATTAGGTTTGAGTTTCTAGGCGGGTTTCTTTTTGCTTTTTTCCCCGTGTGATGAGAAGTTGATTGATTTCAAGTGAGGAGTCTTTCCCTGCTGGGACCTGGGCTGTCAAAAGCCATCACAGAACTTGCAAAATTCTGTCATAACACCAGCAGCCCTAACTCGGCTCCAGAATCATCAGAGTTCGGGGAAAATTCCCAGTAATTGACAACAGAAGTTTTCTTAGCAATGATATTCTGCCAGACTCAGACATTATTTTCCGTACACGCGGGCACCCGCACAGGGGACAGCACTAACACAAACAGTAACTCCACTGACATGAGTGAATTTATCATCAGCAAGAAGACACAAGTATCTTCACGCTAAAACCTTGAACTAGGCTATTCATAAACTCTTAAGGTGGATCAAAAAGGCAAATTCCCATTTTGTAAAGTTTCTTTGATTTCTTACGAGCCAAATAAAAATTCCAAATTTCCTGGAATTCAGGGTGAGGGAGAAGGAAATGGGGACTCTCGATCTCAAAGCTGTGTCCTTCCTTAATAAAACTCCAGCACATCTGTGCCGTGAATGCAAGTAAGCGCTGGCATCCAGTGCGAGGTGCAGAGGTTCTCCCGGCAGAGCAGAAAGAAGTTTCCTCTGCAGAGCTGTTCCTGCTCTGCGGTGAGCAGTCACCTGCGGAGCCAAGGCAGCAGCCCTGCTAATCGGCAAGCACGCTTCCCAGGCAACTCACACAGACCTAGGGAGGGTCCTAGAAGACTTCACATAGCCTCTTCTTTGAGCAGGACATCTTGGACAAAGCTATTTTGCCAGCTCTTTGTCACTGAGCTCATTTATACCTTCTTCAGCCTCCATTAAAACGTGCTCTGTTTGCCTACTCTTTCTGCTCTCCATTCTGCTTGTCTCTATTTAAAAAGCCTCACATATCGCAGCCTGCTGGTCACTAGCCAGCTATCCAGATGGTCCTTATGTACCACATTGATAGGTGCCTTAGAAATAACAGGGGAAGAGAGGAAAAAATATCACGGGAAGACTTCAGATGCTCTTTTTGATAAATGGCAATCGTAGGTCTAATTAGCCGGTTCCCTCCTTTGGAGAAGCAGCAGCAGTTGCAGCCCCGCAGAGCAAACACGCGAGGACACGTGTCTTGCCATCAGGCTTTAGCTTTCCGCTCAGAGCGGTGCCAGGTGGATGGTCTGTCTGTCCATCCCTCTTCTTTGAAAGACACCAGGTTTTCGGCTGGGTTTGAAGGTTTCTCCCCGTGCCCGTCACCGTACTGCCTCAGCACCACTACTGTGTCAGCTGCTTCTGCACAGACAACTGGTTTCCAGAATAAAGAACAAACCCTGCTCACCTCAATCGTGTGAGTATCCCTCTGGCAATAATCAGGCTAATTGCCTCACTAAGGCCAGCAGGATTTGGCTCTAAATCAACCACCAAAACGATTTAAGCATAAGTGCATGAGTTCCTTTACAACTCCAAGGCCCACTCGTTAAACATTATTTACATCTCACTCAGAAATGCTGTTTCTTTTCTCTCTTCCATTTGCCAAGGGAAAAGGTGGAAGGGGTGAGGTTTTTGGGAGCACCTGTGTGAGCCCAGGGCTGAGCCCATCCCTCGTGCAATGGCAGGGAAGCCGGGGCTCCTTCCCCTTTGCTGAAAGGCCTCAAGACGTCTGCCCGTGGGAACCCCACTTTGCATCGTGTCTGGGATCCCACCAGCCGCGCGTCCTCCCGGGGACGGCACAAAGCTGCAGAGGAATCTGCCAAGAAGGGAAGCATTGCCCGAACCTGCTGTGGCTGCATGTTTGATTTATACTGCAAAGCATGAGATAAGGTACCCTTTGAAACATTTAGCTTGCTCGATAAAACTGATAAATGCTCTCTTTACCTACAGAAATTTCTAGATTTTTTTTAAATCCTATTAAGCAATTGGTGTATATCTTGTGGCAAATATTTTAGCATGATAAAGAGGTACCAGCAGCTTCATTTTAGCAATTGGCTCTGGAGGAGGCAGGGAGTTAAAATCCTCAGAGGCAGCCGGCGTGCTGCGCTGGATGCTCCCCAAACCAAGGCGCCTGGACAAGGTGCTGATAGGAAGGGCTTGAAATCCCACCTCCGCCACGGGGTACGCGGCACAGAACCAGCTCTTGAGAGCAAGACCTTTGATCGGTCTTTCACTGCATCTTTTTAAATAGCGTTTTGGACCGTTTCGACTGTTTCTGTAACCGCAGGTCTCGGGAAGGGCCCCAGCTAGGCTGCGGTCGGTCATGCCTGTCCTCGGTGCCGCAGGTCCTTTCCGTGACCCACAACCGTGAGCCTCTGGGGCCTGGAATCAAAACCCCAACAATGCTTATGGAGTTTAGGGACCCTGAGGGCTGGGGAGGGGGCGAGTAAGGTGGTCGAGGGATGACATTTTCCACCTACCCCCTTACCTTGGTCCTGCTGAGGTGTTTAAGTCTCCTATTGGAGCTAAAGCTTTTTTCTAAGCAGTCCCAGTTCGTTGCCTCCCCTCTTACAAAAATCTGTACACGTCTTTAATCATTTTCACTGTCAATCTCTGCACTCTCTTTATATCCATTAAAGACTTTATGAGATAGGATGACCAGAAATGAAAAAAGATTCTGAGGATAGAGCATGCAATTGATTTATGTTAATGGCATTGTAATAATATTTTCAGTATTTGATTTCTTTTTCATTCTGTACACAGCTAAAATGTTGATTACTTTTCTATTCCTCTCTCATTTATTGAGCAGCCACTTACACTGGGCTTCACAGATTTATTCTCAGGTCTGTCTCCACAGCAGTTAAAATATAATTAATTTAAAATCCACCAACACACGAGAAGTTGAGATGATTCTTTCCAATCAATCTTACTAGAATTCATCAATGAGTTTCACCAGCTGTCATGCTGCTCGTACATTTGTCTTTGTAAAGCTCCTCTGACTTCGCCAGCTTTGACAAATTTAACAACTGTTAATACTAAGAACAACCCCAACCCTGTAATTTCTATTGAACTGCACCATAAGCCTTAGAAGTCCCCCAAATGCGCATGAATAAATATCATAGTCGCCTGTGACAGCATCCGTAATGATTTTTGCATTTCTTTACACTGATACCTTTCATCTCTCATGCATATGTCAGAGAGATAAAAAAGTTAAGTGTGCCAAGATGCGTTAGGAGTTTATAAAGGCAATCAGAGAATAAATGTTATTGCTTAATTTTGCCTTCATAATATATTCTGCCTTGAAAATTATATTAGGTGTCAAATTGCCTTACCCTAAAGGGATTAGAATATGAAAAGTATCCCTCAGTGATGGAGGGGAAAAAACCCTGACTGTTTTTATGAGGGAGTTCAATAACCCAACAGAAAGGATTATACGCACAGTGCCAATGATAGCCAGGGACTGAGTATAAAGACCTTTTTTTAGTCAACTAAAGATGAACAAAATGTTTTGGACAAAAACCAGCCTGATTCTTGACTCGAAGTTGATACAAAATCAAATACAAGTATTGAATCAGAGGTATGACAAAGCCACTTGCCCTTCTTCTGTTCATTACAAGGTGGCTGTGTGCTGCCTTATTTTGGCTGGTAGGAGACAAATACAATATCACAAATTTGGGATCTGCAGAAAGCTGGAGACACCAACAATAACAACGCTTTATCTTCAAAGAGTTGCCAAAATTAAGGGCTAGATTTTCAAAGCAGCTTGGCATCAGGAGTCATCAGACTTCCCTGGGAAACAGAGACCTGAGAAGAGGGGCGTTGGTCTTTCATTTTCAGCCTGCCCCTATAAAACAACTAGCAGTCATCACACCTTTCCCACAGGTTAGAAAACAGGCACGATGCAGGCAAGTGATTTTACGTTAAGGGATTTCAAGGTCGCAAATGGTCACATAAACTTGTTTTGTAGCAGCGTCACCTAATATCAAAAGTCTCTATTTTTTGCAATGAGGCACTCGCGTTGTTGGCTGCTCCAAGCAGAGGCGCGGGAGCAAGTCCCTGGCCTGAGATCTGAATAAGTGTCTGCGTATTTGGCTCTTGAGACTGTACAGCTCACATACAGCAACATTTGTGCACCTTCATGCATGAGACATAACGCAAAGTAGTTTCCGAACCAATAAGCATAATTTTATCTAATTGACATATTTATTATTGACATGTGTGACATGGTAGCCAATTAAAGCCTCAGGTGTGCCAGGTGGAAGACAAACATATAGCCATAAAGATCAATAAATGCATTTAGGTGTTGCACATGAATGCAACACTTGCAAAAGGCGTTGGACAACGCCGTGAGGATTGCCCCAGCTGTGGGAAGAGAGGCAGCACCCCATTGCTCCCACCCCTGTAAGTGTGCCAGTGGGCTTTGGAGAGGTACCGAGGAGGGTCCTGCGCAGAGGGGACCTGCTGGGAAAATGAGCTCGGCGGGGCTGGAGCCCGTGAGCATCACACCAGGCGGTGACCCCCGGCCAGTCCCCCAGGCTGGATTTCGGCAGGGCTGAAGCCCCCGCTGCAGCCAGAGCCCTCCCACAGCCTCACCCAGGCACCCCTCGCTCCCTTTCTTGCCCCGAGCAGGGCTGCCAGTCAACTGCGGGCTGACAGTTCTCAGTACATCTTTCACAGAAGAAATTAAACCCAAAACATGTGCACGTTTGCTGTGTAAGTTTTGCACCTAGATATATGTTTTTGCAACATCTCAGAGGGGCAGGGCAGCAATTAGCTGGCCACGTTTGAGATACCATTGACGTTATCCTGCTGGCCACTCCGTGTCCCTTAAACACGGAGATACCTACTGTGCCGACGCGGCGCCGTGCAGCGAGCGAAACCGCGCCAGCTCCACATGACATGCTGTACGCTGCTGTGAAAGCAGCAACCTCCGGCCACCTCTGCTCTTGCGGGCCAGTGGCCATCCTGCAGAGCCACGTGCCTCGACCCAGCGCCCAGTGCAGCCCAAGAGCGTGCCGAGCAAGGAGCCAGCCTCGCGCCGGGAAGGCTGCACAGATCCCAGCAGCTAAACACACGCTCGTGTTCTCTCTGGTTGCTTCGCTTTCCTGGAGGGCCTTATTCATATTTCTAAACTGTTTGGCGTGAGCAGCAGAGAGGCATGAAAGACTGGGACAGTAGCAGCTGCAAGTGAATTGCCGTATCGCAGGTACCGAGTGTTTGTTTTGCCGCTATCTGAGGCTGGTTACACGATAACTAACATCCTGGGGCGGAGAGGAGCAGGGCAGCAGTGGTCTGGCCAGGGGAGTGAAAGGTGGCGGGGTCGTTAGGGACCGTACTGTTTTCTAGCTCTTTCTCTCTGGCTATTTTTTTTCCAGGTGGGTGGGTATATTTACAGCATCATGGGAACCGGACCATCAGCTCTTCCTTCAAAGAGCCTGTTGCCTGCCATTAAATTGCACTGTATAATATCATAAATCCAGAAGAACGACATTTTCATTCATGAGGTTTCACAGTAACTACAGAAACAAATCTTCCTTCTCTGCAGCAGTATCTGCCTTTCGGATTCTCAGGCACACGTTTCCCAGGCTAGCATTTTTTTTTTCTATTCCTTCCTATGTTATTTTATACATTATATTTCTGACTTTCACACGCACTTGACTAGGAAACATTGCTTATCCAAACAGAGTTCCCTTTCCTAACTCATCTTTTTCATCTATAACTTATTTTATTTCCAGACATGAAAAAACAAATTATATCTGACAGCTCTCCCCAGCTCCTGAGATTTCAGAGGTGTCTTGCTCCATAGTATCTTTTTTGCTAAATCCGTGTCAATAAGACAGAACACGTGTTGCAAAAGAAGCGTTTTATCATAAATTAACCCTGATTTCTTCATTCAGATTCTAGGGATATTGTCAAATTACTTCACGTTCTGCTAACTCCTGATTGTCTTTACTATCCATCCTCACAATTGAAAAATCGAACAAACAGGCTATTATGCGTGAAAAGCAGTTTTTAACACAAGAAAATGAAACATAAAAACAAATGCTGAAACCAATAAACTTCAGAAAATGCAAAGCTACAGCTGTCACCCTTATCATCAAGAGTGGCAACAGCATCGCAGCTAAAAATGAAAACCCTCAAATTCAATCAATGTTCCACGATTGTGCAGTGCCAGGTACTTACTGGTCCCAGCCCAGAGCAAGAACTGGTCCCCACTCGATAAAGGGTTAGCCTTTCGGCTGAAAAGGCGTGGGAAGAGGGATGGTATTTTCTTATTTGAAAGCAGATGAGCAAAGGCACAGAAAAATTATGTGAATTGTCCAAAAACACGTAGGAAGCCTAAAACAAAGTTAGCAGTCAGTCTCCCAAATCCCGGCACAATGACGAAACCCCAATTAACGTCCCCTACTCCTACATTCGTGGAATCGCGCCCATTTTGCCTTATCCCCCCGGGTCAGCGCGCCCAGTATGAGAGCTGCCACCTCAGCGAGGCAAATGCTCTGCCTAGACACAGTCCTGTCTTCAAAGCCAGCCAGCAACAGTCTTCTAAGGAAGATACAAGAAATTCCTTAATTGGTAAATGCAGGATAACATGTGCCAAGGAAGGTCTTATCCTGACAGAGATAAACTTTAAGCCTTGAAGCATGAATTTTTATGGCCGTTCCAAAAATCTAATTTATTAGTGCTAAACATTATTACTCAAAGCATTCACATTACCCATAGACATGTCCACTCCATCTCAGAAATTGCACTCCCACACCGAACCGTTCAGGTTACCTATTTAATTAGCACAATTTTTTCTGACGGACGTTAGGGGATAATACGAGACCCACGGGCCTGGCAGTTAATGAGTACTACCAGGTTAGCGAAGGAGGAGAGAAGAGAGGAGCACAGCACATTTTTTACTAGTCCCAGTATTCACAAGTGAGATTTTTAGATCAAGGTAAATAACGCTGAAGCGCTGCCAGACTTGTTTCTCTGGATTTCTGAATGGTTTCCCCTTCACTGTTGCCGTGCCAAGTTTTGAATTTGCTTTGTGCCAAATTTCATGCAAACAAATTTGCAGAAAATTCATTTCAAAGTCTGCCTTACGCTAATACGAGCAAAAACTAAACGGGCAAGGAGCATGTCTGAGCATTAGGGCTACGGCCGCTCCTTCTGCGATCGCTTAAATGAGGAAGAGAAACAATAAAGCCAGATTTACTTTTATCTCGTCACAGCTAAGCCCTAGATTTTGTGTAAACAGGTACCAAACGCACCTCAAACTCTTAGCCAGCTTTTTTTTCAAGCACACAGAACAAAGCCTAGCTTTGGGGTAGGAGGAAAGGAAAACTTCATCGTGTTTTTATAGGAACACTTTAAATTCCCTTTTCAAGGTTTATTTTCCCATTACCTCTCCCAGAAACTCATATAATGCTCCAGTTGAGATCAGCAGAATCAGACACCTGAAAGAAATCTATGACAAGAAACCCACGTGGAAAAAACATTATTTTTATATGCATGTTTCTAACATTATTATCAAACTAGTGGGAGCTAACGTATTTATTTTCCCTTGAGCACCCAAAGATGCTAAGATGCCCAAGGCGCCTCGGTGCTGAGCGGGGGGAGGCAGGCGCAGGGGGT
Organism: Theristicus caerulescens; assembly: GCA_020745775.1. Taxonomy (NCBI): domain Eukaryota; kingdom Metazoa; phylum Chordata; class Aves; order Pelecaniformes; family Threskiornithidae; genus Theristicus; species Theristicus caerulescens. The sequence goes on along the minus strand of CM036565.1, from coordinate 1,822,562 downwards.
CCCTGGCCACAAGCAGCAGGAGCAGCTCCTGGGATGGGGTCACCCCTGTTCCCGGGGCCATTGCCTCCTGGGGAGGGGGAGGCTGGCCAGAAAGCTGCAGCCAGTTAGAGGTAATTAAAGCTGGAAATCCATCCCAGGCAGCTGTTAGCAAGACACTCAGGGGAAGATGGGTCCAGACTCTCTGTTTTTCACTTTCTGGAGCAGCTACTAATGGAGAAACGTCAGCGGGAGACTCACCTCCTCTTCCTCTCTCACGTGCTAAGGAAAAGTACCCCAGGGTGCAAGTCCTCCACCCCATTTGCACCCACCCCTTACCTGTCCCTACCGCTCCCTCTCCAACCACCCCCAAATACCCCAGATCGTCCTTTGCCCTCTCTGCTGCCTCCCACGGCCTCGCTGGAAGAAGGCTGCCGAGCCCAGGCTGCCACGGCTCTCACCAGAACGGCGATGAACGTGCCTTCTCTTGGGTACCTCATTAGAGATATACCTCGAAGGGACCAGATGTAAATTAAAAGTGGCCTTTGACCCTGTCTGCCTCTGATGAACTGTGGAAAGGGGTTATAAAGCAGGACCGGGGCAGAACTGTGGTGTTTCAGGGCCACCCTGTCCCAGGGAAGGCGAGCGCTGCTCCCAGCGAGGCTGCACAGACCTCGGATGCTGCAGCGCTTCCCAAACCTCCTCTTTTCCACTCCCCAGCACGAGACAAAGCCGTGTGCCGTTTACCCAAATGGCAGCTGCAGCTCGATTGGAGACAGCCCAGTTTTTCAGATTTGCACTTGCATTCATGGACATTTAGCCTTTTTATAAACAGGTAATGAGTGCGGGTCGGCTGGGGATAAGCCAGGGCTCCGTCCTCCCCTGCAGCAAAGCTCCCATTGCACCAAACTCATACGTGGCCTGAAAGCAGTCCAGGCAGAAAGGCTCCAAAGGCAGCAACTCAGTTACCACTGCCCTACAAGATACACAGAACACCCAAAAAGTTGCTTTTTTTCTTTGAAAGAAGGATGGCACCATCCCCTTCCCCATAGGCAGCAGCCCGACCCCGCTCCTTTGGCCCCTGCTACGCAGCCCTGTAAAAACAACAAACCATCCAAGCAAATCCCCAGGCAGCCTTTCCCAGCTTCTCCTTCGCTGTTGGGCACCTGGGCAGGATGATCCAGCGATGGCTGGCTGAGCTTTCCCCCGCCGCGCTGGGCTGGCCACCGCTGCTCACACTGTGGCTGGCCACCGCTGCTCACACTGTGGCTGGCCACCGCTGCTCACACTGTGGCTGGCCCGTTGGCAGTTGAGCCCAGGTGAGGAGCAATCAGTGCACTACACTAATCGCTCCTGCGCTAACCAGCTTTATGTGATTTTGCCATACTAATTCTCTGCAGTCCAGCAGACAGCAGCTTTTGGGTAATGCAAGCCACGCACCTGTTGCTGGGCATTCGCTGGTCATTGCTCTGACACAGCCAGCCCAGCCTTCTGCCAGCTCCTGCTTTGCCCCACTCAGCCATAACTGACATTTGCATGCACTTTTCTGCACTGTCCTGTCACGCAGAGGCACAGATAAAGAGCAGACCAGTTCGGTAAAATGATCCTTCTCCCCTTCGATCCCATTTTCCCTCCTTACGTCCTTCCCCTGACCGCAGCGAGCAGCTGATCCTTTGCAGCACGCGCCCTGCAGAGGTGGGCAGGCATTTATAGTGCCACTCAAGACAAGTCAAGGCTTTTCATCTTTCAGAACGATTTGCCTCACCAGCTGTTAGGTATCCGAGTTTGCTCCAGCTGACCAGACCCTCTGGTATCTAAGTGTCTAAAAAGTGTAGTGCGTTTAAAACCTGTTTTTCCACTCTCATTAATTCTCTCTAGACTGCAGTGGAATATGCAAACATTTGCAGCCCCCCAAACCTCTGCTCCAGAGAGCTTTCCGCCAAAGCTGCAGAGAAGGCGTAAAACCACAAGAGCACAATAAGCCCACAGGGGAAGCAGGTCTAATGACCAAATAAAAAAAATTAAAATAAAAAATTCTTCTAGGCAGCGCAGCGGCAGCACGCTGGCTGCATGCTGATGCAGACGATGGGGCTGGGTGGTTACATCTTTCCTCCGTTTTGGGCTGGCAGCCTTTCCTGCCCAGGCAGCACCTCGATGCCGACCAGCTGGCACCAGCAGCCGCAGCACAAAGCGAGTCCCTGGTACCGAGCCTGTCCACATAGGAATAATTGCAAATACAGAATAGCCAAAAAATGGAGAGTTGACAGCATGAAAATGTCAGTTCAGAATTCAGTGGGAAAAAAGTGTAAATCACTCACTTTTGAGGACATGACTAGTCTCACTGAGAAGTACATTTAAAGTAGAAGTACCTGGACTAGGGCAGAGGAAGGTCAGGTAATCCTTTTACTTGGAGGACATAGTTATTCCCTAGGATGTATTTTCTTCTTGTTCCATACGAGTCTTTGTATCACGGGGGTCCTAATCTTCAGCACAATTAAGAATCATTGAATTTTCATTTTCGCAGTTGCTTTGATCTCGTCTTGCTGGGGGAAACGCAGTGGCTGGCCCCACTTCTCCGCAGTATTAATTTTTCCATTGGCTTTACGGAAGCTATCAATTTACTGGCTGGCTTTTGTCATGATTTAAAAACATCATCTCAGTAACGTTGTTATCTTCCAGCCATATTTCACAGATATCATGAAACCAGCTTATACCGATATCTCTTTTAGCATCTGGCTGACAGGACAATTGCAGGGAAATATCGCCAAAGATATAAGGCCATTATAAGATAAATAATGAGCTTTAAAGCTTAACAGGTTGTTTTCTTTAGAAGGGATCATAGCGGTGTTCCCGTGCACAAAACAGCCCCTCGCCGTACAAAGGCTGAGGTGGAAAGTGCCCCTTAATGCATGAAATAAATCCTGGAGAGCGGCTGAACAACAGCTTAATTCTGAGCTGAAGTTCTTCATGGGCTTCTTGAATTATCTAATTTTCCAGAAGTGACTGACTGCTTCTAGGAGTGTACGATAGCTAATAATGCATTCCCGAGTCATTAAAGTTTATCATGTAAATCTCTATTTGAGTGCTTTTAAAATGCATATTACTTTCTTGATAAACTACGATGGGTCCTTAGGAGCCGTTAATACGAATTAGGGTGCATACCATACATAGTAGAAAGCCTCATGAAAAGTACTTATTCCACATGCAGGGTAATCAGCTTTTAAATTATATTAAATACTGCAGCTCTAATGTTTCCCTCCCCGTCTTAGGGATCAGATTGCTTTTATAAAAATATTTTTTACTAAATTTCATTTCCTCAGATGAAAGCCCTGTTTTGAGTCGTGCAACCAGGAGGTGAGAAGTTGGAGACTGACAAATTGCAGGGAGGGGAGGACGAGCTCCTTTCATTTGCACCAGTTAAAAATCCCCAGATATCAGTTTCATCAACAACTTCTCTAATCTAAAGTGTGTTGCTTTTGATCAGAAACTTCCTACATAGCTGTAGAGCAGAGTTTCTTGTTTATTATTTTTACCTCTGGGTCCTTATGTTCGGTGTCTTTTTTCAACATACAACAGCTGCCTCTGCCCTGCACAGCAGGCTCACTGGGGCAAACTTATTTTCTATAAGCAGGGTGGGCTCTGATGTTTATTTACCTCACCATAGCGCTACTGCGAACATCATCCCCGTCTGGAAAACCCTACCCTGATATATATGAAATGAATAGGATGAGAGAGAGAAAAGTTGCACTGACTTCAGCTAGAGGCGGGTCGCATCACAGCTTCTCACCTTGGCCTCCTCCAAGCTCGTCCAAGGCAAAATGAGGTCTCGAGCCAGGCGCGCTCTGCAAGGGGAAGGCGGGGGACCTGGAAATGAGATGGTTGCTGGGGGAATGGTGTAAGCATTAGCTCAGCTATAATTACAGATGGCTTGTCTAAAGGACGTTTTTGGCTTGAAATAATGGTTGAGAAAAATCTGAGTAAAAGGCCCAGGATCTGCCCCATGCTGGATAAAGCGACCTTGTAATCACTGCGAGTGGCACATGATTTTCACAGACCAGTTATCGCAGGTCAAGGGAGGATGGCTTCATACGCGTATTGTGACAACCAGAAAGACTGAATAAAAACTGCCTTCATAAGGGAAAAGACCCGAGGATGGGTCCTGTTTTGCTTTTCTAATGGAAGGATCCCCAAACCTCTCCGCCTTGTGTCCCTGCAGCTCAATTCCTGCACCCCAGGGCTCCCACGTCAAGCAGAGAAGGCAAACAGCCCTTTGCTGCTTTGCAGACCTTCGCAGGTGCTTGCAATATATGCCCAGGATCAAAAGAGCCATGAGGAGGGGACAGGAGGGGAATGTGGGGAGCAACTGTAGGGGCTTGGAGAGCCATAAGCTGCTGCAGCACTTGCCTGCCCTACATGGTCAGCTAAATTAACTTAACAGGCTCTACAAAACCAGGGAGAAAACTCTTCCTCTCTGGCAAATGCTGCTTTCTGATCATCAGTTACATTTTGTGCTAGCTTTTGTAGTGTCACAACTTGGTACCAATTAGGCATTTGGAGAAAATCCGCTGGCAAAAGGCTGTTTCTGTACCATATTTCTGCTCACTAGAAGATTTCAACAGGCAGCAGCACACGATGGCAAAGAGGGTTTGTTTGTGTGCTAAACCTGCAGGTATCCATCTGCAAAGTTCTTTATTCATCAGTGATATATCTTTCTGGTGTTGAGCACATCCTATACATACACGTATATATCTTCTTGACAGACTAACACAGGGAGGATTTGGAGAAAAATGCTGTTTCTCAAAACCACCTCAAAACCTCAAACTCCCTGCGTCAGATCCCATTTCCGTCATTTGCATTTTTGAGCCCCATCTCCATCATTATCACATTCTGCCTGAAAGCTTGTGGCTTTAGACTCTGGCAAGACCTGTTGAAAGCAACATAATTGAAACGTGTTAAAGCCTTTTCAACGGCTCCTCTGTCTCACATGACCCACGATGAAATTGCTGAAGGAGTGTTTTCCTTCCCTGCAGCTCTTCCCTCTATTATTTTTTTTCCTATAACGAACCTACTTGCTGTAAGTACAAACTTTTGCCTTTTCACACCCTTTGCGTGAAGAAGTTTGGGTTTACTATGGCAACCATGCGTCAAAGGTAGGATCCTTTCCGACTTCTGTTTCTCTCTCTCTCTCCTTTGAGCAAAGATTGAAATATATGTGGCAGCGAGGCTTGTAAAATCCAGTTTCTACAGATGTCGGTCTGAGCTGTTTCTTTATTTATGAGGAGCATCGGGCAGAGCAGGCAGATGCAGTGTCAGATTAGCTCTGCTTGTCTCGCAGGTGCAGGGCAGACGGCTTTGGATGTGCTCCAGGCACCCGGGCACCAAACAGAACGGCTGTCAGAATAATGTTGCACTTTTATTGTATGAAAAGCAGTGTGAAAGACTGGGTTCCTCACTGCTCCTTGCACGGCGAAGAGCAGCCTTATGGTACAGTTGGGAGGTATAGAGAAGGCGATAATTTATATGATAATGTCCGATGATGATGTGTGGGATATTCATTCCTTTAAATGCCGAGACACTCTCGGAGTTTATCACTTTCTGCACAATTTTAGTCTCTCCACAATTACACACTAAGGCCTCCAGTTGCCAGGACACGTTGACATTTCTTCTTTTTTTTGTTAGACTGAGCAAGCATTTGCGCGGTATTCTATTAACCCAGGCCTAGGAGGTGGTTTTGGCATAGGATGCTCCTGTTGCTGCCATATCCAGTGCCTCCAGTCATTGGCTTCGTGCCTGGGTTTGACACGAAGCGGACAGCAGGGCTGCGTGAGACAGACAGTTGTAGGCAAACAGATTGGGGTGCTATAAAATTAACACCTAAGCGTCGAGGAGAGTGCGAAAGCTAAAAATACTCGCTGTGCGCCTACAGCCAGATTTGGAGCTTGCATTAGGCAGGCTTTCTCTGTCGTTCCTCACCCCAGCTCCAGGCCATCGCCCCCCAGCAGCTGAGCCAGCAGCGCTCAGCCTCTGCCCTGACGGTTTTGGGGTGCTCACGGCTGCCCCTTCTCACGCTCCTCTCAAATGGAGGTGGCAGCCCAGCAGCACGGCTCCAAAGCTGTTTGCAAGCGCGAGAATGCCGATAGTCACTTTTCCAGCACTTTCCCACCTTGCTTTCTAGACCTCTCCAGATCAGCAAGAGACTGAAAGCACTCAAGTCCTGTTTTCACACAGCTCCAAGAGGGCAGGAGCACTGGGAGTACTGGAGAGAGCAACAGAGGGAGAATTACCCTGCAAAACATCTAAGACACTAACCATTTAATATATGCAATTCTGCTAGAGACTCACAACCGTGTGTAATGGGCTGTGCTCTCCCAAGAACATTTTCTTTAAAAGTGTTTACAAAGTGGATTTCGTAACTATGGAGGGGCAGAGCCAGGTACATCCCGGCTGTATCGTGCTGTGGCTGCACTCGACCACAGCAGAGAGCAAGGAGAGGTACAAACTCGAGCCACAAACCTGCGCAGACAACAGGCAGAAGCTAAGTTTCATACAGAGAAGAGGTGTACTCAAAAAGCAACGTGGTAGGGAAGCATTTTGGTTCCTTTTCTGCAGCACTGCTGTACCTTTTATTTAAAATTATTGAGGGGTAGAGTTAAATTTACAAGCAGCAAGGACATAGGAAAAGTTGATAATAGCCCTGGGCTCAATCTATAGCAATTGATCATGCCAGTGATTGAGCTGTCTTCCATTAAAGAGCTGACGGCAATGCTGGGTGCTCGATTTACCCTTCCAGTGCCGGGATTTTCTACCCAAGCTTCCTCTCTGCCCTCTCCAGGACTGTCAGAAAATCTGTCCGTAGCACTAAAGACTTAATTTCCTTGATTACTCTGGCAATCCAACACACTAATCAAGCAGATGCAAAAATTTCTTGAGCAGACAGTCATGGTGACCACAACGTCCCAGGGGGATTTTTGATGAGACTATGAAGCCAAAGAGGTTTTCCTCTCTGTCTCAGAGCTTCCAGAAATGATCTCAAGACACTAAAAAATTCTCCTGACAGTCTCACGGGACCTGCTAGTCACGACAGTGCCCGGCAGCCTGCTCTGATTTTCCTGCGTGGGGGAGCTTTATTTCCAGATGTGCACAAATTCAGGTTGCCGCAATGGTCCCTGAAGAGACGCTCTTTTGGGAGGACAAACGCTGTCACTAGATCTCACACACAGCTCTCCCCCACCTCCGGCCCCTCCAGTCTGTCTTCCCATCCCCAGAAAGTCTGGTCTCATCAATCTCCCTGAGGTATTTCAACCTCCCTGACCCATTACCAATCAATTAACTAATTAAGAGGTTTCCCCTCAAGCTAAAAAGCAAAAAATTCAGCAGTTATCAGTTATTTTAAACAAAACACCAAAACAGGTCTCCCACAGCCTGTTGAAACTTCCCTGAGGTTTCAAAGGACCTTGTTTAAAGCTGTCGCTCATCGGTTGTACTGAACCAGCTCCAAAGCAGCGCGTCCCAGCAGCAGCCGCACCGGGCGTCCATCCCACCTCACCCACAGCCACACGCGCACTGGTGGGGCTGGCAGAGGATCACAGCCCCCGCCAGGACCAGAGCTCAGACCTTTACCTGAATTTTAAACCACACAATTACTCCCCAGTCCCGAGGGGTGCAATGAACCGCAGCGTTAGGGAGGAAGGCGGGCTGAAGTCACTGCGTTTTGGCCAAGAACGTGCATCTCCTGCCGTGGCAATCAGGCAGGATGGCATCTGGAGGTTTGCTGCAGGCCCCTCTTTTGTAGCAATCAGCACAGGGAAATCATGGAGATCAGATCACAGAGGGAGAAGGAATGAGTAAAAGTCCATTAAGAACTGGGACCAAGCATCTCTCTGAGAAAACCATCGCTGAGATTAGCACCGGGTAGCTCCAGCCCAGCAGCCTCAGATGAAATGTGACTGAAGGCTGGTGCATGAGGCAGCCAGCCAGGAATGGGAAATTATTTCAGCTCAAGGTTATTTCTATTTTTAACATTTCTGTGTTTATTTCTACATTTCAAACAAAATATAGGGAAGACAACTACCTGTGCACTGAATTGCAGAATTGGAGTAGTTTCTGACCTAGGTGAAGCTGCAGAGGAAGGAGGAGACAGATTTCCTAAGTGGAAAAAGTCAGTGATAACCCAAGCAGTTACAGCCCTTTTACCCAGCTGGTAAACCCCTCTCCTGGCAATTCTGGGACAAAGCAGCAATAGGTTATGACCCCCAGATATTGATTAGGGATCCTATATTCATCTGATGATCCTTAGGTCAACTCAGAGATTCACATCAGAAAAAGAGTTATTGGCCAAATGTAGCTGTTTTCCCCCCCCGTTCTCTTAGCAATCTTACCCCTGACCAAGGAATATTTGGCAAATAAAGCAGCTACCCTCTTATCCACAGGAGAGGGTTCACCCAGACACATTATTGCAGACAACTATGTTGTAGCAAGTAGTTAGCAATAATGAATAATTAATGAATAAATAATGTATTTGTGTCTCAATACCCCAAGGTCTTTGGGCACCTTCGCAGAAAATAATTAAAACAATAGATTACAAATAAGATGACAGGTCCCCAGGCAAGTGAATGTACATAAAACCACAGCAATACAAAAGCAAAGGGGACGTGAATGCGATGCAGAAGCTAAAAAGTTCTTGTGCTTTGCTCTACAGCCCAGACAGCTTCTGATCTTGCACCGTGCCTCAACCCTGGGATGTGAAGAAGCCAAAACCAAAGGCAAATAGCAGCCCTAGCAAGCAATATTCCCAAGCCTTACTGTCATGAAAACATCTTAACACTGAAGACTGATAGCTAGGGAGGGAAAACACAGGTTTGCAGGCTACAGAGATGCCTGAACCCATGAGTGCAACCAGCGTGAGATGCAGGTAGCTCCTAGCCATGTCTCCTGCGAGGGCCTTTTCCAGTCGATCCTCCAGAGATCCAAATGGTTTGGGGGGCAAAGAGCAATTCCTCAGTATTTCCAGCTTTGCACCTCTTACATAGAGCTGTCCGTGTATTATAACTGCTAAGAGCTGGGATTACCTGGCCAGATACCATCGTTAGCAGAAAGCAATCAAGAAGCAGGTTATATACATGGACACCTTTGATCTTTGGGACAGTCAGAGCCTCCCTCAAGTACAGCTTTAACTGGGAATTAAAGTGAGCAGCCTCCTCTCCCTGCTCTGTACAAACACACACGCTGTTTTCAAACCCCGTTCGTACCGACTCGAATAACAATCTCCTTAGCAAACACAATAGGCTAAAAGTGCTTTCTCTCAGCGACCTGGTGGAGTCACAAGGAAAGGTTTCCAGCTACCATTTGGGAAGCCGCAGGAATTACATTTATTTAAAAGAATTCACCAGTTTGAATGGTTATGAGCAAAACGCAGAATGACTCTGGGATTGTTTAGTCTCGGGGAGCAGAAGGGGAAAGTGGCTGTTTGCAATCTGGAACACCTCTGTCCTTTCCACGCAGATGCTCAAAGAAACCTCTTCCCAGATCTTAATTTCTCCCTTGATGGTGCAATTCAAAGGTCCCTGGAGGCTAAAACCTAATATTCAATTCTTCCAGTTGCTTATGAGCACTGCGAAGCCAACATTTCCCCAAAGCAGAGAGAGAGCGCAGTTGTCACGTATGCCCATATATCCAACCTACAGCGTTACCAGTAACCACATTATACTTTCAATTGTGCAGCTCAGTTTGGCAACGCTGCAACTTTACTCCATCTTAAGCAAGAGCAGAAATCTCCCGCTGACTTTAGCTCAGTGAGCCACCTGAAAGCTAATCCCATAGCTTTAAAAACAGCTCAGCTTGCCACCCATGTGGTGGTATTGGGTGAAGAAAGTGGTAAAACCTTCACGCCTAGGAGAAGAGGATGGGACAGCTTCTTTCAGCAGCACCCACAGTTAGTTCAGCTTCAGTCAGTCGGGAAATTTCACCTTGATTTTCATTGCTTACCTCATTCCATTCCCCATTACTTTTGTAATCGTCTCGGAGAAGCTCATCATTAGGTTTCTCCATCGTTTCTGAACTCATCCCCAGGGCTCAATGCAGTGAAGGGGAAAGCGTGAACATCCTCATGCATTAACGTAACACTTGTCAACAGCAACACTTCCCCACCTCCTGAAGCAACGATGCTTTTATGGAGGAGAGAAAGCTGGAAGCCTTGGGTGAACCCCTGAAAACTTTTGCAGACAAATCAGCACCCAGTTTCATGTGGTCCCATGAAAGCAGCAAAGCCTTTTTAGACACTACAGAGTCGGTGGGAATTGTATGCCACAGCCTTGGTGACACTAAGCATAGCAGGTGGGGGCAGGTTACAGAGCCAACCTTTAGTGAAGAATGGTAACCTTTGGAGATCAGACTGCCTCCCTTCTTCCAGTAAAGCTCAGGATAATGGAAGCAGTTAAGTTTCTGGGCACTGTTGATTCGCCAAATGAGCTTATAAAATACTGGACATTTACAGATGACCTACGAAATCAGGGCCAGCACCAGTGAGTATCATGACATAGTGGAAAACTGGCTCCCATGTTTTTATTCCCTGCTTGCAACTATTCAGGACCACTTACAAGCACTCTCATCACCTGGGACCTGATCCAAAAACACACAGAAGTCAACAGAAATGCTCCCCCTTAAGTGAAGGCAAACATACAAATAGGTTTGTATTAGACTACCATTACCACCCTTCCTCAGTCTTTTGTTCTCCAAAACATCCCATTCGACTGTTTTAGAGAGTTTGCTTCCTCATGCAGCCCTAGCTGAGGGTCTCAGGTATCCAGACCATCTTTCCTTTTGTGCTCTGCGTTGTCAGCCACCTGCACTGGCAGCAGCCACACACCATCTGGGATGCTCTCCAGGCTCACCTGGCTTTACTACTTATAATTACACCATTGTGCAAGAGAGGTGACAAGCCAGCAGCTGGGGCAAGGTGTCCCCTTTTCCATGCTTTCAGCTGCTGAAGTGCCTCTGGAGGCAGCTCAGGGTCAGCCAAGGCTAAGCCCCAGCACTGGTGCTAATGGAAATCGTGGCAGTAGGAGAGGCTCGGCAGGGGCAGGGACCATCCCTGACCTGCTGGGACAGTACCAGGCCACCCGCATCAAGCGGACACCACCAGTGTCCCCACATCACCTTGTCATAAGGTCAAGTTTGCAGCCAGCCTCAGCTGGATGGAGGATGCCGAGTCCTGGCCGCAGCTCGCTACCAGTGTAGGTAGTTTAGGTACAAACTGTAGCTTTGCTGAGCTTCCAGAAAGGTTGCCAGGTCCTTACACTTGCCAAAATGTAAGCTTGCGGTGCAATAAAGCACATGTCATTGAGTTTAGAAGTTCTCTTTCATACTTGAATGTTATAACTATTTTTAAATTAATGTTTTATTGTCGGTTTGCCTGAAGAATTGTGATCAGTATGTGCTATAGCTCTGAAAGCGTGTAAATAATTACTACTTCAGAGCTGTTCGACCAGGCTGCTTCCAAAGGGTTTTTTGGTGAGTTTTTTTGCTGTTTGTTTTCGTGTTGCTGTGTTTTGTTTTGAATGGTAGATTAAAGGGTTATTTCTGTAGGAAAGAGACATCCTGGTAATATTGAAAATGAAATGTCCTAAATCAGAGCCTAGGAATGTATTATTTCACGCACTAGCTACTGAATGATGAATTAATAACAGTATCTCAAATACATCTTCCATCAATATGCTTCTTCAGATTCCATCAGCATTTAATTAACATAAATTATATGACACGAGGAGGATTCAGGCAGTCATCAAAAAGAGCACTTCTCTTGTAAGCTACTGAAATTCTTGTGCATGCAATTCTGCAAAGCAGCAATTTATGCCTCCCCCCCCCCCAATTCATCACAAATCAAATATTTTCACAGCAAATTTAGAGCTGAGTTTTTCCTGATTTTGTCAGGATAGGATATTGGATCTTTGGCTTTGGTTCAGGTCTCCTAAGTTTTATGCCAAGGAATAGCAGTTATACAAATGAAATAATGGCAGTATCTAGCTGCAGAGGGACCTTCAGCAGTCCCTATAACCCTACAGTGAAGTGGAGCAGCAGTAAACCACACAAGCCATTTCTCATTTAAGCATCTTAAGGCAAGAGAAAGTAGTTATGACTGTCCCAAAAAGCCTGGGTTGGTTTTTTTTTTTTTAAAATCTCATAACAACATGAAAGGTCTTACTGCTCTGCCTTCAAAAGGGCACAAAGAAAAGCAGACAATCCAGGAATGGGAAAGCTTAGGTACACAGTAGAAATGTCAGCCAAATGACCAGAACGAGGAGGAGGAGAACAGCTGTAGTCCCCCGTCGGGCTGAACGGCATCCAAACACTCAGTTACAAAACGAAGGGAACCAAGTGCAAAAGGCAAGAGGGAAAGACAAGGGCACGCAGGCTCCTAACGGCAGAAACGGGGATACTGCTTTTTCTCAGTGTCTTTCTGAAGCTAAGAGAGGGAGGTGCCTGCTTTAACCAGCAACAAAGAACTAAAAGCTGGCTGAGTTAAACCAAGACTTATTTAAGTATCCCATTAAAAGCATGTTTTGCTATTGTTTTTGTGGCTCATGCTTTTATTTACCTGTATTCTTTTGTCCTTAAGTTTTGTCCAGTGAAAAAGTTGATTCTGAAGCAACCTGACCAAAATATTTCATCCATATAGATGCAGTTATTCTTTAAACTAGGACCAGGGATGGCTAAGAGGCGTCCAGCTCCCCAGCCTGCCACTCCAGGGAGGGGAGGTAGCACAGTGCACCAGCGCAGATGCTGCTGCTGTGCAGGCTGGGATGGCAGAGCTGCACGTACGGCTGGAAAGTAGCTTCTTCCAGAGACTAGCAACAGCTACAAAAGCTTTCTGACATGTACTGAGGAGCAGATCCTAGCCCCAAAAGTCTTTAGGGAGTTTGTAACCGGAGGCTGACTCTCCTTTGCATCACACGAAGGAGAAAGCATGGCAAAATAAGTAAATGGAATTAATGTATACTGCAAGTGGTGGGGAAGAGATGAGTCCTGCATTCAATTACACTGTTCTAGTCCATATAATCCACTCCAAATTAGTTAATACAAAGCTTGCTATCCAATAGCCGTCCCTGCTATTGTTACGAGTTGCCATATAGTAACAGCACTAAGCACCGTGCAATCCTGCAGCAAGCAGCTGTTCGTTCTCCAAAGAGTTCACAAGCGACCAAATAAGCAAAGGAAAAATAATAATAGTGCAAAGCATCCAAGGTTAGAGAGCCACTCAGTAACTGAGGCAGGAATAGAGCCCATGTCCTTCTTGTCTTTGCTGCACGCAGTGGACTCCACAATGTGTCTTTCGGTCGGTTATCTTTTGATGCAAGATGCTGTGCTAAGACTCCAGTATTAACATCCATCGTTTCCATAGGTATCATACCAGTCTATAAAAGCTTACAAATAAACCAGCAAGCACGGAATAGTGCCTTGAACAGGGCAGTTCTTTCCTAAACTGGCAGATAATGGGCATCACCGTAAAAAGATCAAAGATACACCCACTAAAAGCACTGTTGTGGGAACCTGTTTGCAAAGCATGCCACACTCATGGCCACAGCCAAAGTAGCTGAGAATATTTGTGGAGCCCATCTCAAACTCTGGTCAGAGAACAAGTCTCATTTGGGTTTTTCCCATTAAAGCAAATCACTAACCAACACATTTGAACCTCAGAGCTTGGAAAGGGGAACTGTGGGACCATCATTTTCATATCTCCATTCTCTTCCATCCCATCCTCTTTCACATCCAGAATTGAACGGCTCAAGAACAGTTCCTCAAAAGCAGTAATAGTGGCCCTTAATCACCCCTCCACCTCAAGATACTATTAAAAAAGGGAAGATAAAACCATCATCCGTCCTTCATCCACAGCGCAACACATCACAACTGTATGTTTACATGACCTACGCATCTTTGGGTACACGTTCACCCCACAAAACACTGCCAGAAGCAACTCCCAGCAGCAGGGGTAACAGCACAGACAGGAGATCTGGTACCACCAAGGCTCTGGCATTTTTACAGTAGGGACTGAGATTTTCAAAAGGGAAACGAACTGTCCAAATCTGATTACAACCCAGCGTGAACTGGACTCCTAACCTCTTGGGTCATTTTTTAAACATCCAGGCCAGAATTAGTAACAAAAGCATTTGCTTCTCCCCTGCCTTTGCTTTTGCATTTTTCGTCACACGAGTGTGAAGCAATATTGTACTATGACAAGCAGTCAGAACTAAACTGAAATGCTGCTTCTGCTGTAACCCCTCTCTTTCAGTTGCTTATTTCCCTTTCTTGTGACATTCTCAAGAGGCTTATTAACAAGAACTGGCGAGACAGACCTTTTCCATCTCTAACTTTGTAATGGGTACATTTTCCCTGGAACGTGTTACTGAGATTCCTTCCCCAGACATCGCCCTCCATGCCCCGCTCCTCAAGAGCAGTGGTATTTCCAGAAATTAAGTTAGCTCCACTAACTGTGTTATATCCTCCATTCTTGACAAACCACCCTTCACTGCCTTAATGTTCTCATTATGTTTGATACATTGCATCACTGTTCATTCATTATAGCATTTTAACTTAGGTTCAGATTATATATCACTGGTGGAGCTCTCTGGGATAAAGGGCAATGAATACTTTAATTGCCTGATAAATTATTAAGGACACTCCTTTAATTGGCTAATGTGGTGTTTACATCTTTGAAGCAAATACTTCTGGAATCTGTATGGGTGCAGACTTTTGCTAAACACACAGCTACCAGCCGCTATCTCCCCTTGAGAATAATAGTTTTATCAGGCTATTAAAATAAACACCACACAGGATAGATTGTACCAGATGCCAGGCGAGATCTGCAGCTGAACGAATAGGCGAGCCTCCATCAAAGTCAAAGGAGGTACATTGACTGACATCAGCCGAGGGACTGGTCTTCTGCATCCAATGGATTTCGCTCAAAGCAAGGCAAAATAACAAGAGACCTACATTTCACACTGCTTTAGCTAACCTAGTTCATTTGAACTGAAATGGGTCACAGTGTACCCACACAAGGAGTTCAGCAGCAAACCCAACTTCAGAAGGAGCGCAGGGAAAACGCAGCTGGGGAGAGCAAGCACGTGTTGCGTTAAACAGCCGGGCATGACAGAAACCTGGTCTTCTGGCTGCTCTTGCAATGCAGGTCAAACATAAAACATCCCCTGGAAGGGCACAGCCCACGCAGCCGCTGACAGCCCATGGGGAAAAGATGGGGCCATGCTGCTGAGAGGGAGAGGCACGCTCCTGCCCGAGACCTTTCCTGCTCTCGGCTTTCTCTCCTGTCTGTTCACCTCTGTGCTTTGAGACCAGGATTTCTTGAAGTTTTGCAACATCCCTTCTTTCCTGAGCTGTTTGAATGTGGAAGTATTTGTCGCATCCTTTCCAGCCGTATGCTATGCTTCTCGCTTATTAAAATAGAGAGGAGGGAGCAGATTGTCTAGGATGAAGCTTTGTGTTGCTTAGACATATTCAAGAAATGGGCTTTTCAGGATAAGTTAACATTTCAAAGGTGTTTCATATCTATTTGTTATCAGCTTTTGGTAACACAGTGCACCTGAGCTCAGACCCTGCATACAAAATACCACTGAAATGAATTGTACTTTATCTCCCTCCGACTTGCACCCTGCATGCCGAGCTCTTCACGGGTTTGAGGTAAAGAGGTGCTAAGCCTACAGAGGACAAAGTGACTCTTCTTTTATTTCTGTAACTACGTCGTGGCTCCATTTTCAGCTGGTTTGGGAGCAGTCTTGCTGTGATTCAGGGCAGTCCATCCTGGGACCAGCGGGGCTAAGTGACAAGCGGTGGGCAGGAGCATGCAGAGAGCCCTTGGGCGAGGTGAAGACAGGGAAAGCGAGACTGTATTAATGCCCGTTTTAGTGATTTGGGCACAGATATCCCCTCCTTTCCCTAGGGGAGCTTGACACAGCGAGAGGCAGGCATGGTTGCACCCAAACAAGATCAGCTGGAAGATGGGCAGCACCATCACCAAGCAGATGTGATGGGGACCCTCTCCCGTGGCCCTCTGGCTACCTCCTCTCCCCCAAAGTGTTTCCCAGCAGAACTGCACAGCCTGGGGCCACCTGGCTTTGCCTTTATTTAAGGCTCCTCTCTCATTCCTCTATGGCCAGATGACAACAAAGCAATTTGGCAAGAAAATATATATACATGCATATATATTTACATGCACACCATATGTATCTAGACACGTTACTTTTCCTAAGAAAAGATGACACTTTGGTGTCTTCTTTACCTGTCAAGAGGTCACCGTGTTTTGCTGGGGTAGGAATTCAGCCCCCCGTCATGCCATACAACCCTGCTGCACAGTGTTAGCTGGGTTTGGCCCCCCTTTCCAGCAGCATTTGGGTGAAAACACAGTTAAGTCTTACAGCTAAGAGAGCTCTCTGCTCTTTCAAGGGCTGCTGAGGAAAATGCAGTCGCAAATTTACTGCTTACTGTCAGTGAATCTCAATAACAAAGTCAAATTAGGTGAAATCCCAGCTGATGCCTCCTTACAAAAGTTGAGGTTGAACCAGTGCATCCAGAAAAACATCTAATTCAATGCTCAGATCTTAAGAAAATCGATCCCTGTGAACACGCACCCAAATGAAAACAAGTGTAGATGGAGAAATTCCTCGGGTTAATGCTTCCAAACAGATCAATGCACAAACTCCTGCGGATTGATTTCCTGGAGCTCCAGCTCCACATTAGCTCCTCAAGACAATCCTAATCCGCCATGGATCTCTGAAACCAGGGAGCAGGACTATTGCAGTTTCTTGCCCCTCCTTCTCTAATTCTTCTCCTTTCTGCTCCCCCCGGACTCTGGCCGCTTGCCCACCGCCCCCCGGCAGGCCCAGGACAGCCCTCCCTGCTGCCCCTTGCCTCCCCGTCTCGTCCTCCACCGCAGAGCAGTTCCCCGGCCGTTCGAGGGTCTCTGCCCCTGCTAACCGCTAACTGCTGCAAGTTGCAGGGCTTTCAGCAGAGGACAAGACCGGGTAGCGTCAAGAGGCTGAGCGGGAGCAAAGGACAAAAGAGGTGCCAGGGGAGGGTCAGTGAATTCCAGATGTGTAGAAAAATCCCCTTCCCCACCCAGCTGCGAAGCAGGCACAGCCTATTTGCTCATTTTAACATTGCTGCAGTATCATACCATGCAAATAGACAGTGAAAAGAGCTCAACCCAACTGTGCCCTTGCTTTCATGGGATCCATCCCTCCTCCTTTCACTGATAACCATTTAAATCGCACCCTTTGCCAGTCAAAACATCACGGTGTTGCTCAGTTATAACTGCAGGGCAGCTAAGCAGCCTTACACTGGTTGTGCTGTTAATAGGTGCAAAGACACTCGGTGTACAGCTCAATAACCATTACAGCTACCTCAAGGTAAAGTTTACCTCCCGTACCCATTCTATCAGGAGAGAGTACAGCCCAGAGAACACAACAAAGAGAAATAAAGCAGCTTTAAGCACATGTTTTGAGGATGGCAGTGGTGATTTTTAAGTGGCTTCAGGCCCTTTAGCTTCACCTGCAGCTGGCAGCCAGAGCAGAGGGGAGCCTCGCTGGGGTGGGTTCCTACCTGCAAAGCCTCCCCAAGGAGAAGCACTCGCACCATCACCCTCCTCCCGCGCGGTGATGAGGGAAAGCGCCCATCCCAAGGGCCACCCCATCCGAAGGGCCGCAGAAAACGGCATGGCTGCTAGCTTACAGCACGGGGTCCAGGCACCAGCCGCTAGCAGCCCACTGCTGAATTTGGCCTTTCTCCCAACAGCTCTTTGCAAGTTTAATGGGTGCCACTTCCCACTTCAGCTGGCAAAACCTCTGCATTTTATTCCGCTTTTGGATGCCCGTGTGTAACTCCCAAAGCTTTTGACCTGCTCGTGTCTTCTGCTCTCTAGGTCTACTGTTCTCACTTTGACATTAGCTGTACCACCATCCTCTCCAAGTCAGTACTTTACCATACAAAATATAGCAAGAGCAAAGTGAATATGCCTCTGAGTGCCCTGCTCATCTGTAAAGAAGGTCCAATACAATAAAGTGCAGCAACAGCCTGTAAGACACTGCACTGATTCACTGGCTTTAAATCCCCAGTGCTGGGATCAAATTCTCTTGGGGTTATTCCCACAACAAACTGAATACCTTCTCCAAACAGGCAGGGGCAGGACAAACAGCCAAGCAGAAAGGCAGCCATGCAGTCAGCCACTGCTGAGCTACGACAGCGCTTGTCGGGCTCCATTTGCTGCCTGTGCACAAGCCTACGAGCGCAGCAGCAGCTGCACCCCAGGCTGGGCTATGCATGATGCTCACAAGGTGCACGGCCCGCAGGCAGGGAGCAAAGCTTCCTCCCTCCTCGGGAAATGCCTTGCACCACCATCCCTCCTACCTGCATGCATGCGGTTAGTGCTGTAGGAGTGGGACTACTCCGGTATATGGCACAAAATCTATGCACTAGGCTTTAGAGGACAAGGGTCATAATGATGGAGAGGTCTTGCTGGGAACACGAGGCTCCCCAGGACTCGGGCTCGCTCCGAGGTGGATAAGGTGAAAGGGCAGTAGAGGAAAGGGCTTTTCTTGCTGGAGAAACATTTGAAATGGAAATCCACCTTTGATGGAAGAGATCCCATTGCATTTCCCATACCCCACCACAGCCCCATTGGCAGCTTCCTCACCGGACTGCAGCCTCAGTGCTGTGTCACGCAGCTGTACAGTGACATAAAAAGACAAAAAATGTGCACGTAAGACCTGTTCCGACTCATAAATTCTCCCGAATGCTATAGGCTAACAATAATGCAGGCTAAAAATAATAAGAGTTTAATTTGTAGTGCTCCACAAACTATTACAAACAGGCAGTGGGAAATAACTTCCTATTTTCTTCCCTCTACCTCAAGGCATTTCTTATCTGCCTTTGCCAGGGTGACCATCTATCACATCTCTTTGCACGTGCCGGAAAAAACAGGCATGTTGCATCTGATTCTGCTGCTTTATCTCTATCGGTGTTTCAGGAGCCATTCCCACTTTGGTTATGCTAATCTGATAACATTATTTCTGAGCAAGTTGCTGCAGCAAAGGGACTAAGAGCTGCCTAGCAGAGGCCAAACCCAGTGTAATCAAACATGCTGCTTTTGTATTTCAGACACTGATTGCAAAGGGTGCAAGTGCGCCATTTCTCTGATGGCAGAGGCAAAGCAAAATTCAAGCTTCCACAAAAGTTTTAGAAGAGACAACACGTATAGATCAAGGGAGGTGATAAATGTCCCACGTTGTGCAAAATGGGTATGGGAGCAGGAGGGAAAGCACACCAAAACCTCTCCTAGCAGGATCAAAGCTGCCTGCAAATCCAACCCTCTCTGCCTGAAGGCTGGAGTAGTTTAGATGGCTTTTGGCCCCAGCTGACCTCCACATCCCCATAGCCGTGGGTGGCAGCACCCCGCTCCCTCCTGAGCCCTGCAGCTCTGACACAGGGGCTGCGGCCGAGCTCCCGCTCTCAGCCTGCTCCTGCGCTGGCAGCCTCCGGCCAAAGGAGGAACACAGGCACCAAGAAAATGACTCATTTCCACAACTACATCGCCTTTAATTTCGCATTAAGGTTGCCCACAGCAGAGGGCTGGAGAGGGCAGATGGACACCCTGGCACCAGCGGCAGCGGGCACAGCCTGCAGAGCAGGGCGAGACACAGCCCTGCACCGTACACCCAGGAACACGCTCTCGCACACGGCTAACTGGCTCCAGCCACCGCAGTCAAGTAATTTGAGTGTCATGTTTCATCAATAAAAGCAAAAACATTGTGGGAAACAACCTTTGCTATCCAAAACTGCAAGCACCAGAGCGCTCAGCCTCTACTTATTTGGCATCAAAGCTGCTGTCGGGAAGAGCAGTGCGGTTGCGTGCCGGAACAGCACACCTCTGCACCCCAAAACCCAGCAGGGCTTTCCCTGGTGCAAACTCTCCCCACAGCCAACCCAGCTGTGCGCTCTGCCATCTCAAGGTCCAGGCTGGGCACCGGCAGAAGCAGCACTCGTTTTATGAGATCAGCATTTCTACTTGCCGAGTATTAATATCTCTTGTAGAGACGGACAAATAATGGAGTTTCCAGTCTGATGGACAAAGCAGGTCAGAGAGGAAAAATTTAGCTGAAGTTGATTTTGAAAAGGACATTTTTCATTTAAATAACAAAACCCACATTTCAAGTCTACTTTAAATGTTTTAAAATCTAGCTTTTTTTAAAATTAAGGGGCATTTTTAAACTATTTCAAAACAGAGTCCAAGAGTTTCCTTTTGAAAGCACTGAAACAGCATTTTATGAGCTTTGAAACAAAGAAAGTCACCGTTTCAGAAGTCGTCCTTCTCCTCCTCCTATCTGCAGACAAAACTATCCCTCTGATTTAGGCCATTTTTGTGAAAAGTTTCAGTACTTTGAAGCAGAGAAATTCCACGGAGCTCATTCAACCCTGCTGCTGGAGAAGTCAAATGGAGTTGTAGTTTGCTAAGACCTGCACATCCACCTGGTGTGAGGCAGGGTAGCAAATCCATTTGTTCCTGGACCAAGTGGATAATTTTGCAGTAAATAATCCTTGGTCGGTCAATTTACCTTTGACTGCCACTATTTTTTTGTTATTCGGATGTATATCCTAAGAGAAAGATACCTCCCTCATGCTCCTAGTTATAACTGACAAGAAATCCCAGGAACAGGGATATCGGCTTATCAGGAATTCCGCCCTTCCCGCAGAGCGGCAGGACCCACCAGCCTGCAGCTCCAGCCCCACACACACCAGTGCCCATGCAAATACTTCAGTTGTGCGAGGCCAAACCACTTAGTTAAGACCAGAGCTTGGGCATCCCCAAGCCTGCTTTTTCTGCTACTTTCAAATTAATGCACTGCAGCAACAGAGGCTTGTATCACTGACATTGTCATCTCCAGGAGTAATTTCAGCAATGAGCTGACTCAGCAGCAGCACCACCCTCCCCGTGGCATGGCAGCGGTGTGCTGGGGCAGGTACGGGTTGCACTGCTTGGTGCTTTAGGGGGACTCGGAGGGAGCCGGTGTAGCCTCATGGTGTGGCTGCCAGGATGGGCACTGAGTTTGGCACACAAAGTATCTGCAGTGAGGAAGAGGTGTTGCTGGACCAGCAGAGAAGAGCACTCAGGAACCGTTAACAACAACTTCTGCAACCTGTTGCCCATCCTTCCACTCCCTGCACTTCTTAACAAAAAAAACCCCATATATAGAAGAGTCGAGAGCAGAAGTGTGTCATCTACTCTGTCTGCAGGGATTAGGAAACTGGTATAAATTATCCTTTTCATTAATTACTTGGTCCTACCTAATCCCCCGTAGATGGTGTTGACCTCGATAGACCAAATCTAGGTTTCTTAGCCTACACAACCTCTTTACACTGTTTCCTAGCTTCCACTGCAGAGCTACTTTCCAGCTCTGTTACATCCTGGCTCACTTCCACTGTGGCTCAGCAGATCCACATCATCTCCAGTGCAAGTCCTGCCAGCTGCAGGGAGCAAACCCAAGCCCTCCTGCACCGCTCGGTGAACCGGGTGTTTCTGTCATACTGCCCAAAAACGTTGTAAATGCTCCAGAAAGGACAAAGAAGTGCTCGAGATGTCCCCCACCCTGGAAATCCAGGGAGATTTACACCCTCCTGCAGCAAAATTTCAGAGAACTCAGGGCTGTTGGACATCCCAGGCCAAACTGGTACCAACAGAAGAGCATAAAACCGCAGCGTAAAGGAGGCAGCACTGGGGATGATTCCAAGCAAGTTCTGAGGGAATCAGAACTATGACATCTATACATTGATTTTTCAGAGTAAGCTCAATGACTACTTATCTCCAATAGCAAAATTAACATTCAATTAGATTTGCTAAATAATTCATGGCATGACATTTGATGTGGTAGCAAGTTCCAGCAGTGAATCATCAGTGTTTCACATTATTGTGCTGACAGTAACCAGGATTATTTCTTAAACAAAGACATGTCTCCTTGTTTCCACCATCCACACCCAGATTCTTCTGGAGTTTGAAGCCTCACCAGTTCATGTTGCCTAAGGCTATATTTGAAGGGATAAAAGGAATTGTTGCTATTGAGATTTTTAGTTTAAAGCAATTTAACCATATATAGAAAGCTTGATTTACCGCTGGATTTTTTTCCAACAATGAAACACAGTTGGAGCTCTGCAAATCTTTTGTAATGAAGCGATGCAGAACCACTGTTTAGTCATGCAAATGAAATGAGAGTTAACGGAAAAGCATTCTGGGGACCACGAACCTTTTGCCAAAACTCAAAGCAGAGATTTCTATTGTCAATCAAAAGGCACAAACATTTCCAAATTGTCTTTTATGCATGTGCATTGTTGGGAGAAGGGCAAACAAGACAGAGTAAACATTTCCTGCAGTCTCCGAGACACCCAGGGTACTGAGTATTGCAGGAGGGATGCAAAGAGTTTCCTAAGAAACTTCTGAACAGATACACGGTGCTACTACTACAAGTTGAGAAAGAAAACAGTTTTCCATCCATCACTGAAGCACCCCAACCTTTACCATTATGCTACATGAGATCATTGTAGAATCTCAAACACGGCTTTTGCAGGCAAAGCACAAAATTCACCCTGTTTGACATCTGAACCATGTTTTCTCTTGACAGTCAGGCACACTGTTGTTCTCCCAGAGCAAACCCACTGTCACGCCACCGGAGCCTGGGGCAATCCCAGGCTTGGCCCAAGACAGCCAAAGACAAGCTGGCTCCCGGCCTCGGTGGCTCTCTGCTTTGGCATTTGAAAGCCTTCTCATTAATTGCTTTTTATAAGACACGTACCTACACACAGGGAACCTAGAAACAACGGCTGGGGTGTGCGT
This sequence comes from Theristicus caerulescens, assembly GCA_020745775.1. NCBI lineage: Eukaryota > Metazoa > Chordata > Aves > Pelecaniformes > Threskiornithidae > Theristicus > Theristicus caerulescens. Next base: position 1,799,704 of record CM036565.1, on the reverse strand, counting down.
TGGTTTGGAAACTAAGAGCCTGCAACTGTGGCTCTCACTAGGCTTGGTCATTTTGTTTGTGTGCGCAGTTGTGTTTTACACCCTCCCCTGCAGAGGAGGTACAAAGCCGCCTGGCAGCGCGCAGTGCCTTTCACCACACAGCCAGCTGACGGCAAAGCCATGACCCCAGCCTTGCAGGACAGTATATTCCTCTAACTTGGTCTTACGCCTCTCAAACCCAGCCTGGCTCCATCCTTGCGGACCAGGGAATTGGTAAACCCGTGGTACCCCCCACGCACCCACCCGGCTCCACTGCCTGCCCCAGACACCCCGGGTGCTGGGACCAGCAGTGCTGGCCTTCAGCTCGGAGCACCCAGCACCTGGCAAAGTCAGGCTTTCAGGGCCCCACGTACACACACTTAAAAGCCCAGAAGAGGCACGGTGAAGGAGGGGAGACCCTCGCAACACTGCACATGCAGAACTTTCCTCTTTGAACCCAAACATTTTGTAAACAAGGTTTAGCAGGGTGTAGATAAAATTTGAGCTCTCTATAACCCTAATCTTAGGGATTACTAGACTCTCTCGTAGTGCTGAGGGATCAAAGATGAATAGCCATTTTAGCCCATGCTTCCACAGCAGCTTTTACAACGTTAGATATAATGACCAGGTGCTCAGCTGGTATAAACCGCTTCAACTTTATTTTCTCTGCTAGCAATAAGAGCCAGTTCACTTCATCCGAGGACTTCTTGCAAGGTCAGTATTAGATAAAGCTGATACACAGGTCTCACTAAACTCTATAGCACTTACTCATTTTTCTGCTTCTGCTGAGATCTCTGCAGATGCTAACCAACTCATTAAGATATTGTCTCTGCTGCAGACACTGGAGTTCGTTGACGTAAGATTGGCAACAGATACTTTAAAGAAGAAATAAAGTAAAAATCTCCCACCACTTGCTACCGTGAGGCTGACCCAGCAGGACTAGCATCCACTGGTCCTGCACAGCACATGGCAAGGACGAAGCGTGAGCACTAGTCCCGGGTACCAGGCACAGGCTAGCGGTTTCCAGATTCCCTGCTCGTCCCCATTTGCCGGGCGCGCACCCTGCATTACACAGTGGTGATTTCAGGCCCAGCCAGGGAAGCAAGGTCATTGCCATCGTGATAGCAAGCAAACGTCACAGCTGCGGACTCGCAGCCGCAGGCTGTGGGTGTCTCGATGAGACAGATTGCGATGCTCAAGAGATATGCAACTAGCTGGCGGTGGCTCAGCAAGCAACAGCATCCCCCGTAATGAATGAACTTGCCATATGAGACTGCACACAAAAAATATAGAGCGTGGTTTCTCTCTTAGACTTCAGTTTGGTCCAGAGTTACAGCTGGCTGTGAAAGCCAGAGAGGAAATCTGATGCCAAAGCTTCTGAAAGGGAGAGAAAGGTACAAAACAAACCACACAGGTGCTCTAAGAACAAAGCGTTAGCTCCATCTACACTGCTCCGATAATGCAGCCAGGTAAACTGCAGCGGCGATCACGTCCTGCAGTGAAAGCAGGCAGCATCCATCATAAAGTCTGAACAGCAGAGCTTAAGAGATGCATTTCAGAAGCCTCTCTTGCATTATAAAAAAGTTGGTGTATTAGTCACAGGGACATTAGCAAAAGACAGGAAAGGCTGAGGAGCGCTTGAGCATGATGCCAAAACCCAGGAGCCACTGAATGGCTCTGCTGTTTGTGAGCTAAATGGCTATTCATGACATTAAGACCGAGAGTGACAGCGCTGACAAGATTTATCAGAGAACATCTACTCTGGACTCAATGAAAAATTGCCCCAGTAAAAACCTCGCCAGCTCTGCTGACGTATATTATCTTTGTTAGAAAGGCCTCTCTGATAACCAAATTCATTAGGAATTTTAGCAATTCATTTCTTTGCATAAACTTCTGCATATGAATTCAGCACAGACAGATGCAATGGGAGCTTTGGAAATACATCATTATAGTAAATCAGGGCTACATCTGTAGCGAGTGTAGCAAAGAGGAAGGTTTAAAGTAAGCTTTTTTCTGCAAAGCGCATTTATAAGCAATATGACATACTACTAAAGAGCCTGTGCTGCCCCTGGAGTTTGTATTTAGCCCCTCTCAGTCCCAAGAAGTTAGGCACAGTATGGGGAGGCTGATGCCATTGCCCTCGGGGTGCAGTAGTGTTCTTCATTGTTCATTTTTCTTTACCAAAGTGTACACATGTTCCAAATTAGACACAAAAACAAAAGCAAGAAACTTTACTAATGGAAAGTTAGCGAAGCAGGCTGGAGCAGGATCCACCATCCCTCCCGCTGAGCTTTCCCACCAAAGCTGCTGGGTCAGGAGATGGCAGGCTTGGCTGCAACGACGAGCACCGTCTCCCTGCCAAGCCCTGGTGAGCAAGGACAGGAAGATGCAATAACTGTCACTTCCAATTTCTTTCCGATGTGACAGCGCAGAGGTACGAAAGGAGCATTTGCCCGGCTGCTCTCCCGGGGCAGAGCGGCCAGACCCAGCGCCGCTCGGACGTCCCTGGTGCACGAGAGCTCAAAGTGCCTCCACTCGCCCAACCCGCAGCTTCCCCAGACTTTGGCTTTGTGACTGCGGCTTTGCACAAGCACTGGGCAAGCTCCAGCCTGGAGCTGAAGAGCAGCAAAGAACCTCTTGCTGGGGTGAGGGATTCCCCAGCTGCACCTATCCCAGCCAGCAAAGCCGCTCCTCAAGCTCATACGCACGACGCACGCGGCGAGGCATCAGGGATGGCCAAGGGGACAAGGTGAAGAGCAGGCCTCCTCCAGAACACCCTCCACACCATGAGGCTGTCCCATCCCAGGCTGTCCTCGGGCACAGGGCATTTCTGACCTGGGCCACGGCCGGAGCTTTTGGGAATGCCTTCCCAAGACAAGCAACCCGCCCTGCCTTCACACAGGCTGGCAGGCAGCTGAGTCCATTGCCTGATCCAGGGAGGTCCAAGAAAGCTCGCTTTGTGGCATGCAAAATTATGAGATGCTGGATTCAGGCAGGAGCAGACAGCAGGCTCCAGCCAGGGATAGCTTTGAACTCTCCCACAAATCCCCCACCTCCTACAATCTGCCCTAACGCTGGCAGCTTTCATAGTCTCAGCACAGCAACACAGCGCTCTCCTGTTCTTTAAATTGGGTCCAAGGAGCTGCAGAGCTGCTAATGGAGGACAGCATGGTGCCAGCAGGAGGGAGCTGGTGAAGCCCCTAAGCTCCCTTAGCACTTTCCTGCTAAATCGTGCCCTTTCTCCAGTGACGGGAAACAGTTTAGCTAGGGTTTTTTTAAGACAGAAGGGGCTTATTACATAAAACCAGTTCAACCCCGTGCAATACGTGTGCCAGCACGTTCCAGCTGGCAGCGATATTTCAGCTGCCCCCTTTGCGAGGGGTCAGAGCCACCCTGGCAACGCACGCTGCCCCGGCAGCCCGGCGCTGCCTGCTGTGCACGAGGTGCTCGGAGCCCAGGCAGCCCCAGCCAGGCAGGGGAAGGGGACACACAGGCAGCACGCAGACCCCAGAGAAGGTGGGTTTCCAACTCCCACATGGCCTTGGAGAGGAGGATCTGGTCCCCACATAGACCCCAGCACAGATCACCAAATTTCCTGCCTTTAAAAAACCCAGTAGCAAATTACACCTAAGAGTGAATCCCTGCAGTCAAACCCATTGGTTTCCACAGCTGCTCATTCAGCAGCCTAAGAACAGCAAAGATTAAGAGTTCATGCACAAGTTCAGTGGTATCCCCTGGTGCAGCAAGACGGAGCTTTTAGCAGCAAGGTCACACGAATTCCCAAGCTTGCCATGCAACATCATCCCGCTCCTGCACAGCCTTACGGGGCTCGCAGAGAAGCAAGCAGCATCTCTTGCTGAAATCTGTGTGCGTCTCAGTGCGTTAATGAAGTTCTCAGCTCTCCATCTACATTGAAAGGACACGCTACACCACGCTTTAAAGGGTCAGGAAGAGAGTGCAACAGCCTTTGACTCCTGACAGCAAGTTACTCCTTTAATCCTCACAACAGAGGCATTCGGTATGGTGCTGAAGACCTAAAGTCTGCCTAATCCTGCTGCTGACCTAGAGAGATCATTAAATGCAGAGGTTTATAAGCCATGAACCATCAGCCCAGCTCCTCCCCAGTCTGTACCGAGAGCCACAGGCTGGGATTTCCCGACCCCCCAGCCCCTCCTTTCCCCCCGGCAGGGCTGAGGAGGTGTGCATGCACATTGCACACCCAATGCAGCAGCGAGGTGTGCTGAAAATCAGCGTTTCAAACCAGTAAATCCATCCCCTTTGACCCGTGAAGAAATGGGTTTAACCTGGGGCAAGTCTCACAGTATAGACAAATAGCAACTTGATTTTAGCGTCCTATTTTTACCACTGGATGACCAGTTTGGCTAATCCTCCAGAGAGCCAAAGACCAGCAAAACTTGCAGTAAGTTATTGCAATGGACAGGAGAGGAAAAGCACCTTACAGACCCGCCTCGGGACCAGGAGCCCTTCCCACGCCAGGGCAGGCCAAGAGTCGCAGCGGTAGCAAGTGACACAGTGCATTTAACTACAGCTCTGCGGGAAGGGGAGGAATAAGGGCTGGCAGACCTGTTGTTCTAACAAAAAGTTGATCATGGTCTCTGTGGAAATAAAGCATCCTTCCCTGCACCGCCTGACAAACACGAGGAGACAAGGCGAGCAGACCGACTGGAATCCCAATTACACAGCGCAGGGTCGGACACAAGGGCACTACGTTCGGCTCTCGTACACTTCGAAACCGTTAAGAGGTGATTTTAAACAAAAGGCTAAAATGCAAATTTCATTTCTTGCCAGCTGGAAAAGAACAAAGAACTTCCCACAACGGCCTCTGAAAAATTAGGCACATTATTGTTAACGCTGTGTAAGAAGTGGACATTAATTAATGCTGAATTGCAAAGAAATTCCAGTAGTATCACATATTTCACTCTTGCCACTGCAGCAATGAACTCATTATGAATAAAGAAATTAAAAACATATATCAGAAGGCAAAGTTAATGATTTTCCACTTATTATTAAGTGTGAGCAAAATATACCGCTGGACTAGAACGAAAGAGGAGGAACACATCTCAGCTTTTGTTATAGGATAAGATCACAGCCCAAAGCACAGCCTTTGCTGAGAATGAAGTGTTTATCGAGTGATTTCAAAGATACGCACTGTGACCTTGAGCCAAACACTTAACATCTGCCACCCAGTAGGTTTTCTATCCACAAAACAGTAACAGCAGCACTTACCTCCTGCAAATTCAGAGTCCAGGTGAGGGTGTAGGGACCACTTTGCTGCTCCGTCCTTGCACGGTGGATGCTGCAGCAGTTGGGGACACCCGTGAGACTCCTCCAGCCACAGCAAGGAGGCAGTGAAATCCCATCTCAGGGTAGCACAGGTGGGTGTTTAGGAGCAGGCCTGGTGGAGGAGGAGCTGGGGGAACCGGAGACACCTGGGCATGGTGGCTGGCAGGAGCACGGAGAAGCCCAGCAAGAGGTGGTTACAGCCAGTCAAGGGAAAATTGGGCTCAGAGGAAAAGCCAGAGGTGAGCCAAGCCCAGCTGAAGTGGATGAAGCAGGTCAAGCAGTATAGGGTCAGTCAATCAAAATTGTATTTGTGCTGCCAGGAGGAGGCTGAGGCTCTTTGCATTACCAAAGATTAAAAACACAAAGGTGTAGGATCACATAAGCATCCTTAAACACAAGGGCCAGAGCCACAGCTGCAGTGAATCAGTGATGCTCCAAGGACACCTGAGAGCAGCTCAGCTCCACGAGCAGACCTGGCCCAGGGACACCAGCTTTTCTTCAGCATTTGCCCTGTCCCAGGACATCCATCACCTTGCAAATTAACCCAGGCTGACACTCAGCTAGGCACAGCTGCAGCTGCACTGAACCTTTCCTGCGAGTTCCCATCTCAGATATTTATTTCCGTAGTTCTTGCTTTCATATCTTTACTATTTTTACTACTTCCATTAGTCTTTTTGGCTTGAACTGAACAGTTTGCCTTCATATTATTTCCATCATTGCTCTGCCCATATCCGATACGTGTGTCAGTGACTGAAATTCCACGAAGCTTAGCTAAATCCATGTTGTCTGGTAAAAAACAGCAGCGTGTCCCCCTGTTCAGAGAAAATGATGAGAGGTTTATCAACATACCATCAGATGAATTTCTGGTTTATATAATTATGCATTGAATTTAAAAAGAGATGTCATGCAGGCAATCTTTAGAGTCATAATAGACAATCTGTAAGAAAGAACAAAGGAAAATAATTTTAATAAAACATTATGCCCTAAGCAAGAAATATGCTTCATGTATCATAGATGAGAAAAGATAGTTATTTGATATAAAACTGAATTGTGACCTTGCTGCAGAAGCGTTCATTACCTAACACCACAACAAGCAAATTAATGGATTTTGGAATGGTGCAAGTAATAATAATAATCATTTTGGTTCCTGGCATTTGCTTGCTGACAGCCAGATTTAGCAGCAAGCATTTTGTATTATTATTTATAAAAGGGATTGCAAATAGAATTCCACATAACCTTAAAGACATTACAGAAGCGTGTGTCTAGTGTAAGGGTATTACACATGAGCAATCAAGGTTTTGTAAGCGCTTACAAGCCAAGAGGTGGAAGCCCAGAAACCAAACGCTGGCTGCCAGAAGCGCGGGTGCTTTATGCAAGGACACGTATGTACGCGGTACCATCAAGCATACGTCATTCTGGCATTTCAATGCCTACGTAGGAAGGTTATGATTCTGGTTACTATGGAAATTACTCATGCGGTTTCATTTTGCACGTGATAAACGGTTGTGTGATAATTAGTCTGTTGATATTGTTTAAGGGAACTGTAGCACTCCTGGGAGGTGTTGAATTGTCAGGTTTGGACATCGCCCTCTCTGCAGAAAGTCTCTCCCTTGCTAAGCAATAAGGGTTGCCTGAATTATCTCCTCCAGTATGTCCCAGTTCAGTTCTTGGCCCTTCTGGGCTGGACTAGAGCTGCCCAGAGCCCTGCCCCAGCACCCCGCTCTCCAACATGGCACCGCCTCAAAACACCAGCAGCAAATTTGCTCTTTAGCAGCTGATGGAGGAAGTTCACCCTTGCCACCCCCTCAGCCAGGGAACGGGCTGCGAGACTGATGTACCTGTTATTTGGGGTGAAAATTCACTGCAAGAGTGCCTGCTGCTCCCGGAGGGGCTGGACAGACAGGGAGAAGCTGATGGTTTCGCAGGGGTAGAGAGAACACCAAAGTGCTCTGCCCCAGCTGAAGGACGGGCTGCCAAAAATTAAGAAAGGGAGCAGGAAACACTGTATGGGGTTTGTCATGGTTTAACCCCAGCTAGCAACTAAGCACCACACAGCCGCTCGCTCACTCCCCCCCGGTGGGATGGGGGAGAGAATCGGAAGGGTAAAAGGGAGAGAACTCGTGGGTTGAGATAAGAACAGTTTAATAATTAAAGTAAAATAAAATAGAACAGTTAAAGAGGTAAAGCAAAAGCTGCGCACGCAAACAAAGCAAAACAAGGAATTAATTCGCTACTTCCCATCGGCAGGCGGGTGTTCGGCCATCCCCAGGAAAGCAGGGCTCCATCACGCGTAACGGTGACTTGGGAAGACAAACGCCATCATGTCAAATGTCCCCCCCTTCCTTCTTCTTCCCCCAGCTTCTATACTGAGCATGATATCATATGGTATGGACTAGCCCTTGGGCCAGTCTGGGTCAGCACCCCTGGCTGTGCTCCCTCCCAGCCCCCCGTGCACCGGGCAGAGCAGGGGAAGCTGAAAAGTCCTTGACTGGTGTAAGCGCTACTTAGCGACTATTTAGCAGTACTTAGCATCGCCATTGTTCTCATCCTAAACCCAAAACACAGCCCCATACCGGCTACCAGGAAGAAAATTAACTCTATCCCAGCTGAAACCAGGACAGGGTTTTACCTCATTAAACCTGCACAAAACCTAAGTCAGGCCTTAGGAGCAGCTTGCAATGGAACAAGTATTCTTTGTGGAGCTGGCAGGATTGCCTTTGGTTTTCAACAAAGATCACAAATGGGTTTCTACAACACCTTGATGTGTTTAAAATGGTGATTAGGCAAGTAGGTACAATAAAAGAAACATCTCTGCCAATGGAAAACCCCCAGGCATATACACCTTCAAAATGCTATTGGAATTTTAAACCCTGATAATCGCTCTGTAATGTAAGCAGTTTCATTATGAGCGCGACCACGGCAGCCAATGCATCACCGCAGCCGTACCTCCGGCTCTGGCCGCAGCCGGTTCCCTCGGCAAAGTACCCTCTGATTGCAGTAGGCTTGAATGTAACCCCCGGCACAACTGATTGCGTATGCTAACGTGAGTTCGTTTAATGGACAAACCTGGCTTCTCTGTAGTTGCCTGGGCAAGACTGGCAGAGGGAGAAAGCGCCAGGCACCAGCTCCGACGCTGCCAGCCAGGAGCCGTCCCAGCACAGGAGGGCAGCTCTCCCCGAAAACAAGGGCACCAAACGGCTTTCAGCCTCTGAAGCCATGATTTATTAGAAAACCACCAGAACTTTCCTAAGAGAGGAAATTTCCCTCCTCTAAGTGAAGCAAATTAAAATGGAGAGGGCTGAAAACAAACCCGACTGCACCTTTGCAGGCTGTCGCTTCTTTCAGGCTTGCTCTGAACTTAGCAGCTTCAGAGGCTGTATCTAAAATGTATTCAGTTTTCCCTGGGTCCCAGACGTTTCTCCTCACCCATCAGCACCCAGGCTGATGTCCAGCAGCTCGCAGGGGAGCCCAGCGGCCCCATGCTCAGCCTCCTTGCCCCAGGGGCAGCGGCCAGGGCAGAGCCAACGAGCCACCGTCCTCCTTGCCACCTCCCTACAGACCAACGCACACAGTAAATCACCAGTGAACAGAAAAAAAAACCCCATCATACCACAGAGGGACTAAAATTAGCAGTGAAATTGCCTGGAGGTACAGGAGCGGTTGAATCTGGTACACGGTGACCAGCAGCTCCCCAAAGCCGGAGCGGGAGTTGTGCGCGGCCGGGCTCCTGTGAGCGGTGGCCACGGTGCTATAGGTGACCCACGGTGCTATAGGTGACCCACCTACAGCTGGCAGGTCCTCTGATGAGTCGCTGCTTGTGCTTTCCACAGAATTCAGGCTGATAGTATTTGTGGTGGGTGCCTGCCGCAGGCTGAGTTTTGGAGGTGGAAAGCTTCACAAAACAGCTTAACAGTTTCCAAGCACCGGGCTGGAGAGGAAATGCCGTGTTTTGTCCGTGTTAAAGGCTCTGAAGCATTTAATTGAAAAGCTTTAGCATCCCTGTACTTAGGAGGAGGAGCTGGGAATTTGGCAGGAGGGTTTTGGTGTCAAAAGTGTGCTTTTTGCTGTTTCTAGAAAAAGAAAAGAAGCTGAACTGGCCAAATTGTGAACCTATCGAGGTTTACAAACACTGAGTAAAGACCTGCTTAAACAGATGTAGCGGCCAGGTTCTGCAGCCAGGTTTGCTCCTAGATCCCCTTCTTCCCCCCAGACCCCAGGAAGGGACGCTGGCCCTCCCGAGCCCCTGGGTTTCAGGGGAGAAGGCAGCAGCTCCTTCTCCCCACGTCCCTCCAGCAGATCCGTCCTCAGGTGCGTCCCACAACCCTGAGCATTTGCTGGGTGCTCGGGGCCGGGTCCATCCCGCCAGCACCGGGGAGGGTCCGGGCCCTGCTGCGAGGGCTGCACTGGAGCTGCCTGGTGCCCTCCCACGGACCCCAGCATGACATGGGATCATCCACCCTCGGGATCGAGTCTGGTTTTCCTACACTGGTACCCGTCCCCCAGACCTTTCAGCAGCGCTACAGTTGGAGTTATTATCACCCCCGAGTGTTGCAATTTTCTGTACTTTCAGTTCCTCAATTACATTGATTATCACATTAAACATTCCTGGTGCTACAGGAACAGACTAAAAATAATAAGCCTGTATCTTCCTAATACAAATGAAACCCATTTGTACTACTGAGAGTGTAGCGGGCTCATTGTTTCGCAGTAATAAAGCTTTCATCTCAAGAGATCCAATTCATAAAAAATACTCGCCAAGGCTGTGCACATTTCCTTTTTTTTTTCCCTGCCACTGACATTCCTTTAAGTTCAAATCTCATTCAGGATTAGGCCAGGAACTGAAATAAAATGAAGAGCCACAGAAAAGCAAAAAAAAAGCCCACATGTGATTGCAGGGCACACTCTTGCCACCCGCAGGCAGGCAGCCCCGTGCCCACCCCAGGCCGCAGGCGCCCGGATCCACGCACCTTCCCCTGCTATAAATAGCTGCTATAAATAGCTCCCCCCCTCTGCTCCGTTTCCCAAAATAGCAACGCATTGCAAAGGAGATAGGAAGAGCAAAACACTGTACATAAGCTGCTTTTTTTTTTTTTTATAACTATGAATTCGTAAGCAAAACCACCCAAGGTAGGCAGTAATACAGCCGAGGAGATGCTGTCTGCAGGCACCTGCGGGTGAACCAGCTGCAGGCACCAGGTGGGGGGCGAGGAACAAACAGGTTTTGATGCTTTTCTCCCCATGCCAAGCTCCAAGTCACAAGGGTGTGATTAAAACATAGAACATGAAAATTGAGATCTGCCCCTCTGGCTGCTCCAGAGCTTCAGCAAGGGTAAACAGCCCATCCTCAGGTCTTCCCACCGCTCCACAGGGCAGGAGAGGCTCCAAGGGAGCGTCCCCTGCTCCAGGAGAGTCATGCGGTGGGACATGGCACCCAGGCGCTCTGCCTGGGGGAGATGCAGCTCCTGCTACCCCTGGGCAAAACAAAAATGAGCCTGTTTTTCCCAGCCTGGTGGCTTCAGCCACACCATGGTCACAGAATGGCACCGGGTATTAGAGACCCCAACACCAGGCACCAGTGCTGTTGGACCCGACCTCCCTCCATCCAGGGAGCCTGGAGACGAAGCCAGCCAGGAGCCCCACAGACATCCCTCCCATCAGGGGCTCATCTGCCTCTCCGCTTCCCTCCCACCGAGAGGCACAGGCCCGGAGATCTGATAGCAGCAAAGGCTTTGCTCCTTCTTTAAAGCTTCAGAAAGAAAACTGAAAGGCAGGAAAGTGGCAGAGGAGAGGCTTCCCCCTGTATTTCCCTTCGGGTCTGAAGCAGCAGCACCCGGCCACGCAGCAAGTCGGGGCTGCAGCAGGGGCTCGCCTGCTCTCCCCCGGCAGGACAGGGGAAGGACGAGCATCTCTCTCCTTTTTATCCCATGAATGAGGGGGGAGAGTCAGGCCTTGCTTATCACAACTTCCATTATCTAAAATCCCACCCCTTATCCAGAAGGAGATCATGTTCCTGGCATGGGTCAATTGCATCAAAAATAAGCTTGATTATCTTAACTCTCATTTATCAGAATCAGTTCATGATCACTCATATTACTTGGTAAATGGAGGTTTGAGCACTTTAGGCTGTGCTGGTAGGGGCAGCGCATTTACCCAAGCTTTTGCCTGCAAAGATTTAAATACCCTGAAACACAGGTGTGAATCAGGCCTCCCCAAGCAGAGCACACAATCCCGGGTCTCTCCTGCCCAGACATTAGAAATGCCACAACACCTTGTGGGAACACAGCTTTTGTCCCAAATCGCCGACACCCGCGGTACGCGATAGCCCTGCTGCCCGCGGGAGCCTTCCTCCGGCTGCCGTGCGCTTCCCCGGGGGTGGGCGAGCTTCAACGGTGAGCTCAAAAGCCTCTTGCAGAGATAAAAGACACCTCATAGACCTGGGGTTTTGGTGCTGTTTGTTGTATTAATTCAGAGGAATTAGTGCCACGGGACAGAGAAGGCATAAGGATAGTGAGAAAATATAGAGAGGAAGACAACATACGCAATGTGAAAACTTGCTCCTAGCCCCGCACCGTTGCCTCTTGCCTCCGTGACCCCGGGCAGCTCTCACCGCAGAGCTTCCCAGCCTTGGGCATTCGTGGGTCAAACTCTTCACTTGCACTGACTTTTTGAACACAATTACCAGCTATTTCAAACATGAAACAGTCTTAGCCTCACCTTGGATCAACTTTTCCAGCAATGCTGGTTCCCAGAAAAGAAAAAAAAACCCAAACACACAGAGATCTTCCTCAAGCACCTTCCCTCCAACTCAAGGAGCGGTGGGAGCACAGGCAGGGCCCTGCTGCACGCCGAGGGGGCCAGGCAGCGGGGGCTCATTACCAGAGCAGGAGGGCTACGAGGCGGCACCAAACACGGCGGGCACACCTCCTGCAGAAAGCCACCCTCTTTCTGGGTCTTGGTGATTGGCAATCAGTCCCACACAAGGCCAGAAACCTGCTTTATTAAAGCATGAACTGCTGAGCCCCTCGTTAGATGCCACCAGCATCTTCTCCTGTGGGATTATTTACCCTGCAGATGGGGTTACTGGTCCCCAAGCAGCAAAAAGGGTTTCTAGCAGAGATGGGGCAGCCGGGGCATGTGTCCCACCCGTGGGGTGATACCGTGCTCTTTCGCAGAGAGGCTGCTTCCCACACACATCAGAAAATACCCAGTATAGCTGCACGCACCCAAGACATATGTCCCTGTATAAGATATCTATATGGTATAGCTCCTCTTTCTGCTTTCCCTGTATTTTATCTTTAAATTGGGAGAGCTTTTTTGTAACAAATCACCAGAGAGGAACAGCTAGTTACCAAGGAGATTCTCTGATGAATCAGAGACTGACTGCTATAAGATCTAGACAGGCTGTAGCTTCTTAATTCCTGAGACCTTACATTTTAAACAAGGGAAAAAAAAGATCCTATCACAACCAACTGTGGACCACGCCAGCAAAAGCAGCTTTTATTTTTGCCATAGGAGCAAATAGCAAGCACACAGCATGGGAAATCAGCGAGCAGCCTGAGACAAACAGGAGCACCTCTCCGGCACGCTCTCGACTCAGAAAAGCAAATACCACCCAAGGACAGAGTGGTCTGATGGAGGTGACTGAAGGAAAGGCTGGGAAGCCCCCGATTTCGCACCGGCACGAGCAAGGATACGCAGGGTCGAGCGAGCACTGGAGAAGGAGCTGCACGCCTGCTTCCACGCAGCCCTGGCATTTCGGAAAGTAAAGATTGCACGGCCAGGTGCTGCCCGGCCGCGGGCTCGGCACGATAGCGGGACTGCCCCAGCCCCGAGCCCGCTTTCCTGCCCCACTCCTGCGGTTTCCTCCCAAAGAGCAGGCGAGAGGGATGAATTTTGCCAAGTGACAGCGAAAGCACCGACCCCGCGCTGAGCATCCCGCCCTCGCGGGGATGGCCACCATGCCCCGGAGGAGCCCGGGCAGCCGGGGGTGCGCAGGCAGAGCGGATGGCAAGAGGAGTTTTTATGGAAGTGGGGATAACGAGGAACGCCGTGAAATGAAGTTTGGCGACAGAAAGCTCACCTTTTTGGGGCTGACTTTATTCAGAGGGTCTTTGCACCCGCTTCCTTCTGGTGACTTGTTTCTGAATAATTACTGAACACTGGTGCTTCGCCTCTATTTAAAAACACAAAGTAACTAAAACTGCCTGGGAACTGCAAGAGCAGTGAGAAATATTTGGAGACACCGAGAGACAAGATATACAGATACCTCCTGCTTGTAGATAGGCTGTTTTCCCAAAGGTGGAAACTACAGAAGTGTGTAGATGAGAGGGAAAAATCTCCCTGTCGGATCCCATTGAAATCTCCATTTTGGGCACTGCTGCTCCGCTGCTGCCAAGGTAAACCTGATCCTTACCGGGGGAAGCTGCAGGACGCGCCGAGGCGTTCGGGACGGGGACGGTGCCGAGAGCTTAGGTGGGCTGCCATGAAGTATCGGGGAGTGAATATTAAAGCGTGTGTTAGAGCAAATTCAGGCTTTACTGCTAAGCACACCCTGGAAAAGGATTTCCTAGAGCAGTTACATCTGACAAGAGGCTGGTGCAAGCCAGGTTTTAACTGAGGATTCAAGAGAAAGATTTTTTTTTTTATAGGCAGTTTCAAGTGCTGTTTTATTATATAAATTACGCTTGCTCATCCGAGGAATGAATTAGGTGTTGGTAGCATTTGTGGGCTGGAGCTAGAGGCTTATAGTAGTGTTTTAGTGATTCATATTGTAACGTTATTATGGGGGGACAACTTGAATACCCTGTGGGTCTCTTGTTTGGAAAGCAAAATACTCCAGATAGAGACTGAGAACAGCATACGGGGTAGGGAAGGGGCACAAGAAATACTTGCTGACAGCGAGCTGCTTTCAGCACTGCAAAAAAAAAATTGTCAGGAAATTCCAAGCCTTGGCTCACAGCCGGTGGGTAATTTGCTGTCCATCCCCCTCCAACTTCAGACCCAGGGGCTCGCACAGCCTTCACTTTGCTGCACTTCCCAGCTGTGCCAGGGAATTTAAGGTGTAGTAGCAGCAAATCAAAACAGGCTGCCAGCTTTCATGCACTTAATGGGCTATTAGGTCTTATTTGACTTCATATTTATGATCTTTTTCCACTTTAGGGTGAAGTTGAAGTCATTTTTATATTTACATTTAAAGCAGAGAAGGGCTGAGGAAGCAGTAACTGCACACAAACTTCCCACGGGCAGAGCACAAACTTCCAGGCACTCCCCAGCTTACAAACACGGTGCTGTGCCACAACAGTGCCATTATTCCAGCCTGGGGCTGATTTGCGATATCCACAGTCCCCAGAAAGCATTCCGACTTTGTGCACATTTGGAAAAACAAGCAGCAGCTGCTAGAACATGAACCGTATCTTACACAGTGCTTTAATCCAAGAATAGCAAACGGGCAGGTTGGGGATTTCCAAATGAAGAAACTGAGGCAGAGAGCATTTAAATAATTTGGATAAAAACCTGCAACTGAACAGAAAGAGTGTCCAGATAGAAACTTAAGTCTTCACTTCCACTGCTTTGCAGTAACTGCTAGCCTGGAAAGCCTTGGAAATTCATTGCCCACGACTTTTGCTATGCAGCAAAGCTGGCCTGAACACAGGGACTAATGGTAGCACAGCCCCTGTATGGCGTGGTCAAGTACTTGCCTTCGCTTGTGAATTTTGACAGCAGTAAAGGAGCAGGACCTTGACAATGTTCTAAACACTGGCTTTGGAGTTAGGTTTGTTGCGCTGGCATTTGTCTGTGTAAATACCTAGAATAAGGTCAAGGAAAGAGGTGGGGATGTATGAGGAACATGAACTGCCAGGTGGAAGGTGGCCTCCACCAAGCCACAGTGCTTGACAGCACCTCTGGTCCCTTCTACTAAACTGGTGTTGGAATGGGGAGAGATGATGTTACAGATAGAGCTAAAATACAAAGAAGCTGCTGTAGTTTGCTCCAGACCTCTGCATGTGTATATTCTTACGTGGTGTTTCCGAGAAATCAGTTATTCCCAGCACATATAGTGTCTGTTGCTGAGCACAGAGTCCAGACACTGGGGAAACTTATGAAACAGCCATGCAGATTAGCTCTCGGTCATAATCCACTCAGTCCCACTTGAAGAAATCCCGTCTTTCCCCAGGAGGGCTTTGTTGCCTTGCTAGAAATGCCTTTATTCACTGGCAGCCCTTGGCAGGGCAGGTGGGTTTTGCCTCTCAAGGGTACCCTACGCTAGCTTCAGCCATTGACTTGCCTTCTCCCCACCCAAAGCAGCGGGTAGATGGATCCCGGGGGTATTTCCCCTCTGTCCCCAACGTGGTGCCCCAGCATCGCCTTACCTCAGCCAGTCACCCCGGGAGCCCCCAGGCTGCAGTGGGTGGAGCGAGCCAGATTTGGGAGCAGGACCCAGGACCAGCCTGGCCCCTTGCACACCCTGGAAGGCAAAGCTCAGCACCGGCACAGCAGGGAGGCTCAGGATCCTTCCTGACAGCCAAGTGAGCCAGATTGCGTCAATGGGCTCCGGAGGGAGCCCGCAGCCGGTGCTCTTCAGACGGGAGCATAGGATTTGCAATATGGGGCCCAAGAGAGACAAGGAGCACAGCAATGGGAAAGGAAAGCAGAAGGCCTCAGCACCCTTCCCACCTTCAAAGCTGGTAAATGTCTCTTATTTCCCTTTCTACTCTTTTCTTTTGAAGAAGCCAGAGAAATCACCCCCTCTCTGTGCCACTTTGCATGCCAAGCGGCAGTTGGGGAGACCCCAGTGCTGAGGGCTGAACCTTGCCTTCCAGGCTACTGTTCAAAAGCCCAGAGGCAACCTAGCAGACTGGAGTATTGCATGTGCCCAGAATGACCCAACATTTCTCTCCTTAAATTTAAGGATCATTTGGTGGATAAGTGTACCAATAACCAGGTGCTGCATGTCGTGCTGGCAGAGGAGCCTCTGGTTTTTGCATGCTTATTCAGAGGCTACAGACACAGAAGTATTGATGCTTGTGATACCCCTCCAGGTGAGGGGCAGGCAGAGGCAGCAAAACCCAACCGGTGAAGGGGTCTGTGTGACCCCCCTGAAATGATGCATGGGAGGACGTGCCAGAAGTCCCCGCTCCCATGAGAGTCTCCCTTTGGGACGCTGCAGCTCTGCAGTGCCTCTTGGGCTGAGCAATGCCTTTTGGCCCACATAATCATCTTTAAATGCAACAAGCATCCTCTCCTATGCAGGTGCAAGCCACGAGCACCATTATTCTAGGCATATAAGGCACTTACAGCAACATTGCCTCTCTTTTAATGGAAGAGAGACATCACAGCAGTAGCTGCCCTACGGACCATTAATTTACTACCAGGTGGTTGACCCTAGACTTTAACATGCATTTAAGTAGAGGGCTACAGCAGAGGCATCGCAGTGCAACTGTAGAATTGCACAGGAATAGTTTTAGTGCCAGTTGAGCTCAGTTGCAAAACTCCCTCCAGCTCCCATGTGCAGGGAAACGCTGCTGGGTGGAATATTTGATTGTTTACAGAAGTGCAAGGCAGCGTGATTTCAATAGGTGTTTCACCAGAAATGAAGCAGGATGGAAAGCACAGAGTTAGTCAGATAATGACTTAACTGTCATTTAGGTAAAGCTTTTACTTCAGTACAGAACTGAAAATCTGTGCTCCTGATGCAGCCCCACAGACGCTTGTAACCCTCGTGCTTCAGGCACGCATCGATATTCTTTGCTGGGCTGGATCCGAATCAAGTTGGCTTCACTTGGCACCACGCTCACCCTTCAGCACAGGCACGTACCTGCCACTTACTGCTCAGAACTATCATTTCCCAGCTGCGCTGCCGGGGCAGGCAGGAGGGATAACAGGCCAAATTTCCACACAATGTCAGTCCATTTAACTCCCAATTTGCTCAGCAGAGCCATGCCCATTTCTAAAACAGGTCAGCTGCACCCCTCGGTTGGTAAGCTGGTCTTGCTAACTGGTATGTGTCCAGCAGCAGTTTTATGCTCCTGCTAATATCAGTGGAGATTTTAAATTGCCTTTAATTAGAGCTTTGAAAGATCCCACTGTTTCTCAGCAATTAGCTTCTGTACTGGGTTTATTTGAATTGAACTGTAGCCCTCCACACCAGACATGTGGCAAGCTTGGAAAACCGTCCATTTTTTACTCTGCTTGGAATTCTTAACTCTACTGCTGTTGTGCAAAGGCTGGTGGGGAGACAAAATATGTCTTGTACAAGGGGAGAAAGAACAGAAATCTCAGAAATAGCTTAAGCCCATCCTTGTCCTACCCCCATGCTCACAGTTGGGTTTATTCTGCTTAAAACCGAGGTCTGTCTCCACTAACACACAGCTAACTAGCTCTGAGTGAAGCTGCATGTTTTTGACAAGCACTGGAAGTTTCAGAGGCAGGGGAGCATGACAGAAAGCATCCCGCTGCTGCTGGCAGGCCCACCGGGTCTCAGCACCCCAGGCTGCCTCCCAGCTATTAGCAGGTCAGCGTTAGGAGGCAAAGGTTGCTCCTGGATGGGATTTGCTGTCAGCACAAGGTCTTGGTGTGGAAATCAGCTTTCCTTCCAGCTTACCCTGGCGCCAGCCCTCTTTCCCTCCCACTCTGCACATGCCCATCCTTCAGTGTTCCCCAGCTCTGTCTTCCTTATTAGATTTCCCCTGTCCCACCCAGGTCTTGCGCTCCCTCCCCAGCTGTCCTCAGGCCAAGATGCTACATCTGTCTGCAAACTGCCTTATCCCCTCCCCACATCCCTCTGCCCTCCATCTCACAGCCTCCAGGGCTCCTGCCCCTCTGCATGGCCCCCACGCCAGCCCCGGCGCTGGAGCAATGGCGTGCTGGCCTGAGGGATGGTGTGCTTTCAGCACCTCGAAACAAGCCTCCAGCCAGATTATTAAAGCCATTTAATACCACTTATCTGACTGGTACATTACTTAATTGCATTTCTCACTAGTTACAGATAAAACAGACCCTTTTTAATCATTAAGATACAGCCTGATATGCATTACAAGATATTAACAGCCCCATAAGTGAAATAACAGATACAGGACCAAAAGCTAAGTCATAAGTGTTCTCAGATGCCTGTAGATTAATCATTTTATATCTCCATAGGAGTATTCACTAAAGCTTCCCATCACTGTACAGTCTTAAAGCCACAGGACACCTCTGTTCCCAGCTATGGCTCTGCCTTGCCCACAGGAGGCAAAAGCAGGGAAGGAAGATGCTTGGTTGCCTCCAAACACGAGTTGATGGAAAAGCTGAAAACAGCATCTGGAAATTTTGATTCCCTGTTTTCTGTTTTACTCAGTGGAAAAAACCAGTCCTTTGTTCTGTCAATCCTTTACAGTGATTATAAAATTGATACTTCTTTCAAAATGTTTTTTCTTCAAGTACACATCCACTCCTGATCTCATGGGCTCAAACTGTACTCTTGGTATTTTTGGAATTGATTGCAACCTCCTGATCCATAAAAATAAGCAACACCACCAGCAAAACAAGAGCACAGGTGCTGCTAAAATGGCAATCGCTCCTCAGGATCTGAGCCTGCAGTTGCACAGCCTGAGACAGAAACCCATCGCCTCCTCCAGGCAGCGCAGGTGCCGATTGCCCTCCATTCGGGGATTCAATAGGTGACCACACCACAGTTAGCTGACCTGCTATCCCTATCAAGTGCTCTAAGTGCTCCAGCAGCAGCACAGCTTCGCCTTAATTACATGAGCACACAGCTTGTTCAAACTCCACTCAGGCCCACACTCAAGGATTTAAAGTAGTCTTTAGTGTAGGCACTGCCTCAAGTGCATTAGTCTCCTTTGCATACACATAAGGTGCTTGAAAGCTTCAGCTCCATCCTTCCCCCTGCAGTCCAAGTCATGACTGTTTCATTTTATGCTGTTGAATCAAAAAGGCCAGCAAGTGACTAATGTCAGGGGTCAGAAAGCAAGGCAAGGGGTTTGAGCAGAAAAGCTCTACCAGAATCCACAGTAAAGGATGCGGTGAGTTTAATCCATCCCCTTCTTATCCTTACAACCACACTCTCAACACAGAAGCAGCAAATTCCATCAGGGCACCAGAAAGCCACGGCTGCTTTGGAGCACTGCTCCTCGCCAAGCGCCCAGCATCTGCAGGAGGGACCATCATGTCACACAAGCAAGCAGCCATTCCAGATTGGGCATTTTTGTAGGCACCTGATACAAGCACCCAGCCACAGTCATAAGTCAGTCAAACCATCTGCAACTTCCACAGGCAAAATCATCATGTGAGACAAATGCATCACTTATTTTCACCATGGTTAATGGCCATGAACCTGGAGGCTGAAATTTCGGTTCACGCCAAGGAATACAATGGTCAATAACAGATTCAGCCCACAAATAACTAGAGAAGTCTGACCTGTGCAATGGACCAAGGACAGAAGACTCATTTGTAATCTCTCCAAAACTAGCAAAATTGGCTCCCTCAGAGTTATACTCATAAGTTACTGCTATAGCCTAGCCCAGAACTCCTCCAGTGATATGTCATTAGATCTGCTGTCTGGTACTACAGGCAGCTGCTCCCATCCAATAACGCTGATTAGAGCACATACACTTGCTCATCTAGAGGAGGTGGCTTCAGAGTTTCAGCATCAAGTTGAGACCAACTAGGTGCTCAGGTTGAGCAGGTAACAGCCTTAAAGCCCCTCTAGACAGTCCTGGATGTACAGGGCTTGCTGCAAGGACAGGTTGTTTATTTGCAAGAGGTAGGCAGGGGGAGACAGGAAAGCAAATCCCTCGCCCTGATCATAAGCATGAAAGACTGGGGCTCCCTGTTTGCTATGGCAAACGATTCAAAAAACTGGCTGCCATCCAGCCCTCAAAAAAGCTGTCAATGGCATGTTGTTAGGTGTTCTGAGGAAGAAGATATTCTAGAAATATGGGCTATCATTCATTATTGCTGTCAGTTTTATAGGACAAGTGCCAGCATAACACAGCCAGGGCCTTGTGCGTCTGATGCCAGCAGGAGCGAGCAGCCCTGGCAAAGCAGGTCAGGCAACCTCGTGCTGGGGACGGGATCACCATCAAGGGCTACCAGGGACAAGACCCCCAACAGCTCAAGTCTCTCCCATTTTACGCCTTCTCCAAATTCGCCTTTTCTTCTTCCACCTTTAACTGCAAGCTGTGGCTATGCCGTGCTCACCTCAATAATCAGGTGTGCCTCCCCTCCCACCACCAAGCAGGTTGCCACCAGCACTCCTCCCCTATGCAACATTGCAACCAAAGCTCTATTTCCCATATCTTATTTTCCCAGTTTCAGGTGGCTTGGTGCCCACATTCCTCTTCTCCTGGCTGCACCCGCGTGTTCCCCAAGCTGCACCCCCAGCATTGCCTCTTGGGGGCCGCAGGAGCACTCGGGCTCCATCTCGTGCTACTCACTCACTCTCCCATCTGGTACAGGCTCTCTCCTTACAGGCAGCACCCATCAGCCTCCCTCAGGCAAGACCTTAGTAATAAGAGTAGAATTTTCCAAATATTGACTCATTTAAGCCTAAATAATATAATTCTGTTATTATTGCCTATAAAGCTGCTCTGTTTCACCTTCTGCAATACTTCAGAAGTGACTTGGCTGCATCAAAGATAACTCATACGCAATAGCAGCAGAACCAGGCTGTGTTTAGTACAGTCCATCAGCTAAACTAAAACTCCAAGACCCCCATCTGCTCTTGTCAAACAGTGATAAGCATAAATCAATATACGCATTTCTGCACAGCTCTTCCATGACTGCACGCCTACGCAAGGAGGAAAGCCATACATTCAGCCCTACTGAACTTTAGTTTAGATTACAACAAACACAAAAAAGTAGCATCTCAACACAGTACAATATACATACTTTACCCTAGAAGGCTGCGATACAAGGAGCAAAGATACTTTAAGAAACAACACAGAAGTAAAAAGGAAATACTTCAGACTACTGGACACAATACCTTGGATGTACAAAGAGTGCTTTCCCCTTGCTTGCAATCCTCTTCCCCCATGTCAAACAGCTCCCAGTTCTTCAGTCCAACACCTCCAAAAAGCTGTTTTCTTCAAAACATCTCAGCAAGAAACTCCACAGAAGCCTCCCCAACAAACCAGCCACCACTGTGGCTGGGTGAACTATTTATCTGCTCTTAATCAGGCCTTGATCATGTGCACCTGGAACCAGCAAACACCCAGCAGATCCTGGGCTGATTGCTCTAAATTGCCATAGTTTCATTAACTTTAACAGATCCCTAATGACAATTGGTATCAGCTGAGGGCCTAGGAGCTGCTGCTTTTATTTGTTTATGAGCCCAGGCAGTGTTTGGAAGTAACACAGTAGAAAAAAAAAGATGTTATTTTTCCTATTAAGCTTAAAGCCAGGGCAGTAGCAAAAGTTAACTTGCTTGCAAAAGGTTTTGCTTTGTGGTACATTGATTGCACCTCTGAAATTCAGGTCAGAGGTGTAGCACCCACTTATTTACCACCAACTTCAAGGGACAGCGAGCAGGAGGTAGAAGCGGTTTGGGATGTTTCCGTGCGGCTCGTGTTGCTAAGGGAACTGCCTGCGAGATGCCCTGCGCTCACCGCAGCTGGGTCAAAGCTTGGGCTTTGCTTCTCAGAGCAAGGGCTGAGTCACGGCTGGGGAGCAAACTGGCTAAGGAATGCCTTTATCGCGTACTTCCACACACGTGAAAATATATATTATTAGAAGTAGTGAATAATAAAAAACACTAGGAATAGGAGATCTGTATTAATACGCTTGCTAGTAGTATCATGCCGTGTATTAACAATTATAGCTAACCCTTCAAACAGACACAGGAAAAAGAAAACCACTATTTTTCCCCACACTGTTACAGCTCCTGGCAACGTTAGGGTACAACATTAGGATATGTCATGCCAAAAATATCTTGATGATACCACGCTCTGAATATCAGTCCTTTCAAGTTCCCATCACATGATACAACCGAAGCCCGAGTCGCCAACCCACCGAGTCATTTCTGAAACCATCCCCAGAAAGAGATGTTGGTGTCAATTGTGTGTTGTACTAGTGGCAACAGTAGGCTTCAGTCCGCAAACGTGGTGGTTGAAAAAGAAGAAAGGCATGGTTATTAACCTTTACCAAACCAGTTAGGTGTGCTTATATACAGAAAGGTACTGGTGTATGAATGTGATACCCATATGATAGTTACATATACTCTCCAGCTGTAAATTATGTGGTCCTTCTGCACCCTCGTGCACCTTGTCTCTGAGAAGGCACCAAAGAAATAGCTCTTGTTTAATTTCTCTATGTTTGTTTCAGGTTTTTTATGTCTTCACTTTGTTTCTGCAAATAGCGATGAGTCTGATATAGGACCAGGTGGTTTTAGGCTATCCTAAAGTGTGAATATTACAGAGGCCCATTACAAGGTTTTCATTAACCCTGACAGACATTATATACTTGTACTTAAGGCTCCATCTGGATAAGCATCCAAAAGCTGAGCTGAGCTTGCAGAGCCTCATAGGTCTCCAGCATGGCCTGGAGCTCTTCTGACTGATCACGGGAAAATACGGTGACCAGGAGTCTGAATCGGGCCCGATTCTGCTCCTTCTCGAAATTGAGGTCAGACCTTTTGAGCTGGGCAGTGGCAGCTGGTATTTCTTACCCCAGCGTTTTTCTCTGGCAGCCTCCCGGGTCCCTTAGTTTGGGCGATACCTGTTTGGCATTGCCTTGGAATAGATCTGGAAGGGATCCCAGGGAGCTGGTAGTGTTTCTGCTGAAACGAATGGTACATCAAGAAGTACTGAACTGGAGAAATGAGCATTCGATGACTTGTTTAACTCCGCGTGCCTTCCTGTAATGTATTTCCACTGCACTTTCAGACTTCAAGATTTTCCATCTGGCATTAATAGAAGAAAGTATCTAAGGGTTAAGGGCTTAAGTAGTGGGGGTCATTTCTCATGTCTGCTGCCACACAGCACTGAGAAAGCTGGAAATACCGCATGCCTCTTTCCTCCTGTGTTCCCCCACGGGGGGTTCGCTTTGTTTTCCCGTGCAGTAGGCGCTGCACTGCCTGTTTCTCCATTTCGCTGTCAGACAGTTTTGTAAGTGTCAGGAACAGAAAAGTCCAAGGCACCGCCAGCAGCCGGCCAAGGGGAGGGAGCTGCCGGTCGGCGCCGGCCGGAGCCCCCAGCCAGGGACCCGGCACGTGGGCATTTTCGGTGCTGTGACCTCTGGCTCCAGCCTCCTGTTGGGGCGATTGGAGGACCCGCATGAGGATGCCAGGCGGGTTTTGTTTTGTCATTGTAAATCACTGTGAAAGCATGGGGAGGGCTGATTTCCCACTGCAGAGCTTGAAAGCAGTCGGGGTTTAGGCTGCTTGGTCCCGTCTTCTTTGATTCCCCGTCTCGCTGCTTTGGTAAGCAATGCAGGCTGATCGTTGCATGATGCCTTTCCCGAAGCAGATGGCTGCTTTCTTTTAAAGCTTTCCTGTTATGGAAGTTTTCAAGTGCCAAGATCAGTATTTAACCCTTGAGGGCTCACATTCAGCCCAGGCACCCCATCAGACCATCTGCAGGAGCACCACTGCTCACGCCAGCGCACCCACCCCGACGGGCCAGCTTGGCTGGCTCACCATATCTTTGAGTGACTTTAAACAGTCCTTCTGTGGGCCACGCTTTCATGGGCTTTTTGATATATGTCTGACTGTTTCCTTCAGGCAGGCTGCCTTGCAGCAAGTCCTCATCATTCATCTTAAAGGAGACATGTCAGGACCTGCATTACGGTTGGGATTTGTAGCACCTCTGAGCCTCAAGGCTGGGCGGTCACACAGCGTCCTCTTCCCACCTCTGCTCGCCTCTCTGCTCGGCAGCAGCCACCAGAGAGGGAGGACGCTGGAATGGTGGATCTCAACAAATGCAGCAGGTGACTTAAAGGCAAGGGTCCTCCACACCCCTACGGAGGATCTGCCAAGGTTGTGTTGAATTTATCGACAATGTCTTTTCATATTTACCATATCCTCTACTGTCTTTTGTGCAAATATTGTGTTACTTTAGCCAACACCCACCATGCTTCTTTTACCTTTGATTTTATAGGCCTTGCCAAGGAGGTTGCCTATGCTACGTTAGGTGTTTCCATTTGCTCATATAAGCTGCCACTTCTCCAAATATTGAAATATTAATAGAGCTCTATATAAATATCTCTCAAATGTAGAAGAATGAGATTCAATATTGCTTCTCACTGGTCTAATGGGAGGTTTGTTTGTTTTCACAGTAAAATCATTGCTGTTGCAATTTATCAGCCATGCAAAGGTAACAGCCTTCTCAAGGCTTGGATAGCAAACTCCACTGTAAAACTTTGCTAGGTGAGCTGTAGTACCCCTTCCAGCCGTAGCTGCTGCATTATGCGCTCTTCAGTTTGAGGTACTTGGCCTCAGGATTCCCAGTTATGTTCCAAATTTTCTTTTAGTCCAAAGCTTGAGAGCTGAGATGAGTTAATACCCAAACCTACCTCTACTCTTGAGGCTGCAGTAGTCCAACGTTACCTCTAAGTGGGATGCAATTCCATCTGGTGAACCTTGGCTCAGACAAGTGATAAATTTATCTGTTGCTGCCAGCTGTGAAATGACAGGATGCCTGAGATGAGCATCCGCAGCATCCACCCCCGTGGGCCAGGATGTTCTTCTTTGTTTCTGGATCTAGATAAAAATTCATCAGCCTTTTGGGAAGGAAAAGGGTGTAATGGTTAACAGTACACCACCACCACGAGCTGCTGGGTGACTGTTCTGCCTGACATGATAGCAGTCTTGTGGGAACGCTGCTTTTGTGGGATTTTCATGATTTTCTTGGACCACTCTGCAAAAGAAGGGCTCATCTTAGGTGATGTCAGCCACATATTCTCAGACAAGAACATGTAGAAAAGGTTTATTTTAGATCCATCCAACAATCAGAACACACAGAATAGCTTTGGATGCAAGGATTCAAGCCAATTCCTTGAAGCCCTTCACAAAATTTAACCCAAGAGCCTCAAGTGAACATTTGACATTATATCCACTGATTATCTTTCTAATTACTTGTAAAAAAAGATGACTGATTTCTGAACTAAGACTTACTGAAGATTTAACAGCTTGGCATTTGAGCATCAATGACTCTGTTTCACTGAATTTTCCCATCCGCTCCTTTAACTAGAAATTATCTCCCATCACACAGCTCCAGGGCCAGCGCTGTATCGTGAAGGGCCAACAGGCAGCATATGGTGACGCTGGAAAAGGCAGCAAAACATCCACGTGTTGTTTGGCCGCTGACTGCAGGTGTACGTGGCTCAGAGGGGAAACCTGTCAGAGCAAGCCCCTCTGCGTATCATGCTATCAATACTGTAGCATCACGCAGCACGGCATGGGTGGCCTCCAGAGCAGCCAAACCACTGAACCCAAAAACCAGCCTAAAATCATTTGCAGGTTTTGTGCTTCCATTCTCCACAACCCGACTGGCTCTAAAGAGAATTTAATTTGTTTCCAGGCTGCCTTAAAAAACTCTTCACCTAGCTTTGACCTCAAATCCTTCTGCTCCAGACAGGGCTGAGAGAAGATTGTTCCTTAGGACTCCAGCACTTGTTAATTCTCTTAAAGGGATTACTCAAATCTCCTAAACAAATATCAGACTAGATTTCGGATTAAGCATGGGTGCTAAAATGACCTTGCTGATAGAATCAGCATGATCTAACCTCACAAATTGGAGAAGGAAGCCTTGGATGTAATTTTGCCTCAGTAGGTACTATCATGGTAAGTTATCGGACTGCTCTGCATCTCTGTTCCCCTGTCTCTAATATTCTTGCAATGTTCCTTGAGAACCAATACAAAAAATGTCGGATCTTCCAGACCTTAATAGAAAAGACAATATACTGACAAAGTCACTGGGGCTACGCACAACCTGCTGTTTTCTTTTACTAATGCTTTTTGCTTTTTCCATTTCTCGTATTTGAGCTGTGGTTCATTTTGGTGTCAGCATGCAGCTGGTTTGCGCAGCATCCCGACTCCTCTGTTAATCAAAGTGCCGTTGTTCGGAAGTGGATTTAGCTTAGCGCATTTGGCAGGGTGCTGCGGTGCAGGTGCCTGGGGAGGCCGGCGTACCCCGGGGTCCACCGCGGACCCGTCTCCTCTGCCTGCCGCCTTGGGGTGATTTCCCCACTGTGCAGCTCATAGCCAGAGTTATTTATGTCCTGCAGCTGTCTGTGCAGCTTGCTTTATGTCTCGCTTGGGTTTCAGAAATAATTAACCCTGCAAACAGATGTGGGGCTTGGCCATGTAACAGACATCTTCTTAAGAACCAGGAGTGGCTCAGGGAGGTTTGCGTTAAGTGTTTTTGCCATCGTGGTGTGGCCAGGAACGAAGCCCAGAAATTTTATCTGTGATGAGCATTTCACAAAAGAGAGATCATTAAGTCAAAACTGTATCACTTGCAACCTACAGCTCTTCTGTTGTTGTTCTGTTACTGTTCTTCTATAACCCCAGCAGATTTCCTTGCAAAATCTCTAGCGTCTGCAATGGAAAAAATTTCAAATCCAATAAGAATTCACAGACTATTTAAAAAAAAAAGAAAAAATTCATTGGAGGGCAAAGCCCATTGTGCCTGAAGCACTTACGTCTACCTTCAAATCTCTTTGCCCAAATTTCAGTTTAATTTCCTCATTCGTTAATCCTAATTTTCCAGTACTGTGCTTACAATATCTAACCAAATATCACTCATGTGGAAACACATTAAAATTTGCAACAAGCTGGAACTTATGGCTCCAAAACTCTTGTCAGCTTTGCTTCTCAACCAGCAACACGTAATGGTGGGTTTGCCACCTTCTCCTCAAAAACCTATTAGTCGTGTTCACTGTTCCCTTCCTGAGCACTGTGCTCCATCTCTCTCTCACTGTTCTCCATTATGGCAAAAGTACCCTACTTCCACTAAAATTTAAGTATACTTGATGCATAACCTTTTCCGAAAGATTTCTTCATATGCTATTGTTTAGTTTTCCTTTGTTTTTAAATAATTTAATATATTTTCATAAAGAACGTTGACACTGTGATGTGCTGCACATAGAAATAGCAAATAATTGTACTGTGACAAAATATCGGGAATAGTGCAATCTGTGCACAGCAATCAGAACTGAGAAACTGCGCGTTATACACTCTTGACTTCTGACAAAAAGGAAGAGCGATCTGATTTTGTTCCGATAGCGAGGGCTGCCATTTGAACAGGCAGATCCGAAGGCTACGTTCCCATCGCACCGCCCCTGGTTCCCCCATCCCGGATGGAGCAGGACTGGCTCTGGCTTCTGCGCAGGGAACGCCAGGCGGGGGGGCACGGCGGATCCGGCCCGCTCTGATCCCAGCTGGGCTCCCAGGGATGAAAGTGTCCGTAAGGACCCCAGGCTGCGGCTGAAAGTGCATCTCTGGATGAGGCAGCTGAAAGTCGCTTTGTACTCGGTAGCGCTGGCTCCCTTCCCTCCACAGCTGTCTCCTTCGCTCCCTTCAGGGGGTTATATTTCTGTGAGCTAATTTAAGGAGAAAAGCCTTTTTAATCCGGTATCTTACCGACTTGAAGTACGGATATTTTTTATTTTGAATAAAATATGAATATTAAGCTCTTTAGGCAGGGACTTTGTCTTCCAACATCTCTTCAAAGCACTTAGCATGCTGCTGGTATTACAGCTGTAAATACTACAAATAATATAATACAGTTCGGATCTCAGAGATCTGTTCCGTTAGAAATGGGCTCACAAAGTGTATCTGTGTGTTGCAATAGAAAAGGCTGAGGTATGAGGAGGGCTTCCCCAGAAGTTAGTGCTGAGCCTTGCCCTGGAAGAGCTTGGGGTCAAGAACCTGTTTTGATTTAGGTTTCCTCCTAATTCAGGAGGCTCTTCTTGTTTTGATTCTACCAGTAAAAAAGGGACACCCTGCCCAAGGAACAAAAATAAAGTTTAGCATACAGAGCACTCGTTTGAGAAGTGGACGAGAGCTGTTTAATCCTGCAAGATAATGGGATGTAGTAGTTCAAGACAGAAAGCGAGAATGAATTCCCTAGCCAGCCGAAGGCAAACAGGTAAAAAGGACTTAAGAAAGAAAAGCCCCTGTAGAAAAGAATATGTTATTAACTGAAAAAGTAATTTAACAGAATAGTAATGTTCTCATACCACTGAGCAAATCTAATACCAACTCTGCAAATCTAATAAGATCTCTGCAAAAGCAGAGAAGTTCAATCTGAAGTGCACTCTTTTGAGGCCCAGGCCAATGTCCATTAAGTACAATAGAAATGCTTCATCAGCTTCAATACAAGCTGGATCAGGCCTCCACTGGATTTGAACCGTCAGTGGCTGTTATTGTCTCTGCAGAATATTCCACTCAAACTCACCACGGCGATTAAAGTAACATCTAATTTCCACAACAATACAAGCAAATTGTCAATACGTGCTGCTCTTGACCGCGGAGCGCAGCGGTGTTTGCACCAGAGCCTGCATTAAACAAGAACCAAACTGGCCCAGAAAAAAATCACAGGTGGGTGAGAGGCAAACATCAGGCCTTCTTAAATGAGGTGTAATCAATAGGCAGATCCCACACAAGAATCCTAGGCTCATCCTCTGAGGGATCCATGAGTAGTCAGCAAGAGGCATGCGACCCGTCTTGCAATGATTACGCCATTGGGTTGCCAGCCACTGTATTTCTCATTTCACTAATGCCAGTTCATCGTACTTCAGCTACTTCTTTATGGCACACATCGGCTGGAAATGATCAGCTTCATTACCCATAGCTCCTAAAGGCTCCATGCTATAATCCGTGTGGAATTCCGCAGGCTTCAATGTACATGGAAAAGGCTGGCCATGCAATGGTATTTCGTACAACGCAACTGCTGTGCACCCAGCTATCTCGGTCCATCACTTTTTGCAGGTCCAAGCAATGTCTCCCAGTTGAGTGTTCCATTAACTTTTTCACCCCTTATTTCTTAAAAAAAACCCAGAAGTAATCTTAATCCCCCTTATCTTGCTAAGCTATTATCTTGCTGCATTCCTGGCGGCTTCACACAGAGATTTTGTGGAACTATGTTTTTTCACTTAGCCCAAAATTGGCTTGGAGGAAGACAGTGCAGAGAGGTCTTTACTTGCACAAGCTAGAAATAGAAATGAAAGTCTTAGGTTGTGCCTGATTTTAATTTGGATCAGATTAGAGGAGGGTTTGTTTTACTGCAGTTTAAGAGAAGGGAGCATCTCTTATTTGAGACAGGAGATTGATTCCTATTAGATCCTCCCTTTAGATTAGTCCCTTGGAGGAGCTCAGGGTGATCCACGCACCCTTGTCTGCTGGCACCAGCAATTAGCCAACCCTGCCAACTCTGGAAAGAGTGTCACCATGACATCAGTAGTGTCCTTTCCTCTGATGAACACCCCTGTAATGGAAAAAGGAGGTGTAACAGTGGCAACTGCTTAAATACAACTGGCCAGGAAGAAAAGGTACAAAATCCACTGACTTTAGCATGGGATTGAAGTAATTTTATGGATCATACATTCGTAATAGCTTGCTGTATTAATAAATTCAGTACAGAAGCTTTCAAGTTTGAAACAAGCCTCTCAGTCTACTGCTTCAGAAAGCACCATCCAAAAGCTATTGATCTATTTATACAGATAAGCACCCAACAGACTTACCGGAATCCATGCAAACACTCAGCAAAAGGTTCAATATAAATAATAATAAATAAGTAAAGACCCAGGAAATAGAAATGTACAATTTAAAATTAACTGAAACGTTGACCCAAAGAATAGCTGTTAATGTGCGTTTCTGTAAAGGCAGTTCCGAGAAAGGGAAAGAGAGTGCAAAAAGTAAGTGGATAATTTCAGAGGTGGCAGAGAAGAGAGCAGACAAGCAGCAGCCAACTCAAAGGAGCTGGGCAAGGGCTAGAAAGTGGCGGAAGCAACATTGGATTTTTTTCAACTTTTTTTTTTTTATATTTGAATTTAAAATGACTTTGTACGAAACAAGGTCTGAGCACTGTTATTGAAATCAACCCAGGGGAGAATACAGGAGCAGGACGGGTATCTGCATATGTGTGTTCTCCATGGCCGGGCAGTCTAATTTTGCACCCATGTTCTTTTTTGAAGTCAAGGGAAGTTTTGACATGAACCCTGTTTGTTGGATTTGCTGAGCCATTTTTCATCTGCCTTGGTTGCCTCTGAAGCTGCGATGGGATGGGATAGACACCACCAACAGTCTTTCAAAATACGTATCAGCCAGTTCATCAGTTCAGGATTTAGGCTGATGGCTGTATGGTAGGCTTTGGGTCATGCCTATCCTGCACTCTAGTGTGGACAGCCTATCTTGAAAATATTATTTAAATTCTTCTCCGAGGCCTGATGAAGACCAGGAGCCCCAGCTGCTCAGTGCTGGGTACAGCAGTAAAGAAAGGCCAGCTCCAGCCCTGGACAACTCACAACATGCTCTAGTTTCATTTCAGGTGTGGCCCAGCCAAAAATATAAAGGCAGGTTCAGACCGAGTGCTGCCTCACCCACTTCAGGGCATTACCTCTTACCCTACAAAGCAAACCCAGTTGTGAACATCCATGCCTTGCTTGGCTTTAAATGAGGAACGGCAACAGCTCGGTGTTCTGAGGAGAAAAGGTCACAAGACATATACAATTTCATCTCATCCACTTTAGTGTACATGAAAATATTAAGAGCTTGCAAAAAATTACAATAATTATCAGCTGAAAAAAATCGGTTCAGCCTGGAAGGCTGAGCCCTTCAGAAGTTCATCCAGTTTTGCCAGCAAGATTTAAACTTTTCCTAAAATAAGGAGATAGGCTCTGTTGCAGTCCCAATGCAGTAAACCAGACATATATCTTATGCACTGTTTCTGTGAACATCTGATATGAATCAGCATTGTTTGTACTTCAGTTGGCTCATCCCAGAAGTCAAGCACCTCCTCTCCTCGTAGGCAGCCGGCGCACACCGGGAACGTGAGCGAGCAGGAGCTTGGCACCAGCCTGAACCTCAGAGCTCCTTGGTACAAGCACACAGACGAAGCCAAGCATCTGCCGTGACTGCAGAGGTCACAGGACAGGTGCTTTGCTGGTACAAGTCAATGCCGCACTGCCGAAGTCGGCGGAGGTGCCCTGATGGGCACCGAACCTGGGCAGTAAGTGGCGAGAGAACAGATGCAGGTGGTGGTGAGAACGAACAGAGAGTGGAAAGGGACAGAACATGCCAGACAAATGGGAAGGAAGATCAGGAAGTGCCCTCAGGTTATTGAGCACAAGATTTAAAAGGAACAGGAGAAAAAGTACTTTCACAAACATGAGTAAATTGTGGAGCTTCTTGGCAGAAGACCCAGTGAAGATGACCGTGGGAGATGGCTTGGGACAGAGGTTAGACCAGCTCTGAAACCTGCCAACCACAATATCCCAGGAGGGAGCATGAGGTCTCACAGGCTGGTCGCAGCACCCATCGCGGCTTGGCGCAGGTCCATCCGTACCTGCTGTTCCTCGCATCCATCCCAAGCATCCATCAGCGGGTGCCTGGCACCAAATGGGGTAGACCTGGGCTCTCAGCCAGCACCACAGCTCCGTAAATACCTTGCAGGAGAGAGGAACAGAGGGCAGGTCGCAGGCTGATGTAATTCAGCTCCACTGAAATCAAAACGGACATCAGCGTGCAGCTAAAGGGCTGCTGAACTCAATGCTGCAGGGAGGGGAACGCTGCTGAGTTTCACACGTGGTCCGAAGCACACTGAGGGGAAGAAAGAGAGAGGTTAAAGGTTGAAAAAGCATTTTGATAAAAAAATACAAGATATTGTCAAAAAGTTAACCGAAGCCAAGATTTAGCCAGGTCTGCTCTTATTTAACCTTCAGCATGAGATCAGGTCTCAGCCTTTCTATTCTTGGTAACAGCTGATGAACGCAGTGTAACAAGGTATTAATAAACATCTGCCCAGCTCTTAGATTAATGTAGGGAAGAATTAATGGAGGTCTTAACACGTTCATATTTTCTAATTATGGCAGATGACTTTATTTATAGAAATAATAGGGAGAATGGAAATTGTCACTGACACCGTGTCAATATACGTAATGAAATCCAATCATTTAATTGCATTACATTTGGCTAAGGAGTCGTATCAATAAAAGGCCCTCCTTAGAGCGGTTCAGTGGTCGGTACGTACTTCGTGTTAGAAAGCTATTAAGATTAATTTTTTTTCCATGAATCTCTGGGAAAATAAGTCATTTCTGACATACCTATTCCTGTGCCTCTGACCCCGAGAGGGACGGGGCTGGGGGGCAAAGCTTTCCGCCAGGAGAGGCGAAAACCCCTTGCATAGCTGTCTGGTTTTCACGCTCATTTCTGGACATGCCTTGCTTCCCGTCCCCCAGGCATCCAAAATCATGAAATAGCACCCAGACTGAAGCCTGTGCCATATTTTGGTTGTCCCTAGCCATGGCTAAGCTGGCTCATGCATCAGCTCTGCTTCATGCAGTGCCCTCCTCTCTACCACGATGAAGCATCACCAGTGCTTCTGTGGGAACAATATCATACTATACCACTGAGATAAATAAAGTGCAGTTTTAAACCTTGATATGTTTACGCCTCCTAAGAGAGGGGGAAAGGCCTATAAAACTCCCGCTAAAGGAGACGTGGCTGTTTGGATCGTTCGCATCTTGTTAGGTAAACCCCGAAGCCAGTTTTTATTGGGAGGTGCCGGCGTTGGTGTTAGATTGCTGCTGGGGTTTAAGCAGGCTTTGGACTGACTGTGGCTGTTTCTCAAGGTTTTAAAATACATTTCATAATGTTCACTTCAGGCAGGCAGCTAGGAAAGTTTGGATCTTTTCTCCCAGAAGCAGGGAAAAATAAAATAAAGCTACAATTATGGTGACAGATGGTCTGTTACACACAGAGCATTGCTAGTCATTTTGCTCCTTGCACATTGAAGGAGGAGATCTGGAGTGATGCTGAAAAGCCAAGAACGTCCTCCGGTTCTCTCCTGTTCTTCCAAAATGTGTTTCCTAATCCATTCTGATCTTCCAAAGCTATCAGTCTGAATTAATGAAAACAGAGCAAGGAAATGTTACTGTTTCTATTAATTATAGAGGCAGGTTTGTGCAATAAACAGAATTCATATCCCTACAGTGCTGCCTAAGTACCTATAATTCAGCTGCTCCGCTCACAACTGCAGCATCTTCTTCACATTGTTTTACAAATTAGCCAGCCTGGAATCAGCAGCCGTGTACAGTGTGATGACATTTAGTTTAACTACGGGGGATCTTACCTGCTGAAATCCACGGGTGGTCTTCCAGTGCCGCTTTTCACTGTGATTGAGTTACAGCTCCCAAATTAAGTACTTCTAGATCAGCTCCATGTTTTCTATAGAAGTGAAAATACAGATGCTTAGGAAATACTGTCAGGTACTCATTGCAATTGCTGGTACTCTTCCAAGTACTGCCAAGCTGATGCTTGGGGCGATGCGCTTTCAGAGATGAGCAGGAAGGAGGGCCAGGCCTCTCCTGGCACCAACCTGACTTTCCAGGTCAGTCGATGGGTTTGTATTTCCTGTGGGGTGCATGGAGTAAGAACCCACACACGGATATCTTTGTTCAGTGGCCAATGCCCAATACTTGCATACCCCACAGGAGTTCATTTTGTGCATCAAAACCTGCAGAACCAGAACCGGGTGTGCTGTCTCCTATCAGTCCTTCCTCTCCCACCACCTTAACACCAGTGTTGGCATCCTGTGGTGGGATTGACGGTAGCAATGGGTTGGGTGAGCACCTTCTGTCACTCTGTGGTCACCTTCACATCAGACCAAACCTGGGACTGGAAACCGCAGAAGGAGCTGACTGCCGAAAGCACCGTCACTCCAGCAGCGGTGAAGGGAGCGAGAGCTTTCAAGGTGGTGGTTGAAGAACCGCAAAATTCCTGGGCACATAAAGGGAAGCTGGAAAGGCACAGAGTGATGGTTATTCTTGTTCCACACCAGCTTTCCACCTTCCAGATTAAATAAACATCGCTTTTCTCTGCACCTGAGTGAGAGGAAGCCAGTTACCGATTCCCAGTTGGCAAATGCGTTTGATAGCAGGGCTCCTGCAGCGAGCTCAGAACTTTGCACCAGCAAACTGGTCTGACTGGGGAGCGCTCTGGCAACTGAAATACTCCGGTAGCAACATTTTCCAATAGCTGTAAGGCGCCAAGAGCAGATCACTTTTCATGGGAACATGTTCTGATAGCAAATGACTCCACCAGGATAAAGATAAAAAGAAAAGGCACTTCCTTGGGCTATAGTGCAAAAGGCTGATTTTCCATGTACTTATACCGCAGTGCTGCTGGTGTTACATTTTAAGCATCTGACTCAGGCATTTGAGTGGAAAGGTGATAAAATACTTGACTTTGATTGAATATTGGACTTGAATTTCTATTGTGACAAAAGGTAAAAATAAATACAAACAGGATGAAGAAATCAAAAAGCTACTATTGGACAAAGTGTTCCACATCATTTTTTAAATCTTTACAGATGCTGAAAAGTCTCTTTCTTTGGCTTGCATGAAGGTCAAAATTCAGTTTTTGAGCATTCTTTCAGCAGGGATTATATTTGGATACCGAACCTCCTGCCAGTTTAAGAAGAGTATTTCTTAAATGACATCCAACGTTAGTCCAGCTGGTAGGATTTCCCAAGGGACCACAGCAAACTGAAGAAATGCCTTTGCTGTGGTGCTGACAGGTTCTGTGGCATTGCCGTACCCCTTCGCTTGCTTCTGCATTCGGCTCCTGACCTCGCTGATGTAAATAAGAAGAGAATCAAGTACCTGGTCTCTTCTGAAGTGTAGATCAAAGAACACTGAAATGATAGACTTCATTAAGCTTGTACATCAGCTTTAAAAGGAAAAAAAAAAAAGCTGAGCTGGGGAATTGATGGCAGCATTTCCAGTGTAAGGGAAAAGAGCAGGTAGGAGTGAAAGTTACATTTTATGCCCTATGAAATAAAAATGCAGTTCATATTACAGCAGCCTCTGGTAATATTTTCTGTAACTGAATTACTACTATCAAATTAAAATAGGAGAAAAGCCTTCTGAACACATTAGGAGGAAGACTACCAGCTTTTATTTATCTACTACACTGTATTACAGCAAGAGGCACCCCAGTGTTACAACAGGGCCAGCTCAAGGCACCTGCCTGCTGTTAGCTGGTACCTTAACAAGTTTTCCCACAGGTATATTTCCTTAAATTGATCTAAATAAATTGAAGACTTCAAATGCTGGCTTTTAGTTGCAAGGTAGGATCTTGAAAATATCTACATAAGAAACATTTTTGGTTAAACTTACCTTAATGCCTCCTCAGCTACAAGCTATGCTGTAAAGCACCTTTATAATGAGATACACACCCGCTGTATCCTGTGGGAGGTGGAAATAGCCTTCAGGGTTTCAAGGTCAATGAGAAAACACAGCTTTTCTGCATTTTGATTTGAATGCAATTCACATGATTACTGGGGCTCGGGGATTCTTAGGAGGGACAGAGACAGGAAGAGCTTTCATAAAAGCTTCACAAAGGGTGAAAATTAACAGCAATTGTTAAAGAGCCCTAAAAAGTAGAAAATACAGACATAACCCACGTCTTGATTTTCAACATCTATTTCCTTGTTTCATTAATGGCAGTGCCAAATGCTTAGTAAAAGCCTTTTGTTGTTGGGAAGAAGGTGGCTGGAGGCTGGCCAAATGATAGACACCTTGTAGGAAAAGACCAGAAAAGCTGAGATGGTGCAGGCTGTATCTGGTGGTAATTATCCGCACAAGTCCCATCCGTGGGGCACTCAAGGAGAGGGGCAAGCTCTTGCTCTCTGGGCAGGCCTCTAGCATGTCTGCAATGCCCGTGTTAGCAGCTAGAAGCTGCTTTTAATCTCCCGTGTGACATTTGGTGTGTTAGGACACTGAATTTTGTCTTGATCCTGATAGTTCCTGTCATTCAGCAACTGCTGAGTGGCGGCTGGGCGGCATCGGCAGCGCAGCCCTGCTGCCCGGAGCAAAGCCGGCGGAGTACGGGGATGATCAATCCCAGCGAGGTGCCACGGGGCTCTGCAGCTGGGGAGCATCCCCGAGACAGAGACAGGACATTCGCCTGAGTGTCGCTCCTTGATGGTGAGGAGTTTTGTGCCTAGAGCAGATGAACCCCTTCCCGCTTTGTGAAGTCCTTCGTATTGCGAGTGCCGGTCGCCAGAGGGATGGAGGAGTGGGGAGCGGGATGGCCGCTGAAATAACGGGATTTGCAGAGGTTAGGGACCTGAAGTTAGGACCTCTCCTGGGTCCACAGCCTGCCCTGGTCATCAAAAGCCGGACCGCTGAGCAGCGATGAGGTCGGGTGAACCCGCCTGTGTCGAAGCTGGTCAGTGCCAGACCTCTCACTGACTGTGCTAGGAAGGCAATCCTTGCCGGCTACTTTGCACTTGAACTTCTGTACTGAGATGGGTATCTTCCAGGAACTACTGCAAAATAACCTCCCACAAATGGCCCAGCAACTGAAAATCTATTCCTGCATCCTGACAACGTCAGTGTGTTGCCAGCGCGCAGTTTTGCTGCCACCGGTTCCTTAAGGCAGTTTTGCCCAGCACTGTTGAAAAGGAAAATATTCACTGTGCCCTGACGGAAACGAAGCGTGGAAGTCCCGTTATCACTGACAGAAGTTTTGCCTCTAATACCCCATCTGCTCTTCTGAATGTTAACCTACAGTATTGGCACATAAGCTTAAATGATAAATAGGGATTCCAAATAGAAGGCAACAAAATATTAGTCAGATAGGCTGGTGGTGTCTGCGAAAATGTGGTGTGGGCACTCATGTTTCAAGAAAGGGAAATTATAGGACAAAATAATGTTGTTCTGTTATGTTGATTGAGGGAGAATGCTAACACAGAATAGGACAAAGTAATGGTTCAAAACCAGATTTATTTATTTTTTTGATCTTTAATCCATATGGGATCCTGCACAGCTCCTCCTTCCTATTCTTACTGTTATTTGTGTTTAGCAGCTGAGTAAAATAGCACACGAGGCAAGAAATCTGAGAGTAATAGCGTGATGCATAGTGTTAACTCGTTGGTTTTGGAAATATCCATTTATCTTGGTTAAATGAAAGCTTAGCCCAAGTACTAAGCCAAGTAATCATGATTAGGGAGAGAAAAAGACATTCACCTCCTTGGAAACTCAATACTCTTCAACAATAATAGCACTGCAGTGACATTGTTCGAAGCTGGACGCTTGCTGTAATTAATATAGATTATTGCCATATGAGGAATGGAAACGTCTGTGCCTGCTCCTGCCACTGTTTTCGTTTCTAGACCAGTTATGAGACCAAAATACTTTGGGTTTTTGTTTCATGGACATGGCCCCTTCACTGCTCAGAGTGCTCCGCTGGCCTCAGAGGACTGCAGAGATTTTGTTCTCTTCGTTGGCTCAAAACTGTGTAGAGGGCATATGTACACTGTTCTTTCTTATAGACTTTGCTTTTGTTCTTTCTCATTATCTTTTTTCCTGACTCTCAAGAAAAATTGGTTTTATGCTAGAAAGTATATTACAAGAACATATCTATAAAGAGATTCACGAGCTCTCAAGCTATTGGTTTTCTAAGGAGGCTAAATCTGTACTGTCCAGTGTATCATGCACTGAAGTCATCCACAAAGCAGGTGATTTAGTGCTTACACTGATTTTTGACCTAATAGACTGGTGCAGTACTGTACTAAGCCTGGCTCATCAGCCTCGTCTCAGCAGTCATTTGACTCATTGACTCTGCCAGATTTCCCACCCACTTCATACCGCTACTTCTGCGGATTTCATTACTACCGTTCTGCAATATGCAGCCGTTCCTATTCTCTCTTGTGTGTGCACATCACTATTATCTTTTATGTTGTGTTCCTTGTCTTTCTAATAGTCTACCTTAACGTAACCCACTTAATTCCTAACTTTCTCCCAGTCTTGCTCATCAGGCTGGATTTGATCTGTGTCCTGACTTCGAGTGAACCATTAGAAATGCTTCCTTCTTCTTATGCTGGAAATTGTTCTCTGGGGCATGCCCCTTCGCTGTAGGAATTAGGATTTTGCATTGGTTTTCCAATCAGGCAGTAGATTTCTGTCTTACTGTGTGACTTGGAGATCCTTACCAGTGGGCAAAGCAAACAGGGAGCTCCAGAGAGCACCGGCATGAGTTCACCGGTGATGTAGCCGTATTGCACACAACTTAGACTCAAGAGGCAATAGGCGGCTGCCTCTACAGAATTACATTTAAAAAAATAAGAACACTTAAAATATTCAAGTCTGTGAAAATTACATGAAATGTATGCAGAAAAAAAAATATTTTCTACTTGGTCAGAAAATTCTGTTTTGTGAATTTGCCACAACAGTCAATCATATTCAACTAAGAGGGCTACAGATGGTGAAGTCTGTGTCCTGAAAGGATGAGGAGCCACCGCAGGGTGTTTATGCTGCAAAATTCCCCCTTTTGTAATAAGATAAAGAGCAAAGATGCTCATGAGATCCAAGCTGGGTGTTTGCTTTCATCACAGAGGTGCTTATTTCACAGCTCCGTGCCTCAGCATCAGTAGTATGGAGGTATTATATGTGTCTTTCCCCATCAAGCCCTTTTCTTAATTTCAAGGGAGACAAATAATTTTTTCTACCCAGTGTCTGTCATAACCCGGTTTCTGAGCTGATGTGGTCAGTACTATTCACAACCTGTCTGTAGACATCCCTCTGCGTTCAGAGGTCCTCCAGCAGGTCCAAGAGACCAGTCATGAGGGAAGCACGGCTGCCAGGCAGCTGGAGATCCGAGCTCATGCTCCTCTCGTTCCTCCAGTCTGGCGATCTCAGCCATTTAGATCTCAACTAACTGTTGCTTGTATATGCCAGCAGATTTAATACAACATCGTTCATTGACAGCCAGGGAAATTCAACCAGCACATAGTTAAATAACTTGCTTGACTTTCCAGGTCACACTGGCAGGGCTGATCCAGCACTCCTGGTCCTCTTCCCTGGCCGCTCGTTTGGATCAGACCTTTTACTAACTTGCCTGCACAGACCCGGTGCAAAAGCAGTTGCCTGTGAAGGAGCTTTACACCAACACCCAAAGCAGGAAGCCAAGCTGCTCACTGGGGGAGCGGTGCGGGCTGGTGGACCTGAGCACTGGTCTGCCCCAGGGATGAAACCAGTGAGGAGCCTGTGCAAACCACCTCCTCGCTCTGCGCCTCAGTGCCACACCTGCGCTCCTGCCGTATTAACAGACATCGCTGGGTAATGATCTCTAGCAAGATGGG
Source organism: Theristicus caerulescens (assembly GCA_020745775.1). Lineage (NCBI taxonomy): Eukaryota > Metazoa > Chordata > Aves > Pelecaniformes > Threskiornithidae > Theristicus > Theristicus caerulescens. The sequence continues at coordinate 1,760,084 of CM036565.1, read as the reverse complement.
ACATGTGAACCCTCAGCGGTGGTCGAGCATTCACGCTGACTGCCCGCTCCTTAGCAGTGCCCGCGTTCGGCCAGCTGCAGCCTGCTAGATTCTTGTAAAAATTAACAAGCACACTAAATGCAGACTGCTGTATTTTGCCACAGAAAATAAAGTCAAACAACAGCTAAAACTGGGGAAGGGAGGGGGGGAAAGGGGAGCAGAGAAGGCAGACCAAAGGCAACATAAGACTTGTATTTATTTTTTAATCCCATCTCTTTTAGTGTCTGTGATGAGCGCTGTAACTAAAGGAATCTAACTGAATTAGAATTTCAATATGTCCTGAGCAGATTGGAGCTGTTTCCATTCATGAGCAACACGTCCCAGCTGTAATTGCCTGCTTGCTTATCCACACAGCTCTTTACAGCTAATCCAAATGTGGACTCAAAAATAAATAGTGCCAGAGCATTCGCTTCCCGCTGGGCAGTAGTTTTAGCTCGCCTCTGCCTTTGCTTTGTTCCAGCTGGTGCTCTCCATGGCACGGGGACTGGCTCAAAGCAGATAAAAGATGATTGACCCACTCAAGGAATTAGGTGGGAGAAAAACCACTCCTGCCATATCTGCCCTGGCTGTTTGTGCTTTTCCTCTGGGTGCTGCTCTGCGTCTCTTTATCTTTCTCTGCCTTCACCTCTCTCCCCAGCCACACTGCTCATGCGACCTGCTTCTTCTTAGCGGCTTCCCTAAGGGCTGCCTGTCCCTAGCAGTGCATCACTCTTCCCCTGTGCTCCCACCCGCAAACACGCCGTCAGGGTTTTAGCACTGCTTTCCTTAAATGAAACACTCTCTTCAGGGACATTTAAAAGCCATGTATTTCTCAGATCAGGTCTTCTCTGGAGGGGTATAAAGCTGAGGCTGGAGGGGATGTCCCCATGGATGGGACTTGGCGCTTCCCGAAAGCAAGGCTCTGCCTTTGCTCTCTGACATGGGAATCTGTATGTGCCTTGGCTCTCCTCCCTCCTCGCTGGGTGGAAGGTGGTTGTCCAGCATCTTTTAGGCTATTTTCTCCAGTACATCCACCACAGACTTCCTGGGAGACTTTGGCCAGGTCTCAGCAGCCTCTGTGCCTCTGTTCATCACCTGTAAAAGGCGGTGCCAGCACCCTGTTCCTTCACAGTTTGAGGTGTACATCCCAGGGCCCTGAGATGACAGTGGTGCCGGGACTCAAGAGGCAAGTCAGAAGGCACTTCAGCACAGTCAGAGGTGTCCAGCTCCCACTGTGCAACCAATTATTCTTAAAAATAATCATTTTAGTATCCAAAAGAGTCTCCTCTAAGATCTGGTCAAGTGGATACCCAAAAAATCTCATCTGTAGAGAAAGTCATTCCCTCTTGATGACCATCAAAGAGACTGACTTCAGCATGGAGCTAGAGCTGGAAACACCTCCCAGCGCTGGGAGGAGCGATGCAGCAGTCAGCCTCCACTTCGTCTCCTTTCTCTCCCCCTCTCTCCATTTCCCGCTGGGTTTATCATGGCATGATCGCAAGACACAGAGCATCTTCACTGCCACCCATGTGCTCTCGGCCAGCCAGCCTGCTCCGGGGCCATATAGCTCTTCTGGTGCAGTGCAGCACCTAACGTGATATATCCCTCTGCAATTACAGGGAACTGTGCTAAGATTTAAAGGAGAGGGTCAAGTGAGGTAGCGCAGCACTTTCACTGCCTTCATTCTCACTCCCAGGATCCTTCCTCATCAGCATAATGCTACCTGGTCTTTGGCAGAGCAGATCTCCCCATAAAACTGTCTTGGCTCAGTTGACTAGGGACATGTTGGAGGGGGGTGGCCCAGCACATGCCACTGCTGCACCCCCTCCCAAAGCCAGCCCATTTTGCAGGCGGATTGTGCCCTTCTCCAAAGCCAGAGAGCAGCTGAGATGATATAGTGCTTGTCCAATGTGTCACTTGCTACGTAAATTCGAATTCAGCACAGAAAGCTAAAAATGTTTGCAGAGTCCTGACAGGCAAAGGGGACAATTATCCTCAGCTGTTCCTCACAAATGTTGATGCCCGGTGAGTGCAACGTGCCAAGAGAGGCATTGCCTCGTGCTTGGATTGCAAACTCACCCGCACCAAAACATGAGGATGGTAATAAGGGCTGGCTCTTCACTAGATGCTCTGCTACCTGGATGTGGCCTGAAAATGTCCTCTGCCAGGTACAGCGATGGGACTAGCACATCCCTTGTATGGATGAGGAAGCTGAGGCCATAATGTCAGATTGCTCTGAGGTGGCCAGAAGGTCGCCAAAGAAGAGAAGCTGGAACTCTCTTGCTTGTGATGACAGACAGTAGCTCCCTCCTTTGTAGATGACCTGAGAACACAGGAATTTCTTCAAAAAGTTGCTGTTTTGATCAGCTAAATCAGAATAATTAAGACTAACACAGTGCAGCCAGGGTGAGTGAAACAAATCATCATGGGGATATTAATGCATAGGAAGAGGCATTGGGAAAAAAAACAGGAAAAGACAAGAAAAGGTGGAGAGGGAAGTTAAAATTAAAAAGATCAGGAAGAATAAAGACTAAAGTCTACAGCCATGCTGTGTGGAGTACTTAGTCTTGTACCAGGCAGGTAGCTCTTAGAGAAGGGGAAGCCTAGGGATGACAGGCATCATTAAATGGCAAGGCTTGAAAATTTTTTCGAAACAGAAAGCCAGCACTGGAGGAAAAAACCATCATGAGATGAAAACCTGGAAGATTTAGAGGTTACTTTGGAATATTTAATTTTGAAGTGTGAACATATTGCATGTTGTCATGTAGCAAAGAGGTATAGATACCTCAGCCTTTCTGAATCTCTCTCTTACTCCTGTATATATAGGGGAGAGGAAATTAGCAATCGTAAAGTACGATTTCAAGGTAAAAGAAATTTTGTCTTTGAAGCAAAACCAAATGCCACTGTGTTCTGCACACAGCTAAGCTGCATCCCCATGTGAGGGCTTCAGTTGCTACTGGCAGCCCTGTTCTCCTCCTCCTTTGGACATGGAGTGTCCTAGACATGCTGGTACCATGGGAGCCCAGCAAGACCGCCCTGGGTCCAGGGTGTCTCCCTCAGTCAACTCAAAAACTAGATGGAGAGCTCAGCTCTGAACTCTGGGGAGATTTAGGAGAAGGGCCAGAAATAGAGATGAATTCATTAATGAAGCCTCATTAGCCAGCAGGCTTCCTAAACTCTTGTCAGTACATTACCACCAGCTGCCCATTGTCCATTTTTCCCTTGCCATAATGAGGAACCCCAAATGCAAGGTCACCTGCCAGTTGGATTGGTCAGTTAGTAGAGCCGGAGCTCCTGAGATGCTCCAAGGAGAACAGTTATTTATGTCGCTCTGTCCTGCACTGTACCCATTAGCTTGCGGTACAGCAAAGTCCGGTCACGAGGCAGAAATACGACATTTGATATTGCTGTAGCTGCTTCACAATTTAGTGTTGCTGCTGCCAGAGCGTTAAATGTTCCCTAAGTGATAACTGTCTTCTACTAATGCAGATGCATTTCTTTTATGAGTTGTTAGCTTATTGCTGTTCTTGTTGGTCCATGCTTGCTGTTCTATTATGGCCGCAGACAACTGGGATTAGGGCAAGGAGATACTGTGCTCAGATGGAGACCTGCAGAGAAAACAGGTATTTTGACTACACAAGAAACACTGCCCTCTGAATTGTGTCAGAACAGGGGAATTGCCAGCAAGGGGTTCACCAGGTTTCTGGTTTGCATCTTCAGTGCTAGTGTGTGAAACCTCCCTTGGTACATGTGTATTGGGGCTTTCGTGTCACACCACGGCCACGGCCACAGCAGGTCTCGCTCAGATACGCCAGGCAGACGCCTGCTCAGTTTTTAGTACCCAGCTGGGTTTCTCCTCACTCTCTCCCTGGTGTAGCTCTGTTAACATCTACCCCTTCATGTTGCCATGGACCATACCTAGGAGTCAGAAATTTCAGGCACTGGTTTTAGTCCTGTGTCCAGCTCTGACATTCTTTTAATACCAGGACTAGAAAACTCCCCTGGATCATCTCCTGAATCAGACAGGAGCATCTTAAGTTAGTAGTTACCTCCCCCACTCTGCCTGGGAAACTCTTCCACGCGCTAGGGCACCTGCATGCCAGACTACCTGGCAGTCTGGCTACACTTTACATCAGGAATTCAACAGGCCATTTTATTTATCTCCCATCCTTCATCACACAATACTTCTCCCTGTTTTCTGGCTCAACAAAGCTATAGGAAAACATACTATCATCAGACATAGGCATGGGTAAGACCTATCAGGCAATGAAGTCTAACTGTCCATATTCAGTAAATTCATCTCAAAGTGAACTACCATCCCCTTCCAGGCTGCCTTTGATGCCTGATCTCAGCCTCTTCCCTTTCCTGTGGGTGATGGTGGGTGGGACCCCCCGAAAAAAAGTCTTTCCAGCCATGAGAGAGACCAAATATCTCCCATCACTCAACAGCAGCCACCCTGTCTGTTCAGGAACTGGCACTGACCTCTGTGTTGTGGCACGGAGAGAGGTTATAAGGTGGACTAGCAGGAAAACTTCAGGGCTCACAGGGAACTGCCTCAGGGTTCAAAGGAATCCTCTGGCTGGAAAATGTTGGGATGAAGCATGCAGAGCGCTTGGCAGCATGGACAGTGCAGGACATGGGTGTATTCAGACAAAGCTTAAGAGGTCAGTGATTATATCTTTAGGCGAATGTTTAGCTTTTGTTGGCTTTTGATGACTCAGGGTGTCTTTTATGAGGCAAAATTAATGCAAGCGCTTCTCTTTTTACAGTGGCCACATTGCCCAGGAAATGAAATGTCATAAGAGGAGCAAAGCTCATTAGTTTGGTGCCGTAAATGGTTCTCCAAGGTCTCAGAAACCCTATGATTAACATAAACATAGACAGAGGCAATTACAAATAAACACACATATAAAACCCAGCTTTCCACCTAAAAACGTGGTCCGCAATATCCCTCTTTGGCTGTTCATAGATGTGGTGACCTAGAGGCAAGGGACATTTCATATAAATCATGACATAAACTGAAGCCTGAGGAAGGAAAGCAGCCAGCCCAGGGTGAAAGTGAGGACAACAGAGCACGTAATATAGGTATGAAGGTACCAGCTAAGGATTTTGAGATTCACCCTCAGAATTGCATCTTTTTTGGAACAATTTGAAGCAAATGCTGCCCCAGCATGTTTTCTTCACACTGCAGTCCTCTCTCAGGTGGTTGCTGTTGGGTGGACTCATTGACACTCCTTAGGATGGGGCAGAGTGGTTCTAATCTAATCTAAGTCGTTCTAATCTAACTCTAATCTAAGAACTATCTCATGTCTTCATCTTGCGATGGCTGAAAAAGTGGAAACCTTGTCCTGTTTTCTGGTGAGGTCCATAAAATTCACCAGAAGATAATGTTCAGGAGAAGGATGAGAATGGGGGAGGATGGGAAGAGTGGTCAGCCCTGGGGAGACCCACGGCGTCAGCACCATGGGCCCTTGGAGCTGCTCCTCGGCCAGGGCAGAGCAGTGAAGTGCCCTGGGCACGGGTGTACAAGTATTCATAGCAGGCTGTACACTTTTTACTCTGCGTTTCTCTCTCTTAAACATTGTGCATTTATTCAGAATAGACCCAAACGCCAAGAACGAGGCGTGTTTTGTAAAAACCAAAGCATGGCCTCCTTGCCTGTCTCTGTGGCAACCGTGCCGAGAGACAACTGTGTTGATGCCACACTGGGCAAATAACGAAGGAGACAGCAACGTTCAGGCAAAGTCAAGCAGAAAGCCCAGGGTCCCACCCAGCATCCTGACTCTAAGGGTACACAGCAAACGTCACATCAAGTACAGCAGTTTGCTGGTAACCTGCCCTACAGGAATATCCCCTGCAGACTCCTGATAGTCAAAAAGCAGCTTGAAGCACCTCTTCTAAACTGTTTTTTTTCACAGGTATTGTCATGACTTTAGGTGCTCCGTCTGTTCAAGCAATAGCGCAATCCGCTTTTACTCTAAATGCCAGGCTGACATCCCGCAGTAATGAGTTTCACAGGCTGATTACTTGTTGCATGATAAAAATACGCTGCCAGCAGCTGACTCAGAGAGGCAACGGGAAAAAAAAAAAAGTAGCGCTACTTGTTTTCTCAGAGAAGAGAGAGGGGACAGGGAAGGAACGGGGTTCACAGTCCTGCCTTGGGATTAACTCGGGGAGGAGAAAGGCATGGAAGTTTGCTAACTGACCTGGTGAGCAGGACGTGGTTGTGTGGGTTGTAACCATTCTAAGTCCTCCAAAGGCCTTCAAAGGATGGTCTTGGGGAGTTTGTGTTGTTACTGTCCTGCAAAAGGCTCTTACCTTACAGCTAACCCCCACCTAAAGGACGCATGGAATTTAGTTGCTTACATCTGACCTCTCTTGTGATGTCATCAGTGTAACAATTTTACACAAAATTAGGCATGTAACTGTGTGTTAAATAGTGCTGGTTAGCTTGGATTGCCCAACTAATGAAGCAGGCAGCGTAATGTAATGCTATCACATATGGACTGCTCCAGGGCACTGGCACTGTAAGGGAGCCTGGAACCACTCTGACTCTGGGGGAAGACAGACACCCCTTTTCCTCCCCTGGCATCCCCTCGCTGGGACAGAGCCCTCTCTCCCAGCTCTCACACCGGTGGTGCTCCTGCAATTTGCTCTGGAGCTTGTGACCCTGCCTCCCCGCCCGGGCAGTCCTGCCCCGGTGTCCCAGTTGATTCAGACAGGCGGCAGAAGCTGCTGATCACCTCTAATGTGTGCCCAAGTTTTGCTTAATTAAGAACAGACTCTCTAATAGCATTCACCACCATCTCCTGACGCCTCTGGGACCACTCAGGCTGTGGCAACACCGCCAGCCAGGCTTTCCTGCCGTGCAACTCACCCGTGACGTCCTAAAGGGTGCAGTGGCAGATATATCTCTCTATCTCTCTAAAATATTTCATTTTCCAGCACTAAGGGACTCAGCCTGGGGCAGGTCTCAGTCCAATATCCAATGTGGCCTCCAGGCCCTTGAGCCCTCCTGCGTTGCTCAATGCAGAAACAGCAGCGCGTTCGGCGCAGGCTTGGCAGTCGCTGTTGTGCTGTCTGGGGTAGTGTGGGTACAATCTTACATCCCAGAGTGAGGATTAGACCCAGGGCCCTGCAACCCAAACTTCTGGCCATGATCACTATAAAAACACTTCTTACTCGGTGGCTATATTGATTAGATCCTGGTAGATGCTATTTCACCTTCTAAACTATAGTTATTTCAGGGACAAAGTGCCTCTTCTTATTGCTCAATCCCCAATACTTAACTACAGTGGTGATAAGGAAAGAAAAGACTCTTTTTTGGCTCTCAGAGTTACAGTGCTGAAAACAGAGTCAGGGAAAGGGCTGGGGGAGCTTCCCCTCCTTCTGCCTCCCTTCTTTTGGGCCACCTTCTTGTCCAATTTGCTGTGCATGAATGCAGCACAAAAGCTTTGTCAGATACTGCTGTCTGTTATTTCAAGCAAGGTCCCTGCCTGCAAGCCCCAGACCTGAGCCAGCATCTCTGAGCATCACAGCAACAGGGAGCAGCGGGATCCCAGCAGGGAGGAGGTGACGGGGTCACCAGTTTGGCCAGTTTGCCCAGTTTGTGAGTTTGGCCTGGGTCTGCGCCATGGACCCTGTGGTGGGGCTCTGGGCTGACTCCAGATGGAGAGCCTGGTCCCTTGGCACCCATCAGCCTGTCTGCGTACGGATGGGTTTTGGCTCCCGTCCACATCAGTCTTCCCCTGCAGCCACCTCTACAGGATTTAAGTATTCTCTCAGGTTCACCGCTATGCAAATATTGAAATTAGCCCTTTGCATGATTATGTAGATAGTGACATTACAGACTTTTTCAGGCAAGGAGCACTGAGGAATTCATGTGCCTTCTCTGCTGACAGCATCAACAGCCAGGTTTATTTTTCAGTGAGCTAAAGAATGGCCCCCAGTGTATGAAAAGCTTTGGCATTAAAGTATTTGGTATCTGGAATATTTGGGTTTTTTCTTAAGCTTTTCTCTGAGTACAGTAAAAGCATAAAGTGCTGTGCCATGAAATAACGTGAAATACAGCCCTCACTAAGAAGGGCCCAATTCTCAGAGATCGAGATTTTAACTAAGCCTCACTAAAACCAAGAGTAGATTAGGAGGAGCTACAAGGGGAGCTGTAGCCTCCTTAGCAGGTCCAATACAGCCTATGCTTCCAGCCTGGCAATGAAGTTACCATCTGGAAAGACAATTGTTCGTATTCAGTTGATCCAGGGCAACCAAAATCTGCTATGAATAACATAGATATAGTGAATGTGCCTTGAATCAGGGCAAGAGAGCAGCAACACTTCTTGAGATCCTTCCAACTCTGTATTTCTGATTCTATGAGATCTAATTGAAGGACAGGGTTCAAATTCAGTCCTTAAGATGAAACCCCTCAGACTTTTGCCCTCTTCAGAAGACCCCGAGAGCCTGAGAGAAGGCAGCAGGTCTCATACCCTGCTGTGAAACCAAGAAGCCTCTGGGCAGGAATCTACCTGGCCTGGCCAAATGGCTTTGGGACAGTAGCGTCTCTGTGGGAAAAGACATCTTTGTCACATCAGTTACATTTCCACAAAATGCTGCATTTATGTCTCATACTTGTGCCTCATTCAGACACTTTCCTTGAGAGCCTCATCACACCAAGAGCTGCCGTACAACCAATAAGCTATAATAAACGTGTGTGTGCTTAAACAATAGCCACTTTCTACCCCCGAAATACTGCCGTAAGAACATTGGCTGCAGCTATTACCTTTTCTTAAGCTACCAATGATCTCTTGCCCATGGTGCATTGCAGTGTGGAGCATAGCTAAGCCTGATTAGCCAGGATCACATTTTGCCAGTGGGGCTAATGAGATTTATCCTTCATTCCCACATGCTGATCTGTCATCCCCATTATTTTACATCTCACCTTGAGTTCACGAACGGTCCATCTTCAGAGCACACTGGGCACGGCCACAAGGGATCTGGCACGCTGGATATAACGTGGTCTGCCGCGTTGGATGGGCAGTGACAAAAATTATCCCTCTTCCCCCAGGTCCTTCCATCGTCCCACTGCAGCAAGCAAAGCCAACACTGGGCAACCCTCTAAAATGTTTATTTGGACCAGTGGCCGGAGCTCTACATCTTACAGACATGATGAGAAAAGGTAAATGGCATCTATGCTGATTGTCTCTTACGGGTTTTGAATCTTTAGGAGCATGGCCTGTAGCTTCTCTTCAGTGGTGGCACTGGAGAAGAAGGAGGAGGGCTGCAAAGGGTGTCCCCCCCTTGCCTCTCACCCCCTGGCTACTGCTCCACCAGCAACAGGACCAGCCGATGAGTGCCAGGGTTAATGTGCCAAGCCAGAACAGAGAGGAGGGACAATGACAGAGCCATGGCCAAAGTCTTCCTTGTCCCCAGGCCATCAGCAGCACACCGTGACCATCTCTGAGTTCAGCACACAGACAGTGCACATTTAAAAGCCCACTAATCCCCAGCCGCAGGTTAGCAGCCCCAGCTCCCACCCCTGTGAAGCCTTTACGCCTTCTGCAGGTGTCCTGCGTCCAGCCGTCGGCCCGCACCACTCCCGCAGCCCCCTCCAGGCAGCGCAGGCACAGTGCCTCCTCTCCCCCAGCCAAATCATTGCCCTGTAGAACTTTTACACAGCTGGATGGTGCGTCCAGCTGTCAGAGATGTTTTCTGTTTATACACGTGTGTGTGCGCGAGGATGAGCGTGTGCGCGATACTTTGCACAGTGGCTGGGGGATGAAAGTGAGCTGATTACTGGTAGCCCACCAGCCCACTTAGTGGTGGTGCTGGAGGGAATAGGCTGAAGGAGACAGAGGAATAAATGAGTTAGTTACTGGATCTCCCAGGGGAGCAGGGAATTACACAGAAGAGAAGGAAAGGGAAGGAGAGGTTTTAAGTCCACAGACAAAGGCAGCACTCAGTTGGGAATGAACAGAGTTAAATATCACTGATGAAAGAACAATTGTCAGTAATGCTCAGACTCATCCTTCCAAAGTCTCTCTCCTTTGTAGTGAGATTTGCCGGACAGCTTGTCGCAAGCAGACACATTTCTCTTTCTTTTCTTTTCTTTCCCCCTTCCCTCCCTTGCCTCCTCTCCTTCAGTTCCCCTTGCAGTCACTATTAAATGTAATCACAAAAAATCAGACTCCGGTGAAGCAAAACCAGAGGTCAATGTATCTACAGTGCCAATTAGCAAAACACACTCTTCAGTTATTCTAATGAGACAGTACTGCTGGCATCTGCTTGGGGAAATGCGCTGGTGAGCTCAGGCAGCAGAGCTGCCCTCAGGACGCCAAGTCTCTTTGCAGAACCAGTCCATTTGCTGAACTTTTCTGCAAAGGCTGCATAGGTGTTCAGCTCTTTTGATAATCCGACCCCAAGCAGATATTTTGAAGCCACAAAGCCCAGCTTGGCAGCAGGTTTCCATGGACTTTCGGTTGGAGCTGGTTATCGATCTGCCTCATGTACTTCTGCAAGTCTCCTCTTTAATTGGATTTTCCCCAGGCTAATGTTCTTCTGCGTTAAAACACTGTCATGGACAGGATGGTCCAAGGTTAGACACTTGTAGGAGATATCTGCCCACACGTTGGGCTGGCTGGAAGCCATGTGCTCCTGATTAGCATGGCCTTCAGCTCACACCATGCCTTGCAGTGGGACTTATTAATTTGGGCTGAGCGCTGTGCTAAACAGGGCTCACCAGCATCTGGTCAGCTTAAACCCTGGGCAGGGCTCACCCCTGTCTGCCTGCAGAGACAGGGAGGTAGGGAGCACTGTCTCTGTACTCACACATCAGCCGTGGTAATTTCAGGTGCCTTTTCAACCTTCCGGGTGGGTTTATTTCCCAGGTGGTCCTGTAGAGCCGTACAGAAGGAATTGTTCATACCCTGTGAGTGATTAACAAAACGCAGGAGGGAAAGGGAGGAAGAGAAAATGGAAACAGGAGAGTGCTGACCGCAGCCTCAGGACGGCAGAAGAGAGGTGTGAACAGAGAGCAAGTGTTGCTGGTGGGAGAAACTCATCCGCCAGCGTCTGGCAGTGATTTTAACACGTGTAAGGTCACCAGCAGCATCGCTATATTAAACAGGCGGTGCATTTTAAAGAAATTACTTCCCCTAAATGACCCGTTCCTAGGAATTTTTGTTCTTTAAAGTTCAGACGGGAAGACTGTCAGCTGGGACAGCCAACTTGCCACCTAGCACATGCCGCGACTGCTGACTTTGGAGGGGTCTCACCGTAATAATGCCCTGTGCAGCAGTGGGTCACTTGCTGTGGATGAATTGCCTCCTCCTGGGCGGAAGGTGTCTCTCAGGCACCTGCTTGTGCAAGATCGAGCCCAAAATGTATGTATTTCATTGCTGTTTTAGACATCTGCTGTTTCTCAACTGCCACTTTTTAGGCTTTGGAAACCTAGTCAAGCCCGTGTTCTTTCTCAGCTGTCAATGATGTTTTTCCACAACATTGTAAGCTTGGAAAACCAAAGCACTGGTTTGGTTCAGTTCAGTCCAGTTTGGTGGGGAAGAGGGAAGGAACTGAGTGAACGAGATCTGTTCGTATTGATAGGAATCCTTCTACAACCGTCACTGAGACTTTTGTGAGAGCTCCAGAGGGATTTCCCCTTGCCACAGCTCTAATAACAAAAACTAAATATACCCTGTAAAGAAAAAAGTAAAGAAATCGGCTTCTGAGCAGAAAAGTCCCTGAGCATTGGGAATTCTGCAGGTAAGATACAGGAGGGGTTTTGACCCTTGCATTCAAGGATTTCTGATATCAGTAAACACCTCAACGTGAGCTAATTTTAGTGACACCTGCATAAGAACTGTGATATCAGGGAACTGAATGAGAATTCAAAGGCACTCTGACTAGTTTGGGCAGGCGGGTATCCAACACCTGACAAGCCCCAGGACCGCGCAGTGCCGGAGGAGGCAGCGTCGCCCTCAGTGCCACACCATGGTCCATTTGCAAGGGAGGGAATTTGAGGGTAGGTAATTTGTGTGTATTTTCAAAAAAATAAAATAATTGCAGGTGCCTGGTTGTTCTAGATTTCCAGGGAGGATACTAGACCCCTTTGCAGTGCTCTTAGATCCACCCATTTTGGAGCAAAACAAGAACTGTTGTACTGGAGTGGAAGAAGCATTACTTTAGCCTCTTCTGCTCTACGTGGCAGTGCCCAGTTGCAAGCCCTTGGCATACCGGACCGTTCCTAACACATGCCAATAAATTCATCCTATCCCCGGAGCTGCAGAGCAGTCCTGCACCAGCAGAGCACATAGGATGCATGCAGCATGCTCATCCTTCACATAGCCGAGTGCTAAAAGGCCACGTCCCTCATAATGGCAAAGAAAGGTCTTGCCTGCAGCAAATATGAGTAACTCTGCAGAAGACGAAGAATTTTTTAAGGCCAGTAGGTTTAAACCGACACTGTAATTCTCCTCGACTGTCTCGTGTTCAGGCTGACTAACGTAACCTGGGCTGCCTAATTTCATCACGCAGGTCCTCCCTAAGCCTTCCTCTGGAGATCCCGTAAGGAGCTGCTGACCACACTGCAGAGGGATCCCCGCACTGCTGCTGTGCAGGGATACGGAGAGGGAGATCTCTGCTCTGTCCCAGCAGGCACGGTCACGGCCGAGATTCCCTCTCTGGCAGCTGAGCCCGGGTAGGGCAGCCAGCCCGTATCCTCTGAGCAATTTGGCAAAGGGAACATGGAGATTTAGCAGGGGAGAACTTCAGTTTGGAAATGACCAGGAGAGCAAAGACCTTTTGTCCTTGGAGGCTGGCTTTCTATTAAATATCTTTGCACAGGGTAGGGAGACCCCGTGTTCTGACAGCTGGGATGTCTTTAAAAACAAAGAGCCCCCCTCGGTGTCATATTTGGGGAGTTATCACAGGTAATCGTAAGTATTAGATGGAGTCACCTAGATGAGTAGTGTCTGGCATGCAGTGATCTGTACTTAAACACACTGCAGCAGTCAGCTAATTGTGGCTGTGCAGCCCTGGGACCCAAAATCAGCTGGCTAAGCACAGTGCTCTTCCAGCTCACCGAGCAGACAGAGGTCCCTGGGCTCTGCCAAAAGGTCACACGTACACAAAATCCCCCCCACGGAGCAGCACACACAGACGGGTGCAGGCCACCGCTGCCGCTCCAGCCGAGGAGATGCCAGGGCTGCTCTGTTAGTGGCAAAATATTCTGCACAACGTATCACATCCCCCAAAAACAGGGCTCTTAGGGGACAAAATGTGAAGTCTGGTAATAGCAGATGTCCCCAGTATCATGCAGAGCAAACTGGCACCTCCCCAGCGCAGGCACGAGCGGGGAGGAGGAGGAGGAGGAACGGTGACTGATTGCGTCCCCTGGGCTGCGTCGGGACCGGTGCATCACGCGCTGGCACGTGCCACGCCACCGCACGCCTTGGCGTGTGATACCAGACCGACTCCTGGCAGGGATTCGGGAGAAAAAAGCCCTCAGTAAGGTGCACCAGGCTACCACTTTCCTGTAGTTTGGGGCTTTGAATAACAAATGTTTGCAAAAGAGCAACCAAACGACTGCTCCAAGCACGACCCCCGAGGCAGAGCTTTATTTAGTTTTATTTACCATGGCAGGCGAGCATGGGAGATCCGCCTGGCAGCGGTCACCGCACACCCTCCCCTTTGCCAGTCACCTGCCAGATAGATCATTTCTACAACACACACTTTAGTCCATCCTTTTTTACCTCTCGTCACACATTTCTTGGCTCAAGGCCACATGGGAAGTATTTGTAACCATTCTCAATTAGCTATTTGTTTTTAAATTGTCCATTTGTATCCCTTTTATGTCCTAGCTGCTCTGGTGACATTAGTGAGCGATTGCAGTGTCTCTGGTTTATGTCTACACGCTGACATAAGTTATGCTGTGTGATCGGTTAATGTGCTGGAACTGCATGACAATCTCTGCCTTCCTGCCTGCTTCCATTTGGGAGCAATGCAAATCCTAATAGCAGCTCTCAGAGTTAAATACAGCTTGATAAATAATAATAGAAAAGTAATATTAGATTATTACTCTACATTACGTCTTTGGAGGCAATTGCATCTGCCAGTTCACAATATATTTTTTCTCCCCAACACCAGAGACAAATCTGACAGGCTGAATTACCATTTCATTTCGAACTAGGAAAATACTGACAGGCTTTAAAGAATGGTTTTGAAGAGAAACCATGGTCATCTAAAGATGTAAATTACAGTTGGATGAAGAAACCTCAAGGGGTCTTAGGTACGGGAGACTATTGACTGCAGTACCATCTAAGCAAAATTTTGGCTATAAAACCCCACGCCATGTGTGCTCTTCCTGGCTATGAGTCATCACCTAAATACGAGTTCAATTCCAATTTCAAGGAGTTTATGATTAAACCTATTTTCTTGTTTCTACTGTGTTTATGTATGATTTTGCGTCTGTCTTAACTCTCTCTCTCTCTGTCCCTGTTGGTGAATGTAAGTTACATGGTTGGTCTGACACACAGTGCTTTTTTCCAAGGTTCAGTGAAACTTGATGGTTTCAGCTTGAATGGGTGGTGGGTTTGCTAGAGGCCAAAGTGATGTTGATGTTGCTCACCTGCCATTTTGCAGACGGTAGAAGAGGAACTTCTTCCACGTGTATACTACTATGTCCATGTTACGGTGGTGCCAGGGCTCAGAGGCGTGCGGTTCACATGCTTCGGGTGCTGCCTGGATGATTCAAAAGAACCATAACAGAAAACACAGGAGATTTTGACCAGCCTCAGGTCTGTAAGTACATTTTAAACCCACAAAGTTTGAGTGTGTTTGAAATGTACTCAAATATTTCCTTCTTCACCATTGTGTCCTCATGACCCATTGAATCATCAAAGGCTCAGAGATGAAAGAAGGACTTACGGTTAGAAAATGCAAAGGTCTCTCTGCTGAAGGGGGAATAGTTTGTTGTATCTTCTTTTTTTTTAATCCCAGAACAAATAGCTTTGGTGGATAATTTTCTGTGAGGGTTTTCACTGTAATGAGTAACTGGGCTTCCAGAAAGCTATTTTATAAATAAAGTAAATAAGCTCCCAATCAAAAAACCCACAGAAATCAATTGCGAAATCCCCATAGTGTTTCATGAGCTTTGAGTCACACTCAGGGCGGAAAATTACCCAAACCACTAGCCTGTAGGGAATCAAAAAAGAACGTGGTCCTTTCAGATAATTTCAGTGACAACTTTCTTCGGGTTATTTTCTACATATGGTAACATAAGACCTGTTACCATATTCAACTGAAGAAAAGACACCTCATATACCTAAACATCTTCTAGTGGCCTAAGTTGGCATTGACAGGTCAAATTCACCGATGGTATAATTCACCTGAGCCAATGAAGCTGTACCAAAGAAGGATTTACTGAGCTGGCACAAGTGTCTAATCTTTATATTTGCTATACGAGGTTTTTGCCTTTTCAGAAATGGCTGTCATTTATTTTGGAGATGAGTAAGTTTCCACCAGGTCAGAGTGAATCCGATGAAAAAGGACACCTGAGGACCCTTGAGCCTTTCTCTCTCACGAGATGGGTATGGAGGTGGAACTACCCACCCTGCAGAGGGTTCATTGGTTAAATATGAACTTCACATAAGAATGTATTATTTTCAACCTCAGAAATATTTACCAAAAAATCAGGGATCACGATCTACTGGACAAAAGGAAAACAGTCACAGCCCTAAAAGCCGGAGAAGACCGGGCCATACTCCTCGGGCTGGCCATGATGGTGTGCTCTATCATGATGTACTTTCTCCTGGGAATCACCCTGCTGCGGTCTTACATGCAAAGGTAATTTCATGATGGTTACCCTGAGCTCACACTCTCTGCTCCAGCTGACTTCTCGTGGCTTATTCTTTTGACTCTTTTTATTCAAGTTTTATAATTTTTCCTTTGGTCAACATAGACCCGATTCTCCACTTCCTTACCCCAGTATAAATTAGGCTTAACTACAGTGAAAGCGGGTTGAGTAACAGCGGCATAAGCAAGGGAAGAATTAGGTCCCTGTTTGACAAAATCTTGATCCATAGGCTTTAGACTTGCCACAGTTTAACACCAGTATAATATCCATATCAGCTGGTCGGCAGTCTGCTGAACCCTGTAAGCCTCTCAGGGGCTGTTGCTGCAAAGCCCAGTCAAAATCAGGAGAAAGCAGCAGAAATATTTAGCAGCCTCGAGAAACAACACACTTTCAAATGAAGAATGGAATTAATTTGGGAAAGAAATCAAGCTGCTTTGCAGCATGTAGTTTTCCATGTAGGTTATTACTTTCATTTTAACAAGTGAAATCCTCCTGAAATATAGTAATTTACTGAAAGTGAAAGATCATCTTTCATCATTACTGCACTGCACTTAATTTTTCTGAGGTCTTCTCTGGCTTCCTTCTCTGCCACGGAGCATAAAGTTTGGCCTGAGATTCATTAGCAGCATTTGAAATCAGTTTTCAAGCCCCAGCCCTATTTAAAATCCAGCCCAGACTGTAATAAGACTGTCAAAAGTGGTTTTTTTGCCCTGATCAGTGGAGTTAGGAGAATGAAAAATGTGTCATCGGGGATCAAAATATCCATGTCATGTCCAAAACCACCCTGAGGCAGTGGCCAATACCTGGCGTGTTTTGGCTTGTCCACCACAGGCTGCTTCTTCAGGCATGTACAACAAGTGCCTCCAGTTAACTGGTGTAACATCCTCAATGACATTGGTGTACCTGCAGGAAAATATCCCTTCTTGACCCTGCAACGATAAGGAAAAGATAGCGATGCCTGAGGATGAACTGTACTGATTTGCAACATCTTATTTCTGCAATAAAGGTGTTTGTCCCTTCTTAAATCCAGGCAAAGTTTAGATTTTGAAAACAGAGATCAAGACCTGTTATGTATCCAAGAGCATTTGCTTTTCCAAATTGCTCTCCCAGACCTTTCAGCAATATCAGGGTCAGTGGCAGAGGCTGCTAAGGTCCAAATTGCTCATGGGGAAAGAGATGATTTATATTACAAACTATGTGAGAAATTGCCAGAAGATATCAAAACACCTGTGAAGTATCAAATATTCCATCTTCACAAGTCTGTTGTAGGTAGGTGTTACTTTATTACCCCCATGCATGAATAAAACAGCAGTCGGAAAGGTGAAGGTGAGAAGAAGACAACCCAGGAGTCTTTGCTGTCACTTCTCTTTGCACAGCCAGATCTCCTTAGGGGTTATTCTCCTTTACAGACAGCAATACCAACAAAATACCGCCTGGGAGGGGGAAAAAAAAAATCCTTTCCACTGATTTCCCACCAGAAATCATAGCATAATTTAATATAAATGTAAAATGGAATATACAAGCAGAATTACCGCCAAAGTAAAATACCAAGAGGATTAGCCAGAAATCTGTGGTATCACTTACCGTGCAAAGCCTTTTGTAGGTTTGGCAAGGGGCGGGCAGACGCTCAGCCCGTTCATGGCGAGGGGCAGGCAGCTACGCTGGGTTCGCACTCAGGGAGCCCCGGGGTGAAACCTTCCCCTGAACCCACGAAGGTCCTCGCACAGAGCCCTCAGCATGCCCTTCCCACTGCTCTCATCCCTAAGGAAAATACAGCCATAAGTTTTTAAATACATGCAAGAAACCCAAGCAAACATTGCCAGTGTGCACCCAGGCTCCATCATTCGTTTTAGCCTCTGGTGAACTGGAGATAAGCTGAAATCCTCCAGAATGATGGAGGATGGCTTAACTTATGGAAAACTGAGCAAGCTGCCGCTACAAAAAGCCTTTCCTCAGGCGAAGCTGCATGCGGTACCGCTTGCATGTTACTGTGCCTTCATGCGTATGAATATGCGCATCCTGGTAATTCAAAGTCGTCCTCCCAGCCTTCACTTTAACTTGAACTGGACTTGGTGGTTAACCACCAAGTCTTGGTCCAGGGCGTCCTGTCATGCAGCACTGCATGCGTTGTGCTCCTTCCAGGGCAGGCTGCTCAGTTTTCTTCTCCGATATCTCTGCTGATGCACTTTGGTTTCAAATATGCCTTCTCCAGACCAGAAGTTCCAGTTCCCTTTTCATTTATACAGAGACATAAGTGAATTGGGTATTTTTGTGCCCAAAGCACAAACTTTAGGTACTACACAATAATACACTGTCTGCAATGTGTGACATGAGAGAGTCCAGCCTTTGCCCAAAGCTCCGCACCACGTACACCTCCTACAAGATGCTCCCTTATATATCCCTGACAGAAAGCCTAAACTGTGTTTAGTGCTTATTGCCCATGCTCTAACGTCTCTTTTTTTCCTACTTAGTGTCTGGACAGAAGAGGCTCAGTGCTCGCTTCTCAATGCATCCATCACAGAAACCTTCAACTGCTCGTTTAGCTGCGGTCCAGACTGCTGGAAAATCTCTCAGTACCCCTGCCTCCAGGTGTACGTTAATCTCACCTCTTCTGGCCAGAAGCTTCTGCTCTACCACACCGAGGAAACAATGAAAATTAATTCTGAGGTAGGAGCCTGGAACAAAATTTCTTCCTAAATGGGTTTCTGGAGGGCTGCTCACCTTGTTATACCCATTCCTCGCTTTAAAGCAATATAAGGCTTCCAGCTCTGGCTTCCCTGGTAAATACGGCGCAGAGAAAGCAGAAATCAGTGCACAAACTGAGCTCACACCTCTGGAGGGGTCAGTTTTCCACCTCCACCCCATGCAGGGAGCGCAGCCCATCCCACACGGGATGGTGGCCCCGGGGGCTGGAGCCTCCCTCGCCCTTTCCCAGAGCGTTACAGGTGCAGGCTAGCGCTGAGCACTTGTCACATTGATATTCTTGTGGAGCTGTGGACAAGCCACTTCCCACCCGGGTACAGCTCTGCATGACAGCGAACACCCCAACGATGTGCACGGAGCGTCCGCGGCGGCGAGAATAGAAATGGCCTTATTACTGCGGGGCCAGGCAAGGCAACGGGAGAGCCGAGAGCCCCGTGTCTAACAACAGATGTGGCTCCGTCTCAGTCTCTGGTGACAAACCCTGCGCCCTGAGCACCTCCGCCAAGGGCAGCCGTGCCGCTGGGGTCAAGGCACAGCACTTACCCCTGTGGATGGTGCAAAGATGCTGAAAGTTTGCTGAGCAGGGACTGGCAAGATAAAAGCAGCAGCATAAAAATAAAAGGCCTGGCTTTGGGGCATGTACAAGCTAAGGAGTCAGCCCATCTTTCTTGCATAAATTCCCTGATTCCAGACATTGAACCAAAAAAATGATTTTAACAAATCTGCAGAATTCCTCTCTGCTTCAGCAAGTACAAAATCCAGCGTAACTCCATCCAGGTGGGATGGAGACAGCTCCTGTCTGGAGGCTATAATGAACGCAGCGGATGCACAGAAGGCATCTCCCCGCCGGCCCGCAGCCGCAGCTGTGCGGCTGACGCAGTGCTGCGCGTCACGCCCAGGCAAGCGGCCGCCTCTTCGCAGGTGGCTGCTCGCTCCCTCCGCGTAGCAAGGCAGGATCCGGCTAAGAAATGTCCCTCTCCCCACCTTCCTTCCTTCGTACCCACAGCGCCTGGGTACCTACGGCTGCAAGCTGCATTAGACTTACGAGTGCCAGATTTGCATTAACTACTTCGTTATCCAAGGTCACCGAACCCCAAACTATGGGTGCTTGGCAAAGCGCAGCCCGTAACAGCAGAGCCCCGGTTCAGGCTGCTGACAACGTAACCTATTGCGTTTCTATTTATGGCAGCAGTTCAGCAGACCAAATTACTTCTGCATATTAAGATGAAGCGATATTAAAATTAGTCAAAGCACGGCATGGTTGCACCGGGCCGGTTATTCTGCTGGATAATTAGCTCCTGTGGCTGAGAGACGAAGTCCTCTGGATCTGAAGTGTGAAATGGGGAAGAGTTCCCCCATCTTCCCCTCCGGTTCAGCATCAGTGCAGAAAGGAGGCACTTGCCATTTGTGAAGCCTGCGGCAGGACAGACCCCGCTTTCTGCTGGGGCAGAAGCAAAATCCAGTGGCACTCATGCTGCAATTTGATTAAAACAGATCAGATTGGTCTCTGTGCTCCACTGGATTCAAATAAATCAAAAGATTCAGCATAAATCTCCACATTCTGTTATTGATGATTTTTGCTTGCTGAAATGGACTTTGAAATTCTCCCAGATGCTGCCTCCTCTTAATTTAATGTAGGCACAGTTAATACTTCTCCTGCCCATGGTTGTTTTACAGGTTAAGCTCTGCTCTCGGGAGGATTCCTAGGTTTTCCTGATATGCTGCTGGCTATGTGACCTGAATCCAAATGCAGTTTTGAATGGAAGTTTGCAATGTCTATAAAATACCTGGCTTCTTGTGCCTGGCTGAGATCAGCAGAGGCTCCAAGCTCAGATCAGCACGACCCATCCCAGCTCCCCCGGGCGCTCCCTCTCCGCCGGCCGAGAGCAGCCCTGGGCACGGCTGGGGCTGTGATGCTCCAGCTGGGTGCTGGCTGTCTCTCTCCATCCACCCACTCAGGTCTGCCTTTCCTATCTTCCTCCTTGCCAAATAAACAACAACAACAACAAAAAAGCTGTGCCTGGCTCACTGAGCCCTGACATTACTGGGGACGTTGCAGAGCACGGTGCTTGCCCTCCGAGGCCAACACCAGTGACCTTCAAAAGGTCAGCATCTCCCCACCAAGCCCTCTGCCTCGCTGAGCACCGCTGCGCACGCAGAGCGGCTTCTGTACCCCGTCTCTCTCCTCTCCCCGCCAGCTAGCACGGATGGAGCAAAACGCACTTTGATTTTAAAGAATGGTTAATGTAGGAGACTCGCTGCCTAACGTAGCTGTTGTCCCACAAGGTGCGGTAAGGAGTAGGTGCAATTTATATCGAGATCTACAGCGTGCTGCTGCCAGTCCCCGGTGGGAAGCAGTGGGAAGTAAATGGATACCAGTCAAGCTGCTCGAGCCTTTCCCCGGAAAGCACGCAAGGGTTTTCATGGCTTTTCATTGCTCTTGCTGTGCATACTGTATGTCTAGCCTTTAAGAGAAGCCCAGCCCCTTGTCAACCCTACAGCCACAGCATCTTAAATGCTTTCGCAGCTCCACTTTCTCAGCTGCCACCGGCTGTAACAGCCTCTGGAAGAGGTAAATCAGCCGGTGTCCCTTCACCCGACCATGGAGCCAGGCTGTCACCCTGAGGAAGGGCTGCAGTAGTTAAAGCAGTTCTAGAGGCCCCGTTTCAATCTCATACTATATCATTTTGATTCTTTTCATGTCATCGGAGCTACTGCTGATTTATACCCGTGCTCCATAAGTGAGATAACAAGCAGGCTTTAATCACCAGAATCACCGTTATGCCAGCTGGAACTGCCTGAGCCTAAGAAATGATGGGGAATCTCATGGTTTCCCGCTGAAGGTTCAGGTATTTATAACCCGGGGAGGAGCTTGCCTGGTGCGGGGGCAGCGGCGACGTTCGGCTGCGGTTCC
Source organism: Theristicus caerulescens (assembly GCA_020745775.1). NCBI lineage: Eukaryota > Metazoa > Chordata > Aves > Pelecaniformes > Threskiornithidae > Theristicus > Theristicus caerulescens. Next base: position 1,738,605 of record CM036565.1, on the reverse strand, counting down.
CAGCAGACCCCCTTCTGGAATGGGATTCAGCCTGCAGGAATCAATACCAGGCCAACGCAGACACAAAGCTCCTCCTTCAGCCCTCGGTCCAAACCTTTACACCTTCCAAAAGAGGTGTGAATTGATGTCCTGACCACTTTCTCACACAGGTTGCCACAGCACATCTTATCAAAGTTTCCAGTGCCAGCTTCCGAGCTCAGCGTGACAGGGACGTGCACCCCAACCGCAGACATATGACGAGAGCCGTGTATTTCACTGCCCAGCCTGAACTGGGGGCCTCTCTGGCAACAGGCTTGTCAGTGTAACTTCGTTGTCTTAAATGAAATTGCCCCCAGCTTTCCCGGTGGTGTTGTGTGATCTCCATCCTTGGAGATATTAATAACTTGACTGGACAAGTCCCTGAGCACCTCTGCACTGAGCAGAACATTGGACTGGACACGTCCAGAGGTGGCTCATACAGGCTACCTACCCAGTCCTTTAAATTAGAAAAACTGAGCTGGAAATGTAGTAACTAGTTCTCTCTGTAACTGTCTAGTATGTCCTTCTTGCGACCAGATTGCAAGTAACACGAGATCCACTTTTCTCACGTCGTATCACAGACTCCTCACTTGAGGTAGAGAGCCAGACATTGTTTACTTTCAGATTTGCAGATTTCCAAGTGTTTGACAATGCAGAGGTGTAACAGAACAGCATGGATTTAGTAGTCTACATTCACAGCATAACAATTGCAGATATAAAATTCCCTGCCAGGCATTGGAGAATACTAAATGAAGATCAAACCAAAGAAAACGCTCGAAACATCCCACTATCCATGTCTACCTATTTGCGTGCCAATGCCCCATGCATCACGGCAGAGGTAGCCCTGTCCTATGCCCAGGATCTCGCTGGGGAAGCCGAGGAGTGGAAGGAGGCCAGGAGCACCCCACAACCACAACTTAATGCACACAGCGATTTCTTGCACAGAGGAGCTCCTCAAAACTGAGGCCAAGATGCCTCCAGGAGCTCAGCAGAACTGGGACGAGGCAGATAGCACATGGAGTAAAGGGCACCCATGTCTTGGAGGGTGCGTGGGAGACCATAGCCTGGAGAGAGACGGTTTCAGCACAAGGAGCCTGGCTGAGAGGCAAAGTAAATCAACTTCCCTTGCACAACTGTGTTTCACAGCTTCATGCTCCCAGACCCTCATGTCATGGGCAGCCCGACCTGCCCAACACAGCTGGTGGCTCTGTGCCATCAGGTGTAGGAGGCAACACCTCAAGTTCTGCTTCCAGCATCAGGTCTCCTTCGAAAATGCTTGGAAAATACTCGGACTTGCAGGAAGCCAGACCTCCCCCCGCTGCACTCTTGGGACTTTTCCACAGACTTTAAGTCCAAGAATCTGTCATCATTTGGGCTCTTACATGCTTGCTGTTTTCTGTCAAGGGCGGAGGGCTGGACTTTGGCAAGAGTGGCCAAGTCCTCATTTAATCTCCTTGCTCAGGATAGTAACAGCTGGGACTTCAAGGAACAAAAGTGTATAGCACCAAACTTGCAAGAAAAAAAAAAAAAACAACTGAGCTGGAAATACTGCTGTTACGACAGTGATAGCACAGAATTTAGTAAAAGAAAATGAGGCACGCTTCACTGAGAAATTTCCTCTACTTATTAGATTATGATCTATTAAAGAGTCATAGGCGCTGGAAGAGGGCTTGTGGCTTTGGACATTTAAGACAAAGCTGGGCAGAGTGCAAGAGAATATCCTGGAGGGAGCAGACCTGCACCAGCAGGAAGATGGATGAGATATTACCGCTCTGATGTTTTCCATCTCTAATTTCTAGAGCTCTATGAAATATTCATAATGGCAGTGCTGCCATGCTCTACCCTTAATGCTCCAGTCTGCTACCACCAGACGATCTTTCTGCCACGCTGCAAATCATATTCTGTGCTAATAAACTCGCCAATGAATCAATCAAACCCTGTTATGAGGTTAATTCTTTGATCATTATTAGGACTAGAGATTTGTCACTGTACATTACAAAAAGTCACAGCACAGTCATGAAAAAGAACTGAGGGACATTTATAAAGTATATACATTAAAACAATAATAATCAAAAGCCATGGGTCACATTATTTTAATCAAAACATTTTTTTTTTTTTTTCCTTTGCAAAACTCACTTTCTCTCATTAAATTATCTGGAACTACTTTAGGTGCTTACCCAGGACAAGCAGGTTCAGTAGCGCAGGCAGGGAGCATGGCGGGGACCCACGATCACCCCGTAACCACCAGGGAACGATGACCTGCTGGGTCCTCCCATGCACGTTCAAGAAGTTAAGCAGCAGATTTCCCCCTGCCCTAAAGCAGTGCTTGCCTAGGTAGGGAATTTAATCAAAATCCTGGGCAGGTGTAGAAAACCTTCAGGTGTGTAGGGGCATAAGTGCCTCAAAGAGAGGAGGGAGGGAGGGGGGGACCCTGGGCTGCTCCCATCAATCCTCTTCCAGACCAGCAACAGCAAATTCAGGTGTTTCTGCTCTAGGTCAAAATCCAGATGTGGCCTCAGTCCTTGTGTGTCTGCCCACCACCTCACCAGCCCACACTAGCTCTTTGCAGGGAATGGTCAGCACAGCCCAGGGCCACTGTCCTACACGTCCCATGGAATATCTTCAATGCATAGACTCCATAAGCTAGTTTTTTAATTAACTTGGGTTTAGTATTCTTTGGGAATGCTAGGTTGAAACTGTGTTAGGCAGAGCCACCCCCAAATCTTCCTTTCTTTGTGACTGAGACTGAAATTCAAGCAGCACCTTCAGAGAGAAGTAACTGTTGGACCTATACAGGGGTCAAGAGCAAAAACAAGACCAAGAGCCATCCTGGTAGCTGGGCTGATCTTCAGCTAGGGGTTGAATAGAAGTCTTCCAGGTTGTCAGTAGGAAAACTGCATTTTCTCCTAGACTATCTATTTGTCCCTAATTGAGGCATTACCCCCATGGGAAAATTTGTATAAAGGTCTCTCATCAGCCTTCTCCTCTGTGAGTGAACTCCAGTGCCCGCTATGATCACTTTGATCCAATCCAAGTGAGATCTGAGCTACCAGATTTGTATTTACAGAGAGCCAATTACCCATCTAACTGCAAGCATATGCATGCCACTTAAGATGAAGAGGTACTTCATCAGTTCCATTTTTGCATGTGTAAATTAGCAATAATAATATATTCACCTATCTCACGAGGCCGCTGTGCAGATTAAAGCATTAATGTTTGTACAGCACTTGGAGGTTCTCCAATGGGAAATTCCATAGATGTGCAAAATATTGAGTTTTGTCTGTGATAAATTTATTATTAGCTTAATAGTATTCCACTCTTGTTATGAAAAGCATAATCATCTTGAGATTTTCCCACTTGCCACCTGAAAACAGACATTGTATCTGGTTTGGAGATGCATTTTTCTCCCTCTAATTTCTTCCCAGTGTTCATACATACCCAAGTGCAGCAAGAATTATGAGGAATCCATGTCGCTGGTGAACGTCGTGATGGAAAACTTCAGAAAGTACCAACGCTTCTCCTGTTTCTACGACCCCGAAGGCGTTCAGAAGAACGTGATATTAACCAAACTGTACAGCTCCAACGTGCTGTTCCACTCCCTCGTCTGGCCCACCTGCATGATGATCGGCGGGGTCGCCATCGTCGCGATGGTAAAGCTGACTCAATACCTTTCCCTCCTCTGTGAGAGAATCCAAAGGATCAACAGATAAAGACGAAAACTTCTCTGAGATTGAATTACAGCGAAAATACTGTTTTCTCATTCTTCACCAAAGAACCTTAAGTTTGTAATGTGCAAGTCTGTTATAAGTTCCTTACTATATTCTTATAAGTAGAGCAATAATGCAAAAGCTGTTCTATATGCAAACATGATGTTATTATTATGCAGACAACTGAAAAAAATACTGGTTTGTGTTGACGGTCTATATGATCTTGTTTTATGCTGAGATTAGTACTTCTTTCTTTTCTACAGCCAAAATAGGGCTCTGTGACCATTTGCCAAGCTTAGTCAATTGACATTTTCAACGTAAAGGATTCGGGGGGAAATTCACTGCCGGACACAGGGCAGCCAACCACTTGCGCATCACTGAGGTCTCACGTCTGGCTCGGTCCATTTGACGGATTTGTGGCTTTGCTTTTTTGTTATTGGCTGCAGGGGGGAAAAAAAGCATTGATGGGGTTTTTTTATGGTAAGATGGCACAAAAGGGACGTATTTTGAGGCCCGGATAAGCATACAGTATTTTCAGCCTAAGGAGAACTTGGTGATGCTTTGTGTTTGCTGCCCCAGTTCAGAAGTAAATTTTACCCTATGGTGTTTAAGGTCTTTTGGAAAACATTTTGGAGTTTTATTTTATTTAGTGCTATAATTTCCTTCTGTCTTATCAGCATCATCTTTGTCACTTGCAGAAGCTGTAGCCAAAAAGCAAAAATCACCTTGTTCCATTTTCTATTCTAGTCTGAGCCCTATTGATGGAGATGGGACCAGAACACCTTATATAAAGGTTTATTACTCATTTGTCTTGTATTTGCTACCATATCACTGTAAAGAAAAAAATAACACAATCAGCTATTTTTTCATTTTTTACTTCCAACTGTTTTAGATTTTTTTACTTGATATATATACAGATATATATATAAAGAAAAAGCTATATTATATCTAGTTGTGTATTGGAACTTGATTATGGGGGGGTTCTTTGTTTTTACCAACTGGAAAGTGAACAGTGTAAGTCATGTATTTATAACCTTCATCCTTGGATAATATCATAACATGGAGGAGCAGCACTGCAGGAGCTTATCCAATATTCATGATGTTGTTTCAGTCAAAGGTCTCTGTTGCTGTGACATCAGAATTGACAAAAATCTCATCCAATTCTATGGCTCTATTAACTGAATTGTTAGATAATCGCCATAATACATCTGGAAATCTCTCCTGACCTTAACTCAGTATGCAGTGCTGGCTGACATGAATTATGATCTAAAAGGCCCAGGTGCAATGATTTATTGGAAAAACTGAGATTCTGACTAAGATGTTGTCCTAGCTATCAAATATTTACCACAGGGATCTTGCCAGTATAATTTCATGCACACTATAGTCACGATTTCTGCATACTTTATTTTTATTCCCCTGTAGAAAGCATTCCTCCTTATGTTATGTTTTAAAGGCATCTCTCGCAGTTTCTCACTTTGCACCCAGCCTGAAGGACAAATGCAAGGCAGCTCCTGTGAGCACCCTGTGAACTCACTATCCAATAATTCAAAATAATCATTTACAGGCCTATTCAAACCAAGAAACTAACTTTTTTCCCCTCAAAAAGACTGCAAAGCAAGTATTCTGCCTAGTTCATCTATATATAAGTACCTTTCCGCAATGTAGCATTAAAAATTTCAAGATGTTACAAAACTTTACGAATCATGCAAGTGTAACATGAGCTGTAAAAAAAAGAAAAAAATGAGTTCTCAGCAGTGAAAATGAACCTGCAATCTTGTAATCAGTAGTATAATTTTCCTTAGGTAAATAAATTCCTGGAGGGTGGGGGTATAATCAGGGCTCCAAAAATATGTAATAAAAATATTAAATTAAATCTTCCAGATTTCAATATCTTCTGCCTTCAGATCTGGCTTGTTTCATCAGAGTTTTCTTTGTAGCTTTTATTACCGAGAAGAGTGCTGATGCAACAGGGAATTCATAAAGGTTTACTTGAAAAAATGTAGTTTTGATCAATCCGTGGGATTTGCAGCAACCATCGTCAGCGGATCTGGGCACCTTCGGCATCAGCAGGGCGGGAGTCGCAAAGTCTCTGGGGGACTGACAGCAACCTTTGTTTGACCACCGTCCGCCAGCAGAAAGGGTGACTCGCCCCAGGAGCCAGCGTGGACGGGGGGACAGAGAAGGGGGACCCCACCCCTCCACAGCACGGCCACAGGTACCATGGTGCAGGGACACGGGGATTCCTCGCCCCACGCCCATGACGCAAGGGGCTGCAGATGCTCATCGTTGTTACGAAACCTTATTCTGTAGGTTTTGCTAAGAACAGAGGCATTTGGGTGAGGCCCCAGAGCCACGCAGCCGAGGAGGCATCTTGACCTGTTTCTAGACAGCCCAGGTGGCTCCCAGGGTGCATCTCCATCCTTAAAGTTGTTTTCCCTTCAAGCAGAAAGCTTTGATCCGTAGCTGGTGTTGCCATCCTCATGGATGTCCTTCATCCATCTCCCCACCATCAGCTCGGTCACCGATGCTGAAGGAAGGACCACGCTGCCGATGGCGATTCACAAATCAGAAACAGTGCGCAGCCTCACCAGCAAAGCTGTGGTGGCTCTTCCACACCGTTACCGACACTGACGTGGGCCATTTACACGACAAGTTACGTGGCCTGCGATAAAGTAGCTCTTTGGTTGTGCATGTGACATTTTCAGCACCTGTATTCATGCGTTTTGGTGACAGGAAAGCTGATTGTTCCTGACATTTACACATCAAACGCTGCCTTCAACATGTTGCGCCATAAACATTTCCCCAGCGCTCCTGTGGGTGAAACATCTTGACGCTGTTGCAGTCTATAATCATTTTGTTGACATTAACAGAGAGATCTGTGGGATGGCAAAACAACTTGTGTAATTGGATGGAGTGAGGTAAAACAGTAATTTTAAAGGGAATTATCTGTCTGATCACTGGCACTGTTAACCCCCTACTGAAGTGTTAGCACTGCAAACGCGATTTTGACAACTCCTGCTGCCCTGAAGAGAGGTTGTGTTTCAGAGGGGATGTTGCCCTGTGCTATTTCTTTCTCTACTTCCATTTTAAGAGCACGTTTATCCCCTGCAAAAGGAACTGATGTTCCTGTAGGCAGCTCAAATGAATGAGAAATACATGGTAGTGAGATTCAGTGATCAGGCAAATCCACCACATTTGAGGCCAGCCTTGACTCTTCCCGGCACAAACACTTCACCTCCTGATGTCCCAGCTGGGCACTCGGGACAGCAGGGAGCAACCAGGGCTGCAAAACCCCCGAGTGGAAAAGTGCGATACAAAAACAGCGGCGCAGAATCAAAGGCACGAGGAGCCTGTGAGAGGCACCCCTGTGGGATTTAAAGCATGCAGAAGTATTCCAGGTGCCATATTCACATGGCCTTTTAATAGTTGTTATTTTCTTAATTAGATTCTGTCAGGTCTTATTTCTATTCTAGAACAGCTAAATCTGAAGCCGAAGTGTGAACATCCCTGCTGTAATACTCCGAAACCTGGCACCTTGCAGCAGACTTACGAAACGTCACCAGCTAGGACAAGGGAGAGCTTATTTTGGTTTAGCTTTTCTAATTGAGGAGACGTCACTTTACCTCACAAAACATACGCAGAGCCCAAGCGTACCCAACGCCGGCGTGAGCCCGAGGTGAGCACGGAAAGGAGAGAGGCTGAGGAAACACCAGAGCCTGCACATCTCGAGACGACGCAAATGCAGTGATTTCAAACCTGAGGGACAAAAAGGGAATGAAGGCCCAATGCAAGGCTGGGGATGCTGCTGGCTTCGCAACCTCATCTCCATCCTCATCACCAGCCATGGAAGAGTCCAATGGAAGAAGCTGCTGAGCAAGAACTGGCTGGTGTAAGCCTGGTCTGAGCAGATTCCTGCACTTTTTTTGACTATGAAAGCCGTGACCGTACAGCAATACAACTGTACTAGTATAACTTCTAAAGGGAATGGCAGTGTCAAGGTAATACCGCCTTAAAAATTGGTCAGCTAATTTCCCTTCTCGTACAGTCACGCCCTTATTAAAATAGCTGCAGCCATTGCAGTGGGTTGAACCGCTGCCTTTGCAGCGATACAATTTTTACATGGACTCAGCGCCCAAGCACAGTAGCATCAGCTCTCCATTAGCCGCTGTACTGCTCATCATCTACCAAAGATTTGGGGAAAAAAGCTCACTTTCCTGCCCCACTGAACGCTTGTCACTTCCCAGCACTGGATTTCGCAGCAAGAAACCACCCACAGCTTGTGGCATACCCAAACATCTCACAGCTGTATACAAACTTGGCCAAATTGGTTTTGTTGTGCAGGGAAGAGTGAAAAGCAGAGGTAAATATAAATTATTTTGTTTCAGTGTTTTGAAAACAAAATGTTTCCATTTTTGTCTGAATTGATGTTGCCTTTTAAAAGCCAGTGGTGAGGGAGTGTTTTTATTAGGAAAGCTTGAAAAATAAATGTAATAGTTCCTCTGACATGAACCAAAACTATTGGAAATTGCTCAGTTGACCAAAAATTTTGAACATTTTATTTTTTTGAGGCTGCCCAGCAACACATGTCCTTTCTTCTATTTTTCTCACCCATCAGCGAAGCACAGGATCAGTCACACAGACACAGCCACCAGCAGCCCCGGCCGGGCTCCAGCCAGGCTCGGGTGATGGTCAGCTCAGAGATCACTGATCATTACTGCGAGTAAAGCAAAGAGCAGCACCTACCTCAAAGAGGATGACACTACTAAATTAGGAGGAAAGGAGCATTTATCCATTATCGCTACCTGTGTGGGGCAGCAGCCGCCAGACAGCGGCTCCTCTCCCGGGCGCAGGCATCCCTGCAGAAGGTGTTGCTGCTTGGGGGAGCGGTTCGTGCGTGCATGCTCTGTGCACTTTAAACCAAAACAACTATTTTTCCTTTTTTTTTTTTTCTTTTTCACACAAAATGGAGCAGCCAGGCCATGCAATTCAATCGATTGAGCCATTGCAAATCAGGGAGGCCGCTGGGCGCAGAGCCCATGGCCAGGGCACCCGGGTGGCCGGACTCCGGTGCCATTTTGCCCCCAGGAGCACGGCCAGCGCAGCGCTTGGCCCAGGAGGAGCTGGCTCTCCCAAGCCGTGTCCTCCCTTGCGTTCTAAGAAATTGCAGTGAACCAGGAGGGGTGGATGCCTCCCACGCTGCCCGGCAAAGCCGCGCCGCCTCCGGCCACGTGCCGCTCCCCTGACAAGCGGGTTTTTGGCCCCAACCTGTGGTTGCTGAATGTAAAACAAACGTCATTTCACACAAAGGACTTTTTTTTTTGTCCTTCAGAAATGGTCTGAAAAAATTGGAAATGCTGCCAGGTGAATTCACACCAGGCTTTTTTAAATGAATCAAATTTCTCCGAACACTGAAAAATGTGTTAACATTAGCAGAACCCTCCATACAAGCTCGTCTACTTTTTATAGTTCTCCATTTTCATACAGGGAGCTGGTAGGTGAGTATATATTTAACTGAACTACTTTTATTCAGGTGAGAATTCAGCGTATTTCATTGCCTAGTGATTTTATTGTAATACAGAGGGTAAGAGCTGCTCATTCTAAAATGCTCTGCAAACTCTACCTGTCCAGCACTACTATAGCATGGCCATTTCCAGGCAGAAGAGCAGCAAATGACTCAAAAAAAGATGCGCAGAGATGGGGAATCAGCTTTCTCATCCAAAGCACAGAAAGTTTGTTTACTTTGGAAGTTCAAGAAAACCAGACGAGAAGTAGCAGCGTCTCCCGAAGGATCAGGCAGGTCAGATTTGGGGAGCAGCTATGTTCACCCCCTCTGGTACAGCACAGCAGGATCAGCCCCGCTATAGGCTGCAAAAAAACCCCACTTATGGCTATTTTTTCAGGATTGTCCTCCATTTCTAATGCATTATAGAGAAAAACATTAGAAAACTGCTGAAACACTCTTTTTGCCATTCAATTCACCACAAGCTGGCTTCATTTTTGAATACACCATTTCTAATGCACCATTTTGTTCCAAAAGTTAGACTAATTTGGTTTGGAAGAAAATACACAAATAAAATTTGAACCTGAAATGGAGTGATCTGCCACTATCCCACTGAGCTCTTTATATTGACCCAACTTCTTTTTTTTTTCCGGTTTTTCAGTTTGCAGAAAAATTTGAAGATTTTTCATTTTTTTATCCCATACGCAGGATAGGAAAAAACACAGCTAAAATGTTGTGGAACTGAAAACATCCTTCCCACACAATTTAAGTTAAAATAGTCAAGAAAAAGTCTCCTAGGGTAGACTTTCTAATTATCATGTGATAATGTATATAAGGAAGGTGGGAGGTTTCATCATCATCTCTCTCCTTAAAGTCTCCAACCTGGCTATTCTTTTGCATAAGTGCTTTTATAATTAAAAACAGAATAGTGATTGCAGTTTTTAATACCCAGCCACCCGCATGCTTAACTCCAGATCACGAGCAAAGGATCTCCTGTGCCAGAGGCTCCGGGCAGCTCCAGAGCCAAAATCAAGCGGGCAAGAAGGAAGAGCACTTTGAAACCCTTCCACATGGAAGGCACTTAGGGTTTTAATCACCATGCACATAAGCTCAGTTATATTCATGACAGATTAAGTAGGAAGCAGTGTGATGACTAAGCAGCAACACCTTAATCACTCCCCTTACAAGCAAGAGTTCAAAGCCATTAATACAGCAAGACAGCTGAACAATACAACAGGAGTTTGCTAAAACTGCAGAAGGCTGCAAAACCCAACATGAAGGGAGTCCAGGTGTAATTAGTTACCACTTTCTCTGCACCACTTTGCCACATGCTTAAAGATGGGTGGGAAAGCAAGTTAGTACCAGCAGCAGCACATTTCCCACCACCGGCCGCTCTCTTCCCTCCCCAGCACATGGTAGCTCCCGCCCCTGCACCGAGGAGCTGCTGGGACTCAGCCTCCAAGTATTAGACATTATCTCCCACCCAACAGCAAAACTCAAGCCAAGCAATCTGTCCTAGAGCGTGCTATTTCGTAGCATGTAAACTGCCACGAGCAAGTCCCATCAGTCCAATGTTTCTATTAAACAGCCTCCAGGAAAGAGTGGGAAAGCAGGCAGGGAAAGAGACAAATAGCAAACATGAATCAATGAGATGTTTTGCTTTACTCAGGAGAAATGAGTATCATCTGCTTCCACACAGGGGTTTCCCAGGGCACGAGTTGCCTGGGGCCTCACACTGCACGGGCAGCACAGGGTGCTGCAGCCGGGACACACCAGACACAAGCCTTGGTCTAGCCACCACCGCCTCTCCTGCCCACAGACCTGGCCCTGGAGGTACGCCCAAAGGCAAGTCCGAGGCCACAAAACTCTTGTGCAGGTGGCATTCCCTGTTTGGAAATAACGCCCAGGATTTCATTTCATGGGCGCACAGCACAGCCCTTCAAATCTCTGCTTCCCAAGGAGTAGCTGCTTATTAGTCCCACTGAACCAGATGCTAAAAGTTTTGAGTATTCAGTATCAAAACCAAGAAACAAAGAAAAATTTGCAAGGAAAGCAAATGTCCAGTCTGGACATTGGAACTTGGTCCACTGAGGTCAGCAGCCAAACCTCTGCTGATTTCAAACAAATCAGGATTCAAGAACAGCCCAACGAGTGAATCAATGTGGAAGGCAAGTATTTTCTCCAGCAGCGAAGCTGTCCACACTTGTACTCTCTGTAGGTGCTCACCGCTCACCTCCACTCATACCCAGGCTGGGACAGCACCGCTAACTTACCAGCAACCTCCATGTCAAAGGGGTTTGTGTCAGGCAAACCTCAAAAATATTGCAGAAAGTTGCAATGGAACCTTTTCCAGCATGACCCTACTGACCCGAAGAGTCCACCTTCTCTGAAGTCACTATGATTTTTCTCCTCTGTTTGTCAAAGACAAGAAGTTGAACACAGACCTTCTCTGTGGCACATAGCAGATATATGGGATCAGCTGCCTTTGAGACGCTGCATTACCGAGCACCAAGCTATCCAGCTGCTTTGGGGCTGAATATTCAACTGCTCAGGTCCCCTCACGGCACCTCCCCACAGCGATCACCATGATAAACGGGCAGACCAGGGTCCCATCAGCTGGGCAGCGGGCGAGGAGGGACTGCAAATGCTGCAAAACGCATGCGGAGGGCAGCAGGAACCCTGGGCTGGGCTCTGGGGACAGCAGCACCCAGTGGCACCCAGGAAAGGACACCCCAGCACCTGGCAGGCAAGTTCCGAGTACAGGGCTTGTCAAATGAGCGGGAGCTGAGTCAGAAGCTGTGATGGAGTTGGCCACAAGCGGAGAATTTGATCCTTCTCATTTAAAAAACTAATTTTCTGCTAATACTCCGCCACACTCCATTTTTCACTCTTAGCTCAAGCGTCCTATGGAGGACACCAGGCAGAGCTATCCAGGAGGCTTTCCCCGTGCTAAGGAGCAGCAAAATTAGAACCAGCATTAGAGGGAATTCAGATCCTCTCCTGCCAAAACCAGGTCTTTACATGATATCTCCCACCAGCAGGTTAATCCTGGGACAGGAGCGAGGGACTGCAGCCCATGTCGCAGAGGGGCACAGGGGAGCCTGGGCAGCTTCGAGCATCCCTGCCCCAACAGCAAGTGGCGGCTGCTCCTGAGCCCCCGCCGGTTCACATGCAGGAGTTTGGGAGGCACTCGCTGCTCCCGATTTTCTGGTGTCCTGCCATTAGCGCTGTGCTGCTGAGCAGTCACCTTAAGGAGGGAAAACATCTGCAGTCCCAGGTTTCTGCTGCCGTCTCTGGCAGTCCTTCATCTCGAGCCAATAACATTCTGTCCGCAAATAGCAAATTAATGATCTAGGAAATTTGTTGTTCCCTCGTACCCTTCTCAGAGTCCCCTCCCACCCCTTCTGGCCTCTCTCCAGGTGATGACTTGGCCATGCTGGTCAACACATGCAGGAAGGCAGAAGTGAAGCCAAAATGCTGTCCACTGCCACCATCAGAGCCACGTAAACCAGATCAGCACTAACCCAAATGACAGTGCTTGGGCAAGGAGGCCTTGGTGTCACCAGCCCTTTGATTTTGGTGCTGGCCATCACCACCAGAAGCTTGCTATGGACCCATTACCAAAATGACTGAAGGACCCCAAAGGGGGGTGTGAGGAAGGGGCATCCAGGGCCCTCTCATGCAGCCATTGCCCTCTAACCCTTCTGCTGGGCTGAACGACATCCCCGGCCCCCAAACCCTGCTGCCCCATGCCTGAGATAACCCTCAAAGCTCTCACACCTCACGCCAAGAGCGGGACAGGAGGTGGCAGTCCACCCTGGGCATGCCACTGGGCACATGGCACTGAGTCCCAAATAGCCACTTCATTTCTCCTGCATCTGCGGCACAGATACCTCAGTGGTGATCTTTATCCCTTACGTACAGTGGTTTGCAGGAGCTGCCTAGAGCATGGCAGTGCTACCACCATTGCCCCGACCTCGCAAGCCATGCCACCCGCTGCAGGGCTTGTGTGCGCACACCCATGGGTAGGCTTGTCCGCTTTTCTCCGTTATGTGACTGGAAACACGCACCTCTGTCCTCCCCTCATGTCGCCTCAGCTGTTTAACAAGCCAGCCCGACAATTACTTCCAGCCTTGGATAAAAATCTCCTGCCCCGATGCTGTTAAATTATGTAGAACAAGATTATAATTACATCCTCAAAAAAACCCCCAAACTCTACACTTAAAAGAACATTATTCAGGCTGCAAAAGCAAGCACTCAAAAGTTACAAAATGCCAGAAATAGAGCTGCCTGAATAGCCTCCATGCAGCACCGCTTGTATATACGCATTATGATACAGGCTGTAACCATACAGTGATATACCATTCTCCACAGGACCCCGGCCCTGCCCCAGACAAATGGCATTTAGTTAATGAGTCGTTTTTCAACATCTTTTTTAACCCTCATTGTTCGGTGTGTGCCCTCAATGCCTTACTGCCCCGCTGCCAAGTGCTGCTCTGCCAGCAGAACTGTTTGGCTCCTTCTCCAGGGCACAAGGCAGCTCCGTCTAGAGATAGCCAGGCAGCCCTCGAGCAGCCCCACTCAGACACAGACACCAGCAGACACTCAGGTTAAGGTGGTTTTCCGTGGCAGAGCATCATGTGAAGTTAGCTGCGAGGCTTTGGTACCCAGGGTAGGGTCGCAGCCAAGGTACCGTCGGTCAGAGCAAGGATGGAAGAGGGAGACATGTCTGGTGTCCTTCAGAGGAGGACAGCGCTGTGACGCCTGAGAGGGTGGTGAGGATTAAGTTAAGGGAGGGTGATGGAGAGCCTGGCTTTCCCCAAAATCCTGCAGATCCTTTTCCTGCTCAACTCTGCCAAGGATCGGTGAAACTGCCAGGCTGGTGCAATGCAAAGACGGGGCTCTGCTCTGAGCAGGGCACAGCCCGTGCAGGTCAGCTCCCTGCCAAAAACAACCTGAAGGAAACATTGAGAGCTCCAGATTGATTGTTCTCAGACATTTCTGACCCTGGAAAGCAGAGCCAGTTCACCTTTAGTTAACTCCATAGTGTTAAAACCCTAGGAAAGTGCTGCAGGACAGAAGCCCCCATCAGCTCCCCTTCAGTGCCCTGCACCAGGGGTTGAATTTCCCCCTTGTTTCTGGAGGGCTGCTGCCAGCCGAGCAGCACATCCCCAGACCGCCCACCGCACCCAAAGGGGTCCCGGTGAAGAGCCAGTCCCGCTCCAGGAGCCTGCATCTGCTGGCTCCCCCACCGCTCCCCAGAAAGCTCTGCCAGCTTGTTTCGAGGCAGAGCAGATAGACAAGAATGAGACCAGCAAACAGGCTTTCCCTGAAACCCTTGTCTCTGGCCATTCCCCAAATAAAATAAAAATCTATTGACACAGGGACTTTACAGCCACCAGAGACCACGTTCCTCCAGTTCATCCTGGCCTTACCCATATGCCAGGCCAAAGATCAGGGTGTTTGGACACTTGAAAAAGCAGGAACTGGTCAAAACCAGCCATCAGCCCCACAGATAGACCGAGTCCCATTCCCCTCCCAGAGGATTCCTCCAGAAAATCCCCACGATAAGCCGTGAGCGTCCACCTGGATTTACCGTCAGTTCTCAGCCAGCAGCAGCCACGGTGCACATCCCCATATTCTAGCAAAATGTGGTGAAACATGATAAGGCAGAGCAACAATCCGGAAGAAATGAAGCAAAACTAATTGACTTACCTGGATTGTTTCAAAACTTTTTTTTTTGCTGGTGACTACGGCTTCACAGACAGTGGAGACAGCATAACAGACTTTTCTCCCTGGTCGTTTTCAGTGTCTCTGCTTTTTTATTTTTTTAACATTTGGTTTGAATCTGGCAGAGTTTCTGCTCAGTGACTCCAGGGTATCTCCAGCATATGAAATGTAAAGAATTAATGCAATCTCAGTGCATAACACATTTGCACTGTGTGGCATCTCCTCTTTCTTGGGAAGCAAATAAGCATATGCAAGTTGCAAAACACTAAGCTTTTTGAACTGAAAAAAATAATGAATTACCTTTACCTTCTCAATATTACACAGCTCTATGGAAAACGAGACAGCCTAGCAGCTCACTAAGACAGGGACTGAGTAGCGGTTCAAGACCTCCCTATGGGTCCTCCTGGCTGTGGGTTTCAAGCTGCACCTGAGCCTCAGCTTCCATACGTAATTGTAACGGGGCTTGGGGTGCCTCAGTACAAGTCCTGCCGCTAGCTTTGTGTTCAGGGGGCTGCTGCAAAGAGAAGGAAGCAGGAGACTGAAAAGACTAAAACCAGCAAAATTCCATGGGAGCCCAGGAGCTCCCGTTCACAGCACAGGGCAGTGACACAGAAAATTGTCCTGTGGTAAAGTTTTTGCCTCTCCCATGCTAACCAGTATCAGCTGTTTGCTCCCCATGCCCAGTGGTGTCCATCTGGGATCCCCCACTGCACCCCATGAGCTCTTTGGGCATGAAGCCATCTGCTGCTCTGCTTGTACAGTGCTGAGTGCAGCTGAGCCCCGACACACAGAGCTGAAGCTACCCTACAGTTACCAAAGTAAGCACGAGCCCCAGGAGCAACTTTATGGCTGATTTTCTAGTGAAAAAACCTCTCTGCAGCCTGGAGCACGGGGCTGGTTGGGCCTCTGAACCCTTTTCCCCAGGGCTGAATGCCTGCAGGGTGGGAACTGCACAGGGTACAACCACAAAACTGCTTTATGATCCACCAGCCACAAGGAAGAAATTTTAACCCATCGGCCAAGGGCCCATCCAGGGTACACAGGGCTGCGCTGTCACGCCAGGCTTGGCTGGTGTAACACGTAGAGAGCAGGTATTCGCTTGGGAAATTTTTCCTTTCCTTTTTATTTTTGGGACCTATTTTCAATGCTATTTGTCATATCTCTGCAATCTGTTTGTACAGCATTCATCTTCTCATCAGTGAGGAACGGCAGTGCCCTCAAGGACTTTTTGCTGGCCTTTTAATTGAGCTGTTTAAACTGATAAATTCAGCTGGGGGAAAAAATACCTTAGATTTTGTTACATAAAAAGTGAGGATCTCTCAGGCCACAGCCAACCTGAAGGAGCGAGCGCTGGGACAGAGCCACCCTCCTCTCTGACTGCATTTCTGCAGTGCAAAGGGTGGTGAGTTAAAGTAACAGGGGCATCAGGGATGCCTTGAACCCACGCTTGAACCCAATGGGGCACCACATCTGCATGTTCAGATGGGCTTTAATGGGGCTGGCACAAGGACAGCCTTTAAAAATTATAGTGCATTTCCTTGCATAAATATAGCCTATAAACACATATGCTTGTGCTCACAGGTGGAATGTCCTTCTCGCACAAACCTGGGGACTCGCTTTCAGTTCTGGAAGGTGGTTCAAGTCAGCAAAATGCAGGTCTGGCTTGCAGAAGGGGTTTGCCGCTAACCATGATGCAGCTAAATAAAGTTCCTTCTGCAGGGTGCTTTCTGGAAAAATGAGTAATGAGAAGTTCCAAGTTCAATGCATCCATGGTTTGGGCCGTTTTGCTTTTAAAGCCTGCTGCAACATCCAAAGTCCAACCACTCTCCTGCTGCCCATGGGTGCACCCCCGGGCTGGGTCCTGCCGAGGGCTTCACCAGGCAGCATCCACCACTTCATACACTGCCTTTGGCAGTGAATAACTCAAGTCCAGGCTTTTCCAGCCTGCTCTGCCAGCCCAGCCTGTTCTGTGTACTTGGGGCAGACCCTAACACTCTCCAACTCAGTTTGAGTTTTAAGTTACCATGTGAGTTGGCAGGACCCACATTAGACTGGGGCCCGTGCGACCAGTGACAGCACAACACAACCAACCTCCAGAATTCCACAAAACCCACTTCGAATCCTATTTTTCTCTCTGCTACTTGAGTTCACCTGATGCTTCTCCCTGTAGATTCTGATCTCTCCTCCTTTCCCTGTATTTCCTTAAGCAGTATAAAGCATCCAGCAGCTCCCAGATCAGATTTGTAGGGAGATACCAGCTTCCACAGAGCAATTCTGCCTTGCTCTGGCAGAGGAAAAATCCCTCCTGCTCCAGCCAGACCTGATGGGCTTAGCAGAGGAATGTTAAAATATTGAAGTACATGAATCTCAATCAACCTGAAGTAAAAAAAAATGAATTCCCTGGAGGAGCAGTACAGTTCCTTCCTCAGAGAGCTGCTGATTAGCAAGGTTAATTGTGTGCCTGCCAACAGCAGTCAGCACCAATTTGCCCATGCCTTGTAATGGACAAGCACTGATAACAGCATCCTCGCTATCCTTGGGTATCTAAGCACATGCCAGCAGCTCCAGCTCTGCCACTGGACTGGGAATTTGTGAGCAAGAAGATCCGGAGCTGAGGTCAGGCAACTCGGTTCATAGCTGAGCCACACCAGTGCCTGCCAGCACATCGCTTCTGCCCTGGACACGGGCAAGGACAGCGCGATGAGCATGAAGATGTTGAGTGGTGAAGCCAAGCTTCTGCATATTTTTACTTACATGGCTCTCCCATGATACAGAAAAATCACTGTCCAAATTTAGTGTTCTGAGCAGGGATTTGGCAGGCAAAGTTCTCCTGTGGTGAATCACAGGGTTCTAAAAGCTCAGGCCCAGAGAAAGGTCTGAAGAACGAGCAAGGTGACGGCAGCCGCTGCCAGAGCATGGCAGCAAGAGACCCAGAGATGCTGGCCTCCGCCTGCCCCAGGGGCCACACACTGCCTGTGCAGGATTGTGCCCTTCAGCAGGGCCTGGACCACGCAGGCAGGTCAGGAGCAGCTGTGCCCCCACTGAAAGGCTTCCCCTGACCATGCCTTTCTACAGGTGTCTGAGATTTTACTCACCCAGGCAGGATAACTGATTTTTCAGCAAAGTATTTTTCTATCAGATAATAGCATTTCTTATCCCAGAAGTTCCAAAGGGGATTGTGACAGTATCAATAACATTTTATCTTAAAAGGTACAAAAAAGGGCATTTGACCTCTTCAGATGAGGATTTTCTGTTTGCCATTCAAAGTAACATATTCCTCACTTTCCTTTATTTTCTATTATAAACAAATCAAATGTCATTTTGGTATCAAAAGACGACATCACCCCGCCATGGTGTTTGCACTAACCTGAGCTGTCATGGTGAGGGAAAGCACAAACCAGACTCTCGCATGGAGCAATGAATTCCAGGCTCCAGCTCCTACGCTCGGAGCAGGTATTTCGCACACCGCAGCACACGCAACTCTGCTATCAGGCACAAGGGAAGAATTTGGAAACTTGGAGCCTCTGGGGACATGGGAATTGCAGAGCAAAAGCCCAGTGGAGACCAGGGAAATGCCCGCTGTATTCAGCCCGGGAGACTCGGCAACCTGAAGGATTTGCGCTCGGCTTTGTCAAGGGCAATTGGTTTTGGCGTGGAGCAAAGCCTGCGGCAATAACAGCTCAGCAGGGAAGGCGCTGGAAGGCTGGGTAATGTTTTGGGTTTGAAAGCTGAAGCGTAGATGGGCTGTTTCAACTGCTTATGGGTCCTGGGGAGGAGGCACAGGCTGGAGCTGGGTGCTGCAAGGATGTGAGGAGCAGAGCAGCCCATCCCAGGGCCTGCCGGCGGGCTGAGCCAGCCCCTGCAAGAGGGGAAACTGAGGCACGCTGTCCTCAGTCAATGGGTAACATGCATTTCTCTTACAGAGGCACGTTTCCAAAGCCAGATGCTGAGCTTGCGTCCTTGGAGTCACAATTTGCCCATGTCTTTTTGGAGACGCGACTTTTGTGAATATTTCAAAGTACAGGCTGTCATGTCCAGCTCAATGTGGTGCAGATTTAGACAACTGGACAGCTACAGGCCCATTCTGCCTCGCTGAATCGCCTTTGAAATACCAGACATACAAAACTCAGGTTTTTTGAGGAACCCAGAAGAGCAGGGACATGTTACAGCCAGCATTTTTAGAGGCTGTGCTAAAACCATTTTGCAAATTCAGGTCCTGAATGGCTGAGAGCCCTCCAGAAGCAGAGAAACATTTGCTAAATGGTTGAGTTGTTTGGGCTGCGCCTGCCAGCCTGCGCCAAGGCACCGTGCTGGGCTGAGACCCCTCATTAGCAGCATCCCCCCCAGCCTCTGGGCTCCAGCTGTGTTTGCATCTGCCACATGGCAACTGGGGAGCCACCAAGCAGGGCAGGCTGTGGGGGACCCGCAAAGGAGGTTTCCACCTGGCCAACACAGCACCGAGACCTGTGCAAGAGCTCATCTTCCAGATCTGATCAACAGGCAGTGCAAGGCAGCACCCAACACAGCTCCTGGAGGAAAAGCAAGGTTTTGAAACATCGTCCTCTAGCAGCAAAATGGCTATTTGAAAATATAAATTCTTAAAATTTTCTTATAAATAATGAAACTACTGTTTGGTTTTGTTTTTTTTTTTAAATAATGGATGCAAAAGCACAAGTTGAGTGACTGTCCCTACACAGTTGCAATGGATTAGTGCTGCCATTCAAGATGAAAACCAGCAGCAAGCTCTGCCCTTCAAGAAGTAACCACAAGGCTGAGATAAAATTGGGTAATGAAAGGCCTATGGGACACCCATAAAGAGCAGGCTGGGACACAGCTGGGCTTCTCTTAGTCCAAGCCAATCTCACCACCTTTCTTCTCTGCTTTACACTGGCATTTGCTGCAAAAGCAGATGTTGGAGCTGCACCCATAAAGCAGGACTTCTACGTCCCCCACATTGCTGCAGCATGTCCCAGGCCCCGAGAGCTGCAGATTAGCTGTGTCATTGCTCATCACTAAGAGCCCTTCACAGCAGAAACTCCAGGAATTTAATCTATACACCTCAGCCAACTTATCAAAAGCAGTCAAGATGTTTAGGTCATTAAGCAGCAATAGAGAATAATAAAAAACCAAGCTTGCACGTCATTACTATTAACTGCAGTACGCTGTATAGTTTCAAGTTTCCAAACAAAATGCTGCATAGCAAAGCCAACGGAGGCATGAAAAGCGGAGAGTAAGGTCACCGAGAAGGTGAGAACAGAGCTGGGTCTGTCACCCAGAGCCAATGTGTGTCCGTGACCTCCCCTGCAGCCTCTCTCAGCTCATTTACTTAATCAGCTGTTGGGGGTGAATTTAGTGCTGGGGAATTCAAAGCCCAAACAGCAGCCGCAGACCCCAGCACCCCCTGAGGTGGGAGCAGGGCAAGTTTCCCAGGGCTGGCTGTGCCCATGCCCCTTGCTCCCAACCCAACATAGCCGGGGTCTTTCTTGAGCACAGGCTGCCAAGCTCAGCCTATGAAAAAGCAGAGGTGGCCTGGGAGAGATGACCCAGATCATCTGTATCTGAAAAATTCAGCCTGCAGCAGCAGTAAGCTAGTGCATACTTGCTGCACGTACTTCAGCAAAGCTTGACCTCTCCCCGCTGCAGCCCCAAAGCAGCGTGAGGCTTCCTTGCCTTCACGGCATCTGTCACAGCGGGGTAATCGCTCGAGGAGGGCGGCTGCGAGCGGTGCAGCCCGGCGCACAGGACCTGTCTGGCCACCAAAATGAAGCCTGCAAAGTCTTCGCAGCCCCTGCCCAGGCAAAAGATTTTGCAGTGTGCCCAGCGCCGCATACCCAACCTCAGCAAACACTAATGCAGGCTCAGGCTGCAGGCAGCTGAGAAAACAAAGCAAGCCTCTGTTTTCCTGGGTGAAACTGCAGAAGTGTTCTTTTTCTCAAAAGGATACTTAAAAGAAAACTTTTGGTTTTCACCCACTTTTTGTAAACTGAAAGCAAGAGCATCTTTGGCTGATGGATCAAAAGTAAACTGGCTTTTACTAAACAAAATGAAAACAAACTCCATTAAAATGTGGTTCGTTCCCCTAAAACTTTGATTACACAGTAAAAACATGCCTCACAGGAAAAAAAGCATTATCGAAAAAATTATCAATTCTGCCCAGCAAGCTGCAAAACTTGCCATAGCCAAGTATACTCGGTATATTCACATCACATGTACACCAAGAAAGGCAAAAGGGTGACACACTATGACAGCCCTGAAGTAGATAGTTGAGAGCTTGGGTCCTAATCCTGGCCTTGGCACAGCATGCCTGCGCAAGTCACTGCCCTGCTCCCCCATTTGGCCCCAGGACAGGAGCCCTGCGGTCCCCGCTTACCCCACGAGCAGCCGTGAAAGCCCGCAGCAGCCGAGAGCTGAAGGGTTAACGTGAACATTTGGGTGTTTATTTTAAGAAGAGCATAAAGCCCTGACAGGCCATAATTACAGTGTTGATAAGCAGGGAAAGAATATTTGATGTTTCAAATATCACATGACTAATTGGTGCTGGAACAGCTGTGCGTGTAATGTGGGTGATGCGAGCGGCTGTCACGGGCTCCGGCAGCGCGGCGGGGAGGAGAGGGCCGGGGCTGGAAGAGCGCTCCTGCCTCGCCTGTGGTCCACCCCAGCCGTGCATCACCCTGACACCGCCAGCACGTGGGGCGACCTTCCCCTTAGTGTATTGTCAAGCTGAATTAATAAAAGAGTAAAGAAATAAATACCTATTTCTATTCTTTGATTATCTGCTTGGATCAGGCTTCTCACCAGAGCATTAGGGACACTTCAGAGATGCTGATATTTTTCAGACATTGAGCAAGAGACCATTCAGAGAGCCCTCCGAGGATGCCCTGGGCTGCGGGGGGTAAGGTGGAAGACAGGTTTCTCTTGTTACAAAAGCCACCCTCATTCAGCACACCAGCTTTTCTTTTTTTGAGCTAAAAATGGTAGCCGGGGAGGCGAGTGGCCCGTGCAGCAGAGCGCTCCAGAAACACCAGCACCAAGCCCAGAGGGACAGGGCCAAGCCCTGGTGGCACTGCCAGCCTCCCCATGCCCTTCACAGCGAGTTGCTTCAAGCCAGAGCGAAACTTCATCCCCTGTTCCTTCTACCCTTCCACATCCCTCCTCACTAGGGGTGTCTTTCCACACCCACCCAGGATGCTAAATGAGTTCAGACTTTTTATTAAAAGGGATGAATATTTCATTGCTGCAGTTCTCTCTTCCTCTCCCCTTTCTCCCCCTGACTTTGTCTCTCCAGATTCCCTCCTCGGGAAAGGGCTTTCCACCCATAGGAAAACTATCCTATGTTGCTTAAGAATTACTTTTTTCCTCTGTAGTCCAGGGGGAATTGTGAACTATTTTTAAACCAGAGCTTGGTGCGATAAGAGTCTTTAATTACTAGATAAAAATGTGTGCATCAGGGTATGGAGTTTGACTCTTCTTAAGCTTCTTTAAGGAAAAACACCCTGGGGTATAACTGTGCTCATGACCAAAAGTTTCTGACACTCAATGGTGGGAGTCATTTGCCTCGCAAAAGGGGGAGATTGTGCAAGAGAGCAGGGCCACAGGCTGAGCATCTGGCCCAGGCCAAGCTGGGATGGGGCCAGTGACTTCCCACAGACAGCCCAGCATTCACCCCAGCACATTTGCTGATGCCATGGCCTCCCAGTACTGACCAGAGGACCCAGTTCACAGCCAGACTTTGGCAAGAGCTCCAAGTGCAAACCTGACTCTTTTCACACCATCCAGACCCATGTGCAGATGGAGGGAACGAGGCCAACACTGGGGCACTACCTCCAGTGTCACAGACACTTTCTCTAGGACAACCTGGCCATCCATTAGCATCTCCATGCACCTACAGCTCCCCATTCTCCACAAACTTCACCAACACCTCTGGTGTCATCCAGAGACACGAGCTCTGCACACCCAGAGCTACCAGTCCACTCACACAGCTCTAGCAGGGCCACATCTCCCTCATAACAGATGGACACAGCCAAATGCACCTAACAAAAGGCAGTAGACAGACAGGTTGTGACCCATCCACAACCTTCTTCATTACTAAGCAGATTTGACTTTGCAAGGAGCACCTCTGGACTGCCCGACCACCTGCCAGGCTGGCTGAGCCATCCTTATCTAGAGCCTTTAGCAATTGCTGATTGAGTCAAACCAGTGGCCTACAGCTACAACAACCTGAAGAATGAAGAAATTCATACCTTTCTCGAAGCACTGTCAGAAGACCTTTTCCACCAGCCGCCTCCCTCTGATGGCAGTCGTAGCACAGCAGCATTAAGGACGTGTTCAGGGCACTAAGCTCGCTCAAGCTTGCCATAGCATGCACCTGAGGAGCACCCCAGGAACCACAACACAAAGCACACACCACAGAAAAGGCTAAAACCCCCCAAAGGAGGCACTTTTAAAGCATGGGACCCTGAGTGCACCAATAAGCCTTCACCACCCAAATCATCCTCACCTGGGACCTCACCCACCCACCCCTGATCACTGGCCCAGCTGCTGCATTTAAGCTCTGTCCTTGGGTCTGCGTGTGTTTGTTTCTGGTCCTGGCGAGTAGCTGGGACTTTGTGGCCTTGCCACGGACCCTCTGCTAGAGCACAATGTTGTTCCCCTGTGGTCCGGGTGCTGCTGCTCCTGGGGCGTGCGGCTCCACGGCGGGTACTGCTGTCCTTGAGCTCATCCCCATCCCACCCTGCTTGGTGCTAGGGGTCAGGATTTCACCTCCTCCATTCTGCAAAGCTTGCTGTTTTACTATAATCATGTTTTGGCTACAAACTGCAAAAGAGAGGAATGATTACGGGTTTTACTCTCTCTTAGAATTCAGCACAAGAGCCACAGAGCAGCTGTGGCTGAAATGATGAAGTATTTATATTGCTGTTTTTCTATCACAGGTGTTTCTCTCTTAGTATAAAAAAAGATTCACTTGCATTACACTAATGTGTAAGTGCACATTGATTAAATCTACTGGCACCTGGTCCCACAGCCAAAAGGAAAAACAACTTGCAGTTCATTCTCTGTTCATATATTTATAAACTCACCATAGCTGATGTATGATATCGTTATTGTCTCTATGCCACACGCAGCAGTAATGCAGAGGGGTTTATTCCACAAATAATGTTACATCATAATATTTTCACCAGTAACTCTCTGTGAGGTAAATCTGGAGGTCTTTACATAGATCTGGGGAGGGAGAGGGAATTGGTACTGTTCCATGTAGTTTTTTCTGCTCAGGAAGGGGAACACATAATGCTGTACTCACCACATATTTCTTTGCATTGAAAACCAGTACATTTTTTGTAGGAATCATTCTGGAGTAAATC
This sequence comes from Theristicus caerulescens, assembly GCA_020745775.1. Taxonomy (NCBI): domain Eukaryota; kingdom Metazoa; phylum Chordata; class Aves; order Pelecaniformes; family Threskiornithidae; genus Theristicus; species Theristicus caerulescens. The sequence goes on along the minus strand of CM036565.1, from coordinate 1,714,291 downwards.
CACTATGACTGAAGGCGAGATGATTTAGTACATCATTTAAAATCCACTAATATTGATTTCTGAATGCTCTTCCTCCTCCAAGGCTACAAATCAGGAAAAACGCTGCCCGGGTCTGGCAGCACACCCACGTCATCGGCACCTCCTCCAGACCTCGGCCAGGATCCGGGGGGAGCCCGCGCACCCAGGGTGGCTGCTGTGGGCTGGGCAGCGCTCTGCGCCTTCCACCCAGGCTTTGCAGTCCTCTCTGCAGGCAAGGGGACAACCAGCAGAGCAGCTGCTGGTTTGGCTCTCTTTGTCCTGGTCCTTAGATGTCATAGAATCACAGAATGCTTTGGGATTTTAGCCCTTTGGGATTTTAGCCCTTTAAAGCCCATCCAGTCCATCCCCCTGCAATGCGTAGGGACATCTCCAACCAGATGAGGGTGCTCAGAGCCCCATCCAGCCTGGCCTTGAATGTTTCCAGGGATGGGGCATCTTCCACCTCTCTGGGCAACCTGGGCCAGTGTTTCACCACCCTCAGCGTGAAAAATTTTTTCCTTGTGTTCAGTCTAAATCTCCCCTCCTTTAGTTTAAAACCATCACCCCTTGTCCTGTCGCAGCAGGCCCTGCTAAAAAGTCTGTCCCCATCTTTCTTGTAGCCCCCTTTAAGCACTGAAAGGCTGCAATCAGGTCTCCCCGCAGCCTTCTCTTCTCCAGGCTGAACACCCCCAGCTCTCCCAGCCTTTCTCCACAGCAGAGTTCCACCCTCGGCTCATTTTTGTGGCCCTCAAGACTGTATCAACTTCACTCAGAGTTAAAGGACTGCTGTAAGTCGCCGGGGCTGAGGATGTTATATCAGATTGTTTTTCCTGCCTCCTCACTTGCAAAATGATGTTGGTGCTCAAGCTTTTGAGGGCACGCACATCTCAGCTCCTCGCTCGGAGGGGTGACATCCACCTCCCAGACACTGTCTGCTGGTGTGACCGTGGTTCAAGCTGTGCCTGCAAACTGCTGCGCTCGTGGGATACCCCGCTCTTCCTCCGGTGTTACGGTCTGCGGCCCCCGCTGAGCTTTGCTCTCACCAAGGGGCAGATCTGACTAATGCAAGAGGGGAGCGATGTGCCACGTCCCTCAGAGCCAGCCCAAGCTAACGTGAGCGAAAACGAAGAGCTGATGCTCTCCGGACATCCAAGCGCCTCTGGGGGGCTGAGCGCTCGGCTCCCCCCGTTGCCATTGCACGGGGCTTGGGGAGGTGCCCTGGGTGCTGACCTGCTCTTCCCAGCCCCGCTGGCGGGAGCCGCTCGCTGATTCCTGCGAGCAGGCGGAAAGGAAAGAGGCTCCTTTGGGAGGGTTTTTCTCAGGATTAACCTCTGCCTGAGAGGGAGGATATCAAAGGGAAGCAAGCGGGCTGTAGCATAGCTAACATCCAAGACCTGTGGTGGTGCAGAAAAAAGCTCAGTAAGCAGACAGAGATGACCAGTGGCAGTGAAAGATTTGGGGGTGCTGTACTCTCAATAAGAATACAATGGGAAAAGGAGAGAGTGGTTTTACAGGTCCAAAAGCAAACCTCTTTGCATAGTTTGTGTAGCTGCCCAGCCAGGAGGCAAAAGGGCGATAGGATGTGGGAGCCTGCAGGTTCAAGAAGCATACCAGGACTTCGCGTTGAATATTAAATAAGCACCCCCACTAAAAAAGCAGAACTCCTGACAGTTTATACTTTGCATTGGTGTCACTTGTTTACCGAGGACCAGTTTTCCAGGAGCTGCCCTGGTTATACCCCCATCCACTGCCTGGGTCAGGGGTTGAGGTAGGGTTAGACTGGACTAGCAGCAGGGCTCATCCCTCATCGCTGAGGGTTGTGCAAGCTTCAGCTAAAAGTTAAGCTCAGGGTGGTTTAGGAAAAACCTAGACTGGAGACACAAAACAAGCATCTTGAAAGCAGAATGAGGTTTAACTACAGCTGATGATCCAACTTTCAAGCAGATAAATTACTTTGCAAAAAGACTGGTACAGCCAAGCTCCTTTTCAATTACAGAAAGCTAACTCAATCAGCTCCTATTCTTTTTAAATAGATCTGCTGAGTTTAAATGAATGTGCATAATATGTGGTCCATTTATTTCCAAGAACATTGCAGTGGAAGTTGCTTTACGGATTCACTGCAAAATACTGAGTAAAGAGAAAAAAAATCAATAGAAAGTATCCACCTTTCTTAAAAAGAAAAGCCATTTTTCCCCCTAACGTTCAATTCATTTTGCTCTGGCGCTTACTGACCTTGATTAAGACACTTTCAATGTTTGTATAGGGGCTTTTCTTCAATCAGCCTGGCAGGAGTTTCTGTTCCTTAAGCCACAGGGGTATCTCCAGGCTTGGAGGGGCTTTGGCGGGGGGAAGGCACAAAGCTGAAGCTCATCTTTGCAAGTGAAGGGTGACAGCATTTTTGCTGCTGTTATTTGGGGGGGACGGGGGGTGAGCGTGTTTGTGAACGTCCCTGTTGCCTGTACGGCAGCACCATCTCCAGATGCTGTGCTCCCCCTGGTACGGCCAATCTATATTTGGTATGGCTGAACTGGGAAGATTGGCCAGCCCAGTCCAGCCCGTGCTTGCCAGCCCCTGCTGAGCATGCCTGCAACACTCTGATTTTGAGGCATTTGCTAGGGTTTGGAGCTTTTGTGGGCCCAGCAGACCTAGTCATTGAAGTGTTGGTGCAAGTCCTGAGGCAATGAATTCAACAAGGGTCCTGGGAGCAGAATAATCCACTTGGTCTCTCTTGCTTAAATATTTTGCTTTGATTAGGCAAAGAAAAGAGGCCCCAATGGTTTCCGCAGCATCTGTCGCAACAGCACTGGGCAGCACGTCTGTTGTTGTTCAAGATCTAAGCACGAGTCGCCGGCGCTTTAGGAGGTGGGGTGGTTACCAGCAGAAAGCAGAAGGCTCTGCCAGCTCCTTTTTATCTCTTTCAAGGACTAGCTTGGCTCACCCGTAGTTATTAGCTAGCAGAGTGGCTGGTTTTCATCCTTAGGCAGCTGTAAGCAGGTGGCTGCGCTCACTCGGAAATGAGATAAGACATGAAACGCGTGTTTCTGGCGTTTATATGAAGCTGCTCGTTCCCCTGTACGTACGGCCGTACACAGCGTGGCTCCTCGTAGAGCTGTGCTACACGAAGGTGCGGAACAGTTGTACAGTGAGCGAACGAATTTTTCCGCGGGTGGTAGGGTATCTCTCCGAGACAAGGGAAGAAACAGTGAAAGTACTGCACGGTCTTTGCTTGTAGCGAGCCTGACGTTACCCTGTGTCTGTGTGCACAGAGTGAATGGCAAATGGCATGTAAATGCAAAAGCGCCTGTAGAGTCCCTTCATCCAGCTTCAAATGACGGCACGTGAACCAGATCATAGAATCATAGAATCATAGAATTGTTAAGGTTGGAAAAGACCCTTAAGATCATCAGGTCCAACCGTTAACCTACCACCGCCAAGTCCGCCACTAAACCATGTCCTCAAGCACTGCATCTCCCCGGCTTTTAAATACCTCCAGGGATGGGGACTCAACCACTGCCCTGGGCAGCCTGTGCCAGGGCCTGACCACTCTTTCAGTAAAGAAGTTTTTCCCAATATCCAACCTAAACTTACCCTGGTGCAGCTTGAGGCCATTTCCTCTCGTTCTATCGCTTGTTACTGGGGTGAAGAGACTGACCCCCACCTCACTACAGCCTCCTTTCAGGCAGTTGTAGAGAGCAATAAGGTCTCCCCTCAGCCTCCTCTTCTCCAAACTAAACAACCCCAGCTCCCTCAGCCACTCCTCATAAGACTTGTGCTCTAGACCCTCCACCAACCTCGTTGCCCTTCTCTGGACACACTCCAGCACCTCGATGTCTTTCTTGAATCGAGGGGCCCAAAACTGGACACAGGATTCGAGGTGCGGCCTCACCAGATGCAGGCAGGAACAGCAGTGTGCTTTGCAGAAGACTGGCTCTTCTCCAAATGCTCTCATTTTTTTCAAAGAAAGTCACAAATAACTTCAGGTTGAATAAATATTTGGAGACAGATAAATATTTTGCTTCATTTTTTGAGATTTTCTTCACTAGAAAAAAACCCTCACAAACTCAGTATTTAAAAAAAAATACTGCTTAACTTTGATATAGCATTTTTCATTCTCTTGTGTTGGTGTTGGGGAGGAGGTCAAAAGAGAAGCACAAAGGAGCAAGTGATTTCCCGAGATGATCTGCAAACCTGACAGCAACGCTGAATATACAACTGGGACCGCTCAAGTCCCTGTCTATATGGAAGTCCGTTGTCCACAATATATAGCATGTAACTCTAATTAAACACTGCTCCCAAGCTGTTTTAAATGAAGATATAATTGTTTTTTTAGTAACAAGTGCCTCACATCTGATAGGTAAAACTACCTCTGGGGTTGGTGGGGGTAGATATCTCAGATTAATTATCAGCCAACTCAGAGATTAATGTGGGAAAGTGTCTACACCAGCCTTAAAAACGTGTGACTGCTTTACATTAATTGGCAGTCAATTAAATTGTGGTAAGAAGTGCCCAGAGTGGACACACTCAGAGGAAAAGGATTCACTCAGCGTGCTGTATATGTTAATTTAAAATCACTGTAACAGTCATTTCAAAGCTAAGTCTTTCCCAGTCTGACTGGGGATTAATCTTCATTCGCATTCCGAGGGGGATAAGTACGTTGCTGTTAAACAAAGCCATTTTTCAGTTTTCCAAGCTAAAAAAAAAAAAAAAAAGAGTTATGACCTTTTTGTCAGAATATGTATCACAATTTTAGTTTTTAAGTGACCCCTCTTTGAAGTTCTCCTCGGGAGACTGCTTGCGAGGTAAGGGTGGGCATTTCCCCGCTCCCCCGCCTTGCCTGCCCCAGGGGGGTGAATTACGCGAGGGCGGAGAGGGACCTCTCCTCTCTTCGATGAGGCTGCTCCCGCTCCCCAGCACCGAGGTTTCCTTTTGCTCATCTGGCTCAGAAAATGGAAAAGCTCAGCGGATAAAAAGTGTGAAAGAAGAATTAATAGCCAAAGAGGGAACTGTATATATTTCATTGCAAGAACTTTCATTGGGACATTAAGGGTATTTGCTTCACTGCGAATTGTTATTATGTACAATACATGGATTTCTTTTAGACCTTTGTCTTCATTCTTTACCTCAAAAAAAGAGAAGCGTTGACAATGCTCTCAGCTATTAGGGAATCACTTGGTGGTGTCTGAAATTAATGTAAATTGAAATCAGCGCTTCAGGTGCTGAGGTGAAGTTCTGAAGTTTTCTATGATGTGAAGCAAAGAAAGAGCTGAAAAAGCACGAAGATACTCATCAAAACGGTCCATTTTAGCTGCATGGCTTTTTCTATTTTCACAAGGCAGCAGAGGTGAGATTATCGCAGCAGTTAAGAGAAGAAACTGAAGTTTCGTTGAGCTGGCACATCTGGATAAATCAAACCCGGCTGTGAGATGTAAACGAATAAAGAAGACGCAGAGAGGTGGGGATGGGAGGGGGCCCGGCTCCCCCTTCCTGCCCCCGAGCCCCCATCCCCTGCTTCGACAGGCGGCCCTGGCGAAACGCCCGGGTGAGGTGGTGCCTGGGCACCATGCTGGTATTGTGTGGCAGCTGATGTTCTCCATCCTGCGGGAAAAGTCCTGGTTCTGTCAATATTTACTGATACGTTCCACACTGGTCAGTACTGAAGTGCCCGGGGCTTGTCCTTCAATACGCAGCAAAGAGGTTAATAAGTAAGAGTGAGAGTCTTCTCCCGAAGCAACACGGGCACCCTCCATCTCCTTTAGCTACTTCTGTCTTTAAATGAATGCTAATAGTTTCATTCTGGCCCGTAGCTGCCTGTCTTACCTCCACGGACCAGCTACTCGTGGTCCTCAAGAACCCTCTGCCAGCGTGGCACTGGCCGCGCTCCTTCTTCCAGACGCTCCCTGCATCCAAACAAACAAAAAATAGAGATTAAAAGGTCACTTTTCCACATGGAGAACTGCTGCCCTTGTCAGGAGGGTCTTCCATTGACTCAGATAAGGGAAAGGGAGAGAGAGGGCGAAGTATAAAGGTCTGGGATCCAAGTGGAAATAGTCCTCGTTCCCGCATTAACCTCTGGGACCCAGGCGAAGCAGAGGTTTCTGTCTGCCTTGGTTTCCCATATACAGGATTAATTCAAATGTACCACGTGGTTGTGAAATGCAATAGTCTAAAAAAATGGCAGGAGTTTAAATAGTGTAAATCTAACATAGGCTTTGGGGTCAGAGAAAAATAGGTGGCAGCCTGAGTTTTCATAGATGAAAACAGACGTTTCCAGAGGATAATCTCTATTAGGTTGGGGAGGGATGTTATGGGAAAATTGCCAGTGCTAGGCAATTTTCTTTTCTAAGGCATAGGAGGTTTATAACAGCCCCATGTGCTTTGGTTTAGATCATTTAGTCTGTTTTGCTAGCAAATATCACCATGTGCTGATAAGCTAAATTTCAGCAAACCTTGGTACAGTCAGCAGGGAGCCGGGTTTGTTCTGCGCTTTAACTTCATCAAAGCACATTCTTCCTTTCCTTTTTTCTTTTTTTCTTTTTTGACTGAAGTACTGCAAATACTTCTGATCCCAATCTGAATAAATAATCTCGCACAGCAAACACGGCCTGCAGTCCCCAGTACCTGCATTGCCCCGTCCCGCGTCCCACTTGCCGGGTGCTTTGGAGGAGTCGTGATGACCCATCAGTCATTGCCAACTCCCGTTGTACCTCCCCAACATCTACACCCTTGATGTACTGCGCTCGGAGCAGGGTAAGCCTGGCACTGTTACACGCCGGCTTTCCAAGCCGCAGCGTCCGAGCCAGTTATCGTTCCCTCCCGTGTGCCGTAATTGGCCTTGGAAACCTGCACATCTTCATTTCTGGGTCCCAGCCCAGCTCTCAGTGGAAGTTCACTGCGTGCCAAGGTCACTCCAGCCCTCGGCGATCCAGCACAGAGGGAAAAGGAGGAAAGACTCCCTTTTCTGTGAATACAACTAAATTTCTGACACTTTCAAGTTATTCCTTTGATTGGAACAGGGCAATTAAACCAGCTGTGCTGGGTCCGTGGTTTTGGGAGAGCCTCCTCCTCCAGCAGCGTTTCGGAGAGCCCGTGATCGTCCGTGGGCGCAACCCAAACCCCTGGGGTCTGGCTGCCGCTCGGGGTCCCGCCCGGCCTCTGCGGACCCGGCTCGCCTCCAAGAATTCAAACGAACAACAGAGCGTGTCTGCGCTGCACCTAATTGATAGTAATGTTAAGAGACTGATCGTAATTTAAACACTAATTAAGGGAGATAGTTATTGACTCTAATGGGAGACAGACCAGGCTCTTGAACATCTACTAAATAATGAGAAAGTAGCGAGGGTGCTGTCAGTGCTGGGGAAATAATCACAATAATAACGTGCTGAGAAAAATGCAGCTTGCTCTCGGTGTAACAGCGGCGAGAACCTCACTAAAGGAGAACGGACTTTCTGTTCTCAGTCCCAGGAAGGTAACTCATTTCTTTCTGTATAATTTACCGTTGGTTATAACAGCACTTACAAACCCCAGTAAACAACAAGTATGGATTTGTTAGGAGGCCGCCTACCATGAAATTAAATGGGTAACTGGCACTTTTAAGATGCTTATGTAAAATGTCATTCTCCCCCCACTCACAGCACCTGAAATTCTTTATTTTTAGTAAAAAATTTAGTGAAAAATTCTTTACTTTTAGTAGCTTTCGTGTGAGCTGGGGTCAGCCCTCCTCTGATAGTGCTACCTAATGCCTCAACACCCCAAAATAAAAAGGAAAAGACTGAGCTTCCGTGATGTGAAAGCACAGGGTCCCCTTTTGCTCCCATCTCTTTCGGGAATGGGGACCGCCATGGCAGGTGCTGTGCAAATATAACATAAAGGAAGGTCGCTGCCCGGTGAACTTGGACTCAACACAGGGCACGAAACTACTGTCAGGTATAGCCAAAAAGAAGAAAGAGGGGAGCAAGCCAAGAGAAAAGGGTATGAATATGTGTGTATTCATAGAACCCACGGACAAACATAGAGACATGATGTTGGGACAGTTCAAGCCAAGCAGCGGCCAGCCCCACGGCTCGGCAGAGCTCCTCCCTGGGTGAGCGGAGCGGCGTGGCGAGAGGTGGCAGAGCGGCGTCTCTCCCTTGGCAAGCAGGTTTGTAATCTGGCACCAGAGGCAGCCGGCACGTTGACGAGGACGTAACGTGCGGAGCAGCTCGCCGGCCCTGGGACGGGCATCACCACCCCTCTGGGCAGGTCCAACACAGGGCGCTGCAGCACGGAGTTCTGGTGGTTGAGAGCATTCACAGTCAGTATGTGGTCCGTGATTTCAGGGAACTGTAGAGGGAACGTTATTTTACAGTCTCATTTGGAACTAAGTATTGGGTTTCCAAATATCCTTCCCCCAAATTTAATGCCGTAAGATTTCTCAACTCTCATTTTTACATCTATCAATTCATCTTTGATCTATTGCTCCCTTTCTTAATAGCAGAGGGAAAGGGGAGGAGAAAAGGGGTGTTCAAATGCCACTCTATCAAAGTCCTCACAATATAATAAGAGCTCAAAAATCCATAAAATTGGCCGTTGCCTTTCAGCTGCAAAATCCACGTCACATGCCAAGTATTACCACAACAATAAAAACTTCTCCGTCTTTATTGCCACAGGACATATTGATTCAGTGCAATGTTTCCCAGGAACATTTGTATTTATGCACATGACTCCGGGAACATTGACCAGATAGGGCACAAAATCTCCAAGCCACCTCTTTGGCCAAAGGAGATTTGTCAGCTGAATCAATGAGACTATACTTCGATTTTCAATGCTCGTGCCGGCATTTTTATGACAGCGGCTTTGGCTTATTCACAGAGCATAGTGAAACCAGCTTGTTGTTTTTCCCCTCCTTTTCTTCCCTCCATTATGCCAAGGGACATTTATTACTTTTTGATAAAAGATGCGCACTCCTCCCTTAGGAGAGGGGCACTGAAGCAGGACGAGACGGCTCCTGCCTTTGTGCACCATCCCCAGAGTAACCGGGGAAGGGCAGGAACCGGAGAGTAATCATTCAATAAAGCGACAAAATACAGGACCGAAGAAAAAAGCTTAGATTAAATAATTCTTCGACGTCCCTTATGTCTTCATCTATTTCTCAAAAGGCATTACGTGCAAAGCGGAAAACGGTATTACTTTTCGTATTAATAGAAGCGATGAATCATCTAATGCCATTCAACAGTTGGAACTAATCTCAAGGTTGAGGTTTCACAGCTGGCTGTAGGAGAGGCAGGGGAAAAGTCGTACAGATCAGAAGTTGTTCACGTTTTGGGGAAGATCCATGTTCAGCCCCAAGGACTGTGACTTCCGCTGATCTCTAACTAGTTGTCTGAAGTCAAAGCTCTCCCCTTAAAGCCTTCAAACTTAATTCTTGATCTCCTGAGCTCTAAACAGCCAGACAGAGCATTTTCAGGATACGCAAGGAGGGCAGCGTGGGCTTGGTGCCATGCAGCCAGCCTCCAAAAACCCAGTACAGCCTTTGGAAGGATGGTGACAGGCTCCTTCTGGGTGTCTAGAGCATCTCATCGGGCCGGCAGCAATCTCGCGGCATCGCTGTGAAGAGCCAGGTCGCGCACCAAGGGTGCAGCCCAGCAGCACAGCGCACGCCCGGGGCTGTCTGTCTGTCTGCTCTGCGGGGACCCCCTCCCACAGCCCCCCGGGACCCAGGGGCCTGGCAGGGTCTCTGTGCACCTCTGCAGGCTTGGGAGGAAGCCCAGGGTGAAAGGTGGCTCTGGAGCAAGGCGGGAGTAGGTCCGCTGATAATGTCAGATCTCTTTTCCAAAGACCTGTGATTTTTGGGATGCTCGCTCAGGCGGGTTAAAGACTGCGTGGCTCCTGCCCATGAATCACTCTTCTCTCGCATCTCCCAGAGGCTGCCTGGCCCCCACCTCCATCCCTTGCACCACCGATACCTGAATAACCACGGGAAGTGGCACCGCGTTGTTGGTACCAGTTTGCCGTAATACACTAGACCGTAAAGTACAGCGAAGCAGGAGCTGTTTCACGTGTGGTTCGGCTCTTTCTGCTGCAGAGGTGGCAACCTGGGTACAAGCTGCTGCAGCCATCTGGGTTTAATCCACCTGCGTAATCAGTCAGCGCGTTTGGAAAGAGCCTGGATGCAAGCCCGCCAGTCCAGGCCATTATGACTAATCATGAGAGGGGAAACGGAGGGAACGGCACGCATGAGGGCTGTGAGCGGTACAGTCTCCAGAGCAAGAGGAATTAATTGCTTGCATCCTAATTCTTTGCAAGGTGTGGAAGTCAATGGGAGGGAAGGATGCCCACGTCTTGCAGCATGAAGGTGCGTAAAGCCAGGGTCACCTTTCACAGCAAAACTTCATAGAAATTAGATGACAGCCCATCCGTGCTAAGAGTTTCTCCACATCAGAGGGTTTGAATTGCAGCAGAATAATTCCAGCATCTGTAATTAGCGCTTCCATTAAATTCTCGTTGCTCTCTTATTAATTTCAGGAGTTTGGAACTGTCAGAAGCGTTATTAAGGGATGCTATCCCTGTCAGGAGCGGCAAATAAAAGTTGAGCTCCTGATTAAAAGTTTAGGGCAGCCCTCATTATTTTCTGCATCAGAAGAGTAGTTTTTGGGTTACCCTTTCAGTCAGTACTGTGCCATTACAGAGGGTCTCTAATTGTTCCTGCCTCATAGAAGCACAGAACCGCACACAAGGATGGATGTTTCCATGTGAACCAGCTTGATTATTTGGGCTTTAAAAATACAGCCAGGTTCCTGCCTCTGGATCCAGCCACGTCCCCAGCACAGCCCCAGCCGTGGGGACCTGGGCAGGGGGGATCGTTAGGTCTGGACAGGGAACAGGCATCGCCTGACAAACCAGATATGCAAAATTCCTATGCAAAAACTGGCCACCTTGTGCTACAAGGCCACGCTGCCTATATGTGTCTGCATACACTGAAAAATAGGTATACGGGCTCGGAGAGGGCGGCAGGCGGGTGCGGCTGCCCCAGCGTGGCTGCTCCGTGGGTAAGGCCGGGGCTCGGGGCTGCTCGCCACAGCAGCTGCGGGGTTTTCAGCCAAACTTTTGCCTTGAAATAAGGATTGGGATGGACTGAACCTCATGGTAAACTCCTGTCAAACTCGTGTAATTTTCTTCATTGGAAATTGAAGCTTGAAAAATTAAGAAGTCACAAAATGCCTTATTTTGGATCATAAAGAAAGATTTCACTCCAAAGGATGTTTTGGTTTGGAATTTATGCATTTGTTGTTAAATACAAATTGAAACCATCTTTCAGTTACAAAAAATATACGTTTGGAGGGTTGAATAAGGTTTTACTAAATCTGATTTTTCCATATTTTTTCCATACATACAGAGTGACAATTCACAGCAGTTATTTTTTCAGTTTGGGCAGTAAACAAAGAAACTGGCTATTAATCCAGTGAGCTGCCAAACGCGTTTTATTCTGTCTGATGCTGAACATCTCTGAAGACTGAGTTCTGTATTCCCTGGGTTACTTTTTAATTACATTGCAATAAAATTGCAAGGAATCTAATTTTGCCAGACGAAGCCCAGGGACTCTGCGGAAGGTGATGGGGGTCCAGCTATTTTATACACTAATTACACTAGCATGGGCCCTGGAATACTGTGCTATTTTTATTCATTCATGGAAAAAAAAAAAAAAAGCCCTTTCGTCTAGAGCTGAGTGACTGCTATTTCATTCTCAAAAATAGTCAATGCAGTCTTCATTTCTCAAAAAAACAGCTGCCCTCTTCTGTTTTCCGGGGATATTACCACCTTTCAAAATCCTAATGGGTGTGCTGCTGAAATGAAAATAAAATACCATCGCTTTGCCTGCCTCGAAACAACAAACCAATATCAATAAAGCACTGCCACCTTTCTTAAAACCTCTGAAAATGGGGCAATATTAAATAAGAGCTTGAAATATGGGTTTAAGGAGGGAATTGTTTGGGATTTCTAAAAGTACGTCTGCAGTGCCATCAGGAGGTGCGATCACAGCGTGGGAAAGCTTGCCTGAGCTGAGGCTGAGCCGGCTGGGTTAGGCAGCACAGCCGTCAGGACAGATCGACGCTGGCGCGTGGACGTGGGGACGGGCATCCCGCGCACATCTTTCAAGGGACAACTGCCTCGTGAGAGCTCCGGTACCCGTGAGAGCCACCGCAAGGCACGGCCGCCTCCGCAACCACGACTTCAGAGCCTCGCGCCAGCCAAAGACTGACGGGACCTCTGCATCCAGAAGGCTCAAACACGTGCAAACATGTAGGCTTCTCAGGGGCTACAAGACTTTTGGAAAGTTTCACTCTTGATTTTTTGGTAGCCAATTAGGAAACCATGGCCTGAATCTGCAGCGGGTGGGAGGCTGGTGGGTGCTCACCAAGCTGGGCATCACAGCCCCCAGCAAAGCTGCTGGACCGGCGGGTAAATGGGAAAAACGGAGCCCAGAGAGGTGGACACCAACGAATATGAGTTATTTCAGAATCATGAATTACCGTGACCCATTTCTTCCAAAACTGATCTCAGGTCTGTATTGTTCTCAATTTTTTTCAGTTACTACAGCCATTCCTCCAGGGAACGACGACTAACTGCTTGTTAGCGCGTTTCAGGAGGGCGACCTGTGATCTCACAACATGATCGTTCGCTTGTCTCCTCTGCCCCATAAAATGCATCAGAAAACTGCCTGCGCTGCCCAGTAAAAGCCCTTAGAAGAGGGATCAAGTGCCTCACTGCGTTTACATGAATATTCAGCACAGTCAGATTTGCCACTCATGTATCGCACCTTGTATATTATTTATATCCTTATGAAATAGCAATGAATCCAATCATACCACACTTGCTCGTTCCCCAGAAGGGCAGGCAAGATTCCCCTGAGACAGATAACTGTCACGGCTCCACCAAGGTCCCATTAAAGAAAAAGCGGTGGCTCAAATAGGAAAAGACGGAGCGAAGAGCCGCTCCCCCTTCTCTGCTCCGAAGGAAGGCTGGGCATGAGGATGCCGATCAAAACTGGCCTCTTGCTGTGTACGTGGAAATCTTTTCCAAGAACTAGAGCCTGCCGGGGCTCAGGGCACCCAGCTTTGCACACATGCTGCAAATGAACAAGATTGCCCCCCCAAAACACTACGTTTCATCACCAGTTTAACTTCATAACAAGAACCTCCATTGCAGTGGATGATTCGGGTTTAAAAAAGGTAATAACATAAAGGTAGAAAAAAGAGGAGTAAAGCTGGGTGGACGTACCCCTCCTCAGCTTGGCTCCGGACCAGCGCAGCCCTAGCATCTCACAGCTCCTCTTCTGCGCTTCCTTCCATGGGCTTTCCACGCGCGCCGCTTGACTTTCAGCATTTCCCTGCAGTCTCGGTAATACATTTCCATGCTTTGAGGGTGTAAAAGTCAACCTATTTGGAAACAGCCTCAAAGCACACAAAGCAGATGAAGCGCTAACACGCATTTAGCCCTTCAAAGGCTTCATTTCTGCAAGGTGACAGTCTGCTTCGGTCACACAGCAACTCCACGGAAGCAAAACACCGCAGCCATGATTTTTCCAGTGCTGTAGGTGGCACCAGCTGTACTGGGTTAAAGGCAGCACTTCCAACGTAGGTAAGTCATTTCTAATAAACAGAAATTGGAAAAGCCTCCAGCATCAAAACAATATTAAAGATTGAATCCTCCTGGGAAAGACACATGGTATTTGTCTGGCAAAATTGCTGCCAGCCATCCGACACTATAATTGTAGAACATTAGGTTTTATCCCAAATGCCAAACATAAGTGATGCTCCTGCGTGATGTGACACAGCTTCATTTCCTTCTGGAGGAAATCTAGATCATCTTCAGCAGCACCTGCTGGGCACAGGGGGACCTCAACCAGCCTCCAGGAAGACATTCAAATATTTATGATTTGACTGTGGCACTGCAGTATTGGGATGATGGGTTTCTATACGGAGCACGTAGCTTGAGACGGGTAACCAGCACCGCACCCTAGCAGAGACAGGGGACTGCAGTCTTTAAGTTTGATGTAGGCAGTTCAGGCAACCCCAGCTCTGTGCAGGGAATTGTCCTGGAAAACTCTAGCTAGGCTCAAAGGCTACGGCTGCACCCACTGCAGTCGCACAACCGCACTCTAATGACTCTCCTTGTCGGGGTAAGTTTTGTAGAAGACTAACTCACTTGGGTTTCTAAACCTTGCTTTCAAAGACGACTTTCAATCAGATTTACAAAAATGCTACAGCAATTTAAAATGTCTGCTGAGATTTATGAAAACACCCAAGCAGATTAAGGTGCCAAATGTTTTAAGTGTTACCCATGACCTATGCCAGTCTTGTGCCAAGGGCTGGCAGGATCACCCAAGGGAACTTCAAATTTTCTCTCTCTCTGTTTCTGTTCTCATTTCTTCCACCAATTATTACTTTTCCCTCTGGGATGTGTACATTATATTCTCTTTTAAGCATTACAGCCTACGATCCAGACCCAAGGTATACCTTTGGGTCCTGGTATTTTGGGGAGGCACGCTCTGATTCGGGAGACCTGTGCTGTATTCGTCGGGGGAATATTATGTTGTATGCCAACGACAGTAAATTCTGGATGGCATTTTGTAACCTCAAGGCTCTCATGGACCATTTCAGAGAGCTTGGCTGCTCATCCATTTACCGTGCAGTTTAAGTGGGCAGCCTGACAGTTGCAGTAAGGCAGCGTCACTTTCTCCTAACGGCTTTGGGACACCGTTTCTGAAATCAAGACAATGCCTTTGAAGTGAGAGGAGAAGGCAACGCTGGCTTTGTTACCGCAATCAGAAGTGCAAGTTAAAAGTATGCATGCTAATTGTCAAGACTGTTGCCATATAATTAGCATCTATAGTCTGTACCCAAATTAGAACTCCCTTGGAAGCTTATTATGTTCTAATATATACCCAGCACGTATATACATATAGCTGTGGTCTGACCCATCCTCGCATTTCTTAGCAGCTGTGAGAAGATCAATGCTAATCTAGATTAACAATGCGTCTTCAGAAATCTGTCCCACGTATTAGACACTAGGCAACGCGTGAAAGGACTCCAGGCTGATGTAACTGTCTCTCTATCGAGAAACCCGTTAAGGGGAGAGATACCACCCCACACATCCACGTCCACCCTGGACTTCTAGTGCCTCTCTTCATGCCCTGTTCGCCCACAACCTCCGACGCTTCCTTCAAAGCTTCAGGTACGTAGCTACACCTTACGTTTTAACCAGTGTTGTCATGTCTTCTGTGCTGATGTTCGGCTAACACAGAGCCCACCCTAAGGACAAGGGCTTAAGCTGGCCCTGCTGCATTTTGCTTTGCGGGAAGCGAGTGCAGGAGCAGGCTGTTCAGCCATGCACAATGATCCCCAAACCTTCTGCAGCCCGCCTCTGGTCCGGGACTGCAGCGGATCAGCCTCAAGGGAAGGCTAATACAAAGGGTCAGCAGTACAGCTCCGATTTTATCAGGCATTATTTCAAGGGTATACCTGCAAATATGGCAGCTGAACATCCAGCACGTGTCCTGGGACCGTGGGATCAGCAAAAGCAGGCTGGTACTATCCACCGCTGCCTCCCCTTTTACCGCCTCCGTTTTGTGTGCCACCGCACTCTTCCCGGGTCACTGCAACCTTGAAACATCTGTCTTGGGTTTATTTATATTCTTCTGTTACCACTTTTCTTTGTACTTTTCAATAACATTCATTAGAAATTACTTGGGGTTTGCGTAATAAGAATCTGTGCTTCACACAAGTAAACAAATTTTAAATCAAAGTCGTTAAACAAACATTATAAAAGCTGTCCTATTAATTCCATTTCTGTGACTGTGTCGCAAGGTAAACCGAAGATAGCCTAGTCAAAAACAGACCCCCAAAGACATAGGGACAGAGACCAGTCATAAGAGAAGGCACGAGAAGCACCCAGCTCTCGTGCCGGGGTCCCTGGGTGCGGGGTACCAGGCAGAGCAGCAGTATGCACGGCAGCCCATAATCCCACCTGACGTAAATAAATGCAATACCCCAGGGACGAATTGCGTTGTTCCTCTGTCTGAATTTGGACCTGCTAATCCAAATATGCTCCGAGTATCACTGCTGCACGAGTAGCAGGAGCTCAGCAGCTTTTACAAACGGGAGCTACTTGTCTAAGACTCCCACGTATTTGGTCGTTTGGCCGTTTCCTAATTAAGCCCAACATGCTGCTGCTGAGATACTGCGAACAGTATCAGAGGTAGCTGCAATAAGGAGCTACTGGAAAATGATCTCTTATAAATAGTGGATAATACCAAGGAGGAAGAGTCCATAAAGGGACTGCTTCACATGCAGGCACACTCGTACAGGGCAGGTCAAAGCGGAGGAGGACGAATCCCTCAAGGCGACCGAGGCTGCAGCCAGCCCTCCCTCGCACAGGAGCGTCCACTCTTGGCTGAAACAATCCCCACCTAGACAACTTCACACAGAGCAAAAATGAGCCACCGCTATAACCGACATCTCAGTTAGCTCCCAAGCTCTCTACTCAGCTGCGTCCTGCTGTTGTTTTTACAAGTCCCTTAAGTCTGAAGTATTCTTTACAGCCTCCCCGAAGTATCAGGTGTTAACCCCTACGGCATCAGCTCTTCTGGGGCGCAGGGATTTTGCTATCTGACTTTTCACAGGTTTTTTCTTACCCGTGTTTTGTCTTTTAAAATCCAGGGTAATTCACAGGCTAATGTAGTCTTTTTCACACTACTGGCCTCGCTGCATTGAGCTAAGTATGTCGTCTGGCTTCTTCAGGTAAATACTGCATTCCTGCATCAAATGCAGCACATTTAGTTTATCATGCAACAGGGTTCACTTCTTCTTACAACCCTACACCTTGTTCTTTCATTCACAGTACCTCTTTGTACCTTGCTATTGAGAAACACGCCTTAGGTTAATACTTTAACATCTTTATGTGGACAGCAAACACCTGCCAAAGACGCTCTCTAGTCTCAGATAATATACTGTGGATAATCTTCCTCTCTCTCTTTACACTTGTGTAATTCCACCGACCTCAAGTAGATCTGCTCTTGTTTTATGCAGGTAGGGAGGTGAAGCAAGCCCAGTGGAATAAGGCCAACGGAAAGCGTGTCACTCACTGAAGGATTAGGCCAATGAATTCTAGGTATTATCTCCTACAGCAGCTCATTACTATTCCAAAACAGACAGGCAGCATTCAGTGCAAATGCTTCAGGAGACCTAGAAGTAGGAACAGAGAGAATTTATGTGAAGTGGACGTAAATGAATACAGAACAGCCTCCAGAACCTGCACTTTACAAACATGCACCCTCTACAATTCTCCTAAAAGCTGTTGGTTTTCCACCTCTCCACTAAGATTTAATGGCAGAAGTGATATTGAGAGCTCTCTCTGCCAAGCTTTGTCATTTTTAAACCATATGCTAAAGTCAATTTCCTAACCATTGTAGTCCATTGTAAAGCCATTATGTGAACAATGAGAATCAAATGATTATTAATCAAATTGTTTTTAAAATCCAGCCATTTTTCTCAGCCTGCGAACTGAGAAGCTGAAAGGAGACGTGGCAGGGTCAGCAGCCTGGTATCTAAAGGCCTTGGCTTCAGTCTTCCTTTTCAGCCACAGACTTTCTGGGCGAATCACTTATTTTCTCCAAACTTTCCTTCCTCAGCTGTAAAACGTTGCAAGACAACTAAATGAGATCCTTAGACACCAGGCTAATTAGAGAAGTGGTAGGAGGGCTATTTATGCTTTCAAATCATACAATTAGTTTTACATTTTCATCCATTTTTGTATTATTTTATTTGCTGCCTAATTTAACAAACGCCTGTGACTCCGAATTAGGTTGCCCGGGTATCTCTGCATGTCACTATGGTTTGTTTGGCTGTACGAAATTGCTATAAAATTAATATAGAATACAATTACCACGTGTAAGTATTAAAAAGGCAGTGCTTTAACATCTGATAACAGGGACACGCTGCGCTCTAGAGATTTGCTCCTCTCTGGTTCCTAGGATGACCGAAAGTAACACAGCCTGCATGGGTAAAAGACAATGAAGGGCTGGGGTGAGATTTAATATTAAGCTGCACTTACAAGTTTTTATGACTCTGTTTACTATAAATGAGAACACGTAAAGCCTCCTGCATTTCATTGTTAGCACAGAAGTCGTCACCTAAGCACTGAGGCGGCTCTCAGCCCAACAAAATGGTAAATCAGGATAATTCCACCACGGCATCACTGTTCTCTGTAATGGTCCAATGCCTTGAATAACAGAGGACAGGGGAGTGCAGGGACCCACCCCTGTTGACAGTTGCTTGTAGGCTCAGAGCTGTGCCTCGGCAGCAGTCACACACCCCGAGTGCCTCCCGTGTGCCACCAGGACACTGCCCCGAGGTCACTGCGCTGGCAGCGTGGCTGCAGCATCAGGGAAGGGCAATGGTTTTCTCTTACCTGAGTTGAACCCAGCAAACCTCAGGTTTTCTCTGCTTCAAGGCTCCAGTTCAGAATGTCCTTTCTGTTTGGAAAGTCATTTACACTGCATAAGCACATGATCTTCTGGAGCCCTCAAGTAATGAAAGAGGGAAAGAGCACACTGGCAAAAAATGTGCAAATGTAAGTATCGGGCTCAGCTTGTCCCCACCTTTTTACAGTCAGAGTTGGCAGTCAGTCCGTGGTTCAGCCTGGGGCTGTCGCAGAGCTTGGGACACCTGCTCGAGGGGAAAGCACAGCCCGAAGCAGAGCCCTTCCCGCACCTTCTGGTTCCCATCCTGCCAGATGCTGAGCCCTCCCAGCCCCTCCTGAAGCCAAGGCAGCTCAGAGGGAGAGCTCGGCTGCCTTTCGGTAATAGCTGAAAGAACACTGACCCCCCTCCAGCGTAACAAATTCTACACTGGACTACACCCCTTTATCGGTGTATTAAAACACATTACTCATGTAGGCGCGCTCATCGCTAGGCTGAAATCAATTCAGTCACGCGTAGTCCAGCCACATCACGAGCAGCAGCAATACCAAACACTAAGGCTGTACAATGATAAGAGCAAGATGATTTATTATACGCTGAAGAAGAAAAAAAGAAAGAAAGAAAAGAATCATCTTCATCAACTATTCCCTCACGGGGGTCAGTACAATATAAAGAAAATAAGGATAAATGTACAAAACCAACCTGACAAGAAGGCTCTAGATGAAACACGTTCAAAGCACTTGCAAGTGATGTTGCTGGACAGATGCAGAAGGAAATTAAATCAAGTAATTTTTCCCCTGCAAAACACAGACTGAAAAACTGATTTTATTTTTAAAAATCCACAGTCCTGCTGTCATCTGCAGATACTTCGGATAAAAAGATACAATTTTAACTGTGATACATTTTTTAAAGGAGAGATTCCCAAAACTACTGTTTGACCACATTTATTTGAAAGCGGATTTTGTTTTCACTTCCAACTTTATGCAGATGGCAAAGAAGCCAGCCCAGCTCAAAACAATAGGAGCTTAGCCACTAACTTCAAAGAAACCAGGTCCATACTTCTCCATTTTCTGTTAAGCCTTCGGTGACCACGGCATTTGTTTTTCCGTAATTGGCCACAGATGTCCATCTCATCCAGAGCATCCTTGTACATATGGTTGTAAAATTGGAAAAAAACAAACAAAACCAAACCACAAAACAAAAACCACATATATGAGAAAACAGCAGCAGTATGAAATTCCTGAAGGGTTTCAAGGCTTGCTCCTACTCAACTAAGTCAACGTACTTCAAATTATTTTAGCTGGAGCAGGACCAAATCCTTACAGAACCAGACACACATTCCTCAAAAAGCAAAACCTTAAGAGTGCTGTAACCCAAAAACAGGAGTAAAAGACAAATTTTAGCAATGTACCTTGCCTGGCCCTAGCCAACATAATATATTTAGCTAGGGTATTGAATTTACTCCTGACTTGGGCAAGATTCCTGTTGGTTACAGTGAGAGTATTACTTAAGTAACGTAGCAAAAGGACATCATGCATTAGTAAGCTAAAATATGAATCCGTGCTTATGGCAATAGCTCTCCCTTCTAGTGCCCTATAATGGGCACCTAGAAAAGGAAAAAAGACAAGAAGCTTTACAGAAAAAAATCTGCATTTTGTTACATTGATGACCATCCTAAGCAACTCCACAGAAGTTTTCAGGGTTCCTTTTGATGTACTTGAAGAAAGCAGAAGTCAAAACTAGACCAATGTTAGGCAAGATTATAACACATTTACTCATTAGTGCAGAATGCAAAATAACAGCTAATGCTTAATACAAACAAAACAGTATCACTTTCATACATCCTCACAAATACATGGATTCCACATAGTTTACTTCCTTGCCTTAAAAGAAATGCTTAAATGTAGTATGAACTTCATGGGTCTCTAAAAATATCATCCCAAGTTACCAAAGGAACCATTGGAGATAAAAAAAAAAAAAAAAAAAAAAAATTGGAAACAGACATTCAAGAGCGATTTGCAAGGAAATCCCCATTTTGTTTGACATGAAAAGAAACAAAGAAGATCCACTGATTGGATTTGGGATTTTTTTGGTTTGAGGGTGGGTTTTGTTGTTTGGGTTTTTTTTCCATCAAGGGAAAGAAAACAACACATACGTGGGAGGGAAAACATTTTCACAAATATAATAAATACCTGCTCTGATCCAAAAGCAAAGTGCGATGTAGAGTTTTCTATTTAAACAAAACCAACCTACAGAATAATGCCTTAAATATTAACAAATCAATTAGTGGTCAGCACAGTAAAATAAATATGAACACATTGATTGGTATTTTGTTTCTAGCAGCAAAGTTCATTAACCTACTGGCCAATGTGACAGCTTCACAGAAGTCCTGTTTCTTGGGTTTGGTACTTTGTTTAACAGGAGAAAAAGATTCAATGGGTCTGGAAAATGGTACTACAGCTGTACGGTATTCTCCCCAGCCCATCTGTGTCAAACAGGGTTTGGCCAGGACGTGTTTTCAATACGCGTTTTGAACACCAATTTGGAACAGCTTTCAAAAAAAAAAATAAAATCAGGATCCACCCAGTTTCTCATGCTGACAGTTATGAGTTTGGATTGGCCTGAACCCCAATGATATTAGGAAGGTGGGGTGTTTTCTCTTTGCAGTCAACAATTTTCTATGCTGGAGGGAGAGTGGGAAGATCACAAACTGTTAAGCAATGCTGAAGAGGGAGAGGCAAGCTTTGGTCACTCGTAGGGAAGGGCCACAACAGAGCACTGGGGCAAAGCCAGCCTCAGCTGCTTCTCCCAGCAAGGAAGATCTTTCCTCCCATGTAGAAAACCTGTCCTACTCCTGTCGCTGGAGTCCCACTGCCTGCTTTGTACCTGCTATGTAACCCACCACTTTGAAATTCTCAGGATGACGACGTTCACTTGTTGTACTCCCTTAAACAAAGCAAAGCAGCTACAGGCCTTCCTCAAAACCAGTCTCAGACCCGTGCAGAGAGGAGCCTGCAGGAACAGCCCCCCGCGCCTCCCTCGCACGCCCTCCCGAATGCAGCAGCACACCGGCGTGCCGCGGCACGTTTGCACCAGTTGTTACCAGGAGGTAACGGCACACGGAGCAAACGGAGTTTTGATACCTCCAGCGGTCACTGGAAATGCCGAATGAGGAGCAGATCATAGAATGAGGAGCAGATCACAGATCGCTGCGCTGGGAGCAGGAGCAGCAACCAAAGCAAAGTGAAACACATGAAAGCAGACAAAAATGCCTTCTTGGCCCTAGCAATAAGCTAGGCAACACCAGTACCTACAGCTCCTCCAGCTCGTATTTTACAGAGCGTTGTTTTTCTGCTGCTAATTGCAGCCTGTGGGAAATGCCATGCTTTAATTCACAGCAAGAGGGATGTTTAACCATGATGCAGAGATCACTCTGGTGAAACACACTGCGGTAAGGCTCATCCAGCTCCCTCTGTCCCTGCACAGCGGTGTCAGTCTAGCAAAACAAAAGACAGAACACAAAGAGAAAACCAGAGCCCTTCTTTGACTGCAAAAGATGAGGGGGAAAGGCTGAGGAGAGATTTTTGCAAGGGGAATGTTCTTCAAGGCCACACAGAGGGTGAGCCAGGGGCAGGAAAGCACAGAAGAAACAGACTTCCAGGCTGTCAACACTGCTTAGTTGGTGCTTTGCAACCTGAGCACCTGTCCTACCTTCTAACGTGCTCCAGTACACAAACCCTATTTAACTGGGCTTTGCACGAAGGAGGGGAGGGAATCCCATTCAAGAGGATGTCCACTGCTCTGCCTGCATCTGCAGGGCAAGGATCAGCATGGAATGATGTAGGGGGTTGCTTTCCACTACTGTGCAAGAGCTCACCTTGCCTGGATTTAGGAAGGCTGCGTTAAGGTTGTATGGCTACCTGATGCTCAGGTAGCTAAAGATAACAATACCTGATTTCTGAGGAGCAGCCAAGTGCAACAAACCTTTTTGAGGTGGACTCGAAAGATGAAGAAAAACTATCTGGATTTTTTTGTTAGTTTACTCATTTTTCATTTTTTAAGGCAAGCAGAAAGTCTTTCTGGAATGCAAGAGGCAGCATCAGAATGGCAAAAAAAGAGGGTGGGGGAGCTACCTTCAACATTATACATTAGGTAAAATTTACCCCAGTAAAATGCTACTGAAACCAATGGAGCTGCATCCAATTCTACTGCCTAAAGAGGAGCGAGAGACAAGCCACGATGCTTCCCTTACCCCCTCTCTGCACCTGCCACTGAAGTCAGTGAAGCCATACCAGCGTACAGCTGTAGCAGCGCAGTGGTGAGTCAGGTCCAACGGAGGTAACCTACGTGCTGCGCTTGCCACTGGAGCCAACGTTTGAGAAACACTCTGAACCGGATTCCAGTCACAGCTCCTCACATCTACCCAAATGAGCAGAAAAACAGATGTCAGCCCTACTTCTGCTCTTTATCTTCTTTCTACTTTTGCTAAGGAAAATCAAAACAGACACACGCCCTTTGGGTTTGTCGACGCTTACGAAGTTGCTTAACAAGTTTCATGAATACTTCTGCGTGGCCAAAAAGCTGTTACTCAAACAATCATCACCCCTGACATTTATATCCTGCCTAACTTTGGATTTTTGATGGTCCCTAAAACAGTGAAGTTCACATCAAGGAATGGAATTAAAACCCCTTCTGAGATTGGAAAAGAAAGAGGGGGAAAAATTCATCCAATATTGGTAGCTCTAGTCCAAAGGAGCATTTCACCTCTCTTCTATAACCCAGTGGGTTTTGTCCAGGGAATGGCATGGAAGCGGGACATACCAGTATCTGTTCCCCAAGGTCCCGACAGCCCTGCTCTCCCAGAGCAACAGAGCTGCAGGCCAGAGACCAACACTTGCTCTCTTCTACATCAGTATGCAAAGAAATTACAGCTGACAGCTCCTTCCAACCTATTCTCAACCCTACCCGGTCTAAGGCAGAATCAGAGCAGAGCACACCTCATCTGAGCAGGTTTGCTTTCCGATTCACTTCGTTAAGCCACTGAGACCCCCCCAGACTCTCTTCAGGGGGATGAGCTACACCCATGGTGCATTAAGGTGCCCAGGCAACAACACTGAGAATCTTTTTTCAATGTTAACTGGTAGAAGAGAGTATTTCTGGATGTGGCTAGTCAGCTGACATCCAATGTCAGATCTTCAGAACAAAATCTGCATCACAGAGGAAGCAGTACGAGGCATGACCCTCCAAGGAGGAGAGGTATGCACAGCCTTTCTACAGGGATGTGGGGAGTACTCTGGGCTGTAATGGGGGCCAAAGCAGCAATTTGTGGACAAGTACACCACCTGATTCACACATTCACAGGCCCCATTCCTGCCACTCCTTTACCAGCTGCCCAGAGATGCAGTCTGCTGTAGGGAGGCATTCTGGAGCACTGCTCTGTGGTGTGCAAAGAGGGGAGTGGGCTTTGCACATGGTCCACCTGTATGGTAGAACCACAGAAGTTCCCAGCACTTCTTGGGCTTTGCATATATTCATGCAGGAGGCTGAGGAGAAGACGTAAAGTCCTCCCCACCACTCAATACAATGAAGAGCCTTAGATAATTAGCAAACAAACATCAAAAACACTTCATGTCCTGCACAGCGTCATCCTGCCAACTATGATAGAAAAAAAATCTAACCATACCATTAAGTTTGCAGGTGTTACATGTATAGCTCGAGAGCATACTCCTATCAAATGGAGCACAAAGCAGGGCATGTGGCAAACAGCAGGCGAGAGACAAGCTGCTCTATTTGCAAACTACTACCAAGGGTGGCGCATCATTGTACATAGCCTAGGTTCTCCATCTCATTCCTATACCGCTGTTCGGACACCTTGCTTTTATGCTGTTTGCTTTCTAGGTGTTGTCTGAACTCCATCTCCTCACTGGCCCCGGCGTTGCACATGGAGCAGTAGAACTGGCCGCTGGGGGTGACGCACATGGCCAGATCCCGAGGAATCCTCTGGCGTGAGCGGGGATTGAAGTAGGGACCTGAGGAGACAACAGAAAAGCCTGTTTTATCCATAAGAAAGAAAAGCTTGAGGCAGCTCAGTGACAACTTCCAAGTCCAACAAATGTTTAAGAAGAAGCCAAAGATGAGCTTCTTTAACTGATTAGAGTCTGAACCTTATTTTCCCACATGACTTCTCCACTGATACCCAGATCTACAGGGGTGTAGCACATAGGGGAGTGGTACTTGACAGTATTTTCTAAACCTGTAGAGTGGGCTTAGTGCCCTGGTCTTATTAAGAATCAAGAGGGCTTTGAAAATTAGGAGTCTAATTATTTAAGCGATAAGTCTTCTCCCCTCCTCCCCCTGCCTTAACCCTCCAATTCCAGAATTACAACAGTCTTTTTGTTAGAATAAGCTGCCTCGGTTTAAAATTATCACAAAATATTTAATAGAACTTTAAAAGATTTATCTTTTCCACATGGCAGTGGTTAGAATGACGTGATTAAACCAAGCTTCACCAGGAATCGGGGTTTCAGCTAATATGTGCTTATAACACAATTTAAAATGAAAAA
This sequence comes from Theristicus caerulescens, assembly GCA_020745775.1. Taxonomy (NCBI): domain Eukaryota; kingdom Metazoa; phylum Chordata; class Aves; order Pelecaniformes; family Threskiornithidae; genus Theristicus; species Theristicus caerulescens. The sequence goes on along the minus strand of CM036565.1, from coordinate 1,689,256 downwards.
GAGAAACAGATGCTGGGCTGGACACTCTAAACCACCCTTTAAATCACAGTAAAGAGGCAAAGTTAGTATCTAACATGTGAGGAAGGACTCTGCTCTAGGAACAGATGGTCTTAGAGGGAGGCTAACATGCTCTCTCATTCCGGTCATGGGAGCGCAAGTACAGGTTGATGTGCTACAGTAGGAGTCAAAGCACCTGGCCACTTGCCAAGAAAATAAAGCAGGAAAATTGTCACCACTTAGAGCAGCCTTAGAGACAGGCAGATGGTAAATTAACTTACAAACTGAGAAACCTAACTAACAAGCAAGCTGACAAAACAAAGCAACTTTAGCAGCTGGGAAAAAACATGCAGACATGAAGGATCAGCAGAGCTAGGACCAGCTCCTTTCACAACCTGTCTCTGCTAAAACAGACCTCAGAAACAGAAGAAAAACAAGCCTGTTTATTACTCATTATTATTCCAACTGTAGAACAGATGCAAGCTCCCAGTTACCTGTGTTGTTTTGAACTGCATACATATTTCTTCTGTTCTGCATCATTTTATATTCATTCCCTTCTTTCCTTGCTCTCCGTTTGCCTAGTTCTGATGCATCCCTGAAGATTAAACAAATATGAACAGCTGCAATTCAGAGTTTTCTGAGAAAAAGACTGCCAGCGACACTGCCACATGCTTTCAGCCTGAGGATGAAGTTGAACAATACCTACGAGAATGAGTTATTCTGTGCTTCTGCAAGACGCAGCCGTTTGGCATGATTTTTCCCTTGGTAGTGAGCCTGGGCCACAGCCGGAGAACTAAACGAGGCATCACAAAGCTTGCAGTAATCATTCTCTGTGGCCAAGATCACTCGGCCACCTGGTTTACTGGATCCCATCTAGCAGCAAAGGGAGAGACAGCATGTGAAACACAAGAAGGTTAAATCCTTGAAATATTTGAATCACAGGGACTGAGACCAGTATCATCCTCGTCAGGCAACAAGAGAGCTGGAATTAAAGCATTGAAGCATGGGATTAGGACACTCTCAAACGATCCCCAAACTGTTCTTACAAGAACTTCATTTTCCCTGCCTCAGCCTCCAGGAGAATCCACAAATTCCTTGAGATCTAGGCAAATCCCTGGCCTCAGATGGAGAGGAAAGCAATCTGAACAAACACCCTGTACCTCTGCAATAGCTACAGAGGCTTGTTTACTCTACAGCAATGATTTAACTCCTCTACTCCTGACTGCTGGGAGCTGATGAACAGCGACTTTCACACTGAGGAAGACCCACTGAAAGGTAAAGGTGCTCCTCTCTCCTATTTACAGTGTAGCTAATCTCCCCACAGTACCCTGTCTCTACACAGCTCCCTGACCACACTAGGAGACAAAAAACCAATAGCAGAGCTGCCAAACCTGTGATCTTTACCCTTCAGATAGGAGGACACCTGGATCAAGACTTCAGAGGAAGGACCCAGCCTCCCATGTGCAGCTCCTGCCATATGAAGGATACCTTGCCTGTCTCGTCGGACCACACACTGATCAGGGCAGCAACCATGTCTTCTCAGCCTGTATCATCCAGAGAAAAGTGCTTTGCAAACAGTGCAGCAGCAGCGATTCATACAGCCATGTCACTGCGGCGCTTGCCAGGCCCAGTTTCTTTCATGTCTCCTTTGATACTGTTCAAGCTTACAGACACACGCACACAATTCTGACTTCTACGTTACAGCATGAATCCTCACACGGCCCCAGAGGGGTCTTTTTATTGCCATGGAACATTTTCTCCATTAGAAACCGCATCAGATACCCTAGCAGGTACAGCACCCACCTCCCACCACCTAGGACTGGACCCCATACCCTCTCAATTCCGTTCTGTGAGCCGCAAAGTCATTTTACACGGGACTGAGCCTCCCTCTGGTGGCTCCAACAGCATGTGTAACAGCCTGCCGCTTACGGCAAATGCTCTGCTTTTGTACAGACAACAGAGGCTTATGCTTTTGGAAGTGACAGGCACAGCTTCGATCCCTGCAGCCCAGCTGTGGTTCCCTGCACAGTCACATGCAAAAGCCAGGTTAGCTGTTAAGTCCCATGACAATCAGAAGTGATGAATTCTAGAAGAGGAAAGCAAAACTCATCTCTTTTGCCTCTGATGTGCCTGAGACAGAATTAATCTGGATCACTGAGGGAACCATCCATTCACCCTACACACAGGAATGAGCACTGCAAAAGGCGCAACAACAGAGGAATTAGGTAACAGCCCTGGGCAATGGGTGTAGGAGCACCTAAGCGCTTTTTCCATGTAGGCTTCTCTCACACAACGGCGGGATGATTGTGCAGAGCGGATGCCACACCCTCGCATCCAAATCCAGCTCCAACAATGCTGTTTTATACCTTCCTTTAAACAACCATAATCAGCAGCACATCAGACTTAGCTAGGAATCAAAGTATTTGCCATACAGAAATAGAACATTTCAAGTCCAATATTCTGCTGCAAGGGCAGATCAATATCTGTGTCTTCAAAGGAGAGCAAACAGCTCACAACAGGCCATTTCCACCATCCTGTGCCACCACAAGGAAAATTCTTTCCCAACTCCTGCAGTAATCCTCAAAGCGTGAGATCTAGTTATTGTTACTGGGGATTAGGCGACAAGTAAGCGGCATGATCTCAGTCACCTTCCCATGCCTTACCTGAGCTGGAAGGGAGACAACCTGAGGTGGGGCAGGCTCAACCGAATTACTCATTCTGGCAGGTGCCGGACAGCTATTGGCAGCATAGTAATTTCGGAGTTTCTTACTGTGGTTTTTACCCTGGAAAGAGAACCCAGATTAATCGCTGTCCTAATAATAGTATCTTACACTGACAGGAAAAGGATCCAGAGACCAAAATGAGAAAGTGACCATGAAGATGGCGCCTCAGGTAAAGAAGCTCTCATTCAGAAAATAACAGCGCTGAACTTGAGAGATGCTGGCATCCCCCCTTTTCTCCAAGATGCTCATCGCCTAGCACGATTGGACCTCATTCTCAAATCAGTAAGGTTACAATTAGTTCCTCAGTCTGCTTCCATTTCACTTAAAACTAGTATTTTGTATTTTAAACATGAAACATTAACTGCTTTGCATAGCTTTTTGATAAGCCTGAACACACACACACACACACACTTCTTTTCATGAGGCTGCAAGCATGAGTTAAAACATGAGACTGAATCTAAAAAACCCTGCTTCATGTTTTATTTTCTCCTGGAAAACACTATAGTTCTTTTCGGTGTTTTGAAAACCCGATAGAGCTACATGGGATTATGTATATGCATGTGGATATATAGTAAGGCATATGCATAAATGCAAGTTATGTACTATAAATGCACTCCTGTCCCCTCATGGCAGAAATACTGCAGAAATCAGATGTTGAAGTGTAACGCTAATTCAACCTACCCCTTCACTGGCACGATACCACTTTTTCAGGCCCAGCAGCAAACCTGAGATCTGGGTCCGGTGTCCTGAGTATACGGACAACCACCCTTTTGGATTTGCTGGTGGAGAAAGTTACTATCTCCACATGTCACACAAATATAGCACTAGTAAGAGAGGGTACTAGCAAAACAGCATAACATAAGACTATGAAATATTCGATCTCTCAGCAAAGAAGCATATGCAAATAGTCCCTAACCTACTCCAGACAAGTCAACCAGACCAGCTTGAACAAAATTAATTTGGTCTGAGGTGGCTCAGGTGATGCTGTCCAAAGCAGATGAGAAAGTTTGCGTGAATGGCCCCACCAGCAGATCAGTCGTGTGCATAACCTCAGGAAGGAGGCAGTGATGAGCACATGGCAGCAGCTCCCTTTCCTAACTGCACTGCTGGATCCAGCAGCAAACATCTGTCCAGGCCTTACAAAATCATGTCTGTGGAATCAGAAGTTCTGTTTTATTGGATGAGTGTACAGGTGGAAAACGGATCGCATAAAACAAAGGAAAATTACGAGCGTCTGCCTTTTCACCCATGCCATCTTGGTACTATTTCTCTGTCCCTGTGGACGTAGTTTTCGCAACACGCTCCAGTGATGACATCTTAAATGAAAGCACTGTAGCATGTCTGGACAACCAGCAAATTCAAGCAGGGTGAAGATATGTCTACAGAGAAGTTCTAGCCACAGCTTCCAGTCCATTAGATGGTGTGGAGGTAGCTTCAGATGAGCTAACTCAAATGCTGCTGCTAGTGTGCAGCCACCTCAACACAGCACTCCAAATCCCCTTGAGAAGCTAAGTTAGTCCTCCGGCATTAGCCCACACTTAGCTCTGTGCTACCACAGCAACGCTACCGGCAGCGCACGCGCTGGCACAGGTATGCCTACACAAGCTGCAGATGCAACAGCCCTGAAAGCTGTGCCAACTGCTGCTCTCCTTACCTGGTAATGAGCCTGGGCTTGTTGTGCTGAATTCAGAGTGACATTGCAAAGCTTACAGCACAGAGGCTTACATAGTTCCTCCAACATAGGGTCCTGCTCCACCACCTTTGCAAGCTCTTCTTCTTGTGTGTGATGAAAGGAAGGCCCCAGTCCGAGAGATTTTGGTGGGGATAGTGGTGAGCTGGCTCTTGGCCTTGTAGCCACTGACATAGGAAGAGATGAAGGCTTCTCAGGATGAGGAAGAAGTCCTGCTTGCTGTAGAAGAATCATTGGCCAGGAAGACTGTGGGCATGCTACTTCTGAAGGATGAGGAGTCTTTCTTCAGATCTAGACCAGAGACACACAAATGAAAAACAAATAAATAAGCAGCGCTAACAGGAACATCGACAATCCAGGGGATAACTTCTGTAACTTCAATGCCTCTACTTTATGCCTTTTCACAATGCCAAGCAGGATAAAGTCAGTTTATAACACTTTACTGCACAGGAATGGCAGCACCGCGGACAACCAGGGCCAGATTAACAGATACGTGTATAAGAAGTGGCTTGAAGTCCGAAATGTAGTTGTTAGTACCCCCTGGCACCCTCCTGGACAGGTGAAGATTCCCAACCACTCATGGTACCTGACCCACAGCAGGCACACCCCGCTGCTCCGTGACCACTGGAAGATGTGACGCACAGCATGCAGAGCACATACAGCTGTGTTAATGGGAACGGGAGGGATACAGCTGTTAGCCCCGGCCTCTTCTGACAGCCTAAGGACAAGCTCACACTCCAAGACCTAAACAAATACTACAGTGTATTACTGCTCCTGATGACTTAAAAAGAACCCAAATATTTCAAAGCATTTTTTTTAATATATAGGTAGATAAAAAATACACACATCCCTCAAATACTCACAAAGACCTTCCTGAGGAAAGATATTCTACAGTTAACTTTTCTCAAGTAAGTCAACAAAAAGCAAGGAGTGGAAACCAACGTGAGCACACCTTGTTGTATGCAGTCAGCTCCCAAGGGCTCTCTTCCATGGTCCTGTTGAATGACCTTGGGCTATTTCTCATGTTTCCTTTACTAACTGCAACCAACGCAACATTTAAAAGCTGTATCTTCTTCTTCTGCAAAATGGAGAGCTCATCCCATATTAACCTTTACTCAATTATTTCCTCAGTTAATTCAAGTTCTTAGAACTAACCCTACATTTCCAACAAGGGGTTCTGAGAGGCTTATTTAATTAAAGTTTATAAATCGCATCTAAAGCCTGGGATGAACATTCCCAGAATAATGCAGAGCAGTGATATTACGAATCAACGCACAGCTACTTTTGTTAATGTCTTATTAGCTTCTTATCATAACAAATCCCGTTCGCTGCAACACTGGGATGGAGAGAAGCATTATCTTGGCCTTTGCAGATCACTTCCAGCTAGGGCTGCATCGGTAGCAACCATGTTTACACTATGGGCTTTGTTCGTTTGTTTAAGCAAATAGTGAGCCACGTCTACATTTTAAAATAACACTTCTGAAAATTAGGGAAAGGTAAATTAAATGCCACCTCAGAACTTTGTTCCCAAGTCCCTTTTGAAAATAGAATTTGACTTCAAAGGCATTTAGGAACCTGGAGAAGCAGACAGCATTTATCTGGGATAACTTCTGGGATTTTCAATCTGCTAAAATTAGCAGGAGATAAATACCTTGCTACACTCAAGCTATGGAAAATCCCAGCTGATGCCTGCATTTTTAGGTACTGTATTATCTTTGTAAGTCTGGCTCCAGAGATGTCTATGTTCTATTAGGGAAAATAAAAAATAATTTAAAAAAAAAAAAGAAAAAAAGAAAATCAGTGGGACTAAAGCACCCAAGTGACACAAGCGTTTCTGAAATGTTTACCTCTAAAAACAGATTTCCAAATAGTACAAGATTGGAGGCAATGTAGTTATTACTAGTAACTAAAGATAAGGAAAAAAAGAAACAGGGGAAAAAAAAAAAGAAGAGCAGGCGTTGCCTTGGGGACAAGCTTTTAAGACAGTAATAGAGCCACCAGGAGTTTTTATGTTTTTAAATAGCCCTTCACCGTCAAGGCTCTGAAAAATTCCAGGAGAACTATACCTAACATGATGTCACCATAACACCAAAATCAAACCCAGTATCATGATGAAAGCTAACCGAAACAAGATAAAATGGAATCCACCACAAAGAAGTAAGAGGAAACACAGGAATGGTGTGGTGCAAATCACCCATCAGCAGTGTAAATTCTGTAGTGTTACCTAACTTCTCCCCAACTTTCAGCATACATGTTCCTGGTTAAAGACAACTACAGAATAAGACTTTGCTATCTTTAGTTTCCTCAACTAGTACTCTGTAGACAGTCTAATTAATTTCAGTGGGGCTATGGATGGAACAAGTTCATATTCGTGATGGTTAAATATATCATAACGCAGACCTATCAAGGCAGTTTAGATCAACTATGCCAGCAGGTAAGCATGCCATCCAATTTCAGAGTTTTATTACACCACCGTAATGGGCCTCTTACCTTAAAATGGAAGTAAATTATAGCTAAATACTTTCTAGAGCAATATAAAGACATCTACAGTAAATGGCAATTGGGATCCATCTGCTTAATTTTGCATGAGTGTTTGTTGCATCAGGTCTTCCATACGCAACTGTCGCGGATGAGATTTGTCATATACAAGAGAGGGGACAGTGCTTACAGGACCTGCATCTACAGGGGAAAAAGTATAATGTAATATTCTTAGAAAAATCTTTAATTGTAAGGTCATTTACTGTTTCTTAAAGTAAACAGCAGTCTGAAGATAAAAGTAAGGCTGCATGGGCAATTTTAAAATTAGAACTTCTTGACTTGGCATATGCAACTCCAATTTTCTTCTAATGGTGATCTTTCATCACTGAAATTGCTCCGGTTATGTTTGTTTCTTTCTTACAGATAGTATTTAAAAGAAAAACAAAGAATCACTCAAATTCAGCTTATTTACATGTCCCTTTAACCCTCCACTGCTGGTCGCTACAGGTACCCTGTCCAGGAGAAGGTAACAGGACATCTTTGACTCCTCCTTTCCCTTCACATGAGAAGCTACAAAATCTTTATGCTAGAAAACAGTAAAGGAACAAGGGAACCTCCATCATCAAGGGCTTGTGCACATAACGGTACAGCCCATGCAGGGTGAGGACCCGCAGCTCTCCAGGGTGAGCTGAGGAGACATTCTGCCTCAAGACAGCATCTCTCAGATCTCAGCCGTGCCTCCTCCTACGTGCCGTATGGGCTAGGATATACTTCACTCGTTGCCAGTTGTCCTCAGGTGGATGCAAGGGGGACAGGCACGCAGCTCTCCGCGCCGCTTTCGGGTTGGAGCATCCCAAGGGTGGCACTGAAGGAGGAGACCCAGCCTCCGCGCCCTGAGTACCACGGCCTGGTAGCACCCGGGCGCTGCTGGTGGCACAGATAACAACAGGGAGCAACCTCCCCAGCCGTCAACAGCCCAGTTCTGGGAGAGGAACTGGTATGGCATTAAACCTGAGCACCATGCCACGGGGAAGGCACAGAGGCAATGTGACTTTCCTCGGCCATAAGCGGAAACCACAGCGAGACATCTGCGTGCCACGCGTTCCCACCAGAACTAGTTTTTAAATGCAGTTGAGGCAACTAATAACAGCGATAGAAATCTAGACAAATGATGAACAAGTTGTGGGTTTGTTTTTTTTTTTCCTTCAAGACAGGAAGCGTTTCTTCACAAGCCCACTTGTATCATCCATCGTACGCAACTCTACCTTAAGGCGCAGGGCCACTAAGCCTCCGCTGCTGAGGACACCTATTTAGTAACCCAGAAAGAGGGGGCATTTGTCGTCTCTTACATCAACGGGGCATCAGAAACCAGGGTGTAAATCCTGACATCCTAGCCGACGCTTCTGCAAAGTCGCGTGCCTTGCAGTCTTGGTGACGGAGTCTAAGGAGAAAAAAAAAAAGCCCTGCTATCGACTACCCTGGAATAACCGCAGCCCGAGCAAGAATTCAAGGCACCAGCACGCAGTTTTGGAAAGGCGGATGGAAAACCAGCACAAAAGGAAGGCAGGCACAGCCGCCCCCATCACCGACGTACCTCAAGCACCCCTGAACACGGCAGCAACCCTGCGAGCCCGCCGGTAAAACCGTGATAAAACCCTGCTAAAAACCCGGTGCCCGCACCCGCGGCGGCCAGGCCCGCCCGCCCCCCGCCGCCGCCGCCCCCGGCCCGCGCCCCTGCGGCACCTACCGCGGCCCGGCCCGCCGCTCCCCGCGCAAGGCCGGTGCCCGAGGCCGCAGGAGGGCGAGGGCCGGGGCCGGGCCGGGCCGGCGGGCAGGAGCGGGACCAGCTGCGGGAAGTGACGGCAGCGCGGCGGGGCGGGGCCTGCGGCGGAGGGCGGGGAGCGGCGCGGCCGGGCCCGCTCGGTGCGGCAGGGCCGGGGCGCCGGGCCCGCTCCCGCCGGGGCGATTCCTCCCTGCCCTGGCCGGGTGCCGCGGGTGAGGAGCCGGCTCCGACCGCGGCAGAGCCGGGTGTTGCCGTCCCGCAGCGCCGGGGGTTTTACCTGACGTGCGGCCGCTGGCGTTGTCCCTCCGGTCCCAGCGAGCTGCCGGCCCCTCTGGTCCGGCTGCTTCGGCAGTAATCCCACAGAAACGCTCCAAACACGCTCTGTGGCCTCACGGGCTGAAACGCAGTTGAGAAGTTGCTCCTCGTACCTAACTGCTCCTGGGCTGCGGCTTTGCACAGCGTCGTTTAATCGTGGAGGGGCTGGAGCGTGGGCAGAGCAGGGCAGCGAGGCTGGGGAAGGGGCTGGAGCACAAGGGTGGGGAGGGGCGGCTGGGGGAGCTGGGGGTGCTCAGCCTGGAGAAGAGGAGGCTGAGGGGAGCCCTCATCGCTCTCTGCAACTGCCTGAAAGGAGGCTGGAGCCGGGGGGGTCGGTCTCTTCTCCCCAGGAACAAGCGATGGGACGAGAGGGAACGGCCTCAAGCTGCGCCAGGGCAGGGTTAGGTTGGGGATTGGGAAAAACTCCTTCCCCCAAGGGCTGTCAGGGCCTGGCACAGGCTGCCCAGGGCAGGGGCTGAGTCCCCATCCCTGGGGGGATTTAAAAGCTGGGGAGATGTGGTGCCTGGGGACGTGGGTTAGTGGTGGCCTTGGCAGTGAACACTTGGACTTGATGATCTTAAAGGTCTTTTCCAACCTAAGCCATTCCATGACTTTTTTGCTCTGGCACCTTGTTTTCGACAGCAGAAATTGCAATTACCCTGAATTTGTGTGTACAAACATCCTCACACCCACGCTATTCATAGCCAAGGTGGGTTATCTCCCCTCGGCAGCGCACGCCTCGCCCTTACGGCCGGGCCGCCCCGTTCCTATTGATTTTCCTCCATTTTGTTGGAAAAGGAAAGCGCTGAGAAGTCACTACAAGTGCAACCATCACCGAGACTTCACGGCGGCCATCAGCTGGCCCACCTGGCAATCCAAAGCCCCGCTCGTTGTGACTACCTTTTGTGAGATCTTAAAAACATTCCCGTTTATAGGCTCATAGAATTGTTAAGGTTGGAAAAGACCCTTAAGATCATTGAGTCCAACCGTTACCAGAGAGGTGGCTGCAGGTCGCAGTCACAGACGGCAGTGATGGGTAGCGGGGGCGGCAAACGGGCAGCTCAGCGCTGGGTGCGCTCAGGGCAACCGCTGCTCTGTGCTTGCCGGTCCCGCGATGGCCCAGCCCGATGCTCCTGTGTGAGACCCCCCAAGGCCCAGGCCGCCATTTTGGGTACACACATTTCAGACGTCACCGCTGCCTCCTGGCCCCTGAGGGCGTTCCCCTGGCAGGCCTCTTAACCCTTTTAACCCCTTTAACCCCTTTTAAGCCCTAATTCCCCCTCTTTTAACCGAAACACTGAATTCCCGCCCGGTGACGGGATCCCAGCAGCGGCTCAGGCGGTAAAGCCGGGGGCGATCCTGGTGAGGAGGGCGCGCCGGGCCCGGCCGCAGGGCGGCGTTAATGACGTTGGGACAGTGAACGGGCCGGAGGAGCCCCTTCTCCTTGCGCGCAGGCCCCGCCGCCGCGCTAGGTGGCGCCAGGACGCCGCGGCGTGACGTCACGCCGCGCCGCTGACGCACAGCGCGCCGCCGCCGCCGCCTTCCCCCGCTCCCCGCCGCGGTTCCACTTCCGGCGGGCGGCGCCATCCCCATCCGGGGTCAGGGCCCCGCTCCCTTCCTGTTTATTGCCCGAGCGGGAGGCGGCTCCGTGGGCGCGGCGCGGGGGCTGCCGTGCCGGCGCCGCTTCCGCCAGCGCCCGGGGACAGGCGCCCGCCCAGGGCCGCGGCGGTGGCTGCGGGGCGGCCCGAGGGGCTGCGAGTGCTGCGGGGCGCTGCCCGGCCCGTCGGGGCGGCGGCTGCGGGCCGGCTCGGAGGCGGGGAGGCCGCGCCTGTGAGGTGAGTGAGGCGGGGGTCGGGGCCGCCTGGCTCTGCCGCGGCTCGGCAGCGCTCCCCGGGGCGGGGGCGGAGGGGAGGGCCGCTCAGCAGCGCTCCCGGGGCGCCCTGCTCCTCTTCGGCAGCCGGGGGGGAGCACCCCCCCGCGGGGAAGGCTCCGCCGCGTTCCCCCGCCAGAGCCCGGCTTGGGGGTCCCCGCTCGTAGGGACGTGAGCTGGGAGAGGAAAAACCGCAGTGGCTCGTTGGTGCCCTCAGCCCCGAAACACAGCTGTTTTCGGTCACTCTGTGTCAGCCGTGCGGCGGAGCGTGTGTGGGTCGGGGCTGGGCTGGCTGAGGCGCGGGGAGCAGAGCCGCTCCCGCTGGCGGGCTCTGTGGGTCGGTGGCGGCCCATCGCCTCTTCCCAGCTGCGCTCGACTTACAGTGGCCCGTCTATGCCACCTGTAAAAGCTTTCTTGTTTCATACTATCCTGAGATCTGTTTTTATTGACGTTACGTATAAAGCTGCTATTTCTTACCCCTACTTGTGTATTTTCGAGTAGACTGAATGTTAACAAAACTTTGACCAAACTAATACAAACTGCATGTTTGTTTTTCTTTGGGGGCTTTGTTGCTGTTTTCGGTATTCCTGAAGTTATTAAGGTATCACACCTGTTACCTCTGCTGCTGTTACTGGTATGTCTCTGTAACTTTTTTTTCTCTAACTTTTTTCTTGTTGACTTTAAAAGTGTAATTGAACAGAGGTTGCTCTATAAACAGTGCCTATTCAGAACAAGCACAAGGAAAGTACATGTTTAAAAGTAGACAGTATGGACTATAAAGCTTTACTTGCGTTAATTCTGCAGTTACAAGCATTCTGCAGCAAACGTGTAAAGGAGCAGTAGACTGGATTCTGAACCCGGATTTTGTAGTACTTACTAGAAAAAGTCTGGACTCTGTTCTGTTAGTTACTTGTACCCTCACATCCCCACTTTGAGCTACAGCAGGCTTTAAAATTCATCACACTGGATAAAGTTAGAAACTTTCCCATTGTGACCTGAATCATCCTTGAATGTCTCCCACCTCACGATTAATTTATAGAGGTGTTCTCATACTTGTTGCTTCAGTTACTTCCACGCTGCAATTCTGTAATGCAGTGTAAGAATCAAAGTCCACATCTTGTTGTGCATAAACATGGTTAGTTCCTAGGAATATTCCAGTACTCAGGATGATGAGATTTGATGGTTTGTCTGCTATGGGGAGCTGACTACATAAGCTCTTCTGAAATAAAGCCCCATGTGAACTTAAAGTTTCACAATAAGTAACTTTTCTCAAACAATAACATTGGCAAGCTTTTCCAGAGTCCTTAGTTATTTGGAAGCATATTTTAGCCAATGTCATCACATAGAAAAACCACTCATCAACCCAGCTCATAGTGTTTACAGAGGAATTTATGAAACCACAGAATTCCTTATGTGATTCATGAAATATTCTGCTTTTTCATTAAGGCAATAAATACAACAACTTCAGAGCTGCAGTTGGAGTTTGACTGGAGTAGATGCCTGTATTTCATAGGTGTTAACTTGATGCCATTCTTAGCAACCTGGAGACAGCGTTTCAAGTTTGGGTTTTTTGTTTGTTTTTTTTTTTTTTTTTTCCCCTTTCCAAAGCACACTAAGCTCAGCCCACAAATCTATGCCAAGGTGTTTTAGTTGTTTGGCTGCTTGAAATTGTCATTCTGTGTTAATGGCAAATTTGTTTTGCTTCTTGTTGCGGTTTACTTGCCTGAATAATGAAACTGAGTGTTTTTTTTTTTTTTTTCTGGAGTATTCTTTGTGAAAGGTGGTGTAGCTGAGCTGTTTACAAAGCAATTGTGCTTTATTGGAAGTCATAAAGTAGTTCAATACTTAGTTAACTCTTTCTCTGATAATCAGGCTATTCCTGCTTTCTGGAGGCAAAGGGGGGATACTTCTTCCTGGATAACTCACTTTTAAAAAGTTGCTGGAAGCTTTAGGATAGGAATTTCTGCAACAAGCAAGGGTTTCACGCTTTACCATCATGCTATCTCACAAGACCAAGTATATTGTAAGAGGTTTCCAGTTGTTGGAAGAAAATCACACCTTGAAAAGGTGTTACCATGTAAAGAATGAACTTCCTGATCACAGTTGTTCCTCGGATGTGTGGCGTGCTTTTTAATGGGTTGGTCGTGTGTAATACAATTTTGAACAACCTTGATGATCATCATAGTTTTAACTCGGAAAGAAGTTAAAGATACCTATAAATGGCTAGACAACAAACCTAAGGCTGACATTCAGTCTGCAGAAACTGCTTTCTTAAAAAATTTTGTAAATAGAAGGTCAATTCATTATGTACTCTTCTAGGCTTCTGGTGCAGATTCTCTGGGTATCGGGAGTACTCGGCTATCTGAACACCTTGCAAACATCAGTCACTTCCAAATAGAAAACTGTTGCTATTGCTTTTCTTTCCTGTTTTTGGGGAAAGGAACTAGGAATGATGATACATTAATTCCAAATCATGCAAGAAATACTAGCATCTCGTAGATGGGTATCATATGTAGGTTTGCTTTGCCTAGTGGAATACATTAATCAAGGTTAACAAAGGTTGTAGTTAATAGGACATTTGAAAAATGTTGTATTTGGGTGAGGGGAAGCTAAGATTTTTTTTAAACTTTGATACTGATGAGGAAACTGATTTTTATGATTTATAACTAGAGCTGGAATAATACTGCAAGATTAGTCTTTCCAGTTTAGTCTTAAGACAAAACTTAGTTTTATAATGATTTTTTATTGCTTATTGTTTTGTAATTACTGAAAAATGTGTGAAATCTAGTAAATCTCCCAGTTGAAGAAAAACGTGCCATATGTGCCTTTTTTGTGTGTGTGAGTGAGTTGGAGGGGGAGCGTTAGGGAAAGAATAAGCGTTTGGCTAACTGAAGAAACAGACTCGTGGCTTGTAGTGTAAGCTAAGGTAGGGTTTGTTGGATTTTTTTTTTTTGCAGCTTTTTATGCATTGCATTCCACACTTGTAGGAGTTTTGTCTCATCCTTTTAAGAAGCCAGACATCCAGCTGCTCCAAGTGATGATGCCTGTCTAAAATTGTAGCTATGGCTAGTAGAGACCACAAAAATATTTATGCTAAAACTGGATGGGAATTTTCTTTTGCCCTTTAAGCTGAATATGTCATGGCAAAGAATTCTGTTACAAGTTTCTCTTTGTAGTATCTTAATCCAAATGTGAGCAGTGGAGAGAGAAAATAGATTTGTTTCTCTTGATATTTATTTGGACTCCAAACATATGCGAATTGTTTTGAGTACAGGGTTGGCCCGGCTAACCTCCAGAGGTTCCTTCCAACTGAATTTATTCTATAAATCTATTTCTGAATGATTAATGGAGTGTTAAATGAACCAGAAATAATACTCTGAAGTATTATTAACTGTTTTTTTTCCTGCAGCACTGCTATAGTAGTAACTTTAAAAAAAAACAAAACAAAAACAAACAAAAAAACACTGACCAAACAGAAAACCCAACACAAAACCAAGCCCAACTGGGGGGTAGAGGGAAACAAATTGTTTTAAAAAAAGGCATTTTAATAAATCCTGTAAGTTAACTTATTTTTTACATAGCATACATTTACACTTCAATTCTAGAAAAGTGTTTTTATAGTTAATTCTGGATGCAGATTTAGTGAAAGGCAGTCTAAGAAGCCTGTGTATTTCAAACAAGAGATGTGAGGGACAGTGGACATCATCACTTGTTCTCTATTAAAAGCGTTCTTTTCTGAAAGCCAGTAAAGCAGGGAATAAAAGCACTTGGCAGGCATAACTGACCAAGTACACTCGCTGGGAATGTTTATAGTCTGTTTTCGAAAACCTATGCTCAAATACCTGAACTCCAGAAATGTAAAAACTCTATTCAAAGAAACCAGCTTACCTCTGTGAAACTGAAGGGGAGAGAATGATGGAGTACTGTTGAAGCTTTTGCCTCTCTGGTACATTGTGAACTGGCAGCAATAGAAGTAAATGACTACTTCTACGGTCTGGTTTAAGAACAGTTGGGTCAAACATATAACTTAAGGTTCAGCGATCTCTTGTTTCATGCCCCATTGCTTTTTACTAGTAGAAGGCTAGATATACCTCAAAGACATTGTTTTTTGGTTGTGTGGTTTTTTTTGTCTACACATTAACACATTTCCTTAAATTAACTTATCTTCATGGATTTTATGTAGGAAAACTTTGGCAGTTTTGCTTACAGCTTCCGATTAAAGAAACACTTGCAAATGTAGCTTTTGAGGATTGTGAGCTACAAAGCATGTTTGTCGAATAAAGGGGACTTACTGAATTGACTAAGACTTACTGTAAAGTTCCCTGAAATTTTGAGACAGCTGAGTCACATTATTGGCTGTACATTATGACCCTCTTCCAAGGCAAAGAAATGTAGAGAAACGTCCCTTGGGTGCGTTCTCTCGAAGTCCAAACAGAAAAGAAAGAAAACTGGAAGGTTGCCTCCTAGATTGTACAACATGTTACAAAACTTCTCTGTCATTGAGACTTAACTGTTTTTGTTATTTCCATACTAATTAGTCTTTTGCCAATACTTACGGTGGCAGTTCATGGTGATGAATGACTCTTGCCCAGTGTGTTCCAAGACTGTTCCCGATTTTTAACTCTTGCTGTTAACTTGTGTCATCGTTGTCCTTCCAGAAACATGGATTTTCTGCTGAGATTGCATGTGTTGTCTTGGAAATGTGTCTGAAACTATCATCTGTTTAGCTGTCGGTCCTTGCAGAGGACGCTAAGTCTGTGAGCAAAAAATTACTCCTTGTTGCAACCTGAGTCCATCTTTTAGCTATTAGCAGTCAACAAAGAAACAAGTTCTTGAACATCCTCAAAATGCACAAAACCTTGAATGTTACTGAAAAGAAAATATTCAAGGTTCAGCATTTTGTCTGAGACTGATCAACAATAAGCAGAAATACCTGCCTGTTCTGTGGTCTGAATCTCATAGAACAAAATTTTCTGTACCTTGGGACTTTGACATCTGACTTACTAGAAAAGCGATGAGACCTATCTCTGCAAAGGTGTAAGCAAACTAAACACTGAACACTTGAAAATACAAGCACAAAAGAGTAAGAATGAGCAGAGAGTAAAGACTGGTGTACCAAGCAGAGTGGAGATGAATTGTTTCTTTCTCAAACTCAACAAATATGCTTTGTGTGATGAGGTATGTTATTATCCAGCTTTGGTGCTTGTGCCATTAAGTTACTTTTCATTAAGGCTAACTTGACTCTTGACTACAGGCATGGCTTAAAAGATTAAAGTTAATAGTGCTAACGTAAGAAGTTTCTAGATAGAGCTAGCTTCCTGTGGGAAAAGGGAAGTGAAAACTTCTATTCCAAATAATACTCTGAAATATGCTTGTGGTGGTCATTTAACTGCTTGGATTATAAAACATACCACTTATTCTTCATTTTTGTATTTATGTTCCCAGCTCTTAACAGAATAACCGGAAAATGTTGTGGCTGGATTATAAAAGTGGAAGCGATACTAATAAAACTCAAAATTGCTCTTCTGCCTTCTGAAAAGTTTATGTGGATGTTGAACAACCAGTTCCACTTACCAGTTTATCAAGGCAGTCACCACTGGTGGGAGGAAAGTGATTAATATATTGTATTTTATCTCCGTGCAATTTCATGCTGTCACCTCCGAAATCTCCTTCAATTTTGATGTTAAGTACTGTAGAAGAGCACTTGTCCCAAGAAAACCTCTAGTGTCTAAGTGGAAGAGCTAATTTTTAAGCAACATCCAGACATCTTGAATAGTCTTGATTGTGGTGTATAATTGAGGATGCGTCCAAATAGGGTGCCTGTGAGTGCCACTTTTAGTCTAGCAAGTTTGTTACAAAGACTGATTTATAATAAATGATGTTTGTGTTTTGGTGTAAAATAGTAATATGTGAAATTGAAATGCTGTCATTGTGGATGGTAAACTTAACGAGTTATGTGAATTTTTTGAGAAGTGGTCGCTAGCTGAAAGAAAGCACTTAAAGTTCATTTTAACATTTTAACTGAGAAGGTAAAGTTTAACTGTTTTTCTGATGTGTAACTGCTTACCAAGGTTGTGGTTAGTAAAATTCTAATAACTTGTTGTCTTCAACTTCCTCTGAAATGGAGGATAAAGCACTGATGTCGTTATCACTGCTCAGCAGCACTCCTTGATCTTAGATACCTCCAACTTGGAATGTTTTGACACGTAGGGAAGGATGGCATAACTACCCCCAAGAGATAAAGGATGGAAACGGAAGCCAATGAGCAACGAAATGGCAGAGTTGATATATGAAGAAAAGGATAGCACAACCTATTCCTGACTGTGGAAACTCTTCTTAAATGTGTTGTCAAATTACTTTGCAATCCAGCTCTTCAACCCTTCTTTCATCACCTCTTTTCAAAGCCTTTCATTGTACATCAGCAGATAGGATAGTATCACAAGCAACTGCAAGGTGATATGAGGAGCGTAACCATTATTATAGCTTCTCATCTCTTGCTGTCCTGGTATGTGAGCAGGGTCTTTATTTAAAGAACAAAAAAAGATGATTTGCAATATAGTCACCCTTCCCTAACTGGTGGGTTTTATGGGTTGAAATTAAATGCAAAACACTTAAGCTTTTGTGGTCTCCTGTTCTATCCCAGGGTTAAACTTCACCAGGCTGAAAACTGCTTTCAGTCTTTGAGTATACACACCTACAAAAACATGAACGAAATGTTTCCGAAGAACCCTGTATTAAAAATACTTCCTTGTTTGTGCAGATGTGTAAAGTTCTCTTAATAGCAGTGACTGACTACTTCCAGTATCTTTCTGGCCTTTTTTTAAATGAAGGTCTGTCTTTTTAACGTATCCCGTTTACAGAGCTCTGATTGTAGTAGTAGGCAGCATGTGCCTTAGTCTCAAAGCGTTTAGTCTGGATATGAAAGTGACTTCCCAAGCCGGGAAGTTGAGAAATCTTTAAACTATTGTGGAGATGTTGCTGGTATTCACTGTTCAAATGCCTATGTGCTTATGTCACTTTCTTCTTTGGAAAGTTCATGTTAATTGCAAACATTATCTATTTAGGCAAATATTAGCTGTTTCTTTCCGATGTAGTAAACACAAATTTCTGGTACCCTGACCTTGTTAGAGAAACAATTTGGGTAACAGCTTGACGTATAGGAAAAAGAAATGCACTGACAACAAGCTTAACATCTCAGTAGCCCCACACTTGAAATCATGCTTTCGTGTTTGCACAACATAGGGTTTGCAAAGCAGATGCTTCTAACAGATACGTACAGAAATGATAAACACTTTTGATTAAACACGCTGAAGAACCATTTGTCACAGTTTACCATAGCTGTTTTTCTACTTCAGGCTGAAGCATGCAGGACCTAATGACATACATAGTCACAATGAATCATGTTTGTTTGCACTTCTTGAACACAAATGCAAATATGTTAGTGTCTCAAGAGTCACGATTGTTGCTGTGGCATTCAGCCTGTAAATGCAGAGAGGAGTCCTATTCAACCGGAGTCAGCAGCTAAAACAGGAATAAACCTACATTCCTTAAGGTTTCAGAGAAACTTTGGTTTCTTTGGAACTTATATAAAGCAGTCAAATATGCTTACAAAATCAGTAATTCAGTCCACAGTATCGTTTCACATAGAAGGCCCAGTTTTCTGATGTGCTGAGGTGCAATACCTGTAGGGAGATGAAGCCTGATGGGAGCATGCAGTGGTGCTAAATGTTTTGCAGCCGAATAGTACCCCGCTGTGCCACCGGCAGACTTGGTGCGTGGGGTAGGCAGGACAGTCTCGGTCTGCTGCTGGAGTCAGTAAAGGCCTGGTGATAGTCTTTTATGGAAAACGGTTGGGGCTTACCTTTCAGCAGGGTTATCATCTACTGCTACATAAATATTTAGTTAATCACCATTGGCTCTGTATCCCAAACAAGTCTACTAGGGAGTAGTACTTCATTATTTCTGACTGACTCTTGAAAAGCCACGGTATCTTCTTGTTGTGATTGTAGCTCGTGTAGAAGGAGGCAACTACTTCTACAGTGCAGGGTTTGCAAGGAACTGGATTTGTTTGCCTGCTGTTTAGTTCCATGTGTCTTTGTATAGGACAGTTTTCTAAGAGCTGTATTAATTTTAGCTGTTTATAGGGCAAGAGTATTTAGCTGCGGAATTGAAATTTTTCATTAAGGTGGCTGTGCCTTTGTGTTAGCTCTGCCACAAACTTCCTCCTCCCAACAAATGGTTTTAAAAAGGGAGTTAAGAAATACCTCAATAAAGAATGTATTGTTTTGGGTTTTTTTTTCACTTTAGGAGCTTAAACAAAGAAAAACCTACTTGCATGGCTTTTGCTGAGGCATGTGGTTCCTTGCAAATGCTCTGTCAAAAGTGAAGTTGCATCCCATCCTCTGTTTGCCAGTAAAGAAAAGATAATGATTTTTGCTAATGGTATTCAGTAAGTCCATGCAGACTAAAGCCATAAATGCTGTTTGGCTACAGAAGTCAGTTAAGATAAAATAAATGGAATGCTACTTTATATTTGGATTATGGAACCGAAACTTCTGTCTTCCAGTTCACTGCTCTATGCTTAATATTAAAAATCTGCAAAGTTGCAAAAATACTGTTATCCACTGCTACTCCAAAACTTTTTTACACATTAGTTGTGTTCAGGGTCTGGAGTAATTTAGTATGGAAGAAACCCTTTATCTTAATTTACAGTTGCTGTTGGACTCCATCCTAAGAAATGTTACGTGGGAAGTACACAATATGCTGTAGGTCGGTCTGAGTTTGATGTCTTTTTCAGCTGCTTCTTAGTAAAGGAAGGGCTCGCAGGGTGGATCTTTTGAGTAAAGATGGATGTAAATTAATAAAGAGAAGCGGGCCTAATGTCAGTCAAATTTTCTTATGAAGACACATTTCTCTCTGCCTTCTGTCCGGAGGAGCAGGCCAGGTGAACGTTGCAGGCTGAACCCTCTTGATGCTCGCGGTGGAGAGGCAAGCACAGCGGTGTGAGGGCTGCGGTGCCTCCGCTGTTTTATTGCAGTTCTTTCCCTGCCCTTCTAGGTACGGACAGTGGGAGAGGAAATCTTTCCTCTTTTTCAATACAACTGGAGGTTCATCTTGCTGCAGGAGAGGGAGTTACTTCCAAAAGCCAAGGTGGCACACCTGAGGGGGATCAGCACCAGGAAAGCCCAGCATCTGAGTTACAGCTCCGCTGCACAGCTGCTCGGGTTAGGTGAAGATTGAGGCTAGACCAGAGTGTGGAACACCTGGATTCACTCTGCTCCGGCTCCTTCTCCTTGTCTGTGTGCCAGCGCTTCCTGTTTTTAAAGATCCTGTTTACTGTCGGGGTTCCAAATATCCCAGGAAGGTGGGAGGATGGGAAGAAACATGGAAAGAAAAGTAAACAGCATTATTTAAGGTGGAGTTTTATGCTGAATATATACATAAAAACATTAGTTACCTGTCTGATCTAGCTTCATGAAAGACACTCTAGAGTCATCTTTTGTTTACATCGTCTTGCACTAATTTCCAAAAGCAGAACATCTCTGCATGCGAAAACTGACATTGAAGCCCTTAGTATTTGTAGCAAGGAGCAGAGTATGGTTTGTGGTCTGCTTTTACTTCATGTTCTTTCTGATGTTCACATAAAAAAAATGTTTGTCAGCCATATAAAATAGAATATTAAAGAAAAATATGTAATCAGAGGAAAACCTTATTTCTATTGGTACAAAAAGGCATGTTGCTCTGATTTTGTTGCCAAACTTGAGGGCTTTTGATTTAGAGAGCTTGAAAGAATTTGCGTGCCGCTTGCTGAGCTTCAGAGTGCCCACCTAGCTGGGGGGAACAGCTCCAACCAGGACGCAGCCAGGTGGGAGAGCAGTTCCCATCCTGCTACGGAGCAAGCCCAGCTAATCGTTGAAATAATGAGTAAGCAGATATCTGACGTGTAAGGAGAAGATGGGTTGCTTTTTTAAGTCTTTGTTGTGCTTTACGACTACTAGTCTTCTATAAAGAACAAAATCCTTTGAGGTGAAGCTAGAAATGGAATTACTGAATGATTTCAGACTAAAAAGGAAGATTTAATTCCAGGCTTTCCTTTGTTTAACAAGGAGGAAAAAAATCTGCCTTTAACTGGAAGAAAATGTTCTAGGACAGACATTCTGCTCTTGGTATGGCATGGGATCCCTAGGGAAAAAGCACAGTCGTAGTGGGAGTTGTAGAGGTCACCGGCAACTCGCAAATGTTTCTTTCTCGTGATCCTGTTTTCGTGGCTCCCAGATAGTGAGTGAAGCTATAAACAATATGCCTGCGTGGATGGGGGAGGGCGAGCAAGGGGATTTGAAAATAAGAATTTACAAAGGTCTTTTGGTTTTCTTGGGGAGGAAAAAAAAAAAAGACTCCAGCAATAGTAATTTTTTTTTAAACTGTTCATCTTATTTTCATTTCAGCTGTTTGATCCTGTATTTTTTCAGTAACGGATAACATACATATATATTACCTCTTGGACAATACTTTATAGTGAGTTCTTTTCAGGGTGACCTGACCATTAATTTTATTCACGGTATCTGAAAGTCACTACAACCAGAATCCAAGAATATTATATTCTGAAAAAAAAATAATCTGCATATAAGATAGCTTTAAAGAAAACAGCTTTGAAATGTAGTCAACCCATGTTCTCACAGCTAACTAAACTGAAGCTGCTTTTCACTAATTTCCAGTGAGATTTTACATTCACAGGAAAGAATGATCTTTTATTTCTGCTGTACTGTAATTCTACAGATGCTACCAGTAACGTTAGGTTTTTTAGCTCTGTCTAGAACAAGGCAAAGGTACCTAGCACTGGTTTTTTGCAGGGGGGAAGAAGTAGGTAACTACAAATAAAATTGGTAGTGTTTGGAAATACTTGCCTGTTTCAGAAGGAAACGAAATGCTAGGAAGACCTGTTTTTGACTGTTAAATCCTTCTGTTTGTTTCCCTCGAGCTGCTGTTTGTGATCAGATAAGCAATTCTGCGTATCTGCGCCTTTTCCGTGAAATAATTAAGATGAAAGTAATACGTAAGAAATCTGAAGCCGTAACTGCAATACAGCAGTCTCCTGCTTTCTGTTCTAAACAAAGCAGTATTGCTACAGTTAAAATCTGTGCAATAAATGTTTTCACAGAGGACAATTTCAGACATCTTTGTACTCGTCTTCCTGGATTTTGGAAAAATGCCAGCTTGGCAAGCAGGAAGAACAAAAGGACAGTACTGAAAATATCTAGTCTGGGGCAGTCTTACTGTCACCACGCAGCAGGTTTGGACAGCAGCAAAATTGGACAGGCAGCTGCCCAGTTTTCTTCATGGTGAGTTTTGGAGTGCTTGATTGTCTGAAGATGAGAATAAAACATTTTGGTCTTTAGAAAGTTTGAAATGTCTGGGACAAAGTGGAATATAGGTTTTGCATTCTGGAAAGTGTTACTCTTGTCCAAGGATTTTTTTTTTTAAATTTTTTTCCCCCTATAACTTTTGTTTTGGGGATTCCACAGAAGTTTAAAAAAAGCCTGTTTGGGGACATACCTGTAGTTGATACTTCTGTCAGTTTGATAGAGAATCAAGAAAATAATATAACCTACACATGAATGTGCAGTAAATCAGAATCTAGAAACATAGTTGGATTGTTTAATGAGTAGAAGACTCTTTCTTAAGGCGATGCTAAGAATCTAGAGGAAACTTCTACCTGGAAAAGCAATCTAGACACAAATCCTAATGAGCAGCTCTTTGATACCAAAGATACCGCAGATTATTATGAAACACTGCTACGTCCTGTCTGTGAAAGCACTGTAATGGGATTTGTCTTGTGACTGGAAAAACTAATGGACTTCAATTAATGTGTAGCAGTTTACTGAATGACTAATTCAGTTTCAAGTATGGACTGATAAAATTGTATTGAGTGTTTAGTCTGTCCTTTTGAATTGATTTTGAAACAGTAGCTGATAGCAATGCAAAACTATTCAGTTCTCGGCCACTGGAGTGTGTACCTCTTTGCGTAATCATCCCGTACTTTATACATTTAATACATGATTACAGCACAGTACATTTCTGCTGCTTGCTTCCTTCTGCGCTTGCTAGATTTCTTGCTAGTTGGTACATCACAGATGGAAGAATTTCCTTCTTGCAGGGCCTGAAGAATAACTGTAGGTGCTTGTGCTGATGACGGATAACCTTAACAATAAGTGAACAAAATTATTTTTTCCCCCTAGCCTGGCCCACAGACTTGCACAGTGCGTCTTCACCTGCTTTATAAGACAAGTGTTAATGTTACGTGGAGCTCTTCTCTGGAGGACATGCCCACAGATCATTTACAAAACAGGGAAAAAAGCCTTATCAGTTAACTGTGGTTTTCTTGGTTTTTTTAAATATATATATAAAAAATAAATATATATATATATAAAAAAATTGCGAAATATTGATATCTATGTGGAGTTGGTAGAATGAGTAATCTCTAGACAGTGAAAATCAATTCACTTCATCTAATGTGCAAACAGATAATCTGTAAAAATGAGCGTTCTCGTAGCAAGGAAGGGTTCTCCACGCTTCCTGACAGAAATGTTCATGAAAGGTCGCTTCTCGTTTGCTTGGTTTTGTAATGGAGATGCCATCTGTACTGAAGGGTTGCAGTCCTTCCTTTTAGCAAGACACATAAAACTTACATCAGTGACACTCCTGTCTGAGATTCTTCTGGCAAAATGTTAATGTACAAAAAACACTTACAGTGGAAAAAATACTGCCAGGGTGTCCTGCGGAGCTGTAGATGCACGGGGCTTTTATGTGCAAAAGTGTGATGAAAACAGCTGCAGTAGCCTCAGATGTCTTTAGGGGAAAATATCTGTGGGTTTTTGACTCAGGTTAATTTGTCCCAAGCTTAGTTTGCTTAAATTATGAACATGGAAAGTACTACTTTGAGTACTAATGTTAGGAAGCAGCATTAACCCTCCTGCAGTACAGTTCTTGCTGAATTTCTCCCTCACTGAGCTCTGTTCCTTAAGGGGAAGGAATGCTTTTCAGAAGAAGTAGCAGCAAACTTTATGATGGTCTCATGTAAACCTTTTCAGAGTTAACATGTTTATGTCATCAAGAAGGCATTGGAAAAACAAATGTAGGCTGTGACTTGTAATATAATAGTCAATAGAATGAAACTGAGTTAACCATGCTGCTGTAGTTCTGCACAACTCAGTGCTGTGAGGTGATAAAACTGTCGTTGGTTACCAAAAACCAGTTTTTTAAACTTGGAATCCCGTATTCTAAATGGTGTAGTTGTTTGATTGTAGGGGGTTTCTATCATATAAGAAAATACATTATATAAGTTCGCATTAATATGATAAGCGTGTCTGGAAGCAAGTAGGAATCGGTATTTTGGGAGGCATGTTTTACTTCCCTCACTCTTCCTCCATGTATATCTACTCTTTTTGAATGGAGCTTCAAAATTTGACCCCTGCTAGGTCGGGCCCTCGGCAAGGTTAGTGACGGAGAACGTGCTGAACGGATCAGGAAGGCTGTAATGAGCTGAAAAGAATGCAGTTTGATCAGTGGGCGTCTTTGAGTTTGGCCTTTCTGACCGTCTGTGGTAGCCCAAAGCTTTTGGCAGGGGAAAAAAGTTTAAGGTGTTTTTGGAAGGTCAGGGATTGCAGGTGTGATGTAGTGTTCATTTGAAGTGTTTGCGTGTACCTTGAGTTGGATTTAAATAACATCTCTCTAGAATTCTCTTAAAATTATAGTCCTCTCACTGTCGAAGAACGTAATTGATTCTATTTATTCCAGGCAGCTTTCCAGATTTGAAAGTGTACACAGAAACACAAGCTGCCAACTATACTTCAAAACTGTTTCTGTTTACATTTTTGCTTTCCAAATCCAAACACCCTGGAGGCGTGCTTACATGTGCAAGTAAAATGAATGTGCACACAGAATGACTGTATGCACCATTCCAGCACATGTCTGTATCCCAGTTTAAAACAAAAGTTGCTGGTTTGGTGCAGTCGCTCTAAAAAGAGCGTAGATTTTGGGGTGTCCCTTTTGGACCATTTGCAAGTCTTTAAATAAATGGTATTGAGTTGGCCTTTAATGTTTGAAATTTTTAAAAAGCCAAGTTTGACATTTATTTTGAAAAGATGCTTGTCCAAAAGGATTTAATGTGTATGCGTGCCCCCCCCAGCCCTGCCTCTGTTTCTTTGTGAGCAGTTATTGGTGGGGAGGGAGGAAAATTTTGCAGTGGAACTCCCGTTTTTGAAGCTGCGCTAGCTCAGCGCTGCTGCAGTCGTGCTCCGTCTCCAGGATAGACCCTGGTGTTCATCTGGCTCCTTGGTGATCTCAAATAAGGCAGCTAAAATAGCAGAAGCTAACCCAAGAAAGGAAAAGTGAGTAGTTCTCTGCCACTTTAATACATCTGATCCCGTAACGAGCTGGCTCAGGGAGCGCCCGTGCCAGCATGATGAAGAACAAGAACGCGCGCCTTGGGCAGGGAGAAGATGAGCTCTTAAAACCATCAGTTCAGAGGAGCCTCAACAGGATTGTGGAATTGAACTTAAAAGACTGCTGGTATAAACTCAGCCTGTGCTGTGAATATTTAATTTGATTGTGGTCCATCTATATTATCATTGTTTGTATGTATGGACAGAAAAGTTCTTACGACTGCATGTTCTTGTTTTGGTTTTTCTCATGCTGGTATGTGCCTTAACAGTAATGTGTTTTCTGCCTATGCTTGTAATTAAGACATGTAAATAAGAATGTGATTCACTGGTATAGAGAGGGAGTCTTGTTCATGCTTTGCCTGATCAAAAAGATGCTATTTAACCTTCTGCGTATTAGGATAGTTATCGGTAATTCAGAATTCTCCAAGTTACTCTAAGTGGTGCTATTTGGGTTCATTTGTAATGCTTTGTAATTGGTAAGCCTTCCAAGTTCGGCGCTTTAAATGCACTGTGAGTGTGCTTAGAACTTTCCATTTCAGCATCCGCTCACTGGGACTATTACAACGATGAGGAAAATAAAATAGCTTATTTAAGCTCTTTTTAAAAGAGAAGTCAGTTGCAAAGCCCTTCTAAATATGCATGAGGTGTTAGTGGAAAAGCATTTTTCTAAACCTGCAGTGGTACTTTAGTACTTTTGTTGATGTTTTTAAAAGCCCAAACTACAACTACAAAGGAGGGATAATAAAAGACAACCCTATTGCTACTCAGAGTTGCTTAGGAAGCAGTGGATTTGGGAAAACACCACTTTCATTCTAATGCTTCTTTTTAAGAACTGAAGTGTGGCAAAAGCAGGTACTGGATGTACTTGGAAGAAAAATAAGTACCAAGGCATAGAAGTGCTGAAAAGAGGATCGTGATTTTTTTTATGTATATACATTTTTTATTTATTTATAATTCTATATCTATAAATAAAATTTTTATATATTTATATATAAATATATATGTTTTTAAAAACTGCTGAGCAAAGGGCAAGCATAGCATTCCTTGCTTTTCCACAGTTGGAGCTTTCAGAAAGGTGATGAAACAGAAGAGGTGTGAAGCTGTTGGTTTGGGTTTTTCTCTCCTTTCTGTTAAGAAACTAAGGTAGAGGGGCAGTCCTAAGAAGGTTCTTCACTTAAAAGATGACTAAGAATGGTTTTAGAATTGTAGCCTGGTAGTTATCCCAGCCCTGTGCTTTCAGGACACTTGGTTGATGGAGGAGGCGTGATGGACGATGGACTGCTCTTTAGATGTCTGTTGATATTACCCTCCCTCATAATGCACATGCTGAAGTTAATGAAATTACGGGCTAAGTGTAAGTAATGAACTATTTGAGATTTGCATAATGTGTGATGGCCTCTGCAGTAACTTCCTATTCTGCAGTGAGAGCTTAGGTCTGTGGTGTGTCGTTCAGTGAGAAATGTCTTGCTGCTCAGTCAGAAAAGCAACTTATTAGGAAAGCAATAGAAAATATTACGTCACTATGTTTGGACCTTGAATGTGGTGTACGGATAGTGTTGTTCCCTCTCTACCTTGCAAAAAGGGTATGGTAAAAGTGGAAGAGATACAGAGAAGACGACAAGGATTAAAAAAATATAGAATGACTTTTGGGCAGAGAAGGACTAAATCTGGGAGTATTACGGAAAAGAAGTAGTGGGGAGGACTTGATGGGTCTCTGTAAAATTAAGGGCAATGAATGCAAATATAAGGAACTTCGTTTCATTACTAGAAATCTAGGATATCGGGTGAAAGCAGCAGGCTTCAGAACAAAGAAAGGCAAATATTTTGTAACATGGAATGTTCTTTACTCTTGTCACAGGATGCTAACAGTTCGTGTGTGAAAACTTCCTGGACAAACTCAATGAATCTTGATGGATTTCTTTCACAAACACAAATATTGCCTCTGGTTAAAGAAATTAAAAATAGGTGGCGATTAGGAGAGTTTATAGATGAAGTATCACCGTGTGCCTGCCTAGTTCTTCTGCTCTTTGTTTGGCATCTGTTCTTGGCCACTGAGCTCTAAGCCATCTCTGCTCTGTCCAGGTACAATTGTTCTTGTACCAGCTCTAAGCTGGCCTAAGGCAGCGCTGCTGGAAGGTCAGGCACGTGCTCCCCTCCTTTCCTTTGGCTTGGCAAAGACATTCGTGCAGATGCCAAGGGGAGCTAGAACAGGGAATTGATCCTAAATAAAACAAGCCCAACCAAAAAGTGTTAATGGAGCTCAGATCTTCTGTCTCATTCATGGAAAAAAGGGTTTGTTGCCAGTGTAAGTGGCTTATACTGATCTAAAAAAGCTAAAGCCAATTTTTGTGCATACATGGATTCTTAAAATCAAGTTTACAGGTTTTAGTAAATACTTATAACTATTACCTTAGTGGTGTTTGAATACTTAAGAGGTTTGGGATGAGAAAAAGTTTAAAAAAAAAAAAATTGAAGCATTGGTTTGGCTAAACTGAGTGGAGATGATTGTTTGTATCTCATCCAAATGATAATGTTTCTCTTTCCAAATTAAAAATGGGAAGAACTGTTTGAGATTTGCTTAAAAATTGCTGTAATAATAACTTGAATATTAGATATTTTCATCCCCCATGCTATTTAAGTGTTCTAATCATAAATTATAAACTTCAGGTAAAAAAATTAATCCTCTGTTTTTTAAGACCAGACGCATATTGGCATTTTTTCCAAACTAATGTGATTTTACTATTAACTGTTTTGTTTGTGTAGATATTTACATCAAATATAAGTTCCTAAGACATCAGTTTCATCAAGTCTCTTTCTTTTTTGTGAATGTAAAATATAGCCATGAATATTCATCTAGAATTATAAGCGATGTTTGAGCAATTCCTTGTGATGTTTGTATTTTAAATTTTAATATTTAAATTTCTGATTTTTACTTAGGTTTACTCGTACGAATCACTGCTTGAAAAACTTCCAGTACAAAGTTATCTAAAGACTTAAAAATGCCTCCACGACCATCATCTGGCGAACTATGGGGCATCCACTTGATGCCACCGAGGATCCTTGTGGAGTGTCTTCTCCCAAATGGAATGATAGTGACTCTAGAATGCCTCCGTGAGGCCACCTTACTAACTATTAAACATGAACTCTTTAAAGAAGCGAGAAAATACCCTCTGTATCAGCTCCTTCAAGATGAATCTTCTTACATTTTTGTAAGTGTTACACAAGAAGCAGAAAGAGAAGAGTTTTTTGATGAAACACGGAGACTTTGTGACCTGCGACTATTTCAGCCTTTTCTAAAAGTCATTGAACCAGTAGGTAACAGAGAAGAAAAGATTCTTAATAGAGAAATAGGTGAGATTATCTTTATTTAAACTTAGCATATCTGTTGAACTGGCTTCTCCTCTTCAAAATACAAAACAGAGAGTTAAAATGGGTTGTGTTTGTCACCTCTGTCTGTCAAAGCTTGCATTTCATAACTGTCAGTTGTTGCATCAAATGTCCAAAGATGCTGATCGTAGTCAAGCCGACATTCGTCAACTGTGAATTAAACTTTATTGCTGTTCTGTTTCATTCACATGTAAAGTCTTTGCTTTGTACATATTTGTAGTTGTATGTAGGTTAGAGGATATTTTTTTGCTTGTTTCTTATGAGCAGGTTTTCATATTATTACAGAGTGAAGCCTGTTCTGTTATTTGGGAAGTCAACCTTAATTTGTTTTGAAGTTTACAGAATTGGAAATTCTGGATTTAATTACCAATCTTAAACGACATTTGCAATAGCATGCATTTTTATACTGCTCTATCTTGCTTAGAAAGTAAAATTTGATAAATGAGGTGGTTTTCTTCCCCCTTTCCTACAAAAAGAGCACAGGGAGGGAAACAAAACCACCTGAGGTTGGAGGGGCAGAGGGGAGACAGACTGTAATGTCTTGAATCCTCTCTGGAGTAGCTTATCGCTTTCCATTATCCATTGAGAACGCACAGGGAGACTAGCGTATGTTTCAGCATCTGGGTTAAGTATCTGAATTCAGGCAGTACAAGCATACCGACTCCCTTTTAGTTGCTAACAGATGTACGTTGCAGTGGTAGAGACTTGTCAACTGGAAATACTTGTTCTGGGGTGCTCCTAATTGTTAAATTATTTAATTGTTACGAATGCATCATCGGTAAGCTACTTCTGTTTTGTAAAGCTTAACCTGTTCAGGACTTAGGGAGAGCAGTGGTTAGCTAACCATGCCACAGGACAAGTGAAAGGTTCCATTTGAACATTCGTGCATAAAGAATTATTTATGCAAGTAATCTCATTAAAGTAAATGGAATTCCATCTGAGACAGGGGACCTGAGAGAAATGGATGCTTATTACATGACTCTGTGCCAAAGAGCTAAGTTCAATATCTCTTGGAGTGCTTGTCACATTTTTAAATAGCGTAGTTCATCAAAAAAATTGAATAGCTGTCATTCAGTTGTAAGCAAAGTTGATTATAATCCTAATAGCTATCAATAATCCTGGGGTTTAGAAAAAAATCGGACATCACAGCTCCTCTGGTCCACTTAGGAAGCTCTGTGCTGACTTCCAAGGAGGTTTATTACAGGTGCTTTTGCTGCAGGAGGAGTGTTAGCTGTGAGAGTGGGGTTTAAGGCTTCCAGTATCTTCAGTGAACGCGCACCTGTCTGCCAACCTTTTCTGTGACTGCTGAGTGCACTTAACTTTAGAACCGGGTTGTTCTTGAATGAAATAAAACAATTATGTTTGCAAGTAGAAGCCAGTGGTTAACACAAATATTTTGGGCTGTGTTTTGCTTAAAGCATGCTTTTTCTGTCCCTAATAGAAGGAATCTTTAGCTTTAATTATCAATTACAATTATTTCCTCATGTTTCTCCAATACTGTAGGTTTTGCTATTGGCATGCCTGTCTGTGAATTTGACATGGTTAAGGATCCAGAAGTACAAGACTTCAGAAGAAATATTCTTAATGTTTGTAAAGAAGCAGTGGATCTTCGAGATGCCAATGCACCGCATAGTAGAGCATTATATGTCTGTCCTCCCAATGTAGAATCTTCATCTGAGCTGCCCAAACACATATACAATAAACTAGATAAAGGTAAGATAAATATTTAGAGTAGAAACATGATGACAAAGACTACAGCTGGTGACTTGGGTAACTCACTGTTTTACCTACTGTATTTAGTACACTCTAGCAATATCTTGCACCTTGAGTTATTCAGAATAACTTTCTTGATAGAGTGTAGATTCAAAAGGAAGGCGACACCACTTAAAATTACATTTTTTGCTATTGTAATAACTAAATCTTGAACTATAACTTGGTAAATACCTGATTTTTTTTTTTTTAATGGGCAGAAACAGCTTGCTGGCTTTGCATTTTTTTTCCTCTGACATTCTGAAATCTGGAATTAAATGATGCTGAATCACTGAGTTATCTTGCAGTCCTCAAATATGAAACAGTTACTGCTGTTTTCTTCAAGGCTAAATAGTCGGTAATATTCATTTAATAAGAATATTCTTAGCCTCAAGGAGTAAAAGTTTGAATTCACACTAGAGTCAAAAATAAACAGAGTTCCTTGCAGAAATTATAAACCCTCTGTCAGTTTGGGCTATGAATCTTGTCTACATCTTCTTTCAGTTCTCTGTGTTGAGGGGGGTGGGAGTTGTTCGCTCGGGGTGTTTTTTGTTTTGAAACTGTATTGAAAATGATAGGCCTAACATTATTTTACATTTATTCTAGGTCAAATTATAGTGGTGATATGGGTAATAGTGTCACCGAACAACGATAAGCAGAAATACACCTTAAAAATCAATCACGACTGTGTGCCTGAGCAAGTTATCGCTGAAGCCATTAGGAAGAAAACGCGAAGTATGTTGCTGTCATCCGAACAACTGAAACTTTGCGTCTTGGAGTACCAGGGCAAATATATTTTAAAAGTGTGTGGCTGTGATGAATACTTGCTAGAAAAATATCCGCTGAGCCAGTATAAGGTGAGTAACCTAAGGGATTTATTTTGAAATATGCTAAAATAATCCAAATTTATGAGGGAGAAAGGTGATCAGTTTTGTGACTGCCTTGCTTTTCCATTAAATTAGTCCAAAACATAGGAAGTAAAAGTGTAAGTGTCTTTAAACTAATTGGCTAGTGCATGAGTGTAGTGTGTGATTTGTTGCTGTATGTGCTTCAAAAGAGGGGGTGGGAGAAAAGGTAATTTAAACTAGAATTTATATCACTAGTGTAATTTTTCTTCTTTGAATGAAGTAGTTTACTGCTAGCATTAGTGATAAATCAGTGGTAGGTGCCTTCAGAAATAGCCTAGATTTCTGATGGCAAGAGATGAGTTATGCGTCAATGGGGTTGATGTAGTGCAAAAGGAAATTCAATCAGATGTTAAATTATGAGGCAACCATTGCTACCATGAATCTTGTCCCTTTCCTCTTTAGGGGTGGAAAAAATCTAAACAAACTATTTGTTTTCCTGTTACTTGCATCTTTAAATGTTTTGATCTTATTAAAGGAGTGATAAACTTCCAGCGCTACCTAAATCGGTGTTAATCTTCCTCGCGGCCGTCTGTCCTTCGCTGCCTGGTTTTGTTAGCGCTGTGAGCGTGAGACAGAAGTGCTGACAGACGAGCATCTGAGCAGCCCCCTCTGGAGCAGACAGCAGTGTTCCCCTGTAGATTTCCTGACAGACCGCTGCTGCTTCCTCTTTGAGGAATGCATTGTTGTAATAAACAGCTTCCATTCCTCCGTCTAAAATGGTTGACGATCTGCTCTCCAGAGCAACGGGGGAGAGAAGGGGGCTGGGGGAGCCTGAACAATGGGAAAATCAGCTCTCTTCTGTGGGAGCTGGGGAACAAGTGCAGGCATACGTGAATAATTTTGCACAGTCATCTTGAGATCAAACGCTAGACCCATTTGATCTAGCGTGGTTTCTTCAGAAGTATCTGCTATGCCTTTTCTGTGCCGCAAAACCGCTTGCTAATTACACTCCGGGGCTGGACCTGTCTTAACGCATTGGATGTTGTGGTACCGTTGCCAGACTAAATGCTCTCAGCACTCGCTCCCGAATGGACACCGTACAGGCTTACAGCTAGAGTCTGTCAGGATCGGTGCTGAGCCTAAGGTAATAAGCACAACTGAACCAAAAATGAGCGTGTCTGCCACTTGTCTTGCGCTCTCCGCCTGTGACTGGGACTATCGGTGTCACCAGTGCTAGGTCCGCCCAGCAGGCCAGTACAGCAGCTTGGGGTGCAGAAACAGCTCACTGCTTCCACGAGCAGCTCTAACCTGGAAGCAGCCTGCTTTGGTTGTGCTGCACTGCGCCAGAGCTGAGGACCGCTACCAGAAACCCGACTTGTCGTTTTGTCAGCTCTGGTCTCCGTCTCTAGTTCAACCTTCCACCTTTGTAGACGTTGTTCATATCTCAAAATCTCTATGAAGGTCTACTGTGCCATTCTACCCAAGAACGTATTTAAACTGTTGGATGTTATAACTGTAAGGACTGTAAAGGGCGTACGTACAGGGACAATGATAAGCTCTTTAAATACGCTTTTACTTTTATATTTTCCTAAATATTTTTAGGTGTAAATGACCAAGAGTGTACACTTTGAAAACATACTGAATTTTGGTTTTGTTTTCTTGCAGTATATAAGAAGCTGTATAATGCTTGGTCGCATGCCCAATCTGATGCTGATGGCGAAGGAAAGCCTATACACCCAGCTGCCGCTGGACACCTTTACAATGCCATCTTATTCCAGGCGTATCTCTACAGCTACACCCTACATGAATGGGGAAGCTACAGCCAAATCCCTCTGGACTATAAATAGCGCTCTCAGAATAAGAATTCTCTGTGCAACCTATGTAAATGTGAACATTAGAGACATAGACAAGGTAAGGTAAATGCTGTATGGCATCGTATATGGTTTTCAGCAACTCATGGTTTCCCTCCTGAGTCTTCTGTTCTGGGTTTACGTTGGAAAAGAGGTGTTATTTAACATGTTAGAAAATTAGACCACTCTGTTATTTAAATTTAAGCACTCAATTCTAAAAAATACAGCCGTGTTTTAGCATCTGAAAACTTTTGTGTACTACTCAAAAGGTGTGAGTTGTAGTATTTAGCTAAATATTCTGCCTGATAGGAGCAGAACTCAGTTTGTGTAGTTTACTTCAGCTGAGTACGTAATGGATAGAAGAACAAAACCCATGTTGTTTATGTTCTAAGTAATTATTATGTCTAAGAATGTATTACAGTAATTGGCAATACTTTTGATGAGGGAATGCTGGACAGTGTGCTATCTTTTGTTTTTAAAAAGGGAGGTATGGGAAGATCAAGGAGAAACAGCAGGAAGGGTTCAGTCCCATTGAAGTCATACTACAAGCCTGGCTCTCTCACTTTCTCAGAATTTGGTCCTTTCTTTCACTATAGCTTGGCACAGGAAGAATTGAAAATAAATTCTAGCGTTTTCTAGAGTTCATTTTGTGTTTATTATTGTATTTTTAAGAACTAGTTTTGCAATTAATGAGGAAAAAGACTAAAACTTTCTTTTTTAGAAGGGTATGCTTATATACTATGCTTCACACCTTGCGGAGCGTGGATGAGTTTGGGTTGGGGGGTGGTGGGGCTGTTTGGTTTTCAGTTTTCTTTTTGTTTTTTACTTGATGGAAATAAGGGGTAATATGTTGTAATTACAGTATACGTTGATAGCAGTGACAAAATTTGTTTATAGTAACATTTCAAAGATAGTACTAATATTAACATTGTCTTCAGATCTATGTTAGAACAGGTATCTACCACGGAGGAGAACCTTTGTGTGACAATGTGAATACTCAAAGGGTACCTTGTTCTAATCCCAGGTAAGCTGAGTACTTGAACAACTATAGAGAGCCTGATTTCCAGGGCATCATAAACGATAGCACTGAAGGAGTAAAGGCTTGACTTAGCCATTATTCAGGTAGAGCTCCTTGCTGGGCATTCCTTGCTTCAAGTTCTATAAGAACGTTTTTACCAAACCCTATATTTATAAATAGAATTAATTTAATTCAAACATCAGTATTTTGTCTCATTGCATATAGTAGTATAGTTTTCTTTACTGAACAGATGTGTTTTACGTGTGCATTTGCAGTTGCCTCTGAAATGCCGATATAATTACTGATTAATATTGTGAAATCAGCATAGCTCTGGGTGACTGAGCTCTGTTTTTGACTGTGGATCAATAGCAGGCATTCCAGCTGCAGGTTCAGATTTCAGCTTCAGCATGAGGCAACGTGATGTAATGTAACCTGCAAATCTGTTTCGGTGAGGTTGCATAGTGTGTACTAAAGCAGAACCACTGAGTGTGGAGGGATGGGTATCACTTGCTAACATGGAAGTCACTGCCAGCTCTGGGCTGATTATTTTCAAGAGATTTGACCTACCATGAATATCATCTGGAAAAATAAATCACATGAACTTAGAAGTGCCGTTAGTGTGCAAAAAACAGCTCTATATGAGCATATATAAACATATTGAGAAAAAGTATCTAAAAGATGTTGAATTTCTGCCCGTAACTGACTAATGAGGAGGTGTGAAATTTCAGCATCTGCTAGGATAAGATGCAAAGTATGTGTTCAGAAGTAATTCTTGACTTGCATTTTCTGTCTGACTTCATGTCTTTGAAAGTTTCAAAATGTATTAATATTTTATTGTCTGTACATTTTCTATTAATATGATTAGGTGTTATAATTAGAAGGCCTAATAATATATGCGGTTATTGAAAAATAGCTTCTCCTTCTGAGGTTCCCCAAAGATAGCTATACTTGAACCGATAGTTTAACTGTTTTAGAGAGAAAATCTTCTTGGAAAGGTGGTGAGGGTGTGGCTTGAAAACATGGATGTAATCACACAGATCTATATTATATGAAATGAACACACAAGAAAAGTGAATTAAAGTTTATCTGCCAATTTCTTCATTCTTAGGGAAGGGCTTGGACAGCTGTTTCTTTGTAAAACTCTGTCTTCGGTAGCTATAGACGTATTGAAAAATTAATGCTGTCCTTGGAAGCTGCTGCCTCTTCCAACTGAGAAAATTCAGCATGGCAATCCGCTTAGGAAAATATGCTGTATTCAGAAGTTCCTCTTCAAAAGCACTGTTCTGCCAATTGAGAGATAAAGTCTACTTACAGACGTTCAAAAATGTGTATTCCTGTAGAACCAATCTGTGCTCTTATTACTATGGTCAATAGAATAATATCGGAGTTAGGAATATTGCTTTGGATTTCTGTGTTATATTTCCATCTTGCAGTTATCTTTTTATTT
This sequence comes from Theristicus caerulescens, assembly GCA_020745775.1. NCBI lineage: Eukaryota > Metazoa > Chordata > Aves > Pelecaniformes > Threskiornithidae > Theristicus > Theristicus caerulescens. The sequence continues at coordinate 1,653,660 of CM036565.1, read as the reverse complement.
TCTAGCAGTTCAAATTTAGTTGAGTTCTAAAAGCTATGCCACATTTTTTCCCCACTTGCTTTTTTTTTCCCTGAAGTGAAAAATATTTCACAAGCTAAACCTTACATTAGTGTAGCGCATATGCAAATCTGTTATCTTTAGGTTATACCTACGCTGACAGTGAAGTCAGTAGGTTTGCAAGAGTGGAAGTAAATGAACCTATTACTAAGTTTGCAGGAATTGAACCTAGTGTGACTTTTTAAACAGTGTTGGTGCTAGATGGGTAATCGGGGCAGTTTCCATTCCCAAAAGGAGATGTGGTCAAATGTGTGTAGGAGGACCCTTCGGTAAGAAAGTGTACTCTTCATGCATATACACAGTTTAGGTAGGAATACAACAAATGCTTTTTAGTGTAACTGTCGATTGAATGCAGTTGTCTCCATGCTCTCCTTTAACCTAGTTTTATTCTGCTTTTTAAACCTTCCAGATGGAATGAATGGCTCTTGTATGACATGTACATTCCTGATCTTCCACGTGCTGCTCGGCTCTGCCTTTCTATCTGTTCTGTTAAAGGCCGGAAGGGTGCTAAAGAGGTAAAATACTTCATGGCTTTAATACGCCAACAAACAAAAGCTACTTAAGTCAAATTTGGGAAGATATTTGGTAAATGCTGTCCTGGCAATGAGTCTTAGTCCAATGTTTGATTTGAATCTGATTAAAATAGGGGGTTTTCTTTTCTTGTATCTAATTCAGACTACCGCTTTTTTGTGGTCAGAAATTAAACAACATGGAAAAAAGCTTATTCATTCAACGCTGTAAATAGTGTCTGTACACAAAGATCTTTGCCAGACACAAAGATCAGTGTTAGTCTTCTGAGGTGCAAGTGCCTTTTAAACTCAAGTTTCTAAACCCATAGAGCCCCATCTAGTCTGTCCTTGAATGTTTCCAAGGATGGGGCGTCTACCACCTCTCTGGGCAACCTGTTCCAATGTCTCACCAGCCTCATAGTAAAAAAATAAATTCTTATGTCCAATCTAAACCTATTCTCTTTCAGTTTAAAACTGTTGCCCTTTGTCCTGTCACTACAGGCCTTAGTAAAAACTCTCTATTTGTCAAAAAACACTTTCCCTCATCTTGAGTTGTTTTGATGTGGGGAAGATGTTAGCATGTGTCTGCGAGTGTTTTGATATCGTTCTGGAAAATGACTGCCATGACAGTCATTCATAGAAAAATACAGTACAGCTTCCACAGCCGGCTTTCGGCTGGGAATGTAACAGCTTGCTCTGGGGTGAAAATGTTATTTCTCCTGACTCACTCTGCAGTAGTTAATAGATGACACTGAAAAATCATCTTTTAATCTCTTTAAGGAGCACTGTCCATTGGCTTGGGGAAATATAAACATGTTTGATTACACAGACACTCTTGTATCTGGGAAAATGGCTTTGAATCTTTGGGCAGTACCTCATGGGCTGGAGGATTTGTTGAATCCTATTGGTGTTACTGGATCAAATCCAAATAAGGTAAGTATTTGCATGCCAGTTTCCTCTTCAGGAGTACATTTTCAAAATATGCTGTATTAGTATCATTCAACAGAAGAAGTAATTTCAATTCCCTTTCTATAGGAAACTCCATGTTTAGAGCTGGAATTCGATTGGTTTAGCAATCCTGTGAAGTTTCCAGATATGACGGTGATCGAAGAACATGCCAATTGGACTATATCACGTGAACTGGGGTTTAACTACAGCTATGCGGGGCTGGTAAGGCAAACTCCCCTTCCAAGATTAGCTACTAAAATATGAAAGTATTATTTATTTTAATCAGTACATTAGTGATAAAGAAAACTTTTTTCATGTATCCTGATTTATTGTAAAAGCAAGAAATCAATTTTTTGTGTCTAGCAAAGTGAGTAATATATTCTCATTTCTTTATATTGCCAGTAAACTGACCTAATGCTTCACTGACCAACCAAAACACTTTAAAGAGAAACTGTCTTGCTGTGCAAACTGTTAGGGCCTTTTTGATGTTTTTATATCACTAATTCAGATGTCTAAACTACTTAGTTTAACTTTTCAAAAGCTGTAATTCTCCTTCAATGATACTGTTTTGTTGCAATTTCATGTCTACAGGTAGGCTTTCTTTTGTAACCTAAAGGTGCTTATAATTCTTTACTGGCTGTTTAATGGGCTAGTTATGACCATAAGTATAGGGACCTCTAAGGGAATGGATTGGCATACATGTGAGCATAGTCCTTTATCTCCTCTCTTCCATGAAGAAAATCTGTGTGTTGACAATTGGCTTTTTGGTGAGGTTTGGAGCTTTCTTAAAAGCACATTTTGTGTGATTAAAAGGAGAGAAAAAAGGAGAAGCAATAAAGCTAAAAATGCTATGTATTTAAAGACAAGGCTGTGAAATTAGTTGGTATGTTTTACATTTTTCTTCTGGAGGCTGGTTCAAAGAATCGAGTGTTTCCCCAAGAGAGCTTTGTGGTCTGTGAAGAAGAGTCTCTGGGTGGAAAGTTTCACTGTGCCAAAAAGTGCGTAGGTGTTAGCAAGCTTTCAGTTTGGGAATTCTGGTGATATTTATAACAGTCCCATCTCGACATATCTTAAAGGGTTGTAGGCATTTGATTTCTCTTGCTACTCTACCGAAGTCCATCACAGAGTGGCCTATCTGCTATGATATGTGTTGTGACTGAGCAGTGCTGCAGGGCTTTTATGTGTTTAAGGACAGCTGGCTTCTTAGTAAATAACATTCCTTGGCTGTAGCACAGCCTATTACCTGGGCGTATATATGCTCAACTCATTGTTTTGTTCCATCTGTAGGCAAAAATAGAAAATGCTGAGGAGAGCAAGCTCTCACTCCAGTGACAAAATAATGATCAACTTATATTTTACAATTAAAAAACCCCAATGTTCTGAGGTAGAATAAAGTCTCAAATTACTGCCTTTTTTTTTTTGTGATAATCCTTAAAATACTGTAGAAGAAGGTCATAGTGGTTAAATATGGAGAAAGCATATTTGCATCAATGACTAAGTTGACAGGGAAACAAACCGTGTATAGCTGCTTTGGTCTCATTATTCATGTCGCTTTTCTTTCAACCCTCCTTGTTGTCTGCCAAAAATCCTCTTATTACTTATCCTTTCTTAAATCATTTCATTAAATGCTTGGTAAGTTTGAACATCACTAGTTATCTCTTAGTATTGTATTTGTCCCCTTTATCTTTTAATGTGTGGTATCTTCAGGACTGAAGCCAAACTTTCTATATTCAGGTACTGTGCATATTTATAGCTGTTTGTAATATTAACTATATTTAGGGAGTTAAAAGGCAATGTGTTGTTACTCATTCAAAAATCAGATACTAGATTACTGTGTAGCATTGGCCATATCTGAAAGAGGTAAAAAATCCTTGTCTGAAATGGTCAAAATCAGCAAAGGAGTCAGAGGTATGTTTTCTATATAAATGTTTTTGTTACGATACGAAGAGCAAAACTTTTTTTTTGTTTAACCTTCAAATGCATTACACTGCATTTAAAATTAATACATGCTTATAAGATTATAGGTCCATTAATATCTCAAATATGAAAGAATTTTCAAATATTAAATCTAATTTACTGTCCCACAATTCATAGAATTTCAAGTTTTTGGTGTTGACCGCAACAGGATAAATGCATTTTCCTTCTGGGCTTGACCTAAACTATGATCTTTCTGACCCACTATGCAGGTACATTTTATACTTTTTTGACTTTCACTTACTATTTAGGGTGGCTCTTTCAGAATCAAGATGAATATGTACAATTAATCACTTGTTCAATATCAACTCTTTGATCTTATGTCAGGAGTAGGGTGATTATATGAAGTCACTTATCCATTAACTTCCTTACAGAATGACTCTGGCTTTGCTACCTGCACTGTATCCGTTACCATAATATTTAAGAAAGTGTTCTAGAAATTTTCCTGTGCCACATAGAGAGTAGTCCTGAGTAATTCTCCCCCGCTTCTGAGTCCAGTCCATGTGCTTCAGGAAGGCAATGAAAAAACAATGTTGGTGCACTAAGATCTCACTATTGCACTACTAACAGGGCAAGGTACTAAAAATCCTGTGAGTTGATTGATGCATATCTTAATATTGGTAGGTGTGAGCTTGAAGGCCAGAATATTCTTGTCTCATATAATAGTAGTGAACCCATCATGAGGAGACAGAATTTATGTAATTAAAGATAAATGTAAAGTGTAGAACTTTCAGTCTGAAGTAGATACCATGTGGTGTAACCTGACAACTGTTTCTATATTTGTGCATATTCGCATATTCTTAGAAATAACACCACTTTCCTTTTAAAGGGTGCCTTGATCCTCCTACCTGGAGATTTCAGATTGTTCTTTTCTTCAGTTTTTCTTTATTTTATTTTTTTTTTTAAGCTAGATGTATTGGAAACACTTTCTGTAAAAGACATACAGGTATTTCTGTTTTGAAACACTAGTTCAACCAGTTGAAAATTTCCATCAACAAAACTGGCAGACAAAGCTCAGTTCGTTCTTGCTTATTATCTTGTTTAATGTGCTCAGCAGAAATTGCCTAGGGAGAGAGCAGAACAAGAGGGCAAATACTGTGGTTCTACAGTTTAAACAATTAGAACTTGGAAAAGAGTTGATCTTATTCTTTTGGAGTAGTAGTTACCACACAGGTGTGAAAATGTGATTTCACTATAAAACCACTGTTGAAATCTGTAGAATTTTGGGGATAGCTTCATCTTAAGTGTCAAGCTTATTTATTACAGTTGTATTTTATACTACAGGCTATAATATAAGGTGCTTAGGATTTATCTTTTTTTACAGTGTAATTGATTCTGTAGTTGAAACCTTAGAAACTGCATCATTTCATATGTTGCTTTGTGAAAAACACCTTAAATGAACTAAGAAATGGAAAGTATAGGAGAAATTGAACTTGGCACACGAGCTGTGAAAAATCAAGTAGTAGTGCTTTCAGTACCTCTGCCACTGGTCTAAGCTGGTTCTAATAAATGAAGTCTTAGATCAAATTAATTTCAGCGTGTACCAGTTCGGTTTTCTGTGCTCTTTGGTGAATATCTTACACTAATTCTTGTTAATGTTTTCCAACTCAGGCTTTCCTACGGTGTTCTACCTTTTATTTACCTAGCTTCGTCCCCCATATTATGCTTTTTCAGTTCTGATTCTTTTTCCCTCCTTTCAGCAGCTCTAAGCAATCTCAAAACTGGAGACAGAAATGACCGGTTTCATTTTGTGCTGCATTATGTTGGTCATCAGGTGTCAATTGCTGCTATTCCTCTGCACAGCTGATTTAGTTGAAATGTACTTCTTCTTGTCCCAGTAGTGACTAAAAGCAGTTGTAGAAATTGAAGGCCTAGTCTTTCATCTCTTGCTATTTTTAAATTGTAAGTCCTCAGTTATAACAAAAGGAAACAACAAGACAGTATTGCATGACACAGGCTATAAATCTTGCTATGCTGTTAAAACACTTCATGTATGTTGTATGACAACAAAAGGAAATGTGTGGAGGGTTAATGGACCGCTTTCTCTTTGCAGAGTAACAGAATAGCTAGAGATAACGAATTGAGAGAAAGTGACAAGGAGCAGCTGCGAGCCATATGTACAAGGGATCCTTTGTCTGAAATCACTGAGCAAGAGAAGGACTTCCTCTGGAGCCACAGGTAGGTAAAAACAAAAACCAAAGCAAAGAAGAACCCTTGTTGTCACAGTCAAACTTCACCCCATTCAGTACTAATTGGTCATGATTGTCTTGGGTTTTGCTGCCTTTTCTTTATTCTGTATTGTTGGGGTTAGTGTTTTAGAAAAGGCTTTTAAAGCATTCAGCATTGTGTGTCTTGGTTCACAAGCCCATGGAGAAAAGCAGGTTGTTGAATTAGTTTACATTTTCCCCATTACTGCAGTCTTACCTTCGCGCGTGGATCCTGACACCACCTTATGGTATCGATCGGATTCTGCTGACGAAGGAAGAAAAAGGTGCAAGACTGAGGGGACATAGTAGATGGTTATCGAGGCAAAAATGATGTTTTGTACATACGAGACTTTTTCTCTTTTGCAGACACTACTGCGTGAATACTCCAGAAATTCTGCCCAAATTACTTTTGTCTGTTAAATGGAATTCTAGAGATGAAGTGGCCCAGGTAACATATAGCACTGAAGAAGTTTTGAAGAAGCTTTAAAATATGCTATTTTAAAGGAAACTTCTGCAAGTTAAAAACATGTTATGCGTGCATGATACGTTGAATGAAAACTTATACGATTCAAGTTGCCACTATAATTGACTGATCAGTCTGGCCCATAGTTCTTGTTCTTTAGCTCAGTCTGAGTCTTAAAATTTTCTCTTGGTGGCATTACTTGAATCCTTGTTATGTTGCCGATTTGTCAATTACAGTTAAATGTGAAGTTTTGTTTGCATTCTTTTTATAGTGGACAAAATAACAAAGTTAACTGGCAACTAATACCAAATTGTGTATTGAGAGAGGACTGGCAAGTAAACAGCTCCTACTCAGCAGCAGTTTGTGTCTGACAATGCCTTCTAATGGCTGTGTTACAACTTCTTCCTAATCAATGCAAATGTGTAATGTGCTTGGACTTCTTGTCCACAGATGTACTGTTTGGTAAAAGATTGGCCTCCGATCAAGCCGGAGCAAGCAATGGAGCTTTTGGACTGTAATTATCCAGATCCAATGGTGCGAGCCTTTGCAGTTCGGTGTCTAGAGAAGTACTTGACAGATGACAAACTGTCTCAGTACTTAATCCAGCTAGTACAGGTATGTAACGTATTCTGGTATACTTGATGTCTCCTGTACATTCGATAATCACAGAGGCTTAAAATACAACAAAAGTTAAGACGATGTGAAAAAAGGGTCATCAAAAGTATCTGTTTGTATTGAGGATTATTTAGTAGGAGGAGATAAGATGTAGTTCATTTTCTGTAGTGCTGTGGTTTTGCTTGTTGATATTAAATGCCAGAATTTTGCAGAGATGCGGAACTGTTCTACCAACTGGAACAGGCAGCTATTTCAGCTGTCCTAACATATGGTAAAGTATGAGCAGAAGCATCTTCTCAAAATTTTGAGCAAGTTGAGGCTAAAATATTTGGTAACAGTAAAGGAAGCATCAGATGGTAAGCTCTTGAAATAGAGGCAGCCTCTGCACTGTTAGCAGATATTGTTCAAATCCTAACACATGCAAGTATTAATACCAAGATCAGTCATTCTACAAAGTTTAATGTAAAACATAGATTGCTTTTTATTTAACTGCCTTTAATCTGTATATTGTTCATAGAAATAATAACTGCAGCTGATACTTTTTTCTCTTTATCCTTAACTAGGTTCTGAAATACGAACAGTATTTAGATAATCAGCTTGTGAGATTTTTACTCAAGAAAGCACTGACCAATCAAAGGATAGGACACTTCTTCTTTTGGCATTTAAAGTAAGCTTAATATCATGTTAAGGGGTGGTGGGATTCCTATGAGCTGTAAACAATTAGTTGCTCTAAAGGCTTGCCATACTAAATGTCCTTTTTTAGGAAAATATTATCACTTAAAATAAACTTTATTTTCTATTGGTTAAGAGTTTGAGTGCATAGTTTGGTAATAGAAGTCATCCCTTGCAGTTTCAAAAGCTAGTTGATAATAGATACTTAGTCTTGTATTTCTTTTTATCTAATGATGATTATTCTAAAAGCAGGGCAGTCTGTGTAAGATTTCTGGAAGCCTCCCATATTGTTAGCTGTTTACAATTTTGACGGATTTCTGCTGTTTGAACTTTATTTTGTATGCCAGATCCCCCACCAGTCCTTTCCAGAAAGTCTTAGAAATAGTTGAGGCCTAAAGAAAGCCACCCAATTTGACCAGATAAGGCTTTGAAAAATAACTGTTCATACATACTTGTTAAAGATTTTATAGAGCTCCATAGCCAAAATATCTCTGTGTTCTTCCTTACGAAGTTCAACATGGGCTTTTGTAATTCCTGGCATTGAGAAGGCTGAGCATAAATCAGCCTACAGCGTACTGGATTGTAGCTAGGTCTCACCTAAAAACGCTCTTCTAAGATTGTGTGATCAGACACAGAAATAGAAGCAAGGAATCTTTGTTGTGCTTTCAGCTTTCTACTTCCCTTGGTAATCATCAGGGATAATGGATTAAGTTGCCTGACTAACTTGTTTGAGGGGATGTATTTTAGGACTGTGCGAAGACTGAGAGTAGGCAAGAACAAGGAAACTAGAGGGGCCACAGCCTGGCATTGGCTAAATGAGACGAGGAGAAAATGAAACAGGTTAGCTTTGCTCTCAGCAAAGAAATCTGGAACCTGAATTGAAAGCTTGAGGTTTACTACGGAGCTTCTGGAAACCATGGGTTTTGAATAAAGGCAAGGGGTAGAGAAGGACAGGGCGCAGCAAAAAGGAATGGGGAAGAAGCCTGTAAACTCTGTGCTGAATGAGTTGTAAAGGGTACCGAAGTCTGATCAGTCCTGTCAAAATGAGATCAGTTATGGGAGGTCTGTACAAGTTATTTACCTGAAAAGAACGATCTGTTAGCAGCCCTCAGGAAGATGTTACAGGTATAGCTTCATTTTCAGCGTCTCTAAGTGGTCTTGTCTTTAAGCTATGACTGTTCTTCCTCTCTGTGTAGGTCTGAAATGCACAATAAAACTGTAAGTCAGAGGTTTGGTTTACTTCTGGAGTCCTATTGTCGAGCGTGTGGAATGTACCTAAAGCATCTGAGCAGGCAGGTGGAGGCTATGGAGAAGTTGATTAACCTCACAGATATTCTCAAGCAGGAAAAAAAAGATGAGACCCAGAAGGTATTATAAGCTGTCCACATACCAAAACTGTTGCTGTTGAGTCACAGGAATTATAGAACTGTGTTTTCTTTAATTAACTGGAAAAGTATTAATGCTAACTTCAGTAAACAGTATGTTGTCCTAGAAGCTGTAGTATTTTCTGTGTGCGTTGCCATTGTCTACCTCTCAAGGCAATAGAATTAATGTTAAGGGTTTCAGTTTGTGTAATATGTGGCTAAGCGGAATTGCTTGTGTTGGAACTGTGCAAAACCATGCTTTAAAACCAAAGCTAAAATCTGATACTTACCTTCATTTACATGTAACTAGTGTTCTCAAAACCTGAATGTGATTATTTATCAGGTACAGATGAAGTTTCTTGTTGAACAAATGAGGCGGCCAGATTTTATGGATGCTTTACAAGGTTTTATCTCTCCTCTTAATCCTGCACATCAACTGGGAAATCTTCGGTATTGTCTTCAGTTTTGAAATTTGTCTAGATATTTTAAGTAAACGCTTAGTAATGTTAACCTTAACAATGTTAAGGTTAAATGTTAACATACTAAATGTTAGTATCTTCAAAGTTAATTGAATAAAATTTGTAGCAGGATAATACATAAATAGTTTAACAAACTAGGGAACAACATGCCAGTTAGCTGTTCCTTTAAGGTGACAGGAACAATTGAAGTGTGAAGCTGAAAGTAAAAGTGGTTGATTGTTACCTGTGCATCTTTAATTCGATACTAGTTCAAGGAGTTTGAAGAAAACAGGGAGAACTTAGTAGTGTTACAGAAACATGGTATGAGAATCAAATTGTGCCTATTTCATAGAAATCTTTTTTTTTTTTTTTAATAGGCTTGAGGAGTGCAGGATAATGTCATCTGCAAAAAGGCCCCTGTGGTTGAACTGGGAAAACCCAGATATTATGTCTGAATTGTTATTTCAGAACAATGAGATCATCTTTAAAAACGGAGACGGTAAGGAAAAATAAGTGTAATCAAAAGCTACATATCTGTTTATTTTCCTAACCTACTGTTAAGTATTTTTTCTAAGCATATAAAATACATAGAGTGGGGAAAAAAGCTTTAAAAAAAAAGTCATCTGAGCAAAGCAATTTTCTTTTCCAGAAAAATTAAGCATGCACAAGTAAGTATTTGTCTCAGTCATGTATAAATTTTGTATGTTCTGAGATGCTCAGTCTGTTGAGGTGGAACATGCTACTAGTTAATACTTCGGGTGTTTTACTTGAAAATGTCTTCAAGGTATTACAGAGATGTAATCTGTAATTCCATTGTCATGTTTTTAGTGTATATTTTAAACAGCTTTGTAATCGCCACCACAAGTTTATATTCATTCTCAGCTATTTAAAACCTGCTTTCCTCTATTGAGAGAACAAAACCTACGCTAAACTATGCAAGCCTCATTTCCTTTAGGCATACTTTTGGGAGGAAAAGTAAAATAAAATGTAACAAAGTGTTCTGGTGTTATGAAATTTGCAATCTCTGTGTATTTGACTTTTCCAGACTTGCGTCAGGACATGCTGACACTTCAGATAATTAGAATTATGGAAAACATCTGGCAAAATCAGGGTCTTGATCTTCGGTAAGCATTAGAGGTCATTCTCAAGCAATACTGTTCTTAATCGGTTTTGCATTGGTTTGTTACCAGAAATTACTTCTGTTCTCCCAAGGGTAATAAATGAAATGCTATAAATAGGCTTGTTTGTACATGTTAAAAATTGCTCTAATAACCTCCAGTTAGCTAAACTACTGGATTCTGTAAAGATAGGGTCGTATTTGAAAAATAAGCAAGTCTAAATCGAGTGGGTATGAGGGATCTACATACCAGGGATGGCTACTAGAGCTAACACACATGAGCCACACTGTGGTTTACTGATGGTATCTGTAGGATTTGCTTTGAACAAGTTGCCAAACTTGCAGCCCTGTTGAGCGATGACTCTGTAGTTGGTATCTTCATTTCAGTACGCCAAGTAGGTATTACCCAGTCTGATATGCACGCAGCTTCTCCACCTCTAAATAGTCTGTGGGTGCAGTAGCTTCTGCAGAATGCCATTCAGTATCTACTGTTCTGCTTCTGGAAAACTGACGCTAGGCAGGTTATGCTTCCAAATATGTGTTTGCTGTGTGGTAGATTTCCAGGTGCTGGCGTAACAGAGCTGCCTTTGCACTGTCAAACCAAGTATGTTCTTTGCACCCCCAGTTCTCATGTCCTCATCATCTAGACAACAGGACCTGTTGGTTTACATCTCTCATGTGGCTGGGCAACTATTTTGTCACACATTACAACAGCAGAAACAAAAGTATGGCTTTGTCCAAGAATGGTTTGTAGAGTTACAGTTCACAGTGTTCATGTCTTGGAAGAGTAGCCAGCTGTGGAAATCTGCAAAAATAGATCCTCTCCCACCTCTTGCCATCATTCTTCTTAAAGAGGCAGCATGGAGCTTTAGAAGAGAAGTTGGATAGGTATGGTGTGAGTGACAACCTGATTTAAAAAAAAAAAATCAAAACAAAAAACCTCCCAGCTGTCCATCTGCTATCCTGAAAGACTGAAATGAGCATGCAAGGTGAGGCAGCTGATGGACTCTGAATCTTGAGCAAGCTACAGGTTATGCTAGTGGACAAAAAGAAAATCTTCTGAGGATCTAGAAATTGTGACTCATCCCACTAAGGCCACTAAACTGTGTGTCTTTATGGTACAGAAGGTATAACAGTCCAAAGTTTATGCCACATCCTTAAGAAAATAGATGGGTCTCGCTGTTTTTCTTTGACCTCCAAATCAGACTTTCATCTGAAAATGCAAGTGTAGATAGATAGATATAAATATACTTTTAATACCTGCAAATAAAGTGCTGTTAATCCAGAGAGGAGAAGCCCACCTCCACAGCAACGCCAGCAGTCAGCTCTGCCACTGGCTACGCATTGCACTGGTGTTCCATGGGTTCTTAGGTCTAATACAAAGCCAGGAGAGATTGTTTTTCCTGTTTTTTTATCATGGCATCACAAAAAAAACTTTTGATACTCCAGTGTTCCTAGAAGGCTGTTTTACTCTGTAGGTATGATGCCTTCACTCCAAAAAGGAATCTTCAGGACAGAAAAGGGCTGCTTTTAGGTACATGACCCTCTCTCCCAAATCTTTTAATAGAGGATGTGAAACATGGTTATGGCCATGTTTCTTTCAGTCTTTGAATAAAAGACTGGTTTTGACTTGGTTTTCTTAGATAAAATGTTTTGAACATAACAGAAGAAATACAGACTTTGGGAGAGGGTGAGGAAAGAGACCTGTGAAAGAAAAGGGAGGCAGAGGAATTAGTTTCTTCTACTTGTAAAGAAAAAAAATGGGCTACTGAATTATCCTTTCAGTTTCACTTACTGATTACAGTAACATGATTTATGATGTTCTTTAAAATCTGTTTACAGTTAGTCTGTTAACATCTGGATAAATTGTAATGTTGCTGACTATAGATTCGAGTTACAATTTTGTAATATTTTCAGGTACTATTCAGAAACTCATTTTGAAGGTCCCATGCTGGTTTTACACACAAAGTATTACCTGCTACTTGTTTACAATAACCCATGAAATCCTAACACTCATTTTCTGAATGTTTAGATTCTGTCTCTAGTAATTCACTTTGAATACAGTTGAATAGGTCTTGTTAAATCATGCTGAATGACTTTTTAAGAGGTTTTTCAAGTGTATTCCCCAAGGCCTCCAAGAACATGTTAATAAAATCATGCCTTAACCTTTTGTCCTGATATAAAACTGAAGAATGGCATTGGTGGATACAGTGGCTGGCATGTTACTGTACTAATATCTGGTACATTTTTTCTGCAAGGCCAATGATAATACACCTATAAAACATTAAAACAGATTTTCCTACCCTAAAGTAACAGATGACACTTATCAGGTAAGGGTTATCAAACATGCCTGTTGCTTGCTGTCTTAAAACTTAACTCATAAAAAACCCGTCTTTCAGGATGTTGCCTTATGGTTGTTTGTCTATTGGTGACTGCGTGGGACTCATCGAGGTAGTGAGGAGCTCTCATACGATCATGCAGATTCAGTGTAAAGGAGGCTTGAAAGGAGCATTGCAGTTCAACAGCCATACACTGCATCAGTGGCTCAAGGACAAGAACAAAGGAGAAATGTGAGATTTCCTGTTGCTTGTTTTTCTTGTTCATGTGTTCTTTTCGATGGAAATTTCAAGAGAACTAAAGTCCATCAAGTGGGAAATTATGTCCATCTGCTTTTGGTTTTGTTTTTCCCTGCCCTCCTTTGCCTAGTATTCCTGCTTGTAGCTTTCTTAATGAGTTTGGGTAGTTGTGTGTCTTGTCAGCAGTAAAGCATAAGTTGGAGGTAGAACTATGAAGATATGGCTTAAGTCTGTATTTTAACAGTAGCTCATCAAAATGAAAGCTACTGGCCTTCAAAAGAGGGACAGTCACTTTAATAGCTAGTTTACTGTTCTATGATCTAACTGTAAGTACTTCTGGGTTTGGAGTATGCTGAATTTCTTCCTTACTTGATAAAGTGATAAAGTTCAGGAACTCTGCTTCATTGAGAGAAGATAGAAGAAGTTGGCTCTTCCTTAATGGGGAGGGGGGAAGAAAAAAACCAAACAAAAAACCTACACTTCTGTATTATTAGAATATCTGTAGGAAAATGTCTCCTTTGTTTGTTTTCAATAGGTATGATGCAGCTATTGACTTGTTTACACGTTCTTGTGCTGGCTACTGTGTTGCTACCTTTATACTGGGCATTGGTGATCGCCACAATAGTAACATCATGGTAAAAGATGATGGACAAGTAAGATATGTTTTTCTAAAAACATAGCCTAATGTCATCTCTCCCTTTGATATGAGTTTGTTGTAAAAAAAATCCATCTGAACTATAAGTAAATGATCAATTTTACTATGACATCATTTAAACAAGGAATTACTAATCTTAAAATACCTTTCTGTCTTTCCAAGCTGTTTCACATTGACTTCGGGCACTTCCTCGATCACAAGAAGAAAAAATTTGGTTATAAAAGAGAGCGTGTGCCATTTGTCTTAACACAAGACTTTTTAATAGTGATTAGTAAAGGAGCCCAAGAATGTACCAAAACAAGGGAGTTTGAAAGGTGAGCCTGTTTTTAAGCATTTAACGTCGGGAGTATTTTGTACCTAAAATGCACTTTGACTACTGGTGACCTTTAATAATTAGCCCTTTTAACCGAGAAGTAGTCTTTTAATTGGCTTGCAGTAGGTATGTTCTAATTCTTTAGTTGAAGATCAGCCACCCCCTTGTAAATCAGTAGGTGATCTTAGCACTTACATGGCCTTTGGTTCATGAAACCTCACTTTAGCTTTGCAGGGTCAGCCCACATATGAATAAAGATAAATTTTTAAATATCTGATTTTTTTTTTTTTTAAAAACACTTAAAACAAAATCCTCTTGGGATTGCGTAACTGCAATAACTGAGAATCCTTAAGTGTCAGGTATAATGTGCATCAGAGCCTTGCTGGTCACTCAGCAATACTTCTCTTTCCTATAGCTGCTGTGATATCGGCTCTTCAGCTGGCCTGTGTAGCTTGTGACGCTCTGCAAAACCTGCTAAGAAAGGAGAACTTTAAAATAATGATAAAAAATAAAGAAATAAGTTCTGTTGCTGTAGTCATTCCTAATATCTGTCTTTCCAGAGAATCCAGTCTTTGAGAGGTTTCAATTTTAATCTTCATTTCATTATGAAATGGGGGCGGGAAAGACAGATTTTAAATTATAGTGTCTGTCTGAATGCTAGTGAAGCTTTTTTTTGCAATTTTTTTCCTTAACCTGACTTAAATTAGTGATTTCAGCATAAATGGGCATTTCTCACCCAATGTTGTGATACAGCAAACGCCCCTGTCTTCAGTGCATTCTCCAGAGTCTCTAAGGAGCAACAGCTACTGCCCTCATAAACCTACAGGAGAGAAGTGCGTCTCTGATGATAACCAGGATAGTGCTGTTCGCAGCAGTAGATCAGGAAATGTGCTCTGAAATCTGAAGTGTCAGTAGCAATGACTAAAATGGCTCTGTGAACTCCCATAAACTCGTGTGGAACACTTGCATGAACAGCAACTGAGGTGTAAGGCTAGAAAGCCTGTCTCCAGTTTGGCCGTTGTGTCAGTCTGACCACTACTAATTCTTACAGAAATGAAGATAAGCTAAGTAGGAAGATGAGGATATTTTCTCAGCAACATTATGGTGTTCTTATTAGACTAAGACTGTCTACTTTGTTAGTGTTCAGTTACCTGAAAGCTGTTTTGGAGGTGAAGAGGTAATATGCATCTAAGAGGAAAAAAAAAACAAACCAGCTCAGTGTATTTCCCTGTCTCTTCCAGGTTTCAGGAGATGTGTTATAAGGCTTATCTAGCAATTCGGCAGCATGCCAATCTCTTCATAAATCTTTTTTCCATGATGCTTGGCTCAGGAATGCCAGAACTGCAGTCCTTTGACGATATTGCATACATTCGAAAGACCCTTGCATTGGACAAAACCGAGCAGGAAGCTCTTGAGTACTTCATGAAGCAAATGAATGATGCTCACCATGGTGGCTGGACAACAAAAATGGACTGGATCTTCCACACAATAAAGCAACATGCTTTGAACTGAAATGAAAGCAAAGAAAACCAGAACTGATAGCCCACTTTGTGGGTACTGCACTGTTAATACCCGTTAGCAGCAAAGACTTGTTGCATAGGAATTGCACAAACCACGAACAACATTAGAATTTATGGCAAGAAAAGAGTTGAACTGTTCAGACAACTGTCAAAAAATAATGTAAAACAGGGTTTCAGATAGCACTAAAATTGTACACTTCAAAAATTAAGCTTTAGTATGATGTGTGACTTCATGTTATGCCTTAAGCCCAAAAAGGTAAACTTGGAAGAATGTTTCCTTTTTTCATTTGATAGGCTAAATTAGAAGGAAAAAGAAAATAGTGCTAGCATGAACATAGAGTCCATCACGTATTACCTTAGATCTGGTACAGCAGGTAGAGACTATGCTGGATTGAGAAGAGTGGAAAGGGAATTCAAGTGATTGCGAATATTTAAATGCAGCATAGTTTGAAGGGAAGGCATTTTAAGCTCAAAGATCTAAAAACAATAGTGAGGGGACAGTGCCTTTTAAATGTGCTCAGAGGCATTAACACTTAAGGGGTTTAGATGACCCTTTGATTTCTGGGTCTGTCATCTGCACGGCTTCTGAAAGCAGTAGGACATAGGCCCATTCAGTATGGTGTTTCTTCTGCTCAGTATTTCTAGGGGTGCAATTCATACCGTCACAAAGAAACTCCCTATCATCCCCAAAAACTGACTAACCTGGAAACTGAATGGTCAGAATTGGGTTTAGTGCAACAGAGAGTTGTAGTGTTCATCTTAGGTTTGCTTTAATCTAACTTGAACTGAATAGATTTTTTTTCATACATGTTTTCCAGAACCTAAAGAAAGGTGAGTTATTAAAATTATTGAAAGATTATTTTTTTATAAAGGCTATTTATATAATAGGAACTATTATTAATATATATTCTTTATTTACATGATTTGTCCAATATTCACTCTTTTAATTTTGCAGCCCAGTTCTATCTGTCCAAGACTCCCGTTTCCACTAACGTCACTGAAGGTGACCAGATATACTCCTAGGACCAAATTCAACCCTGGTGAAAGAGGACACAAGTACCATTGAAGTAGTGGGAGATACACCCACTAATGCCAGAGGTGAACTTGGCCTAAGTCTCTTCAAAAATTTTTGGGCGTCACTCTTCACATTACTGAAGTGATATGCTGGCTATTCAAGGAACGTACGTTTAAACCCTCCATCTTTGGGTCCACCATTTCTCCTCTTTCTTCCTCCTTTGGAAGTGGTTGTTTAATCCAGTAACAGATACGTCAGAAATAGCAATTTAGATTTTTCAATACGATCAGTAATAAGCAGTTCAACATACAGCAGATATGCTGGCTAGCTCAAAGCATGTGGAGTTACCAAACGTTTTATAGCTTTGTCTGTTTTGTGTGTGTGTAATATATATTTGTAAATCTAGTTGTCGTCCTCTAACACGATTACGATGTGTGCAATCAGTTCAATTGGCACCACTTTTTGAAACTGTTCAGAGTACCGAGGATTTCAGATTGCCCTTATGCGCAACTTCAGGTAGGACTGTTTTTCTAATTATTAAGCAGGTTTTTTAACTAGTGAAGCCCATGATTCTGAGGGTGATGTTCTCCCTAACATTTTAAACTTGCTAGATTGGCAGCACTTGGAGTGAATTCCAAAGGTCTGGGCCTTCCAGGGGTTCAGCTCGTTCACTTGCAAACACGCACCAAGGTGCCACTCAGAAAGTGCAATACCACATGTAATATAAAATATGCTGACAGCTGGTGTTAGATTAGAATATAAGTATATAAATAAACTGTACTTTGTGCAGGCTGTACTGATGAGGTAATGAGTGGTTGGCTTCATTTAGCAAATTGTAATATATTAAAAATGTGCAATCAATTACATTATGAAAGACTTTGGGGATTGTAAAGCCAAGACTTTTGGTCTTTCAAGACACTTTCATAGTCAAGATCCTGCAGTTGATTACTGCACACACGGATACTTGATGTTGGGGGGGAAGCCTGTTTTTGTGAAAGCTACAGAAGTTCCAAGAATAGTATGGGGAATGTGAAGTTTTATTTCCTTAGCTCTACTAAATATTTTGGAGCAGTCCAATAAGACTTCCCATTACTCTTTTTATTGACTGTTACATATTCCTTTCTGTTCATATGAATATTTTTACTCCTGCTAACCCTGGTTATACTTTCTAGAGTAAAATTACCCTTGTATGTATTACTTTGCAGTCAACACACTCTACTGGTTTAGCTCTTTTAAAACATGGCTTAGTTTCAGTTTAAATTTGGTTCGCAAGATCTGAAACCCTGTTGGCTGTAACTCTTCATTTACCTGAGTAAAACTTGCACAAATGCCACATTAGGTGCTATATTATCCTTATTTATCTGGTATTGAAACAATGCTTTACCTCATTTGTCTAAGAGATGGTCAGCCTTTTCCAGCCTGGATGAAAAGATCAACTCAAATTTCTTGGCTGTTATGAGCCCAACTTCTTTTGTACTTTGCCTTTTCCTAGCCATTTGCTTCTGTAGATGAGTATAAATGTCTTTCAGTTCGAGCATACAGTGTTCTGCACCCTTTTTGCACAAACAGAAATGTATGAGGAATCAGGCTGTTTCCAAAAGTTACTGCAACTAAACGCTGTGCGCAAGCTGTAGAAGTTATTATGAACATGAAATAGTAAAAGAAAGGAAACTTCATAGTGACACGGACATAATATGATTTGGGGTAATTATAGCCTTTAAATGAAGAAAAAAAAAAGTAGGAGAAGCTCATGGGCTTTAAGCAGTTGCTCTTACCATAACCACGATGGGCATTGGAAAAACATTCTGCTAGTGTTTCAGGAAAAAAAAAAAAAATCCTTTTTTAAGCTTCAAAGTGTTCAGCCCTAATTACCTTATCCTGTTATGCCAGTTTTGTGCTGATGTAACTTCACTGAAGATAGTGGAGGTACTATTTACTTAGGTGGGTGTAAGCGAGAGGATGTCGCCTGTTCTCGGTATCAGAAATAAGATCTGCTTACAGACTGTGAAAGCACCTGTAGCTGAGCTCTAGATCTTTACAGAGATTGCTTGGAAGTTGGATTTTTATTTTTTTAACTGTTCCCGCTTCATGGAGATTTGAAAATGTTCCATTTTTTCTGAGTCAGCTGCACAAAACACTAAGTAGCTTATTTTGAGCTTGAATTGAAACTGAACACCTTGCTCCTGCAGCACTTGGTGGTAGGGCTGCCGGAGCAAGGAGCCCAGGACTGGGCCATATGTCTTGTTACAAAGCATTAGGAAATGGTGATTTAGTGAAATACAAATTTAAAAACAGTAACTTTTTCAACTGTGAAGCTGTGTTTGATTTAATGACGGAACAGGCTGCTTCTGATTAGGTTTTCTTAAAAATATATTCTTTGCTTTCCTAAAGGTAGCAGAAAAAGCACCTGTACTGACTTACATATGCACACTTCTGTTCTGAAGGGGTGTATTAGGAGTATTTTCATAGGTGAAACAGACTTTCAGTACAACTTTCAAAATTAAAAAAAAAAAAGCATTTAAATAAAACCAAAATTGTTAGTGGTTTGGCATCTTGTGGAGAAGATAAGAGCCTGTATATTAAGGGCAATATAGAAATTACCAAGCTTGTAGAGAACTTTGTATGTGATGACCCTGCTGTTGGTGGTTTGGAGGGTTGTTTGTTTTTTTTTTTCCCCCCAACTTTTCTTTTTATGTAAAATATTAAATGCCCTTTAGTGGTCAGTAGCCTGTGCTTGTTGGCAGTTTGAAGGTATTTTCTTTGCTTTGTCATTTTATAACTGGCATGTTCCAACATATGTTCTTAATAATAATTGTGAATTCCTCCTGTTTTGTATGTCTGTACAGGTTGCAGACCTGGGCTGGACCCATTCAAAAAACAATTCTCAAAAAAGCCACTTGATATTACTATTTTGTTGATGTTTTTGACATCTTTAAAATGTTCAAGTAAATGAAAATGGTGTGGTATTACAGAAAGAATTGTAATTTGCTGCTTCTGAGACTTTTTTTTTTTAAAAAACTTCCATGTTTCTCTTGGTTTAGCTTTACTTGAATGGAAGAACCACACTTGTTTGGGTTTTTTTTTTTTTTTTAATACTACATAGCTGTGGATGTTATTGCAGATTGTTGAATCCCAACATAATTTTGCAATACATGTTTCATACAAATAATGAATTTGTATCTTTTTTTGTGCTGAAAGTTCTCAGTTTAGGTAAGGCTCTGTCTGTCCAACGTAATGCGTAGGTCACCACCCCTGCAGTGGGTGTGGGGTTTGGGGGTTTTTTTTTTGTTTTATTTTATACATCTGTGTTAATGAAGGGAAACCAACTGGAAACTGGATATGGAAGTTCTCTATCTGCATATACTAACCAAGTCTATAGGTGCTCCGGTCTTTGAGAAATTCTGATTTCACTTGATGCTGATATAACACTGATGTCATCAGCATCACTCTGGATTCACACCAGCATATGAAATCAGAATTAGTCTATATGTATATTAAAGTCCCAGATTACTTATTCAGATGATTCAGTATGAAAGGTGTTCTCTTAATGAGAGGAGCATTTACTAGCAGCCCAATTAAACACTTGACAATTTTACTTTGAAATAGTCTTTATTAACTAGCCTTTTCAGCTCTCCACTTCGTAACTACTGTCATCTTGTCTATAGTTACTCTCATTCTTGAGACTTTGAGGATTTTATTGCTTGCTAGCTTAAATGTTTCCTCTTCCTACTCTTTCACAGTATAATGACTTGTTGAAGCCACCCTCAGGAAAAATAAGTTGTTCTTCATTTGCAGTGCAGTATTCTTGACTTCTGAGCTTTATGAGGTAGACTTTTAAAAGCATGAGCTCTTACTGTGTTAGCACTCCTGACTCAAAGCCGGAGGTGGATCCCTCTGTCCGTCTCTCTGCCCTTCCCTCTCCAGCACCCCTCTCCCCCAAAAGGGACATGCCCATAGCGCAAGAACAGCGTAAAATATTTGTAAGAGAAGATCAGTTGAAGCAATGCTCTGCTTGTACTTTGAAGCAAGCATTCCCACTGGTTTGTATAAATGTGTCTTAAGTTTAAGTGTCCTTACTGTCACTTCTGTATGTGATGCCATATTCCTTCGGCATAAAGAAGGCCAAAAATACACTATTCTATCTTGACTCATTCTGAAATTCTGGTGCCAGTTCCATAGTAGCCACAAACTGGTTTAGGAACTGTTTAGTTCGGTGTAACTGCATCACTTTTGTTGGGAACCTGTTCCAGTAATAATTAATCACAGTTAAACCTGACTTAATTGTATTGTTGAAGTTACAGACAGCCTAATTCAAACAGAAGCTGTTTCTCCTAAGAATCTTATGTCTGCTGTAGTTCGGTTAATCCTTAAGAGCCAAAACACGGATATTCATAGTGGCAATCTCGTTCTGCTTTGTTTCTTTGGTTTAAGTACTCTTAATCTATTTCCAGGCTTTATTAATAGTGTTCTGTATCCTGAATTATCAGCTGCCCCAGGCTGTCCAAAGGTGTCCCACTGTTTCACTGGGGGCAGGAGAAAGAAAAGGAAGGGAGGAAGAGATCAATCTTCCTCTTGTCTTACAGCTGCTGTGGTCCAAATTCTTCTCTTGTGAAGATAAATGTCTAATTCATCATCTGGGAGTTTCATCCTTTCCCCTTGCCCTTTTGCACCTCTGCAAGTTTTAACTGTGAATATCCACATACACTATCAAAATCCACTTCCCTGGTGTAGGAAAGGATTTTAAATATATACGGCTGCAGGCTGATGTTCTGGATTCTCAGGCTTGAAATTTGGGAAGTATTGTTGTCACTGCAACTGGCACCACAATTGCAAGAATTCTCACAGAATGGCACAGAATCGTTGAGGTCGGCAGAGACCCCTGGAGAGAGTCTAGTCCTGCCGCCGCGCCTGAGGCGGGGTCAGCTAGAGCGGGTTGCCCAGGACATCGTCCGCTTGGGGGTAGAGCCTGTCCAAGAAGGAAGAGTCCACAGCAAAAGTGTTTTCTTAATGTTTATATGAAATTTCTGCTGTTTCGTTGCCTAATGTCCTTTCAGCAGGCAGCACTGAGAAAAGCCTTGCCTGTTGTCTTTACTCCTCTCCATCAAGTATTTATATGCATTGACAAGATGCTCCTTGAGCTTTCTCTTCGTCGGGCTGAGTAATCCCAGCTCTCTCAGCCTCCTTTCATCTTCACGGCCCTTTGCTGGACCCGTTCCAGTCTGTCCGTGTCTGGCTCGCCCTGGGGAGCCCAGCACTCCTGGTGTGGCCTCGCCGGCGCTGAGCAGCGGGGCAGGATGAAGGCTCACCTCCTTCCACCTGCTGGCAATGCTCTTCCCAAGGCATTTCGGAGAAACAGAGCCCAGGAGGGTGTAATCTCTTGATGCTCATATGTTACTTTGAAGCTAGTAGCAGTTATGCATCTGCATCAAAAGGAGAGTACAAACACCCACCAGTGCTTGAAATACATTTAAAAATGAGACAATTATCTTTGAAATAACCACTACTGGGGGGCGGGGGGGATGTTGCCATGTGTATGTCATTCTGTAATAAAGGTCCTGTGGTAAAGTAGTTAGAAAGCAAGACATTTTTAGTAATAATGGGCCAAAAAAAGTATTTAAGATGCAGCAAGATGCATGTGTTGTCGTACTGAGAATAGTCTTGCAGTACTTTTTTTAAAAAAACAAACAAACAAACGACTTTTTCCCCTTCTGCTGTGCTACTCGAGTAACAAAAGTTTGGCCTATGATACTCATTGTAGTTCATGTTCATGGGAAAGTGTAAAAAGTCTGCTTTTTATTTATCTTCGCGGTCTGTATCACATGCTGTTTATTAAAAAAAAACTACCTTTGTTTGGTTTTTATCACACTTTTGAGTGTTAATGTATATACTAACAATTAAATTAAACTAATATGATTGGTACACTTGTGAATTCTGAAGTGAGAATTTAAGAAATCTTCAGTCTTGGAGGTGTGATTTGGTGTTGCAGCTCTGCTTCCGAAAAAGGCTAGAAGAAAGGCGATAGAAATTGTGTACATCAGTTAATTGGGGGGGAGAACAGAAATAGAACTTGCGTTGTTTATGGGTGGGAAGTCCTAGGTGCATGTGGCATTCGTGTTGATCCTCAAAATAAGTAACTTATTTTAGATGTGGGCTGTAAAAGTTGTGATAAGAGAGCAGATGTTATTGAAGTGTTTCAGCTGGATGGTTTTAAAGCCCCTGCTAAACCAATCTGGTTTGTTTTTTTTTTAAAATATCCTTCATGCTTTCACTACCAAAAATATATTTTAAAAAACCAAACTAACTAGGTTGTATTTTTGTATCCAATAC
Source organism: Theristicus caerulescens (assembly GCA_020745775.1). Taxonomy (NCBI): domain Eukaryota; kingdom Metazoa; phylum Chordata; class Aves; order Pelecaniformes; family Threskiornithidae; genus Theristicus; species Theristicus caerulescens. The sequence continues at coordinate 1,630,870 of CM036565.1, read as the reverse complement.
GAATTCTGAAAGAGTGAGAAAGATATTTGGGAAATTACTCCCTGGCAAGTATAAGAGCACGGGGCCGGAATGGAATCGCTTCTGTGGACGTGTTGGTCTACTTTGGACGTCATCTGCTACCAAACTGTTCTTGTGGGGGGGATTTGAGTTCTCTTGCTGAGAATTTCACTTTTTTGGAGGGATGAGGGAAGAGTCGGGGTTTTTAAGCAGGTCACTTCTACACATCTTTGTCCCCAGTAAGCTTTAAACTTTGTACGCTGGTCAATTCTGTTTCAGATCACCGCTGCCTAGCTTTGGAAAGGTGCTCAGTCTGCACTGGATTCGAACTCCGTAATAAAAGGGGGACATCATTACCCTTATATTTATTTTGAAGCTCAAGCTGAGCTCTAGTTGGAGAGAGCGAGTCAAAGTATGGCTAGTGATTTTTGAAGTAGAACAGATTAAACTTCTGTTTATGACAGCATAAGGTGAGTTTTACCTTTTCTAGTAACTATGAAATGGTTATGAGCGGTTACCACCTTGTCTTAAGTGCACAGGATGGTTTGTGGGAAGGGGATCATCAGTTCTTGTTCAAATGCAGATTTTTAGACTTTTACCATGGTGTGATTTTTGTAGTAGTTCTAAGTCTCGATCCTTAAAGCATCAAAAAATTACGGAAAACTTGCAAAATAATGCTGGCAAAACAGAGGAATGATTTGCAATGTGGGCAGTTTGCTTTAGCACAGGAATCTCGATGAACCCTCCTGATTTTATGCTCAGAAATCAGTCTGGTTTCCAACCTGCGTTGGAAAGACTTGATCCAAAATCTGAACCCGTGTAACAAAAAAAGCAGGAAAACCGATACTAGACAGGATGCCTTGGATAACCTCCTATGTGTCCTTTTAAACGCTAACGAGCACTAACCTCAGCAAAGGTGGTTATCATGAGCTACACTTATGCTTTCAGTGAAGAAAGGGTTTACTGCATTCTTATTTTGGTAAGGATACATCCCTACTAATTGAAATGAGTATGATCTGTGTTGCCCACTTAATAAGGTGAATATCACATGGGCTTCTCTGTATTGAATGGGTTCTGGGTGATTAAAACCTGACCCAGAGCTGCCTGAACATCCCAGGCACGCGGTGGTTTAGAAAATGAGACTGAGTTGGACGTTTCTGTCTAAAGCATTGATGACTCCGATGCCGGTGACTTTGAACTGGATCTGTGGCTCCGAAGGGGATCCTCCTCAGATGATGTTCTTTCACCCAAAGTCTTGTCGTTGTCTGACATAGGTGGCGTTGGGCTGCGCCGCTTTGTGCGGAGAAGAAATCAATCAAAAGGTACAGGCGATGCGTTGTGCTTTATGTGGAAGCGCCTTGGTGATCCTCGTCCTGTCTCACTGAGCAGGACTGAATTCACCTCGTCCTGTCTCACTGAGCAGGACTGAATTCAAAGGAAAGGGTTTGGGTTGGGTTTTTTTTTCCTTTTTCCCTTGGCAAATGACGGATTGTAAATTCCCATTACTGCCCTCTGCTGGGAACTGGGGAAAGTGCCTTTTTTTTCCCCTCCCTTTTTAGAATATTTACATGGAAAACTTGGTGAATAGAGGGAGAAATATGTGGGCATCCACCCATTTGGGTGGCTATAGCCAATTTATGAGAACTTCAACACAAGGTGTCCTGGAATAACCTCAGCTCGTATGGCTGGAATAAACAGCAGAGAACAAACTGAACTGGGATGCCAGGGGTTTGTTCGATGGGTAATTCAGCTCAGGAGGCAATAGATGTGCCACGTTTATTCCATTTCTGAGGGCTCAGCAGCGTGCCTTCAAAAGGATACCTTTCCTTACATTCCTGCTGCTTACCATCAAACCTTCTGTGTGATCACAGGTTGAAGCTCGCTCTATGTGGCTCTAACCAAATCGGCTCACCCTAAAGACATGTTTCCAGCTTTCAGGACAAAGGCTAAAGGTAGGGTTTTATAAACAGAGTAAGTCCAATGTCAGCTTCCAGCTAATGCACAAATCTGAGGCCAGAAGCAGGGTATAATTTTTTTGGTAATCACTGGAGCAACATCATCAGGGTTGTTGTGGATTCTCTGCTAATTGAAAGCTCGATCTTAAAATTAGGGAACTTCAGGCTAAGCCAGAGCAGAATAGCTCAATGAATGAACTGCTTGGTAAAATTCTGTTATCTGTTTTAAGTCATCAAATTAAGTGACTGTAATGGTCTCCCTTGTGTCTTCAAAATAAATTATTTAGAAAAAAATAATAAGACGCTGTTTTGAAATATTCTGCTTTGTGGGGAAATATAACTTACTGCTCTTAACTGTGGCATAAAGTAAAGATGAAGTGAGCAAAAAGGGGCATTCTTCTGTGATTATAATCTTGGAAAATTTTGAAAAGGGGAAAGTTGCTTATTTTAATTCTTCAACCATTATTTTACATTGATTCTCCTATGCAGCAGCTTTCAGGGGCAGCTTCTACGCTGATACAAAAAGTAAATCTGTGCTTTATGAGGTTCTGGCTTTGACATCGAACTGTCTGTTGTGTAAAATAGGAACATTTGCGTGGTGATGGCACCCCCCTGCCCTCTCTAAGCAGAGATCGGATGCTGTCAGATGCTTTGCGAGCCCTGGAGAAAGCCTGCGTATGAAAACGCGCAGGAGAAGGGCTCCGAGCGCACCAATTACAGGACAAATTAACGGTTTGTTGCCGGGCGAGGCGCGGGGGCCGGGAGGCGCCCGGCGCAGCGCCGCGCCGCCAGGGGGCGCCATGGTGGCGGCGGCCGCGCCGCCCCGCCCCGCCCCTTCCCCCGCGGCGGGCGCCGCGTCCGGAGGCGGCGGCGGCGGCTGGGCGCGGAGCGGAAGGTGAGTCCCGGCGGCGGGACAGGAGGGGAGCGGCCGCCGGCGTCAGCCGCGGGGAGCCCCGCGGCTCCGCCAGCGCCCGCCTCCCGCCGGCCTTGCCCCGCGCCCCGCTGACCGTCGCCCCGCCCCGCCTCCCCCCTCGCCGCGGCGCCCTGTGAAGCGCGGCCCCGGCAGCCGCCGCCCTGAGGCGCGGGGCTCGGCCGCGGCAGTCGGCAGTGACTCAGCCCCGCAGCGCTGAGGCGGGGCCGGGCCTGCGGCGCTCCCCGCTGGCGGCTCCCGCCCGGGCCCTCTCCCCGCCGCCGCAGCGTGGCCGCGGCCTCGCCCCTGCCCCCGGCTCCGCGCCTCGCCGCCGCCCGCGGCCTCCCCGCCGCTGCCTCCGGGGCGGGGAAGGGGGGCGGAGCGGCGCCCTTACCGCGGTTCCCGGCTCCGCGCAGGCCGCGGCCGCCTCGGTGAGGGGCTCCGGGCATCCCGATTTTGCGGGCCTTCCCGTAGCCGTGCCGAGCAGCGGGGAAGGGTGCATGGGGAAGGCCGCTGGAGGGGAGGAACGCGCGTTACTGTCCCGGGGGCCGAGCCCTGGGGAAGGGTTGAGCCGCCTTAGCCGGGATGAAACTGGCTGTCTCAGCATAACGTGGGTTCTTCCCTCGCCATCAGAAAAAGCATGAGGGTAACTGATGCTTTAGGCCACGATACAATATTAAAACCCCTATTTTTTCCCTGTTTTTCTTCCCTTAAAGTAAAATTTAATTCAGACAAATTGTTTCATCTCAGGAGAACAGCGTTTACTCGATGAGGGGCCTTTTTTTCCTGCTTCCCCCTCTGGTGGGTGGCCTTGGCCTCAGAAGATCCGTCAGTGCTCCAGTAAACCGCATCAGGTTCCATGTGTGCAGCCCTCCCTTCTTCAGAGCTGTTTGGGCCAATATACAGCTCGAGTATTTTTGGTGTCATCTCCATCTATTTTCCTGTTGTCAGGAGCTGCTAAATGCAGCCAAAGCTGGCTAACCTGGGACAAAAGAAAAACAAATCCTCTAATACCTCTACCTTATTAATTTTGATACTCTGAACCAAAATTAATATCTACTTTCTATGTTGTTTTCTAGCTTTGATTTCCATAGCTTCATTCTTTATAATATTTGTGCATCTGATTCTGTTTTTTTTTTTAATTTTGTGCTCAAGTTTTAAAGTGTTTTAAAATGCTGTCACTCCGTAGATGGAAGTCTCGAGCTGATGTATTCACTACGTTTGGAAGCTGTACAGCCATCAGCTTCTTATAGCTGCTCTGCTTGCTGATACTGAAGAGTTTGGATTTTTGGTAAGAGAGCATGACTTCTGTTACCATTTTCAACATTAACATTTTAAAACCTCTGGTGTTTAATGTGCAGATTTCCAAAATGTTTGTATTGTTTCATAAAGTCATGAAAGATTAACTGGATACAAATGGCTAATTTGTGAATGTTTTCACTTTACAGTTAATTTAGACTATCCAAAATGAATGAACATCCTAAAAAGAGGAAAAGGAAGACTCTACATCCTTCTCGATACTCAGGTCAGTCCAGAGCTTGAGTTGTGTACGCTTATTTTTTTCTCAGAATAATTACTTTATGAGAAGGGACCACATGTGCTAATACATGGAAAATCAGAAGGGGTGGGATAAGAAGTCTTGGCCTGAATACCCACTCTGCGTGCTCCGTCGTAAGCCACTTTTCGTCAGCACATCTGAACGGTTTTGTTCTGTCCTCCCTGCAAGTGTGGGAACTTGCTCAAGCTACCGAATGAAGGTGATTCTACTAACACACGAGGGGAGGCATTTTGTAAAAGTTGGAATGGGGGGGTCCAGAAGTGCTCAGCAATGAACAAATTGTGTTCCTGTCACTGTCTTCAGCGGGAGCGGAGTTTAATGACTGTATCTGATGCTGCACGCATCAGGAGAGCGGCTGAAAGTTGTAAATCACAGCGGGAATGTTTTCAGGCCGGCACAGAGTTCTGGCAACACAAGAAGTAAAAACACAGCTGGTGAGGGGAATGTTGGTGCACATGAAATGCGTGTGTAGCTACATCAATGCCTTTGTATAAAAACTTACTTTTTTAGATTCTTCAGGTGCAAGCAAATACATAGACAACAGTGGAATTTTTTCTGACCACTGCTATAGCGTCTGTTCTATGAAGCAGCCAGATATAAAGTTTTCTGAAAACAGAGGTAAGAGTACGTTCTGGGGTCTTGTTCTGCAGTTCTTTACTAAGCGTATCATGCTCCTACTCGTAGAAGTAAATAGAATACAAAATACGTAGTGGGTGACTTCTGAGCATCGTTGCGATCTGATATGCCTTAGAGTGGTGGAAGGTTGTTTAATCATTGTCATAGAAATACAATTTTCAAAGTAGAAACGATGACGACAAAAAGATCCTTCTATTTTACACCATTTCTAATGACGATTAGACATTTATCTAAATATCCACTAGCCAGGTAATAACGTAAAGCTGATGTAAATAATCTAAGAGTTCAGCTGGAATTTACCAGCAATTGCATCGAACTGGACTTACAGAAAACAAAATGTCTTTTTTACAACATCCACCAATGGATGTAAACTTTAGCAGAGCAAATGTGAGGGTGGATTTTTATTATATTTATTCTTCTTTTCACTCTAATAAATTAGCCAGCAAGTCTTCAGAAGTCTTACAAAGTATTAGACATTTTAGAATGTGATGTCCAGAAATACTTAAGAATATTTTTACAGCGTGTCTTTCAAATGTAAAGTTTTATTTAAGGATTTTAAGTTTTTTCCAGTATAATTTATAAGTATAACTTACATAATTTATATTTATAATTTACTGGTTTGTGCTGAAATTTTAAAAGCAGAGTTGCCGCCTTTTGAATTCTTTCATTGTCTTGTGTACGTATAGAAATAATTTCTGAAGTATTTGTTACTTTCTTTACTATAGGTTATGATATGATTAGTATATAAAGATAAATTTATGCAACTAGAGTAAGTAAATAGTAAATAAGACGTATGGTTAAAGAATCGTGATGATGCTAGCGGGGACAGGTGATGACAAGAAAATTCTGCTTTCATCTTTGCAGGTAGATTCCACAGCCCCGTGCAGAGCCTAGACACTGACGATGACGGGAGTCCAGTGCATGCGGGGACTTCTCAGTGGAGCGGGTCACATTCACACGTGGTGGGGTTGCACTATACAGACCCTAAAAAGAAGGATAAAGGTAAATGTGTGTTTGCAGCGTAGGTGCTGGGAAGCCGGAGAGCATGGCGGCTGGCTTTTTATGTAACTTTTTTGCTTTGACAGAAGAGGCGAAGGATTTGTAGTTTACGGTATTTTTCCCCAGCCAGGCTATGTATTATGTTTAACAAATAAATAACTGCTCTTCCTGAGCTGCTGCAACTAACTGAAACATTAAATATGGACCCAGGTGTTTTGCAGGGTTTTTTTTAACCTTTTGCTTTTATTATCTATTTCCTCCTGCAGATAAAGGCACTAATAACGGAATGTGCAGAGACTTATGTGATTCCCCTATATTCAGCGACAGCCCTACAGAAGAAGAGAAACCACTAGATATTCAAACTGTAGAAATTTCTACAACAGAGGTGAATGCTGTAGAAGTTCACGATATAGAAACACAGACTGTGTCACCTGAGAAGCTAGAAGCTGAGGACCTAGAGGAAATCCCTCTGGAAACCTGTAAAATCTTTGAGAAGAACCAGGCTTTGAATATCACGGCTCAACAGAAATGGCCTTTGCTGAGAGCCAACAGCAGCGGCTTATACAAGTGTGAGCTCTGTGACTTCAATAGCAAGTACTTTTCTGATTTAAAGCAGCACATGATCCTGAAGCACAAGACGTGTGCAGACACTCATGTCTGTAAAGTTTGTAAAGAAAGCTTCTCCAGCAAAGTGCAGCTCATCGAACATGTAAAACTACACGAGGAGGATCCGTACATCTGTAAATACTGCGATTACAAAACAGTGATATTTGAGAATCTGAGTCAGCACATAGCAGACACTCACTTCAATGACCACCTGTATTGGTGCGAGCAGTGCGATATGCAGTTCTCCTCCAGCAGCGAGCTGTACCTGCACTTCCAGGAACACAGCTGTGACGAGCAGTACTTGTGTCAGTTCTGTGAGCACGAAACAAATGATCCGGAAGATCTGCATAGCCACGTGGTGAACGAACACGCGTGTCGCCTGATAGAGCTAAGCGACAGCTATAATAACAAGGAGCGGGGACAGTACAGTCTCATAAACAAAATCAGTTTTGACAAATGCAAAAACTTCTTTGTATGCCAAGTGTGCGGCTTCAGGAGCAGGCTGCATACAAATGTCAACAGGCACGTAGCGATTGAGCACACCAAAATATTCCCTCATGTTTGTGATGACTGTGGGAAGGGCTTTTCAGGTATGTTGGAATACTGCAAGCATTTAAGCTCTCATTTATCTGAAGGGATTTATTTGTGTCAATACTGTGAATATTCAACAGGACAGATCGAAGACCTTAAAACTCATTTGGATTTCAGGCATTCAGCAGACTTGCCTCACAAATGTACCGATTGTTTAATGAGGTTTGGAAATGAAAAAGAGCTTTTAAGTCATCTTCAGATACATGAGACAGCTTGATTACTTGCTTTCCCTGTAATCAGTTTGTTAGAATCGGAATTAATTTCCAGTCACTAAAATGTGATATTAAATACAATTTTAACAGCAATTATACATTTCTAATGTTGTTCTCTTTATATCAGCAAAGCATGTATAACAACTCGGTGTTGTGAATTTCCTTACGGAGGGGTTGCGGTAGGAATAATCCCGTTACAGTGCGGTGGATCAGATGTTGGGGGGGAGGGACAGTGGGAGTAGTTGCATGTTGTAATAGCAGTTCTGATGGTCATCCTGCACTCTTGCATCTCGTGCACAAGAGAAGCTCTCTCGAGTTTAAAAAGGGACAAAGAGAAAGCCAACATCTAGTCGCATGCTTAAGTAACGCCATCCTGATCTCAACTGCACGTCCAGCTCACGTCACCCTCTGTGGCAGCAGGTCCCTGTGCTGATATTTAGCAAATTGCACCGGCCTGCCGAAGATAAGGGTGTTCCAAAAATTCCCAGGCATGGATGTCTCCAAATTCACATACCAGCCTGCATTCCCCACCTCACGCTCCTGATAAGCTTTTAAAATTGTCCTGCTTTTCTCTTGGGGTACCTATCCAACCTCATCGTTCACTTTTTGTTCAGTGTTTAACCTCACCTGTCTGTGGGACTATCCAACAACCCTCTCTTCCACACATTTGCTACTTGCACATTTCAATGCACCAAATAGACACATAGTGCTTGTGTGTAGATTGGGTCATGTTTTATGGAGTAATTTTAAGGGAATTTGTAAAGTGATCCAGCTGAAAATGTACAGAGTGTGATTTTTTTCGTATCTAAAATCCTAATTTAGCTCTCACTGAAATGATGTATGTCACCAGCCTCATTTAGAACAAGCCTCTGTCGGTTTATATTACTATAATTCTGTATATTTATAATTAGCTTTCCACTGCTAATAATAGGACAGTTAATTCTGTAAATATTAAACTTCTATATACTGGCTTAAAACACTGGTACAGTACAAAAATTTTATTAACTTTAATCACTTTCAAATGATTTGACACATCTGTTCAGATTAGATAGTGCTGTCCTGCCATTATAATCATGAGAAGTGAATTCTTACAATTCATTTTGCAGCTGTATTTCTGAGAGGATACTTGGACAGATAAAAATAAGGGCGAGGTCATTTAGATTGCGCTAGTTATCAGGGTGAAATTACCCATAAATTAGTGGTGGAGTTGACATTTCTTTCTGCAGTGACTGTAAATTTGTAATGTAAGATTGTCTAATGCAAGCTTTGTATAGATATAATAATTGTATAAAACATTTCTTGATCAGTGAGATTTGGTGTTAGCAGCTTCAAGGTGTGCAGGGGTCTTTGCATTTGATTTCTAAAGCTAAGGGTAAAAATTGGCTGAATATAGTCAGTTTATGGAAGTTTCAGTTTCCGGAGAAGTATTTCTGGAAAGTCTGCTATGAACCAGTTAGCATCTATTTCTTTGTAGGAGGCAAGCCCGTTTTCGTCACTTTGAAATGCTGATTTACTACTAAATCCTCTGTGTAGCCATTGAAAAGGGCAACCTGATGGTGTCCTGCCTGTATTTTATTAGTCCGTTGTGTAGAGAATGATTCTGTCTGTGGTAGAACTGCTAATTTCCTATTTTGAACACATTCATCCTGGCTGGCTTAAAATGGTAGCAATAATATAGTTAACAAAGCACTAATAAGAATTATTTTATATGTGGGAAGTTTAATTTTGTTTATATGGGTATAACTTAAAAACCCTGTTCTTGGTGACAACACGCAGGTGGAATGGCACAGTTGAGCTCTGGAGAGAAAGCTGGTCCAGGGGATAGCGATGAGCAGTGGAAAAAAGACATTAAAAAAAACCAAAACAAAACCAAAACAAGAAAATAAATAAGTGGGCTTAAGAAGTGTGTATGTTTGTATAGACCAGCATTGTGTCCCATACAGGAAAGGTGGTCTCTTGTAAAAGCACAGAGCCCTGTGATAGAGAAAACTTGCTTGTTGACTCCTGAATAACTTCATGTCTATCTTTGAGTTGTGGTATTTCTAATCTCTAAACTGGGAATGAACAGAATACCCCCAGGAATGTTATGAAGCTAAATCATTCCTAACTAAAATGCACACCACGGTGTCTAATTAGGAAATATATTCATGTTTGTCTTAGGTTGGATTTTATAAATAAGGGACTAATGTTAGTGTTTTCTTTTTAATGTCTATCAGAAAGCGAATGGAAATGTACAGGAGTAGCTGGTCTCATTTTACCTTAGCAGGAACACAAGTAGGATATCGGCTTCCACATGATCAGCATGCTAAAACAAGAAAGAGATGAAGTAGTAGAAAAAATAGGTAACAAGTGGAGTCTGTCTAGAAGTGGGAAGGCCGACGGGAGTGACGGTACGAGCCAAGGACGGGATGTCGTTCCCATCGAAGGGCGGACGAGAGGTCGGTTTATTTACGTGAAGCGTGTAGGTGGAGGGTCAGTGCTGTGCCATCGCTGCCCGAGGGGAGCCGAGAGCAGGCGAGTGCCGCGGGGCTGATGCTGCCGGAGACTTCGGTCGTCTTTAACCCTGTCGCTTGAGCAATTCATCTCCGTCCCGATGAGCAAAATTACCTGTAGTCATCAGAAGTATGCCAGTATTTTTTTTTTTTCCTGAGACACTCAATAAGTGTATCAAATTCAGCTGTTCGTCATTCGTGACACCAATACCTGCAAGGTTCATCTACTTGAGGAACAGCATTCTAACCAGATGCTGTACAAAATCATGAGATTGGTTTGGGAAGTATTTTGTATTTGGAAGTAATTTGTATTTGATTCTTTGCTTTTCAGAGTTCCCAGGCTTCAGGTCAGATGTGTGTTGTGTATTTCAGCTTCCCGGATCATGTTTGTTATTGAACAAAAGAACTTTTTTATGTGAAAGATTCTGTTGACTTCAAAATTTAAATCCCACCAGTTATTGCAAGAACTTTACGGTAAATTAGTAATTCTCAAATAATGTTTTCTCTGTAATGCTTGTTAAGTGTTCTTGATTTTCATTGTTTGTGGTTGTCCTCCTTTTCTAACGCTCTTGTATCGAATGTATAACTGATTGGTGCTTTTTAACTCTCGAAAGTACTTGGCGGTTGTCATTTTAGCCGACTTTGATTAAACCATGGTGCTGACTAGGCGGGACTCCAAGGCCATGCTTCTTTGTCTGTCTTTTAGATCCCCGGGAAGAGGCAGGAGGGCTGGGAGGCCGGGTTCCCCGTCGGGTGTGGAGGGGCAGCAGGCCCCGCTTACGGGAGGGGAGCGAGCCCTCCGGGGGCGGCTGCGCCGGCGGCTCCCGGGGCCGCTCCGCCTCGGCCCGGGCCCGCCTCCATTTCAGGAGCAGCCCCGCCGCCTCCGCTGCCCTCGCTCAAGATGGCGGCCGCCCCGCCGGCCCTCAGCAGCAATGGCGGCCGCCCCCCCTCCCCGGGCGGGAGCGGGGTGAGGCGGGGCGGAAGCGGAAGTGATGTCGGCCCCCGTCCCGGCGGCGGCGGGCGCGGAGGAGGCGGCGGCGGGGAGGGCCCCGCCGGCGGCGCGGCCGTTGCCGGGTAACGACGGAGCGAGCCGGGGCTCCGGGGGCGGGCAGGGCCGCGGGCTGCCCCAGCGGCCTGACCACTCCGGTCCCGCCCTCCCCGCGGCCGCGGGGCAGGGCCTGCCGGGGCGGTGAGGGGAGCCGCGGGCCTGGCCTCCGGGGCTGAGGGACGGCGCTGGCCGCCCAGCGGTGGGGAGGGGGCGAGCCGCCGTTTGTGAGGGGAAAGTCTCGTATTTGGCCGCCTTTTGTGAGGAGAAAGCTTTGTATTTTGGGAACGGACCGCGCCGAATGGGTTTAAACCTGTCCCCGGGCTTCGCCAGCCGCTGTGGGCGCCTGTGGCGCGGGGAGGGGAGAGGAGTTCGTCAGGGGAGCAGAACCAGCGAGCGCCGAGCTCGCTGGCATTCACTGTGCTTCCGAGTGTCGGTTTGTCCGGGTTGGGTTGGTTGGGGTTTTTTTCCTTAAACGACCGGGCGAGAAGTGTGTGACTTGTCACTTACACGGGCGTACTGAGTGTTTTGGTCACTTTTATGTAACTTTCGTTGCAGTTGCATAATGGCTGAAGCTACCGTCTCTCCGCTGAAGCACTTTGTGCTGGCTAAAAAGACAATCACTGCCATCTTCGACCAGCTGCTGGACTATGTCACTGAGGGAGCAACTTTTGTGGAAGGTCAGCTTTCGACTTAAACGCGAGGGTCTCGTCTGTTGCTTTGAATGTGTTTTATGGCAGCGCAGTGTACATTACGATATATATTGGTATGCTGTTTGTGTAGGTATGTGTCTTCAGAAATAGTCACGTTTTTCATTTGACATTGATTTTTTCAACTTAGGCCAGCTGGAATGCCTGGGATGGTTACATATGTGGAAAGCTGATTGCATCACTTGGCCTGGTCACCTAGCCTCCTTTCCATGAGGGTGAAAGCTTAACCACTCCAGCGTTTATAGTCCTGTTGCATTCTTTTGCATAGAAGAAAGGACAAACAGGTTCTCCCATTACTTAGTAGGAAAGTAGATCAACGTGATGTAATGCAGAGAACCACTGGCTGCACCCGCAGGAGTTTTAGCAACGTGGAGGCGCGCGTGTCGCCACATGGAGTTGGGTGCTTGTCACCCCAGTGAGCTGTGCAGGGAGGAGAGAGCCCAGCCTAGCTGGTGCACCCAGGAGAAGTCCCGGCTGTCCTTTCTGAAGGAAGCAGGTGTCGCAAAGAGCGGGGCGGATCAGCACAGCAGGCTGTGTTCGTAGGGTTATTGAATCCAGCAGTTAGATTGTTAATTAATCTGAAGTGGTTTATGTCGTGATTTCACGAGTGCTTGTGGTGGAGCTGTCAAATGGCAAGGGCTAATATCAGTGTCTGTAGTGGGCTTTTGCTTGCTTTGTTTTCTCACCGCTGTATAATTAAAATTTACACAGATCTTTGTTGGCATGTGATGTACTGATAATCTGTATCTTGTATCCTGGAGCACTTACTCTGTACGTGATTGCTTTTATGTTATTCTTTTTCTGTGTGTAGCAACATATAGGAACCCAGAGCTTGAACATGTAGCAACAGAAGACGAACTAGCAAAAATACAGGCATATAAAAATAAGTTAGCAGTCATCGGTGAAGTGCTTTCACGGAGACACATGAAAGTGGCGTTTTTTGGCAGGTAATGAACGGAATTACCAGAACTTACTTTGATCTTTTGTTTTTTCTCTTGCAGGGCTTAGTGTACATATTTTTAATTTCAGTGCTCTGGAATTAGTGCTTCATTATAGTGTGTTTGAAATATATGTTTGAATATATATGTTTGACATATAATGCATAATACTATGTTCACTCTTATCTAATTGATGCTGAATATTTCTTTGATGCTATCTTGCTTCATGACTGTCCATTAATTATGTATGTCTTGTTACATGTTTTTCATTGATAAACTTTGTAAAATAATTATCCTGTATAGATCCATTATTTGACTTAGGAAGGTCTGAGTTTGTCATCATCTTCTCCAGAACGGCTTTTTTTTTTTTTTTTTTTAAGGTGGTGGGTTTGTTTGTTTAATATCTTTGTTTTACTGGACTGTTACTGTTGAGAACTTTTGTGTTTGATCACAAGCACTGAAAAAACAAACTTTGAGCTGTTTATGTTTCCGTACATAAGCAGCTGAAGAAGAATAGACAGAGGGGGCTGCCTTGTTGGTTGTATCATTAGTCTGACAGATCTGTGTGATGATTCTAAGGGATAACAGTAACAGTGTACTGTACGGCTTACAGATCAGTCTGAACGAAGCTATGAATTTCTGCTTTCCTGAATCACTAATTAGGAAAAGGTCTAGTTCACAGTCCTTGGTGGTATTACTACAGACCAAGTGTCAAACCTTTTGCATATTTGGATAGTACTTCTAAAGTTATGGGTGATGTAAATTCACTTCTATTCTAAAAAAAAAAATATGTATTTTCAGTATTAGAAGATTTTTAACTTTGGTCAGCTTGGGATCATCTCAGCTATATTTTTTTATTTTTGCAGCAGGAAAAAAGGGAGTTAAAAAGAAAGGTATTTGTTGCACCTGAAATGTATTACTACCTAAGAAGTGTTCTAAAGAGATGCTGTCAGGTGTAAAGCATTGAGGTTTTATGTGTCTCTGCTTGTATGTATTGTGTTTTGCATTTCAGTCTCATCTTAGTGGAAAAGTCTTAAGTTTTCAGTGAGAAATTTTGATTGGGTCTTAAGATTTCCAATAAATGTCTGCGTTCCAAACATTGTGCCATTCTGTTCCTATAAAATTTGGAGGGTGTAGAAAGATAATGAAAAACTGCCTTACCGAATGTGAAGTCAAATATAAAATAGTGAAGTCCTTCTAAAAGACTACTGTACCAGTGCTTTCAAATGTTTTTATGTGCCTGCTTAGTCTGGGGTCTCTTAGTCCACTTTGCTTCAGGAAGACTGATTTTTCTGTGCTTAAATTTAAGCGCGTGGTTCCTTATTTTTTCTGGAGTATGAATATTTATGTTTTAGTTCTAAAAATTCTGTAATACTATTGGAAAAAATGTGTACAACAGTGGTCTTACCTTCATCTTGCTAAAAATAGTTCAGCTATTTAAAGAAAAACAATAAAAGGATCTGGGATAAAGAAATTAGTTATATCTCAGCCTTGATATTTCACAAAGTTAAAAGTTGAATACATTTACAAGCTGCGATGTGTGATAAAAGTTGCTTTTGCAAAGGGCAGAAGTTCAGAGCAGAAAAAGGAGAATTTAACTCTCCCTCTGACATTTTGAATAAAGTTGTAAACTGTTGTACAGTGAGCACTGAACTTTTTCTAGAAGCAGCAGCTCAAAAATGAGTTACAGTCTATGTAAGTTCATTCTGTTGTGTAATAGTTAAACCTCAGATATTTATGGGTGAGGGGTAGAGGGTTAGTGTGAAGTAGGACATTGCTGAGAACTGGCAGTTCTTGCAGAATCTTGAGTTTGTGACCGGTTAATCAACAGGGTTTTGGTTAATTTAGCTACCTCTTCCTTCTGAAATAAGGACAGGACTAAGTTTCATTATTAAAGACAGCATTCGCATTATAAGGATTATGCACAAGAAATAAATTTGAGGGGTTTTTGCACATTGTTACGTGTCTTACTGTAGGAATCTTCATTCAGTTGAGATTATCATCCATTAAACTGTTCTGAGTTGTCACTGCTGGGTGTGATGAGAATTCCCAGCCAGCAATGCTTTGAAACGTATCTGAAGGCAGTAGTACAGCGATGCTGCTTTTGCACCTCATCTCATGCCTGGAAGACTCCATCAGAAGCAGCAGTTCCTGTCTGACTGGTAACGATCAGATGTTTCCCTAAAGACAGGTTAAGTTGCTGAGGTGGTAATTTCACGAACATTTTAAGGAGTCACCACTGATTGCCACCACAGAGGGTCATCCTTCCCTGCGCCTGTCATGCAGCATTCTCCTCCTCCAGCATCCCTGGAATTCCTTTAGCTTTGCTGTGAGCAGGAATGTGGAATTGTTGTCTGAGCAGAACATAATTCTGCCCAGAATGTTACATACGTTTTCAATCGTTTTTTTTTCTACAGGAATACTAGGGCTGGCTCAAAGAAGAGGGCAGGCTGCCCCCTGACATGGGACCGCGTGCTGTGATTTAGCAGTTGCTTTAAGTTGATCTAAGGCATCTTTTTATGCTAGATGCTTTTTCTGGTGTAGCAAAGTTGAGCCAATATCTTTTACAAATTCCTTACTCAGGCTGAGGCATACCAGATAGAGCATGCTTCCCAGTACGGGTTGGGCTTGTTGAGCCAGTATGTGCTATGCAAATGAAAATTGGTTTTCTTGGTTGGATACCAAGCAATGTTGATCCCAAGAAAGGTTTTTGGAATTGCTATTCAGATTAACTTTTCCTGCACTCCCTATTCTTTTCTGGCAAGCTATGCTGTACTGGCTTGAAGCTCTACCACCCAAACCAGCCTGCAGTATGTGGGTCTGGTGCAATTAAATGGGGATGCATTCAATTCAAGACAAAGGTACGTGTAGTGCTGCTGTACTGTGCTCAAAGTGCTTTTGTTTTCTATCCCTCTAGAACAAGCAGTGGGAAAAGTTCGGTCATTAATGCAATGCTGTGGGATAAGGTACTTCCTAGTGGGATTGGCCATACCACTAACTGCTTTCTCAGTGTGGAAGGGACAGATGGAGATAAGGCTTATCTCATGACAGAAGGATCAGATGAAAAGAAGAGTGTTAAGGTACAGTTTTCGAATGATTAACACTACTTTTCACAGTAACGGTTTCTCAAAAGATCTGTCTCTTAACAACGATTTCAAGTCTAAGGAAAGTATAAGGCTGACTCATTGTGCATTTTTAAGTTCTTATTTAGGAGGGAATAACTAAAATAGTCTACTTCACAATTTCTTGGATATTTCAGAGAAACAACTAAAGTGTGTCTCATTGTAGCATAGCATATGTTGAGTGATTTATTTTTATAGGACTGAGAATAAGTTCTGTTACTTGTTAAGGATTTGGAATGAGCCTCTCATTTGGCCTTGTGGTGCTTAGCTTATTTAACTGCTCACATTGATATGTTAAACCTCTGAGGCAAATTCACCATGAGGCTTAGTATCACGAACTTTAGCCCTCTAGAGAATACCACTTTGTGGCTCCAAAGAAATTCCTCTCTAGGTTTCAAGGCACAGCTTGCTCTTTACATGCTGGTGAGTCTAAGAGCTTAAAAAAAAAAATCACAAATACTCACCAGAAGGAAGTATGAACTCTGTTATCCTCTTCAAGATAGATCCTGTCCAGGGTTGCGTGAGAACCGAATTAGACCAGTTTACAGACTTGTTTGTGGTGCGTATTCAGGTTTGTCTTCTCTTTATGTTCTTTTATAGACAGTCAATCAGCTTGCTCATGCACTTCACATGGATAAAGATTTGCAAGCTGGCTGTCTCGTCCATGTCTTTTGGCCCAAGTCAAAGTGTGCCCTGCTGAGAGATGATTTGGTTTTAGTGGACAGGTATGTTTTCTGGTTTAGTAAATATTTTCTTAAATAAACTAACCATTGTAATCTTTAGAAAAGAGACTGGTTTACTGATTGATTGTGTTTTGGTTGTTAGGCTGCAAAATTATTGAAAGGCTTTTTGAGAGAGAGAGAGCGAGCGCGAGTACAGAGTTTGTTCTTTCGTATATACTGCTGCCTGTCATCACCCCACTGATTTTGGCCTTGTAACAGTTGGAACAAACAAGAGTCTTGTGATTGAGCTGAATAAGGGACTAGCTTTTGGCTGAGGATACTTCTACCTTTAAAACAAACAGTATGGAAGGGTGAATAGGGTTCTTGCAGCAACAACCTTTTGCCCACCTCCTGTCTTTAAACGCTTCAGACTGATCATGGGAAGCGTAAGCAATCTGGACTTCATTTCTAAAAGCCTCTGATAAGACTTGCAGTGCCTACATATCAAAGTAATGGGTGACCTCAAAATGTAATTGTGGCTATGTCGGCCGCGTGTGCCTATGTGTTGGGCTAGCATTTCCTACAGCTTGTGTATTTAAAGAATTCTGAAAGCTGTTGCTTTGTCTGTGTCAAATGCCCATATTCCTGGCCACTTTGAGGTATGACCTGGTAATATTTTTTTCAAACTGTTAGGTGTTCTATACCTAACAAGTGAATCAATATAGATTGAATTTGTGAGTAATTTACTCAAGTATGAGTGAATTTGTAGGTATGATTTCTTCATATCCAGCAAAGTAACATCCAGAGTGTATTTTGATAAATTCTAGTGCTTTTTTTGCGTGTCTAGTCTTACACCTTCGGAATCACTGGGAGTTTGTCATTATTTTCTTGGGTGCAAGCTCAGGTCCTGTAGTCACAGAAAAAGCCAGCCTGGCTGGCACAGGGAGCTGTTGGTTTGATGCACTGCTGGACTTCTAAGCTTATGCAGTTGTGCCGTCTCCTCGGGGACATGTGCGTAGCACAAGTGTGCTGGAAGCCCAGAAGGGATCCTTGCATAGATATGATATAAGGCATGATTTGATCTGCACAGTCTCAGTTCCTAAAGGGGAAATGTAAAGGGAAAAGAAAGAAGCCTGGAGTCCAAGAGAACAGGTACTTGTAGGGAGAAAATCATCTTTTTGCTGTTAAATAGAGCAAATTGGAACCAGCAATAATTCAGGTGTTGCAAACATGACCTAACGCTCATATTCCACTTATTTTTGAAAAACTGACAGCACTGTAGTTTTAGCTTCATTTTAATTTGTTATTAAATCTATGCACAGCTTGTATAGCATATGACTCTAAAGAAGGCCTTGATTAATAATGTTTTATAAACAACTATCCTTTTTTGATTAAAATCTAAAACTTGAAATATGGGGAGGGGGACTATTCTGTGAGGCTGCCTGGATTTCTGACAGACTGCCTGTCACTTTTCTTGGCTATTATGCTCTGCACATTTATTCATTAGAAATTGCGTTCTGGAATGAGTAGATGGTCCAGTGAGTGAGTGACTGAGAAATGCTAAATGATAATTTTTTGTTGCTACGTTTGCCTTAAGCTTGAGTTAGGCATCAGTCTAAAGATACAAAGCTTTGTATCTTCTTACAAGGCCCTTAGGCAATCCCACTCTATTGTTATCAGTTTCTAAAAATCATACACTCCTTTGCTGGATAAATCTGAGTTTGTGGGTTTTTTTATTCTCAACAGCCCTGGCACAGATGTCACTACAGAACTGGACAGCTGGATTGACAAATTCTGCTTAGATGCTGACGTGTTTGTCTTGGTTGCCAATTCTGAATCAACTCTCATGAACACGGTATGATGTGCAGTGATTTTAGGTTACTTCTTCATTTAAATACTCAGCAGTTCCGTAACTGAAACGGCTTCTCTTACACCTTCACAGAAGCTGCCGTGAATCATTGCAGGTAGATCTTGCGAATAGGATTTGGGGGTGGGAGGCAGGAAACAATGTATATCCCTCACTAGGGAAAGGAGAGCCAGGTTTCCTACCGGCTTTGCTTACTCTGACTTGAGCATCACATTTGTCCTTTCTGTCTCAGTTTCTTTTTTGATAAATGGATGATGTAGCGTTTGTCTCGCTTTACAGTTTGCCAATATGTGTCAGCTGAAGACACTTGTATTATCAAAGAAATAAATTACGGACTATTTCATATCCAGAAGTTCAGTAAAGTACACAAAGTAGGTGAAGGAAGTTGAATTTCTGTCTTATTCCTCATGTGTTCTTGTTTCAGAAGAGGGTGAATTCCCTTGAAACACCTTGTGTTAAGGACAGGTGCCCTCATTTGACTGTGTTTCTTCTGAAGATGCTAGCAATAAGCATTCATATTGCGTGGTTCTGTGCAACATGGAGAGCTGAAGCTATTTTAACAACTTTATTCTATAAAGCCTTGTTTCAAGAGAGAGAAGACTTCCGTATACCTTGCAGCCTCAATATTTTATGACTCATAGAAGGAGAGCATACAAGGTGGCCAGAGGAGCTGTTGTGATATTCAAAACACAGGACCAGAGATGTGCTTTAATTTTGTAGTGATCTCCAGTTTTGACTAAGTATTGTGAATGCAGACAATATCAATACAAGGTTTCTAAGTTATTGGAAGTGGGACTGCCAGAATGTAGAATGCTACCAAGAAACCTCTTGAAGACTTTTATTAAGCCTACTGTAGACAAATAAAATGCTCTGATTGTTCTGAGCATTTCTAATTATTGAGGCAATTTTTAATACAGTAAAGAACTGAATGTACAGAGTCAGTATTTCCTTGCATTCTAGCAAATTAGAATTGTTTGGTGGAAATCTGAGGAGAACACAAAATACGTTTAAAAACATTACATTCCATCTTCTGAGCCAAATCCACAAAGACTCAAATACAAGAGAGGTGTGATTCAAAAGGCAAAGAAAGAAGATTCTGACAACATCCAAGGCAAAGAGAGGATTTGGCACAACTATGGCTTTATCTTCTCCATTATCTCATGCGAAGGACACTTTTTGGCTTTTAGTATGGAGGGAGTCTAGAAACTGTTTGCATTATGTGCATACCGTAGTTGGTTTAGGTTTTTTAATTAAAAAAAAGGAAGAAGAAAAGGTTGGGTTTTAGTGAACACCTCGTTACTATACAGAAACATGGAAACAATAGGGACCTGTGTGCCAAATTTCAGTTTGGCGTAATGAAGTAACAGATAAAAGGCCAAATTTGATTTGGTTCTCTCATTTGCTCAGGAGGAATGAACTATTTAAAACAATCTGACAGAGACAGTAAATATGCAGGAAAGACATATAGGCTGTATCGTCTACTGGAAGTTTCTATTAATTTTGTATTTGTCTGATCCTTAACACCCAGTCACAGAAGTGCTACTCTGCTTTTCAATGTGATTTTCGGCCAATCTTTGTTCCTTGTTGGGCACGGCTGAAAGCTGCTAAATAGAAATAGGTTAGTCTTGCAGTTTGTTTGAAACATTAAAGTCTTGCTGAGTTTTTTTGGTTGCCATGCCTATGAATCCTCACTTAACACTGAGCACCTTGTAATTACTAGAATCTGGAAATAACCAGTGTCAAGGGTGTATATTGAAGGGAAAGGAAGTAGATCTCAGTTGTGATTGAGGCTTCGGCTTAGTAAACAGCTCTCTTTCTGCATGTTAATTCTTTCAGCCTGGTGGACACAAATGAAGTTGCCTTTAACAATTGTGTAACTGCTCTAAAGCATTTGTATTTTGCTTTGCATTATGGCAAATGGTAATTTCTCTCTTCATCTACACAAGTTTATCCTTTGGGTAATGTATATGATAACTACGTTCTCATCCTCCTTAGCCATTATTTTTACCTCTTACCATAACAGGTTTGAGAATATTTGGCAGCTGCTACACAACCACAGATTTTTTTGCAGAAATGCGATTTTTCTAATATTTCCTCATAAATTCTCTTCAGACAAAGTTCTTATTTCTGCAACAGTAATCTTGTTTACACATGCTTACTCCCCAGCTGATGGAGAGTAATGTATCTCCAGCGTTGTGTCCAGAACATGCGGTGGTGTCCTGCTGCAGATTCAAAAAGCTTATGGCAGCACAGGGGTCTCTTCTGTTTGAGCTGTGCTGAGTGGGGATTCACTCCATCACGACTTAGCCATTATGGCTATGAAAACAGCAGTGACGGATGGTAGGTACAGGCAAGGGGCCTAAATACATTTTCAGGTACACGCCTGTCTTATTTTTAAAATCCAAACATTCAGCAATGACTTTTTTTCCTGTGGCTCAAGCCATACGTCCTCATATAGGAAATGTAACTGGTTTGTAGTTGAAGCTGACGTTGCTATTGAAGAATATAGTCAGAGAGTGTTTTTTTGGATATAGAAACCAGATTTGGCAGAGCGAACAGGAGCATCTTGGTAGTTCAAATAAGGAAGACTTCACAGTTTTAGCCAGGCATCTTATTTAAAAAACAAAATGAGCAGATACAGTTATGCTTTGTGTGTTCTTTTTCCCTTCCTCTCTTCCTACATGATATTTTGAGTGTCACACAATTGCATACGAATTTAATAGAGGGCTAGAAGTATCAAAGGAGATGAAGTTTTGTGATAGT
This sequence comes from Theristicus caerulescens, assembly GCA_020745775.1. NCBI lineage: Eukaryota > Metazoa > Chordata > Aves > Pelecaniformes > Threskiornithidae > Theristicus > Theristicus caerulescens. The sequence continues at coordinate 1,609,807 of CM036565.1, read as the reverse complement.
AAGAGTGAAAGAAGGAGGAAAAAAAAAAACAGTGAATGACATAAAATAGACTTTCTTTTCCAGTGTTTTCTAAACTATTTGTTTTGGAAGTTTTCTTAATTTGTACTTGTACCTATATGTAGAGAAGCTTGTAGTATCTTTGACTTTTAGTATTGGCATCGGTTTTAAGACATTTGATGACTTTTGAACTATCATAAGCCTTTTTTTGTGTTGGATATCTGAGGTTTTTAATGCTAACGAATTCTTTTAAATTTTTAAAAAGCTCGATTAACTTTAGAATCTGTTACAGAAGAATGCATGACTCTGGTTTGGATGTCTGGGGAGTCTTCTGTTTGTGCTTTAATTCTTAGGAGAAACATTTTTTCCATAAAGTGAATGAACGACTTTCCAAGCCAAACATCTTCATCTTGAATAATAGATGGGATGCCTCCGCATCGGAACCAGAATATATGGAAGATGTGAGTGACTTGATGGCTCTTATTTGGGTTGATTTTTTTTTTATATATATATATTTATATATATATAAAAGGAAAAGGCCTCCACATGCATAAAAGCATGCTAAATTGCCTAGGTAATACAGTTATTAATATGAAAACACCAGCTTTGTCTTAGTAATAAAAGGGTGAGTCATTTGGTCAGAAAATGTAAACAACTTATTCCTTGTTCAGAGCAAAAAGCAACCTGCAGTTCAAACTACAATATATGCAGGCAGGTAATACAATGGGAAGCTTGTTTAGAACCTTTTTCCTCCGCAGTTAAGCTTGTTTTAAATCATCTTTGTATTACCTTTTATTTCTGTAATGGTAATGCAGCCTGAGGGCACAGATTATACAGGTATAGCTGGCAGAGTACGGTGTTAGATGGTAACACTTGATGGTAACAGTTCGGTGTGCTCTTCAGGTCTTTCCGACGGCAACTAGCTTACATAAATCCAGACAGTTGTAGAAGAAAGTATTGTTGCTTCCAGGGCTGTTTAAATGGTTGAAAGCAGCTGCTGCATCAGTAGGATTAGACGGCATCTGCTATCTAAGGGGTTGTCCAGCATCTATTTCTGACTCTGATGTTCTGATTTGATGACGACTCAATTTTTGCATTTTTCTCATGAGCTTTTTACCTTTTCCTCAGGTGCGCAGGCAGCACATGGAGCGCTGTCTGACTTTTCTAGTTGATGAACTCAAAGTTATTGATCCTGTAGAAGCAAGGAATCGCATCTTTTTTGTTTCAGCAAAAGAAGTTCTGAGTGCCAGGAGACAGAAGGCCCAAGGAATGCCAGAGGGTGGTGTGTAGGAACTCTTGCTTTTCCTCAAATACAGACAAATATCGTAAAACCTGATAAACAAAAATATTTAAGATACAGTCACTGTTGTGAGGTATTGCTCCCTCCCTTATGATCTGTTATGTTTCACAGGTGGAGCGCTTGCTGAAGGATTTCAAACAAGATTCCAGGAATTTCAACATTTTGAGCAGATATTTGAGGTATTTATGATGGGCTTTTTAGACTGCCTGTTTTTTAATGCAAAGGTAGCTTTTGCTTGTGCTTAGCTTAATTTTACTGAACATTACCCGTGTTAACAAGGGGAGGAGTGTAAGGTATTCAAACCATGTGACAGCTTTGCCTTATCTGTGGGCTCTTGTTCATCTGTTCTCACCTTGAATAGCAGGTAGTTGTTGGAAAAAGTAGTATTGTTCATTGAGGGCAAGGACCCAAACTGGACTCTTAGCCCTCAGTATGAATATAGTCTATATAAAAAGAGATGGTGCTCTTAGAAAGGAGTGTATCACTTAGAACCATGAGCTGGTGAAATGATTACTGTATAGTAAGCCTTATTTTGTTCTGACGTTGTAGCTTTGTAATTAATTATTATAATTCAGGACGCAAACAGTAAGAAATTCTGTTTTACCAATGTAAATCTAAATATTTACTTGCATTTTTAAAGCCAGAGTTTTGAAATTATCACCATTATCTACCTCTTAGCTCTGATACTCTGAACACTAATGCTATTTTTGCATCCTTGTTGCCGTACAGAATCCATCCTCCACCCTCAGTTTACCTGTATTCATAGTTGGAGTTTACAGTTTCTTCAGAAGTTGGACTGGTTAGACAATTGAGTAATTTCTTTGTGATAGGATCAGTTTGTCATGCTGAATTTGATAACTCTTAATTAATTAAAGCCATTCTTGGATATCTTAAGGAGGCATTTTGGATATATATATGGTTTTGTGTGGTATGTATTGGCATGTTTCTTGCACCACAAGCCTGAACAGTATGACTGTGGTTTGTATACAGCAAATGCTCAAGATTGCTCTTGCATGCTTCAACCAGTAATTCCTTGTTCGGTATATTTCAAAAAAATCAAACTGTCTCTGAAAAGTATTTCTTCTCTCATTACAGCAAGCCCATTTGACCTTAGCAAAACCGAGTTGTGTAATGATGTGTGTATATTAAAAAGGTGTTAAAATTCAGTCTTGCAAAAGCAAGAAAATGGCACACTAAAGTTTAAATTTAATCCTTAGCCACACTCTTAGGACAGGTGACTGAGTTGTTGAAATGATTCATTCAGAATACTGGCAGGGCCTGAGTCCATGAGGCATCAAATTTCTTGCTTGTGTCACTGGTTGGAGCCAAACATGCATTTTTGTTTGTAATTTTTGTCCTTAGAATTAGAGTGGAAAACTTTCAACCCATAGGAAAAGAGTGGAAATTAAGTTTCTAAATCAATTATTGTTCTTTAACCTATTTTGCCGTGTGCTGTACCCAAAGCTTTTTTGACAAAATCTCTTACAATTACAGTTAAGCACTCAACACTTAGGCTATTTCAAGACTAAGGTGGATGTATGACTTATTAAATGATGTGATGCTCTAAGTGCTCAGCACATCTGTAAATCACATGTTAGAGTCTCGAGTTGGCCACCAAAATGAGAAGCATCCATCGCAAGGTCACAGCCATGACAAGTTTCTTTGGCAGAGGCAGGGACAAAAACCAATTCTGTGACAGCAGTGAATGGCCTTAAAACACCTTTTTTCTTTTTTCTTCTTTCACATTATCTGTTTCGCTTGTTGCACACCTTCGGACTCCAACAGTGAGCGTGGATTCTGTGATGTTTTTCCCTGCTCAGCCGTGTTTCATCCTGAAATCATAATGAATGGCTTTGAATAGGAGTGTGATCATATCACTTGAAGAGCACGATAACGTGCTAAATTAAGACTGCCAAAGCAATTTGAATTTTGAGTGTCTGATGTTGCAGCCTCTTCCACATTTAGGTTTTGTGGACAATTTCCTAAGTTATAATGGCATTTTATTTGCTTTTAAAGCAAGGCTGATACTTGTATTGTTCGCCAGGTCTGGAATCTTCAGACCTAACACTCAAATTACTGTCACTTGAGCTGATTAACTGATGACAATAGTGTGCTGGTGTCAGTTATGTTTACCAGCAGTAGGCTATACCAGCTCATATATTAATGAAGAATATCATACATCAGGTAAAATTTTCTGTGTTTGGTCTGGGAACGAAGTCCTACTTGATCGCATGCTTTATGCACCGCTAGACCAGATTCAGGTGCTGTTTAGCCGTGGGTACAGCCCAAGCACCTCTGGCTAACGCGCTTTGCATTTACTCTGTTTCCTGACGGAGGAGCTGCAAGCCCCAAGGCTCTTGGATTGCGCTCCGGCGTGTGAAGGGGAAGGGACGAGAGCACAGATGCTTCTGTCTGTCCTCATCAGGCACTGACCCCTTCTCTGCTGCAGTCTGTCTGTCTTGCCTTTAGCTCCTTGTCCCTCTTCAGGTGCCCTGCTCCGGCTTTCCAAACGTCTTTTGTGCTCTTTCGTCCAGTTGACGTCTCTAAGCTATCTCATCACCTCATTTATAAACCTGTCCACATGTCCCGTGTTCCCACTGGCTATATCTGCTGGTTTTGCTCCTCCGGGATTCTCTCACCCTGCTTTTGTCTTCACTAAAATTGGATGGCTTCTTCCGCTTTTCCACAAGGGCTGAGAGGAGGAACTGTTGTGCTAGTTTGTTGAGATATGGGGAAAATTTGGACCATTTTTGAAAGGTTTGTAACTACATTTATGTACACTTGTGTGTGAGGGCAAAAGGCATTCCAGAAATAGATATAGCATGTTCTTTTGCAAAGCACAGGGTGGTTATAGTTGCTAAAAGAAAAACTGGTCCAGGCATTACTAGACACACTTGTACGCAGTGGTGAAATTAAGATTTTAGAGATTCAAGTAGTAGCTTTAAAAAGTGATGCTACTATGAATGTCAGCTGTATTACAACAAAGCAAAAAAGATAGGCAGTCTTAAAGGAGAGGTTAGGGATTAGTGGATCAATTCTGAATTTTTATATTGTGGAATAAGAGAAAGTAGTCTGTGTATCTTCTTCTGAAGTTTTACAGTGAGGTACGTAGAAATGCCTTATTGAAACAGCAAAGAAGTGGACACGCAGTGCACTGTGTGCAGTAGTCCTTAATGGATATTGTACATAAAACCAAACCCCACTGTGCCTCAGGTTGTAGCGTTTCCCAAGTTTCTTTTTAAAAAACTGGTAACAGAAATGGTGCGGGGAGGAGGGAGGCAGGGCGGAATCGTAATTGTGGCTGTAAATTGGAGTGAATAACGCAGCCTGACTTAGTACGCTACTGCAGAGTCCTTCCCTAGCTGCACGGGAACGTAATAAGCTGTGCGCTTAAAGGCTGTTCTGCTATACTGGAAGTGGGCTGGAAGGTACCTGGGTTTGGTTGTGCTGTTGAAACATACCTTTTCTCTTTGTTTCAGTAAATACTTACCTACAGACTAACAGCAAAACTGCCGCTGTCCCCCCCCTTATCTTTCCCAGTCGTTTAACTAACCTTTGTGTTTTTCCTAGTGCTCTAACTTGGATTTTCTGATTGTGTTGTGAGTGACTGTCATCCTTTTCTCTACCGCATACTAATGTGGGGAAGACTCTTTCCTCTGTGTCTAGTCTAGCTCTTACAATGTGCTGATATTTATGAAACTCTGGCCTTTCATTGCTGATTTCTAGATCTGCTTCATCGAGGAATAGGGAATATATTTTGCCCATTTGGTTTATTTTGGTTTGATCTATTATTTTTAGATAGCTGAATTTTGTTATTACAGCGTATGCTAAGGTCATAGGCAAGTCTTTTAAAAGCATCCTAAACCTGTTTGTGCTAGGAAAGGTGCGTCCATAGATTGAGAACGCTTTAAAAAAACCCCATAGATCTGGCATAAAGAAACGAGCTGCTTGCTTTCTTCCCCTCAAACACAAATGATGTTGCTACTTTGTGGTGACTTAGTGCGGGTTGAATTCCAACAGCATTTAATTGGCTGCATAACTCAGGATGTGCAGTTGCTTGAAAAAAGTCGGTCTTAATCGACGGTTTATCACAATTGATTTGCTTTTGCCCCAGTTGTACATTTGTATATCTTTTCAGTCAGTGTCCTGTAATTTCTGAATCACTGTACAATATTCAAGATTGCAGATTGATTAGAAATTGTAACTTTAGAGTGTTCTGTACTCACTCATTTAACACTTCAATAATCTGCAAATAAGTTAATATTTTAAGGACTACTTAACAACTTTTTTTAATCCTGTGAGAGAATCCGTGTTTCTTATTCCTAATTGTATATTTTGTTCCTGGATGGTCAGTATTGACATGAGCATGTCAAATTTTATCGACAGAACTGCTTCTTGAAACTACGAATATTTATTGTAAGAAAGAAAACTCAAGCTAGGCAATATTGCCAGCATTCATGTTAGACATTTATAATTCTGAAGAGATAGTTTGGAAAATTCTCTGAAGAGCTAGATTTATCTTACGTATTCATCTGAGTTTTCTTTTTTCTTTACGCTATTAATTTATTTTAAAAGAATAAAAACCTATGCACATTACTGTGAATGATCATGAAGGTACGGATTTGCTGCTATAGACTCATTTGACATTTCAGTTCTGTTGTCTTTTAATTTCTATATAATTTCTCCCTTTTTATTTCCCATTGGTTTAAGTTCATGGTAAAATGAGCAGCATGTGCTTTCTGACAGTGAAATTCCTGAATGTGTTGGCATGGAATTGCAGTAATGTGTTGTGGCTTGGGCCCCTCGCAGGAGTGTATCTCGCAGTCAGCCGTGAAAACCAAGTTTGAACAGCACACTATCAGAGCTAAACAGATAATAGATACTGTGAAAAACATTATGGACGCCATAAACGTGGCAGCAGCAGAGAAAAGGTAGGTTGGTTGGAGGGCTGGTTGGCTTTGGCTTGTCCAGATCCTCTGAGGAGCCGTTTCTGTGCTGGTGATTTTCTTGGGCCATTATGGACTTTAAAATCCACTTTTCTCGCATGGTAAGAAATAGAGAATGTCTCTGGTGTGTCAGTCTTGCTACTCTTCACTTGCACCGCTCAGTCTTGTCCTTGGTCTGTGACTTCTGTATAGGGATGTCCCTTTACTTTGTTATTCTTCGTTACTGACTTACAGTTACAAAGGCAGTCTCTGGGTTTTCAAACCTTTTTAAAAGAATATTTGAAATTTTAAGTTTTTCTAGCTGTATCCAGCATTTCAGAAGTGACGTTTGGGCCTGCTTTACCTACATTTTTTGTTAAGAGTAACGCTGAGAAAATAAATGGGAGGATGTAGACACTTGTAATTTGCAAGTGGTTAGAATACTGTAAGGGATGAGAAGAGGCCAAGCCTCTGTTAGCTTTCTGGCCCTTTCCAGATTGTATCCTTAAATATCTTTATTCTCTCTCTGCTCATGTAATGCTTTTAGTGCTAATGATAGCAGCTTATCTACTCTGTCTGATAGTTTCATGTATCCTTTGAGGTTTGCATATGTATGGTTTTTTCCCTCGCTTTTGTTGCTACCTCTTGTCTCTCTTGGACACGGTGAACTTGCTGTCGTGTTTAATCCTTTCCATCCATCTCCTTTCTGTGTCTGTTAATAGTGTGTCTTTATGTTTCAACAGACTTCACTGTGCCTGTCAAACACGCTCATCTTCCTGAATGTATCAGCTTTTACAAACTGCCTGTTTACATACTAACTTGTCTCACGTTGTCAGATCCTAGGAAAACATGCTGCCAAATGTTTGAAAATATTCTGATATTCTACTTCTTTCTGTCAACCAACCTGCCAAAACCTGTGTAGTGACCCCTCTTAATCTGAATTGCTGTTTGAGGTTTCTGCTGGCCCTTCAAGATATAACTGCTTTAGATTTTAAGCAGTTTTTACTTAAATGATAGGTCAAGGACTTCTGCAGAGAGTTGTTTGTGACAAGGTTAGTTTCTGCCGCCTTTGCTTTGCAGGGTCATCAGGCCCACGTCACTGTTAAGGAATAGTTGAGTGGTGCTGGTGAGCAGCAGTAGGACAGTTTGATCAGATTTATCCTTTTTCTTCTTTTTATTTTTAAATCAAGATAGACTTAAGTATTAAAGGCCCCTGATGCTCCCCTACCTTTTTCAGTTGTAATTCTGTCCAATGGTAACAATTCCAACTCCAAGTGCTGTTTTTGTAAATATATCAAAACCCAGTAATTTGAGTTACGTTCGATCAAAGCAGCCTCTAAATGCGCCTGTAAATTTAATATCTATATGGCAGTCATTCTGAAGCAGTGCCTCTGCTTGGTTCAGCCAGCGTCACTTCGGATTCTTTTTGGCTGCTCAGTAAACCATCAGCTAGGTGGTCCGTGCCTGATTATGGGGCTTGTTTCGTTACTGGGAGAATACCTGCTGGTGACAGTGGTTTCCTTTCTGCCGTGTTAGAGTCCATTCAATGGAAGAGCGAGAAGATCAGAAGGATAGGTTGGACTTTGTTCGAAATCAGCTGAACATTTTGACGGAAGACACTAAGGAAAAAATCAAACGTGTTACTGAGGAAGTAGAAAATAAAGTAAGTAATGGCAGTGTGAAAAATCTCCCAGGTTCAAGCGTTGTCTCTTCTGTAAGGCAGCTCCTTTAGGTGCCCACCCACCTTATGAAGTACATTTGAAATGCCTAGTATGTTCCTTTTCCAATATATTAAAAAAAAAAGGAAAAAACCCTTCAAAATGGCAATGCTTCCTAACTGTTAATTGAATCATTTATTGTAACAGTTAATGCGGTGGTCTTATTTCACTCTGGCTGGAAAAGGTAGGAGAAACATTTTATGTATTTACCACGTTCTTCCAGGTCTCCTCTGCCATGACCGATGAGATTTGCCGACTTTCCGTTTTAGTTGATGAATTTTATTCAGATTTTCACCCTTCTCCTCAAGTATTGAAGCTGTATAAGTCAGTAAGTTCTCTTGCATGCTTTGAAGCCGGGCTCTTTGTCTTTCCTTTAATTTCTGCTTCTGTATTTTCATAATTTGCATAGCATTTTACGTGACACTTTGTTTAAGCATTGCAGGATTTTTGCTTTCTGACATACGCATATCTCTGTTTACCTAAAACTGGAAAAAGCTGAAAAGATTTTCTGCTTTGTTTTTGGAAAGAAATCAATTTTTGTTTCAACTGTCTTTTTACTAGAGTGATTACTGAAACTGGCATCCTGATTTGTAGTCTTCACTTCTAGTAAATAAAGACCTTACATAAACAATTTTCACCACTCCTAAAATGAAATAGATGAAAAAGTAAAATGAGCTTGCAAATACCCAACACTTTATAGTTTGGTGTTTGGGGTTTTTTTTAAAGAAAAAAAGGCAGTTTTTATTAAACTTCTATAAATTCCTCCTCAAACTTAGTATTTTAAAGGAGCATACGCCTGTAAGTTTCTTCTGTTGCCTCTTACGCTCAAACTTTGGTGCTCATGAGTGGCTGCCCTGACTCCCACCTGCTTCAGCCTTGTTGATCCGCGGGAAGCGCTGCGTTTTCAGGACAGCCTCTGCTGCCCTGGCTCTGCAGACTGTCCGGAGCAGACCTCCGTGGGAGCTGTTGGGATCGGTTTATCTTTGTGCAGAGCAGTGAAACTGCTCCCATCAAGTGACAGCAGTAAGGGCTTTGCAGGGTAGCGGTATGCTTTTCAGTGTCACAGTTTATTGAAAATACAGACTTTTCCATATGCTTTTTAATGATTACAGTCCTGGAGAAGTCTTTCCTGTGTCACTTTAATTAGGTTTCAGTCACAACGTGCAATTTAAAAGCATGGTATTTCCATGGTAACATGCTTTTCTTCCCACTGTAAATAACAATGCTTAGTGTTTAACATATCTCTGCTCTGTATAATGTAATTGAATAGCTAAATATAAATTGATGAGCATATATTCTTTATAAATCTTCAGGAACTGAACAAACATATAGAAGATGGTTTGGGAAAGAACCTGGCTGATCGTTGCTCCAGTGAAGTCAATCAGTCAATGCATCAGTCGCAACAGGAGATGATTGGTAAGATGAGGAAGGAGGAATGTTAAGACTTTTTGTTTAGAGGAAGACAGTTGAAGAAAACTTGCTTTTAAAAGAATTTTCTTTTGGATCGTGATTTAATGTTAACACTACAAAATGGTAAAAGAAAAGCCATCTGAGATCAAGACTGAGTGTCTGTTCAGCTTAGTAGCCTGTCTCTGCTATTAACCAGTAACAGATGCTTGGGGAAAAGAATAATGAACCAAGGTAAATACAGTGATCCATCCCCAATTTAGGGACTCCTGAGCCAAGATGCTGCATCTGGATTAATGGCTTAAGCAAGTAGTAATGGGCCTGTGCTCTGGGAACTTGTCTAATCCTTTTATAAACCCGTTGAAACTTTTGGTTTCCACAACAGAGAGATGAAATGCGCTAATTGTTAGATAATGTTGCTGCACTATAATCCTCTCCCTAGGCCCTTCCAGATTCGGAGTGCAGAACAGGGTAGTTTCACAAAGTATTTGTGTGCTCTATTTTTTTTTAATTAGTAGTATCTTTTTGGCATATCCATGTCTCCCTTCGGATCTTTTTCTGGTAATAAAAGATTCAGAGCAAGATCATGGAATTACGTGAAGCCTTCTGCCATCTTACGGAATAATGTTGCCTCTCTATGGCACCACAGAACTGCTGGATAAACCAACTTTTTCTTAGTCCATCCTTATCTTTTGACCACCGATAGAGGTCTTTCAGTTAATTTGACCTTTTTTTCCAGCGGTGCTTTCTCTGAGTTGATTTTGTGTGACTGTTTTCTTTTCTCAGAGCAATAAATTGCCTGCTCTGTTAGGACCAATACTGCTAAAATGCCCACTGATTTTACAAATAAAGAAATAAAAAAATTGGTCAGTTTAGATTCTCATAGTTCACAAAGCTGGTCAGCAGTGCAAGGATGCTACTTGTGAATATGCTGTGAAGCTTTTAATGTTAACTCATCTTTACTCTTCTATTTCTAGAAAATCTGAAACCGTTGTTGCCTTCTGGTGCTCAGAATCAGCTCCACTTGCTAATTCCATGCAGGAGGTTTGACCTCAGCTATGATCTAAACTGTCATAGTCTGTGTGCAGATTTTCAAGAGGATATCATGTTCCACTTTTCCTTGGGATGGACTTCGCTTGTAAACCGGTTCTTGGGTCCTAAACAAGCCCAGAGAGTACTACTGGGGCTAGCAGATCCAAATTTACAAGTGAGTGCTTGATCAGGCTGACATTTTAAGTGCCTTGTTTTACCTCGATGAGAAGATACTGGTTTTTACTGTATTTGCCTCTCCTGTTCACATGCTTGCTGCTACTTTCCCCTCGTCCCTTTTGTGTGAAGTATTTTTGGTGAGGATTGTTTTTATTGGATTATATTCAGGGTGAGAATGGAACAAAAAACCTTTCCTAAACTTTCTGCAGCTGTTACCTGAGGTTGGTTTGCCTTTGGATTGAACCCTTTGGGTAACCTTTTCATTTGTAACCTTTGGATCCTTATGGCAGAGCCGGCCCTAGGTAGAACCCTGGCTGTAACCCAGTCCCTGTTGGGCAAGGCACTGTCAAAACCTCCACTGTTTATCAGGAGCTTTGCTCAGGCTTCTGTGCTGAAGAGTTTCCTTTAAATCAAACCCTGAATATCTGAAAATAAAACAAAACCAGTCTGCTGTGTAGTTCCTTCGTGCTTTTTACTCAGGCTGCCATATTCCACTCTTCTAGATCCCTCGTCCTTTAGCTACCACCCCGTCTGCTGCCAGCCTTCCTGCCGTAACTCCAGAGAACGTGTCGCAGGATGATTTTATGGTTCCTTTGGTAATGAGTTTAGCTTCACTGACGTCACGGACCTCTATGAGCATCATCGTTGTTGGCGGAGTGGCAAGTAGTATTAGCAACTTTCACTGTACTAGAAGCGATGGCAAAGATTAAGCTGGGCTTTCCTGTTTGGGGTGCGACATGAAGCTGGTAATGGGCTTAACAACAATTCAGTTTCTGAATTAAAGGATGGTTTGACAGTGCCTCATTCAGTTTGGATTTAGTGGGAGCTTTGCTTTCTCCTTCCTCCTTCATTAAAAAGCAGCGAGGCTTCTGTAACCTGCATATTCTCCATGCCACTGGGGTACCAGCTCATTTGAACATAGCTGTATTGCTCTGCGATATTAATATGGAGATAATACATTTTCTTAAACTAATCTGGTGAGAGGGCCATGAAAATGATTAAAAACATGGGTGGAATTAGATTTTATTCTGTAGGGCAACTTACTTAAGCTAATGAAGAATCCTCTTTTTCAGATTTGGAGAACAGTAGGCTGGAAACTCATCTCTCTCTCCTTAAGCATGTATGGGTTGTTATATCTTTATGAGAGACTAACCTGGACCACTAAAGCGAAAGAGAGAGCCTTTAAACAGCAGTTTGTAAACTATGCTACTGAAAAGCTGCAGATGATCGTCAGTCTTACAAGCGCTAATTGCAGCCATCAGGTGCAGCAGTGAGTATCACACTGGCGTTCCCCTCACCGGGATGGGGAATCCACGTCCCCGCGGCACTGTGGTGTCCGGGGAGCCACTGTGGTGTCCGGGGAGCCACTGTGGTGTCCGGGGAGCGGGAGGGGCTGTGCGTGGTGCGGGAGGGCAGCTTCGTGTCCCGTGGCATTTACTACGAGGGAGTTTTAAGAGAGTTTGAAATGACCACCTGAAAAGGTCAATACGTACGTCTCTGTGCGTGTATGTGCGAGAGGTAGTCTTTAAGGCGTAGACTCTCTCTGTCCAGCACCTTACGCTGAAGACGTGGGAGCTGGCTCAGTTCTAGTGGAGGCTGAATTGCTCTGCTGGGAGATGAGCGTTGAATCGGCCCCGCCGCACTTCAGCGGCGAGCATTTGTTGTGCCCCAAGGGCTGGTGTGGCCCGGCTCTAAGCAGCCAGTCCTGCACTGCCAAAGAGGAACTTAAGAGCCTTTCTGAACTGTTCCATTTTTTGTGTCTCTTTCCCGAATGCTTTCCCACCTGTCTCTGCAAAGTAATATCTGGGTGACTGTCTCCCTCCGCCTCTCCTGTTGAAACAGTTTGTTTGATTAAATTGTTATTTCAGAACATTAGGCCTGCTAAACGAGACCTCTAACCACCAGGGTCCAGAGCACCTCTCCTGTGTAGCCCAGGGAATACTTTACTAACACAAAGTTCAGCTTCAGCAGAGGACAGAGAACCATCCCCGTGTCCAGCAGCCGTGTGTCTCTGTGAGGACATGGAAGAGCTGGACTCAAACCAGTGCTCCAGCGAGGTGAAGTAGGGAGGCGAGGGCTCCCCTCCTGTGGGAGAGCCTGGTCGCTGGCCCGGGGCGGTAACTGGGCTTTTTCTCTTTGTGTGAGGAGGAGTCCTGGTTGGGTTGGGAGCCCGTGGCTGAGGCGGCAGGGAGGGCCGGGTGCCTCAGCCAGCCTGGGGCACGCCTCGCCCTGCCAGGGGCCCGCGTCCCCGCGAGGAGCGGGGCGCTCAGCGCGGCACGGGGCGGCACCGGGCCGCTCCAGCACGTCACCCCCCGAGTCCCCGTCTCAGACTTGTACCTGTTGATGCTGAGTGAAGAATTGCCAGACATGATGTTGGCCTAGGCTGAGCTGTGTTTTGTATGTCTAAGGTTCCTTTTTTTCATTTAAAACAAAACCATAATTCTCCTGCTTTCTGCTATTCTGCAATCCCTTAACAGCTGGAGACTTTGATTGCTGTGCCCTACTGCACGCTGCAATGCCGTGTGATTTATATTTATTTATTTACTTATTTTTCTTCTTAAATTTTTTTTTTTGTAGCACAGGCTTCTGTAAGCCATGATTACAAACTTGTTTTCCCCTTAGGGAAATGGCCACTACCTTTGCTCGGCTGTGTCAGCAGGTGGATATTACCGAGAAAAACCTGGAACAAGAAATCGCTAGGCTTTCCAAAGAAATCGATCAGCTGGAGAACATACAGAGCAGCTCCAAGCAGCTAAGGTGAGTCTGGGTGGGACTGGCCACGGGCAGGCGGTGCTTGCTGGAGCTTCCGAGGCGGGATGCGGTAGGCACAGGTGCAGCACGGAATGCAGCAATCCCTGTGTTCTTGTAACTGAACGGCTCTGGTTCAGTTCAATAAATGTGTGCTTCTGCCTGGGTGACTGAGCAAAGCTCCACAAGCATTCTTTCTTAGGTCGTCTTTGCCTTCGTCTCTCCTTATCGCGTGGGAGAGATGGGTTTCTCAAGTGTTAACCTTGCGTAGGTGGAAGGGTGGCACCTCCCCAGAGAGCCCCCCTGCAGAAGAGGCGAGCAGCTGCTGCCCTGAGTCCCTCCGGGCGGTGCTGGCTGTCCTTCAGCGCCAGTAGCGGCTGTTTCCTGGAGAGCAGCTTCCCGCAGCGGGGACTTGGGCGCAGCCCCGGCCTTGGTTTGATGTCCTTTCCCCCCGCTGTAAGCCTGCCCCGGCTCTGGGCCGCCCCTTGGCCCGGGCAGGGTACGCTGCGCGGGGGGCTGCGGGGAGCCCTGCGGGGAGCCCTGCGGAGCGCCCTCCTGGCGCCCGCAGAACCTCTCCCGAGTTAAAGACTGAGGGGAAAGGCCGGGACCCGGGAAGTCCCGGAGGGCCCCGGCGCAGCCTTTGGGGAGAGGGAGGCTGGGGCGGGCAGCTGGCGTTGGGGCCCGCGCCCGCAAGGTCCGAGGCTCTGGGCAGAGCCCGGGCTCGGGTTTTCTTAGTGCTGTGGGTTTCAGGAACGGGAATGAAACGCCGACGTTGGTTCTGCCTTCTGCGTGCGGTGACTGCGCTGAAGTAAAGCCGTTGCTTTTGTTTGTTTTGCAGAAATAAAGCCATTCACCTTGAGAATGAACTAGATCGCTTTACAAAACATTTTCTTCAAAAGAGTAAATAAAACATCGTTGCTAACTTTCCTGGTGAGCCTTTGTAGGACAAAGTAGAAATTTTACAGATGACCCTTACTTCTCCTCTGTGGAGTCACATGAAATGATTTATATTTTAACTGTTACTTTGATTACACTTGCTGATTGTTGTAAAACTTGGTCTCGACTCGATGGTGACCCAAACGGAAGAGCTGTGGTACTCTGTCACGTTTCTTTTGCAGATTTTGAGTTAAAATTTATCTTTGAACACTAAATTTCTTTGGGCACTTGACAATAAAAACCCAAACCCTTACTGGTTTTCCTGAGCGTGCAGCAGTGGAGGTCTGGCTTCCTGGCATCCAGGAGGTGGTGCAGGGCGAGCGCGCTGCTCACAGCCAGCGCTGGCTCCCGGTCTCGGTTGCTGAGGAATCAGCCAGGGCTGGAGGGCGCTGCTTTTCCAGGGGTGCGTGGTTCGGTTTAACGAAGGGGAGCATGGCCTCTGGCAGGGGCGAGGACTGTTTTGAAAGCCGGGGAAGTGGGGCTGGGCAGCAGCTCCTCTTCCTCCAATGGAAGGGAAAGATGAGCGTGGGCTGCGGAGCGTTCCCTAGCGGAAGGCGGTAGGGTCTGGTTTCCCCGCTGGCTCCCACGTTAGCCCAGATGGCACTGATTAGTGAAAATAAACCTATTTCAACAAGCTGCTCAGCTCTCTTGCAGTTGGTGAGGTGGCGAAAGGGTCGTTGGCCCGCGAGACCGCTGCTAGAGCCCGCGCTGAGGCGTCGCTGCCAGCAGCCAGGCAAGGGGACCTCGCCGAGCGGGGGCTGGACCGGGGTGTGCGCGGGGGAGGCCGGCCGCGAGCGGGCCCGGGGCAGGGGAGGCCGCCTTGGGCCGTTGGCACCCCTGCGCTAGCCTGAGCGGGCCCTGGGCTCTGGGCGAGGCGAGGCGGCGCAGTTCACCTCCGCTCACCTCCGCCAACGCAGAGCCTCGCTTTAAAAAAAAAATAATTTTGCTGTTGCCATCTGCAATCATTCAACGCCTGCTTTTTTTCTAACTAGACTTTTTAAAAGCAACTTATTTTAAAAGAGAAAGCCTTTTCGGAATATTTATATATTTTTATGGCAGTGTTAAATGAAATAGCTTTAAAACAAAGATGTAGGGACTTGCTGCTTTCCAGTAAATAAGGGCTATCTTAAAAGGAAACAGATTGCAACTCTGCTGCTAGAGGCAGGTAAATGTTTGAGGCCAAAGACCGCTGCTTTCCCCACAGTGGCTTCTGGGGTTTGTGTCTGTGGACCGCCGAGGCTCAGGGGTTTGGGGGAACTGTGACGTACAGAACATGCATACGGCCCGGCCTTCTTGCATGTCAGGGTACAGCTGTGTGTGGTGCTCTTCCGGAGTGGTTTTATGGACGTTGTATCAAGCTAAAACTTTGCCTGCATGTGTTCTACAGCTATTTATTAAAAAACTACTCCCCCTTTGCTCTGGTACCTTATTTGGCAGCTGTATCGAGGGTGGAAGCCTGCACCCGGGCTCCCTACGCGAGCACGTGTTCAGCGCAGGACGCGACCCCCAGGCTGAACTGCGAAAGCTGCCTCCTGCAGCAGCACCGATCAATTAAACGGGCTGGAGAAAATAATTAATGCTACAGACTTAAAAAAGGAAGGGGCGAAGGCGTCGGCCCCTTAGGGAACGGGAATTCTGATACCAAGAACAACCCAGCGTTGTAAAACCTGTTTATTTTGCAGTCAGGGATCGCAGTGCCGCGCCTGCCCCCGTCCTCAGAGCCATCCTGCTTTGGGGGAAACCCCCCGCGCGCTGCCTTCCTGGGGCGGTTTGCTGCGCAAGCACAGCCCTTCGCTCCCGCAGGAAGAACCCACGGGCGCCGGCGCGGCCCCGACCGCGGCCCCGCTCGCTCCGACCGCGCCAATCAAACCCCGCAGGTGCCAGAGGCTGGTTAAAAGCACTTGTTTATTGGTTACAATATCAACTCATGGCAACATCTTTCACTGAGCCACTGTACAAATACAAAGAAAAAGATCCATCGTGGAAAAAAAAAAAAGCTATAAACAGAGTTCATAGCAGGTGATTTTTTTTTTCACAGGGAAGTCTTTTTACAACAGCACTGGTAAAGAACAAATGGCACAAGTCCCTGGTTTTTTTAATAGCTTAAATAAAAGCTTTAAGACTGTTTCTGAATACATACACAATCCAAAGGCAGTGCAGAATCACTTCATAATTGGTAACATTACCGAAGTTTTCCAAAGTAGTCAGCAACGAGTAAAAAAAAAAACCAAAAAAGACCCAAAGAAACCTGGCTGCTGAGAGGCGCTGGGAGCCGAAGGCAAATGAGAACCAAGCGTGTTTAGAAGCACTTTGTTTTGGACTCCTTTGGATGTCATATGTACTACAAGTGTTCAGATGCTTTTATTTTAAAAAAAGGAGAAAAACACAAATAGAGCACCATTGTGTAAGTAAAACAAAGGCTTGAAATATCTACGACTACTCCACCGAAGTCCGTATTAGTTAAAACCTAAACATACGGTGTGGTATAAGGATGTCAGGCACATGGAATCGGTTATCAGTTATATCACTTAGGAACACTGGTCACACATTTACCATAACAACACTGCATCAACATTCTGCATGTATTTTACATAACCAGCAACTGGAGAAGAAGGCTCGCGGTGCCTCTGAAGTGGAGGAAGTCGTTTCACCAGCATGCATGCCGATCACAAAGTGCACCATCAACCCATGCTTAATTACTTGGACAGGAGACGCTATCTCACACATCAGTCATTCCGCTACACAACCATCGAGACCAACTATTGGGGGTAGCCAGGAACGCTCACCGACACCCGACAGCACAGCACCAAACCCAGTGGAGGCGACGGCGGCCCCGCGGGGCGAGACGAGCGCTCGGGAATGTTCTCGCAATGTTTCCAGTCCACCGCGAAGCCGCGGGAGGAGAAGCAGTTACACAAACCCAACCAAAGAGTTAACTACTTCCGACCCATGCGTTACAATAAGTACACCGGGACAGCCGCCACGGCGCGGCAGCTTCGCCCCGCCGAGGCCAGGCCCTCGCCTCGGGCGGGGGGGGAAGCCGATTTCGTCCAGGTTCCACGTCGAACGGCGAACAGCGACGGCAGGGATCAACCACCGGTGCCGCGGCGTAGCTGCGATGGTGTAGCTGCGATCTAGCGAGGCGGGGTCAGCGCCCTTCGGGAGGAAGAAGGTCTGGAGGCAGCTGGCAGCAGGCCTGCGGTGCGGCGCGGGCAGAGCAGCGCGGTGCCGCGCAGCGGCTGCTCCTGGTGTCCGGAGTCTCCGCCATTTGTGCTGCCAGTAAGCGGCCGCCCGAGGCCCAGGCGGGGTCCGGCCCAAGCGGGGCGCGCGCCTGGCTGCTGTTCTCTATTGCAAAGTTAACCAACAGTAGGAAATGCTGACAAAAAAACCTGCACCTGGATAAAATACAGCTTGTGACGCAAAGCCCACGTTCCTCCTTCCCAGCCGTTACCCACCGACTGTCTAGAAGAGAGGCTGGGAAGTTCCCCTGCCGCGGGCCTGGCACGATGGTCCTCGTTACTCCCCTTCTGTCACGACAAGTTAGTTGAAATTCAGATAATGACGTAGTGGGAACAAACTTTTAAAGACGGGCCAGGCTGCGCCCACCCTGCTGCACCGTGCTGCGCCGTCAGCCATCGCCCGGGCTGCAGCCTTGAGCCTGCCCTACCCGCAGGCACCTACCCTTTGCTTCGAGATTCAAAGCTGGGAATAAAACCTCTTAAGGGACATTTCACTCCCTCCCTCGGAGGAGGAGGAGTTTGAGCTTTACCATTCAAACCGCAGCCATGTTATAAGGGCATCAGTGAAGGGTTACTGAGGGCGATAAAAAAGGACATAGCACAGCCTGTGCGGGGTCGGTATTTGGCCTCATGCAGTAGCCACGTGTTACATCATTAACTCTGTGGGCTTTAAAAAAAAAATCTAAACTAGGTCCAGGCCAGTGATTAAACAGCAGACGGCTCCTAGGCCGGATCTCTCACCGGGCTTCGGGCTTCCCCGCGCCGGCATTCCTCATCCTTTTTTTTTAAAAGCAGCTGAATCCAACAGAGAGTTGCCCAGCAAAGAGCGACAGTGAAATTATTCGCAGTAATACCAGTGCGAGAGCCATTACCGTGTTTACAGTCCACCCCAACTCTGAAGAAAAGTTCTATACATCTGTAAAATTGGGTTTGGAGTTTCGCAAGTAGAAACCAGTTTCAATACCAGAATGTAAAAATGGCACCTGTCTTCGCAAAGGTCTTGACTAGGAAATTGGTTCAAAACGCATTTCTATGGAAAAAAAATTGCTAGAAAAAGAATATTTTCTTAAAATTCCTTAGTAACAAATTTCCAGAATGATTCACCCAAGGCAGCTGTGAGTTAAAAAAAAAAAAACCTAATCAAGTGCACCACTAAAAAAATAAACCAAGTCTGCAAGATCCCAAAGAGCTGCTCACTCGCTCAGGAGATAACAAGAATTCCCTAACAGTTCTGTTAATGCAGACAGATCAGAAAGCGCACCGCCGAGGAATTCCCGTGCCATACGGCAGAGCGTGATTTTGGTCCGACACCACAGGCTGCTGTTAGTAAACGTGTCCTTCTCCAGCACAAGATGCACCTTTTTCTTTTAAAAGTGAATTTACTGTGATTGACTGGTACATTTATCGGCACCTTCACCGTTACAGACATGGCAAGTTTACAGGCACGGTCTGGAAGTACTGAAATTTAGGATTACAAATGTCAAACAGCCATCTCACCACAAATCCGGTTGGGTATATTACAAGATACGGCACTTGCATTTACTACCCGACCCAGAGAATCCCAGACTCCCCATCGCTTCAGATGAGGGCAGATTAACATTATCTTCCACCCTGAAGATTTAAGATTCACGTTAGCTTTAAAATAAGTCACTTAAGAGAAGCCAATAGACGTAATTCCCCTTTCCAGAAAGGCCGCAGACGCCCCGATTCCCAGGAGAACATCCATGGCGAGCGCAGGCAAGCTGCCAGGCACCAGAAAGTTAAGCAAGCTTCCCAGGGTTTCAGACGGGCAGCACTCGCTTGATTTCCCGCTATCTACGCTCAACGGTACTTGATCAGAACCCATCATTTATAGGCCGCCGACACCAAAATCAGAATAAAATCGGGAACAGGAGAGGCAGCGGCTATTTACAGTGCCAGAGCTGCAGAACGAGTAGTGTCTAAACAAGCCGCTAAGGTTAGCGTGCGGAGCTCTGCGGGCCGCACGGGTAAGGTAAGGAAAGCACGGTTATTTGGTTCATTCCAAGTCAGACAATTCCATTTGTAATTCACCGGACAAGCGCTTTTGGCTGCGGCACCGCTTGGGCAACCCCCTCGCTGGGAGGGGGTCACGGGCGGCCAACTGCGCCTTGGAGTCTCCTTGAGGAATCTACGCAAGGTCCTCCCGAACGTCTCGGTTCGTGGCGGTAATCGAGCGAGCTTTGCAGAGAGGCTGCTTTCTGCGCGCTGAGCACCGTGCCCAATCGTTCTGCCAGCGCGGATCAGCTCGAGTTTGTGACGGGCCAAACCGCCCCGTTGGTTAGAGCTGGATCGCCACAAGGAGAAGCACTCGGGCACTTAACGACAGCACGGCAGGTCACTTGGCTTCCACAGCCAAGGGCCGCGGGGAACAGCTGATGCGAAAAGCTGCGGCAAGGAAGCTAACACTTCTGGAACCGTTTTTTGGGGGTTTTTTAAAATTTATTTTAATTTTTAATTATTTTTGCTGCTGTTGCAAGTCTGCCTGGCGTTAACTCCTTGGTGTTTGGAGGCCATGACTGCCAATGGATGAACCAGGAACCACTGGCTTGAAGGAAGAACCCCCACAATTAAAAATAGGCAAGCAGGGCGAGAAGTGAGTGATAAGGCGGTAGGTATTAACTGGGAGTCTCCAGGGCCTTTAAGAAAAAATTCAAATGCCTTCCATTATAAAAACACATACATACCATTGGTTTCACTTTATCTACAGTAAATTCACAAAAACATTTAGAACAGCAATCTAGTTCATCCACTACAAAACTCAGAAGTGACATCTTGGGTTAAAAGCAAAGCTATAAATGTAGTTCCTTAAAAAATGCAAACGTATTTTTTTACATACAGACAAATGTTACATGATTGGCTGCTATAATGTGTATATTCTGTTATGTACAAAAAAAAGTACAGGATTAGCAGACTGAGCACAAGCAAAAACCCTTCAAGGACGATCTAACCAAACCACCAAAAACAAAAAGACTGGCTCTTAGTTTGTCGGTCACCATGATTATGTGTGCTGGCCCCTTTTAAAAAGTCAGTGATTTCTTCCCCCCTCCCCTATTTCTTCACTTGATTTTTTTTCTAGTTTACAGAAAGCCATTTTGTGTAATAATCAGTGAATAGAAAAACTTCACCTGCAAATACAAGGTAGAAATGTTATTTCACAGCTATAGGCTGCAGCATTGATCTCTCCAGGTCTCAAATGGAGAATGTACGTGTTTGGCTCCCAGTTAATTCCAGATTCTGAGAAAACTGTCCCAAGACCCTGTAGCTACAGCCATGCCGTCATCAGTAACACCTAAACAGCTGACACGGTTGTCATGGCCAGCAAGGACACCTGGAAAAGAAGAAGCGATGGAAGTTAATACTCCCAGGACGTCGGGGACTTCCGCCGTTACTCCGCTCTCCCAGGCACGCCTGCAAATTTGCTAAAAACGATGTCATGCAAAATCTAATTATCCTTTGCGTCTTTACCCCGAAGAACTACATACATCACAACAGCCGTCTCAAGAAACTCAACGATGAGGTTTTAACAATACGTACGCACAATATTGCCTCCGTTCTTCTCTCTGCCCTTACAACTTCTCCTTCCTTCTGCCCCCAAGACCCCCTCATCCCTAATCAGGCTCCATACTGGTTTTTCCACTTTCAGCAACGCTGCCCACCATTTCGGCCATCAGGTACTTCCAAAAGCATACGTGATGTCTTCTGACAACGCCCCGGATACAGAACCACCCCGAGTTTCCCCTGTTGCAGACCCTAAGGATTAGAAATCCCCCCTGTATTGTGTCAGCCTGTCAGGAAAGCAGCCCTCCACCCTGCCTCTTCCCGCTTTGTTTTTGCTGTCCTTCCACCCGTTCTTGCACCCGCCTGCTCTCCCAAGGTACCGCATCCAGCTCTATTCGAACTCGGCCCGCCCGTGTCCCTGAGGGAAAAGGCTATCTTCTCAGCCTGAACGGCAGGGCGAAGGTTCAGAACTGAGCCATTAAAATACTGTACAGCCGTTAAAATTGCTGTACGAGGACTAAAAGTGTCCACTTCCCCCTCTCCCAACAGCAGGAAATTACGGTCCCCAACGCCAAAAGGCTACTGTAACTTACTGCTATCTGAACTACCTCCTCTGAGGGGTGCAGAAGTCAATGCAAAATGCAGAATTTTGTGTTACTTCATTTTATACACTGCAGTGAAATAAATTTTCTGTAGACGTAATGTAACTTTGGAGGCTGTTCCTTAGCCCCAACAGCTGGTATCTTCCCGCAGACGGATATATAATGGCCAATAGCCAAGAACAGGAGTGTTTCAGCGACGGGAGCGCGTACTCCACACATCGTATAGATGAAACTAATGCAATGTAACGACTGGAAGATATAACCTAGTACAATAAAATAAAAGGACGCCATTCCAAAGGAAAACGGTGTTAGAAAGAAGCAAGCAGATTCCGTAACGTCAGCAATAGCATCGGCAACGGACTGGCTCTGCATTTTGCCTAGATTTTGAATATCCACCCTCTGCTCAGGAAACGCAAAACTTCAGCTCGTCGCAGTTCCGTGCACTCACCTGCTCTCTCCCCTTTCAGAGTATCCCACACGTTGCAGTTGAAGTCATCGTAACCCGCTAGCAAGAGGCGACCGCTTTTGGAGAAGGCTACAGAAGTGATCCCGCAGATGATGTTGTCGTGCGAATACATCATTAATTCCTGATCTGCGCGTAGGTCAAAGAGCCGGCAAGTGGCATCATCAGATCCAGTGGCAAATGCATGTCCGTTAGGGAAAAACTGGAAGTTTTAATTAAGAGAGAGGAGTTTGACAGCGGAAAAACACATTGTTCACGCATTATTTCAAAAACGTGACGGGACTATTTAGCCAGGGCGACCAGATAAAGGCAGAATGATTTATTTTAAAGAAAAAATCTGCATGTTAAAAAAAATGCATATACCCAGCTATGCAAGAAAACACTTCTAGAACAGTACTGGCAGCACCTGAACGACTGGAACTTGACCCAGACAGTCCCTGCCCGCGGTACAACAGGAGTCGGAGGGGATGTGACTAACCCCTACGGAGGCAGGCGCACGCAGCTCTGCGCGCCCTGGCCGGGGGCCAGGCAGGGCCGGGGGCAGGGGTACGCAGCGCTCCGCCCCGCGCCGCTCCGTCCCGCGCCGCTCCGCCGCGACAGAAGGCCGCAAGCAAGCAGCTCCACGTCCAAAAAATCTGCCCCAGATCAGAGTCGTTCTTACAACAGCCATATTGATTGAAACGGGAATGAAAAGAGCGCCACGCATCTCAGGACTCAGGTCTAAGTATAGGAACTGCATTTCTCTACTGGTCATGCTTTTGGTATTTTCTCAGCCTTAATAATTTTTCATGTTTATCAAAAACAGATGCAGCTTAGACTTAGGTTTCATTCCCTATTTATCAGAGCTTGTATCTTGCAGATCAGAACATAGTGTTACTATGACAGAGAGGAAATATAATCCAGTTTATAAATATTACAAAATTATTCCAGGGATGAATATTCAACACAAGTACTGATTTTAACTTTGCCTTCCAGAATATTTTGCTGAAAGCTCTTTTCAATAGAAAATATCAAGTACACTTTTGTTCAACAAAAAAAACCTTTTAAGATGAGGATGCTTGGCTATTTTGCTCCCTCTCAGTTTATCGCATTTATCTGCAATTTTCAGTTTTTAACACACCGTCGCACTGCCATGGTTTCCCTCCTCCATTCTTTGCTTCTTAAAAAAAAGTAAGGTCCCAGTTACTGGACAAAAACATAGGTGAGACTATTCCAAGAACGCTTCAATGCATCATAAATAAGGGTAATAATAATTCAGTTATAAACTAGATCATAAGTTATTAGACAACCTTCTTCATTACATACAATTTAACGGTCTCTGCCCTAATTAACTGATTTTAAATCGAGGTAACCCAGTAGATTGTAAGCGGAATTCATGCAACTACAGCTTTTATCCTCCCCCTTTCATCCCGTGTGGAAACACAAGTGATCACTTACACAAACGGCATTAATATCCGACACGTGCCCTGTGAACGACTGCCTGCACATTCCATCTCGAATATCCCAAAGCTTCGAGGAGGCATCACAGGCACCCGAAACAAAAGTCCTCATGTCTGGACTTAGAGAGAGACTCATCACATCGCCAGTGTGCCCAGTGAAGGTGGTGGTCTGTTGACCAGTTTCAATATCCCACAAAGCGCTGCAGGTAAAGTGACAACATTAACACAATGTATGCGGTTATTTGAGAGTTTATGTTTTAAATACAAATTAAGGCAGAGGGGGAAGAAAAAGGAAAAAAAAAAGGAAAAAAAAAGGAAAAAAAAGGCCAACAGAGCTCAAAAACTCACCAAGTGGTGTCTCCTGAGCTAGTGACAATTTGGTTGTCATCTAGAAAGCGACAACAGGACAAGTATCCTAAAAACAAAACAGCGATGTTAGTTTCAGACCCAGGAGTAATAACTGAAGTTTAAAATCCAAGAGCAGTGATGAAGGTTCTCCCACAGCTGGTCTGTAACCAACAGAACTATTTCACGGTTCACAATATACCTCAAAGGGAGATCGTGCAATAAAACCCCAAAGCTGCAGCAAGAATCTAGGGTCTAGAGCACAAGTCTTATGAGGAGCAGCTGAGGGAGCTGGGGGTGTTTAGTTTGGAGAAGAGGAGGCTGAGGGGAGCCCTCATCGCTCTCTACAACTGCCTGAAAGGAGGCTGGAGCCGGGGGGGTCGGTCTCTTCACCCCAGTAACAAGCGATGGGACGAGAGGGAACGGCCTCAAGCTGCGCCAGGGCAGGGTTAGGTTGGGTATTGGGAAAAACTTCTTTACTGAAAGAGTGGTCAGGCCCTGGCCCAGGCTGCCCAGGGAAGTGGTTGAGTCCCCATCCCTGGAGGGATTTAAAAGCCGGGGAGATGTGGTGCTTGAGGACATGGTTTAGTGGCGGACTTGGCGGTGGTAGGTTAACGGTTGGACCTGATGATCCTAAGGGTCTTTTCCAACCTAAACAATTCTATGATTCTATGATTCTATAAGAATATGGCTGACCTGTATGCCCTGGCAACTCCCGGCTCACTCTCACATTGCCCTCTCTGGTTTTTAAGTTGTATATGGAACAGATGTTGTCCAGTCCACCACAGGCCACGTAGTTTCCAGACGGTGCGTAGGCGCAAGTCATCACCCAGGAGGATCTCAAAGGAATGGCGTGCATCTTCAGAAAGACAGAGCTCATGAATGCTACGTCACTTGTTAGCTTTCCTCTCTCACTGAGGTCATTCGTATCAGTTAATGAATTACAGCAGATGAAACGCACCAAGTAGACTGTGTATCGTGCTTCAGTAGTTTGATTTTACACCATATTACAACCCATTTTATATTTATACATGCATACGTACCAGGATGAAAAATACCAGCAGTCTCCGGGGTAGATACACAGAACGTCAGTACAACATTATTTAATAGCAAAGCTATTCTAAACTTAAACATTTACAACATTTGTTTCTTCTACTTAGATTTCCTTGTCCAATTAATTCTTCCACGTCTCTGAACTATAGGTTATAAAAGGGGATGGCTGTACCCATGGCGACCGGGCCGTTTACAGAAGCAGATCACCACTCCACGCTCTACCTAAGCTTTTCTCATTTAACAGCTTTTTTTTTTTTCTCCTCTCCTCCTTTCCCTGCCCTCAAAAGCAAAGCGCTCTTGTAAATTCTGAGGTTGTGTATTTCTACAGTTTAAAACTAAATTAGTTTCAGAAGCAACACCACGCAGGCAGAGAGCAATAGCTACAAGCTACTGCCCTAGCAAATTAGAGTGAAAATATTACATACTACCTAGAACTATTGCTTCTGAGACACAGCCTACAGCATATCACTAGCAGTCAGCTAGTCATGAAAGGAAAAAAAAAGATTATGTCTGAATTAAAAAAGACCGCTTCTTTTCATTTTTGCCTCGCAATCATAGAAAAAATAGACACAAGCCCCCTCAAACACACAAATTATGCACAAATTGACATAGATTATAAATAACTCTACCTTATTTGTTGTATAACTATCCCAAATAATTAATTTTCCATCTTGAGAAGCACTGACTAGTAGCCTAAATATAAACACAAAATAAAATGTGTTAATATAGAACAAACAAACAAAAATCTCAAAATAGACATACATCATGCATGATTACCAAGTGATTCACAAATTTCATCATTTATTACCCTCTGCTTTTTTTTTTTTTTTGGGGGGTGTGCATTTGTTGGAAAAAATCTGCAAAGATCTACGTATTACCTGACCGAAGAGCCAGGTGTCCACAGGACCTCATGATTAACAATGGACAAAACCAAACAACTGACTGAAAATACATTTTATGAACTCTCTCCACAGCTGCTTTTATTTTTTGTATACTAATATTTTAACTACACAGCTACACAAAAATAAACAAGACATTTAGGGGAAAATAAATACTGTTTTGAGAGCAGATTCTGGATGTACTTCTTTCTGGACTACATGACAGAGTAGACCATGAGGCACTGTTAACATCTGACCATCAGTTGCTCTGAAGGCAGCATAACAAAACTGCTTCCGAGAAGCTAAGTAACTTTTCCTGCTATGTACAAAAGGATCTTTTTTTCAGCGAAATAAAATTTATTCATAAAGTTTTTAAATCTCTGTTATCGCAGAAGTTACGTAATTATTCAACATCTTGGAAAATACAATATCCATCATTCCAAAAATACGCTTCACCACATACCCTCCTCTGCTTAAAGAGACTCAAAGAACTTAGTTAAAACTAAAAGGAGGAAAAGGCAAAATGTCTGTGGTAAGAACAAGCAAAGTACCTCTCCTTTCGATCAAGGCTTACCACGACGCCATCCTCGCTGGTTTTAAGACGACAAACTATAACTAAGGACAAAACCCCCACCACAGCCATGGTCGGTGATCCCCTGCAAGGGCACCAACACCACACCATATGGCTCCCCAAACCTGACATTGATTCTGAAGTCGACAATCCGATTTCTAACCCTTAAACCGCAGGTTGAAGGATCACTTGTACAAACCTTGAGTCAGATCCCCAGTGCATAGCATAGATTTTGGCTAAGTGACCTCTAAGCGTACGCCTTGTTCGCATCTGAATTCGACCCACTGAGTCCAGACTTGTTGTGATCTAAAAATACATAAAACAAACCCCTGAGATACTAAGAACTATTTTTAATATACAAGATAACTAAATACATTTGAACTTTGATAGAAAATAATCTATCCTGGCATGCAACATTAAAAAAAAAGGATCCTAGTGTACAACCCAGGATTAGATCCATGCAACACTGAGGAAAACAGATTGTACAGAAGATACACTAACACACTTCACAGTGGCTATACCTGAAAGGTCAGAAAGGTTTTTTTTATTTTTAATACTACTATGTAATACTGAGGCTATTTCAGATTATCAAATCTGAAAAGTTTTCAATTAAAACCAACGGAAGAAAATCCTCCAGTATTTACTGCACTGTTATTTTTTAAAGCATGGCAGAACTTTAAATGCAAAATACTTTTGTTTCCAAAATGCAGCTAAAAGACATCTATCTAAGTCTTTCTAAATATACTAAACACAATAAACACAGTCTCTTTAAGAGGTAAACTGGACAGAGGACCCATTAAGATGGTTGGGTTTTTCTGCTGTTTTGTTTATTTGTTTGGGTTTTTCGGTGGGGTTGTTTTATTTTAAATAACTGTATAAATACACAGTACATTTCAAAGGCTTCTTTCAACTTATCCTCTCAGTTACTAAACAGGAACTTGTTACAGTCATAAGTTGTAGGGATTTTTATTTTTTTATGCATCAAGTAACAGCCTATACACAGAATCAAGAACGTACCTGAGCAAGAGTTGTGTCACTACATGCTTTCCTTGCATCCTGAAACAAAAGAACAGAACAATTTCAATCTAAAAAGGCAACACTGAGCACCAACTGAGAGAAAGTGTCTAAAGGAAAAATAACTCTTAAGCTAGACATCACCATGCTCAAAAAGCCACAAGCCAACACCAATTTAGATGCCAACATGCCTTCCGTCACCTTAGTATGTTTTATGGTCCCAGGAACCTAAAGCACTGGCACGCAAGCTGAGGGGCAGTGGAAGAGGGCTTCAGGAGGGCCATGGCCCAGCAACCTTTGAGTCTCCCTTTCTACAGAATATGTGATTCAAAGGCATTTGGAGCCACCCTGACGGCCCCGCGCCTACCCTCTTCCCTGTACTCCTTGCCTGGCGTGGATGCGCTTGCTCGGGGCGTGCTGAGCACCCAGGGAGGAACTGATCCACCTGAAAAAGCAACCACATGCTATACATGATGAGCAAGCTTTGTGCTGCTTGAGGCCCTTGCGTTAACCCCCTTGCCATCGCAGGTGTGACGATGCTAGTTATAAGAGGGTGGATGAAAATTAACAGGCAGGTTCTGGAGAGGACAGACAGCAGGCTTACCGAAGCTTGAGCTGCCGATGCACTTCACAGAAAATGAAGGAAAAAAATAATCAACTAACACCTTCATTCATCGAATGGATGGTGCTCAGGTCTCCATTCAGATACTCTGCCTTTTTTTCATTATTTCAGACTCCATGGGCATATGACTTACTGCCTGCATGTCACTCAACCCCACCTAGACAACAGACTTGACTTTTGCGTGTATAATCAGAGTAACAGACTGGACACCTGACACAGGTGAGCACCGCTGAGCCTCGCCTGCAACACTCTGCTTTTGCAAAACCTGGTTTCAGTTACAATTGCGATCGCACTGCGCTCCTGCAACTCAGGCTCCCGTCTTCGCAAAACAGAAATAGGCACACAGTCAGCAACCACTTCTGAGAAGCATGGTTTAAAATAATTGGCTTAAAATTAGACAGGCACTCTACAGCACAAGTTAAAGATAAAACTATCAACAGCAGTATTGAAAGATCAGCCACAAGACCCTCTCTAACTCCCTGCAATTTCTCCAGATACCTTCCAACTTCTGCAACTGATGAAGCAGGCATCCCACAAATGATGGATGGCCTTCTTCACCACTCATTTGTGTGTGTCCCCACCCCAAGAAAGCATTCAATCTGTACACTGATGGCAATGTCCTCTTTGAGAGGGGGAACGGAAACATTTACTCACGCATTTTGGAACTACATCAACACATTCAGACTAGGATCTTAAAATTTTTCAAGCTCTTGCTTGAGAGTTACTCGACATTGCAACTTTAATTTTTTTTTAGTGCTTGTTTATTTTGACCACCCTTTATAGCTTTCCTCCCAGAAAGCAAGCCTGAGAGTGGATTAAGTCATCTCAACTTATTTTTAAAATGTCTGAACTGTAGAAATATTTATAAAATGTTGACGTCTGGAATCAGGAGGGGTTTAAAATACCAGAGCAACAAATCCCCCAGCACTCAGGACTTATTTCATCCACAGGAAGAAACACACTGGATTTTAAACAACTTTCATGTTTAGTTTAGCTGAAATACTTGAAGATGTTCAACATAAAGCGAATTCTGAATGCAGACTGAACAAAACAAAGCCATTTTTCGTAAAGAAAGAGCTATTAGCAACACCTATACTTGAGGCTGTCTAATACTTGCCATACGATTGGCAAAGTTGCAGGAAAAGCAAAGTTTCAACAGGCTATTTTAATTCTCCCATTGTAACTGTCATTTCTACATATGCATCATCTTAACAGAATCATTAGTGCTGTAACATAAAAAGCTCCTCTATATAACTGTAAATTTTTCTCAGTTCTTGCAGTAGACAATGCAGAATTTGAGAAAAATCTATCCGCTCTATTAATGCATAACCCCCACGATTTCCTAGCACACACACTTAAGATTTCTTCTTTTTTTCCCAAACTGTATGTATTTTTAAAAATATAATGTCTTATTTGTTCAAAGTATCATTCAATTTCAAACGACACTGTGCCAAGTATGTAACACTTCCAAAAAACTGTATCCTGAATTTCAGTCCTTAAAGCGAGGACATGCATCACATGGGGACCTGATTACAGACAGAATTAGGAACCAACTTTAACCATAACGCCACCCTGCTACCTTCATCATTCACTGATGTTTCAAACCTCCTGCACTAAAAATTCCTGCAGTCTCATTTTACCCCTCCAGCGTAGTCCGCCTGCGTACAGAACAGAGCTGCGGCTAGAGTAACTGCACGGGGAGGCAAAGGTACTCACATCACCTAGATACTGCTAAAAAAACCCCAACTGTTAAACATTTCTAAAACATTGCAGACTACAAAAAGTCTACTGGGAAACTGACAGCTATGCATCACAGTTTATTCTACTTCAGGTGCTAGGTACAATTTATCTGGAACTCACAAGCACAAAGCTGATTTTTCGTGATTATATTGTTAGAGAAAATATCGGGCAAAACCCAAGAGTTGTAAACAACTAAGATAGCAAACTGCTAGCTATCTATAAAGCATCAAATGCTATTGGTGACCTCACCTCTTTTTAGGAGTGCATCAAAAATAATTCCTGAAAACTACCAGCCCACCAGATACTCCGGACACTTAAAAAAACCCTTATTTTTTTTTAGATCCTCTATCCTCTTACCCATCCCAAACAAAACACCTATTTAGAAAGAAAACTGTGCAATGATTTAATAAGATAGTCACCTATACAGACACAAAACAGAATTATTTGGTCAGAAAGTTTCTTGAATATGAAGTCATCGGCAGCATTTTTAACTGCGTGTTAATCTGAAGTTAAAATTAAGCATAAGGTATGCAACCCTGCACTCAGATCCAAAGAGGCAAACACTAATTGCCAACGCTGAGCCAAAAGACCCCAATGGCAATAGCTGTGGTTACTCAGCTACGTCTGTATGGATCAGTTACCAGTTTGGGTGGTAAGAGTTACAAGGGAAATATTAAATCGACCTAAAGCCACAAAAGGGAGTCCTTGTACAAAGGGCCAATCAGATTTTTATGCTCCAAAATTTAAAAAGCCAACGTTCCTGCAACACAGCCTAGCTCTCTTACTTGCCTGGTATCTCTTTCTTCATGCAACACAATTTTGCATAAAACCAGACTGATTGACTACTAAGACTGAATTAAGACTAACTGGCTCGCCCCAACATAATGTAATGAGAAAGTCTTTACCCATCAGGCAGAGGAAGAACTGAAAAATTACGTACACCTTTTATTTGTGCAACGCAGTATTAAAGCCTAACTTTAAGAAAAAGTATTTTAAACTAAAATTTATTTGCATTCCTCTACAGAGCTGCTAGGAGGGGTACCCAGTGCCACAACACTGACTGATCCCCACCTTGTGTTTCATTAGTGGATTTAGTGAAAACAACACGACACGGAGCTCTCCTTGGATGATACTGAAGCAGCCACAAAAGCAACGTTTGCCCCCCCACACAACTGCTAACACCTGAAGTGTGTTCACTGCCTGGCTGATGCTAATAAGCAGCCTAACGCCCACTGCACTAAGCAGCAGACCACCACAAACAACTGCTGCCATGCTAAAAAAGTCAGTGTGCGTGCAACGTATTCTAAGAAAGCTGTAGTCTCAGCCAACAGGAATGTTTGCAAATAAGGCATTCCCATATAAATGAGATTTATGAATGCTTCATGTTTAGGAAAAGGAAATTTTGATGAAGAATGAACAGACTTTGAAGATCCTTATTACACTTTGTACTTTTCTCTCTACTGAAAACTGCATCACTGAAATATACAGGCATGTCGCAACAGATTCCTGGCAAACTGACTTCGGGCATGACAGCTCATACTTGGTTTATCTTCAGTCAGTAATTTCAACAAAAAAATTAGCACATATGGGGGGATCCGCATTTTCAAAGAAATAAACTCAGCAGGAAGCAGAGAAATAGGGCTTGTAGAAACGACATCCACCCCCGGAAGGTTGTCTCACACTCCATGCTTTGACCTGCATACTCATCAAGAGGTGCAGCGCAGTGGTCACTTAGCCCAGAAACAAGCTTTTCTAATACCCTTAACCCCAACTTGTCGTGCCTAGGTTCTAGAAGTTCGCTGCTCTCCCCCCCCCTTTTTTTTTTTCTTTAAAATCCAAAATAAAAAATTTGCAGAGACACCTACACCCCTAGTAACAAAACACAAACTTCAATAAAGAAAACACTTTGTTCAAGAAATATTATGAATGCATTTCATTATACCAATGGCTTACTTCTCTGATTTTTAAACAAATATGCTGAAAATATTTTAAGCTCTGCACAGCTTAAACAGGAGCAAGTAATAGGTGCGATCTTTACACTTTATTCCTTTACAGGAGGAACTTTATAATGGAAAATAAGCAATCAGCAATTCTTACTCTGATTTGATTTCGCAGCTGCTCCGCCTCCTGCCGTAACTGTTCCAGCTCACTCATCTTCTTCAGTCTCTATTTCTCACGCTCCTCTGGTGAAAAAAACCTGCCAATAAGAGGGAAGAAAACTAAGTTTCAGTATCACTTTCCTCTCTTTAAAAAAACAAAACAAAAAACCCCACAATTTTGTATATATTTATTCTTTAGAAATAGGCTTCCAAATAGATATTCCCTTTAGTACATTGTCTAATAAATTTGGCAAGACCAAAGTTATTTCCATTCCTGAATTATCATGAAAAGCAGAATTAAATGAAGTATGTTTTGAATACAGAAGCAAGTGTCAACAGAACCACCCACTGTACTTTAAAAACCTGTTACTGAATGCATTTGGAGCACCACGCTTCTCACCCGCCCGAAACCTCTGTCCGTCTTCGCCCCAAGATGGCAACAGAGCGCAAAGACTGTGGTGGTCGCCCTGAACATCCACCTTTGAGCTCCGCAGTGCTGCGATACAAGCGCCTTTGCACATGACATCCAAGGCGGGTTTTGTTTTAATTAAAGATGACAATTTTGAATCCTAGACTACAGCTGAAATAGCAGGTTTTCTACAATTTTTTTCCACATTTTCCTTGGGCAAGGCACGACGAGGTTTTCATTTCAAAAGCACCCACACGGTGAGAAGGGATAGGAAAGATCGAACCATCCCTAAAAGCATCCTCGTGCTGGTACAGCCCACAGCAGCCTACAGCAGTTCCCATCTGAACAAGGACTCAAAGCAACCTTAATAAAAAGATCAATAAACAGTAAGACCACATGCAAGCACACTTTCAGGTACGTAATTTTTTTCTATCAGATTTTTTTTCCAGTGTGTTGAACAGTTTCCTCAGATCAATTTTCCTCTTTATCCCCAGTACAGCAGTGCAGCCGAACACCACTACAGAGACCTCTTAAGTCTATTCACATACATGTAGACTCCAATACCCTCGCGGTGAAAGTAAAACAAGCTAGCAGCTCACTCACAAACAAGCCAGGCACTTGTTTGTATTTTTTTCATGATAGAAAAAGCACACCAGAAAGGTGGTGGCGGTCCCGCTACATTATCTAAAAAGCCTCAAACACTTCTAGCTTATAGAAGAAGAAAGACAAAAGACTACTACTCACAAAGTGAGAATTGAGGGAGGAAGGAAAAGAAGTGGGGAGAAGAACCTATTCAAAACATTATTCTAAGCTTTTTATTTAAGCATGAGAGGCAATACAGTAGTGTCCCCCCCAATTTAGGCCACTGAAAAATGGCTAAAAAACATGGGAAGAAAGGTCACAGTGTGTCTGGTAAGTTGTAGACCTCTAGGGAAAGCCCGTTACGTGGCCTAGCTGCTGGTTCTTTGTAGTTCAGCAGTGACGTGCTCTAAAAGACAGACTCTGGAAGGCTTTTTTCCATCTATAAAACACAACACTTCACAGATGTAAAGAGTGAAAGGTTTTGGTTCGAAGTAACTTACTAATAAGATAATCACCCTTGGACTAACAGCTTACACAAGTGTTTGAGAGCTACGAAACTTCTCGCTACTCAAGAAGGACAGCGTATCTTCATTAACTATCCATCTACTCTTCTTCCCTTTCAATCTGAACCTCCATGCTTTCCACAGATATCACTGCAAACTCCATTTCAGAATAAACCCACAAACATACACAAACTGGATCATCTCCACATCAAAATACATCCTAATCGGCAAGAGCACAGTGGTGACTTAGAAGGTCTAAGATTTTCAGCTACACTGTGAAGTTCACGCCTTTCCCTTCCTTAAAGCTATGCTCTGTTCAACCACAAAGACATTATAATCCATATGCGAATATTTGAAGAGACTACTTTATTTACCATCGTCTTCCTATTTCAGAAGCCCAGACTATTTAATATTGCTTAATGCACAGCAGGCGTAAAATCAAAGTCATCGACACTAATGTCCAATTTCAAAACTCAAGCATTAAAAACTGTAATCACTTCAGCATGCGTGCTAATCACATGCCTTTATAGTCTTCAAAATTTAATTACAATTTTAATATATTTGATTGGAATACTACATCTCTACGAAATATAGCCCCACTTTCAGTTCTGACAGTGTCAAATTATCCTTTTTAAAATGTTTTCCCTTTTTTTGTTCCAGAACCTAAACAAAGGTAACACAGACAAAACAATGGACTCCAATGTCTAAACCAAGGCAGCCACGGTATCTGCCAATGTTTCAGCAGTCTTGCACGCTATTTTTAACAGATGATAAAGATTCCTAACAGAGAAGTTGATGTATCTCTAATTTTCTGAGAAGGGAAGTCAGCTTCTGCCCTGTTATGTGCCACACACTTTGTTGCTCTGTAAGCTTCAACACAGAGAATAATTGATCAGAAAGAGAGTGAGTTGCTATTCAACTGAAGCATGCATGGCTGGCCACAAGTAGCTAAACTCAGGGCATTTTTTTTATTGATAGGTAAAACTATGAGCATATTAGAAAATTAGCTGTAGCACTGCACTGGCAGTCAAAGACCGTCCATGGCCATGCTGCGCTGCAACCACAAAGTCAGTGTTAACGACTTCGATGTCATTCATAGCAGTACTGTTCATCATCACTGCCATTTCTGCATCAAGCTGCACCAGCAGCTAAACAGCTGTTAAACATAACAGCTTTAAATCATGTTATACCTGTACAAGTTCCTACACGAACACAATCCAGCTTCAGAAGCCTTCTCACCCACCCATCTTTAGCTTAAAGATCAATTCCTAAGCACATTAAAGGACAATGATATTTCATCCTTTTTTGAAAGAAATAATTTTTATTTTTAGTTGAAAAGTCCTAGCAACATCAGTATGTTCTAAATTTGCACGGTCGTTAGCATTACTGCTCAGCAGAAACCTGTCCGTGGCTCAAGGTCAAGCTATACCTCAATGAATATAAGGGCCTCCAAGCCAGTACGCATTTCTACAAAATTTCTAGATTCATTTTAGAACTGGACTATTCTAGCTTTAAGTGTTCAAGTTCCTTTCCAGTATGCAGCCGCTGAAAAGCAAACTCTGAGATATTCTTAAGCTATATATAAACACCGGGATACTACAGTAAACAAACTAAGTGCATAATTTAACCATTAAACTGAAGCGTATCCACTGCTCTCTGTTGTACTGGCTGGCTGCAGCTCCCACTACAACCGCTCATGTATTCGGATGATCATCCACCATGAAGTATTTAGCAGAAACGTGAGCAAGATGCTTCCAGTTGGGATTTTTAATGTTTTTAAGCGCTATTTTGAGGTGTGCAAAGGAAATTACAGAAGTTGAGTGGGTAGAGAGTAAGCTCTCATGGATGCTCTTGCAGATTCATGCTAGCTCTGCAAGCAGCACGTATGAACTCCTGTCAAACTTCTGCGTGAACACCCTACTGATGCCATACTCACGACAGCAGCGCAGGAAGACAAGCACGTGCTTGGGGCTTGCACGCACAGACTCATCTGTGCCTGTTTTAATGCTTCTGATGCTACAGTGATATGGTTAAAGGAGAGGAAAAGAGAGGAAGACACAGTCAAGATGTAGTTATGTGTGCAGACCGTTCTCCAGACTCGATTTACTTGCTGTAACGCTGTTTTTAAGGGTATCAGTGAGGTGACCAGTGAAGCACAGCAAGAACACAGAACTGAGATGGCTGGCAGCAATGGCAATGCAGAGGCTGCATCCTACAAACCTGTCCTCAGTGCAGAGAAGCAGGTCATCACCGCAACCTTGAAGTGTGCTATTTCCCAATGCTACCAGCTATCAGATTAAAAGAAAATTGTTTTTTATCAGATTAAATGCTGGGACTGCTTTTGCAGGGCTTACTGGGACTGCAAAGAACAGAAGTGACCTCTATTGCAAATTTTTCCTCATGCAACAAGTTACTGAAAACCTCAGTGGATTCAACTCCAACCTGTACTAGGTTACGAAGGACACATGCCTGTTCGTTCTCCCCTCCGGGAAGATCGATACAGCCAGGAAGGAGCCCTGCTCCACAGCCTGGAAAATCCTTTATTCCAAACATGAGCTTCCCCAGGAGCCCAGCTGTACTGTACTCGGCCGTGCACACAGCGAAGCCATCAGCTCTTGCACCCCTATGGGAAGAAAGAGACAGTCTCAGGAGACTGGAGGTAACGTAACATCTACCTCTCTGACTTATTAATATTTTTAGTAAACATTTAGTCAGAGAAAAAAATTCTGAGTTACCTTAGACGCAGAATACTAGCGGTATCTGCTTTTCAACATGCACAGGTAGAAACCCCGATGAAGCAGCCAGATGCTTCTCTTCAAATGCAATTCATGATGTGCATGATGTACTATGAATAATATCATCTGCTACGGCAGAGAGGCCTTGAGGGGATGAGCAACAGGAAGGGGAAGAACTTTTTAATACCACTGGTAGCCGGGGGTGTACCACTGCGGGACACCCGAGCGATTAGGAAACGGGGTCAAGGACACGAGATGCTTCCCATCAGAAGCAACAACACAGGGAGCTCGTGGTGAGCAGTAACTCTTGTGCAACCACGGCGGCACATCTTTGCCCTCATAAAAGCAATGCCATTTGTAGGCTGAACTGCACCGCGGTCCGATTTTTCCTTAGCGGATTTGTACAAGTGAATTTACTGGTACCAAAATAAAGTGTCTCCCGAGGCAAAATAATTAACTAAGTCAGATTCCACAGCGTATCTAGCGTCAAGAAAGCCACTGGCAGGCTCGAGTGCTCCGCAGATAAATTACCCCTCACATTATTCCTGATTCAGTAGCAGCATCATTTGCAAAGAGTTTAATTCTTCATTACACAGGCAGGCAGTGACAAATTACCACAGGCTCTTGTCTCGAAAGTACTTTCTCTGCAACATGTGGACTCAAACACTGTGGCTGGAAAAACACCCTTTTCTCTGCAAAAACTCACTCCCGATGCACTTGAGGACACGCTGTCGAGGCCAGGAGCTGTGTGACACACCGGCCGGCGGCCGGGCAGGACACAGCGCCTACACACGCCGGGATGCAGGGGGTTCATCAGACCTGTCGCACCGAGCGGGAGAGCCGGGAAATGGGCTGCTATTTGCAGATTACTGGAAGCAGAATAGTCAGGCATGTAGTGATAGGAACCTTTAGTTCTGCAAAGTAGAGCTATTTCTGTCTCAGGGAAGATTACAGTTTACAAACTAAGATGCTAAGTAATTTGGTTTCTTAAAAAAAAAAAAAGAAAAGAAAGAAAAAAGGGCATTTTCACTTGCCTCGGCAAGCTTAGCTTATTCCCATATAAAATCACCATATAGAAAGGAAGAAAACAAATGACTAGAGAAGTGTAAATACGCCCCTCCCCACAACAAAGCATTGCTATTTTTGTGGCAAATATATAGAGATTAAAGGGACTGCAGAAAGAACAGTCTGTCTGACTGGATTCTTAAGAGCTATCAACTAAAGAATTATTTAGGCAAGAATTTTATTCTGTATCAAAAAATCAGTCCTTTAGCATTGAAATAAGTGCTTACCTATACCTATCAACCTCAGTTTTTCAAGTCATATGCAGTAAGATCTCACAAGTGATCAGCAGAAAGTAAGAGAGGAGGTTTCACAGCGCTTTCATGTGATCATCCCTACTAGTGATCACACAGGTGGCTAAACATAAGGAATGCTAACTATAGCGCTTTACTAATTATAGGAAAAAGACACCAAGAAATACTCCAGCTCTCTCTCAAGGGAGCTATATTGGTAACTCACACACATCCAGGCTTCAGTCCGCAAACCTTTGTATGCTGGAGTCGCTCATGTGAAGTTACCTGCTTGTCTTCTGTTAAGTGCTGACAGCGTACGCAGGCTTTGCTGTCTCGGCAGCAGTGGACTGGGGTTCTGGCTCTGAAGCTGAGCTCTGGCAGCACACACAGACTAATACTTTACATATTCAGGATGTGCCAAAGAAGATTTTGATAAAATATTTCCTCATTTAGTGACGCTAATCAAGACTTTGGCAGCTTTGCTCACTCATTTATGTCTCTCCAAAGCCATGAATAGAGAAGAAAAACATAGAGAGGTTTTATTTCTTACAGCCTGAAGGGAATGGATTTGACATATTCAAGAACAGTTCACATTCTATGAACTTTGACCCAGTGGACAAAGCCTTACGCAAAGTGAAATCTCTGCCTGCGCAACAGCCATTTAAAATAAATGCATTAATGCTATACTGTAGTTACATACCTTCACATATAGAAAGTGTTTCAGATGGAATTTTACGTAATATGTTTACTATGGCAGAGCTGTTTGAGGACCACACACACACACTCAGCTCTCCACTGAGGAAAATTAAATATTTAATGCCTTTCTTTTTTACTGTATCTTGACCCTACGTTGTCTCTCCTCTGTTTCTCAGAGACCTTACCAGCTACTCCACTCCCCAAGAATTCTTTGTTCTCATTTGTAGCTGCACTGCATCAATAAACAAAGACAACAAAGGAAGGAGCTTTTCTATTGATTGACTAATACTTAAATCTGAGCAGAGAGAGGAATAAGTTGAAATAACAGTGTATAAGGGCTGTAATTGTGCCGTTGTGTACCTTGCTCTTTCTCGCTTTCTCTCCTCTCAAACTCTTCAGTGCATCTCCTTCCTTTCTGTGTCTTTAACACATACTTTTCAGGGGTGGATTAGCTGCAGAACATCTTAGACATTTCAGTAAAGAAAGAGAATAACGGTTAATTTTTAAAAAATGGTTACCATTTAGAAAATAAGCTTGGAAATCCTAACTGAATCTTTTCCTTAAGATTTTTAAATTTTCATTTTCTAAGACGGAATTAACTGCCCCTGCCTTCCGCGCCCCCGGGCACACGTAAAGGGGAGCGCTCCCATACTCAGGGCCTCCGGTCTCCCCAAGAAGAAAACAGGAAGCAGCCTGGGTGTGACCTCGTCGCTGAGGTCAGCGCTATTGTTGCACTTCTGCACATTTTGGAAGTGTTTTAAAGCGATACGTCTCCATTATAGCTTTGGTACAAAAACAGGAAATAATCAACCAACGCCTCTCGAGAGGAAGGGTATTAGCAGAACTTATTTAAACATCCATTTCTCTAACAGATACCACCCCCGATTTTAAGGAACCGATGAATGTGTGTGCTCAAAATTGCATGTACAGCTGGAAAGGTCCCAAAGAGACCCACGAGCAAACAACAAATCAGTGGGGTATGAAAGTAGCCCTGCCTCTCCGTGTGCTAACATGCCCCATGCAGTTACATCACGAATACAACCCCACCCACCAACCCTGCGGCAGCAGCAGTTTCAAGC
Source organism: Theristicus caerulescens (assembly GCA_020745775.1). NCBI lineage: Eukaryota > Metazoa > Chordata > Aves > Pelecaniformes > Threskiornithidae > Theristicus > Theristicus caerulescens. The sequence continues at coordinate 1,570,684 of CM036565.1, read as the reverse complement.
CAACAATATTGCTCCTTCCTTCCTCCGCCAAAACACCTCGTACCCCTACACATCAGAAAGAACAGAAATATCTGCCGCTTTATACGCACGCAGTTACTTCGCTTGTGATTTTAGTTAACTTTGCAATACAGCCTGCCACAAAAATGTTTGTATTTACCGCAAGAACTACTTGGGGGTATTAACAGAAGTAACGGGAGTCAGAGATCTGTGTTCCCCTGCAGACCCTGGCACCGTAGGCGTCGACCTTCAGTGCTTCCCACTGCGGGAGGAGAGCAGAGGCCGCGGTGCTGCTGGGTCCAGAAGCCAATGCCACTTGAGCAGCGCTGCCAACACCGCGCGCGCGCGGTGATCGATCTGAACGCATCACGACATTGCCTCCGTGTTTGATCACTGGTTTGATTACGGTTTCCATAGAAGACAAACAGACCAACAAATACTGACCTTGTTAACAGCAGTCACAAAATAGACAAAGGAAATCATGGTTTAGAAATTAGAGTGAAATAATTCTTATGCAGTTGGCTAGTAAAAAATGGTCAGTGACTTTAGACTTTTACCCTTCTTTATACAATACATTGACAGTTCGCTAGGCCGGTGTCTTAAGCTCAGAGATGTGAGAGTTTATTTCTAAAACGCAACTTAAAGTCTAAGCCAAGTACATTCATAAAACACGTACAGAAAGCCCCTACTCTTCTTTGCCCACACATGTGAGATTCTACAAAAAACCCAAGAAATTCAGTGTGAAGCACAAGGCTGAAAAAAGCACAGGAAGGAAGGAATTTTTAAGAGTCATGAATATTTCACAGTCCAAAAGAGTGATTTTTCCAAAAGTAACATTCTTGCTTCTTATATTCATTATGTTCATTTCCAGGTCAAAATGTTTTGGTACGTAAGCACAGGTTTATTTTTATCAGGCTCCCTGCAAACAGAACTTCATGTGAAATTCAAGTTATGTTGTCTTTCGTGACTATAATAATGATTCTCCAGTGAAAATTTGGTTCACTGACCATAGGACACTCCATCACTGAACAAATTATTATTGGGTTTGCAATTCAAAACGTGTCAGAAGTGGCAAGAAAGACCTTAATGAAGGAAAAAGATAACACCCTAAGTAACAAAACAGACATGGTTCCAGTCCAATTTCTTCCTTGGGGACAGACAGGTGGACAAGGACACACGCAGAGCGAGCCAACATCCTACATTATTTGCCTCTTCAAATACTCAGCTACACTCAGAAACTATTCCAACAAGTTTTGCTATGGAAAGCGTACTGGAGAGTGTGACAATTCAAGTAATTTTGAAAGACCACTTACATTTCAATCCACCTCTAAACGAGTTTGATTTTGAATTTTTTTAAGGGGCTAGTACATATTTACTGAAGTGGCACCATACCCTTGCATCTGTAGGGCCGAGCAGTGTGATGCACATAAAATCTGGTCCGGCACCTAACGCACAAAGGATTACTTAAGCAGCCTCCTGTTTTCTGAGAGGGTGCAGACTGCACAGTACGCATAAAAGGCACTAAGCAGACAAAGTTTTAGGTTTAAAGTCAGTGGAGAAGATAGACACTAAGAGGAACTAATACTGTCCACAGGAAGAGTGCCTCGTTTCAACTAAGATGCCTGTTCACTTGACTGAAATAATTTCTGGCTGACAGTTTCTGAAAGCGGAGCACTCTTACACACTGGAGGAGCAGAAAGCCCAGCGGTACCAGTTACACATACACATTGCATCCTTTCAAATCCATCACCAGCTTGGGAAAAAAAAATGCATTTGATCTATACATCGTCTGCAGCACCCTTCGCTCCTCCTCACCATTCAGCACCACACACACGCTCCCTTGGTACCAAAGTTACAGCGAGGCATTATGCACTTCACATAATTATGCAGCTGTAACATTTAGCATACAGCTGTACTCTTTCATAAGAAAACAAGGGAACATAAACATTTGCTTTTTTATACTGATTATCCAAAGATCAGATAAAACTATTGCCCTCAGGTCTAATTTTCATTTTGCTTTTGGTTCACAATACATTTCTGGTCAATTATTTGTGATTCTAAGCCACAAAAATGAAGTTCTCTTCCAGCCTAGAGTTCAGGCTACTTTAGTAGTTTTTTCCAGTTTTTTTCCTAGACGCGTATTATCATAAGCCTTTAAAAATCTATCCAAAACCTCACTTTACAGAGAGCCACTGAATGATTAGAAATCCCATACTAAAAAGTGAAAACCCCAAGTACTGTTTTACACCCCTACTAATGCAAGTATGGGATTAGGAGCACATACGCCGTGTAACTACTTCAGGTATCACTTGTGATGAGATTGATGTATCTAATCTATACGCTTTTGATGTTTCTCATGCAGTATTGCCTTTGTTCAAATGGTCACTTATTAAAAAAGAAACTACACCAAATACTTAAGGAAGATGCTATGTTAAAGCCACACATATCACTGTGCTTCTAACTATCGTCACGCTTGCAGGGTTCTCAAAATAAAGGCTGTCTTTATAGTAGGAGTATTTTTAACATATTGATTATACCTAGCAGAAAACTTTTAGGCAAAATAAAAACCTTTCTTATTAAAAAAAACAAGCTATCTAGATAAAGCTGGCATTACGTTAAAAGGAAGCTGTAAATTAAACTTGTGATTCATTATTTTTTTTACATCCTTGCAATGTATTAAAATCCAAATGTGTTTGTAGAGTTCATAGCCCAAAAAGAAGAAAAAAAAAAAAAGATTCAGGACACACAAACATACAGAGCATAGTGGCCAAAAGTCAGAAATTACCTACTTGGCTATTGGAAGGAAAATGGCCCTAGATGAAGTTTCCAACAGAAGAGGATGGAAGAGAAACAAAATGCTGAAGGAGAGAAGTACAATATTCCCCCTAGAAGCAGCCTTCCCCAAAGTGTCACTTTTTTTTTAATACAAGAACTTTTCTGTGCAAACGTGACAGGTTATAAATAGCAGAATTCCCCTGTGGGGACAAAGCCTACAGTTCTAGACAGGAATGGATCTGCCAGGCACCGTGGCCACAGGAGAGCCCACGGCTGCACAACCTGCTTTGCTGGAGGTTATCTTTCCAATCCACTGAAACTTCTGTTCTTGTAAATACTTCCTACGTACCCCAGGCAAAGCCAACGGGGTCAAGAGCAGCCCAGCTAAGGGCAGCGTCTCTGCTTCCAGCCTTCAGCAAAGAGCAGGCGCTGTTCTTGTACGTCTCTTGGTTTTAACATTTGGGATACGCATCTTACCGTTCTGGAGTTTTCCTCAGCAATTGTGACTGAAGGATTAGCAAAAATGGCTAAATATTCTTAAATTCCTGCTTCCAGAAGCTAAGTGCAAAGCAAAACAATACCTGACTCGATGCAAAAGCAAACATTGGCCACACCAATGAAACTCTCAAGCAATTTAACTGTTTGCTTAGGATGTTGGCCTTTCAGCTGTCATCTTGGCCAAGTGACTACGAAGGCCTACGATTCAGGGCCACAAGGTTTCTGTAGAGACTGAGAACAGAAAATTGCTCAAGCTTCTGAAGCAACACCACTAGGAAAAGCCAATTTTCTCGTCTTCATTTCATCCCTTTTCAAAGTGTGTGTTTGGCTTTTGATGCCCATCTATTTGCATTTGCAACAAACTGTAATAGATGAGAGGAAAAAAAAAATGCCTTAATGCCTTCCTGCCTCCAGCTCCCTGACCTTCCCAATTAGCTGCCTCTTCCTAAAGTCTGGGGAGCAGCAAGGAAGCGCTGACATCGTTACATACTCATTTATAGCACTTTTGCTTTGGACTTGTATTACATTTTTATCCTGCTGTACAAAAAAAAAAAATATCCAGCTCCTTCTTTTGGGCTGCTTCTAAGACAAAAGAGGAGTTTCCCCTTTTCTGTTGCATATCTTTAAGGTTGTGTTTGTAGCACCCAAACCAGCAGTTTTACTTCCTGGCCACCTCGTTCTCCCTACTTTGGATAGTTTTTTATTTAGACATCTTGTATCCAAACTACTAGAAAGAGCAACCACAATGGAGAAGTTTCTTGCCCCACAAGCGTCAGGAGGATTAAAAAGAGGCATTTAATACCCTGTACAATGCTGCAACTCATCCCTGTGGACCACTGCTCTTCTCCCCTAAGATAGTTAGAAGCACCCAACATCCCTGCTATGTCCGTCCTACCGACCCAACGGAAGGAAAACGGTACTAACATCATTATTAGTTTCTTGAAATTCTGGGGCATCTGGACTTAGCGTCTTCTTGGAAACCTTGCTGTGCCGTTCTGTGAACTCTGCCTACTGTACCTGATGTTGAGATTGCTGCAAGACTCGATTAGCTCTGCTGCTTCCTTTCCTTCCCGCCACCAACGTGCCCACGTGAAGGAAAGGACTCCAGTTTACATTCTCACATAGCAACACAAGATAAATACCTTTGCTTAAACCAAATTTATAATTTTAGGGGGAAAAGCTTTTACAGAATAAGCCTACCTACAATCTAATATACCACAGATTTATTATTTTTTATAGTACTCTGACATTACATTGCACTGGCAAAATCTTTAAGTCAAATCACCAAAACTGATCAAAGTCACTAGATACACACTGAGGCTCTAAATTTACAGTGTGTTAAATCAGATTTTGACAAGCATAGCATCTATATATGCAACCTAAATATTTCTTTCAGCTCAATAATAACTAAGCTCAATTTAAATCCAGAATCTGAAGGAAGGAAAATATCTCCCTTTTCCAAACTAGAGATAAAATTGGTTTACATAAACAATCACTGGAAGCAATCAGTCATGACAGAAAGGGTCACCAGAAAAATACTCAGATCAAATATTTCTTTTAATCGGATCAATTTTAAATAGCACATGTGTTTTAACAATAGATCATGAATAAGCACCTTTAATTTTAATGCAAGACTTTAAATATGTACAAATACCACATAAATTGCATTTTAATATATAAATAGAAAATGACGCAAGTGCAATTTATGTTAAGAAATAATTACTACAGTAAAAAAAAATATAGGGCAGCAAAAACGTATACAAAAATTAACCCCAAAAGAATCAAATCATCAAGTTACCCTGAAACTGCTTGGGTGCTCTGTGCCAGGCGAGATGTCGACCACCTGAACTAATGGCTGCACTCTGAAAACAAAGCAAACGGGGCCAAGCGCTCCCACCGCTGATGGCGAGGAGGTCATTTGTTCTTGTCAGAGATGCCGAGCCAGTCATCGAGAGCAGCTCCAAGATCTTCAATCTCATTTAAGAAACACATTCAATCCTGGGACTGATTATTTTCTTTTGTTCCCCTCCCCTCCATTTGAGAATTGAAATAATTTTAATCTTAACATTACTCAGCTCTTCTAATGTTTCAAAACAGTAGGATTCACAATGACTCAAACACTGGCCTAACGTTGAAAATCCATATGATTAATATTTTTCTGAGATCTAACATAAGGAGGAGGGGAAAACTACAGCTTCTGCAAACTGGCAAACCTATTTTGCCTCCAAACAACTGATTTTATGTAATAGGTGGAATTTCAAAGTGCCTTTTGCTCTACATTACCGTCAGGCACTTCTGCCTTTTCCCTCCTTTCCAGTTTAAGTCCTTTCAGAAGGCAAGAGACTGCAAGAGTTATAGTAACTGAATCAGAATTTGGTTTACTGTATGTCAGCATTTCACATACTTTCAGAAGCTGAGACATCTTAAAGGAAATGAAACTGTCTTCACTGAGTAGCATAACTATTTGCTAGTTGATGTCCATCAATATTTGTTTTAATTCTCTTTTTTTTTTTATAAACCTTCAGATAAGTTCTCATTCATCTTCTCATGATGATATTTCCCCACACTAACTATAGCAATTCATAATAATCAGAACATGGAGTATCACTGATGGCATCCAAGCCGACATCTATTCAAAACATTAAGAAGTTCAGCTCTTGGTCTTTTTTGTTTCAGGCTCTCTGCAAAGATGGACTGTTTCATGGTTCACACACTGCTGAACACATTAACACGATCCTAAACAGTACAGATTTTTTTTAAATTAAAGCTGCAGCTCTGTATAGCACTGCCTTGTGTTATCTAGAAGGCTCTATGAAGCTCTCTGCCCTGGTATCAGATATCAAACCACAACCTTAAGAGCATACGTTCATGTTTTTCGTGATCATTTGCTTTAGTTCTGTTTAGCATCTTTCACATAAATTCTATTACAAAACACTGAGTTGCAAAACACAGAGGTTTCATACAAGAACAAAACAACAACAAGTAAATTTAATTACACACTTCAGAAGATGAAATAAGTGACAGGTCTGCATCCAATTAAAGGAGAGAAAAATTCTGGTGGAACTTAAAAAAATACTTTCTTGATTAGCAATACTATGCATCCTTTCTAAACTGCATGTTCCAGGCACTCGGGAATTGCATTAATCTGAGCATTGATATTCTCAGGCAGTATTAAGCACAAAACACAATCACTGCATTATCATAGTTCCTACGTATTTACGTTCCATGAGCAAGCATTGCACATCAAGCTCAGAGATCCTGAATTTCTTTCTAGTTTGATGAGACTTTTTAAAGTGACTCCTGAGATAAAAGAAAATAAATCATATGACCCTGTCTTCAGTGACACAACAGTCTTAATTTATGACTCTGGCAGAGAAGACAGTAACTGAGGAAGATTTACAATGCACTGCATATTGTGGTTTTGGTTTGGGTTTTTTTATTTCTTACTTCACCTTCAAAATTTTATATTCATAAATTTTGTGGTATTTTTAAAAGTTGCATAATGTTCTAGGAGAGAACTACGCACGGTTCTGTATTCAAAAATATTTTTGCAAGGTTTTCTAATGAGTTTTTTGAGCCCCAGGTTTTTCTTTAGAAACTGTTTGGAAAACCAAAATACTTGGAGAAATTAAACACTAGATAATAGTACTCAACTAAGCAACATGAAGATATAGTTGAAACTTTCATTATCCAGCATAAATGTAACAGTTGACAACTGTAGCCAACAATCTTCTACTTAAGATTTAAATGACCTGAGCAGTCTATGGAGAGCAACTTTTCAAGCACCCGGGAAAGGGCTGAACAAGAGACAGAGCACCAGCTATTTGCTCTCGCTTTAACAATGTGGAAAAAGACACCCCTGTAACCTGAGGCTCAAATTTTCCTGATTAACAGATGAAAGATATTATATTATTAATTATAGCCTTAGTTCTCAAGATATTAAACCTGTATCTACATTATCCACTGTAAAAAGTGCTAGTGGTAAAGAAATAATACATAATTCAATATTGCCTATATTTTGCCATATTAGACGCACAAGACGTATCCATATATTTATGATCTCTCTCTTTTTCCTAGCCCCCTTCTTCCGAGATAAAATCAGGCTGTTCTTTGGAAGCACAAATTAACTTCACCACAGCTATCGTGCTTAAGAATCACAAACACCCACTGAAGACTCCCATCCCATTAAAAGACTTTCAGGATTGTCAGGGTTTGTCATGTGGTTTGTTTCATTTTCATTTGTTGATATAGTTATTATTCCTGTTAACATCACTTCAGACTTTCCCCAACTTTAACCAGTAATTACATCTACTGTATCGATCACTTAACTGCCAGGTTAGTGACCACCTTTTACATCGCTTCCAAGATTTCTCGTAGGAGTCGGAGAGCAGCTTTAGGTTTCCCTCTGCACACTCGAACGACTTTGCAGCCACTTACTCCCCACAAGAACTACCAAAAATCCCTGGATCCCCTACTTCTACTTCGGGAAGCCTATGAAATTCCGGAAGGCACATGGAGTGCTCGTGCGGTTAACTCCGCAGGTGAAGCACGGCAACCCCTGCGAACCAGAACGAGCTTGTGCTGACAACTGGCAAAAGAGGAAAAGCACCCAGCTGCCACCGGGGAACCGCTCCCCACCCAGCAATCGCTCCCATCTCTCTGTTCAGCTTCTCAGTAGAAAACGGACAAAACATTTCTCAAAGCAGAGACCAAACTAGAACACAGAACTCCACTGAACACATAAAACCCACCAGACTCGAAAACCTACAGCTTTCACCTCTCCCAATGCTCTTTCTCTCTAGATCATTTTGCCGTTCTTTTCCCTTCCTTTCCTAATACTCTCTACCTAGCAGAGAACAGCTACTATTCTGTTGTTTCACAAATTATATATATTCAAATTAAACTCTCAGCAATTTTTTCCTCAAGTCATACTTAGCTTTGAGACTCACCATGCTCCTACTCCAGAACTGAAAACTGGCCTACAAAATCATGTATTTTCCAAGCTACCATAATCGGTCTAATAAAAGGTAACATGTCTATTCCCAAACTGTCTAATTAACAAGAGGGAACAGATCGGAGGCTTCCTTTGCCTTAGTTCAGACAATATTACAGCATCGACTAAACTTCTTGTCCACCAGATATAAAGAATTTGGATGCTTTTCACAATTTCCAAGTGAGACCAAACTAAAAATTAAAGCAGCTGATAACCTCAGCAGTAGTGCAAATAAGAAAAGATTTTGCAAAAAAAATCTGGACGCGGAAACCAGCAATACCCTCCAAGTATGACACAAAAAGCACCTAATGACTTTGCACTTTTCCTAAAGACGGGGAGCACCTTCAGATTTACCCCTGCCACAGCACTCACCCAATGCACAGAAGTCAGGGCCCCTTGCCACAAGATGAATTTACAGAATGCCAAAACCGAAACGAATTCTAGATAGGTATAGAAATAATAAAAAAAAAGGGTTGCCCTAGGTAGCCCCTAAGCCTGGGCAGTGCCCGTGGCCGCCAGCTGTACCCGTTTCACTCCCAGCCGATACCGCTGGGATGGCGCAGCACCCCGAGCACAGCCCAACCTGCCACCTCCACCGCGACCCCCGCTGTCCTCAGCGCCGGGGCTGTCCGCGGCGACCCCCGCCGAGACGGAGGTACCTCCTCGGCGAGAAGGGGCAGCTCGCAGCAGGCGATCTCCCGGCGGCCGAGTCCGAGGGCTGCTCTCACAGCCCGCGCCGGAGCTGGCGGCAGGGGCCCTCGGTGCCGGCGCCCCCCCGGCGGCCGGAGCCCCCCGCCCGGCGAGACGCGGGGGTGAGCGGCCCCTCCCGCCCGCCCCGGCACCCCCCGAGGCCGCGGCGGCCCGGCCCTGCCCCGGCACCACCCTTCCCCGCCGAGGCTGGGCGCGGCGCCGCGCCGTGCCCGCGCTCCGGGGCGGAACGGGACCGGGACCCGGCGATGCCGCCCACCCACCCCCGCCGGGCCCGGCCGCTGCCGGCGGACCCCCGCGCCCGCAACCCTGAGGCGGGACCGGGCCCCTCACCCGCCCGCCGCCTCAGGGCGGCGCCCCGCCGGGGCCCCCTCCGCCCGCGGCCGCAGCCGGCGCCCCGGCGGGAAGCGCCCGGCCCCGGCGGCGGGGCGTTACCTGCCGGCGGGGTGGCGGCGGCGCTGCCGGCCGGGCTGGGGCCGCTGCTGGCGGCGACGCCCGCGGCCGCCCGAGCGCTCTCCCCCGCTGCGGCCGGGCTCTCCCCGCCGAGCGCCGCCCCCTCCCCCCGGCGCTGCGGCGCGGTGGTGCCGCCCATGCCCCCCCCCCCCCCCGGGATGGGGCCGCCCGCCAGGGGCGGGGCGAGGCCGGCGGGCCCGGGGCGGCCCAGGCGGGGGCGGCGGGGGCGCGGGGGCTTCCCGCCGGCCCGGCCCCGCCGCCCTCCGGTGCGCGGGGAACCCCGCGTCCGACTCCCCCGGGCCGCGCTGGGGGGCGGCGGGGCCCGAGCGGCGCCGCCCCAGACGGGAAGCGCGCTGGAACCTTCCGCCCGCCCGGCCCCGAGCGGCCGCCGCCCGCCGCCCCGCTCCTCCGCCCGGGGAGCGAGGCCCGCGGCCCCCCGCGGCCCGGCCCTGCCTCCCCCGGCGCCGGGGCGGCGAGGGGGCGCCGCCGGCCGCCCCGCGGGACGCAGCCGCCGCCCTGGGGCGGCCCCGCCGAGCCCCGGGGGACGGTGAGGGCCGCCCGCCGGCCCGGCTTCGCCCCCCCCCGGCGGCGGGGCCCGGCTCCGCGGGCGTCCCGCGGCGCTCCGCGGCCCGGGCGGGAAGCACCTACCGGGCGCCGGCGCCGGTAGCGGTCCGCGCGGGTGTCACCGAGCCGCCGCCTCCATGGCGCTCGGTCGCGGCGGGAGGAGCTCCTCCCCCTCCCGCATGGACCCAGCCAACGTGACGGGCCGTTGCCATGGCTGCGCAGCGCTGACGTCAGAGCGCTTAAAGCGACAGCGCCCCGCAGGTCCCGCCGCCGCGGCCTGCCCAGCCCCGGGGCGCCGGGGCGGGGGCGAGGCCCGGCCGGGCCCCCTCGGCCGCAGCGGGGCGGGGGAGCCGCAGCGCCCGCCGAAGCCCCGCGGGAGGGCGCCGGAGCCTGGCGGCGCCGGGCACCGAGGGTGCAGCCGCCCCCCCGAGCGCCGCGGCGGGCACGCACGGCCTGCGGCCCGCAGTCGGCGGCGGGGCCCGGGGCGCAGGGGCTGGTGCGGAGGGCAGGCCGGCGGGGCAGCCCCGCGGCGGCTGCTGGCGCCCGGGTGGCCGCCGGGTCGCTGGGGGCCGAGGGCAGCGCGCCCGTCCCGTGAAGCCCTTAACTCCAGCGGCCCCCGGTGCCGGTGGCCACCGCGCCTGGCCGCGCTGGCCTGGCCTGCGGAGGAGCGCGGGCACCCGGCCTGGCCGGAGGTGCAGTCCTCTTCAGATACCTCCGTTGTGGGTCTCGCCAGTAAAAGGCCCATCTCACCCCCAGCGCCCGGTGGACTGCGGTGCTTCTCTTTGACGAGTAGCAAGGAGTAACCCCGCTGGCCCTTGTAGATCAGTAACGAAGTAAAGCGATGCGCGTGAAGGGATGCTCCGATCTCGCGTGCTCCCACATCCCATCACGGTGTGCCCATCCTTAGGCCGGCACGTGGAAAGCAGAAGGACCAACAGAGACCGACCGCCAAGCTGTATCGGTCTCACCGCGGATCTGCCTGCCCTTCCACGTCCCCTGCTCAAACCGCGATCAAATTGCCCAACTACCATCGCAGCCAATGTCAGACCCGAGAATGCAGGGCACAGCTGATCCGTGGGCCGCTCGCTCCTCCTCGGGTCTAGCACAGCCCGGGGCAGGACTCCCACAGGAAAGATGGGACGCTTGCACCAGCCATCTTCTCAGCACACGCCTGCCACACCATCAGCACCGCAAAGTCTCAAGGTTTTTGTAAGCTATTTCACTTGAGCATCGTAACTACGGCGGGTAAAGCAATCTTTGAGCTATTAGTGTGTTGCTGATGAATGGCTCGGTGTTGATGGCAGTACGTACTGGAACATACAGTGCGTACTGTAATGAAACAGCTCATTGCTTACCTTAAATCAGTCTTAAAAAACATTTAGGCACTTTCCTTAACTGACTCAAACCTATTAATAGCTTTCTCCCGGTTGCAAAGTCTACGTTGTGCTTTCCTGCACGGCAATACATCTGTCCTCCGTTTGTCCAAAGGACAGATGTCATTCAGCAATATGTTTACTTTGCATTTAATGAGTGATCACATAGCAAAAACCAACAATGAATGGGGTTGATTTTGTTGGACCATACTTGAAAAAAACTTTCTCAGAGCCACTGTATCACTGTAGAAGCTGCTTAGCTTTTTATAAAAGGGAGAAATCGGCACAAGGGGAGTTCTCCCTTAAACTGTGCTTGCTCCCTTGCATTTTCCTTTATTCAGTCTTCAGATCTCCGAGCAGGGATTACTGACAAGGTATTGTCCCAGAATGAGCACATCATTTCTCCTCTTCTGCTTTGAAACAGCTCTGGAAAATAGCAGGCAGTAAGCAAAGCCCCAGAAAAGTTCAGATGGTATTTAGGTAGTTACATATTAGGAAATTATCAGTCTTTGTCCTTCCAGTGGAGCAAATTAAAACACTTTCTAAAAATTACATAATTTATCCTCATGACTCATTTGGGAGACAGGGAAGTTTCTGCAGTTGCGGACTGGGAAAACGAAGCACAGAGGACAGGGTTCTCAGCAGGGGAACCCATCTTGCGGAAGCGGCGTTGCGGCAGCCGTGGTGGACCAAGGCTACCAGCAAAGCAGAGTCTGCAAGGAAGAATACCTTTCCTTAAACCAACCGGTACAAACAAAAGAAACTGCCTCTCCTTATAGAACTCATCGCACCTATCGTGTAGTCTGTTTAGTCATTTACATTACGTATTTATTATACGAAGAAGTTAGGAATTCCTAATGAAACAGAAATCCCCAGTCCTGCTACTGGCAATATTTCACAACCAGTTTTATCCAGTTCTGCTTCTGATCACTGGTTTCATACGCCAAACCCTACTCTGCAAAATCAGAGCTACCTAACGGAGCTATTCTTATGCCAGTTAAGCAATATGCTTTGTATTATTTTAGAATTTACGTAAGGAATCAATTTGTTCTGCAGTGAAAGAGAATGTTGAGGTACGGTGCCAGATGAGTTTTTAAAATCAATACCTAGATCAGCTTCTCTAACGTTCTCTTTGAATTACGAGGTACTACAGCCAACACCGCACCTTCGGTTTCTGATAGATTAAATGCTACTGGAGGCCCCCAGTGCTTGGATTCCTGCCCGATGAGGCTGAAACATCTCCAAAGGGAGGGTAGAGGAAGGGAACCTGTTTGGAGATTGTGCTGATTCAGCTGTAACTGAAAACCTCAGCCGAGGTAGCTCCAGCAGCACCCTGAACACCCTTGTGATGGAAATTTTGTGAAACACTGCGTGTTAGTACAGTGAACGGGTACTAGCAAGCAATGAGACATTTTCTAAAATGCTCCCCCGTCTTGGCAGGGCCTGAGACCAAAAGGCATAAAGATGGACAGGCACACGTATAATCTAAATGGCTAAAAATACCGCTAAAGTCTGTGCATGTCTTGTCTTGGTTCCAGAGAAATGCAGAGTTTGTTGTCAGCCTGGTACTTTCCATGTTCCAGAAAGCCCCCACATCTCATCAGCCCATGAGCTAATTCCTTCCCAAAACACTTCAAGATATACATAATCATGTTTGTTCGGGAGACAAGTTAAAGCAAAAAAAAAGGCAAAACAGATACCTAAGAGACAAAGATCCAGAGGGAATCCCCTGCACTGGTGTGACTGAATCACACCACCCTTCTGACTGACTTCAGGAAAACAAAAGAAAAAATAAATTGCTCATTCAGACTTCGGAATTAATTTATCGATGTGGCAATCCACTTTCTTGACACCTCTGTAATGGCAAGGCCGGTTTCCTTTCATCACTGTGTTTTTCATTGGTTAAACCAGGCCGCTCCCGCAGTATGTACACTTTCCTTTGCTTTGTCCTTGTTCTTTGTTTATGTCTGACAGCACGCTGCTACTGCAATCCACGCAGCTATTCAGGTGAAGCTACACGCTGTATTAGCTATACGCTAATCTGCACCTTCTTCCCCTTACATTTCCATCTTTCCATTCAGATTTAGGAATTAAAATGGTGATTAACCCCTTACTAAGAAGTGAGCAATCTCACGTCATTCTTTATTCAAGCCTTACGAAGAGCCAGAGACTTAAACGTTCACTTAATTTACTGATACAGTTTAATTACTCTGTTAAGCAGGATTACACATATTACCTTTATATTCTATATGTACGACAGGAAAATACGTCCACCTTCAGATTGCCCTTCCTCAATTGATTCCTAATTATGAAAGCAAATATTTTACTGCTTTTCCTTCAATCTCCTGTTTCTATTCTTCCTGAAGTCTAACATTCATTCATTTCAAGAACCCTCCACTGGCTCAGCCGCGCAGCTGAAGCACACAGATCACCTTTTGTCATTGTCAGTGGCTCTGCGTACATACGGGTGACCTTTCACAGCACCAGGGAGCGGCGATCTCTCTGCACACCAGCTGATGCTCTACGTGAAATGCATCGAAGGCGGCCGTTTAGTTCACACGGTGCAGGTGTCTCCAGAAGTCCCGGGAAGAACGCGCATGGCGACTGCACTCGCTGCTCACCACCGGCTCTGGGCTTTGGATCACTGTTAAACTGGGCAGGTGGAGGGGAGTATCCTTGCTGTGTTTTACTAGGGTCCTTGTGCTGCCAAGAAACAGTGAACTTCAGTTTCTAGGGCTGCCCTTCCAGCATGATTCAGTTCCTTTTATACCCACGTGCTAATTCTCTAATATTTAATTAAAATAAAAAATCAAGGAAAGAGAAGGTAAGGAGAAACAGTAATAATATTTTTCTTGTTATTTAGGAGACTGAAGAAACAGTGGATGTCAGAGAGTGCATTTACTTTTTGAGGTCCAGTAAGACAAGGGATCAAGCTACACAGCTGGATCGTTGTGCAGCTACAGTTTCGAGTCTAGATTCCTGACTCCGGAGTGAGCCAGGTGACTCATCCTTTAAAGAGAACTGAACAATCACTGAACACTATTTAAATAGAAGAAAGGGGAGTGGATCTCTATGCATAGATGCTTTACGTATGGCCTATATGAATGCATGTATTTATGAGTAATATATATTAACATTTCTTTCAGGCAAAATGATGACGGATGCTCGTGGAACCGCTGAAAGTGCTCATCAAAAGAGAACAGCAACAAAAATCAAACCGGCTGAAAAAGCCATTTGATCTATACTGTTCCCTTCTAAGACCAGTTGCAACACTGAGAGTTCAGTAGCGGGTTTCACCTGCTTACTGTAATTTGCGAGGTATTTCACCAATGTTTAAGATCACTACGTGAGGCAAAAGACAATGCTCATATTAATCACCGTGCTTCTGCACGTTCTCTGATGCCGCAGTCCAACCCACTTGTCATAATGGCACGCGAGGGCTGAGAAAACTCTACAGCATGTTGCGGAAATTCTTCTGATTTCTTCTGGAGGGGGAGAGGAGCAAGCAAGCAGAGGAAGGGGAATCTGTATTTAAAACCTACATCGGAAAATTCAAGAGTCTGCCTACAAATCCCAGATTCAGGGGATGAAGCCTCCCATCAGCTGTAACTCTCTGGCAGCAACTTTGCTTGAAATGGCCAGGGAGAAGGCTCCTTCCTACCAAGGGTGTGGGTGTGGAATTGTAATAGACGCTTCCATAAACTGCTGTCTGCTCAAATGTCATGATGTTGGCTTTCTGCCCCATTTTCAGCTGCAGAGAACAGCAGATGGGAGGGGCAGAAACAACGAAGATCCCTTTTTAACTCTCAGTTTGAAAAATCTCTCAACCCTTTTCAGCCAAATAGCTCTTCTCCTAACTATTATGAATGGTATTTTCTAGATCCTGCTTTGGGAATTACAATTACTTTACTGCATACCTAACCTCATCCTAAACCCCCAAAATTTTACAGTGTGTGCAACAGGGAGCAAACAAGGACTACTGTTGTGATTTAACCCCAGCCGGCAACTGAGCCCCACAGCCGCTGGCTCACTCCCCCTACATCAGATGGGGAGAGAATCAGAGGAGTAAAAGTGAGAAAACTCGTGGGCTGAGATGAAGACAGTTTAATAGGGAAAGCAAAAGCCACGCACGCAAGCAAAGCAAAGCAAGGAATTCATTCCCTACGTCCCATGGGCAGGCAGGGCTCAGCCATCCCCAGGAAAGCAGGGCTCCGTCACACGTAACGGTGACTTGGGAAGACAAACGCCATCACTCCGAACGTCTCCCCTCCCTTCTGCTTCCCTCAGCTTTACGTGCTGAGCGTGACACCATACGGTGTAGGATGGCCCTTTGGGCAGTTGGGGTCAGCTGTCCCGGCCGTGTCCCCTCCCAGCCCTTGTGCCCCCAGCCTGCTCGCTGCTGGGGTGGGTGAGGAGCAGAGAAGGCCTTGACTCTGTGTCAGCGCTGCTCAGCAGTGACTAAAACATCCCTAAAACATCAATGCTGTTTCCAGCACAAACCCAAAACATCGCCACATAACTAGCTACTATGAAGAAAACGACCTCTACCCCAGCACAGCTGGTTAGCTGCACATGGAACAAGAAGTGATCACTTCTTGTGAGTTTTCAGCTACTTCTTCGACAAATGAAGATGTAATGTAATGTACATCAAAGTTTTGTTCCAGGTATTCAGTGGAACGAGTGGAGACAAAAGAGACAGGGTGAATAGTCAGGGAAGGAGCTCAACAAAGCATTCAGTAACTGACACGGGTAGTAAAAGAGTGCGGAATTAGGAAGAAAGACGTACTAAAGAAGTATTATTTTGTTCAGTCTGTTCAGAGATTGTTCGGCCCTTTTATGGAACAAGACAGGAAGCCAACTGAAGAAGCACGATCACGTCCGTTATATCTTTAGAAATTCTTACAAATATAAGCTAGTTTCCAATCACAACAAAATCAAACTACTTTTCACATTTTTAATGAAAGATTCTTGCGTTCCACTGCTACCCAGTATCTTAGAAAATAACAGGTGTAATGTTTTTTAGTGTATGCATTCGCAGAGTGCCACCAACAAACGAAGGCACTTCCACAGCCAAGCCCCGCTGTATGTACACACTACCAGTACCGGCCCCTTGAACACGTTCAGCGTTGCTCATTGCAGGCTGCAGAACACCAAGCTATCAGGCGTCACGCTGGCAAGCGCTTTGGTGACGATCAGTAAATGAACCAAGGATTTAACTCAGCGAGCTGCAGTTGCATTATGGTAAAGATGGCAGAGGCTATTTATTCTTCAGTTTTGGAACCTAAGCTACCCTCCAGGTGTAGTGCAGCAAGACATTTTCACTACCATCAAGTGTTGCATATTAGACAAATTACAGATATAGTTCACCTTCCCCTGAACCTTGAGTCTGAGCTTACACTGAGTTGTCAGGAATATCACTCAAGCCTGCAATTTTTAAGTTTTGCCATTTAACTTACAGAATTCTTGGTACCTGAAGAGTTTTATGGCCATGAGTGAGGAAATCTGATACAAGAGGCTGGGTTTCCAGGTCTACAGAGAGACAGCGACCATTTTTAGCAAGCTTTTCAGCATACTGCTGCTACTGGCTCTTAACCTGCATCTGCATCAACATTGTTGCTATGACCCCAGCCGTTCCTGAGGGAAAAGGGTTTCAGTTACAGTGAATTAATGACACTGGAAATGGCACCGCGGCCTAGGCAGAGAAACGACACTATTTCTATTGTTATCTGCAGCACTTTTAAAAGACTGTAAGTAATATAAAATAATACAGCAACTGTGCCCTTAACAAACTACTGTGCCTTCTTGGTAGACTCTTTATCCAAATTAAATTGGGGGGGACGGAAGAGAGAGAACATTGAAGTTTAGGGAGACGGCAATAGATACTCTCTGCAGTGCCAGTTCAGATCTGTACTGTAACTGCCTTTCACTAGTTACTAGGATTTGCTACTTGCATATCACATCTGTTAAACGGGCTGAAGAATCGAGAACGTTTTGGATTTTTTACCATTTGAAGGCTAAGATGTCTGTAGTGGTTTGGACGTGTACACCGATGATGACTCAACATTTAGACCTAATTCAGGAAAGGAAAATGAAGAACAGAGGCTTATTGGGCTTAATCAACTCATATACACTTTAAGGAGCACATGGAAGAAAATAGTTGGTTTCATTTGTGTTTTCCTTCAGTAAACAGCACTAGTAGATGCACAGTGCTTTTTTGTCAAAGATTTTAAACTGTTCTTCAACTATGAGTCTCTTTCTGTGGGAAAGTAAGGCACAGAGTGGCGTAAACAGCTTGCCAAGCAACCAGCGGCAGAGCCAAAACCAGAATTCAGACTGCCTGCCCACCTGCCTTCCTTCTACCCGTGCTGCCGAGCAAGTTGCCCAACACTTGCCCATCCCAATGCTTTTGGGATGGAAGAACAAGCGAGCAAACAAAGGGGTGAAATTAAATATAAGCAAAGTGAAAATGACCAGTACGAGAGTCCAAATAAGCAAAACGCAAAAAAGAAACAGTAAAAACATTATAAAATTAGAGATTACAATAAAGAAATAATTTCCATTTTAACGCATGACTGCTAATGGTGTGTTAATGATTTTCCTCATATGCACAGGGCTTTGGTCCAAAACTCTGAATGAAACCATTCATGCTCTTCCGTGTAGCTTTTACCAGAAGATACCAGCGCTCCTTAGCCAAGGTGCTCCTCATTTTTGTTCACTGTGCTTGCCTGTTTTCACTGCGTGTCATTTCAATGCTGGGGAAAGCATCAGGCTGACAGCTTTGCAGGCTAACGCTCTCTCTGCAGAGACGGGAAGGATGTGCGGCAGCGGAGGAAGCTTGCCACAGCAGCGCTCGCCTGCACGCCTCGGCTCAGCGCTGCCCCGAACGAACCCGCTGGCACAGCTCCGTCCCCCTGTGCTTGCGAGAGAGTCAGTTAGGGACAACGGCAATACTGGTTTCTGTTGTGCTTTTTCTGTTAGAAACTGGGCTCGGGCACAGTTCACATCACCCATCAGACTGTGTTAACATGGTAACAGTTTCTAGTCACTAATGACCTGGGCTGGATTTGACTGGGCAACAGGCCATAAACAAGAAAGCCTCCCTAAACCCTTACCAGCTCCTCTGGACCATTCAAACCTCTGTAATGCTGGCAAAAAAAAAGAGGCACTTTTTAAAATAAAGCTTCTCACAACTGACAGAGAAGCAGTCGCCCCCGCACACACCTTATTCACTCACTGTACCGAACTGGCATTCCTTCAAGAGCTGGGAAGAGCCCAGAGCTGCTGATTCAAAGACATTTGGAATGAGAACTCAAAAATTGAAGGTTTTTGTTCCTTTCTGGCTTCTTGCTTCTTTCCTTGGCCTGCTCTGCCTGCCCATGCTGAATGTCAATCAGCAGAGCAGTAGCACCTTTGCAAAGGAGTCCCGAGTATCTTGGCAAATACATTAACAAGCATGTGAAAAACCCCAACGTCTCCACAACCCCAAAGAAGAAAAGGCTGGTTTAGAGTGGTGGAAGCTGAGCGACACACAAGGAGAAAGGGTCAGGAATCGATAAAGTTATACAATCTCGTCTAAACTATAGCAGACACAGAGGTGTCTTTTTCAGAAGAGACTCCTAAATGATCCTCGTAGTGCATCCACAGCTTATTTTCAGAGACATTTGCTTACTCCAAATACCCCTGGAAAAATTCCCATAAGGAAATTGCCAGAATCAGTTGCTATCTGCACTTGCAGAGAATTGCATCTTATGTCAAAGTGGCTGTGATCAACCCAAAGCATTTCTCAAAAAAGGCAGCTGCATTTTTATTCAAGTCTCTGCCACCTTATAATTGACAGCTATTTGATGTTCAGTGCCATCTCGGGATGAGCAAGAGCTCAAAAGTTTATTATGAATTTCTTATGAACCTGTGGTTAGGACGAGCCTAAGTGAGCGAACAGAAAATACTGATTTGAATTCAACAAATTCAAGTCTCCCTCTTTGATGGCCTGATGAAACTGGATGATCTTGATCTTTTATGACTACTGAATAGCTGCGAGTCTGTTTCTTTTGCAACCTGTCAGTCTGACAGCTACATTTTAAAAAGGAGCTGTTTTCTTCATGATTGCCATACGAAGCTCTAAGTGACTGAGCATTTCATCTTTCCATTTTAGCAAGCAAATGTTGTATTTAATATGTTTAGTAACATTTTCAAGGTCAATATAACAGGATATTCCCTACAATTGTTTAAATTATTAATATAACATTTTGAATCTTAAAAATAAATACAATGGTTTTAAGATGGCTGGTCAAATTCTGCAGCTACATTGACTGGAATCCTAAACAATTCTGTTCACGAAATTCATTGCAGTTTCAAGCACCTGTAACAGGGAAGAGAATTTACCTTTTTTTTTTTTTGCATTGCTGAAACAGAGACAAGAAGAGCGCTCAGTAGTGCTAATATGAACCCTAACGTTGTCTCCATCGGGATGAGGCATACTGTAATAAGAAGATAGTTAATCTTTCAAGGCTAAATCGTGTTCAGCTGGTAGTTACACAGGCAGGGTAGGCCTCTCAGAGCAAGCATGAGAAGAGGTTCGGCTGTTCTTTGGGTTTCCTCAAGTTTCCTGGTAGATCCCACCACAACAGGAAACTGGGGAGTTGAGCAACAGACCTGGCACATTGATCTCTCCATTATTTCTGCTAAAAGAAAGAAAAATAAAGATAGCAATAGGAACTGGAGAAGTGAGGATATGCTGGCTTATGCGTGCCTTGCAGAAATGATTAGCTAAGGTAAAGAACACCAAATGGGATAATGTCCCTGCATGATTATCTTCAGACTACTCTGATTAGTGACAAAGAGTAGAGAGCTGGAGATCTATACAAATGTCATTAGACAAGGGTTGTAATGTGATTTAGTAACGTGGCTACAGTGATGGCTGGTTCCCTTGACACAGCAAAACAAATGGTGTTTGAGCATTGTTGGTTCACTACTGTGCTAAAAAGCAAGCATCCAACATAAATGTTTGGCTGTACGAGTAGGCAAGCAAGGGGTCTATGCTTATTTGCATCACTGTGTAGTAAACTGGTGACTTAAACTGGCATGAGGAGAGTCAGGTCCTAAGACAAAATGGACTTCAAAACACTGCAGCGGTGCAATGCGGTTTGATCTTTCCAGCACACCAAATCAAGATTAATTCCTTTTCTCACTGTTCCCCGTCCTGTTTGTCCTTCATTCCCATTCACCTTGCTTTGTCTGCGACTCTCACAGGCCAGGCTGCCACTGGCTGCTCTAGGTGGCCCTTGCCGGGGGATGCTTCCTGCAGCGGCTGCGGGCAGCAGCTTCTGCTGCACAGTGTTGTTTCGGGGGATCACCAGGCACAGTCATACTGGCTGGGCTCCAGCTGGCCATGCTAGTGCTCAGATTGCTTTTTCTGGCTATCCATTGGGCAGTCCTCATCCCATAATAGGGCAATTTTTAACTCTTCTCTCAAGGGAAGTAGCGAGAAATAAACTTTCTTTGGGATAATGAGCGATAATGCTGCTTGCAACCCCACAAAACTTTTGGGGTTGTTTTTGTAACCTTCATTATATCCTGGTTAATTTAACCCAGTGGTCTCTGGGATACAGCAGCATCTCATCTACTTCAGGGCATCACACCAGAAGAGCCAGAAAAATGCCTGTAGGAAATTGCCCCAGTCCTTTTCTACTCTTCAGCCAGTTAAGAATGACAGTCGCCCTCTTCAATGACTGGAGGACAGGAGTCTGGGTACCTTCAGTGCAGCAACCTAAATGCATTCATAAGCAAATGGATTTTTGCTATTAAATGATAGTTTTATGAATAGTTGAATCTTAATATAATTATTTCCAACCAACTTCCATCCACCAACCAAATCAACACAGAAAGACGTTCTTAGTGAGTATATAGGACAGAATGGAAGTTAACTATTTGAAATCTCGGTTGTCAAATTCATATTGATGATTAGGTTCTTTATAGACTAATTGCAGCCAATCTCTTTTTTAGCATTTTACGGTATGTCTGTCATCATCAATCTACAAAGCATATAAATACAATTTTCTGTTTTACAGCTTTGATTTAATTTCATTTGTAAGCGCTAGGAAACAAATTTAGCAGCGTTGTGCAACTGATGAGCAAGGCCCTGAAACACAGTGCACAAAACCATATTCCCTCTAACTTCTATCCATCTTCTGGAGGACATAATGCAGTTACTGTTCGCCTTCTTTCATGGTCATATTGTTCATGCCAGTGGGAGGACGCTCCCTCATGACATATGACTGGCAAAACATCAGTGTGCATTGAAAACAGATACTCTGCAACAGTCTTCAGACACTCTGCATCTAAGCAGAGATGAATAGAATGAAAATATTCTCAGCCTAAGACAGGAAAGGGGGGAGGTGGTTCATAGGCTTCAGCGCTTCCTTGAAGGCCTTCACGACAGAAATAGTAAATTAGGTACCTGATATGCTTGAACTCATCGACAAAGCAAAGAACCAAGTCCTCAGCACTACTTTTGAGTGATCATTTAACCGCTATTTCTGTGATCGTTTCGTTTTGCTACAAAATTTGGAAATTCACAGCAGAAGGTGAGAGCTTATGCACAGAAGACAGCGCTGTGCTTTCTGTTTATTCTGGACACAAAATAGTACCCAGTGCTTCCTCTAAAATCCTGCTGAGAACATAGACTAAAAGGAAGCCTCCAAGAGGAAGTACTGAAAAGTAAATAGGCAGTGCAGGCAACGCTGCCGAGACTCGCTACAGAAGGTCAGTCAGCGTGTCGGAGTTCTGGTTAGTACCCTGAACGTAAGCCTGGGAGACAGAAATTGCCATATCATTCTTTCTGCAACATATAATTACATTCTTAACCTCTTTGTCTTTTTTTTCCTTTTTGATAAAGAGGAAATAATTCATTTCCAGGAATATAAGTGGCTTTAATTCACTTGGATCAAGCCTCTTTTTTTTTTTTCCGTTCCTTTTTTTTTCCCCCTGATTCAGTGCCTGACTCAGAACCATCATTCTTATTGCTTCTGTCAGACTATTCCACATTTCCCAGTGGTTTTCACTACTGCAGTTTGGAAGCACTCTTTGTTCTTATAGTCTCAGTGCCTACTAAGGCTTTTCTTTTCATGTTCTTTGACGTTTATTCCCTAGGAGCCGGATCCTTGTGTCCTTACATGTGAGCCAAATCTCCCAATGAATTTGCAAACGTGCAGGATCAGCAACTTAAAAAGTTTATTTGTTCTTCAGGGTTCTCTATGTTCACAGGAAAAAGGACGCCTATAGGCAAACACTGCATCACTAGGTTTCATCTTCACAAAAAGGAAGCTTAGAGAGGAAGGAAGGCACAAGAGTGCAAAGTTAACGATTAAAAAACAAAAAACAGCCTTCTCAAGTTTTTTTCCTGAGAGGCTGGTGGTTACGGATGTAGTTACAGGACACTGAACTTACACGTTTCTTGAAATACATCAAAAGACTCCTTCGCTGGGTTGGCACGGTGTCAGCAGCAATAGCTGATTCCAGAGTGTTGTCAGAATAATATATATCTTTGGATGTATTTTCGAGACACCTTTCAACTTGGATAGCTATACTACATTTACATTTAGGCACCTGAAATTTCTAATGGCCTGACACCTCAGGCTGGAAAACACTTGCCTGCTCCCATTTACTTCAGCTTTGGTATCTGCGTCAGAGAATGCTGGCCTGGCGCGTTAGAAAATGTAATGTATTCAATTTATGTCCTACATAAAAGTTGAGATCAGCATCAACGACTAGATTCAATCTGCAGCTTTAATTCAAACAAACAGCGCTGCTGACAACACTATTTCTGTGGATAAGGACTCTGTCTCACAAACTTACGTGTTAGACAGTCTTCAAATTTCACTTTAATGCGGATGTCCCTCTTCTGATGTCAGAAATTTTACGGCAAGTAGTCTTAGTGATGAGCCAAGATTTGACACGATCTAACTATCTAATCGTGTGAAAATCCATGGTGAGACAGTGCCATTAATATCCTCTTACGCAGCAGAATGAAAACATTTTCTTGTTCTCAGTCTGCCGTGCACATATAGGACAGAGCTCTTGCTATAGACTCATGTATTTTCCAGCCAGAGAGGTTATCCTCATCAAAAGATTAGGATAGTCTGACAGTTTAGTCTGACAGTTTACAGCAACAGAGCCAACTGTATTCCCTAAGTAGTTCCTACATCAGGTCCTTTAACTTCTCGATGTTAATTCGGATTGTGTGTGTAGTCCTATGTAGACAAACCCTCAATTTACTGTGCATGTGAAATATCATGTTTCTTGTCTAGACATGCTAATGTTTAATGACCCACACTAATAGACGCATATGCCTCATTTCCAGTCTGAATCTATCTGGACTCAGCTTCCAGCTATGGGATCTAAATACATTCCAGGCATATATTTGGCTGAATTGTCCATCATTTCAGTGTGATCTAGCTTGGGATATGTATAACTGATAAATAAGTACTTCCACAGGTGTTTTACAAAGACTTTTACCCTAATTTTAGTCACTATTTAGGTCCACCATCCTTAGATGTTCTACAAAAATCAGGTAGATCCATTCACGGTCATTTACACAGTTGAGTTTTCTACATTGCTTCTGTTTAAACTGAGATAATTTCCACACACAGCAGGTCCATTTGCACCCAAAAAGCATAGCACAAGGGTTGGAACGCTCAGCTAAAGTCAGACCTAAGGCTCAGGCACTTCTCCCTCTTGCTGAGAGTATTTTGTACGCTTCTTTGTTTAACCTTGAAAACAGAACGTGCAAGATACAGTGCCATCACCTATAGATGATGCAATAAGCGTATGCCACATCAGCACTACTTTGCCAGCATTCAAGCAGGAAATTATATTTTCTAGAGGATATTTTATTCTATCATCAGCGTCAAGGCCATCAGGGAAAGCGTTAAGCAGACAAAGAGTCTGCCAGAAGATCTCAGTTGCCTGTGCTACTGCATGTGCCTTTATCCCTGACGGTATCCCCCAGACCAAGAGAGAATAATCTGTTTATGAATAAAATTACTTTAAATTCAGATCGATGCATGCTAGAGCAGTGAGATGCTCTGGAATACTGAAACCGCTTGTGAATAGAAAAATCATTCGCTAGTACAAAATAAGGGCGTTGCTGCATTGTCTGCAGGAGATAGCAACATTCAGCCTTCTGGGGGATAAAGCAAGAAAAATTTAACGCAGCGGGAATTCTTTCTAAACGAGAAGTTGGCCACCTGCTAAAAAATGCATTTTGTGTTGTAAAAACTTCCCCATATTTCTCTTTCTTATTATCAATCCCTTTCAGACGCTACTCCTTCAGGTAGTTTTAAGGAGTCACCTAAAAATAGTCCTCTTCCTTAAAAAAATAAACCTCACAAACCCAGGCAAAGAGGAAAAATTCTTCAATAAGATTTTTTTATTATATTATATTTTGCCCCCTGGCCATCACCACTCAATATAGAATTTCTTCCCTTTTTTTTTTTTTTTTAATGTGTGTGCCTGTTTTACTGACTGAAGAAAATGACTGTAAATCAAGTCTGCATTCAAAACACCGCACTTGCAACTAAAAGGGCAGGATATTATACCATTAAAAAGAAGATTCAGTATAATGGTAAAAATTTTGTGACTGACAGAGGAGCACCTTTTGAGTCATAAATTCTCATTTTTAAAGGACAAAAGGGACTATCACAATCACTGTCTGAATTCCTACATAACAGACAATGTAATTTCACAGAATAATTCCTACGTCAGTCCCCTGCCTTCTGATCTGCAAGAAAAACTTCTACTTTACATGTCACAGCCCACAAGCAAAAGACCCAGGGATTCTTCAGCTTTATCCATGACAATTATCAAACAGATTTACAAAAAACATTATCAGCAACAAGGCAGAATCAAATCTTGGCTCTAAACCATCTTGAACACAGATGAATCAGCACAAGGAATTAATGATAGGATGGGAATATCTTTTAGAGACATCATCTTTTACAGGATGAACACAGGGTAAAATCAAACTATTTTATACTTCACAAAGTTCCTGTAATTGGATCTTGCAAAAGGGATAAATACTGTAATGGATCTGTTGCTTCATTAGCACGCACTCTGATAACCTGCAGTACAACATCCATCAAGCTCTTCGTTCCCTCTGGGGAAGGCTGCTGCAAGCGGTTGACAGAGACGTGAGTCAGGCCCTGCAGGATCAGCAGGCTTGCGTTTTCAGCTTGGGTACTGCCCGCAAAGAGGAGACCAGGCAGTTCGGGGCCCGGGTGCAAGAGCTGGAGGGAGAACAGGTCGTTCTCCCTGATAAGGGGACCAGCGCTGGTTACAAGGGATTTCTCATGTTTTGGAATCACCATGAAGCTGTAGTAGGTCACTCTGAAGGGGTGAGGAAGAGGCCAAGGGAGTTTCAGGCCCATGCGTTAGCATTAGTAACTTGGAATGAGAATCTCTGGTGTTTGTCTGGAAGAGTCACAGCTTCGTATTTCTACCCCTGCCTGCCCTTCAACAGTAAGTGAAGAAGTGTAGAAAAGACTGCTATGGGTAGCTCAGATTAGAAAATCTTCTAACAGCACTGATAAGCCTAGTTGAACATTTCTGTCCATGGCCTAATTAGTATAGAAAACCCAGGATGAGATTTTCAAAGGCTGTGAGACACCCAGTCCTATGTTAATCTTAACATATAAATACAGAAGCAATATAAGAGGAAAGTTTTCTTTATTAGATCAGCTTTAATTTGGAGCAGCTTAATATCTGAAACACCTCGCTAGTACCACAGAAACATGAAACAGAAGTCTACATTACAAACCTGGAATTAAGTTAAAAGTCTGAAAATGTGACCTCTGTCTTCAAGCCTGTCTTTGCTCATAGATCTGTAACCAAGGCCTAAAGGTCGTAAGTGGCGTCAAAAGACCTTGCACCGAATAGCCCCAAAACACGTGCTGAGCAGGATACCTCCCTGGACCTGGAGACTGGAGGCACCATTTACGCCTGCATATAGTTTTTACTGTACGTTATTTCTTAACCTTCGAAGACTTCATTTTACAACACGAATATTGCTTTGTGTTTTATTTTTTAATAGAACAGTGATTATACTGGCAGTAACACTGACATCATTCTCGTGCTGTGAATCCCATAGTTACATTAAGAACTGCAAAACGCAGATTACTCAGATCAGATAACCTAACCAGTGGGAAATAAACACAAAAAGCTCACTTACCATGACAGTTTTGGAATTGCACCAGGGATGAACTTGTCTCTCTGGGCTCTCCCAGCTCACAAGCCCTAAAGCAGCATCTGCAACACTTGCCAGGATTGCAGTCCAACGGTGTTGCCCTTGCATTTAAATAAGAAGCCCCTCAGTTGAGGTCTCTCTCTTTACCTTCCCATTTACTAGCGGTTTAAACAGACATTTGATTCTTCTATTCTGTGTTTGCCTGTGACTATTTTTAGCAGCTAATAACTGACACCCTAGGGAGCATGATGTCATCACACTTCGCACTTATGGAGCTCTCGAAAGTCAAAACCAGACAGCAGCAGCTGTCATCATGGTGAGCATCATTAGGCAAGGGTAAGGGAGTGACACCACAGAGCCGAGTTCAGAAGACCAAACAGGAGGAAGTTCAGTAAGATCTCGAATAAAGATTAGTTCTTTCTTTTGTAAGTAATCTGCAGCCAAGATTTGAAAAATGGTATGCATTTGTTAAGGCTGCTGAATACTTTTTACAGTACGAATAAAAGTGTGGCCGTACTGGCAATCCCCTTGTCAGTGTAACATGCACAAGTTTTGTGGACTTTTGGAATTAACACCAGTCAAATATCCACATTACAAAAGAAAACTACTGAACAGGCAGCAACTGGCAGCTTTGGTAGTGATCTCAGCAGAGAGGCTAAGGACTAAGTGATCGTGGACACGGAACCTATCCATTTATCAATATTTGCTCACAGTATAGGTAATGATTCATCGCCCTAGAAACCTCCATTTGGTGGGGTATATGAGGCATTTCTAATTTCCCTTGAAAAGATGGAGCTTCATTCCCTTGCTCATCCTGTAGCTCTTCTTTGCACCTCGCACAGTTTAAGGTCATTTGTCTGAAAACAGCTAAACCCAACTGCAGAAATACAAAAGGAGTTAACGCTCCTTGTAAGATGGTACCAAAATTTCCTTCTCTCTGTTAAAAACCTCTCACCTTCCTGGGTTGCATTATCTTTTCTACCATAATTATATTCCATTGCCACCTCTGTTACTTCCAGTTCATAAACCCCCAGGTTACAGATGAAGTTACTATTGAACCCAAAGTGCGTGGCTGTGTACAGTACGCTACTTACTTACATGACATTCCCAGCAAGCTAGTAAAAAAGTTAGTCTAATTCTTTTTGAACAACAAGCCAGTCTTCCTCGGCATTGGCAGTACCTCCCAACTTGTCTTATCTCGGAATTTCACCTCAACACACCGGTAAATATATTAAATACAACAGGTCCCAAGACTAACCCCAGAGAAATACCACTAGCAACGTTTCTCCAGCCTTGTCACTTTCTTTTGAATACTACTTTTCGCCAGCACTTTAGCCAGCTCACAATTCTTGTGTTCACTACCATAGTTTCTAAGTTCAAGAACAATTTCCTGTAGGGTATCAGTTACTGGAATCTAAGTGAATGAAGCTCACTTCTGTTACTCCTAAAAAATCAATTATCGTATTGAAATATACTGAGCATTATGATCTACCTTTGATAAAACAATGTTGTAATTTATTCCAAAATAGGTCCACACTTGTTATTTTCCAGTCATAGGAAAAAAAAACCCAACAAACCAACCAAAACCCAACTTCCCAAAGAGCCCCAACAAAACAAAACAACCAACCAGACTCACTACAAACCCCACATTACTGGTTTCTTCAGCATTCTGGAAATTATCTGCATCACCTAAATTTGTCTTACCAGTAAGCTCTGCTTCCATGCCAGCAGCTGAAATTTGTAGTGCATCATCATCATCATTCTTATGATAGAATTATCACCGCTCTCATCAACAATACGGATAACTGAGGCTAAACATTCATTTGGTATGTGGGCCACAGCTACCAAACTGTTAAGCTGTATCCTAGCCTTTGTATGAGGCATCCCACTTCCTTCTTGACACTGAATATAAACTGTATATGCAGCACAATACACCTTGTTTTGTATGTGCACACAAGTTGTGACAGTTGCTTATGCAAATGACAAATATCAATCAGTGACCTAATCAATTACGGAAGAAATTGCGTGATGCTTTCATTCAGGAATATCCCGTTATTAACAGTTTTCCTTTTTCCCCCTAAACGCACTTGACACCTTGAGCACCTGGAATCTCACGCACATGGCTGAAATTCAGGTGAAACATTTTTTTCTCCATGAACAATTAAACACTGAGAATTTACCTTGGATTTCGTTCATTCTTAACTATCCGACAGTAATCTCCTGAGGCAAAAATCTAAACAAGGATGTTCTAAATCTCCTTGGCATGTTGGGAGCACAGTCTCTGAAAGCCCAAGATGAAAAGGTCCCTTTCAAGTATCAAAGATGATGTCCCCCAGAGAATCATGCTGTGCTGCTTTTGCCCATCCCTTTGAAAGGCTGCATCAGGAAACCTCCTGTTATCGGTCACATGAAAAATAGCAGCTAGTCCCAAAGCTGAGCTGACGTC
The DNA here is from genome assembly GCA_020745775.1 of Theristicus caerulescens. Taxonomy (NCBI): domain Eukaryota; kingdom Metazoa; phylum Chordata; class Aves; order Pelecaniformes; family Threskiornithidae; genus Theristicus; species Theristicus caerulescens. Next base: position 1,541,639 of record CM036565.1, on the reverse strand, counting down.
AAAGAGGGACATTTAAAGGGTCTGTCTAAAGGCAGCTGAAAGGCTCGTTATAAGCCACAGTGTCGGAGCACCCACATCAGACGAGTACAGAGGAATTGCTGGCACCAGAAATAAGCGGATGACACAGGGGCAGCCCTAGGGATGTGGGAGCGTGCTGCTCACCAAGGGTTTTGCCTAGAGAAGAACATGTTTGTAACTATGATTGCTTATTCTCTCCTCACAGTCGAAAAGTACATCAAAAAAAGACTGAAAAGAATAGTAAAGCTTAACAATGGTGCAATGAGTAGATTTATATGTGTATGTATTTCCTGTGGCATTAGAAGAGTTTAGCACCAACAGGGATATAGGTTGCCTGCACTTTAAGGGCTTGGATTAATTCATTGTTTATGAATACGCATCAGGGAAACAGAAATTTTCTCTCCACAAAACACGCATCCATAAACAGCGTTAGTGTATTTTTCCATTGAATTCATGACATTTCTCAACCACAGGGCTGAGCATATTTTGCGTCTCTATGTATAACTTTCCAAAGTCATTTATTACAGTAGTTATATTTAGAAGTTAAGTCTACTTGCTAGAATTTTAAAATGCATTTCCCTTTAGCTGTCTTTGCTACCACTTTGCTCACTTCTTACAAATGTTTGAGTGGTTCACTGAATAAGTCTTGCTTTATACATTTAAACCATTTCTTTGTTTGTCCTTGTGCTCTTTCCCTTGAGATTTTTAGTCCGTTTTTATTTTTTACACACATTTACACTTATTTATATATGCAAGAAAATAATACTCAGATTCCTAAATAAAAAATTGGCTTCATTCTTTTGTCATCTCCAAGACTGAATTGCCATACTGCATAAACATCTGTTTCCTTGCTCAATTCCTAATTTTTCAGTTTTGGGGGAATATACCCACTATGACTTAGCTATTCCATGCTAAGTATGAGGGATTTCATTTCCTAATTTTCTGGCTGAGGGCATCTCTGCTCAGTGTTTTTAATTTTTATTTGAACTGAAATTATTCCTCTCTCCTCTGTATTATGGAGTACTGTAGGACCACAGATGGTCTGGTTAATCAACCGACCCTGCAACCAAAACTGACAATGAAAAAGGACCTGTTCACACAAGAACTAAACAGCAAATCAAACAAATCAAACAAAATTACAGAAAAGAATTAACATATTCCTATTTCATCCTTCGCCTAATGTGAAATTGTTCCTTAACATATATTATGTAGTATTTTCTGCCCAGGCATATAAGTCCAGTAACTGGCCTTTCACTAAGCCATTTTAGAGAGTCAGTCTAGCCACAGGCTTTCACTATGGTTTTGTGGCACCCAGCACACCAAGTTCCTTTTCAGATTCCCTCCCGTAACTCCTAAATCTAACACTGATCATATAGTGGTAAAGACTCTGACCAATGAGTCTGTCCTTAATTCTGTCATAGGACCAACCTGAAATTCATAGCATCATTTCCGAGGCAAACTGCCATTTTTTTTCTTCTGCAGCAGTATTTACACTGTCAACCTGATTTTAAATATTGCACATACTTCCGGATGACATTATCAGCTGAGTTTGATCTTCTCTGTATAAAGGGCCACTTAATAGGAGGAGGAAGTTTCTTCTCACTACTTTATTTAGGTATGGTGACTGGTTATGCAAGCACTGGTGATGAATGTCAGCCAAAAGGAAGAAATCCTTTCTTGCACCATGAAACGTATTAATCTCATTGTCCCCCTGCTTCATTTAGGTTAAAAATAGTTGCCTATTAATAGTACGTTAAATCACAACAGGCTTTTTTATGGAGATATATACAGGAAAAAAAGCTGGTGCTTATATTTTTAAGTCCTGGTTGCAGCAGTAAGTAAAACATACAGTGAGTATCAGGATCAAATCGTAGCATCTGTCTGTAAAGATCTGTTGGTAGAGAGCTGTCACCCACATGGCTTCTTGTCTTGTATTAAACCAGGCAAGTGCAACAGAGAAACATGAAAAGTGTTAATAGTACTGCAAGTCAGAGGCAAAGGACAGAGAATTCAACAGATCTTCTGAAGCTAGGCCTTGGATGCAAAAATGTCAGTAGTGACATCTGAAAAAAGGTACGTTTAACCATAAATTAAAAAATTTAATCCTTTTTGAGTTAAAAAAATTTCATCCATTTTAATGAAAAGCCAGATTTTACTTATATTCCTTTTCAAGTAAAGACTGCTTTCTTATTAAATTAGATATGGCACAAAAACTATTGCTCTTGTTCCGATTATGAACTTTCCTCTGTTTTTCAGAGATCTTATTGAACTAAACAGCACAATTTATGATTTTGCCAGGGACTTTTTTGAAAGCCAATCCTGATTAGCGAAATAACCTCCCATCTCTAGGAAGGAACACAGAAGAGGAGAGTCCTTGAGTCTGCCTGACTTCAGCTTTGGTTACAAATGCAACGCACAGACCTACGGTACTCTCTTCCATTGACTTGCTTTGCCTTTCAGACAAACTATTCAGCCCCCGCACGTGAGATCCGAATGTCATCTAAAGAACAGACAGAGAAGTCTGAGGGGAAAATGGAAGTTTCCCAAGGTAACTAGGTAGAAAGCTGCCTTTGCAGTGACCCTATATGGACTGAGTTTTTACCACTGCTTAAGTTTAAGACCTAACTCCGGGGCTTGAGGTAGGCAGTTAGTTTACCTAAGTCTCCTACATAATCAGTGTAGAGCGTCAGGCTCTTCTAGAGGTGCTTCAGAGCAGAAGCCGTGCTTGTGGATTCTGAATTACTTTCTGAAAGAACACCCTCTGCATTTCATCTCTCGATAGCCCAGGAAAATCCGTCTTCCTCATTTGGGCACCTATGTTAGGCACGTCAGGTTAGGCAATAGGGGCTGCCTTACACATCTCTTTCCCTATCTTTCTGCACTCCGTTTCTACTACTTTCACGAATGGTGCTGAAGCTAGAAGTAGCAGATTTTATCAGTGCCCTAACTGGTTCAACCACGCTCTTTCCTGCTCTGATACTTCTGGTTGTTTGCATGTCTAAGCAGCATCTCAGTCTTTGATCCCCTCTAGGGAGTATGCGCTCTTAAATTTGACTATTTTTAGTACCTCATCTATGACCACCCTCTCCAAGATGAAAGATGTCCCTATCTATGTAACACAGGAAGATGATGCCTACGTAGGTTTGTGAACTGCTTACATACTGATGTGTGAAAATCCCTATACAGGCACTGCATATTGTATTTTTATAATTAATCAGATATGCAGTATGACTGTTACAGTCTCCTGTATTTCACCCAAATATGAATTTACTTCTTGTAATTTTTCACACTTCAATAAAATCAATTTCCCATTTCTGAGAAGACAGCATACTGATTAATAAAAACTCCAGTCTACTGCACGTCCTGCCTCCTGTGATTTGTGGGCATGGAAAACACCGATACATTTTCTTTGCTAAGTGAAAAAACTCTGTAGCAACAAGTGACACGGAAGAGAAGGCTTAAACTTTTTGAAGCAAAAAATTATAATAAAATTCTTACGGAAGAGCCAGTACATTACGCACGTGATTCCCTGCCAATGGAAACAGCTTACACAGACTACGTAGATAGACAGCAAAGAGTGTAATCACTGTTCTGGGATCAGAGATACAAGTCAGGAGGCTGCAGCAGCTTGGTTCCATCTCTCCAAGAGACCCTGCTGGACACACAGGGTGTGGATCCAGCCTGCAGGTTATAGCATGGACCACCGCCAAGTCTTTTAAAAGTGACCCAGTCACAATAGCTGGTAGTTACCCAGAGGAGGAAAGGCATAAAAGAGAGGGAAACCAGGCTCACTTGGTTACGGAGCAGATGTCAGTATCTCTCAGGGAGGTCACAGAGATGTAAATGGCTGCAGAAAATATTGCCAGCTCCACAGCGGTCACTTTACAAGGGGAAACATGGAATCTGTCGTGCTAAGGATTTATAAAAGGGTAAAGACACACAATACACAGCAGAGTTCCATATATTCAAGAATATCCGTATCTCAGTCCCTCTGGAGACAAAGTGAAGAATTTGCACGGTAGTGAGCAGGTCTTAGGGGGCTGCTCATGAAACCCTGAGGGTATTCTATCCAGCCATCCTCCTACGTAGGAATTGCTATTATTCTTAGCAGGGTAGTAGTACCTGAACGCCTGCTTGGATTACTCATGCTTCTGGGACACAAATCTATCTGGACATTTAGGCAGGAATTTGTAGGAAACCACAAGGTGGGAAAATCTGATCTTAGGTACTCACTTCCTTTTTCTGTGCTTCAATTTCTGTAAAATGAGGCCGTGATATTGACCTTCATTATAAAACACTGAGATCTGTGGATGAAAAGTACTAAATAAGAACTAATTATTATCATTAGGTTGAATCCAGAACCGAAAGTCGTCAGTTTTCTAGTTCAGCCTTACTTGTGACTATAAATATAATCTCATCAGAAGATTTTGGCCTAAAATGGCAGCAATCTCCTAAGGATAATTCCGAATATTTTAGTGCTGTTCTATTAGAAACCCTAGCTTTACTTGAAACTCAAGTCTCAAAGTTTAGCCTTACTGAAGCCTCATCATCTGTGTGTCACCATATTTCTTCAAAGCTGCATTTTGCTATTTAAGAGTTAGAATGCCTGAAACGAGAATTACTATTTGCTCTCAAAACAGTTGTTTTCCTCTTTACTACAAACTGAATGAAAACAAAGCAGACACAAATGCACAGTTATAATTTCAAGCCGATTAGATTTTATAAAGCTATTCAGAAAATTATTTAAAGTAGATCCTGCATTTCTGTGAGACCAAAATTATTACCCTCGATTCCATAAGATTTCAGCTTTTTCTTGACAACCCCACTGCTCCTTTTGGATGGCTTTTAGTCTTTTTTTAAACCTCTTTAATAGGCAAACTGAATCCTGTCTCCTGACAGCATACCAACATACCTAAAACAAGAAAGTATGTGCTGAATGTTTCTTTTGCTACAAGCTTCAGATGAAGCCTTTGATGAGAAAAAACACATTCTCTTTCTAAAGTTGAAACACTTCAACAAATATTGGTGCAATATATCTGCTTTATTATAAAGAAAATCCTCCTTAAGAAAGGGCTGTGAATTCAAATTCCCAATCCAAACTGTGCGTCACTGTCTGAATCTCCTAGTCTGAGAGCACCACTAAAATGCCTCCCAGAGACTAAATTCAGCCTTAATTCAGGTTTGTCTGGCCAGCGGAGAATTAAGGAAACCCCACAGCAAAGCCTAACGGCTCTAACAGCTCCTATGCTAACTCCCGTATTCCCTCCACATAGAAAGTAGCTAGGCAAAGGAGCATTCCTCAAAAACAAATGTTTAAGAGGAAGATGAAAAAATCCCCATCCAAAGTGGGCAATTCAGGAGCAGTCCAGCTCTAGATGATATTTCTTTTTAACCTCCATTGAACGTTAATGATTATAACTCTAAATTTCTAACTTGTTTTATGATACTCTTACTACATTACATCATGCTACCTTGTGTATAAAAACAATGGAATGAAAGCCTCTAATTTTAGCTGTCATAAGTTAAAGAATAAATGGCAGCAGAAGCTTTCACTTATAATTGCAGGATTTTAGGTAGCTACAGAAAAAGTTATCTTTTCTGTATGTGAACAAATGCTCAACCATTTAAGCAAAATTTCAGAAACTGCAAGAAGTTCTGCGTGCTTAAGAGTTAACAGTGAAGGTGTCACTACACTCAGAAATAGAGCCGACTTTTCCATGTCACATTCAGCTTATTAATAACCCAATTATTTCTGTCGCAATGGCACATCTTTCTCTTTGCTTTTTGTTATTGTTATGCAACTAGAGTAGCTTTCAGAATCGTTTTTGGCTGAGCTTGATCAGGTAAACTATAAAATTCAGCTAGAATCGAGTTTTGTGCTGAAATGCTATTGAAATTCAATAGATGAATGTTGAGTGACATAGAGTATGCAATTATGCAAGAAGACTGTTTGCAACAAGCCATCTTGGAAGTACTTCCATTTGTGAGAGGATTGTTCCATATTCTGAATCTGAATACATTAAAAAGCCTGTAATCAGTTAATAGAGTCAAATCTGCAATTCTTAATTCTGAGTATCTTCTGTAACAAGATGAGCTTCTCAATTCTTGTGATTAACTTACAAACAAAGCCAAATACAAGAAGCTGGTTCAGAAAAATCAATGCAGGGAATCATCGCCAGTTTTCTCATAAATATTTCACCCTTAGAAACCACTGAAATTTACACTCTCTTTATCATGTGTTGTATAGGGTTATACGCAATTACAGCACTTCCTACATAAAATAATACAGATCTGGGTAAGATCTTGCATAAATGGATATAAAAATTATATGCAACCTCCTGGCAAATTGCCAAAGCGGCCCTTACGCTTACAAAATAGTGATCAATCTCATCTCTGTGTGTACATATGTATGACAATATTGCTGCAAAACTGCTTTGTTTAGCTGTGTATTTTCATGACCTTGAAGCTCAGGATAATGTATTTTTTATTCTATTCAGTGTCTTCACACAAGGATATCTACAATCATTACAAAAAATCTCCAGTCGGAGGAGTGGGAAAAAAAGGGACTTCAACTGCTCAGTTTCTAAATTAAGCTACATCTGAAGTTAAAAATAGCCCTTCTGCCTGAAGATGCTATGCTGCCTGAATTTAAATAGCCTGTTTCTTTCCCTGACAGATAACATTTATTGTGCTCTCTGCTGCTGCAAAAAAATGCCTTCTATAAGGAGGCTACCTTTTCTTTTTATGTCCAATTTCACCTCACCTAAGACAACAGAATTAAATAAAGAAAGTCAGTGTTCTAGCCAGGATGTGTACCAATTTTCCCATAGATACATTTCTCAAATTTTACTAAATAGACCTAAAAATATGCATGTGTACATGTGTGACTTTTCCTAGCTCATTCTGCAGATTTTTCTGGGAAGATCTATAGTAAGAATATAGTGCCTGAAATGCAATCAGATTTCTACAATACATGTCCTAGAAGTGCTTGTGCCCATCCCTACCAACCTCTTTTTTTTTTTTTTTTTACACTTACTTTCATATATATATTTCTAGATGTTTCATTGCTGGTTCTAGATAAAAAGAAATACTAAATGCAATTACATGCACTATACATGAAATGGTTTACTCACTGTTTTTCCCCAAAGCACTGAATGGAAAAGAGTAGAAACTATCCCGTTTCTCTCTGGGCCTAACACAGAGCCAGCGTAAGGATTTCTATCCAATCCATGTTTCTACTGTGATGAGAGCTGGGTGGTCAGAATTAAGTTACGCAAGGCCGCTTGTGCTTCTCACGTAGAGTAACTCAGGCATCGGCTTTGTATTGCATGCAGATTAGAAAGGTAAAAATCTTTTAAGCCATCCAGCCCCTTCTTGCCAAAGCAGGTCAGTTCTTTTTGTTAAGATTTCTAGTGTTCCATCCAGTGCAGTTTTAAAGTTTCAAGCACTGTATCCATGCTAGCCCCTGGGAAACTGTTAATTTTCCTCAATATTCATTCTAAATTTACTGTGACTTAATTTCATCATTTTTCAGAATTAAAATTAATCAGATTCACTTCTACATTTTAGGCAAGAAAATATGAAGGGCCTATTTCTAATGTGCAAAAATGAAACTTGAATCTTGCTATATTGAGACAACCCTACTTTCCCCCCCCTTTGTTAAATTGCGTATTTTATATGAGCACTCCCAAAGGAATAGCACAGAAAGACTCAGGAATAAGTAAATGAAAGATGAGATGGATCTAAGTACTCCTCTTACCCCCAAGCAAGACTTTCACATTGCAGTCAATTTGTGGACTAAAAGCCTGAAAGATCCCTGAAAGCTTTATAAGCATCAATAATATTTGCAATGATGTAAGCCAAAGGCAACGATCTAAATTCTGCAGTCCCTAATTGAATAAAACACCCATTGAAGTCAATAGGAATTGCAGTCATTTAAGCTGTACGGTATTTCAGATCTATAGCATTTTACATAATGTTACTACATAGCGCCTACGAGTAGTTTTATTTGTACAGGGCAATGTTTGCAAGATGCAAGCCTCTGTGAAAGCAGACAGGACTGGGACACCCGTATGCAGTTCAGCTGTGTAGTTTCCATCGAACCAAACTGCAGTCATCAACCAGCACCACGTTAAGGTAGGATGCCTGTTCGCTTATCTAGCTGAAGCTATAAGGCTACTTTCATTTGTAGGCCTGAAGCAGCAAGGTCAGTCACGGCACAGGGGGACTGAATTTGACTCAAATTTTAGATAAAATAGGAAATAAAATTAAATCCTTGTGAAATTTGATGTGTATGTCCATAGCCCAAAATACTCATCATCAGAGTAACATAATTTCTCTAAACATGTTAACCCAAGCTATAGTCTCAGCTGTTAAACACTTGGAAATAAACAGGTACGTGCATGGCACAGACTTAGTTACAGGATAGTTTATACAAGGTAAACCTGTGTCAGGACTTACAAGGCATTTGTTAGAGTCCTTAGCTGCTAACCCCTTACTCAGCTTTATTACCACGCATGTGAAATGACAGCCATATGTGTTTGCCACTGAGGAACCGGAGAGGAACGAGAGTCAGCCTGCAGCACTGGCACTGCAGACAGTTTGGTATCGCTGCTGCTTCTGGGGAAGACGGGATCATGGCTGCCAGAAACCATTCGCATTGCGCTGTGTCAGAGAGCTTCACAAAAGCATGCAATAATGGATGTAATGAGTCTCCAGAATCACGTTTGTGAGGCCTGGAGAATGTTTCTCTTCCAAATGTGAACTACTGAGTCATCCTGTTCATGTGAGGCAGACTGTATTCTCTTCCCAGAGAGCTCCTTTGAATCACTATTACCACCAGATAACAGATGTTGCTCTCCAGGAAAGTTTTTCATACAAGCTCTTATAATCATACGGATTATTTCAACTTGACCTTGTAACTACAAGAGAAAAACAAGATGAACTGGGGGATCTTAGAGGGCTGCGTGTCGTAGTACTTCGCATATCTAACTAGGCCTGAACAACATGACTACTCAGAACACTACACAAAGACTAACAGATAACGTCCACAGTCTTATAAGGTAAATACTACTTATTCCCAGCTTACATATGGGAAGAAGCAAGCCCTAAAGTGTTTAATGGACTTGTCCAACATCATACAGTAAATACATAACAATTCAGGAATAAGTGATCCAATGTTCAAAAGCATCTATGTCTGTCTGAAACTCAGAGCCTAGAGACGTGCAATGAAACTCCAGTTAAATAACTGGAAAATAGGACTAAAATTATAAATTGGAAGCTTCTAGTGAAGTGCTTTAAAACACCCATCTTCTGACAACCGCTTCCGTTTTAAACCACAAGACACACTCTAATTACTTGTTCAAAGTGAACCTTAACATGCACCTTAAGAGAGACATTGAAAAATACTGTAATACATACTAAATTTCAAACTTTCCTAACTATGCATACTTCTGGTCAAGTAACAGTACCTTTCCTTCTGCACGCCTTTATTGTGTTCCTGGATTGTAGCTTCGGATGATATCGCACATTTTCATCATTCTTTTTCAAAAGTGCCAGTAAGTGGCAATTTAAAATCAGACATTTATATTGTAACTCTGCCTTCTGGTGCCACTTTAACTAAGTTCATGCAATTAAATTATTTCTCTAATGCCCCGAATACACGCATTTCATGATTTCACATCAGAGTTTTGGAGTTATGTCACCAGATCCCAGAACTGATAGAGCTATGCTTATTCATTGCAGCAGTCAGGCCCAGGTAATGCAGTAACAGCTTGGATTCCAAACAGCAGCAACAAACTACAGAACTGTAGGGCTTTGGTTAGATAAAAATGAAGTAGTAAATTTTTCATCAGATGGGCTCATTAATCACTACAATCACTAATTAAAACTCAAAGTATTCCTTTAAGAGAGATAATGTTCATTTGAAAAACACAAACAAACAAACAACCTCAAACAAGGTATTGCCAGATCATGGACAGACGATGCCTATCAGATAAAATAACCTATCAGGTCTTGGGAGAATTAACCTCTAACAGCAAAGGCCAGAGTTTAGGCTGAGCTGCCCAGTGCAGTGATAGTACTAATACTGTTATCAATAATGATTTGCTTTGTCATACACCATGCTTCGAAACTATTGTTCACTCAACGATTCTTCACGTTTATTTATTTTTTGCCTTCTGTTTCTCAAGGGATGAGGACTTTGGGCTATTGAATGTTTTTATACAGTCTTGCACTTATCCAGCATGTCTCAATCTTTCTAGGATAAGCACTGCTTCTCTTTTTGTCATCCTAACTTGCCTTCCCATTCATGAGTATCTCCTTGTTTTCCAGCCTGTGCCATACTTTTCCATCCCGGTCTGAAGCCTGACTTTTCATCAGTGGACCAATTTGTGCTGTTAATTCTTCCTCTTCTTTTCTATGTGTTCAAAAGTAAAAGATAAAGAAACAACTGGAATTTACCACTCTCGGGTTTCCAGCAATGGACACGGCATTAAAAGGGTCAAATTGCTCAACAGCACTTATACCGTGTCATGGTTAAATACTGTATCCCAAACTTTAGTGTCTGTCTCCATCCAGCCTATCCCCCCCAGCTTACCACCCCAAACCCTGCATACCAGCGTTATCGAGATGCTCCAGAACACTGTCTCTTCCTAGCCTGCTCCCTGGAGCTCTCTACTACTTGGTTAGTTTACTGCATTCCCAATATGAGCACCACTAAAACCACTTAGTTCCACCTAACCTGACAGCTTTCCTTCATTACTCCCAGTCTGTTTGCCTCCTGATTTCTCTGACTTGTTGCTGCAGAATTGCCTGTCTCCTGCATCCCTCCTCAGAGCCACAAATACCTTGCCCTAATTCTTGCCAGACATTATACTGTGAACAAATCACAATGCAACTTTATTCCCTTTCTCCTCCTTTCAGCTTCTATCTCTCTGTCCCACTCTCTGAACGTAAAAGCTATTCTCTGCATAATACAGTCACAGAGCATTTTCAAGTTGGAAAGAGAGAGGAGAAGCAGATAGATAGGAAAAAGGTGAACAGAAAGACAAAGACTGAGGCTTGCTACCCACCATCTTCTCCAGAAAGGTTTACCTCTGAATCTCTCATTTGAAAACCTACTTTACTAATTAACATGCCTTATCTAGTTGTCATCATGTTATTTTTCTGTCCTAAGATACCACCTAGAATAATACAAAATGATCTTTTCGTGGTTTTGTTTCCCAGATTACTAAAAATGGTGGTATCACATGGAATGCTGATAAACTAGGAACACTAGATAATGATAAATTTTCTTTGAGCTTACTGATTTTTATTTTCCTCCAGTGTAACCATTTAACTATTATGCATATCTTAAAGTGCTTAAAAGTGATATTCAGAACAGAGATGTCAAAAAAACAGTAACAATTTTTAGAAAGAGGAAACAGGTCTACTTTCTGAACAAACATATTTCCTCAACAGCGTGATGAAAAGATCGTTTTCACCTCAGACTAAAATTGTCACTCTCAATTTTCTTCTCTCATATATACACGTCGAGACTCACTGCTGTGCTCCAGTTGTTTTGATAATGCAAAGCTATCATAAAAACATCTGAATACATAGTAACATCTAAAATTTAGCAACTGGAATTTACCATGCTAATTAAATGCCCTAAGTGTATATTTCCACTGGGAAAAAGCGTGAGTCAAACTCACACCCTGTATATGTATTTGCAATAAGCAGGAAATAGAGTGAAATAAATATATGTGCTGTATACTGGTTAATATCTGTCGTGCCCATCACAACATTTAAGACTGCCAAGATGTGAAGCACATGGAAGCTATGCATAGGTGCAAATATATTAAGCAGCAAATAATAATTTTGATGAGACAGTTACTATTTTGAACTTTGATACCTTAGCAATTCTACAGAAAAAAAACACAACCTCTCCAATGTCCCTTTCTCCCAGGAAGCCGGCACACAAACAGGGGACTGTACCAACAAACAGGCTCTTGACTCAAAATAATTCCAATGTAGCTGATTTCAACAACAACAACAACAACAAAACCCACCCCAAACCAACCACTTCAGTCATATGTGTCATAACCCAGATTACACATAAATACTTCACAGCAACTTCCGAGGTCATTGGGAACTTCTGAATGGATTTTTTTTTTGCCTTCTTTCCTATGTATTATTTTCGTGCCCCCACATGCAAAAGAACAAAATTTGAGCCCATTCTGTGAGGCACTTGTCACCACCAGCTTCCACTGGTAGGATCAGTTCCAGAAAAAATTCTGCAATCTGGAGGCTCTATTTTCTTATTGCCCACAGGTGAGCAAAGAGTTAGCCTATGAGCCTGCAAGTGTCTATTTAATAGACAAAATTTAAAAACAACAGGAGTTCAACATCTTATAGGATAGGGCTCAACTCTGGATTTTCAGTTTTCCAGTTGATGTGGCCTGTTATATACATACAGTACAATGACGACTATTCAGAACTTCCCATTTGCCTCGGAGGCAACCACAGTTAATGCTCTGTAATCTGCATTACAACACATTGTGGCATTTTTTGTTTTTAATTAATTCTTCCAAAAATATTTTTGGGATGACTGGAGATATATGGTGAATGGAGTGGCGAGAAAGGCTGCGGGATTCATAATTACAAAGAGAATAAAATCCTGGCCTGCTGTATATGCAGCACTACTAAGACTTCATTGTTTAAATTAGGCAAAACCTCCCTGCTATTACTCATTTCAAGGTCAGCTACACGTATAGCAAAAAAAATTGGTAATGATGCTCAGTGTTTTGAATAAATTCAAACAGAGCTGTTAATAAAATAGAAAGGAAAAATCCTCACTTACCTCAACAGTTGTAAGCTGTTATTTCATACTCTGCAAACTTTCACTCCCTACTATCTAAACAAAAGTTCGGCAATCTTGATGCTAGAATACCTCTCGAATGCATACTGCAGAATACCAAAAAAGAGAAAGCCTATGTTGTCCTTACTAGCAGGCATCTCTCCAGGGATGATTGGTCATTACCCTGGCAACCCTCACAAATGGCAAATGACGTAAAGAGAGTGGGAAAAAAGCCACTGAGAGCAGAAAGCACTATATGCGTTATAGATACTTCTGAGAATCCATGCTCATATATGCATTAAATGGCTTCAGAGGAGCACAAGGGACCTTCCATTTTGCAGAGATGCCTGCCGAGGTGAATAAGAAACTTTCTAATTTTTTTCTTAATCAAAGCATTAGGAGCATCTTTAAGTCTTTAATTGAAGCAAATTGGTTTCTGACGATTTTAATAATTCAGACACTGGTTTTATTCTCTTTTTTTCAATTCTGTTAAAATTTCCCATTAAAATAGCTCACAGTGGTATGCAGACAAGAGTGGATGTATTTTTCATTATTCCTTTGCACTTTATTGCTACGTAAAGTTGCTTATTATTATATTTACTCACATTAGCTCTCGTACCCTCATTTTTCCCTAACAATGCATTTGTACAAATTGTACAGGGGTTCTTGTGTTTATGTCATTAGAAATAAACACATTAGCAGTTGTATTTAGTGTTACCAATAACTATACTCTGCCTAAAGAAGACATGATTCTAGCCAAACATCAGAGAACAAATTAAAAAGCATTTTGTTATTTTTGCAGAGCATGATCACAGTGAATTTGACCGCACTATGATGTGTACGTCACAGAGCTAGAGAAATTTGGGTGTGGTTAATTTTTCCACAATCAGACGGAAAAAATCACAAGTAAGATAAAAAGGAAATCTGCTTTGAGATTCTTTTGCATCTGCACCACTCTTCCTTACACCATTAAGGAAAACTGAAGGAATTCTGGGTACGAAACCCAAGAAAAGCATCGTCCACCCCTGCTTGCATATGTTACCAACTACAATTCAGGATCAGGCATCCTTTTACTTGCTCTTCTTCGGACCTCAGGATTTCTGGATTCCTAAATGCATATAAGCCAACTTTCAAAGAGCACACTGGAAAGCATTAGCACTCAGATCATTTTATAACCTGAAGGAAAGGGCACAATTCTCAGAGATGAAATAAGAAGAACTGAGGAAGTGAGTGAACCGAGGTAGCTGCTCTAACCACTTAACTATTATGTCAAAGTTGGATGGGAATGGCTCTACCATGACAACTGAGTTTTGTGCTGAACTCCTGATGAAAACACGTTAGATGTATTTGAACTCTGCCCCACTCAAACCTGGAATGAAATAGAAGTAACCAGCAGCTGCAACTACGATATTTCTGTACCTAGCTGCCTAAATTCAATTAGTTAAAACTTTTTGGAGTAAAATTTAGCACTCATTGAAATTTAGATGCATTGAAATTTAGGTGTCTGAAGAAGAGGATAGACAGGCTTTAGAAGCCCAGCTTGTTCATACAAGAATGAAGGCAAGAAACTTTGCCAACACCCAAGTTAAAAAATTACATCCAGGTCCTTCAAGAGCAAACAAGCCATAAAGGTAGGAAGAATCAGTATATTAAGCACAATGTACACATTTGTACCAAAGAAATCCTGTTAAAAATATGATTTTCTAAGTGTAACAGAAGGAAGACTCTGAACTGGTAACTGTACAGGGAAGTACATGCACTACTTCACCAAATAATGAAGTTGATGTAAAAGAAAAATCTTTATCAGAACATCTGCTCTGGAATAGTGAGATTTCCGTACGGACGCCGCAACGCTTAGAGCCCTCAGTTTCAGGGTGTGGCAAAGGCACGACTGCACCACTGCTCTGCAGCTGGCAAGAGCCTGCCGACACTGAGCATGCATTAGCCGTACCCGCTGGTTGCCTTTGGTCAGACTGGAGGTTTGACTCAATCTTGTACAGCCCCACAATGGGAAAGCAGAGCAACAAGAGGGAAGACAAGTATCTTCACTCATTCTTTTTCCACTTGTTTCCAGTCAGAGCGTTACACTTATACAGAACCACCATCTACCTGAGAGAAAATGTAACTAGATCAGCAGCGGGGCCCCTGATTGTCCTCACGACTAGGGCAGTGAGCTGAGATTTAAGGAGACCCAAGCTATTTAACTCAGCTATACTACCAGCTTGTTGGATGAGTTGTCACAAAATGGTTTCCCAGCTGTACAATGCGAATAAAGATTCTAAAACCTTTAAAAAGTGCCTTCAGTGCTATCACTGAAAATGTTTATATAAGGGCTTCATTTTTATTATTTTCGAAATCTACTATCCCCCTGCAATCAGGAACAAGGCAGTACACTTGTATCATGACAATCTTCCAAAAAGGCTGAACGAGCCATTGCAAGTGACTGAATTTTATGACAAAACAAGTAATGAACAGAAAGGATATTCAAAAGATAATGCTCCATTAGGTGTACTTTATCTATTTGCTGAAGACAACTCGTTTTTAATTATTTAAACTCTGGCAACATCATACTAGCAAATGTTCTGCTGGGTTATAATTGACAGACATATCTTGACATGAGCGCAGTGAAACCTCATTATAACATTACCTTCCATATTACATTTTTTCCTGACAGGAGGACAGAAAGCACTGTTTCGTGTTTAGAAACCACAGAAGGCAAAGTTCACCAATGTGTAGATGGCCAATGCATGCTCTATGCTTCCCGTAAATCTTCTCTTCGATGGTCCAAATCTAAGCTTCTGGGTTTTTTTTCCACAATTACCCTTTGCAGAAATTTAGATCCAACTACAAACTTTCTACCTACCTTCCCTCATTACCACAACCGAACAACAATCTTAGCATGTTTGGGAACACTGAGGTTTTTAAGAACAAATGCGGCCTGTCATGGACGTATTTTGTATGACGTGTTATTACTATATAAGACCAAAAAGTATTTTTAAATATACAAAAGCTTTCTGTGTTTTTGCAAAAAGATGTTCTTAACAAAACCTTCATCTTTTTTAATCATATCCAACCCTACCAACTCACTTTTGTCTCAGCATGTGAGATTGACTCATGTGAATGTTCTGGGCAGCACAACGGGGACAAATCCAGTCAATGAACGGGGAGAAGGGGAAGACGCTGGTGCAGAGCTGCAGGCAGGGAACAAAGCTTCTAACGGAGTCTTGGGAAGAGGCACAGTGACAGAATCGTACACCCATTTCGTGACATGGTGTCAGCCATGCTGCTGAGTCTAACATATGTAGTGCCTGATGGAAAACTGGGTTGCCAATCCTTAAAGAATCCTTTCCATACACTGATAAAATTTACCAATACATTAGAAAATTAAATTAAAAATTGGTCAGTACATTAAAAAAAGACCGGAGACAGAAATCATCAGATAAGTAAGTTATTACTGATTTTATTCTAAGTGATTCACCCCAGGAAAGGATCAGCTCACTCAAGTCAGTGGGAGTTAAAAGTCTACAGCGTTTTTCTGGACCAACCATTTAAATGCTTGTGAAATGCATCATGTTGCAGAATCCAGCCACTTAAACATGCCTGTAGTCACCTGGCGTGAAAGGCGATCACACAAGGCCTTCTCCATACTTCCCAAGTTCTGTCCTTCCTCTTATGTGTGTCTACACCAATGCGTTTTTCAGCTGGAGAAAATTAGCTCAGGTTTTAGCAGGCCCAATGCACTATATGCCAGAGAGTTGCAGAAAATAAAAAAACCCACCCTATCAGAACATATTATTTCTATAAAGACTCTTACACTGTCATGTAAACATCAGAAAGGGGTGAATGATAATTTTTGTTTCCTAAGCTATGAATATGATTCTGAACAATACACTGTTAGAAAAAAAAATATTTTGCTTACTTTTCTCTGTCCTTCTAGAGGACAGCTGTGTGCCTTGTCAGATGGTTCCAAACCCATTATTAGTGTCCTTGCGCTTCCCCATTAGCGATATTGCGGCTAGACTAGCTGATGTCAAGGATGTCCGTGTTGAAAGATAACAACATTCCTTAGTAGCAGAAACTACAGCCTTTCAGCATTCTCTGGCTTTCCCATGATTTGGCTTTAACTGGGAACATTATTACAGTGAAATTCAGTGAGATAAACTAAGGAATAGAAAGTACTAACACTCAGAAAATGCCGATGTCTGAATATGAACACACCGCTGTTAGTATCCTTTAGTACTCAATTTTAATCAAATTCACAGACACAGCCTGCTCTTTGACACAGATGCATCCAAAATCAGCAATTCATTAGCTCCATCTTTTTTCCAGTTTAAGCGTTTGTTATCCAGCACCTTTGTGACTCAGACCAGTCTCTCTTGACCCCCATAAACTATGTGCCAAAATATTCCAATAGGTGACAACCACCTTAGCTGGGGAGCCTTGGGGCAGGAAAACTGAGTAGTTCTGACAAGAGAGGACAGTGGCAAGTCCAACCATTCCAACACAAGACAGGGCAAGGTCACACGGGCCACCAGTGATGGTGACACCTCCAGTCTCTGCTGAATTACTTTCAGAGCTGGTGGTTCAGATAAACCATCAGCTACCAAGTCAACCAAACCACGCTTCTGGTACGTGACCCAGCCTCAGGAGCCGTACAGCACTAGAATTTCTAGTAAACAACATACATCTTAAGTGCCTAGGGCTGGCTATCCCTGTGCTAGCACCAGTGAGCATGAAAGCGCTAGTATACACTTAGAGAAACTGTGTTTACAACTTTGTTTAAGGCAGATCTAAACCAGCCATTGAAAATAAGCAGCTTCTGAGAAATATAACTTAAAAGGTCTGGTTTCCTCCAGTTGTGTTCCATGTTTGGATTCTTTTGCGTATCTCAAAAAGCAAACATTTCTGATCAAAGCTCTTACTAGGATAAAGGTATTCATGCAATCTGTGTTCTAGATGGATTATCCGTTGTCAACTAATATAATATAGCCTATGCTGCAACCTTACCATCTGTGGAAGCAATCAAAAAGGTAGCATAAGCCCAGTTTCCTAAAAGCACTAGTTTAAAAATACCTGAGACTTGCTCACATTAGTTCTCCCCTACCACAAGCATCCCACAATGCTAAACAGTCTTCTACCTCTATTTTTCTTGATTGTTCAGAGAAAACAAGTATCATGACTGATAAAACTCTCCCCCTAAAAGCCTTCTATAGTTAAAAGGTTCAAGAAATTAATAAATACAAAATACCAAGACTGTCATGGAGTGGTGCTCTTATATGCTGTTTATGTCCTGCGAGAAAGAACATCCCCGAGCGCACTCCTCGCCAGTATTCCCTATGCCATAGCTCATTTTCATATAAAGGAGTAAATAATGAAGACTACCCACACATGTAAGCTGACGTATCAGGACTCAAGGAAAGCTCATCATCTGCAGATCTTGTCAAGTTCTGCATTGTACCACATCTTTTCCTGACAACACTTGGAAACACTGATTCCTCTCAATTTCACTTGCAAGGAAGATGTCTTGGGCCTGATGCACCTCTTGGCTACAATTCTGCTGCACTGAAATAAAAGACACTATGCCAGTATAAAAGTGGTGAGAGAGAAGAATCAGACTTCAAGATAACACATAAGCGGAAGAAAAAGGGATTACAAATTTGCATGTGATATAAAAATCAGAATTCTTATAATCGTATTAAAAATGCCATAAACTTCTCTGTTACAGCAATTTCAATGATCATCAAATAACGCAAAGATCTCACCTACCACCCGAACGACTTTTTAAAATGGAGCATGTTAATACAGATGTGTGCTGATGCTGAAATTTAGCAGCTGCTACTTTAGAACAGTAGTAGCGTGACTGCCCTAGAATACAGATTTTCTGTGAATAAATATTCAGATAAAGCACTGCAATCCTAAGCTTCCCCGTATAAATCAGTGTCTCCTGAATAAAAGCACACCCTTTTCTGCATCAGACTTCTTGCTGCAGTGCAATTGCATTGCTCTACATACTCATTTTGGATGATAAAGTACATACTTGTCATAGTAATGACGTGAATGAATTCAGGAAAGCAGTGACAATCTCTTTGTAAACATGCCTATCCAGCAAATACACCATTATTTTTCCTCACTACCATTTAATAATTAAGTTTATAACAATCTCTTTTTTGGTGATACAATAATACATAAATCTAGAAAATCAAGCCAGTACCTTGTTTTTGAAACCTGGTAGAAATAATGCTACTCTACTTTGTATTCCAAAACCTGCTACATTGATGTTGATTGCCAGCGTCTCTGCCCCCTGCTTTCCCTGTGCCCTCTCCTGGTGGGAGAACAAACACTGCACAGAAGAGACATGGTTACACCAAAACCTCCCCTTCACAAACAACATTTCCAGATGTCAAGTGAAAACGGCTTTCTATAGCAAAACGGGCCAAGATTCCAAGCCTAACGAGGTTCTGAAAAGGTAACATAAAAAGTGTCACAACTCCTGGCAGACCACTGATGAACACACCCTTACAGCTCTACTCCCAAGACTGCCTTATTTCACCCAATAAAGAATGCATGTGCAGAAACAGGGACTCGGGGCTCTTCTCTCTCAGAGGAGTAGGTTAATCAGCAGGCTCTCCTTTCGGATCCCTTCCCTCTGGCTGCACAGAGCCATGATTCCTAGCTGCATGGTACCACAGTTTGAAACTGCTGGTGAGGCAACACAGCACTCTCCTGGAAAGTAGAGAATAGGAATTTGAACCTTGCGAGGCTGAAGACGGAGCATCCGACCAAGAAATAGGAGATCTGTACTGCATGCTACCTGCTCCGCTATTATAGCCAAATTCCCATTCTAGCAGTGGGAAGCGCGAAGGATCAAAATGCCTCATATAATGGTAAGGCTCAGCTGACACAAAGATCTTCCGTTTATCAGGCTAAGCTGGCTTCCCAACTCTAAGGAGCTTTGTTTCTACAGATGAGAGGTGCTGAGCCAGGCCAGGTTTGGCCCAGCTGCCAAGCAAATAAGCCCTGCAAGAATCCAAAGTGACTACAGACCACGCACTAAGCCTGAAACAATACGTTCTGCCAGATCTGAGCCAAAGGAGACATATGTACACAAGAGACTCATTTGAGAAGGGAAATACAGGCACACTTAAGTTCTGGCCAGGGCTGGCTTAGCCCAGCAGACCTGCTACCTCAGAACCAGTTCCAGGCAGATGTTGTTGTACCACCTTCACACCTCATCTGGCTCTGTGAATTCACACTATGCCTGAGCTAAACAAGGAAATTGGTCCAGAGTCCTCCAATTTGGTTTCACAGGAAGCGCTTACGGTTCAGAACAATAATGCAGCACTAATATTATGTGGGGGTTTTTCTCCAGTGCATCCCAGCTGCTATTATTCCAGCCAGTCAGCTGGAATCTCAGCATGCATTCTCCTTTTTTTTTCCCCCCCTCTCCGAAAACTAGTCAGGCCATCTATTGGTGACGGAAAGTTGACTGTGTATTAACGGCAAGCACCATCACCTCTTCCTTCAATCACGTTCTAAAATAAGAATGAGTCACAGGTCTTTTACAAAAGGACAAGTTAAACACACCATCTCCAAAAGAAGATTCTGGAACATATATCCCTGTGACTGCATTGCTGGAGTCACAGACAGATTTCAGACCTATCTGCTCCTCAGCATTTTCAACTGCTAAGCCCAAACACCCTGTACAGTGGTTACGCTGTCGCAAATCCAGGTTTAAGGTGTCTGTCTTTAGTACATTTTATATGAAACATAATTCAGCGCTTGGATTCCTGTCTGAGGTAAGAACCTAAAGGTCAGGTACGGCAATGTTGAGGCCCGCTAGTGAGGTTTAGCGTTTAGTTTGTGTTCTAGCTCTTCCTCTGCAGGAGGAGGTTGATAGCGTATTTATACTCACAGCATCCCTGTAAGGAAGGGAAGTATTAAAATTGACAAAGTACCCACGTACTTTAGCAAAGAAAGTGGAAAGTTGAGAGGTCATAGGGAGTGCTTGAGTGAATGAGTATTAATGATTATTTTGCTTTTTCTTCTACAGAAGCTTTTTTAGTTCACATAAACATTTAAGACCTCTTCTGAAAATAAAAAAAATAAAACCTTTAACAGGCATTTTGCAATCAAGAAACAAGGAGGAACACAGACATTATGAATAAGCTATTGTCACAGCCAGCCTGCTGCCACATCTAAAAGCTGGCACTGCAGTCTGGGAGATTGACTGGCAGCTGTATGGCACTGCTCAAAAGCAACAGGCCATCAGCCACCCAATGGGGAAGTGCAGCTTGTTGAGAAACAAAAAAATCATTCTGTTCAGTTTTGGCTTGACATATACATCACTTTCGACATTGCTTTATATTACCAGAAAGGTGAATGTGCTTGCTTGAAACAATTACATCTTAATGAAGTTTTAAAAACCACAAAGCAATAAGCAGGAAACTTCAGATTCTCCAGACTATCACTGATGAAATTAACCTGTGCTTACTACTTAGCATCATCATTTGGAGTCTTGATTCATGCCTCACTTTTAAAATGATTCTTCTGTTTATTCCTGTGGACAATTTATGTTAGTGCCTGACTCTGGAGCTATTATATACAACGTCACATACAGTAAATCAGTATATGATATTCCCGTGAAAAGCACATAGTTTGCATTATACCTATACCTGTGCAACTCCTGCTGCAATACTATGGCCATTTGTACCAATGTGGGAACCTAGATAAAATACATTCATTCTTTCTCTCTACTTTGATTTTATGATCCTTGCTTCTGAGAAAACTAAGCAAAAATACTTTAAAAAAAAAAAAAAAAGCATTTGGGTATGTTAAGGACAGTGGTGGCAAAACTCTAGATTTCACCTGCTCTTATGCAAACATAGGATAAAGTGTAGGAATTCACTGAAATAATCCTAGATTTGCATCTCTTTAAGCAAGGTTGGACTCTGCTGAAAAAAAGATGCCTGGAGTCTATTTCTCTTGTGCACTGAACTTTGTAGGGTTATCCTCACTGCTGTAAAGCAAAGTCACTATAAAATGTTATCAAACTACAGTGATAGTGTTCTACATTTTCCACTGATGTAAATGCCTATAAAAGCGCAAGGCAGAGAAAAGTAAGACCTAGACAGTTGCCAGTCTAAATCTCCTTCCCCACACCCTCCAGGCTTCTTGAGGATTACACAGATTTAGCTTTACTTCCTTATGCTTGTCAAATCCTGAGGTTTCTAGATATCTGCATGATTTCCAGTGCACATTACCTTGCAGTTCTTACTGTCAGTCCCGATCAGCCACTGGAGCAGCAAAGATGAGTCAAGCACAGGCACGCCCTCTCTCCATGTCTCACACAGCCACAAGCCTCTTCACCCGGGCGCACATTTCCTGATGGCATCACCGGGAATTCTTCTGTGTTGAAGAAATACTGGAGAAGAATAAAGCAGCAGAATGCTGTGTTTGTTTCTGGCTTGCAGATCAATCATAAGTAGCTCTTGTGCAGCGAACAGGATCTGGCTCAAAGTGACAATTATCATATGAATACAATGAACCATTACTACAAAACAAAGTACAAGCAGGAGCTAAAGGAAGATGCTCTGGCATTGTAATTCCAAAAATCTCTGAACTGCTTTTCCCATCTGCAATTAATTCCTCCTCCTCAAACAATCCTACCTTGAGTATTAGTGCCACATACTGGAAATCATGATAACACATTAACTTTAAAAGATTTCATAATACAAAATCGAGGTGCACTGACTTTATGAGGTATAGTTAGTGAAACAGCAGTATTTATATTTATCTTCCTAATGATAGCATCTGTATTTTGTGGTTGTATTATAACTTCTGTAAAAACTTCAAATGTCTTAATTGTATAATAAAATTATGACGTTTCCTCATTAAAGAGAGTCAAACTGTGCCAAATTAAATTCCTTTCCCTTGAGAGTTAACAAGTCCAACCACCTCCTGATATTCTCATAATTGTGCTTAAAAAACCCCACCCAACTGGCTGTCCCTTACTGTTGGATTTTACTATTTTTCCTATGTTTTGGTTCAGGATGAGACTTAAAGAGGGACTGCTGGTCACCAGTCTAACATTAACTGCAGCATAGTGGGAGCTGTAGTCCAACCACAAACATCTAGGCTGCTTTTTGCCTTCACTGGCATAAAGTTTGCTGGAACTTGTAATAATCTGTTCTATTCGCACAGCTTTACAAACCTCCTGAATAAAACTACTGGGTACACCAAATATAAATTTTATCTCTTTTCTTACCTCACTGATTAAATTTGGTGTAAATAAGGAATTATAATTGAATCTTAAGTCACAACTTAGGAAAAAGCAAAGCTTCGCAGTAAGTTCTGAACTCGCTACCAAAATAAAGACAAATCGAGACTCACAGCACTGATTTTTGTCTTACAGTGAAAATATAAGAAACTTTTTTTAATTATTTGCAGTTCAATAATTAATTGCTATTAAGATCACTCATTATGCTATGTAACACTTTATAGGTAAATGTAATGGCAATAAGTAAAATGTCATTCTATTATGCTGACTAAAGATCCTTACTACAGTGTTAAAGAATCAAGTTATAGGTCTTATGTGAACTTGAAAACAACACTCATGGTTATAGTAGGCCACACGCAAAAAACCCCCACCAAAACAGCCCTCCATCCCCTTCAAAGAAACCAACTCATATAGGAATTCAAAAAGGTGCACACCAGGAATGCTTGCGCTTTAAGCCAATTCCCCTACTCTCCAGTTAGAATTTTATTCTTCTCTAATGCTAACCTCTGGTTATGCTTGAGCTCTCTTTCTTTTGTTCCCTTTAATTCCTACAACTGTATAGTTTCCCCTCTCTGGTTGTTCTGGCTGAACGCCAAGTTTGGCTGAGAACTCTGACGTCAAACAAGGCGATCTGAAATCCTAATTACAAGTTCAACTGATAAACAGGCAGCTGAGCTGGCAAATCAGAACTGCCCGGCTGCGCAGACAAGCTAGCCTCGGGGATCGAGGCCCGAGGCGCCAAGGAGTGCCCCAAGCGGGAAGGGAACAACACAAGGTGGGGATATCAAAATGTACTTTAAAGACGTTTTATTCTCAGCGGAAACGCCCGAAGGAGCGGTGACAGCAGCAAGGGAAGGGCTCGGGGAGGGCCCAGCTGCGGTAACAGTCGCTCCCTTCCACAGCCGGCCCCCCTCCCCAGAGGCTCCCCGCTCACCCCGCTGCTCCCTGTCCCCTCCTGCGGCGGCAAGCCCACCCCACGTCCCCTCAGGACTCCCAAGCCACCTTTCCCCGTCCCGCCGAACCCAGCCGCCGTCCCCTCAACCCTCCGCACCCCGGCCGCCCTCCGGACCCCACCAGCCCGCTCCTCGCACCTCCCCGCCTCGCCGCGCTCCTCACACCGCCGCTCCCGCACGCTGCACCCGCGCTTGCTTGCTTCCTCGCTTGCCCGCCCTCCGCTTCCTGCCTCAGGATTGGCTACCCGAGGCATAGCCCCGCCTTCCGCCGGTCGCGATTGGCCCTTGTGCCCGAGCGGCGGGCGGGCCAGCGGCAGCGGCGTTACGATTGGCGGGAAGGCAGCGGCCTGCAGGTTAGGCTGACCCGCCGGCGGAGAGCGGGGCGAAGGTGCTATTGTTGCCGGACCGCCGAGGAGAGGAGCCGGGGGACACCGGGGCCGGGCGGCGCGGGGCCAGCGGCAGCCATGAGCGGCGGCGTGTACGGGGGAGGTGAGTCCGGCGCCGCCCCGCTTGCCCGCCCTCCCCTCCCCCGCCCCGCGGCCGTTGAGCTCGGCGCCGTCCCGTCAGGCAGCGCGTGCGAGCCTCCCCCGGCCGCTTCCCGCCTCCCCGCCGCCTCCTCAGGCCCCGGGCCCGCGGCCCCGCTCTCCCGCAGCGCGGCAGCATCGCCCGAGCCCTCCCGGTCCCTCCGTCTCTTAGACGCGGGGTGGCAGCATGCGTGAGGAAGAGGAGGCTGCAGGCCTTGTTTATGTCCCCCCCGGCGTCGTTCCGCTGGGATGCTTCGCCCGGAGACCGGCCGAGCCGTGGTCTTGGGCTGCGTTAGCGCTGCTCGGGTGCGGCTGGCCCGAGAAAACCCCGGGCGTTGGAAGCCGGGGTGTAGTTTCCTCCCAGAGCACTTCTGCACACCCTTCCGTGAGCACTAAAGTCCAGGTGTTTTGTTTCAGACTTTGGTTTTCCTGAGGGCGTGCAGGGCTCCTCAGCGAGGGTCGGGGTTCACGGGGATGAGGGCGCGTCGTGGTGTGGCAGCCTTCACCTACAGAACTGGTGTTTTCAGGCCCACCTTTCTCACTCTCTGGGCTCACCTGGATTCGCATGACTGTTAAATTAGCACTTTTTGAAAGCTTTGTGTTGTAATCTATTTAGATGCAACAACGTTCTCCCTCTTCTCTTAAAATTCCCCTTTTACTTATGCCAAAGGAAGGTGTTGCAATGTCCAAGTTAAAGCTGACCTACAGTCTTCGAAGAGCTCTCTGTAACTGGAGTTCTGAATAGAGAACTTTCTCCTTGCTTTGAAAAAGATGCCTTGACTTGCTTTTCTTCTTTTGCAAGCAAAACAGATGGGGCAGGGAAAGGTCAGGATTGCAGTAGAGCGGAATAACCATTCACCACCTCTTTATTATCAATCTTTTCAGATGAAGTTGGGGCTCTTGTTTTTGACATTGGCTCGTACACAGTGAGAGCAGGCTATGCAGGCGAGGACTGTCCAAAGGTGAGAACCTGGGTGACTCAGTGGAAATGCATCATGAATTTGCGCCTTAGATCTTGTTTGTTAGTTACAAGTTCTCAGAATATGCTGGGTTTTGTTCTGGCTGTATTGTATAAGGAAAGCTCTGAATTCATGAGCAAAAATACCCACCCAGAAGATTAATAATTCTCATATGCTGCTTACCTTTTGCCTTACAGGTTGATTTTCCAACAGCCATTGGTGTGGTGCTAGAAAGGGACAATGGCAGCACTCTGATGGAGATAGATGGTGACAAAGGCAAACAAGGGGGCCCGACGTACTACATAGACACCAATGCCCTGAGAGTTCCAAGGGAAAATATGGAGGCCATTTCACCTTTAAAAAATGGAATGAGTATGGTGCTCTGTCTTTTTCTACCTGTTTTTACAATAGCATTGCTAGGCTGCAAAAAGTCATAGCTTTCATGTAAACTGATGTTATGGCAGCAGAAGCCGTATGAACGGACACCTGATTTACAAATTGTGTAAAGTATAGTTGGTTTACACTGTTGGTGGACTTTTGGCATAATTCTTGAAATGTTCTGATCGTGATGCTTACAGAGGAAGAGAATTCTGCAGAGCTGTTAAAGGAGGTGTACGTCTGCTGAGGACAGCTTTTGACTAAAGAGCTCTACACAAAAAAAGCATTGGAAAACCTTTATGTATTTATTAAACGGAACAAAAGTTATAAGTAACCAATCTGCTTGCTTCAATGTTGTTACAGTTGAAGACTGGGATAGTTTCCAGGCAATTTTGGATCACACTTACAAGATGCATATTAAATCTGAAGCAAGTTTGCATCCTGTCCTTATGTCCGAAGCACCAGTGAGTAGAAGCAGCTTTTCATTTTGAAACATCTTAACTGTATCTTCTTGCTGACTCTACAAACGTTAGTCTTGAACAAGTCTGACATTGGCTTGTAGGTTACGAGTGTTAAAACTTAACTACAGAAATAACAACTTTAAAATACTTTGCCAGGTTCTGGAAAGTAATCTGTTTAAGAAAAATGCCTAAAACAGAAAACAATTTGAAATAGTTTTCATGAGTTGTATTAGGAAGTATTTACTATATGCTATTGTTTTTTACTTATCGAAAAGAAGCCAAAATAAAAAAATAAACCTCACTTTACTGCCTAGGATAAAAGCAAAAAGATGCTTGGATGTCGTATTAAGTATAACTTAATACATGATAAAATGCCATTGAAAACCTGTCGCTTCATTCAGCCTTACAACTAATATTACATGACAGAGAATAATATTTATAATGGAGAAGTTTTAATTTTTCTGTCTTCATTTCTGTAAATGGCCCTGTGAGGTAAGTGAGGTGGATGAATACAGATTTCTGAGAAAAAAATGTGGACAAGGTTTCTGTCATTTAATAATGCTCAGCATTTGAAAGGCAGATCTTAGAGTCAGAATACAAAAGGTAGACATGCCGTACAACAGTTCTGCCTTTCTTTAATAAAATCTTATGAAAAGGATTTCCTTTTTCATTATTCCCGTGTGTTGAATTGTGGCTTGTGGAGTATGGATGAATTTGCAATGGTTATTTCCTGTTTGATGGCTCAGTGGGTGTCTGAATAGAGGTTCCCATTAACATTCCCCTTACAGAACTAATCTTAGGTTAACATATTGGCTTGGAAAAAACTTTATGTTTTCAGTAACGTGTAGAATATTTTATATATATTCTGGTTTAATTGCAAGTACAGTAGAACTGTAGGAAGATACCTTGGAAACAGGAAGATCTGGATTTCTTTCAACTAGGCAAATTATTTCATGTATCTTTCCCCTTGTAAAATGGGCATGTTACTTGTTTTAGAGAGTTCTTTGAGAGCCTGATGCTGGAAGAGCTGTAGAAGTGTTAAGAAATCTCTATCATAACAGTAAAAGTGCGTAGCACTTCCAATTCTATGTGATAGATAAGCATTAATGTATTGTTGTAGAATTGGAATAAAAAAGGTTCTAAAGAAGTAAATTACTAGAAATCTGTCTCTATAGAATTTTGATATGATTTGAAAACATGGCTATAGTAATTCTAATTACTTCTTTATTATGTTACCATTCTTTTAGTGTGCTCTAATGATCCTCAAGATAAAGATGTCTTCCTTTTGGTCACTTATTTGTGGTTTGGTTTATTTTTTTTCTTCTAGTGGAATACTAGAGCAAAGCGTGAAAAACTGACTGAATTGATGTTTGAGCACTACAACATCCCTGCTTTTTTCTTGTGTAAAACTGCTGTTCTAACAGCGTATCCTTTGGAATGCTTCACCGCCTTTTTTCCCCCCCGCCCCCCCAGGAAATTACGGTAAACTTATTCTAGGCAATTCCCAGTATAACAGCATGTCTAACTTTTCTTCTTTCAAATTCATTTTTCCGTAAACATCTAAGGAGGAAGTAAACAAATTCCATTTCTGAACTTTAAAGCTTTAGAGCTCAGTTTTGAAGTTCTCCCAATCTCACTGTTTTCTTTGGAGGCGATATTTTTTTTTGGTCTTCTTTATTTTTTTCCCATTGTATACCATGCGTAAGAATATTCCAGACCTGAAATGGTATTGTCCAGACTACTAAATATAGTAATTAGAGCTTGAAGTTCCCATAGCCTTAAGATGAATATTTGTAATTATTAAACTAATAACATGTTTTCAGCTTCAGAGTCTAAATGAGTTGGATGTACTTAGAGCTTGCTGCGTGGTATTGACATGAAGTCTCACCTTTGTACATCCAAAGCTCAAGTTAGTTCACAGACAAGTTAAATGCCATTCTCTCTATGAGGTTGTGCCCTTCACAGAAAGCAGACATGCGCTGGAAAACGGTAAATCCTTTTGTAGAGCCAAGGAATAACACATAGGGGTCCTCATTCCCAGTTATGCTCTAATTGTATAGCAACATTTTTTTTCCTAAAGTGAAAATTGCAATATTTTCCTTAATCATTTTGTCTAGTTTTGCTAACGGGAGATCTACAGGTCTCATTTTGGATAGTGGAGCAACACACACCACTGCTATTCCAGTGCACGATGGATATGTGCTTCAGCAAGGTAAAAATTTTCATGGATAACAGCATTGCAGTATCAAAGTTGAGTTAGCTTGCTTTCTGCTTTTACACAGATTTAAAAACAACAACAAAACTGTATCCTCTTAAATACGGGGAAAAAAAACCCTAATGGTGTTCACTGACAAATAGTTTGTTGGGAGAGTTTATTTGTGATTTCAGTGCTTTCTAGGTTGGTGGAGGGTTGTTTTTTTTTTTTTTCTCCTTTTTTTTTCCCCTCTATTTTTTTTTTCTTTGTTTTTGTCCTTTAGGTATTGTAAAATCACCACTTGCAGGAGACTTTATTACTATGCAGTGCCGGGAATTGTTTCAGGAAATGAACATAGAGATAATTCCTCCATATATGATCGCTTCAAAGGTGGGAAAGTAACTTTATTTAGTAAGTGTTTGCTTGGGGAGAGGCTTGAATGGTTAGCTGATGGTCATGTTCCCTACGATCTCAGGAGGCAGTTCGTGAGGGGTCGCCAGCAAATTGGAAGAGAAAAGAGAAGTTACCCCAGGTCACTAGGTCCTGGCACAACTACATGTGTAATGTAAGTAGGTCATTTCTCCCACTCTCCAGCTCCCCTAGGCGTCCCATAAAGACGTTTTGTTTGCAAGTATATCAGGTTTTCCTCTTGAAGAACTAGAAAATCTTTAAAAAGTCAGTATCAATTCTATAAATTCTATCAAATTGAAGACTGAAATTCTTATAACCCTATTATTCTTAACTCCATAGTGTGTCATTCAGGACTTCCAAGCTTCTGTCCTCCAAGTGTCGGATTCAACCTACGATGAACAGTACGTCACTGTTTTCCTTCTTGTAAAATTAATTGTCAGTTGTGCATGGGGTGCTCAGCCTGTTCGTTGCTGTTGGCTGGTTTTACTAGAGAAGTTTTTAGATAAAATCTGTTTATTTCTGAAAGTAGAAATACACTGTGCATCGAGGCGGTACTTTTTATTTAATATTCCAAGGTGCATGAGATCATAATAAGTATTACCGAAAGTGTAAGTCATATCAATCGCAATATTCCAGCTGAAACCTTGGGTTATAATGCTACTTAGATAACATCCTGTTAACGTTGCGCTGTAATATGTTACTTTCTGACGAATGCTCTAGGGTAGCAGCGCAGATGCCAACAGTTCATTACGAGTTCCCCAATGGCTATAACTGTGACTTTGGTGCTGAGCGTCTAAAAATTCCTGAGGGATTGTTTGACCCTTCTAATGTAAAGGTAAAACAACTATGATATGTAGTAATTGGAAGGCTTTAAATCACTAGATTATCACGTGGCTTCCTTTTGTATGATGTTCTTGACTTCATGATTTGTACGTGTGTATTTACACTGCGTGGTTCTCTTGGGGGTACAATTGCCTGTGTTGTTCTGGAGTCGGGCTAGCAGAGGATGAAATGTAGTTCAAAATGGGTGGTGATGAGCTGAATGGGAAAAGAGGAATTTTTTTTTTTTCTTCCCTAAAAAATGCTTAGCTCCCTCTCTAGTAATATTTGTAAATTCAACACGTTCAGGGCTTCTACGTGCCTTGCTCTTTTGAAGCGATGATGTGTAGATTACTAATTTTAATTCTAGGGTTTATCTGGTAACACGATGCTGGGTGTGAGCCACGTTGTCACAACAAGTGTTGGAATGTGCGATATAGACATCAGGCCGGTAAGTGTTAGTCAGACATGTAATATTTTGAGGCATAGATACTTTTGTGCTGATATAATTCTTTGGGACTAGAACACTGTTGATGAAGAAATGTAGATTTCCTAGGATAATGCTAAACACATGAGAATAATTCTCTTAAGTATTACATATTGGTATATAGGAATATGTACAATTACTGCTTTGTCTTACAAAATGCTAAATCAGGATTTCCTTTTTTTTACTTTTACTCAGTGTTTCTACCTATATTTAAATAGCTAATGTCCAGATTTTGTGGCTGGCACTGCATAATGTGCATTGGATTGGCTTCAGATGAGCATTTTGTGCTCATAACTTTGAATGTGATCTGCAGATTTTTGGGTGTGGCAGATATACTTTCTAAACATAACCAATCATATGGCAATTTCCTAGAGAGGGAGAAGGAAGAGGCTTTAAAGGAAAACTTTCTGTTTAAAACTCTCTTCTAACTTTCTCAGGTGTCAATCTGAAAATACTCACATTGGATACAGCCTGCATGGGGGTTGTTTCAAAAGTTGTTCCTCTTACCTTGTGTGTCAGGCTGGTTTAGTAGGCCGGGCCAGCATTTGTGTTCACCCACTGCAGCATTAGTGACACTGCAAATTGTTGCAGTGCTGTGGGGTTTTCCTTTGTGGTTGGAACATCCAGCTGTAAGGAAACTGACAGTTTGGAAACAGGAGGTATCTGTAGGTGTAGGGTTCTCTATAGTAGAAAATACTCTGTGAAATCACTTACAATCATTAATCACACAGCTTCTGTCTTCCTTGTATAGTTTAATATTAAGCTGTCTTGAAATATTTTTCAAGTGATTAAAAAATGAATTGAATTGGGAGAGGTAATATTATTGTCATCAATGGTGTATTAGTGCTGGTGATTATATGTATTTGTGTGCCATTCCCCTCTCTTCTGTGAAACAGTTGTTTTCAGAATGATTTCAGAGTTAATATTGTAGGTTGCTTACTCTCTTTTTAGGGCCTCTATGGCAGTGTGATTGTAGCAGGAGGAAACACTCTAATACAGAGTTTCACAGACCGACTGAACAGAGAGCTCTCCCAGAAAACTCCACCGGTAAAGCAACTCTTTAAATTACTGCGTTGAGTTACTTATCATTTTGCTTTTCTGCCGCATAAATACACACGCATGTATGACAGCTTTGACTTTGTTAGGAACCCAGCAGCTGAAAAGATTTCTGTGGGGTAAGAAATCTCCTCCTTCTCTAAAGAAAGAA
This sequence comes from Theristicus caerulescens, assembly GCA_020745775.1. Lineage (NCBI taxonomy): Eukaryota > Metazoa > Chordata > Aves > Pelecaniformes > Threskiornithidae > Theristicus > Theristicus caerulescens. The sequence continues at coordinate 1,510,114 of CM036565.1, read as the reverse complement.
GTCTTGAAAAGTTCTTATTTGAAATGAATTCCAGCAGATATTAATAACTGCTTTCTGAATATTTTACTTCTCCATTCCTGCTTTCAGGTTGTGATTTTAAGTTCTGTAATTGTCCCTAAGCAACAGTCACTATTTCCCTTGATGGCCTCTCTTCTGAAGTGTTGCTGACTAACTTGAGGCAGATTCAATCATTCTGCCTGAGGTCTTGTCACTTTGTCATGGGAATTATTCTTCCTGGATTCTACAGACAACTCAACCGACTCATAGATAAAACCTGGTGATTTAACATACTTGTATTTTTTTAATCACTTGATGTCAAAGAAAGCATCAATACCTTACACCTATGTTCTCGAGAGCACATATAGCTTATGATATTTCTTGAATATTCATATTCAAGAAAAAATGTTCTACTTGTAGCAACTCTGAAATCATGAATGTTACGAGAAAGGTAGTTACTCGCTGCTTCTTGTAACAGCTGAGGAGGAAGCCACTGAAATTCAGGGATTTTATTGCTACAAGGCATCGTGAAAGCAAAAGGAATGAATGGGTCCAAAAAGGACTAGGTGAATTAAGCTCAGCAACGTTAGACATTTTAGTCCCAGTGCACGTTTTAAGTAGCCCAGCGTTAGAGATGACAATAGATCCTGCGAGTATTATTGCTCTCTACCTGCACTATTTCTAGCCTTAAGCATTTGCTGCCGCTCCCTGTTGGGAGGCAAGGTGAAAGCCACACATGTTCTGTTCCGCTATGGCTGTTCTGGAATTCTAAGTACAGGGCAGATGAGCGTTATTGCAAGCTTAATAAAATTGACCTTTTTCCCCTGCGTGTTGGTATTTACACCAAGTTGCTTGTGCTGTCGTTCTCTTGTCCCGAAAGGTCACCAGCGTACAACTTGTCTGATTGTTCTTTCATTTTACCTCCTTTTCCATTCAGAGCATGCGCCTGAAGTTGATAGCGAACAACACAACAGTGGAGCGGAGGTTCAGCTCGTGGATTGGTGGTTCAATCTTGGCTTCTTTGGTTAGTAAACCTGTGTTACTGTGTTGCTCTGCTAAGCAGCACTGTCACCCAAAAATCTATTTCCGCGTAAGTGTGCGTTGCAGAGTTTGTGCTACCGTAGCAATCGTAATCTTGTCTAGCCTTGTGGTAAGGCAAAGGGAATATCTTTAAAAAACAAGACAATGTGAGCATTTCCAATCAAAAAATAACTTGCCACATTCTCCCATGTTTAATGGCAAGGTGCAGGCTTGAAATACAGTATCTAGAAATGACGTGTATATAGTACACCACGAAAGTAGCGAACCTATTTCTGCATCACGTTCCTGAGCTTAATTCTACAAGTTACTGCGTACTGACATGGTTTGTGGGGATTAATTTAGCAGTATGGGAAAGGGAGACAAATCAGCTTTCGGTACTCCAACTTCCTGTCTCCAGTTTAATCGCTAGCAATAGTTTTAACTCAAAGGAAAAGATAGTTAAGCAGGTCAAGTCCTCTTACCTCATTTAATGTAAAGACTTGCTTGTGTTTCCTCCTAGGAAAAGCTAATCATGTGTCACTTAGCCTTCTTTTGTTTTCTGATTTTTTTTTTATTTTGTCTTTTGTTGTTTTGTTTTTTTCTTTTTTGTAGGGTACTTTTCAACAGATGTGGATTTCTAAACAAGAATATGAAGAAGGAGGGAAACAGTGTGTAGAAAGAAAATGTCCTTAAACCTCTTACTGTGAAAACTGCTGCCTGCTCAGTGCTCCTTCTGTTTTATAGCTTTAGCATACTCAGGAATGGGATGGACTCTTTTTTGTAGAAAGTTTATATTGGATTTTTTGCATAATTCAAGTTCCATTTTAACAAACCTTAGAAATTTTGGGAGACCTAATTGGTACTGTCATAGAAAAAGGATGTTTACGTCCCTTGTAAAGCAATAATTCATGTAACAAGCATTTTATAATTTTGTATAAATGTCTATTTTCTCTATAGTTTCCTGGGAACAGCTTTACAGGTTAGCTAATAGATAGAGGCATAACCTTGCAAACGCCCGTGCAAATTTATTAAAAACCCTCTTGTCTACTTTCACATATTAGTCTTCCTTGCTGGTACTTTGGCCTTAAATTGCTCTTATTTCTCTCTTATAAAATAAAATCCGGTCTTTTATATTTGAGCAACTTTGTGAGTACTTGCAGAGAAAGTTACTCTTTGTGTTAAAAATGGGAAGTTTGTATTTGGTGATCTACTGTAGGTGCCCCAGCTCACCCGTAGTGAACTGTCTAATGGAAGTGTTACATTCCACTTAGTGAATGTTCTGTGAGGCACTCATCTTCTCATCTGCTCATCTTCTGTTGTGGGGCAGTGTCGTTTCAGTGAACAGTCAGTGCTTTCCACCCGATTTCTAAGAATGTATATAATGCCTTCGTGATGTGGGTGAGAAGCAGCGCTTGTTTGAGCCAGGAAGTTAAGCATTGTCTCTCCAAGAGGAGGAGCATAGTTGGAGAAGACCTCAGGATGTGGCTTGACATTTTCGGGGGAGCGGTAACTCGAAGGGGCAGCGGCTGCGTGTTTGTTGCTGGTGTCGCTCCCTCAGCTGACTCTCGGCAGGGTCCGTAAGTGCCTGCGCTTTGCACTCAGGGGCAGGGGAAGTAGGGTGATTTTTTTATGATTTTTTTTTTTCTTCCAGCAGGAACTGGCTGTCAAGATGCAGCTCTGTGTTGCTGTTGAGCTTACTTTCGTTTACAACTGTGTGATGTTCTGTATTGGGACACAGTGAAGTTTTGCTCCTTAAAAGCTGTGGAAAACCAAATAGCATTTAACTGATTAAAAAAAAAAATGTAAACAGTACTGCTACATCTTTCATATCCTAAAAGACCTTGTGGGTAAATAATGATGAGGCCTCTAGCTGGAAACAGTTTCACATTACCTCCAAACAATAAAGTAATTTATCAAAACAGCCTGCTTTTGTCTTATCGTGATAACCATTAGTTGCTCTTGAGACAAAGTTGCTTGCTCCAGATTTTCAAAGCCATTGACAAACGGTATTTCTCTCACAAAATGAGGCCAACTTAAGTCAGCTACCGTAGGTGATACGAGTCTCCAGCTGCTGTTGTCGTACTGGAAGAAAAAGACTTAGTCTAGTTTGCATTCGGGTAGAATGGGGAATGTCAACTGAACGTGTATCTTAGCTTTATAAGTAACACTTTTTAGGTTTTTTTAAAGTTACTGTGGCATCAGTGAAGCACTACGATCGACTGGACAGCTCGTCGCTAGAGGTGAAGGTATAAAGTATGCTTTCTTGGTTTCTCTTCGTGACCTGACTCTGCATTTTAAGCTTTCCTTCCGTGTCATGTGCTTAGGTTTCATTATGTCTAATCAACTTTTATCTTCCGTGTATCTTCTTAAGAATTACAGTACGACGGCAGCATCTGTGAATGTTCTAGCACCGCACGGGGAGCAAACCGCTTTCTGGGGTTTTCTCACCACTGTGAAGAGTTTCTGTTTAAGAAGCGGGTATTTTGTGGGACGCAGAGGAGCAACTGAAGGTCAAGCTGATGGAGATAGGTACGTCTGTCTCCCCCAGTTCTGGGTCCCTTGGAGTTTACAGTGTTTTAGCAGATTATATTGCATCGCATGTTTGCTTCCGAAAGACTGGTATTTGTGACTCTATTCTGAATTGCTACACAACCTCATCTGAAGGTTAAAAGCTTTCACGAAGTAGGTGTTTGCCATCAACCGAGAGCAGCAGCACCTTTCTACTTCGATTTCACAGAAGACTATTGCCAGTCTTCCTTCAAACAAACACTGCAAAAAAACATGGCACAAATGTTTGAATTTGTCATGGGTATCTAGAAACCTAGGTATAAAGGCTGCATTGTCAGAAGTTCCCATGCCAGGTATTTCATACTTTCTAACAAGCCAGACTTAAAGCAGGGAAAAAGTTCCTCGTAGCAGAGTGAAGACCCTATTTTTCCCATGCTTTTATGCAGAAAGCACGTGTAACTTAGGTGACGTACCCGTAACTCGGATGATCAGGGAACAAAGGCTAGCACGGGAGCTTCAGAGGCTCTGGTGTTTCTGTCTGGCTTTAATGCATGTTTGTTAAACTAAACCAGGTTTAGAATAAATATTATCCCTACACTTCATACCTTCATCTGGCAGTCAGTTGCTGCTGTTCACTGTTAGCACATACGTCTCGCTTTTATAATAGCTGGTTAATATGTCATTTTTCAAATATTTCTAGAAACAACTGTTAGGATTAATAAGTTATGCACCGAAGCTGCTTTTTAATTCCAGATCACAAGTTTAATTTAGGTCAAATGTGGGATTAAAAACAGAAAAAAGAAGATTGAGACTCTCAGGAATGCTCAGTCAAGTTGTTCGCTGGTTTCGGGACTTGTTTCATGTTCCAGTCACAAAGACAGTCGACCAGTTGCTTGCAGCACTCCTCCAGCATGTTACTGGCTCTGAGATTTTACAGCAAGGTGAGGGAACTTCCTTTCCAAGACCTTCTGCCTCGTCTTCTGTAGGTTTTGCCGCCTTGCCCTTCTCCGTAAAGATTTTTCAAGTCTGAGCCTGAAAGAAGTCAGTGTGGTTAATTTCTAGAGAGCTCGTAACATCCGTAATCAGCTCACACCCCTAATCAAATAGAGGCTCCCAGTGATCCACAACTTCAGTATTAATTTGCTTTCGATGAGCAAAAAGGCCTGCAAAGCAAACTATTTTTTTCTTCCGCTTTCGGATTCTACAGATCTCAGCCTCTGTGAGGATCTTAGGTACTCCACACGTAAAATGACTTTTACAGTGCAACTTCATAGATAACCAAGTCTCTTTATAACTAAGATGGGAACAGCAAAAAGAAACAGAGCAAGCTGTAATTTTTAAAAGCTGCCTTTCCAGTCTACTAGCTGTAAAAACAAGAATACTGCTATTTTTTTCCTTGAAAGTGGAATAAGGAGGCCTGAGGAACAGATCAGAAAATAACTTTCAGTGTCAAAAAAAATCTTTTTACCTGATGAAGTGATTCACATGAGGTAAGTAATAGAATTTCCTCTTTTTGTATTTTTTGTTCAAGTACCATGGTATTGGCCACTCCTTGTAAGTGTACCTGTTAAAGATAGACAAAAGCGATTATAGAACATTTGTTTGGGTTTTTTTTTTGTCTTCATTCTTGGATTCAACCAGTTACACTTGGTTACAGCAGGGTGATAAAGTGGTCTGACCCAGTAGATTGCAAAATTTATATGTGGGTATTTACTTTGGCTCTATTGCTGGCTTGGTTTGTAACTACATCTCACACGTAGCTCAGCGTCTTTCTGGAGAAAGTGGGCTTGCTTTAAAAACTGTAGATGTTTGAAGGGAGAGCCCAATATAGACAGTGATTCTTTGCATTTATATTTTAAAGTTAGTCCTTCGTAAGAAAACTTTCAAAAGCTGATGTGAACAAACGGTGTGTGAAGAGAGTTTTGTTTCTACTACAATTTTCTTTTGAATGCCAGCGTTTGAGTGTCATGTCAAGTGCAAATCTGCCCGAACATAAGTCTTTCCCTCTAACTACAGACTCTTATTATTTCTGTTTGGGGTTTCTTTTGCATATGGGCTGCACAGATGGCTTGTGCAGACTTACCTACAGACTCCAGCGCATCCAGATTGTGTCAGACCTACTGTTACGCGTATTGCAGAGTTTCTGCATGTGCTTAAAGACCATTTTGTGTTGTCTGCCCCTTCCCCCTGCTTTAACTGGGGACTGGACCTCCAAATACACAGGCAAACCCTTCTTTGTGGACAGCGTTTCCAAGCAGAAAGAGCTGTACAGAAGCCTTATTCCTAGAGATGTAAATCTAGTGGTTAGTGCATTTAGTACCCTGCTGATTTATATTTAATGGGTAAACAAATGGAAAACAACTCAAAATTCACCATTACTATAATGTGTGACCTTCTGTTATCCACAGTTACTGCAATTATTGCTTCAAATGCCAATACGATGAGGGTAAAATACTGGTTAATGAAACAGCAGGTCCTGCCAGAGCCTTCAGTGTCATCCCCTGGAACTACAGATTATTGAAAGTATCTGGACAACAAATAATTCTAAAGGTAGAAGCTTCTACCTAAGTCAGATATCTGCCCAGACTAGTAGGGAGTTCCAGCGGGTGTTTCTGTGGTCCCGGGCAATGCTTTGGGTGGTGCGGTCAGAACACAGTTGTCCCCCATGTGTGGGGTTTGCCTTATAACTAGGGAAGCCCAGAGGGTTCAGCTTGAACAGTGCTCCCTCGTTCATTCAGGTGTTAGAGAATCGCTACAGTAACAGACATCCTCCCAGCACAGGAATCCTGTTAGTTACATGGAACTAATTTTGTTATAATTAATGGTAGGGTTTGCCATTGAATTACTTAGCAACAATTATAACCAGATTAAAAAAAAAAAAACAACCAAAAACCAGAACTCAAGAAGCACCTGAATGCTGACCAGAAAACATGTTTCTTTCCATACAGTACATGCATCCTTTCTTGATTAGATAAGGATTTTCTAGTAAAGAGACATACCACAAGGAAAAATTCACACATATGGAAAAAAAAAAAATTTCTTCTCCATACCAGTAGGTGCGTCCTAAGAAGTCATGTCTCCACTCGCCAGGTACTGGCTTCTCATGGCCAGTTTGTAAAAGCCTCAGAGCAATTTCTCTTTCTCTGACAACCAAGTCGATATTTTTCATAGATTTTTCTACCTGGAAATAGGAAATAGTTTCAGGATGAGCCAACAAAACACAATGTTGACAATATAAAAGATCTCAAATGAAGATCTAAGGCAAAATTTAAAGGAAAAGCAAAAGTAAAGCACATTAGGAGTTCCTTCATGAGTAATCTCACAGTTGGGGACTGAGTGAAACTGTAAAGAAGGGGTGCTTAAAGCAACTACCTTACAGGCAGGAGAGAGAGGAAATAACCGACAGTCTGCACATCCATTACAGACTACCTGGCTAAATACATAAAGCCAGGTGTAATGCTGATGCCAGAAGTGTAGAAAGCTCTGAGGCAGGAAGAAAGCAGGAGAGGCAAAAGGAGGATGTGCTGTCCGCATTTCTGTCGGGCGGTTTGCAATGGCTGTCCGTTATTCCAGTTCGCACTCGGAGGCTGCGAGCAGCCTCCCCAGTGCCTGCTGGCTGCTGGCTGTGCCCTGACCAAACTATGGCACTTGAGCTGAAGGTTTTTAGTCAGGTCTGCCACAGAACAGTACTGTAACACACATTACATACGGCAACATGTTAAATGCTCTGGGAAGCTGCTGGAGCTAATTTTAGCAAGCAGACTGCTGTATTTTGTCTCAGTGCAATCATAATATTTAACTGCTGCTTGACTTCTGCTTTCCTTGGGCTTCAGCCAAAACCAAGCAGGCAATTAGTAAGATTTGACTTTTGAAATGTTGGGGCTACTTAACAAGTTCCCTCCCAAAACAAACTCTGCTGTGATTCGGAGTTGCTGAATATGGCTGTGTAGGTGGGACTAAGCAGAAAATAACTCCTCAGAACGGGAATCACAAATCACAGTTGAGAAAACGTATCATGATAAATTAGAACAAGATACGCTAGGAGATCCAGAGGAGAGTTTTATATTGGATCTTCCCTAATTTCTAGTTACAGTGATGAAATGACTAGAGTAGGAGACCAAATCCATGTCTGACACAAAAAACAGAGATGATAACGCAGTTGCAGATGCATGTGATGGCAAATGTACAGGTAAATGATAAACCATACAAAGAAATTCAGAGGAACAATGTAAAGGTCAGACTTTTCCCAAATTAATTTGGATAAATAGGGGGTATTTGAGAATCTCTCTCGTGTCAAATAGCTGGATTATTTAACTGGCCAGTGAAGGTGTAGATTTCCACCTGTGAGACATAAGCATAGAGACAGCAGTCAAAGTAAATGAAAGTTTTCAATGGTAAAGATACTGAGGAACGAATTTAATAAATTAGTTGCAGAATCACAATAATGCAAAAGAAGGAGGGGACAACAAAAGTGAGGACAGCAAAGAACAAAGAGCACAAGTTTGGAGAAGACAGTGTCAGGCAGGAAGCTGGCTACAGTTAAGCAGATAAAACAGTTTGTGAAGGGTTTACTAGGAAGTTTCTAGAAATCCTCTAGTGCAGTTTCAGGGCATGAAGATGGCAAAATATTTCTTAACATTGTAACAGGCGGAGAGGCCTTTCCCACAACATTGCTTGAGCACAGTGTTTGTGCTTATACTGAATCAGGGAAATATCTTTAAAATGGTCTTCAACACGTTTACAACTGCTTTACCTTTCACTCAGCAATTTTACTTAGAGTTATATTTTTAACGAGTAAGAAAAAGTTACCTTTTCTAATCGTTCAGGACTTGGCATAGGCCTGAGCTGTCGCTTTGATTCTTGCTCTAAAGTTAAAAGCATGTTTTTTTCCTTCAGTAGGACGTACCTGGGTCAGAAAGCATAGTACTTCAAAAATAATCTCTAGATGCATTGGCAGTTACTCACTGAGTACCCTGCTGGACAGAGCACCTACGACCCCCCACACGTAGCCTGTATGTAGTGACCGGCTGGAGAAGGCCCGAGGTGAGCAGGGGAGGGCTGACGTACGGGGAGAGGCTGAGGGAGACAGGCTTACTTAGCCTGGGGTAAAGAAGACTAAGGAGGGAGGAGGTTAACGCCAAGCTGTCTTCCACAACCTGACAGAGACGGACAACTCTTACAGGTGCACAGCAAATGGACAAGATAGAGCAAGGAAAAAACTACTCACAGTAATAATTAAGTACTAGGTTAGCACGGGTTGTCTAGAGTAGCGATGCAATCTCCAGCCCCAGGGACTTTCAGAATCGGAACAGATGCAGACCTGGGCAGCCTGATGCAGTTGAGCGGTTAGCCCCCCCGGAGGGCTCACGCTCGGCCTCCTCGTGCCAGCCCGGAGCCCTCCGCGCCGGACACAGCTCTCGCACACCCACCGCAGTACAGCCTTCCTGTGCTGAGCGGTGCCAGCACTCGGGCTGCTCCGAGCCCAAAGCAGGCTCAAGCACACAGAGCTGTACGGCAGGCTAAATTTACTGGCTAATAAGTTCACTGGCCACATTTTAAGAAAACGTGCAGAGCTGCTTTGAAAGCAGAGAAGCTACTTCGCTACAACTTACGTACCAAAGTTTATGCAAGTCTTCACTACTCTTGCCCCTTAGCTGCTTTATATTCCATGCATCCCCTGTAAAAAAAAATAAAATAAAAAAAATCAATTTAATAGAATAAAGTTCTCTTATTCGGAAAAAAAAGTGCTTCTATTAGCAAGCTCAGCTAACTCAACAGAACAAGGATCACTTTTTTAAAAAAATACTACCTCTTAGAAAGCTATCCTTGTGGATATTCAGCTTGGCTTTGAACGTACAAACACATTAAACAGGCAATGACATGTACTGTTTGTGTTTGTAAAAGGCTGGGAACAGGGAAAGCTAGAAGATGAATCTTTACATTGAAATATTTTTCTCCTGTGGTACTGTATATTTCATCCAAGAACATCTCTTCTGTGATGCACTCTCACTTCAGAGCAAGGCAGAGGATTTACAGCAAAATATTTTGCTGCATGATAGCTATTTGCTTTCATAAACACAGAATGCATGGAAAAATAAAATTAACAGGCATAAAACGCACAAGTATATTTACGTACATATACACATAACAAATAAGTTGTATGTAGCTATGAATACTTTCTACAACGCAAAAGGATAGGTCAGATTTCAGCTGAGCACAAGTGGCTCAAAGATCACTATCAGAAATGCCCAATATAACTCACCAGACTTCACTGTTTTTTCTCCCCAGTTTCTTGGATCATCAAAAAACTCCTCCAGACCTTTCCGAGACGAAGTAGTGTGCAGAAACTTCAACTGGTGGAGGGGCTCGGCTTTTGCTGGGTTCTTGCGGAACAGACTCAGCGTCAATCTGCTTAAAAATTAGAAGGAAAATGATACAGGATGAGAAAAATAATATTCAGCTCAATGGGAACGGTTCTTTCGTTCATAAAGGCACAGCTCCTACAGAGAGAGGAATACCACAGTCTAAGGGGAAAAGGTACGGGTTCGGTTCTTTATGAAAATGTCATCTCAGCGTTGTCCCCCTGTCTCATCTAATTATCACGGATCTGCACTCGGGGATAAATAACGACCTGGAAATGGGGAGGAGGCGTAAGTTCGAGCTGCGCCGCGCAGGAAGGCGCCCTCCCGCGCTGCCGTTACCTCAGGGCACCGGCAGCAACCGCGCGGCGCGGGCGGCCCCGGGCCAGGCCTCGCACCGCGCCTGCACAAGGCCGCGCCGCGGAAGCGCCCCCGCCGCCCCCGGCCAGGCTTCGGGAGCCGGGCCGGGCACCCGGGCGGCTCCCGCCCGCCAGGGCCGCCTCTCCGTCCCCCGGGAACCGCGCTGCGGCCCGCCAGGCGCCCGCCCCGGCCGGAGCCTCGCCCCCCGCCCCGCCGCCTACCCGGGGAGGCCGGCAGCCGCCCAGCCCGGCCGCGCCGCCGGCAGCCGCAGCGCGCCCGTGAGGCGCCGGCACAGCGCGGCCACGGCCATCGGCATCGCCCCGCCGGCCGCCATCGCCCCGCCGCCCCTCCCACAGGGCCCGGACGGGCGCCGGAAGGAGAGCGAAGGCCCTGCCCTTCTCCAGCATGGCGGCCGCCTGGCTTCGCCCCGCCGCGGGACGCCCCCGCCCCGCCCCCCTGCCAGTTCCAGCCATGGCGGCCATGAGCCTGCTGCTGCGGGCAGCGGCTGCCTGCGGAGCTCGGCGGGCGGCGAGCGGCACCCGCCTCCCCGGGCTCGCCGGGGCCGCCCGCCTCCCCGGCACCGCCGGTAGGGCCTCGGCGTTGGGGTGCGGAGGGCGGGCGGGTGCGCCAGGGGCGAGGTGACCTTGGGGAGCGGAGGCGAGGGGCGCGGGAGGCCGCCGGGCCGCCGCCGCCTCAGGGCGGTCCGACCGCCGCCTCAGAGGGGTCCGCCCGCCGCGGCCGGTGCGAGGCGGGGACCGCCGGGGCTCCCGGCTCGGGGCGGTCGCTGGGCTCGGGCCTCTCCCCGCCGCCGTGGCCCTGGAGCCGGGCGGCGGGGACGGCGGGCTGCTGCGGCTCCTCCTCGGCCGGGCGGGTGTAGGGGACCCCTCCGGCGGGCGGGAGCGTCCCCCGAGGGCTGCAGCGTGTCTCCCCGCTCCTCCGAGAAACTGCGTTTCGTGGGTAGAACGGGGATCGAAATTGGCGGCGGGCCAAGCTTCCTAACGTGCTAATCTGTGACTTTACTCGGCCCCGCACAGCGACATTCAGTGATCTCGTAGTTGGGACGTACAGGTAGAAATAGATCTATGGCTAAAGTTAGAAAACAAATAGGTTCATTCTAGCAAAACATTCTCGTTCAGGCAGGCTTTTAAGAACATTGATACCCTCCAGAAAACCAGCTCGTAACTGCTCAGCCGCTGCTCTGTGCTGCCTTTTTTATTTTTTTTCCACATGCGTTGTTGACCTTATCCTGGCACGATCACCAAAGGGAGAAAAAAACATAACACTCGGGTTCAATTTTCAGCTCCTGTGCGACACAGCAGCGAACATGGGAAGAGAATGTTCATTATCAAGGCAACGAGTTTTTATGATACTCGGTTTCTGAACTTGTTGGTGAGTTAAAAACAAATTTGTTTCGTTCAGTATAACGCATCCTTGCAAATCGTGTAAGAGTGTCTGAAATACAATCTCCTCTGTTGTTTACGTGACGGCATCTAAAATGCGGTTGGCACTATTTGCATAAACCAGAATTGTCAGTCCTCCTCCTAAAGAATTTTTTGTCAGAATTTTGTTGTAAAATCAGGGCCAGATGAAGTAAAAAGATTGGCTAAATGGCAAAGATTGTGATAGGTACTTAAATTAATGCTGTAGGAGCATTCTTAAATTATGTGTCTGTGTTCATATATGTGTAACCTACAAACGCTTTCCACTCCATCCTCCATTTTAAAACGTGTTAGGTTACTCCTCTGCAGGGTTTGCCTTCGGTTACCTAAACCACTAATAGCAGAGATTAGACTTAGGAAGCCTGACCCCTCAAAGTTAGGAAGTTTGACCCCAAAAAAGCTGGGGTTTGGATAAAACCTATTATGATGGGTAGCAGCCAGCTTGATCCAGCTCCCTTCCTGTGATGGGGCTTCCTTTATCTGCCTTCGCAGTTGCCAAAGCCAGCAGCGGTGGTATTGGTGTTGGATTATATTGCATTGGTGTTAGCGCCTCGTTACAGTTAAATGCTGAAGCCAGCCATCACAAGATGCTGCGACAGCATTCAGGGAAGGCGTTACTGTCTGCTTCTGCAGAGACTGACCCCCCCGGGGGACTGAAAGCTGGGCTCAATAGGCTCGTGGCCTGACACAGCATCGCTGTTTCTGTATTCTAGTTTGTTAATTATCTCCTTCTCAGCAGCAATATGTCTTTAGTCCTTATCTAACCTATGAATGCAGATCTAAGAATTATTGGCTGTTACATCATTTTCAGACTAACCTTGTCTAAATTTTGTCAGGCTTCTGAGTTTCCCATGCTGATTCTTTTTCCTTTTCTCCTCTATACAGAGATTCTACATATATCTGACGGGAATACCAGTGGCACTATTCATAACGTATGTCAACATCTTCATTGGTGAGTGCTCTGTCACGACTAAGCTAGCACACAGGCAAAATTATTAAATGGAAACTAAGCATGCTGGGTAGAAAAAAGAGATCTTTTAAGGCTTGCTCTTTGGGAGACCATGAAATAGGTATAACGGTTACAGTAATATTGTATAGGTACGTAGATGATGTTCACGGTATTTTTATTTTTCTGTAGTTGTTGCTTTTTTTCTTAACGCTTTCCACATTTTTAAAAAAGGAAAAATCCCATCTTTTGACAGTCTTTCAAACATCAGTGAGTTTAGTGAAGAGTTCTTCTGTATTCAAATGAGGAGTCAGTATTACCTTGTTTTACATGCTTCTTTAAGAAGGCTGCATACACTGCAACTGTCGCTTTTTATCTAGCAAAAAAGCCAAAATTCTGCTTGGCAATACGTGTTTTTAATCTACTACTGTAATAATAGGGAATTAATTTAATAGAGAAATTAGGAAAAATCCGTGCTTTCAGCTCATATACTTTAAAGGGCATTTCTGTGGACTTGATCTTAGTTATTTCTTCTGCGTAGCTGCTCATTTCACCCTTCTGTTGTGTGGCTTGAAGTCTGTGAGCTGAATACATGCAGTGTGAAGTGTCTGGAAAAATTACAAGTCCATTTTTTCTGAACAGAGCTCAGATTGAGGGTTTAAGTACTCTCCATGGGAAATAATGATCTTTTTTTTAATGTGAAAGGCAGAATATAAGGCACTTTTAAAAAAAAATACTTGTATGAAATGTTCCTCCCCTCCTTTCCTTGTCAGGTGAAGCTGAACTTGCAGAGATTCCCGAAGGTTATATTCCAGAGTACTGGGAATACTACAAAGTGAGTGTAACTTATAAAAGGGTGGCATGTTACGGACAGCCTTCCTCTTGAGGATGCTTTCGGGAGTAAAATGTGTGGAGTATGATAACGAGGATGGCCATATCCCTGCCATCGCGTATCCGTGTAGTAGAACTCAAATTGTGCAATTACGATTTTGGTAAACTTGCTTTTTTTCAGCTTTATGGAACACGCGTGTTGCTGTAGGAAATCTGTTTATTGACACAAGCAGATGCAAATGATCTGTAACTTCGTGCAAGTAAACTGCTGAAGCTATACGCCAAGAGTTCTTTTATAATATTCCTAAATAGTAAGAACAGTCTTCTGTTCTCTTTGTTCTTCACATGCAGTTTTTGTCTTTGTTTCTTGCTCTGGAACTACAACATCTTAAAATACTGGAGTTTAAAGTGACATTGCTCTCTTCTGTATTGTTTGCTAGCGTTGTTTGAAAGTCCAACATCACACATGCTTTTATATTTAGAATTGAAGATTTTTATAGTCAGAAACTCGAGGTTATACTTTTTTCATTTCATTGTATTTTCTTATTTCTGGCTTCTTGCTGCAAGCACTTTTTTGGTTTTGATAGGGAGTAATTGAATTCAGCAATACTGTTATGGCTTTCAACTCATTTAGACTTTTGTTCCCAGTGAAATGACCTCTATGTGGAAGCAACTTTAAAATGTTACTGATTACGGTAAGAGGTTTGGTGTCCATTTCTGTGATTACAGTGGCAGTTTAAGGAACTTCACTTCAACAGAAAGAAAATAAATCACATGCCTTCCATTAACTTCTAATTTTGCTACAGAATAGCCATCTGCAGGTTATCTTGGCATTAAAAATGGCAAAAGAAATACAGCTTTTTAGGGTTCTGATCTTACAAATAGTCGAGCATGTTTTTAGCTTTACTATTCTGGTTTCAATGGCAGCACCCATAGTGTTGACATGTTTTCAGGACTGGGAACATGCAAAATGATTTAGTTATGATGACATTTCTACTTGGAAATGGCGTGAATAATCTCCACTTTTATATTTTCCAGCACCCTATAAGTCGCTGGATAGCTCGTTACTTCCTTGACCCCCCTGAAAAGAACTACGAGAAAGAGATGGCTTTGCTTGATGTTGAAGCGAAGAAAACTGAACTGAGGTATGTTATCTAGTTGAGGGGTTTAAAATACTGATACATACGGTAGTTGACTCTTATTTTGCTTAACATACCGGTTGGATGCTGCCATAACGCGCTTATTTGCATGTCACTCGACCCCCAGTGCTTGCTGCACTGCCTGGTGGCAAAGTGGGAGTTAGGGTGTCTGCAGTCCCTGCCTTCTCAGTATTACGGTTACCAGAACTGGAACGATCCAAGGGCGGTCTCGTAAAACAACAGTCTCTCTTCAAAACAGTTGACGTTTATAAAGGTATAGCTCTGTCTTCCTGCGCCAGGACATGAACAGCTCTTTTTGCCTCTGCTAATGCTTAGAGCTGAACTGAGTAGCTAAATGGCAGTTACAGGACTGGTCACGTTCCTTGTTGAAAATTTTGTGGGCAGCAACGACATTGTTGTACTGAGTTTAGTCTATACTTACTCAGAGTAAACTGTGGTGGTGGAAGAAATTCTGAGTTCCACAAAGTGTTGCTATTGGGACCAAGACAGCATAGCTCCTACCATCACATTTACTTCTCATCTTCTTGCTCCTATTTATTTTTAGTTGAAAGCTGTATCAAAACTGTCTAACCCCTTCCTAGGCAAGAACCTGTGACACAACTCCTGCAAGTATTTTTATTACTCTCTTGTGAGATGACTTGCTGAAAAAAATGGAAATAGAAGGATGTAATAGCTCATGTTTTCGTTGAACCCTTCGTATTCTGGTATTACCCACGTTCCAGTAGTACTTATAAACCAGAGATGCTAAACTCATTGCCGTGGTCAGTAATGCCCTGATGTTAAACATTGATCTGTGTATGATCAGAACCAATGGACTTCATGTTTAGTGCGTCTGTCGCTCTTTTTTTTTTTCAGGCTGATGGAGCTGGAGGCGCGCAGGCTGATGAGACACAGGGGAGACGGACCTTGGTATCATTACGAAACACCTGATAAAAATCTCGTTGACAATTCTATGAAATCCACACCTGACAATTAAACAATTTTCAGACAGTGTGCATGGTCTTAAATGCATACCGACAAATTGTGAGTGAGCTATGTAGTATACATCCTGCCGTTTACTGACGGAAATGAATAAAAATAAACAATGTTTGTGTTGATTCTGATAATTTGAAAGAAACTGCGTGGCACTTGAGCTCGCATAGATATTCAAGTTGTTAATCAGGGAAAATGCCTTGTGTCAGTTGCCAACAATTACTCCTTTTCTCCAGAACATCAGTGTAGAATGGGCTTTGTGAGCTAACGTATGTGAAACAAGTTGGTAATATTACTCTTCATGTGACTTCTCGTATTTAAAGTTTTAAATGAAAGGACCAGGAAACTGTAAGGCTTTTTTCTTTCACAATGCCTTGTGTCAGGTAATTTGTGGAAGATGAACTAAGTAAGAAAAATACCTTCAGATCTTTGGAATATCAGGATTATATCTACCACTTTAGACAAATACTTTCTTTCTCATTACTTGTAGTCAAACTCATCTTTCACTATTTTTTCCCAGCTTGCATATTGTTCAACATCTGCTATAATTTCCTCTGCATTATCGCAGAAGTTTCTCTCTTTAGATATCTGTTACTGCCTTTCATCCCTAATAGCATCAGACATGCTGCTTCTTCACTAGTTTTGTCACGTTTTAAACTTTTGTCCTCTTGTGTATGTGTAATTTATGCTTGTCTGCTCTTTCCTTTTCTCCAGTCTCTCCTCCGATACAGTCTGTGTCTGTAAAAGACTTCTTGAAGAGACTCTTAAAAAAAAAAAAGAACAAAAAACAAAAAACCAAAAAAAAACCAAAAAAACCAACAAACCAAACCCCCCAAAAACCCCAAAGCTGACTGACTTCGGTGCATCTTTCAGAACTGGACGCTTCTCTGTGTAGATCATCCAAAAAAGTGGTCTTTCTAGAACATCTTTCTACATTGTTCTGTTGTTTTTTTTTTTCTTGGTTTTTTTTAATGGTTTGTTTTTAAATGAGGTTTAAAAGCATAACGGGTACTTTTGCTATGATATATGCTTCCTATTATATGCAGTAATAGATCTAAAACAGAGCCAGATACTCCCTGTGTGGCAGAAAGGATTTTCACTGATGACAACGCAGTCAGTGCTCGGTAAATACATTAATATTTCAGAAAACTTGTACTGAGGGGTACCTACCATTGTCACATAATTTTCATGTTTTAAATATATATCTAGTGGCATGGAGAATTGCACGCCAAGTGGTTGTGGGGAGGAGAGTCTTTAGAATTAATTTTAACAAGGCTTTGGTTTTATTACCTCAGATATCTCCTGTGTTTTCAGAAGGCAGAATTAAGACACAAGCGCTTGCCTAGACCTATGACTATCTATATTGTCCGATGTCGGAGTAGAAAGCAAAGGAAAAGTTCTTCAACAGTTAAAAGTGTGTGGTGCGTGTACATTCACATGTTAGTGATCTTAGGGGGTGCTAAATCTTTCAGGTACTCTTGAAAATATCCCACAGTTCCTAGGCTAAAGTCTATGCTCTGTCATGTAAAGCTGCTCATGAGTGGGAAGAATCGAAGTGGACAAATATTAAATTGAGTATTTTCCTAGTAACTGCTGTGTATCTAACGCTTTCAGCAATATATTCCGGTTATTAACCGTTATTAACCAAGAACAAATTAAAAATACATAAGGTGAATAAGGCAAGTTGCGCCTGAGGACATGCACACACATACCTGCCGTGCGTTTTCAGAAACGTGCAGCTATTTTTCTACACCACTTTTGACAACTACGAAAGGAATCTAGAGGGTACTCGCTTTATCGGGCAGACTTTTGCCACTAGAGGGATGTGTTCCCTCAGGATCCACCGGCCGTGGTATCCCTCTGGTTTTAATTCCCTCAAGAGGGTGAGGGAAAGTGCCTCTTCCAGTTTGTGACCATGTTCAAAATTCCCACTTTTTTAAGGAAATAAGCCCAAGTCCTTTAGTAACACCTGATCATCTTGTGGTTTCAAACTTTTAAAACACGTAACGAATTTCTTTCTTTACGTTAAGCGACAGTGAAGACTATTTTATGCAAAGAACGCCTTGTTTGCTGCTTCCTAGCACTGCCAAACATTAGAAAGACTCTGGTTTTCTATCAGTGCTTTGACTTGTCCTTTTTGTTTGAGTCAATCTTTCAAGTTAGATGGCCTCTTTGTCTTATTACGGCTCTCATTGGTTATAAATGCTGAGTTAATCGTAAGAAAGGCCATTAAAAAAGCGCAAAGCCTTCTCAGGCAAAATAAATATGTCTGCTGACCCTGTATTAATTTGTGTTTTTTATCCAGCATCCAGTGCTTACAAGTCTTTGATGTAATATCTGTTCTTGAGTAAGTCTAAAGCCATTTCATTGGCATCATACTCCACCCTCGGTATTTCACATTGTTCCCAACACTTGATTTTTTGCTAGAAGAATTGCTGAGAACAGACTGCACCGGTCTGCTCTCACAGCCTGTTTCTTCATAGCTGTGTGTGACATACATTTTTCAATGTTGTTGTTAATTGAAATTTTACTAGAACCACCTTTTGAAACCTCATTTTTGAGGTAAAAGGTGGTTTAGCAAAGGTCACATCACCTGCTTGGACGTGATCGATGAATCCTTGGATATAACGTGGCCTAGGGGTGGAAGGCTATTTGTCTACGTTATACATCTTCATTTTAAATGGATCAGTCATTTCTTTAATCCTGCTGCTGTCAGGCATATGCAACGGTTATAGAATTGTAGAATCGTAAAATTGTTTAGGTTGGAAAAGACCCTTAGGATCACCGAGTCCAACCGTTAACCCAGCACTGCCAAGGCCACCACTAACCCATGGCCCTCAGCACCACATCTCCCCGGCTTTTAAATCCCCCCAGGGATGGGGACTCAGCCCCTGCCCTGGGCAGCCTGTGCCAGGCCCTGACAGCCCTTTCCGTGAAGTTATTAGATATTGCTTGAAAAAAAGTATTATTTCGATGTTTTTCTCCTGCAAAGTTACTTCACTCTATTCCTCCTTCCCCCAGCAGTATTCTGTTGAAGTGAAAAGCGAAGAGAAAGGCAGCGGCGCCAGGAAAGGCCATTTCCAGTCAGGTACCGTTCCTCAGGGCAGGCGGGCGGGCTGCCCCCGCGGGCCGGGCGCTCCCGCCCGGCGTCCCCGCAGCTCGGCCCCGCTCCCGGCCCGCCGCTAAGGCAGGGCCCGGCCCAGCGGGAGGCGGCCCGGCCTCCCCCCCGGTCGCTGCAGGTCAGGGCTCGGCAGCCTCGGGGCCGCCGCGGCCGCCGGCGGGGCGGGAATCGCCTGAGGAGAGCGGCCCCGCCGCCGCCGAGGGCCGGGCGGAGGCCGCGGGGGGCCGCCGGGCCCGCCCCCGCCGCCCTGCCCCTCCCTCCCCGCCGCCCGCCCTCGCCGGGACCCCCGGGTGCCGCCGCAGCTGGTGCCGCTGCCATTGGATTAAAAATAGCATCCTCCCTCCCCGCGCCCTCCCTCGGGCCCGGCTCCCGCCGCCGCCGCGCCCTGCCCCGGCCCGGCCGCCCTCCGCCTCCATTGCCCTCGCGTTGCCCGCTCGCCGTCGGCCGGCCGGCCGGAGGCAGCATGCAGCGGGCCGCGCTCTTCAGCGGCGGCGATGCGCAGATGGCCGCCGGCGACCTGGGCGAGCTGCTGGTCCCCTACATGCCCACGATCCGGGTGCCCAAGTCAGGGGACCGGGTCTACAAGACGGAGTGCGCCTTCTCCTACGACTCGCCCGTGAGTGCAGCGAGGCCGCCCCCGGCCGCCGCCGCTCCCTGCCCTCCGCCGGCGCCCTGCGGCAAACCCCCCCCGCTCCGCGGGCAGCCTCTTGCCCTCTCCCCGGGCCGCTGCCTCCCCCTCTGGCTTCCGAGCCTTCCCCCATCCCTTCCTTCGCCGCTGCCTCCACCTGCGGGGCTTCCCCGGCAGCCGGGCTTCCCCTCGCCCTGCCCGCCCGGGCCGCGGCGGGGCCCGGCCCTGCCCCGCGGCTCCTCACGGCGGGTCGCTGCCGGCTCCTCCGCAGCAGCCGCGTTCCTTCCTTCCTTCGTTTGTTTGTTTGTTTGTTTTCTCCTTCAGGCGGTCTGAAGTGGTTGCTTAGGCACGGGGGGGGTCGCGGGGTTTGGGAAGCTTCCCCGCCGGCTGGGGAGCGGGCTCTGGCCGTGCCGGCTCCGCCCGGGGGCTTGCTTCCACACTGAGGTACCAAAAACCAGCAGTAGCTGCCCTTCTCCTTTGCCTATTTTGGCTAGCAGATGCCAGTCCTTTTGCCTTCCTACTGTCGCCGTGCTCGCTCTCCTTTCCAAAATCTTGAGAGAAAGCTTGCGAGGTAAAGGCTCAACCTGATGAAGGTCCTGAAGCGCTTTCTCTCCCGGGGTCTCAGTTACATCGCGGGACTTTGACGAACCTGTAGTATTTCCCCACCAGCTTGTTTAGTTTGCTGTTAAATGAATGTTTGATGTACAGTAAACTTTCTGAGGTGTTTTAGCTGTCTTGCAAAACATCCACAAGCTCCGCAGATTGCATGCGTTCAGTGGCAGATTTGGGGCCTAACTCATTTTTAACTTTGCTGATAATACTGGGAGCCTTCATAAATAGTAGCGGTCGATGGTATGTAGGAAACAGGTGTTTAGAAATTACACTTTTTAAACGGAGCTGAAACGTTATTAAAAGTTGCTTCTCTACACGAAGCTGAAGTTTCCCAGAGGTGACTGAGCGCTGTGTATTGATGTTGAAGTCAATGACAGCCATCGAAAGGAAGCTCAGGGTTTACATTACAGAATATTCAATGACAGATACATTTCAGGCAGGTTTTTGAATCCTTTATCCCCTCTCTTTGATAATTCCCCTCGTACAGAAAATCAAAATTGGTTTTAAAGGTGACTCAGCTGTCTGGTGTTCATCATGTCTTGTTGAACAGAGGTTATTTTTACCCGCGCTCTTCAGATCTCAAGTGTCACCCAGCAGCCCTGACGGTACTGGGAGGCGGTCTGATTAAAACTGCCAAATCAGACTCTTCTGCAGAGGCGCTAATTGCGTTATATACTTAATAAGGTTTGGGGGGGAAAATCGATGTACCACAATCTTTCCTTCAAATTTCTGCTCAGGTGAACACGTGGTTGATGTTCTTAGTAACACTTTCGGGCTTCTGTGACATTATGGTTTATAAAAAGTTTCTGTTAACCAGTAGGAAAGGACATTAAATGCTGCTACGAATTAAAAAACAACCGATCACCACCACCCCCAACAAGCCTCAAGTAAACACGGCAGAAGCTGTGTTTAGCAAAACAATGTTTGAACAAAACCTAAAACATTTGAGCAAAACTTAACAGAAATTATGTATAAAAGTAGCAAAAGGAGTTGGGCTCACCAGGTGTTTTTTGGGTTTTTTTTGTTTTGGTTTTTTTTTTCCAAAAACGTTTCATCCTTTTGACTTTATTGGGAAGCAATTTCAGATTTTGGAAAATGTTGCCATCTGTTGTTAAAGCTTTTTGTTTAATTTGTGTTACAGGCACTCACCGGGCAAAAGGCTTGACTGAACCTATGCAGTACCAGTAAAAATAAAACTAGTCTCAGTTCCTAGTGTTGTCCGTGGCTTTTCAGCCCATGCCACTCCTCGGCTCAGCTGGGCAAAAGACTTGTCTCAGATTTTATTTTTTATTCCCATATAATCTAACAGATACTTGGATATTGTTTCTAGGATGGTGATTCTAAAGGGCAAGCGTGTGCTTTCTTGGGTAAAACACTGTCATTTACAAGTTGCAGATAGCAAAGCTGTGTTTTTAGTGTCTTTCATTCAGAAGGAAAGTGAAAGGGTACAGTCTTGTTGCCTTGGCTAAATGGAGATGTTTATCTCTATGCTTTGTATTAGGTTGGTTTAGTGACTGACTTTCTTAGGTTAGCTATGTGTAACCTAAGCAAGCCTCTTCCTATGGAGCTGTCTGCCTCTTTTTGGAAGAAGACACACAGGTTGGTTGGTCATTTTTGTTATAATATTAAAGCAAATGATCAATGTTAAAAAACATGCTCTTGGTTTTATGATCCACGGTAATATTCCAGATGACGTTTTTGATGGGGGAGGTGTTTTCTCCTGTAAGCTTATTTCTCAGTGTTTCCTCACATCTTCTCATTTTGCCGTTTTAAATCCGCCGCTTGTTACAGTTCTGACTTGTCTGACACTACAGCGTGTCTCCGTTTGGAGTCAACTGAATGCGGGATGTTTTGTTCTGTCGCTTTTCTTCAATACCAGATCTTATTTCAGTAGTTACTTTCATTAACACCATAAGACTGTCTCTCAAGCTCTACCCTTCTTTTTGTTCTTCTCCAAAAAAGTTCATTTCCTGAGTATTTGTCTGTATCTTTTAAAGTGACATACCCAGTCACACAGCAGCCTTATACTCAAGTTTCTTTAGCTATACTAATTGTATATTATTACTTTCCCTGTAAGGAAGTGTTGTGATCTTTAAAATACACTAAACACCATCAGACCTATGAGTATTAAAGTAGTATTATTATTCTAGAGAAAGGTTCCGCAGCAATTTTGAAGAGGACGAAGAAGGGTGAGATGGTTGACACCAGAGCTGTTTGTGTCAGGGGGTGCCAAAGAAGATGAGGTACCAGGTGTGAGCGGCTCCATCTTTTACTTCCAATTGTGCAAGGTTTAATGTGGCTGCGAGACCTGGCTTTTGCAGACCTGTTTGTCACTCTGGCAGTTGTGTCCTCTTGTCCGGATGTCAGTGGTGGAGTGTCACTGCAGATTCATGTTCCGGTGGTTACAGACGGCTTCACTGATTGTTCTCAAAATTGGTTGACTCACTGTTCCCTTTCCCTGAGTTTTAAATCTGCCTTCGCTGGGTGAAGATCTGAGAACAATGGCGCCTTTGTGCTACACAGAGAGTCATTAGTTGAGAGATTTCAGAAGTGTGAGCGGAGGAGAGGTACAAGTGGATATTCAGTGTATTTTTTTTCCATGTGGATTAACCGTAGCATGATGATCTTGTCAGAAGGGTAGCATTGTTGGAAAGACCACTAAGCAGATGAGACATTCATGTTCTTAGATTTGGCCTATTTCGAACAGAACATACTGGGGTTAGTTTCCAGGAAATTCGGCAGAAACAGGAGGCAAATTTCTGTGCGCTTAAGAGCCCTAGTGACACTTTTTAGTTTGCTTGTCTCATGAGATTAGAAAATATGCCTTTTTATGACTTAACTTTTAATGACTTTTCTGGGGTTTTTTGTGGCTTCTAGAAAAACTGTGTTTCCCTGATGAGGGCTCCGACTCCAGTTAGCCATTGATTCTCTGTACAGGGATGGAGAAGGGAAGGAAGGCTGCCTACGAAACACAAGCGCGGCCCAGTGTTGAGTGTCGCTCCCTCTAGCGACTGGCCCAGCTGCTGTGGGACCCTGCCGCTTCCCTACGCTTTGAGGGATGAAACCCTGTACTTCTCATTTTTCAGACCTGACGCACAGCCCCTCCTGGGGACAGACTGTTTTTCTGTATCTGGGCCGCTGTGATGTAGGTTTCTTCCCTCCTATTTTGTCCACTGTGACCTCTCTTCCTCTTTTGGTGGATGAGCTTGACTTGGTGTTCAGTAGAGCTCAGGAGGAGGTGAAAAGGTTGCATTTATACAGTCTTTTGTTCTATTATTATTTGTTTAGAAGCATAGTACTCAGCTGGAAATGCCACCTTTTAGCGGAATCCTTGTCTCAAAGACCTCTGGTCATTTTAGACCAGACACATCCGAGGGAGAGCCAACTGCTAGAAAAGGGATACAAACCGGAGTATAAAAAGGCTTACGTGCAGGCTATGCGTGCTGTAGATGGATGTGCTCTGATGCCTTCCCCCCAAAGGGCGCTGGGCACAACTACAGCCCAGGTCATGAGTCCGGCACAGCGAAGGACCAAGCAGTCCGGTTCCGTAGGTTGCAGGACTGTGTGTGTTTGAGCAGTTTGAAGCTTGGCTTCGCTCTGCTGGAAAACCTTGCTGCTGACAACAGCTTCCTTTGTGAATCTTGCTGACTTTATTTTTGTGGCTCGGGGACTCTGTAATGGTTATGTTAGGACAATTCCCGAAGGCTCAACTGTGCTGATGCTTGGCTGTTTATTAGGCAGTGCAGCTGAGACAGAAATCCTTGGGAGTTTGCAGTATGTAATGGATATCAATGACCACGCTGCATAAAACTTTCTAGAAATAAGTACCTCCTATCTGGCCGTTCCTTTGGTCAATATTCCTTGAAGAAAATTAGAAAGTCACTGGGGCCACTGTCTGGAAGGGGTAGGCTGGTGTCTTGTTTCTGTTGGTGGGATGGGAGCAGCAGTGAGGAAACAAGTAAGAGGACTGAATATACCAAGACAAATCGCATACTCCAAGGTATTGAGGCAGCGAGTTGCTTGGTGGTGGGTGATCCCTGGAAAATCAGAGCAGTGTTGTACTGTTGCATCACAGGGAGATACCAAAGCTGTCCCACGGGCGAGTGGTTTGCTGGCGGGGAGCGCCCCGGGACACTGAGGTTAACTGAGTGGTCTTCCGAAGTTGGCGAATGGTAAAATCAGTAAGGGTCGTGCCTGCAGTGGCTCACAAACGAGGAATAACTGTGCAGCTTTGGAGAACAACCAGTGTGTGTGTGCATTGTGAATTTCTGTGAGTTTCATCTAAATTTGGATCTTACTAGCCTTTCCCTCTACATCCGTAACTGACCAAACTTCAGTTATCCTGTTATCCAGAGTAGTGATGGGCTGGAATATTTTGGATCACAGAGAGACTTTGATTGTAAGGTACCTGGAGTGCTAGAGGATAAATACAGAGCTACAGACAGACAGACAACCCTGCAGCTCTGCTGAATCGTTGTGGAACCATTAGGTTTCCTCTCAACTCTTCTCCCCAGATTTTCTGTTCTGGAAGCACAGTGCCGTCTCTGTGACCAACAGAATTGTACGGCTAGGGCTCTGCACAAAGCAAAAATCGTCAGGCACTCTCTAAATCTAAGCCACCATGGAAGAGGTACAGGTGGCACTGCTTGAGCTGCAGTACTGGGCTTGAGCTAGGAAGTCAGCCGTGATGGATCCGAGCCATCTCTATCGGCAGCCCACGCAATCTGCACCTGGATAATCTGACCCAAGTGGTGTTGATGGATGGATGGAGGTTCTGCATTCCTAGTTGCAGGTTAGAAGTACTCATGACCTAATGTCAGTTTTGCCGTTTTATCTGCTCACTTATCCTGAAGCCTTGATCCTGCCTGTGAATGTGACGTGTACAAGATACTGCTTCGGAATTATGTACGCCCTGGTCTGGAGTCCGCCTATGACTGATGCATGTGAGTGAGCAGTCGATCCACCTCTTGGAATGGTGGTTTGTTTTCATTTCGGTGTCCGACGGGCCCATGCAGCTTTTTTCTTCCTAGGAAGTGTTGTAAGTGCTGTACTGGATTGGCCTTGTCCATGTGCCCATCTGGAAGCTACAGCGGAGATACCGGACGTCTTTGTTAAGCAATTGTGAAATAATCTGCTCATAGGGAAATATCCAGTGCCATCCCTAGTAGCTGGCATTTAGCCCAGAGCATGGAGGATTTAAAACCTTTCAAAACTGTAGTATATTTGCTGTTATAACTTTATCTGGCTGTCCACATAACATCAGAACCCCAGAGTCCTGATACGTTTTTGATTTCAGTGACGTGTACTTTCTTCAAGCTGTTCAGTATTTTGCATGTTGCTGTCACCAAGTGTGATTAAAATAGTAAATAGTAACTTTGATATGTTTTTCTTTCCTTTTTTTTTGCACTTGAGGATAACAGTCCAGTTATTAGAAGCCCTCTACTTTATTTCCTACTGCCAGATCTTTTGTCCCTTCTTTCTCTGCCCAACCCAGCTTTTCTTTTCCCATCTCTCTTGTCTTTCACTGGTTCCAGTAGTACATGGCTCCTCTTCACTGCTCGTGTATATTTTCACATCAGTGCTTGTGTACGTTGGTGTCATTCCATTCCTTTTTCTGATTCTGTTGGTCCTCCCTCTCCTTCTCTTTACCAGATGCCAAATTTTACCCTCTTATTATTCCTTTTCTGCTTTCCTTTTGTCACCATTGCTTTCTTGTCACCTTTGGGTGGCAGAGGACAGTTGTCTAAAAAGCAAACTTATGCCAGTGTTCATACCTCGTGTTCCTTTTGAATGTGACTAGGTATATTCCTGGCCCTTGGAATGCATTTTTTGGGTTGATTCCCACCCCCTCTTCTCCCTGCCCCGAAGTTACCATATTTATTGCAGTGGAAAATTGAAAGCGAACTTTTTGTTTTGCTGGAGCCATCTCTATGTGCTGTTGTGTTCAGATGGTTGGCTGTGGTTTGCTTTGGGGTTTTTTTTTTCCTTGTTTCAACGTAGGTAGTACTGGTGCATGACCGAGAGACAGGCTTTCTTTTTATTCCTTGTGGTAAATTATTATGTATTGTTGAGATGAATATGAAGTGCTGAAACTTCTGTTATTCTTTTTAAGCCTGTCCGGAAATAAAATATCTGTCATGTAGTTACACTATTGTGGGATTCAATGCAATATGCGTATGGTAGGGATGGTCCTGTAACTCTTCCAAATATATCAAAGATTGGATTGTAGTTATACAACAAGAGTCTTGTGACCGCAGCCAGATTAATTGTGGTGATTCCTGATGAACAGACGCTGCATAGAGCCTGTAACAGCTGTGTGTGGCTGCGGTTATTGTAGGGGAACGCTCTCATGGAAACCGTGGCAGAATGCAGAGAGGAGGCAGTGACCCTCTGTCATAACTGGCACTTTCCACTTTATAGGTGGTAGGATGAACAAACTTTGTATTTGAGCGTGGAGACTTGTGAAGACTCGAGGTGCCATTTCGCTCTCTTCTCCGATACCTGTCTTAGCAAGTTTTACCGTTGTTCTAGCGGATCTAAAGCAAACGCCTGTTTAGTAGACCTTGTGCCCAAGTCTGTAACTGTTTGCCCTGTTAGTAGATCACCACAGCAATTGTGTTTTTATAAATTCCTTATTGTCTGAGCCACCTCGGGAGTTGAAATTGCTAAACCCTAGATTTTCCTGAGGGATCTAAATAGCTCAGGGGGTTGGTAAAGGGGTACAGGCCATTAGTTCAAATCCTGATCAGGTTAGTAGTGTTCGAAAGCTGTTAGTGCCCGGTGCCATGAGCGTGTGTGAAGTGTGGTGGTGATCTCTGCTGGCTTGTGGGCTGGCGTCTGCGTTTGCAGACCTCTCATCCGCCAGCTTCCTTGTTCAGGCCAGAGAGGGAGTAACCGTTGCATTTCAGCTCTCTTTCGCTGTGGATTCCCTGTCCCTTTCCTTCCTCATCTTACCTCTGCAAAACACGAATTATTATCTTAAATAAGCAAGAAGAGCGCTTTTTTTAAATACTTTTCTCCCTGGTGTGGTCTGTGTGTCTCCCTCTCTATTAATAAAGCACCTAGCGTACTGTGACCATCTTAGTGGCAAAGACCAGGAGGAAATACAGTGAAGAGCAGCCGCTTTTCCTTCTGCTTAGAGGGCAAGAAGACAAGTCCACTCAAGGCCTGAGCAGCACAGTCAAGCTTCTGCCCCACCAATGTCTTTAGATGGGAGTAATAAGGGAGGGCAATGTTTATACGTTACTTTATCCTCAACTTCGCACTACATGCCCACTACGTGCTGAAACAAGAGTGAGGGGAGAGAAAAAAAACAGTTAAAATTCCAGGGTTTGTGTCTCGGGACAAGCTGTATTTTTCTGGTGTAAAATAGTGTCTTCAGTCCTTTAGGTATGTTGCCTTCCTCCAGCACAAACTTTCACACATATCTAACATGAATATTGGTTACAAAGATTTACATGCCACAGCCTATGTACAATATTGTTCCTTCCAGAACTGGTGGTGTGCTCAGCAGGGTTAAATTCACCAGCACAAAGCCTGTCTTAGCTCACAGCTGAGTGTTCTTTGAGCACCACACAGGGGCTAATCCTTTACACAGCCTTTTGCAAAGGTGGCTTTTTCACACGTGCCCCTGTTCTGCTGTGACCTTTTAGGCTTTCGAACAGTCTGTCCGCTTCTTTCCAAGCTGCGTGAGAGAATAGTCTGCCCGCGTGCTCCGGGAGAAATAACTGTTTTGTTAGTAACCACAACCAACTTACTCAGATGCTACATTTAGCTCATATACTGCAAGTGTCAGATTGTTGTCGTAGGCTGCTTATCAGAAACGGTTCAGTGGTCTCTTGGATTCCCTCCAGAAAAAGCGAGAATGGTTGCCAAGAAAACAAAATTGTAAACAAAGTTCCTGAGACCCTAGAGTGACACCACTATATAATTTTTATTTAGGCTGGGTACCTATAGGGTCCTCTTGTAGAGGACGCATCCATGACTTTCTCACAGGAGGAGATAACGCAAAAGCGTTTGGAATACAGGATATAAGAGCAGACAGCAAAGGTATAATGGGTCTTAAAGTAGATAAATCTGGGACAGAGTAGTGGAAATTAAAATAAATGTAATACATTTTAAATGCAATTGTATTTTATGAATATTTTGAATCCCAGGTGTGGAGTTTTCTTTTAACCACTTTATTACCTTTGAGCACAACTGTAGATATCAGCCCTGTTCTCAAGGCTGTGAATATTTCAAATTCAAAGGAGCTGTGTTTTGGTGGTTTGGTTTTGTTTGGTTTTTTAAATAGAATCTCAGATAGGGGTTATGTGGATCAGAAATGAGATGGCTAAATAGTTTACTCTGCAGAGAGACAATCATTGTGATACCTAGATGCTGAAAGAATGACTTCATGGTGCGTGTTAAGTGTGAATGGCAGATGGTCTAAACCCTTGCTTCAGATTGCATATGTGAATCCTGGAATGCTCAATGCGATTTTTTGTCCTTTCGAGGCAGGTAAAGCAACAGCTGTTTAGTTCATTACATGTTCATCTTTCGGCTAAATCTGAAAAGCTGGAGCTTGTATGTGCTGGTTCACATTAAGAAAAGCAGGAGATGGATATTTTCTAAAGTCTTGGGGTAAAACATCATTCTCTGGTCTCTCTTTATGTTCTGTTCCTCAGCTCCATGGCTCTGCTGGCTGCTGTGGAAGTACCAGTACTTACTGGTGTTGGAGGCAGTTCTTCAGTTCTGGCTTTCGTTATATTGATAAAAACGGGCATGTTTGATAAGAGTAGCATGCAGGTGTGGATGAGGGTTGTAGGTAAGCTGGAAGTTGAGGTTCCTTCAAGTCCTACAGAAGTACTCAGTGCCAGTCTTTGAACCAGGTTGGGGAGAATTAACTGGGTTGAGAGGGGCACATTCAGGCCTGGGTTTGGGGCAGTGGTGGGAGGGCAGAGACTTGTCAGGCCCCAGCTGGTCTGTGCCAGGTATCAAATGATACTTAATGCTTAACACTATTGGCTCTTCAGCTTCCTTTTCTGGAAGAGAATAAGGTGTATTAACCTGGTGCTGGTTAGGAAAATATTGGAGATTGGCCGTGATCTCTGTCAGACTTGCCCTCTGCTACTTGTTCCAGTCCCCAGGACTGGAGAGAGCCCAACTCGTGCCACGGCTGGCGTGGCAGGATGGGCAGCTTTGTGCTCACCCTGAGAGGGGCCTGGCGGGGCTCGGAGGTGGAGCGGAGGGTCCTACCTTGAAGAGAGGTGGGCCAGGCGGGACAGGGCTGCTTGGCTTACGGTAGGTGTGGCACTATCGGGTGGTATCCTGTCAAAGCAGTTGCTGGAACAATTCTCAAGACATGATTATGCGCATGTATGCGCCTAATGTGACTTGTTTCTGGACATATTGATGGGGGTTTTTTTTCTTTTTTTTTTTAAATTTCCTTCTAAGCTGCCTATGGATGAGTTTAGTTCATGTTGTTCTTTGGGGAATTTAACATGAGGTGTTCTGTACTATCCAATAGCACAAACATGTTCACAATAGAAGGAAGGTCACGGTGCTTCTGAAAGGCTCAATCTTTGTTATGCACCACCTATTCAAAACAATACACACTAGAGAGGGCTTAAAAATGGATCCGACCCCAATGAGCCAGAGGACTGAAAGTCCTCCTGGCAGTCTGAGTGATGTAGGAGAGATGTGGGAGCAGTGCTAAAATGGAGCAAGACCCCGATAACAGCATCAACACCCAGCTTTTGGGAGAGCAAGCTTTTGGGATGGGACTCCTGCCAGGTCATGTTACTGAAATGTCAGCATTTGTGATCAGTACCAGGATCTATATCTTTATATTTCCTTTGTAGTGCTCTGATCTCCAAGCACTCTAATTGCATGGACAGAGAGAATCCCTGACAGATACCAAAGGATGTTCACAAAACACTTGCCAGTTTTCTTGTTAGCCAGGTCTAAGAGCTGTAAGATCACTTGAGATCTGTTTTTCTCGGACAAGATTGTGACCAACAGTATAAGGTGTGGCTGAATCCCTGGACCATCAGCTCTGCCGCACTTCTGATTTGGAATGTTGTTCTTGCAATCAAATGGCCAAAAAAAAAGTTCTACTATTTTAAACAAATATCTGTGCTTCATTGTTTCTATGCTCTACAAATTTCTGCACCTACAAATCTTTGTGGATTGGGCACTCAGGCGGAGTTTTTCAAGACTAACGTCTAGAGCTCCAGTCTGGACATGCACTAATCTGTAGTTGCAAAGTAACCCATTTCGATGAGTTTCTATAGACTGGTATGATGTGGAAGTTTCTTAGAGGACTGATAATATAAACACCATAATGTGCTATGAAAGCCATGTTTTAAGTGCTTGCTCGATAACAGAACGGGTCTGCAATTCTTTGTTTTTTCTGCTTGCTGAGTCCTTTCTGTCCTGTTCAGGGCCTTCTCTGCTGTAACTATTTCTGTCATTCCTTTTAGGATTCAGAAGGAGGTCTCTATGTGTGCATGAACACGTTTCTGGGATTTGGAAGGGAACACATTGAAAGGCATTACCGGAAAACAGGACAGTGTGTATATTTGCATCTGAAACGACATGTGATAGAGGTGAGATGTGTGGCTTCCCAACTAACAACCCTGCAGTTCTTGGGTCTCTTGTGCTCGTTTAGGTAACGCATTTTGGACATAGACCAAATCTTGAATGACAGAAATGAACGTGTTCAGATTTGGGGCTGGATATCAAATCCAGGTGCTTGGATCCCAACCAATCCTATAGCTTCAGTTCTGAGATGAATCAAAAGCCCTAGGGAGTCAGACCTTAAAGGCAGCTTGTTGCCTGACTTCCACTGGTCTTTTTCACTCCATGCTTCTCTGTATCGCATACATATTGTCTGCATATTATGTGCATACTGTAGGTAACGAAATACTTTTCTGAAACCTGCCTTTGAAGTGTAGAATTACTGGGTTTGGCTCAGATTTGGCTGGAAGCTTCTGAGATTTTTTTTTTTTTAATATGAGGTTTCATCTCAGAGTGACAGGACTTCTTTTCATCATAAGATTTCTGTACAATTAAATCATAAGCCCTAATCCAGACCTGGCCTGGGATCTAAAGCTTAGCTTAAAATAATGGTGGATTCTAGAGCCACACACTGACCTCATTCAGTCTTAACACCCCCCACACATGGATGTATACATAGAAACTTCATGTTCACTGTTCTTCCGTAATATCACTGCATATCAACAGTAATTTATAACCTGTGCTTTTTATAACATCTGTTTGTGTGTGGTTTGTCTGGCATCTTTAAAGGGCTGTTAATGACTTCTGACCTGAGCTGTATGGAAGGCACTGGGTTTGCTTATAGCTCACTCTCTCGTCAGCTCTGTCTCTTTTGGCAAGTTAGAGGGCCTAAAATAGCTGCTTGGAGTGGGGTAGAATACTTCATGTTTCTCATTCTACAGCAATGTTTCCCCTGGGTGATGAAGGCCCTGAGTTATGTAAAGTACCCTGACCACTTATTTTATTTCCAGTAGATGACTATTTATATTTTATCAGAATTATAGTGAGGTGGTTTGCATGTCTGCCAGGTTGAGATTGTTAATGAAGTCTGTTATACTTTAGAACTGTCTGTCCTTGTAAGGGTGATAGCAACATTTTCCTTCACACTGTTAACTGAGTTTTTGGAGAGCCTAGTCTAGTTTTAGCAACAGTTCTTCTGAGTGAATTTAACACTCTTGAAAGATGATATCTAGGACTAGAGACAGGTGGGCAGAAATCCTGTCAGCCTTCCTCGTGTATAACTTTCTTCCAGTGTGTGACCTGGGAATTTTCAATATTAAGGTAAACTGGGGTTAAATTGAGGCCTCAAAAATTCCTTTCCTGGATAAAGATTAGGCTGAAGAACTCCAAAAGGGAGAAACAAATATACCACCTGTTGTTTAGAGTTACGTACTCCTTCAGTTGAACTAGTTCAGTGGTTCCTATTTTTCTCCTTGTGAATCATGATGTAGCAGAGGGGCCTGGCATCTATGTTTGAAGGTGGTGATGCACTGGTGCACTGGTTCGTGTGGTCGGAAACAGTGTTTGACTATCGATACAGGTGAAGATTGTGTCATCTACCATGGCTCATAGACAGGATTCCTCATATTTTAGCTGTGGATTTTGTTTACCATGCCTGTTTGCTTCTTATGTGCTATCTGTGTTTTCTTTTGAGCGATGTGAAACATCAGGCCTTCACTGAAACAGTTTTATGAAGTGTCTGGCACGTGCTGCATTGTGGTTTGGTTTTGTTAAGCCAAGCTTTTGATGGTGTGGGATACAGTAAAGCCAAAGGCATTGGATATGCTATCTTAAGATTCTTTCAGGGAGGCTGCTATTCTTGCCTGTGGTTCCCTTGGCATCATCCTTGCAGAATGCACTGCGCTGCTGCAGAAATCCCTCTTCTCTTCCAGAGGTGTTTGGATTAAGTATGAGTCGTGTATCTTGTTACAATTCAATTAGAAAATAAGGGTGAGATCTTCAGCCTATTGGCTTAAGTAGAGCTAGAGTATCTGCCAGTGGCAGATCAGCACCAGAGGCATCTGCTGAATCATCAGAAATGTGCGCAAGTGCAAGTTCTGGAGCACCCTCTGGTAAAATTCTTAGCTATATCAAGAAAATAGTTTTTTTTTTTTTCTTTCCCCAAATTTCACTCTTCAGAATTTTTAAAGCAGCCACTTTCCTATAGCGTATGACTGTTGTATACAACCGCCTGGGTAGTATTCAGCCCTGGGCAGAGCTTTAGCTTGGTGCTGTAGTGGTACCTCAACCCTGCTGTGAAAACACTGGGCAGAGAAGCATGAAACGTCCTACAGTGAGGGGTTCCTGGATATTATTCGGTGATGGCCCTGTTATAAAAAATGTAGCAATGGTGCAGTTAAAGGGAACGCAGAGTAGGCTACACCGACACCGTGTACGAGAAGCATCACAAACAGAATTTAATGCTACTACCGCTGCATTGTGTGGGCTCCCATTTGCTGGGTGTGTCGTATCTGTTAGAAGCCAAAATTGTTTTGTGAATGGGGAACGTTGTCAGTGACTTCTGACAGGTGGAGAAACAAGGTAAAAAACTGTCAGGTTCTGGGTTCTTCCAGAGTATTGAGCATCTGCAATTCCAGTTCAGATATATTGAGCAGTTTGGAAAATCAAGCTGAAATATTTAATGTCAGGCTGGCAGTGATAAACACTCCATGTGAATTCTTCCTCTTTGAAATCTCTAGTCTTAATGCCGTCATAACATCCTGCTTGGTGACATCAGAATTCAACTGGAGCTTCCTAGTATTGGAAACAACATTTTTTTAATTCTGAAGCTATAATCCTGGGAGTATGTGTAATTCATTCATAATATATTTGTAATTGGGCTATGTTGTGTCTTGCTGCTGCTTTTTTAAAAAAGAGTTGGATTTTTGGCTACTTTGTTTCCACTTTCCAGTAGTATTAAGGAAAAAAATCTTCTGCTTGTTATTTTCACTTCATTGAGGATTTTTTTTTTTTTTTAAATGCTGGAGTTGCAACCCTGACTCCCTTTCCCTAGGGCTCGTATATATGGATAATAGGTTCTGCTCTTAAGTGCAGCCCAGGAGTGTTAGCTGGCATCTGCTCTTTCTAAGAATGGAAAACTTTCCTATGATGTATAAGACCTCACTGACGATTCAAGCAGTCTGCTTTGGCCAAAGCTTTATTTACATGGTGAAGGGAACCACCCAAAATATGTGACCCTTTCACCTACCAAGGAGCAGAGGCAAACATGAACTTGCCCTAGGCTGACAGGTTCTTGGCTGGTTTCTCTCCACCTGTTGTATCCCAATATTATTATTAAAAAAAAAAAAAAAGTCACCTAACAACCTCGCCAGTTACACTAACATCATACACTACATAATGCATCGCATTGGCATTACAGCCACAGAGGCTCGTTTGATTTAATCTGATTTGATTTAATGGTGCCTGTTAATAAACAGCTTAAGAAGCAAGTGCATTGACTTTCACATTTCCTCAGCTACTAGCATTTTCCCTAGTAGTATGAGGTATTTTGAACTGGGAAAGTAGCGCTTGAAACTGAATATCACTTGGAAGTTACTATTTTTTGCTGTTTAATTTAAAAATTAAAAAAAAATCCCCCCCTAAACAATTGCTTGGGTATTGTCAGGTTTCCTCCATACTCTCTGTTGTGGTTTAACCCCAGTCGGCAACTAAGCACCACACAGCCGCTCGCTCACCCTCCCCCCCTCAGTGGGATGGGGGAGAGAGTCAGGGGAAAAAAGTAAAAACCCGTGGGTTGAGATAAAGACAGTTTAATAGGACAGCAGAGGAAGAGATGATAATAATAATAATGATAATAATGATAAAAGAACATACAAAAGAAGTGATGCACAATGCAATTGCTCACCACCCGCTGGCCGATGCTCAGCCCGTCCCCGGGCAGCGATTGCTGCCCCCCGGCCAGCTCCCCCCAGTTTCTGTACTGGGCATGCCGCCATGGGGTATGGGATAGCCCTTGGGCCAGTCTGGGCCAGCCGTCCTGGCTGTGCCCCCTCCCAGCTCCCTGTGCACCAGGCAGAGCAGGGGAAGCTGGAAAGTCCTTGACTGGTGTAAGCACTGCTGAGCAACAACTGAAACATCGGGGTGTTATCACATTATTCTCATCCTAAATCCAAACCACAGCACTGTACCAGCTACTAGGAAGAAAATTAACTCTATCCCAGCCGAAACCAGACACGTTAATATTAAGAAAGCATAGTGGTAACTTGGATTGATCTTAAGGGAAGCAGGCATGGATCATGATGGAAAGAACATTATTTTTCTGAGTAGAAGAAAATATAGCTGAACTAGTAGATCATAGCAAAGTGGTCGTACTGGAATTAGTTATGAAGGATTGAATCTTTTATGCAGATAATAGCTATTTCTTCCCAGCTTTAGTCATTAAGAAATACTGCAGGGTATCTAGTGGTGAGAGGTCTGAGTGATGCTAGATGTCCCCGTCTTATTGACAGAACAGCAGTCACCCATGGTGACCATGAGACATGCTCTGCTTAATTGCTAACAGAACAAAGTATGAAGGATTCAGATGGTGGCTTTCTCACTCCATGAGGGTAGTAAGCAATGATTAGTTGAATCCTATTGTCAGAGGTGAATGAGAGGATTTATAGAATCACAGAATCGTTTAGGTTGGAAAAGACCCTTAAGCTCATCGAGTCCAACCACTAACCCAGCACTGCCAAGGCCACCACTAACCCATGTCCCTCAGCACCACATCTCCCCGGCTTTTAAATCCCCCCAGGGATGGGGACTCAGCCCCTGCCCTGGGCAGCCTGTGCCAGGCCCTGACAGCCCTTTGGGGAAGGAGTTTTTCCCAATCCCCAACCTAACCCTGCCCTGGCGCAGCTTGAGGCCGTTCCCTCTCGTCCCATCGCTTGTTCCTGGGGAGAAGAGACCGACCCCCTCGGCTCCAGCCTCCTTTCAGGCAGTTGCAGAGAGCGATGAGGGCTCCCCTCAGCCTCCTCTTCTCCAGGCTGAGCACCCCCAGCTCCCCCAGCCGCCCCTCCCCACCCTTGTGCTCCAGCCCCTTCCCCAGCCTCGCTGCCCTGCTCTGCCCACGCTCCAGCCCCTCCATCTCCTTCTGGGGGTGAGGGGCCCAGCGCTGAGCACAGGATTCGAGGGGCGGCCTCACCAGTGCCCAGCACGGGGGGGACGATCCCTGCCCTGCTCCTGCTGGCCACACCGTTCCTGATACAAGCCAGGATGCCGTTGGCCCTCTTGGCCACCTGGGCACACTGCTGGCTCATGTTCAGCCGCTGTCGCCCACCACCCCAGGTCCTTTCCCGCCGGGCAGCTCCCAGCCGCTCCTCCCCACGCCTGCAGCGGTGCCTGGGGCTGTTGTGCCCCAAGTGCAGGACCTGGCCCTGAGCCTTGTTGCCCCTCACACAGAGTTACGTTCTTGCTTAGCAAAGACAGTGATTTAATAGAAGGACCGTGAACAGATAGATGTGTGTCAGAAATGGTGATGGTATGGGGTTATTGCTGATTTACTGCTGTTTTGCTTGATGGATTTTTAATTGTTTCTTCCTCTCTTTCCAGAAGGTACCAGGAGCATCTGGTGGAGCTTTACCAAAAAGGAGGAATGCGAAGCTATTTTTAGGTATTGTGAACAGCTGCTTTTACACAGTCCTTTTCTGACCCTGTCTGCATGTATACTTGGGTTCTGTCCACCATTGTGTCTGGCTTTGGGGCTCCTTGTGGGTTTTCTTTTTCTGTTGGGTTATTTTTTTAAACTTTTGGTTCTAGTTTTTAAAGTTGGTCCAGACAAATAAGTAATTCTGAGCACTATCGGTGCGTATTCAGAGATATGTATATATATACATGAAACATTTTAATCTAAAGTAGGCCCTCAACTATTCTCAAACAGCCTAGGGTTTGATAGGTGTTTTTTGACTAGTTCTGTCCCTTCTCTCTCTTTGTGATATCCCCAAAGCACCCTTTTATTAAAATGTTTATCTGTACTTAATGTCTAGATAAGATATATCTTAACCCTTTTAAGGTACAACAGGGCCTCAGTGTGGCACTGTTCTGCTCAGCAGGTGGTCATAGGAAGGGTTGTTATCATTTCGAAGTTGTTGCACAGGTAATTGTTCTTAAGTGATGTCATGGTCTCTGCTGTAATGAGTGCAGCAGTACATATATCATGAGCATCTCTTACCCATTCTTATTCTGCTACGTCCACAACTATATCCCCTTGCTTCATGGAAAGCAGTTTTCTTACCATGGCCATTTCATCCAATATCCATTGATTCAGATTACCCAGAAAACCTGAGGGCCTCATAAATATGGATGAGGAGAACACGATGCAATTCCTGTATTCTCCCTCCTCCCACCACTTGTCATATTTCTGTTATTCATCTATTATTTATTCTCTCTGTATTAATAGTGAATAGTGAATTTTTCTTCTGGTGATGAAGAGGTTAAATGTTTCCTTTACAATTGTCAGCCCTTATGGCTAAGGGGAAACAATAGCATGGCCTCCCTTTGGAATTGCTTTGATCCTTGGAATGTGTCCCTAAGAGGCTTTTGCAGATTGTGATCGATTAAATTGTTGCTGTTAATGTCTGGAGTAAGTTTTGCAAGGACGGCTTAGGGAGAAAAAACGTCTTAAGATGAGTTATAAAGAAATGAAGCTTCTTTTGTAGGAAGAGACTGTTAAGTCGCAGATGCTGGTCTAAATGCCATTTACTGTCAGTTTACATTGAAAATAATGTTTGTCACTGGATGCTTATAAAATAATTGGTTCAGAAACAAAGCTGGCTGCAGTGCAGCAGTGGTTGTACACTGTTAGCAACGTGAGTGTAAACAAGAAGTACAAAAGCACGGTCAAATTTTATTCTTGCTGATTTACTGCATACCTTTTGAGGCTCCTGTCACTGTGGTATGCCAGCACATGGTGTACGTGGCATAGTATCTCTGATGTGCCATGTTGGAGTCCTCGGATTCCATCCTTGCACGTGAGCATTTTGTTCCCACTGAGTAGATCTGGAGCACCAGTTCCAAGTGTCCTGGTCCCAGTGAACCTCTGAAGGCGGTGCGCTTTCACTGGGGTGGATTTAGCGCATGGAACTATCACCGTTATTCCAGCACTTCTGGAATCTAATGCACTTTTGAAAATGTATCTCATCTGGTCTGTTGTTCTGCTGCAGTCCTCTCTGCAGTCCCTGCTGGCTGGGAGTAAAATGGTATCAGCTCTCTGCTCTGGTCCTTGAGATAGTACTTCCATGCATCCACGTGCTTTGTATCCATTTCTTTGGCTCAGCAGATTTTATTATTTTTTGTCCGTTCTTAAAGAAAACAACAAAGAATTATTCCTGTCCTTGTTCATAGCTGAGGAAATGAAAGCACAGAGAGGTCAGCTGATTGGATAATTTTGCACGTGACAGCAGCAGAGATGGTTAGCAAACTTTGGCATCTTAACTCTTAATCCAACACCTTCTTCATTGGTTCAGAGCTGCTGCACTTCTCATCTTAACAGGTTGTTTTAGTTCTGCCTTTCTCGTTGTGACCTTGGGCACCTGTGGTAGAGGTTTGCACCAAATTGGCTGTTATCAGCCCATATATGTAGCCTGCCATTTAGGGCTTACCCTGTCAGACAGGAGTGGACAGTGATCAATGGGTAACTCTAATGTCACTGTGTTTCTAGGTGTCTTTGGATAATTCCCTGAAGGCCCAGAGATTTTAAGCTTTGTGTACAAAGTCAATCCAGTTTGGGCACTTGTTACATTGCTTCTTATAATCCTCTTTGATGTAAGGCTATTAAAGACACTAAACCCTTTTCAGTCTCCTTAGTGTTGGGAAAACAACTTTTGGATGCTCATTGATCGCTTTCTAGCACTGCTGCTATCCAGCAAATGCAATAGAAACACAGACTGGTTGGGTCAGTCAACTGGAAGCTTTATCCTTCCCTAAACATTAAAAGATCCATAGCAAAGTCTGTGTGCATGTGTGCGTGTGCATTAGGTTTTGGGCTCATTTTTGGGTTTTTTTTGGCTGTGGGTGTTCTATGTCATCAGGAAGCATAACAACATTGTGCATGGAAGTGTATGAACTGCCTTTAATCTAGATTGTTTAGGTGTTGCTAGGCAGTGCAGATATGGTAACTTCAGCTCAGAATGGGCAAGCTTTCAGGGGGTTTGGGGTGATATTTAAAGCAGGCTGCATCACAAGCATGGAGTAGTATCCTCACTGCATTGTTATCTGGGCTAGCAAGTCTTGAAGGTACTTTGTGCTTGTCAGTATGTGTGGTACCGCACAAAGAAGTTTTAGATCCAGTCTGTAAAACGGAAAGAAATTAATTGATGGGACAAGATGATAGTTGCCCATGACTTCACGAGGCTCCTGGATAAGAAACAGCTGCACTGGTGTCTTTGGTATGCAACCTCTTGTTTCAGTCAGCAACGGTATGGTAAATGCGATCCCAGTTTTGGGAAAAAAAAAAAAAAGACATGATGGGACCAGGAAAAGTATCATCACTAATTTTCATATTAGCCCATCTGGAAGAAAAAGAGTGGATCAGAACTGGTAGAAAGTTGTATAAATATGACAGAACAGAATAGAACCATAGCGGATTTTCCAAAGTGAAGTAATGGTTCTGGGTCTGCCAGAATACTCCGGGACTACGTGTGGTGGTGGTCCCCCTGCGTATTCAGTGAGTACGTGAGTAAGAGCAATTCCATTAACAGGATGCACTGTGATCTTCCTTACAAGATGCTGGTCAAAAGGGGCAGTAGAATCAGAGGGGAGATCCCTGTGTGGAAGGGAGTGGAGGCCCAGTTCCTACAGTAGAAAGTTACCAGCAGAGTCCCCCTGGACCTGTTGCTCCCGGGAGCTGCCAGCAGAGTCCTTCATAATGTTCTAATTACGAAGAATTAATGTGATTGTAAATGGTCTGGAAAGGGATTGAAAAATGAGGAAATAGAGTTTGCTGGTTGATTTAACATTATCTAAGAGATGAAATCTACAAGTGATTTTTAATGTGTTACTAACTAAACAATAGATGAAGTAAATGTTGAAAAATGCAAAGAAGACAAGGGACGTGCTTTAGCTGCGTGTGCACGGTGATGTGGTCTGCATTAGCTATTACTGCTCGGAAAGGCAGTTCTGAGCGAGATGGTGTGAATGGTTCTCTGAAAATGTCAGCTCAGTTGTCAGCAGCAGTGAGAGAATCAAGTGGAACACCAGGAGTAGAGCAATGATTTATATTTTGTTCTCTGTTATTTTGGTTTATAAATCAGAAGTGAACTTCTCTTTTTGAATAGAGAAACCACCGCTGCGTGCAGTATCCCCCCCCGTGTCTCCTTCTCCAAAACCAGACAAACAGGCACACCCCTGCACCCCCCATACACCCACCCCCCAACAAACAAAAAAACCCCATAGACATCTGGAAGCTAGGGGGTATACACTGAGGGGGGGAATCACCGCGGTTTTGCCTTGCTCTGGTACCCTCTTCCTAGGCATCCGTTGGGCCATGCCAGAGCCTGGACTCCAGGCTCAACAGAGCTGGCAGAGTGGCTGTCATAAAACTTGTCTGTAGACAGATGTCCTCTTCCAGATCAGTTACCATAGCAGTAGCTGCCAGTGCAGCGAGTTGTGTGAGCTCTGCTTTGAGCAAAGTCAGGGCTGACTTAGACCATCAATTAAAAGTGTTTTGAAGTACTCAAATGAACAGCTCTGTCAGCAGATCTGCAAGGATGGTAATTGCTGGGGAGAGGAGTGTCAGTGAGGAGCAGGATCCATGACACACAGCTGGTCCCAGAGGCGGCCTCGGAAAGGAAAACTTCCACTAAGAGAGCCTGGGAGAACGCGTAAACTTGGTGAGCTTTTCCTGGATGGCACATGCCTGCCTACGGCACTGAATGCACTTATGGCTTGGCTACCGTTTCCAGGTGTAAAGACCATTCGTAAGAGTGGCCGTACTGGATTTGACCACAGCTCCACTCAGCTCTCCCAGATCCCGTAGCAGCCTGTAGCAGAACCCTGTTTTCAGTAAGGATGTTTTTGTTTGGTAAGCTTCTGAAGAGGACTTTCACCAGGCGTGGCTTAGGTTTATACTTATGTCAGTAAGCACATATAGAGTATATATCAATGAACGGAAAAGTTGTGATTTAGGAGGATTTGACTGTTTCCTGAAAATATTTTTAAATTTTAGCCCAGTAAAGTTGTACGTGGTCTATGAATGGAATGGAAAAGTTGTGATTTAGGAGGATTTGAGTGTTTCCTGACAATATTTTTAAATTTTAGCCCAGTAAAGTTGTGTGTAGTCCCCAGCAGTAGCAGCGGAACTGATTAGACCGCAAGTGAACCCGTTGCTTTCTGGCTTTGCCACCTAAGCTTGAGTTGAGCATGGAATGGTGAGCAGATACCTTACACTAATAGAGTCTTAATAGTTTGCTGGTTTAGGTAGAACTGTGGAAATTAGGCTAGATTAACAAAGGCTAATGCTGCTAGCAAAATAGTTAAGAATTTGAATTTTGGTGGTTTAGCTTTGCTTGTTTCACACATGACTGTGCCAGAAATCCAAGGGGTGAGGTCTGTACCTAGCACTAAGAACAGCATACTAATGCTTTGGAGATGTAGCAAGCAATTTGAGTGTTATTTTACAAGTAGTGAATGATCCAGATGATCCTAGTAGAAAGTTTTGCTTTTCCTTTTGCCACAAAGGAGAATGTTATGACTGCAAAGTGAGTCTTTTTTTTTTTTTAATTTCTTCTTTTTTATAGCTCATCTGATGAGGTCAGTGTTTCAGACGTGCCTGAAGACAAATGAACTCAATAGCTTATAGTTTGCAAAGTGCTGCTGCTGCAATTCATTATTATTTAGAGGCTTCAGGAAGAAATGATTTGATTTAAAGACTCAGTCCTCTACTCCCAAGTCAATACAAATTTGTCCGTTGCTTTCAGTGAGAGCAGGATCAAGCCCAGATTCCTAAAATGTCTTTCTAGGGTTTCAAAATTAGTTGTAGGCTCGCTAGTCAACATCCTCATTCAATTTTCACGTTTGTATTCCCTTTCATACGCACACAGACACATCCATATGCAGAGGAAATCCTCTTTGAGGGTCCTGCCTGGAGCCTCCTTATGCCACTATGATTAGTGCAGTCAGTTGGTAACTTGTCTAAATCTGATCTGAGCACGTCCACTCCTTTTCTTCCCCGCCGGTGGGTTGGTTTGCAGTACTCTGTCTTCCACCTCCAGCTGCCGTTTTCAGTCAGTGCAGCAGCGATGCATTTCTCAGCGTCACTAAAGGGATGCCTGTGAGCTGGAGTAAATTTACTCTACTGACCGCTTGCCCAAAATAACAACGTCAGTCGAGCCTCTCTTAACGTGTCTGTTATTTTGCTTTGCCTGTTGTCCTGGCCTCCCAACACAACGCTTACGACCTACGGACACTTTGTCTTCGTGACCACGGTGTTTAACTGGGGTTCTGAGGAGGCACCATAAAGCTGTTAGTGCACTAGAAGG
This sequence comes from Theristicus caerulescens, assembly GCA_020745775.1. Classification (NCBI taxonomy): domain Eukaryota; kingdom Metazoa; phylum Chordata; class Aves; order Pelecaniformes; family Threskiornithidae; genus Theristicus; species Theristicus caerulescens. The sequence continues at coordinate 1,468,145 of CM036565.1, read as the reverse complement.
GGAACGTTGTCATGTGGACATTCACCACCAAAGCTGTCAGCTCTTTAAAAATATTACAAACTGGTCGGTTGTCTTGTGGCTCAGTCTTACAACTGAGTAAACCCTTTTGCGCCCAGAGATTCTTCTACTCACAGTGCATCTTGGAAGAACATCCTTGCCCAAGAAACAGCTTTGTGTGATGTATAGTGCTTGAAAGTTCGTGTTTTTCAGTGCCTTTGGTGTTACAGTAATTTTTAATCGAGTATGCTCTATTTGCAAGTAGATTTCCCCCTGCTCCTCCTTACAACAGTTACGCTTATTCCTCTCTCAAATTCTGCACTAGTTTTAAAATCCAAGTTCGAAGCTGCTTGCAGACTGCATATGATGCCCAGTGGCTACGGGGTCAGCCTCTGCCCTCGTTTAGCGTGGGCTCCATTGCCTGCTAAAGTAAGAGTTGTCTGGTTTTATTATATCTATGCTCATGCTTTCCTAGCCGTGTTGGCCCCTGCACAGGCACAGAAAATATAACGCAGGTAGAAATTCTTATTGAACTTAGCAACTATGGCTCTCAGCGCATACAAGCCAAGATGTAAAACTATGAGTAGTGATGTGGGGGTTTTCAACTGGGCATCGTTAAGGGGCCTGTCTGACAGTCAACAAAAGGGATTAGTTTATATGGTCACCTGCTGTATCAAGGGATTGCAGTCAGTGGCCTTAGGAGTCCTTTCCACTCTTATCGACTGGATCTGAAGCCCGAGGAACTGTCTTCAGAGTGATGATTGCCAAAAAGCACCGGCGGTCCTTTTAATTCCTGTTCAGAGGAGTAGGTGTGTGGAGTGGAAGTGTACCAGCTTTACATGGGCACTTTCAAAAGAGGAATTGCCAGTTAAATCCTCATGGTTTTTTTCCTGGAACTGTTATGAAGCTGTGTGTATCTTTCTTTAAAATAAGAAGTGTGATGCTGCCATATCGGTGTGCCAGACATCCAGAATGCCGTGCTGACAGGACATCGTTTTCTGCTTTTCTGGTAACGTGAATGGTATGAAGCCTGAGCAGGTAAAAAGGAACTTTCCTACCTTACCCACTGCACACAAAAGGCTGATGCTCCTGAGCGTGTGAAGTCCTTAGATGGCAGCGGATGATTGCTAATAGGATACTCAGTCTCTCATCCCTGGACCACTAGCTCAAATGCAGGTCAGGTCAGCAGCAGTAAAGTTGCTACTATCTGGCTGTTGTCTGGCTTGTGAGATGAGCTGAAGTGTGTGTCTGAATTTTGAGCCCAGGCAACTGTGTCATTGCTGTTTCTATATAGCGGATTGTAAATACTACAAACTTAATGTCAGTATCATAAGGAAACGAAAATACCAGCAGCTCTTACACATGTCTAGAGATCGCAGCGGCTGATGTGAGCTGTCCGCAGGTTCCCTCTGGTGGCTGAGCAAAGTGTGTGGCTGCAGGCCCTGGAAGAGGCGTTTGCTGCCTTTAAACCTGTCTGAACATACACTGAGTTTTCATCCTCTCTGAGGAACCTTTGTCATATTTAGGAGATGGTCAGTACGTTTGGTTTTGCTCTGCTGGCCACCATCAAATTTCTGGGCGTTATGTGAAAATTCTCTGTGATGTGGTGCCATATGTATCGGCAGCTTGGGATACTCCGTTTCTTTGCTTCAAAGAGCAAAAGAGCTTACTGTGGCAGACTGCATCTGTTGAGACTCACTCCTTTATGAAAACGCAGGATTGTAATACAAGCTGGGAAAGAAGCCCGGAGTAAAGTGAGGGCGCTGGTTATCCCTGCAGTAAGGGAAGGGATAGTTATGAAAATAGTGTGATTGGGGGAGCTAGTAATGGATTAATATTTTCTTTATAAATGTCATGCTTTCAGTATAAGAAAAAGCTTTTTCTTCTGTGTCTATATTCAGCTGATAAGAAGGGGCTTTTGTTGGTTGCTGCTGAGAAAGAGGTCATGCTGCTGGAAGTCACTGACAGTGGGTGTTGTCACCCCTCAGGACTGGCTGGTGCAGCAGGTGAGCCACGAATTGAATGGAAGCTGGATTATGTTCCCCTCGAGAGGTGGTCTTTCCAGGTCGAGCTAAAATATCGTTTGATACTTGTTTTATCACTTAGGGTGTTCAGGCTGTTACTGCCCACGGGCAGTTTTCTGAATCTGGCCTCTGTCATCCTCGCCTCTCTCCCAAATACACATTTGAGGTTTCAGGCATTCCCAGAGTGCAGGGGTTGCTGCCAATGCTCGTTTAGTATTGAGTGACTCATTAAGCATATGTATGTACTTGGAGTGAAAATAAGCGCCAGCTTTAGCTACTGCTAATGCATCTTCTTCCTTGGTTGAACCTTATTCTGTCAGTGACTGTCTGGTACATCGCAATACGGGAGATCCAGCCTCTCCAGATGGGAGAAGGATCCAGAAGATCCCATCCTGGCCCAGGCTATTCTTGCAGCTGAATCTTGTGAAATGTCTCACACAACATGCATGTGTTTGGTCTTAACTTTTTCAGCTGTCCTGGAAAGAACTGAGCAAGATTTTAACTCAGTCTTGTCACTATGGGATAATTATGGTTTTGATGAAGCTAGAGATATAAACACCAGCCATTTAGTTACTTATATACCCTCCTGGCTTCTTTCTGGGTCCACTTGTTTCTGGACAAGCATTTTAGCTGATCTTGCTTGACCAAGGCTCATATTTAAGCAAAAAAGTAATCCTTACACTGGAATAAGAGTGTACACAAACAATATGGAAGGCTTGATCTTCAAAGGAAAGCTTTGTTAGTTAATAAGTGATTTTTAAACAGATAGTTACACTGGTTACAGAGTGGAGTTAGCAAGAGAGGGATAATGCTGGTGTAACTGTACTTGCTGTAGCTATTTGAGACTATGGATGAGATGCAGGAATACTTCCAGCCATGGACATCTTTGTGGGAGGAAAGGCCAGAGGTTCAAGATGGATGGGAGCCATAGCATGTTTCAGCCAGGTCGGTGATCTGGAAAATATGGGGGGCTGAAACAGCGGTGCATTGTTCCTGCTCTGCCATTTGGGCATGGGTAGTGTGACCTGGTCCCCACAAAGTGCAGTGTTTCAAGATCCTGGTAAAAGGCACAGCAGTATTACATCCTGATTTTTTCCAAAACGAGCAGAGTTTTGTTAGCTGCTTCCCAGAACGTGACGTCTGCAGCAGTGCGCTGCTTGGAGAGGGGCCAAATCGACTGTGACTGGGGATCAGATTAAGATGGAAATTTTGGTCTCAGAACATCCTCTTGCAGGATGGTCAGATTTCAGTTTAGATCAGGATTTCACAAACATTTCTAGCCAGAAGAAACTACTGACAGTATCAGCTTGCAGGCTGATGCCAGGCAAGCGATGCTTCATAGTGGTACCCCTGCCACGATTTAGGAACCTGGATCTCGGGACAATCTCCTAACATTACCCATCTTGTTTTCCAGATCTAGAGACAAACGGTGATCTCAACAGTGATGACTTTGAATATGAAGATGAAGCAAAACTCGTTATATTTCCTGATCACTATGAAATCTCATTACCCAATATAGAAGAGTTACCGGCACTGGTCAGTGAGTGTGTGCAAATGGTGATAGGAATTGTCTCCTGCTTCAGTTTTTATCAAGATGGTGCTTCATTTTCTTACGTGCAGTGCTTGCTTTTACGTAAAGATCTTTCTTAACTAGCTATAATAGAGAGTCAGTCATTCTTAAAAGTCTGCTTTGTCTTTGTTTCTTGGATTTCTTTTTACCTCCTGTATTCCTTCCCTTATTGTGATGCCAGCTTGTCCCAGGGATGCTCACACAGTACATGTTGTGCTTACTCTCCTGCTAAAGTAATAACAACTGCAATCTAGAAGAATACATGCATATTTAAGTATATAAATAGCCTTAGCAATACCCAGTTCTGTATGTGGTTAGCAATGGGCTGAATGCCAAGTTCTGTCCAGTCACTGAATCGTGTTTTGACGGACATATGTTTGTCTTCCAGGTGACGATAGCTTGTGATGCACTCCTCAGCGCAAAATCACCCTACAGGAAGCAGGACCCTGACTCCTGGGAAGAAGAGCTGCAGGCATCTAAGCACGCCAAAACACTCGTGCAGTTAGACAATGGTGTTAGAATTCCCCCCAGGTGAGGGTAATAAGGTTTATTCATTGTAGGCTCTCTAATACAGTCCAGAGTAACAGAACTAAAGCCAGCAACTCAGCCAACAATTCTCTTGCATGACTCCGGGCTGAGTGTGTAGGTTTGGTTTCACCTCCCATACCTGGAAATACAGGACTGGTTCCTGCCTTACTTATGTCTGTCATTTCTTCCTGTTTTTGCTTGCAGTGGTTGGAAATGCTCAAAATGTGACCTGCGGGAGAATCTGTGGCTCAACCTGACAGATGGTTCTGTGCTGTGCGGAAAGTGGTTCTTTGATGGCAGCGGGGGGAACGGGCATGCAGTGGAGCACTACAAGGAGACGGGTTATCCCCTGGCAGTGAAGCTGGGAACCATCACTCCTGACGGAGCAGGTCAGCCACCCGGCAGGTTCTTGTGCATGAGACTAACAGTGTGTATCTGTTACCAAGTGGGTTTGTGCTTCTAGTGCAAATGTTTGAGAGTGATATGGAAAGAAAACCCTGTGAGTCTGTGAATCTTGATGGGGTTGGGGGGAACGACACACACTCCATTTGGAGGCATGGGCACACACTCTTCTCTTCCTGTCTTATAGTTGGTGTAAATAGTTTTTTGGGTTTATATAACAGTAGATTTATAATAGAAGAACGGTATTATTTTGAAACAGCAGAATCCAGAGAAACAGAACTTTTCAGTTCTGTTACATTTGCTAGGGCAAATGATTCAATCTTATGTAGCATAGAAACAATAACACAGTAATGATTTTTAAAGAAGTCAGAAAAGTCCATTCTTAACAGCGTGTATGGATTTTTTTATCGTACTGGAAACTGTGTTATTTTTTCTTACTGTTTCGGTAACATTTTGTTCAGTCTAATGAACGCTCATCTTCACGGGGCTGCTGTGATGCTCATTTGTAAAACGCCTGATGATCTTGAGAGGGGAAAAAAGCTATAGATGTGTCCTTGTTTGCATATTCTCCGAGTGTGACGTACCGCAGTGTTGCTGTGGAGAGGATTATGGTGTGTGAATATTAGATGGAGCAAAAACGTGAGAAGCTGAAAAAATCATAAGCAAAGAGATCCTTTCTGCAGCTGTATGGAGAAATAAAAAATGGAATAACACATAGCATGATTATATTTTGGTTTTAGTGCTTATGACCATATGGATGAAAAATAGCTGCTTGGAGCAGCCCCTTTTCTAACATACATCAGTTGAGAGTTTTTCATCTTTAAGTCCTATTCAGTGTCCGGGAAAGGAGACTGTAGTCAGATCCGACCAGCTGTGCCACAGAAACACTGCACAAAATTCATTCTTTTCTCTCCCAGATGGAACATTGTTTCCTTGCATGAGCCTGGTCTTGGATGATTTCTATCTGAATCTCTCAGTTATTGAAAGTGTTTAGGATATGCCCAGCTGTAGGTTTCAACTGCATCTACAAAATAAACAGAATATTGTTAAATTTTTTTTTCTTTCTCATCTTTAGCAGCAGTACTTGTTTCCTTACGGCTGCTGTCCTTCTGCCTCCCACTGATCAGCTGCTTCCTCCCTTACGTGGCCTTTGGGATAACAAAGGACAGGCTGTCATCCTTCCCTCTGAATGAGGGGCACCAGCTGTTCTCCACAGACCTTTGTTCTTCTGGGTGACGTTTACTTGGTTTCCCTACAGAAAAGACTTCCCTCCCCCAACCCTCCTTGTTTCCTTTTCAGTAATTATTTTCTCTCTGATCTATACTGCAGTAGTAATCATAACCTCTCGATAGGGCTGGATGACAGATGAGCTTCAGGAAAGAGCCTCCGTGGCTGCTTGTGACGCAAAGTCTGTCTGGTTTCTGATTCCCTGCGCTGGAGGTGAAGAGGTGATGGTAGAGGAGTAATAAGCGTTAGTCCCTCTGCTGACATAACTTATTCTTTTTTCACACCAGTAAGAAAGAGAAAGAGGTGGTGCCAGTATTCCACTTACACTTACCCTGTACTTACACAGAGGGAGCAGAGGAGAGCTCCTTGTCTTTCCTTGAGGAGTCTGTGTTGTATACATTATGAAAGATTTCTGGGGCATTAGCCCCCTTTTGTAGCGTTCTGTCAACAAACAGATCTGGGATCAGGGCAGAAATTGAACCAAACTTCTGTCTTCCACTCTTGTTCCTTGGACAGGATGCACAAGAGTCAGAAAAGTTGCTTGCTTCAACGGGTTGAGTAGTACTCGTCAGACTGTGCTGCCTGCTGCCTCGCTCGACAATGCCGTTTGATTTCATTTCAAGTCATTGTGAGGTTGCGTGTTTGAAACTGGTTTGAGGAATGGTCTGGGGGTTTGGCAGTGGGAAGCCCTGTCTGACAGGTCCTTGAAGGAGTTGCTTTGAGGATGCCAGTCTCGGCAATTGTCAGATACTTCTTTGGGGGATCCTGTGCAACTTGTTTCTTCAGGGACAGTGTTGCCATTGCCTGTTATCCTTTAAGTAGGAAGAAGTGACGTCTACACAGCCAGAACGGGTGTAAATCTTGAGCTGTGGAAGAAAAGGAAGTACAGGTAGCATTGTCTTTTTTCTTTTCTTACCATAACATGAATAATAATGATTATTCTCTGTTTAATAATATTCTGTGTTGTCTGTCTCGGATTTTTCTTGGTTTTGGGGTCTTTTTTCCCCCTTGTGTTCCTCCCTTCTTCCCCTTTCTCACTTTAATGATACCAGCTTTTGTGTGTCACATTGCTGACTTGTCTACATTCCTTATCTACCAGAGTCTGTATGACAGCACTACAGACCTGCGTTTGGGGGCTCTCATCTTCTTTCTTTGATTTGCTTCTCTTTCTTTGATTTTTTTGCAATAAGTGAATTCTGTGTCTCTCCCATGAATTTAAGTTGGCTACACAGCAGAAAGTACTAAAGTATGTGACACAAGAGCTGGACTTGAGCAAAGATTCATGTGTCTTGTGTTCCGTTTCTGCTGCTCTGGGTCAGTAGTCCCAGATGGCTGCTCTCTCTCTTCAGTTGCCAGAGCTGAGGAAAAACAAAATCAAAGCTTTCACATTGAAAGTAGTCACCCAAGATCAGTTGATGCGTAATCTCGCTCCATTAAGTGTTTGAACTTTCCAGAATCTTTTGGCTGCGCTGTGACCTCACCAGAAGACTATGGGAATGTTGTGATCTCTTGTGTGTGGATGAACAGTCATGTTTTCTGGGCACGCTTGCTACCACACAGTGGAATTCCAGCAGATGGGCAGCTCCAGCCACACGAATGCCAGAGAGGTCATCAGGACCAATGTTAATAGAGGGTCTGATGCCTAATGAGCAGCTGGCAGCGCGAGTCAAAAGCGCAATTCCTTGGTTTGGGAGAGTTAAGGTTTTTCATAGGGCTGGTAAATCTTAAAAGTTGTGTTATGTCTTTGAGGTCTTGGCTAACCTTCAACCTATCATTTCAGCATGGGTTTGATACTAGGAGACTTGAAGGAGACTGCCTTTTTGTTAAAGTCTTGCAGAGGTGATGGGCTGAGTCAGAGCCAGGGTCTGCGGCTGCCAGGAGAGGGCAGGGTAAGAACCCTTCAGAAGTGGTATTTGTGCTGTGAACAGCCTTTGTCTGCGTTCCTGCTCTCTTCTCCTGAGTTTGTTCAGTCTTTCTCCTGGCTAGGATTCTCTGTCAGCCTAGATCTGGTCATACGGGGCAAGGTCACTGTGAGAAACTCTGCTGAGCATGAAGGAAACTTGGCTGAGAGAAGCGCAGGCAGACTGGCAGAGGCATTCTGGATTTTGGTATGGCTGGAGACCAAAGCAGAGAAGTAGTTGTTCACTACAGAGGAACAGGCCAGAGAAGAGAACAGGTGGAAAGCCTGTTCAAGCCTTCCTAGCACATGTCTTGTCACTCGTATCCTTTTATGATGCCTGCAGCTTTATTGTTATTTGCTCAAGTAGGCGAAACCTGCTCTGTACTCAGCTTTGTTACAGGACTTGCTTGGTAAACACTAGAAATGAGTTTTTTCTCTCTAAACCATTTGTCCTTCTGTTGGATTTATTATACTTGGTTTCATAATGAAGATATCATCACTAGACATATTGCATCCCTCCACAGTTTGAACTTTGCCCTGCCAAAATGTTTATGGGCTTCTACTTAAGGCCGTAAGGACCTATCCTAGAGCTAGAACTGAAATCTAGATCTCCTGTACAATAAAGCAAGACACCTTAGTCACGACATCGGCCTTTCTCCCTAACCACGAGATTCATCTTCCAAGCCCAGTCCAATGGTGTCCAATCCACCTCTTTTATTTCTAATAAAGAATTTCTCAGTTCTCCCTGCATTTCTGTGGGAAAAGGGCATAAGTGGATTCCGTAAACTGTACTAGAAATTAGAATACCATTGGCAGTAGTCAGTTGGCCCCATACGCTCACACTTTTACTGTGTCTGCCTGTATCTAGTAGCTCCACAAAAATTTAGAATCTCTTGTTGCCATGTTCAAAATGTGGACTGGCCACATATCTGAGAATTTTGCATGCCCTGTTCCTTTTTTTCCCTACAAATTTCTTATTTTGGGGGGGAAATACTATGATCACTATAAATATTCTTAGGTTTTAATACTGTGAGGGCATGTAATTTCTTTTGAGGAGAGTAGTTGGGGTGATTGTGTTGAGAACATTTAAGATATTTACTGAGCTATATGGATGTCTGTGCATTTTTCTGCTGGTCGAAACTAAACTTAGAGAATATGAATAAGGCATCTTGTATAGGCAGTCCCGTACTGAGAATGCAATGTTGGTAAACAAAGAGAAGGGATAATATTTGATACTACAGCTCATCTGTTTCTCTCTGCTTTTGTAGATGTCTATTCCTTTGATGAAGAGGAGCCGGTTTTAGATCCACATATAGCAAAACATTTGGCACACTTTGGAATTGATATGCTGCAGATGCAAGTGGTAGGAAATCCGTCTTTTATTTAGTTTGTTGTTTACTTGTTGTTTGTTTAGTTGGGGGTGGAAGAGAAACAGGAGAAGACTGATACTTGTAGCTTATATTTGTGTGATTCCTCCAGACCATTATGATAGTATTCAGTTTTGTAAAGTTCAGCCAGCCAAGTTCGTGGTTTATTTTCTGAGGTCTGAAATGAGTGAATCTTTACCCTCAAATCTGAAAATTGCCTTCCGAAAGAGTTCCTTTGTAGTCTTTAGTTGACATGTTTCACTTCTCCTGTGTGATGTACCATTTTCCTTTGAGATGAAAAACCTCATTCAATTAGAGAAGAATATCTAGAATATTTAATTACAGTGAGTGAAGGAAAGCCTATTGCATGTGTAAACAGATACAAATCTTGAGCAAAAATAAGCAAAGCAGTGGATAAGTAAAAAAAGTGGTTGAAAGGTTCTTTATGCAAAGTTAAAAATTTCAGTTTAGGTTTTGTTAATAAATACATTATAAAATGAAAAAATACATTCAAGTCTAGAAAACAGCGTGGTCTATGGTGTGGTACACTCGAAAGGGACTGGGGCAGAGAGTCCTGTTCCTGAACTTGCTGCCAGTCTGTATTAGTAGAGAAGTCCTTTTACTCATTTGTATTTTAGTGGATGTTGATTCCAGTTCTGTTTAAATGATCTAAGAAGTCTGAATGGAATATGGTTATAACGGCGGGTGGGTTTATTTTTATTTTTTCACTGAAGCACATAGCCTAGTATCACTACCTGATAACCTGAATGAGAAAACTGTTAAAAGTGAACAAACCTGATACTGGTTTAGTGTATTTCATTGTCCAAGTGGAGAGAAAACTAATAATAACTCTAAAATGATAGATAAGAGTTAAACTGCAGTTTCAAAAGCCTTCATGGTACTAATAATATTTTTGGTATACTAATTTCCTTGCCAATATCATAAATAAAAAGTCTCTTCTATCCAGCGGTCTTTCTGGAAAACCTGTTTTACTCAGCAGCTTTGAAAACTTAGTCTCCGCTGTTGCAAAGGTTTCACCTCTGGTCTTCAGACCAGTCTGAAAAATTCTTAGTGAAGTGGTGGAGTAGTGCTAACAGTAAATGACGCGGCAGGGACCTGGACCTCCCAGCTGTGAACAAGCTATGTACCTACAAGCTGAAGGCTGAGCTGTAAAGGGGAGAAACTTCAGCATCACAAATTTTGGCTTTTCCCGTTTGAAAGAAGGGAGGAGTTCCTGGATCTGCAGCTTGTCATCTGGTTTGTTTGCTAGGACCAGCTTGTGCAGCAGCAGCTATTCCTGGCCATTACAAATGGAATATGAAACCTGAAAAAATGCAGTGTTTTGATGCTGAGGCTTGAGATCACAGCCCTGAGAGAAGCGAAGCTCTGGGATTGAGGTCACAGCTAGGAACGCTCAAAGAGCCAGTGGCCTGTGGTAAAGAGCGCAGAGGTATATTGGAGGAACAAGCTGCTAGCCTTTTGACCCGATCTTCTCCCCCAGGTGCAGGATTTACCTCCCTTTGCCCATTGGTTTGGTTCTTCTTCTCTAGAGTATAGATCACAAAGTTGGTGATGATGATAGCAGCAGCATAGTTGTTGCAGAAGTTAAACAGATAAAAAAAAATCTTGTTGCTTTCAGACAGAGAATGGGCTAAGAGATAATGATATAAAACCAAGAGTCTCTGAATGGGAAGTGATTCAGGAAGCTGGCGTGAAACTCAAGCCCATGTATGGCCCAGGATACACTGGCATGAAGAACCTGGGAAATAGCTGCTACCTCAATGCTGTCATGCAAGCCATTTTCAGCATCCCAGAGTTCCAGCGAGCGTAAGTAGCTTCAAACTAGTTCTTGGCACTAGCTGCTGCATTCCTCAGTCTCTTGTTCTTCTAAGCAAAATTGTATTTTAATGTTCATCTCACCTGCAAACAAGTCTGTCTCAGTCAGTTCAGTGGTCACTTAGAGGATTTAGTGATTGTATTGTTCTGTTCTGGAAAAGGTTGGAACATAAAACCCAATCTGCCTTTGAAAACAGAATTTACTCACTTAGCTTCAGTGGTGGGAAATCATATGCCACCTCATAAATTTGATTGCTCTGTCTCTGCTTTTTATATACATACGTACATGTGTCTCTCTATCTCGGTATCATCAGTATCACATTACCGGTTTTTGTACTGCCCCGTGCCTTCGTGTAGCTGCAGGAATCATTTTATTGCTCCAGTGTCACTTGTGCAAAAAGCTGTACTGGCACGAACATGTTAATATTGATCCATGCTAGTGAAAAGCAGTGCACCTTTTGCATGCAGATCTTGCTAAGAAGAGGGAAACTACCAGAGGCATTTTTTTAATTAAAATTCTAATTAAAAAAAAAAATCTCATTTCATGAAAAGGGTAGTGTGGGCATATTCTTCCACTGAATAATTAAGAGAGCAAAAAGACAAAAGCATTTTTGTTTGAGTCTGCCTGTCATCCATCATAAGCACAACAGAAGAATATGAAATACTCCTGATCAAAACTGAACACATCACTGCAAGGAGAGAAGCCTTTTTATAAAGGACAGTCTGTGGTTTGCAATGAAATTCAGAGTGCTCTTTCATTCCACAGCAATAGTAGTGTGTGTGCTGGGAGTAAGGCTTTTAGGTTTTGGAAAGCCTCCCAGGTTTTCGTGTAGCAATTGCCTTCTGGAGAAGAAGAGGGAGAAAGCCTGTGTTTGTTTACTTTGTTAGCCATATGGAGTACAGTCTGTAGATCCACTAAGTGCCAGCGTTGCTACCTGCATTTTTGAAGAATACCAAAATAGGCTTTACTAAGGGAGGTTGTTTTCCACAGCATGGTCCTTGGTGTTACCTGGAGCACTTAGTAACAACAAAGTAGTGGAGCTCTTTGATGAAAGAGGGACTAGGCAGAAATTAGATGTGTTCTTTCAACATGGCCATACCTACCTAGCCTGTTTTTCTTGTGCTCAAGGGAAGCAGCACTCAGATAGTGTGCTACTACATGCTTCGCCTTCCAACAAACTGGCTAGAACAATATATACCTCGGTGTTTGTTGTCAAGAGTTAGCCTTTGTTTCTCTGAAGAAACTCAGCCGAAACATTCTTTTTACATGCTTTGGTCCTGATACAAATTTGGAATTTATTTGGCAATGTTGGCTAGGAGTAGAAAGTACATCAGTTCTCAACCCAGCTCTGTGGTTTTGAGCAGCACTATCCTGCAGCTATTTCAAGATGAAGGAATAGAATTTAAATTCTGGATGAACAGCAGCATCATATCCTTTATAGCTAGAAGCTTCTAAGCAAAACTTAAGTTTCCATTTCCTAATTTCTTTACTATTATTTTTCCATGGTAGAAGCACTCACCAGGGATAGATTAAGTCATTGCTATGATGCAAAATTTGACTTGTTAGCACAGAGGAAGCCTGCTGATGTGTCACTGCTGAGGGCTGAGGATCTGTTAGGATACCCTTGAGTAAATCTAGCTGCAATATTTGAATGTTTCTGCTTTGTTCTTGCTGCCCAGGTATGTGGGAAACCTTCCACGAATATTTGACTACTCTCCTCTTGATCCAACGCAAGATTTCAACACTCAGATGTAAGTGACACTTCTCAGTGGTTTACTTGGTCAAGTTAAATAGAATCTAAATAATTTAATGGCAGGGCAGAAGAACATCTCTGCATGGGCTTGCAAATGAAATATGGCACAAGGTAGAATGGGAAGATTTGCCCACTTAGTTGCAGGTAATGATGTTTCATCAGGGGGTCAAAGACAGTAAACTTCTTTTTTTTGCTTGGAATAAAAATCTTCTCTTCTTTTCTGTTTTTCTCATGTTTCCACCCTGCCACTTTCTTCCCTACAGGGCTAAATTGGGACACGGCCTCCTTTCAGGCCAGTACTCTAAGCCACCCATGAAATCTGAGCTTATTGAGCAGGTGATGAAAGAAGAACACAAGGTATTTGACTGAGTTTGTGCAGCCTGGTAACTAGGTAAAAGTGATATCCTGAGAAAAGGGAACAGGTGCCGGGCATTGAAGAACACGTGTGGATCCAGCATGGGATGCTTAGCAAGGTGGAATGTGCAGGATTCTAGTCAGGAATATATTAGTCAGGGGCTATTTGTGCAAAGCATTAAAGCAACCATTGGTTCTGCTTATAAAGTATCCTGGTGCTCCAGTGACGAGTGCAAAAGTTCATAGAACTTGCAACTTATGTTTATCTTCTCTGAGGAACAAAAGAAAAATGTTATCTAGAGAGTGCTGAGTATTTGGAAGCAAACTTCTAAACCCTCTTTGAATTTCAGAAAGAAGTATAAAGAGCTAAAGAGTTGTTTCCAGGAAGTGTCTGACAATATTCCACCCGATTTCAGGAGAAGCTGTCTAGGTAACGCAAGATTAAGTGGTGCTGGAGGCTTTCATGTAGATGAAGGAGGGGCCATGCAGCGCCATGTCCACTGGGGCTTTATTCAAGTATTTTGTGGTACAGAAATCATGTACAAGCATGTCTGTGCCAGTGGGATCTATCCTGGAAACACACCAGTATATGTGGTTTTGGATATAGATTGAAACTCTAATTGCTGGACAGCCTGGGGACAACAATGTATATATCCTGATTTATAATAATTCACAACAGAAAAAACCTTGGAATTAGCTTTCTCAGAACAGGCAATTTCAGAACAAAGGTATACTGAGGGGCGAGTACTGTATAGCTAACATGCTAGACACAAAGGAGAGAGGAACTGGAGAATGAAATAACCTTTTTTCCTATATAATATAGAATTTTATTTCTCTGTCATAGTGAGTGTAACCAGTGGGAGACTTTTATTTTTTCTGTAATTTGCAGTAATTTTGCAGCAAAACAGATACTTAGCTCACAATATCTAGCTAGTATCTAGCTTCGAGAACTCCAGTGTTGTTGGTTCTATAATCTCCATATTGCCTTTGTGGTGTTCTTCTGCAACATGAAAGCTGCTTGTTTGTCTTGTGCCGCAAAAGTCATTAAGGCCTGTGTTGGCGTTCTACCATCCGTAGACCTGTGTCTTCATCTGTCTGTGCTTTTTCCGCATCCAGCAATGAATGCATTCGCCCTCCCAGTCATCAGAAAGCCTCTTCATATTCTTTGTCCAACAGTCTTTTGGTTTTAGCAGTAAGGATAACTTTTGACGAAGGCCCGACTGATCTATTCATATTAACAAGGCTCATGGGGGCTGCTTGATTCACTGGTTTATCTTTTTACCTGTTCTTGCTTGCTTTTGTGAAGAAGAAAAGCTGTCAGTAGCTTAGTGGTAAGATGGAAAAGCGTCTTCTCTTTGTAAGTGGGTTTAAGTTTCCCTCAGCCTTTGGAGAGTGAGACTGGTTCAGATTTTGCCTCTCTGCTCAAACTCTGCTGCTTCTGGAATTGCCTTTGTTTTCCCTAGAGTCATCCAATTAATAGTTGTCCTAAGTAAAATGTTAGTTATTGGGACAGTGTTAATCTACCCAAGCAAATCTGTTAGTTTAGATCTGGTTTACTATTCAAATCATCTACCTTGAAGCATCTTGTTTAGAGTGATGCTGGGAAAACCGGACCTAGGATAGATTGGTGTCCCTGCCAGCCTCTGTTATCGTGACCCCAAGCAGCTTGTGGAGTCAAACCACAGACTCCACAGGTGGGATATTTAGAAACGAAAGGTCAACTAATAACCAATACTGAAATAACAGCTGTTGAAAAGAGCTGTCTTTATGGAGAAAGAATCTCTGATACCAGGTTGTGGTTTTATACACAGTAGAAGTCATGCGTGTTTCTGTCACAGAATCATGGTGATGGTTTCCATGGAAATCGCAGAATCACAGACTGGTTGGGGTTGGAAGGGCCCTCTGGAGATCATCCTAAAGCAGGTTCCCCTAGAGCAGGTGGCACAGGATCGTGTCCAGGCGGGTTTTGAGTATCTCCAGAGAAGGAGGCTCCACAGCCTCTCTGGGCAGCCTCTTCCAGTGCTCTCTCACCCGCAAAGTCAAGACGTTTTTCCTCATATTCAGCCGGAACTCCCTGTGTCTCCGTTTGTGCCCGTTGCCCCTTGTCCTGTCGAAAAGAGTCTGGCCCCATCCTCCCGACACCCGCCCTTAAGGTATTTGCAGGCGTCGATAAGACCCCCTCTCAGTCTCCTCTTCTCCAGGCTGAACAGACCCAGCTCTCAGCCTTTCCTCAGCTCCAGTCCCCTCATCATCTTCGCAGCCCCCGCTGGACTCTCCCCAGTAGCTCCTTGTCTGTCTGAACTGGGGAGCCCAGAACTGGAGGCAGCGCTGCAGATGGGGCCTCACCAGGGCAGAGCGGAGGGGGAGGACGGCCTCCCTCGGCCTGCGGGCCACGCTCTTCCTGGGCACCCCGGGATACCACGGGCATTCTTGGCCGCAGGGGCACATTAGATATTTTTCTAGAAGTAGATATTTTCCTTCATCTATCAGTTACTGATATAGGAATTTCTCCTTCTGAAATCAGAATGCCAAGGAGATTTTTTGGACAAAGATAGAGCGTCTGGTGCAGAGTAGTTTGCATGATCTGAAAGTCCTGTGTCTCCTGAGACTGCTTTGTACAGTAGCTATTCATTGGTTTGGAACAACGAATGAATCCTGCTTGTTTCCTTTAAATAAAGTTTAAAACTTATCAATGCATCACTGTGACTAAGGAATAGTGGAATAGATTTCAACAGGCTCCTCACATTAAATTATGTATACTGACTGACCGGCTTTCCTAAACACCTGCAGGATACGAATGAAGAACAATCTGCTGGAAGTTCAGGGACCTGAACCCTTCGAATAAAGCTCCACCTCCGTGTTTAGCCCAGCAGCCACTACTAGCAATGAGATACTGAGAGCTTTTTAATGACAGATGGTATAAAACTCTGTCAGGTAGTAGTAGCCATCTACTGGCATTTAACAATACTCGTGTTGTTCATAAGTTCAGTTTAACAAAGTTGTAGTTACATGCATCAGATGACTTCCTTATCAGCAATTCATAGCATGTATTAGGATTTGAAACAGCTTTTACTGCTTTTGTTCTTTGTTGTACTGAAGATTTATTTAGAAAAAAAATCAAGTATAGATATTTTCTCCTTTCCCTCCCTCTGGGCATACAAATCTGTTTTGTTGTTTTGGGGGTGCTTTTTTTGTTTGGTATCTTACCCCCCTACCCCCCCAATAATACTAGTATATATACAGATAGTATTTTGTCATCCAGAGAGTTGTACTGACATTTATAATAAATATATTTGCATAGGATTTTAGGCCTTCAGAGTTTTCAAGTGCTTCTGCTTTGTGTCTATAAAATCAATTATTCATTTTATTTTTATTCTTTTTTTCCCCTCCTACATGCAAAGAAGTTCTCTAGCTTTCTGGGTCTTTGGATTTCATCCAAAGTTTTGGGGAGTTGTTGCCTGTAAAAGCATTCATGAGAGATCTGCAGTGGTCCAGCACAATCTATATTTAGCTAAACTGTTTTGCAACTGTTGATGGGGAAAGTATGCTAGATATTCTATAAATATTCGTGGTACTGTGGAGCTAAAATTTTTTACCACAGGAGTTTAGTCTGAAAATGGCAGCAGTTTTCTTGGACCCACTTTAACATTAAAAAACAGGCTAACGGGTCATCAGCTAGGACCTGATTTTCTGTTTAGAGCTTTGCCATTTCTTCCGTTATTTTTCTTGTCCTTGAGGTGGAAGGGGTTTAGAGGGCAAGATCCGATCCTCTTCTACAGACTGTCACACATAGCATGTTTCTCTGCAGCCTGCTCAAATGGCTGAATAGAAGTGTATAGACGGAAACAAGGCTTAAGTCCAAACTCACTGCATTATACATCAGGGCAAATGTGCCACCTTGCCGTATTCTTGCTTCTGACATAGAAAGAAGCCTGTTATATAGTAATTTGAGCTGGCTTAGGCATTTCTCTCCTCAGTCCTAGCTTTGATGAAAGGCAGCTGAGGACACTGAAGTGATATATAACCCAAGATTCAGAAATCCCTAGAACATCTCTTCAAGCAATACTGCGACTCTGTCTCTCTACGAGAGCCTTTAAAGAGCATCTTAGCCTAATGTGGTTGCTGGTGTCCGGCCAGAAATTGAAAAAGCATTAAAATCGAGAATCCGCTTCTGATTTCAGTGGGTCTAGGAATACCTTACCCTGGTGAAACCAAGAATAAAAATTTGCTCTCTTAGTGTGTGTTTTGTGTGCCTGCCATTTTATGCTGCTTTCTCTATTTTTATATTGGTATGATAGCGCAACTGTAGTAAAGAATGAGATTGCCTGATTTTTTTAACAGCCTCTGACATATCCTAAAGGCTACACTTTGGCTTGGATTGTCTTGAAAATTATTTGGCCTCATGGAGAATGAGGGCAAATCCAAGTAAAAGATTCTGACCCTTTCAAAAATGTTATTTAAAAGGGATAATAGCTAGTGTTGTCTTGAGGATGCAATTTGGGGTGGGTGGGGAGGCTTCTTAAAGTGATATAGAGGGTGAGAAAGTCAAAACTAGGGCACTCTTGGAGATTTTCTAGAGATTTTCTGATCTGGGGTAATTTCCTGCTGATGTAACTGAATGGCTAAAGGCAGTTATGTTCTGGTCCTTCAGCACGACCAACACCTGCAAATGGCAAATTCATGTCTGTTCTTAACACCCCATCTCGGAACGCGTGCTGCACATGTTAGTTGTTCTCTGCTTCATTCTGTAGAGATCTCTGAAGAGGTTTTGTCCTGAGTAAAGCTGCTAGCTGATGCACCAAAGTGCTTCAATGCCCACATACTTTTAGTTGGAACAGGGGTCTGAAAGGAACGTCAAATGTTAGAAAACAGTGTAGGCTTTTAGCCTTTCTGAAAACTACTAACCTTTAGCAAACCCTCAGTAATCTCTTTTAACTTGCAAATGCCATAGAAAAAACAGAGTGATCGCTGTAGGAACTAGGTCATAAAACACATTCTAAACCCCCCAAATAATGCTTCAACACCTGTTCCATTTTTATTAAAATGGAAACCCAGATGAAATTGAAACTATCATTTCTCCAGTGGCAGAAGTGGGCCATAGATAGATCTAGTGGAGTGACTTTGGGGTATTTGCTCCAGGAATGAATTAAAAATCCTTCTTTAAAAGGTTTCTCTTTCTTTTATTTAGCCTCAACACAATGGAATATCTCCCCGAATGTTTAAGGCCTTTATAAGTAAAGGCCACCCAGAGTTTTCCTCTAATAGACAACAAGACGCACAGGAATTTTTCCTACATCTTATAAATCTAGTAGAGGTGAGAAAATCTGCATTACTGCTTCTTTTCCCTGGTTATATTAGACAATGAGGGCAGAGCTTTTATATGAGTGGCTCATTTTTTTGTTATACTCTTTTTAGCCTTGGATATGTACAAAATGGCACTAATTTAAATGTATTTTGGTTTAGAAAGATTTGTTTCTTTAATTCTCCCTTCTCTTTACTTCAGACTCTTGCATGACCACACACAGGGCCAATGCTGCTGCTAACAACTGCAAGAGATATAGAGAGGTCAAGCATCATTGTACAGGCTATAAGATTTATAAACATATGTGACTGTCCTTTCAAATTGCTGTTCGTTTTATGATTACATGCCATCCATTTGTTTTCCATATTGAAGTCTGTCTTGGAATCCATTAATGAAATGGGTATTATGATTATCATTATTATTATTATTCCAAATTTACGTCATTGTTGGGAGCAGACTAATTACCATATCCAGTTCTTTTACAAATCCCAGCTGTGCATCATGGAATCATTATGGGAGGAAGGACTCCGCTGCTGAAAGCAAAGGGAATATTTGTCAGTTGAATATTTCTGTATAAAATGTTAGTTCCACTGAGCTCCAGCTCAATGCTGTGTGTAAAAGAATCAGTACTGTGAATTTTAATGCTGTCTTTCTGAAAAGGAAATTTACAAATACATGCAGCTTTGATTTAAAGCATTTCTTTCTTGTCCATCCTTCCTCCCTCTTCTTCCCATTTTCCCCAAGAATCGAGGCTGTTTATTCATGTGTTACAGTCGAGATGAAGTTATTCACATTTGCATGCATAATGTTCCACATCCCAAAATGCACGTACTGATTATAGGGCGGTAGAAGACATTTTGCTGGTTTTTGCCTGATAACAGACATTAACACGAACAATAAAGAGGAGGTATATTGTTTGTATGACATTCCCATCTGGATAATGAACTACAAGTTGCTTGTTCTGTTTCAGTGCAGATTTGGAGTGGCAGGAGCAATTCTATTTGCTGAAAGGATGCTCCATGGTATTTACCTGAGCTTCTAACCTTATTGTAACTTGCCACCTTCCTACCTTCTTCTGTTCACCTTGACTCAGTCAGATTCATTAGGTACATACTCTGCAAGTTACTATGTGTAGAAAGATACTGCTGTGTATGCAGACATTGTGGACTTCAGTGGGATTCTCTGCGGGTGCAAGAGTTCTGCATGCAATAAAACGCGAGCTGAGCTGTCAGATCTGGGTGCAAGATTGGTGTCTTTGTGCTTGCCATAAACCAACCAGCAGCCTTTGGGTTCTCGGGTCATTTTCATCATCGTCACTTAAATGATCGGATCTAATATTCCTTTCAGAGGAACCCTGTAGGTTCAGAAAACCCTAGTGATGTTTTCCGGTTCCTGGTGGAAGAACGCACACAATGCTGCCAGTCCAGAAAGGTCCGCTACACAGAGAGGGTGGACTACATCATGCAGTTACCTGTTGCCATGGAGGCAGCAACAAACAAAGGTAAAGAAACAGATCCATGACTGACCTTCTGGTGGCTCTCTCAACCACGAGGGAAAGAAGTTCTCACCCCCATGCGGTCTCTTTCTATGGATAGAGTCGTTCAAGGCCGTGTGGCAAATCAAACCAATGACCTGATCAGGGAAAGTTACTTGGTCTGCTTTTCTTTAAAGGAGATTTTAAACACGCATCAGTTGTGGCTCTACTGTCCCTGCTTATATTTTTAGGGAAGAAGGATTCTACCTGGATACTCTTATAAATTTTTAGGGAAGGAGGATTCTACCTGGATACTCTAGGCAAGTTTTCAGACAGATTTCTTCTCAGACTGTGAGACCAACATTAAGTGTCACCACTCAGCAATACATCACCAAGAATGGTAGCAGTTTGTATGATAAAGATGTCAGAGATTTGTGATTTAAAACCTTAACCTGGATTTGGCCCAGGGATGTGCCACACCACTTGTAGTACAATTTATTTACCCTTGTTTTGTGTGCATGTGTGTGCCCAAAGATCCCCATTAGGATTGGATTTCCTTTGTCCTGGGCAGTGAACCAGTACATATAAACTTAATTCTAAAAAAGGTACTGAACATACTAGTTAGTTAATATCTTGTAAAAACAAACGCGCACAAAAAAAAAAGCAACCAAAAAACCAGATCGGCTTTGCGTTCGTTAGCAGCAGATTATAAGATCTAACGTGATAACAGAGAATAGGAGTATAAGATACTTTGTCATCTATAAAGCCAAAATACGCAATTTGGATATCCCGAGCTTTAGGAGAGGAGGGAAGGAGGATGAAGCGGTGGACGTTGATTTAATATACAGGAGTGGGTTTTTCATGCCTGTGAGCTGCCTGAGAAAGCATACCTGGTTTTAAAGCAGAAAATGGCTGAGGAGGCTAGAAGACTTGGAAGCAGGAGGGAGGTACTCACAAATCTTCGTTGCCCTTGCAATCAGTGGTAAAGAGTCTTGCAGACTAAGATAATAAACGTGTGCTTGAGGTGGAAGTGAAGGGGACATCGCAGGAACACTAGAAGGGGGATGTGCCTCTGGTTTCCTACATAATCTCAAAATCTAAAATGTTTTGCACCCAGAAGGAACTATTCTGATTATTTCATCAGATCCTTTGAAATAGCACAAGACAGAGAATTCCACCTACTGCTTTTCACGTAGCCCACAACTCCTTGAATTGGACAATATATTTTAAAAAGACCATTTTGACTTGAAAATTTAAGTTTTTGAGAACTCTCATTCTTTGTTCATCAATTTCAGTGATGATTCTGTTGCTTATAAAAGAGGATGTTATTGCCAGGTAATGGCTTGGGAGGTATATTAGTTTATGAATTTATCATATGGCGCTGCTCAGCATGCCAGTGTCAGGACTCTTTCCAGATCATACATAATCCTGTCCTGTCTAGAAAGCCACATGACACAGATAGACAGCAATAATTTTCCAAGTCAGATTGAGCTGATAAAGTTGGTAGGTGGTGTTGCTATTAACACAGGATTCTGGCTGTCATGGCAAGGTTTTAACTGCCTGTTTCCCAGTATTTCCAGTTCTGTGTTTTTACCACAAACAGAAACCTTCAAAAAAGAGATGTGGTCGTAACTGTAGCTCCTGACCCCAATGCAGACAAAAAGATTGGATGTCCAGTTAGAGCCATGTAAAGTTTTATTGATAAGTAGGTCTTTGCATTTCTAAAACTTGCAAAAATAAGATTGGTGAAGGACATCATAACTATGACAATGTTCATTTAGCTTTTAGTGTCGTGTGTATTTCTCAGATGAATTAATTGCCTATGAATTGAAGAGGCGAGAAGCAGAAGCTGCAAGGAGACCTCCACCTGAGCTCGTCCGTGCCAAGATCCCATTTAGTGCGTGTCTGCAGGCTTTTTCTGAACCTAACAATGTAGAGGATTTCTGGAGCAGTGCCCTTCAAGCAAAATCTGCAGGAGTTAAGTAAGTGTGTGTCTGGCTGCCTGTTAAAAACCTGTATGGTAGTGCTCTGTACTTACCTTGCTACCCGGACATGATGTAGAGAGAAATAGACAAAGCCATAGTGGGCTTTGGTGTTGTATTAGTGTTGGGGCTCATAAATGCAACGTGCAGATCAACCTGGCGAGGGTTGTAATGACCAATTGAGCAGGAAATCAGTGGTTCTCAACTGTCAAACTCCCAAGAGGTGATGCGGTCTGGTTGTTAAGAGCTTGAACTTTAAATGCTTGTAGCTTAACTGTCTGCCCACATTTTAAAATCGGATCCTGTGTATCAACTAGTGATAGAGCACTGTATCGTGTGGTAGGAGATACAGTCTGGATCTCTGTGCTTAGCCTCTCGATGTCTGCATTTGACTAAAACTGCCAAAGAGCATTGTGTGGCAACAAAACAGGGTGAAGCAGACGAAGGTTGTGTTTCTTGTGAGAAAGTTGTTTAGACGGATGGAAATTTTTGCACTTGTGAGGTGCTGTGCTGACAACTTTGGTTTTATTATGGTTTTTGTTATTTGTTGTTTGTGTTTGGATTTCAGCCCATCACCTTTGTATGTTACAGTGTTTGGTTGCATCTGTTAAGTTCGCTGTCACTTACACGGAGCCATGGTACATGATGGACATATAAAAGAAGAAACCCATCTTGTGTGTTTATAGTCAGGTAGATAAAAGAACCACGAACATCTTGGGCTTAAAAAAGCATGAAGAAGAAGTAGGACAGGAGGTAGAGCTCAGTGCAGTTTTCAGGGGCAGTATGTCTTGCTGAGAACAAGAGTTAGTCTCTTATCCAGTTCCATTTTTATGCCAGCAGCAAGGAGTGGTTGAAAGTTGGGCTCTGCAACTGGTTTGCTGTGGCTAGGTACCTTCTATTTTTAGATCGCTTAATATATCAGTGACTCATTGCTGTCTTAGCATACAGTTTCACTGACATTGTATTGAAAATTGGGAGACAAGTGCACATGGTGGAGAAAAACGCAGCAGAAATCTAAAGGTTTTTTTTGTATTAACTGTGATCATGTTGGAAGAACATTCTGGTCTTTAAATAGATCTAGGGTTAATTTGTAATTTAGCTGTTCTTCATCTGCTAGGTCTTTAAAAGCATTGAAAGATGAAGAATAATTTGCTATTTAAAATTCAAAAGTTTTGTGCTGCAGATGATAAAGTTACTAAAATGGCAAGGTGGTGCTAACAAGAATTTAGAAAGTAGTTACTTATAGTATGGTAGAAAGGCCTTATATTTATGATGCATTTACTGTATTTTACCCAGACTTAGGTGAATTAGAAGAAAGGATGGTCTGTGTGAATGGAAGATAAAGGAAAGGATGCAGGAGATTAAATGGGAGAAAAATGGGAGCATAGAGAAGGAGAATGGTGGTACATATAATGTTACATTGTGTTCAAGATTAAACTTTTTCTTTTCATTAAGTGGGCAAATACCAGGCATCCCCTTAAACTCAAGAGTCATCCTCTATTTTGATAAATATCACAGTAGCTCAATAAGAATATAATGCAGGGTTTTTTTTTAATATAGCACTTTCATGTGAAAAACTACAAATGACAACTTTTTTATCTTTGCTTAATGAAATGCTTATAGGTGGACTGATACCTCACGGGCAATGCTACTGTTACTAGAAAGGGAGTGAAAAAAAATGCAGATTTAATTGTTACTCCGTTCTGTCCGAGCTGTGTTTTAAGGCCATGCCCTGAAGTTCTAGCCAATGTCATTCAAAATTTATTTCCTGACATTCAACTTCAGAACAACTTGAGTAAGCAAGTTTAATATTACTTGTAGTTGTTTTCTATAATCTTCCTACAAGCTGAATTGTCTGCAAGGGTTTGGGCTGACATTCGGGATATGAATGCATAGAAAGCTACTACCATACTTCTCCACTGTATTTGAAAACTTCTTTGTGAAATTTATGTTTATAAAATCCATCGCTATTCATCTCACTCAGGGCTAAAGTTACTCATCTCAGTGTGCACGAGGTACTGAAATCTGTGCCGCTTGTGACTTTGTTGCCTTCTTTCACTGAATTGTATTTCTTGTGCTTCCCAGGACTTCTCGTTTTGCTTCGTTTCCTGAGTATTTAGTGGTGCAGATAAAGAAATTCACCTTTGGCCTTGATTGGATACCCAAAAAGCTTGGTATGTGCCTTTTATATTTACCTTTGTCTCATTCTATCCAAGATAATCTAAGGTGTACACGCTTTGGTCTATAATGAGGACCTGGCTTGAGTCTCAGGTTTATACTGTGAAGATCCTAATTGAATCTTCTTTTTTTTTTAATGACAAATTAAAGCAGACTGTCAGGTTTGTGGAGTTAAAATACGGTGTCGTGTAGTCTGACCTCTGAGCTAAATTGTGCTTTAGTGTTCCGGATTTCTCAAATAACTGTTTTCAGGAGGAGAATCCTGGCTGTGTTTGTAGCTTGAGTACCAGAGTCCCCTCTCTGAAGGGGTAGGGTGCACCATGAGATCATTTTGCTGGATTCATAAGCTTAGCCTGTTTCTCTGCTTTTGTAGACGTTTCTGTAGACATGCCAGATTTCCTAGATATCAGCCACCTTCGGGCCAGGGGTCTCCAGCCAGGAGAAGAGGAACTTCCAGACATTGCTCCTCCCATTATCATTCCCGATGACCCAAAAGGTATTTACTGACTTCTCTCCTGATTCTTTCCTGTATTCCCCTTTCCCTCTAGCACACACTGATTCTCCTCAATCTCCACCTTTTGGAGCTATGAACAAAAAAGCAGCTCTGTGATTCTGTAACTGAAGACTGTTACAATACCCCACAGCTTTTTTTTCCTTCCTGCTATACAACCCTCGTTCTTCCAGCTTTTCTGCTTTGATGTTTTCAGGACTTATGATTGATTGCTGTTGCTCTGGACTCTCTCCAAATAATTCATATTTTTATTAAATTGCTGTGCCCAAAGAAAGATAGACATCATATTTTGTGAAATAGATTATTATTATTTTCGGTGCATGCGCATGACTCAGTAAAGTCACTGTGCACTTCCCAGGGCCTGGTGCAGAGGACTTGGTCTCAGACCCCTACACTGAGTCTCGTGATAGGTGTCAGAAGTGGAGCGGAGCATTAATCCACTCATTCCTTACATTTGCATAAAAGGTGTCACTAAGCTGCTGTTATCTTTTGGGCACTTTTGTACTAACTCTTGTCTAAAACCTGGTGATAAAGTAGTCTGGATGATATTGCAGCTAAATCAATCTCTCTGTTCTTGTGTACTCCCTTGTGTGCAGTATACGGTCTGTTCTGATCAGAAGGAATTTAAAATGTGTCAGTTACTATGATTATTTGCTGCGGGATTTTAGTGTTACAGTTCTGGGCAGATGGTCTTCTGTTCAGTTGCAGAGTTTACTTGGGTAACTTGAAACATTTTGGTTCAAGGTGGTACAACAAACACACCATGTCTGCAGAATTGATTCATTCATAGTACAACAGTATTTAATACACAAAGGACTACAATTTAAGAAAAAAGTTTTCCAGGCATAAATTAGGATTCAGAATCTTATTCATTTTTAAATTACAAGAATTGTTAGGTTGCAGCAGGCCCTAGCAGCTCTGCATGCATGCACAGTCCACTTCTCTGGATGTATGTGGGCTGTACAGTCCATTTAAAAGGCTCTGTCTCAAGGAGCTGATGTGTATCAGAGCAAAAGCTATGGCAAAATTCAGTTCTCTAAAGGTGTTAATTTTGTCCCTTATCTGTAGATTCCTTACCAAGGCCTGTTCTTTTTTAATCCTCTTGCTCAAGGGACTGACCTAGTTTTAGTGTAAGTGCATGGGTGATGGTACCTTATTTATAACAAAACAGATTCTTGCTTAAGTTGGTTTAGGTCAGCCATCAGCTGTATTTCCTACTGGTTTATAGTACCAATGGCACTTTGCTCTGAGTCGAGTTGGGGAAGTCACTGGGCAGAAACATCCCTGGTCTAACTTATGGCAAAAACATCAGGGATGTAAGCATGAACATGCCTTGCCTGTATGAGGTCAAATGTTTCTCTGACTTTAAAAACATGGAATTGTTTGTCCCATATGAATCTACTTAGCCTTCATATAAGTCCTTTTCCCTGTTTTTTTCCTTTCTCAGATCATATGACGAACCATTTCATGGAGTGTACGTATCTCGTGTTTCTGAAACTGGTATTTCAGCCGCTTAAAAAATTGTCATGCTTTTGCTGAGCTAATGGCTTCTCTTTCCTCACAGAGATGCATGGGGTATTGCCCTGCATGCTTCTACATAACAGCTGATTTTTGTACTTGTTCAGCATTTACTTTCATGTGTGCAGGACTGCTTTAAGAGGCTGTAGTAGCATCAGTGTAGCCAAAATATGAGCTGCTCCTCTATCTGCTGCTCATCGGCAGGATCTTGCAGTTCTGGGGGTCACCGCTGCTTGATCCTGGCTCCCTCCGGACTCTGATCTCAGCTGAAGCTGTCGGGCCCTGTCATTCAGAGATGAAGTTCAACTGGAGACTGCTAGATCCAGCAGCTGTTGTTTCTCTCACCTGTAAGATCCTGCCTTTAAGAGAGGTGATTGCTTTTGGCTGCTATCTCTAGCTAAGCTCGGCACCTAACTCCTTCACCCCTTGAAATGCAGTGGTAAATTTCTTTAATAAATAAAGTCCTGTAGGAATTCATCAAGGTTTAAGGACCTATGTAGGTTACTGAGACAAAAGATTATCAGTAAGTCCATAACAAATGCTATAATGTTTTGTACAAGGCTGTTTTCTAATGGGTGTGGGTTTACTGCGGTACTAAAACAAATCCGAGAGATGTGTATTGCAATATGTGGCACCATGAATCACAATAAGGAATACTATACAAGGGATAAAATTAGACTTTTATATTTTAGAAGGTCCTTTCTTGTAGCTCTAGATATTGATGAGTCTTCAGTTATGCAACTGGCAGAGATGGGTTTTCCTTTGGAAGCATGTCGGAAAGCTGTGTACTATACAGGCAACCTGGGTGCTGAAGTCGCTTTCAACTGGATCGTTGCACACATGGAAGAACCAGGTCAGTGATTGGAAGGTGTAAGTTAAACTCAACTCCTGGTTGTGTATTTTGGCAGTCAGTAGAAATTTTATAATGTGCAACAGAGAAACAATGGCCCCCTTCCCCACCCCAGGAAACCTGGAGGTGTGAGTGAATTTACCTAAGCTGCTCCTGGGATATGCAGATCTTGACCATTATGTGGCATCCTCTGCCTAGAAGAAGACAACAAGCCTAAGCTACACCAGAAGTACACTCTCCTGTCCTCAGTGATGGTGTGGGCCAGCTCTCTGTTTTCCACCCTTTGGCTAGGCCTGTGCTGCTAAGGGGGAAGCTGACTTGTGACCAAGTGTAAGTACAAAGAATCCTGTGGTCCGGATGCTTTTCTTCCATATCAGCCTTCTCTAGCTCAGGCTAGAGCATTCATGCCGTACTTAGCACTTGGGCTATCTACTGATGGACAGGGCTGCTAGATGTTCTCCACTTCCTCTGTTTCATCCATGCAAAGCTGGGACCCACGATTCGGCACTGACTATACCTGAGTGCTCCCTTGCCAGGAAACTCCAGATTTGGTTGAGTTCACACTTCACTGTGGGCTTTTGTGTTGCTTGTGTAAATGGGGAATGAGTTTCACTTGGGCTTAACTGACATATTTCAGCTATGGAATCAGTTCATTTTACATCTGTACGTGTATCAGCTGGGTTATTGACTCTTCTGGTGTCATCATTGCTTCCATACCGATGTTTGCTACTTTCCTGCAGTTGTTTCACTTCCGTGATGTGCCAGGTTGTTCCAGCCTGCTCAGTATGAGTTTGTTCACCTAGATATTTTGTAATGTGCATGTTCATCTTGTTGTTTTTAAGGCTTTCTGCACATCTAAGTCCCAACTGGGCCAGTGAAATGAACTTATATTGATTTCAGGACTGCTTTTGAGGTCCTGTTTGTTGTTTGTTTGTGTTTGTTGTTGACCTTCCAGTTTAGTGGGGCAAAAGAACAAACCCATGAATGTTTGTTTGTTCCAGACTTTGCTGAGCCATTGGTCATACCTGCATTTGGAGAAGTTGCTTCCAGTGGAGCAGCTGCGTTTGGAGCTGTTGGGCTAGATAACCAACCTCCCGAAGAGATGGTTGCAATTGTCATTTCTATGGGCTTCCAAAGGAATCTAGCAATCCAAGCGCTGAAGGCAACAGTGAGTTCCTTGAGTTATCGGTAGCACTTGGGTTTCATTTCGTATTATGTGCTTTGTACGTGTGCATGCTCAGATGCCTTTGAAACGTGTATAAAAAGCCAGTGAGTGGATGATGCGCATAGAACTATTCTGGCAAAGTGTGGGATGCCTGACTTGTCTGGGTTAGAGTGGGGAAGGTGGTTTGTGTGTTTCTCTTGAATGTTAAAATGTGGAGGAAAGTGAGGAAAACTTAGCTTCTTTTACCATCTGTTGAGAAAAAACCTGGACGCCTAAAGACTATGTGTCTTCAAGATGAGAACCCGGGGGCCATGGGGATTAATTGTGGGAGGATTTCTTTTCCATCTGTCAGGCTTCTGCAGAGTGCATGTTGAATATTATTTTCCATGGAAGTAGAGTATGTATCTTAGAAGTTTTAAGTGCTGTCGAACACGATCCTGACTCTGTTCAAAGACCGGTGAATAGTAGCGTGATGCTAGAGAATGTATTAAAGGCTGCTCTTTGCTCGTTTGACTTGCAGAACAATAATTTGGAGCGTGCGATGGAATGGATCTTCAGCCACCCTGAACTCGAGGAAGAAAGCGAGCCTGCTTTGGACATGATGAATATGGAGAACAACGCTAATGCCAATATCCTTGCAGAGACAGGGTCGGAGGGACCCAGGATCAAAGATGGGTCTGGAAGTAAGTTCTCCTTCAGCTTAGAACGGGCTATCATGTTGTTGCATCACACCTACACCATTCATAGAACTCCTTTCTGTTTTGAAAGTAGTTATCGTGGGTTTTTTTGACACGATCCAGACAATTTACCTCCAATCTTGCTTTTGGGGCTGAGTCCAGCTCTGTGGGGCTGCTAAGTTCTGTGGGCTGTGTTTGCTCGGGAAGCTTTCCCTGGACTCACTGAATAACCTGAGTCCAAGTTTCTTGTTGCCGCAGCATGTAAGTCTCTCCTGGCCTAGCTTTACTTTTTGTTTTGTTGCTATAAGATAAAAAGACAAAGAGCGTTTAAATCTTCAGAGGCTGAGCATCCTAAAGATAACGCTGCTGTTACAGGCCACCTGAGTTTCTGTCCTCCTGTGGCCTGATAGGAGATTTCATAATCCCTTCAGCCAAGTTCCTTATTCTAAATATGGCAGGTCTAGCTGGTATCCTGCAGGTACTGCTGTGCTGTGTTCTTTTGGTTTTTTCTTTGGGATCCTCAGTCGTACTACTACTAAATAAACCACAAGATGGGGCTAATGTACAGCAGCCAAAGTCGTGAAGTAGGCAAAGAATCTATTGTAAGTGTAAAAGCACTAGAGTACAAAAGCTCAGCGGTGGTTCTAACATAAAGATATCATATAACGTTTTTTAAAGGGTCTTTAGTGACCAATTCTAATCACTGCAGTATGTTCTAAACTTGTACCTCTGATCTTGACTGTACTGGTCTTATTAAAAAAAAAATAACAGCCAATTTGATTTTAGTTTCTGTGGTTGCTGTTATTATATAAGAACATTCATTTCTTTGTTTCTAACATTATAAAGACCAATCTTAAGTCTCTTGGAGACATGGGAAACATTGATTATCATTAGGTTAAAAAAAAAGATTTGGAGTAATTATTTTTTGTGGTACTTAGCCTTTATAGACTGAGACCATTTACTGAGTGCCTGAAATCCTGGTAACCAACATGATACTGTAAAATGGCTCCAGAAAGCCCTCTCCACCAAAATCCAGGCCCCTGTCCTTATGCAATATCCTGAAAGAAGGTACCCTTTTACTTTTGGTGGTAATTTGGGTGAATGGCATGAATGGGTGGGGAGCAAGAACCAATGCTGAGTTCTCCGGAGAGACTATGCACAAAAATTGTCCTCATATTAAAGGAAGAGGTTTCTTTCCTGTCCTTTCTTTTATGGGCTGCTGAAATGTAAACTCCTGTTTTTTCTTTGATTTGTAGAGGATCTGTGATCACACTTATAGACATAGCTAATTTGTGTGCAGAGTGAACTCCATATCTGGCGCTTTCTGTGGTGCTCTCTGTGAACTGGGAATGAATCTGCTGTTTTCTCTTTCCTAGCAGGGGCTGTGATCACAGCCCTGCTGTACGTGCACAGATCTATGTGGGTTTGATTTGGATTGGTTTGATGTTTGACAGTGAATCTGACCACTAGTTAAAGCGAGAATGTGCTGCAGTCTTAACGGAAGCTGTGTTTGGGGATGCAGAGCCTGAGTTAGGAGTGCTTAGCTGCTTCTCCAGTATTAGAAAGAAAGTTTTCCCTGGAGTCATATCGCAACGTTAGTGATAAAAGACTTACGGTCCCATTTGTATTTCTTAAACAGGATACGAGCTGTTTGGGTTCATCAGCCACATGGGAACATCCACGATGAGTGGCCACTATGTTTGTCATCTCAAAAAAGAAGGAAGGTGAGTGGGGTTGGGAGAGACACACAAGGATGAGCAAATGTTTTCTTGGAAGCGTGCTTCTGTACAGAGCATGGTGTGTATTCGTGGCAGACAAAACATGCATGTCATTACCACGTAGACATTTCCCGCCAAAGAAATGAAGATTGTTACAGATTGTAGATGCAGTGAGTCAGTTCTGATTCCGCTGAGGTCTGTGCTGAAATGTACCATCAGCTCTCCTGTGCTTGCTGTTCCAAATCTCTGTTTGTTTTGGGGCATCAGTTCTGTATCTGGCTTTGTTTATCTGAGCTTCCCCCAGCTTCCTTTTATTCCCCATCAATAGAAATGCATCCAACTATGGGCTGATACCAGTGTGGCAAGTACTGTGGTGCTGATCTTGGCTGTGGTTTTGATGTGCTCCTATTATTTGGCATTGGAAATCCCTGATTTTCCTTCATTTGAACTGTAACTACACATTCTTCTGCACGTCCCTCTTCCTTTTCTGTTCCTGACTGCCAGTAAATCTGCTTCAGCTGTTTCTCTGATCTTTTGTTCTTGTTGCAATGCCTAATTTTAGATTTTAAGCTCTTTGAAGTTTGGTTCTGAGAAGCCCTTTGTAAACTTGTGATGATTTTTATACACATGGAATGTAATCGGTCTTGTTTTCATTTCAGATGGGTGATCTACAATGACCTTAGAGTCTGTGCCTCAGAACGACCTCCCAAAGACCTGGGCTACATTTATTTTTACCACAGGATACCAAGTTAGGCCTCAAATCTCTTACCTGGCCTTAAGAAGCCATAAGCCTTTTTAACCTGCCCAAAAAAGCGTACAATGAAAAAGAAAATATAAAAGCAACGGAAGACCCCTAACCCTTGGACTGCCAAAAAGCAAAGGAAACCATGGGATGTTTATAGTTTATTTAAAAACAGTCATTTGATGCCGCCTTAAGTGTTAGAGGGAAAATTTCTATTAGGTGATGTATAGTAAGTACGTTGTTTTAAATTTATACGCCTTAAAGGATACCTTAAGACCATGCAGATTACTGGTGGAGTTTGCAGCTAGTACGTGGAAACAACAGAAGTTTCAGAGTTGAACAAAACCAGCCCAGTTCAGCCCAGATCCTGCCTGTTCTGTCCATGCATCTGTTGAAGACAAGGAAGAAATATTTGCATCTTTGGTAACTGGGAGCCAGTGTTTTTGACCAGAGTCCAGACCACTTAGAGATATTCTATTGCATACAAGTTGGAGGGAGGGGGTGTGCGAGCATTCTTCAAAGCAGAATGTCTTATTTGGGAAATTATTTTCAGTACAGTGAGAAAAGTCAGCTAAAGTTACATCTGTTGGAATTCAGTTTTATGCTTTTTTGGTTTGCCTTTTTGATGCATAAACCTAAGAAACTAATGGAGATGGAACCAATCTCCTGTCAGTGCCCTGTACATTTTCTGCCAAAGAGAAACAGTAGATTTTATTTTTGCAGACATAGGTTTCTTCATCTTCTCTTGAATGTTTGTTTTGCAAGTTCTTCCAACAGATTCAGGATTACAGATGGCCAAAAGAAGCAGACTTTCTGACTATAAAATTAAATGCGTACCCTCAGGAAAGGCAAGGCTATTATTTAATTTTTTTCTTATGAAGGAGGTGAAGAAGGGGTTAATGACCCATTATGTTTATTTCAGGGAAATTTGCAGCTAGACCACTCACATTCCAGCTGAAATCAACTCCCTGACAAAGTACTCACAGTGCAATTCTGCTTTCTGCCAAAGATTGCTTAAATATTTAGTTCCATCCATGAGTGGGGGAAATTGCTTAGCAAAATTGCTGATTTATTGATTTGCCACTCCCTCCTCCCTCCCTTATAAAAAAACCCCAAACAATGAACAAGAACAACAAAAAAAACCAAACCACTTTGAAACAATGTTTCAGCTTTCTGAAAACTTGCAAACACACCAATAATCTGATCTCTTCAACAGGCACCTTCTAAAAGGGGTTTTCTATCTCTGGCAGCGATGAAGGGGTGGGTAGGTAGGGGCTGGCCTTTCCTGGCCTTTATTTTTGGGGTGTTATTTCAGTTTGTGTCACATGCAAGAATATATATGTGGGTTTTTAAATTGTATTTGAAAACACTAATTCAATACAATGGTGAGTGCAAAAATACAATGGTGAGTGCAAAACCTTTCATAATTCCAAAAGAGCCCCAAAGGCTCACAGTGTTGGCCACTGCTTAGAGACTGTTGCTGGAGTTGCCTCATATAATCTTACTGAGCCCTCAAAATAAATTGGAACAGTCAAAAAATAGAAAAAAAAATCCTCCTTACAGGGTGCAAGAGAGGCAGGGAGGTGTAATTACATTTTCTCTGCAGTCAGTGCCTGCAAGTTTAATAGCAAAATTCAGGCAGCTACACACACTACAGACAAGAACCCAAATTAAAAATCGGGTTATGAGTAGGGCATTTTATTTTTTTTCCAGCGTTTGGGGAAAAATAGTTCTCCCTCTGGTCATATAGCCTCATGCAGAGCCAAAAAACACTGTTGATTTTTTTTTTTTTTTAAAAAAAAAGCAGATTTTGATCTTAAAATATTACGAGATAAATTCTAGTGCAATAATTCTGTAGAGTGTAAATGGTGCCTAATTGCTGGGAAAGCTTCCTGCACTCAGTGCTCTTATCGACACAAAAGAACAGCGTCCTAGCACATTAGTAAGTGGCTCCTGTGAGATTCAGCTGCCTTGTAATTATTGAGCCACCAGTTCTGGACAAAATAAAAGCCGCCAGTAATTTTTTTCCTTCTTCCAGGTTTTGAGTATTTGTGTATTTCACCAGAAAATGCCAAATTTGAAAATGGGATCAGCAAATTATGCAGTGATACATCTATTTAAAGTGAAAGAACAGAACTTCTGTGTAGCTGTGTTTCCGAATGCCCGGTTATATTCCAAGGAAGTCCAACACAACGGCTTCCCTCTTGCCTCGTGAACTTAAAGGGCTATTTGTAAACGAACAAGATCTGCCGGCCACTGCAGTTTTAGTTTGAAACCTCAGGTAAAGAAAGAGTTGTTCCCATGTTCGCTGTTAAACTGGAAACATGGCTGGTCTCGTAGGACCGAGGATGGAGCGTGGGCTCTTGCAGACCCTTTGTCTGGTACATCCTAAAACCGGCATGGCTGCGGGACTGGTTGCTGCCAGTGAGTAGGAGGCACACTGGGAAAGCTGGCAGGGGATAACTGGAAATGGTGAAGGAAAGGGGAGAGGCACTGGCTGGCTGCGATAGGTGAGCTGTACAGCTCGGCTTCTGAAGGGCTTTTCAGTTCATCGCTCTCGGGTACCGCCTGCCTAAGCTGCCACGGGTGAGCAGGCAGCGGTTCCGGGGAAATCTTCTAAAATTTAGTACTTGAGAATATGTTAAAGTTCTTCAGCTGTTTGAGGAATTATCATCTCCCAAAGTAGTGGCTTCCCTCCTTTTTCAAATGGCCAGTTAAGTCATCCCACGTTTGTGATGGGATATGTGTGAAGAACATCACGAATCTGGAGGAGCAGGGCGTAAACTCCTGACTCTTCAGCCTAAGGTGGGGGAGAGGAGTTGGGGTTTTTTGGTTTGTTTTTTTTTTTTTTGCTTGATTGGTTTTTTAAACGTCAGCATGCAGAAGCCACAATCAGACAGACTGAATAGATGACTAATTTAGCAGGCTTTGCCTGCTAAAATCTGTATGCGGTTAATTGTGCTGGGCCAGGCCGCAGCGCACAGCCCGGGCAGCGGCTGACGGGGAACCTCCGTGCGGCCGGGTGCTGTATCAGCTGTCGGGGGTTAGGTGTGCCGAGAGCCTCTTGACAAAAAGGGGGAGGAAGAAAAATCACTGTGAGCTGTTTGCGACAATCTAACCTGAGAATTATGGCAAGCCAGGCAGCAAATAATGCTCTTACTTCTCGCACTGATTTTTACTTTTTCGTATGATACGTTTAGGTTAGGAGAGCGGAAGGAAGAAAAACTCAACATCTTTTCCCTCTGTTCCTTTTCCCCTCTCATTCCTGGCAGCGTGCTGGATCCAGTAGACCCTTCATTCTGAGTCACAATCTCCAGTCTCCAAAACACACGGAGACACAAACTCCTATTTAATCTTCCTAGCTAAAATATAATTAGGATAAAAAATTAATTTATTCGAAGCTATGGTTTAAAAACAAGCCTAGATGTTTCTGGACTACTATCACGTGTAATTCCGCTGGGTTCAGTGGTATTACTTCTGACTTCGGTGTAACCGAAAGCAGAGCCAGTCCGTTTTCTTTGATTCAGGCAGCCTCCACTGGGTCGTAGCGCACGTTCCGCATACGGATGCGACCAGAGCTCGTGAGATTGTTTTAGAAGCGTCTCCAATTCATTCCTTTTGCCCTCCATCCTGGCAGCAGCCATTTTTATCTTCTTTGCTCTTTTGATGCATTGAAAGACTATGCAAAATATGTAACTGGAGATAACTTTTTATTCTTTTCCCATTGCCCTCCCTACCTTAATGGCTGAGATCAGTTTCTGATTTCTGTTCACTCTTCGGTGGTTTTACTGTTGTATCCTGGAAGCGTCTGTACTGGTTTGCTTTGCACCATTCGGAGTTGTTTGCTTGGAGCACTGTTACCGTTTTGGAGAGTATTTGTCAGAGATGAGAAAGGTTGTGAAGGACATTGTTGCAACTGTTTTAAATTAAAAAGAAATATTCTCACATCTTTTGACTGTGTGGATTCTTCTTTCTTTCCTGTCTGAAGAGGAATAGACTGAGTATGTTTTGAGGCTCCCTCTTTTCTTATTCTTTGTGGCCATGTTTGGTGTTTTACTTAAAAAACCTGCATAGGGAACAGAGAGGTTTGCGAGAGTCTTGATTTCTTGTGACTTGTGGCACTTCTATGGATGAAAAAGAAAATAAAATGAAAATCCCCAAGCCCTGAGTGGATATAAAACATGGCAAAAATAGAAAATAAGATTTAATCTAAGATTAATTTTTTGTTTTTAACTTTTAAGCCAGTTGATGTTCTTTGAACACAAGAGTTTGCAGTGTTCATGTGGAAGAGTTGTCATTTCACCCCCCGATTCCTGCTGTTCAATCATCGTTCTGTCCTGCTCTGTAACTCCTCATACTCATTTAGAAATGCGACTTGCTGTTCAGTAAAGGAGAAGTCCTTCTTCCTCATGTCTAAGGGCTTTACGCAGCAGTGTGACCACGGGGACTCTGTGGTAGATGCAAGAATAGGCCAAAAACGAAGACTGAGGGATGGCAACCCTTTCATCCTGTGATAGCATCCTGGGACCAGGAACTGGAGGAGAGGTAAGAGGTGAGCCTACCGGGCTACAAGGGAGATCTCGGGACAGGGAAGCAGAGGCCATGTGCAGTGTTGAATGATAAGAAAGGTAAAGACGGTTCAGCTCCTGAAGTCCAAATTTAATGATCTGTTTTGGTTTCTTTCTTATCACAGATGTGCTTTGTGACCACGGCAAGTCACGCCGCACTGTTCGCACCACTGGTAGCAACTGGAAGAGGGGGGAGGACGTGGCTCCTTGCGCAAGCGAAAGGGCCCTGTTCAGACTTCACACAAGAATTTCTTGTCTAGGATTTGTGCCCGCCAGCTTTTGCGGAGTGCTCGGGGAAGGCAGCGTTAGATAACTGACAAGTTAACACCCCCTGGTCCCTGCTCCCCCTCCCCGAAGGGGAAGTAACACCCCTCTGTCCCTCAGGTGTGCCGCAGGGATAGCAGGAATTGGGGGGCACTGGCGGCTGCGGGGAAAGACGAATGCCATAAAAATGCTGAAGACAGAGCGTGCATGGCTGACAGCTGGTGTGGAGCAGGTGATGGCATTTTCAGACTCCTTAACCACTATCCTTCCCAGTGGTTCTTTTTGAGCAGTTTTGCACGTAGGATTTGGCACTAATGCTGTTCTCCCAACCGCTCTCTTTGGCTCCAGGACTGCAGTGCTGTGTTCCTGGTCCGTGTCCGCCACAGAGCACGTAACTAATGGCCATTCCTGCTGCTGCTTTGTTGGTACATGTGAGCAGCAAGAACTAAACTAACCTTAACATCTCCTGGAAAAACATGCCAGTGGCAAGAGCACAGGTTATTTGCATCCAAAGGGTTAGTGTGCTTTTAGTGTCTGTTCCCTTTTCTTCTTTAGTAGAAAAAACATTTAGTAGAAAAACAAACATTCTTCTTTAGTGCGGTTAAAGCCATAGGCAGCAGCTGGCCTTTCTGGCAGAGCTTTCCTTCTACAGGCAAGCCGTGGCTGTGTCCTCTGGGTTTGTTTCAGGAGCAGCCCCCTGTCCAGTGTCAGCCTTCAGGTCCGTGCCAGCGTTGCCCTGCTTTGTCGGTAGCCCTCAACAGCTGTAACCGCCACAGCCCCGTGCTGGCTGTCACCCCTTCTGTCCCCAGCGGGGCACGGGAGTTCCCCATCCCTCTCGTGTCTGTGCTCACGTCAGCCTCCCGTAGCAAAGTATAAAGTGATGTCATTTCTGCTCTGTCAGCTCTTCACCTCATCCCACGAAAGCCAAAACTGAAAAACGCCGCTAGCCAGCTCCCGCTGCGGTTACGGGAAGTTGCTTGAATAGCGATTCCAATCACTGAAAGTTGGCTTTGTTTTTGTCAGAAAGATTGTGGAAGGATTCTGATATTGTTACTTCTGTTTTCATTTTGAGGTGTGCAGTTGCATGATCTTCAGGAAAAATCCTGATCTACTTTTTTCCCCTCTTGCTTCATACGGCGTGTGTGCGCAAAATCCTTCGGGCCAGACCTCAGCTAGTGTAAATGCCAGTTGTACGTATAATCGATCAACATGTTGAGATAAAAATAAATTATAAGAATAACTCTACCTCAGAGTAACAATGAATTTATGAAAAATGTTTGGTAATGAAAAAAGCCTCTTCTGGGTTTAATTTTTAAGCAGAGAAGCATGTTCACATCGTAAACAACAGGATAGAAGACCTCATTAAAAAAAAATCCTATATTTCACTTGGAGAAGGAGGTCCCTCCTTTCAGTTCAAGTAATTATAGTCAAGACCATTTTCAAATGGAAAAGAGATTTTGAAGTATTTGAAGCCACAGACAAAGTTTATTTTTAAAACATATTTAAAAATTGCACAGTTATAAATACAGGTAAATAAATACAATTTAATATGTGGAAAAGAACCCAAGGAAGGCATGCTTCCATTACAGTACAAAAATACTACATTAAATGTGGTGCTCTGCAAAGAGTAATCTATGACCTTAATAAATTTATCACATCCAATATGCACATCGTTCATTTCTGAGGAAATAGATTCTTTTAAAGAGCAGTGCAAGGAAACATCAAATTAAAGCATCAGTTAACTACACGTCTGTGTTTAATATTATACACAGCTGATAATGCACTAAGTATACAGAGGCAAAGTTACCTGTAGTAAGAAACTCATCTTTTACTCCGTATGTAGTTACAGACTCAGATTCTCGATCTGGGTCAGCGCGAACCTTCGTAACGGAATGTAAACATTCAGGCGTCGGGCTGGACTCCCACCTCCGCATCCACCGCCCGCCTCGCTGCTAAGCCGCGCGCCTACACTTAACCATCAGCACACCAAGTTAAGTGAGCACCTAAGTCTTCGCAGCAGCAGGGCTCTTCAGATGGCCCGGGCGAAAGCATCTGCCAACCCTATGATCTCCTCTTTCTTGTATGTCGGCTTAAAAATAAAGCCAAAAAACTGATGCAAGATTGCAAAGTTTTCAAACAGTTTACAGCATATAGAAGAAGCCGCGCAGAATGCCTCTCAAAACTATACCGTTTTATTCTGCTCTAGATACGTTATACTCTGATATATAAAATATATTTATAAATGTTTTGATTTTTCTGAATTTACAATAGATTACTGATATTAAAAAGGCTATTTAAATTAAAGTTTTAGCCAATGTCGATGGCATTCTGTAAATGCGGAAGGGGAAGAAAGATCAAAGCACATTAAGTCTTGACCATGCAGGCTTGCTCAATGGGCTGCACATGTGCAAGCATTTATAAAGTTACAGGTGATTTCAGGAAACTTTTGATTCCTTCTGTCTCTTTCCCATGCCTAATACCTAGTGCTGTGGGGGCTGAGGCTCGGAAACTTCCTGTGGATTCTGAGACATGCCCGTTTTTCGTTCTGCCTAGGTTTGTTCAAAGTGTCAGTGATCTCTTCATGCATGCACTCCTTTTCTCGGATTCATTTCACCAGTCCAAAACCAGTAGAACTATAATGAAGGAATCTGATTTCTAGCCTAGATGAGGTCTGAGCAGTAGATAATACTGTATTGCGTACCCACTGTTTTTTTTTTTCCACAGTGTGCAGTGCATTTTGCTTATCACTTTTATCTGTGAATACGCGGTATTTTATCAACGCTTATTACATAAATTCACTGTACAGACTGCTAAGCTGACAACACTGGTGACCAGAAATCTCAGTTTTTCAACTGCGCGGGTTATTCATGCGAAGTAACTAATATGTCTCATTTTGCAGACGCACATTTAGGCAAAAGAGATCTACAGCCAATTTATGTTTCACTCCAATGGGCAATGGTTTAGGCCGTAGGCTTTGCCTCTGGGGCTGCCAGTAATGTTATCGGTTATTACTGCTGTCGTGGTGGCTTTTGTGCTATGGAGGCCCGTGCTCTATGGATGGATCACTCATGGGATCACCTGGATGATCTCTTGGTGCTCTCAGGCTCCTCCTTTTCATCTGACAGGCCCAGGTTTTCTAAATTGGCTCATTAGCTCTTCCTGCTTAACTTGATGTTCTGAGCTTTCAGCCGAGTTAAGTGTCTGCAGCTGAAATCGGTGGATGCAGCAGATACTCGCACCCTGTGAAGTTTTACACCTACACGTCTCAAACAGGACAGTCGGACGCTGAGCTGCCTTCAGAGCTGGTGGGCAAGTTTGAAAAGCCTGGCCTGGTAAGTGGAGACGGAGACAATAGTTGTTTCACTGCTCTGGGAATGTTTTTCTCTGGTTTGGTGCTGTCTGGTTTAGACTAGAGAAGAAAATATGAAAATCCAAACACCCCAGCCTCACTGTGCAAGCTGCGCACATTTAGCTTTTTAATTCTTAGGAGGATACTAAAACATGTCTGCAAAGCTGTTACTACGCATGTCTGTTGTTAATTAAACACTCGAAGCAGACATGAGATCCACAACACACAGTGATTTCTAAGGAGGGGATTTAAAAAGGGCTCTGCGTTTGGTCTGACCTGTTCCGAATAACCTGAACAGCTCCGGTTTGAGTTTGGCAGATGCAAAGTATTTTTTAAATATCCGATAGAAGATACCAGTCAGTAGTTCAAAAATACCCTACGGGTGGGCTTCTGCATGCATTCTGGAAACACACACTCGGGTAGCGTTGCTGCGTGCTCGGTGTTAATATCCCAGTGCGGTGAGTTGTTAACGCAGTTGCGTGCAATATTGTCGTGTGAGGTTTTGCGTCATTTGAACCTCCCCCTCGGTATTACTACAAGTCTGTGATGTATCAGATCATAGGAAAATACCATTAGATACAGCTATGTGTATGTGTTTACCTAAAGATCGAATCGATTCTTCAAACTGACATAAACCTGCCTGTTGCAACAAGGTTTCTAGAGTCATTGCAGTTTAAAGAGATCAGCAAGAAATGAGCCCGTTGCTTTCATCGCAAAGCCTCGCTCCATAGCTGCTCCCTTCGATTTCGGTGCCTGCTCAGCGTGGGCAGTGGTATCGGAGGCCAGCCCTCGTCCGGCAACTGAATGCATGCACAGGAGCTGATCGTGCAAAGCGCTGAGCACCCCTGTGAGGACCACAGGCTTCAGCGCTCAGCAGCGTGACGGATCAGACTTCTAGGTCACACCTATTTGTAAGCTTTGCAGAGGGACAGTCACGAGCTGGGGTTAGGAAAGCATTTTTTAATTGCATGAAATACAAAAGAAAGACTGAAAAACTTGGAATCAATTACCTGGCAGTGATAAGTCACCTCTGGAGAAAGGGGGAGTGACAAGAAAGGGAAGCAGGGGTGGGAGATGATGCTAAACCATTGCGGCACTCTAACTTGGCATCACCCCATAGATGCTGTGCAGTTGTAATCCTGGAATGTCTCCGCGTCTCTCCTCGGCTGAAATCGCTAGTCTGTATGTAAAACTGCTTCCTTACTTAGACGAGCGACCTTGTGTTCGGGTGTTACCTTTCGATTTAGGCAAGCGGTGACCTCAGCGTGCAGTCTGTGGGACAGCGGCCCCCCGCTCTCCTGTGGTGCCATCACAGCAATGGCTGTTGCTGGCCCGTCCTCCTCCCTTGCACACCTGGGCAAGGCGGGGCTGACCGGAGGTTTTGACATGGTCGAGCTCCCCGGGAGCAGGACCCAGATTTCCTGTCTCTCACTCCCAGGCTCAATCTGCTACTGCTCAGCAGCCGCCCTATTTATCCTACTCGTGCTTGGTTAGAGGTACGCGTAGGTGCGTTTCCTCTTCGGGGTGTTAATATGCTGCAGCCTCCTCACGTTTGGTTGTTTCGGGCGAATACACATGCTTGCCACTGACTATTTAAGAAATACCACGAGGAGGTCAGATCAAAGCTGTATCTAACCCTGTCTTCTGCACTGACAGAGCGTGGCAGCGGGGGCTAAGGAGGACGATAAAGCCCAGGATATTGAAGAAGTCCCCAGAAGTAACAAGAGCTGCTGAGCCTGAGCTGTTAAGAGCGAGGTGAGCTCAGTCACCGGCCGCTCTCCCGCACAGAGCAGGCCAGAACTGGTGTCTGGCATGAGGAGCTGTGCACGGTCCCCTGTAAGCCTGCCCGCTTCGGTCTTTTCCTCCCCTCGGTCAGCGGTATGTGGTTAACTGGCCATAGGCTATCGGAAGCAGCAGAGAGCCGTCGGGATAATCGCCGCTAGTGTGCACAATCTTTTGAGAGGCTTTGTAGCCTGCGTCCCGTACAGCAGAACTGCAGTGCCTGTGATGATGTCCTTCAAAAGGTACAAAAATAAAGCTCCTGAACAGCGAATTCCTCTGGATAAGTGCTGATTATCCTACACCACACACAGAGGATATTCTAGAGGAACTTGTGTAGCGACAGGGCATCAAGCAAAACCTAAGCACATATGCCTTTGCTTTACAGCCTCTTCTCAAAGCTGCCTCCCTTCTCTTTTATCGCTTTCCAGATTCAATTGCACTGCACCTTCTGCTCTGCCTTATCAATAAAGAGCTGTCATCACACATCGCTGTCAAAGCAAAAGAGCAAACTGTTGTCAGCAGATAGGCACACAGCAGCCCACTTAGCTGAAATGACATTCCCAGTCAGTCCTTGATAACCAGTCCTTAGAGAAAGTTGCAGGAATCAGTTACGAAACGCCTGATAGATAAATAGGAATATATAGGTAAACAATGAATCGATAAAGCACTATTAAAAAAAAAAATCCTGTAGCTGTTTCAGCATCTCTATTCTGTGGGAGAGAGTGAGGGGTAAGCCTTTTATTTTTTAATGAGGATTGATTATTTTATTTAAGAAACTATAGTTGGTGATTAGAGGCAGTGATTACACTGTCTGACATGGAATTTTCCTTTAAGTGGTTGCTCAAAATAACAGACAGCTGCAAGAAACTTTAGGTTTGTACTGGTGAAACTGTCCAATTCCCACAGAGCTTCTTTCTCTGTGATCTGTGCACTCGGATTTTTTTGCATCCAGCTGATCGAGCTGGATTTTTCTTTTACTGCTGTTTATAGGCAATGTGCTGTTTGTCCCACTTTAACACGTTCCAATAGCTACCCTGCACATTGAATTCCTGACCACAGATCAACACAGTAGCCGCCTAATTACACTTTTTATCTCTCGCTATTTAGGAAAAACATTAAAAATATCCGCAACTGAAAATTACCTCCTTAGAAATTTCTATTCCCGTCCTTTATTGACACATTCACCTTGAGCTAAATGTGTTGGACTGTAGCTGGATCAAGCCATTCCTCATGTGGCGGTGCACTGCCCCCAGTACCGCTCCCCATGCATCCAGCCAGGGAAAGGTAACATGGGTGTGTGTGTGTGTGTATATATATATATACACACACATCTTTAAGCAGCTACAAATGCTGATGTTATCTAAGGATTTAGTCTGCTGTCATGGAGGTCACTGAGACTTTTGCTACTGCTTGCCCTAACAGCAGGATCAAATCTTAGTCTCAATCCTACAAGCATTACATAGACCCTTTTTTTCAGGGAAAATTGTCCCTTGAGCATGGTCTGCAGGCATTAACTCCTACGAAGACTTTTCTTTATTTGCAATACAGATCTGTGGCTTATTATGTTCTGAAATGACATAATTCACATACAACATGTATGTGCATGCACATGCATGTATGTGTGTAGTACCCGATGGATGCATAATAGAATAATCTTTCTAATAGATATTGCAGTTTATACTGTATTTGCATTTTTTAAACATAAGAATATTGAAAACCCTCTCATCACATTTCAGGAAATGATATTTGGTCCTTTGTGCCAACAAGGCTATCCTGTACATTCCGTTGTTAGTAACTAAAATAAAAGCATAGCACTATTTTACAAAAAGAAAGATTAAAGTGCATAAGTACATAGATAGGTGCAGACCCTGCTATGAGCTCCTCTGAAGCAGACATCTCTGTCCAAGATCAGGGATAGCTGGTTTGAACAGCGACGATTCTAGTGCAAATTACCACTTCTGCCGGCAACGCTTGGCCTTCCCATACGGACATGGCCTAATCCCGTAGACCATGTACAATATTCCTCTTCGCATTGCGTGTGGTTTACAGTTCTATGAGCCTGCAGAATTGGGCCCAAATTAATCAAGGTGCCTTTGGAAGCAAAACTTCTCTTGACTGCCAACTAATAAATATATTCAAAACAAAAGACATCCATTTTACATGCATCTATTTTCAGAGCTATGTTAAAAATGGACCTTGAGAAGACGTTTCAACAAAGAAACCAAGGGACAGGGAATCCACGTTGTAGGGCAAAGGGATGTCAGCGTAGTGCGATGAGCTGCTAAGCAGGTTCCTTGGATGCATTGCTTGCCATTCTAATGTGCGATAACCATTATCTAGGTTTGTTCTTAATATATTTTTCTTTGTGTAGCTGTGTATATATATAGAGAGATACAGCTTGCATGGGATGAAGGTTCTTCAGAAATGGCTATTTCATCTAGTTCAGGGCTTTGTCAGATTAGCAGCAGCTCATTTCAATCCTTTGAGTTTGAATTTATTTACAATATTTTGTGCTTTTGAACTTCTCCTTTTTGAATAATGTCCGAGAGAATTCCCCTACTGATCTACAGCCATGATCTTTTGGAAAACGTGGTCATTTTGAGATGAGTAATAAAAGAGTTCTCTGTTTCCTAATGCAATTTAACCAATTTGTGGATGCTTTTTATTACGGCTCTAGATTAAAAGCTCTTAACAGAATGTCTAGATCACCCACATTGGCAGCTTGAAACAGTTCTGGCTGGTCCATCATAGACAGAGCAATTCGAAGCGCTGCCCAGATATTGCCTGATAGAGCAGGGTGGGGAACCTGTTGTTGATTCCTGCTCTTTCTTTGCAAACTGAGAGCAGTGAGAAAATTGCTGACAGCCTCTCTGTAGGGAAGAAGAAAAAGAAACAAGCAATATAATTTGCTTACCAGCTAGAGTAAAACTTTCTCAAGTCCTATGCTAGACTCAAGTATATTATTTTACAATGCAGTTCATCAGTCTCTTTGTGTTATTCTTGCTTGATTTTCTTTAAACAAGTGGATGCGGCTTGTAGCAATGCAGAGGTCTATTCATACATCTGGGGATATTGTCTTCGTTGCTGTGTAGCTCCCCTTCATCTTAACTGTCTTAAGCTGACAGTTGGGACCCTGCAATATCACCCTTGATTCCTGAAGGATGTACTGCAAGCGTTTTTGACGGCTTTAGCTACTTGAAGCAGTTTAACTGAAGTTTCCCTTCTAAAGGCAGGCTCTTGTATTTTCTTTTAGAAAAGCTCTTAAGCACAGGACTAAGTTTGAGTGTGAGAACAATCCCACTGATTATAATAAGAGTACTTGCACTTAGAGCTAAAAAAACGCTTAAGCAGCTTGCGGAAATGAGGGATTGATTTTCTTTTGATAGAAATCGAGTAGTTCTGTTATGTAGAATTTGTGGATATAAGAAAAGTATCATTGCTTTGTTAGCACTTTGTAAAAAATAATTAGAAAATTTTACAATAGCTGAGATTATGTAGCTATATTCTGTTGGGTTTTTTTTCTTAGATGGGTCCAGCTAGAAGATCAATTTTCACTTGGTAGTTATGATCCCTGACTTTTTCGTTTGCACATTTTTGTAACTTACCTGTATGCCCCTAGGTTTATGCAGCTTATCCCTAAATTGTATCTGGACCTAATGAAGCCAGGTTGTATTTCTAAAGCACGTGTGTAAGCCTCGACAGCTTCTTCGCTTCGATCCCCATTTGCCAGAGTTGCTCCAAGACGGTTCCATAACGTGTAGTCCTGGTGAGAAAATGAGTTTTCTACTGTAGGTGTCAAAAAGGCACATAATAGCTCATTTTGCTTGCAAGGTAAGGAGGACTGCAGAAAATAACAGTATCATATCTTCTCTTAATTGACGTGGCATGT
The DNA here is from genome assembly GCA_020745775.1 of Theristicus caerulescens. NCBI lineage: Eukaryota > Metazoa > Chordata > Aves > Pelecaniformes > Threskiornithidae > Theristicus > Theristicus caerulescens. Next base: position 1,423,217 of record CM036565.1, on the reverse strand, counting down.
GAGGTTCTGACACATGATTACGGGCAACTTTATATAACTAGTACAATTAATCGGCACACAGCTAGATATTGGACATGTATAAATCTGCTTCTAAATGGGGCTGTCTTGTAATTAACATTTCTGTTTCAGGTATTAAAATTTTAATGGCTGAAGTGACATCTCATTAATATTAGCCTGATCAAGAGGGGAGAAAGAAAATGGCCTGTAAAGCTAAATTCTTAAAAATGTAAAAGCATAAAACGTACCTCTGGCCGAACAGTTAAAGCAGCACTAAATGCATCTATTGCTCTGTTAAATTCTCCATTCAGGTGGAAAAGAACTCCAAGTCCCGTCTGCAAGTCAGGGTCTATCATATCACCATTCTGGTGAGCAGCCTCCAGGTACAAATCCTTTACTTCTTCAAGTAATGAGCTAGACAAGGGTGAAAAATAACTTAAAGCTCCATCTTACAGTTCTTTACAAATATCGCAATATTGATTGCATAGCCAGAAATTAAAATCCTTGTAGTGGATGTATCAAAAGTGATATACTCCTAAAATTTGAAAATAAGCTGCTTCAACTTCATCATGGCAAAGATTTACTTCCAGGTGCTGTTGTAAGCTCATGTCTGGAATAAAAAAGTTCACCTATATAATGACGAGAACAAGTCTTAGGAGGAGTGGCTGGGGGAGCTGGGAGTGCTCAGCCTGGAGAAGAGGAGGCTGAGGGGAGCCCTCATCGCTCTCTGCAACTGCCTGAAAGGAGGCTGGAGCCGGGGGGGGTCGGTCTCTTCTCCCCAGGAACAAGCGATGGGACGAGAGGGAACGGCCTCAAGCTGCGCCAGGGCAGGGTTAGGTTGGGGATTGGGAAAAACTCCTTCCCCAAAGGGCTGTCAGGGCCTGGCACAGGCTGCCCAGGGCAGGGGCTGAGTCCCCATCCCGGGGGGTATTTAAAAGCCGGGGAGATGTGGTGCTGAGGGACATGGGTTAGTGGTGGCCTTGGCAGTGCTGGGTTAGCGGTTGGACTCGATGATCTCAAAGGGCTTTTCCAACCTTAACGATTCTGTGATTCTATGAAGTCAAAGTGCAGCTAGGAACCCAAGTGAAATAACATGAAGACTTATTAAAACTATTACAATTAGATGAGTTTCTCAAACGTAGAAGAGTTCTTTACAGGCAAAAATAGTAGTCATTCTTAAGAGGAATAGATCAAGTGACTAGCCAAGACCCCTGAAGAAAGATGCCAAAACTTAGACTTCTGTACCCACTGTAGGCTTCATAAAACCTTTGCACTGACAACACCAGATGTCAGTGGGATGAGGCCAAAGTAGAGTAACACACTTGGCAATTAAGCAGAACTTATGTATTTTATTTCTGCTTATACTAAATTATCTTGTCAACCCAGACCTTGTTAGTGATAAGGGTAAAACATAAGGCCTGTCTTCAAAATGACAAGCAGTGAGATAGCCCTAGTGTTTTAGTTCTATAAATCATGTTTATGCCTCTAATGACTTTATCATGCAGCTCACAATTCAGAAATACTTATTTATCGAGCTCATGAAATCATGACGAAGGGCTGCCAACTCATGAATTTTTTTGTTGTTTAAAATGGCTGCCAGCTCCCATTACGGTACGCAAGGCTGAAGTCAGATGAAATGACTACACCGTCTCTTCGGTTAGAACCAGGATGGCTTTTAAACAAGCAGATGCTACCTCCCGATATTTTCAGTGAACTGTAGCCATGTCCCACTGCAGAATGGCTATGATTGCTGGATTCTAGTGGCCTGATTGGGATATAGGAAATATGATGAACAGTAGGAAGAACGCACACATGTAGAGCAGGATACAGGCTGGTATGGATTTGGAAGCAGCTGAAGAATGAGGATGCTGATGTGGAAATACAGAGACAGCAGAGAAGGTCAGAGGAAAGCCATGGGAGTTGAGGGGAAGCATCTCTTTTTAGCTGTTGTTTGTTTTTTTTTTTTTTAACTTCCAGGGATGGCATAGATATAGCCTTCGGTTGCTAAACCAAATGTCCTCTGTTGGCTTCCCACTCCTGCCACTAGAGATATTGAGTCTTCCACCATAGGGGACAGGCTGGACTTCTACAGAGTCAGGGGGCACAGCAGGCACCGTCATCTCTAGTGATGTTGTTAAAATTTCCACCATTGGGATTTACGCTGCATTTACCTTTCATCTGATGTCTTAGATGTTCTCCTGGTAAGTGCTGGGGACCCTTTTTTGCTTTTCACTATATACTTGTATTTTGGATTTTGCTTTATCCAGTTTCTTAGAGCTTGATAGGCTTCTTGTTGATGGCCGGTGTTAGTATAGCTTACAGCCAGGGCCATCAGAGCTTTCAGGTTGTTTGGCTGTAGTTCCAAGCACCTAGGCAGAAAATAAAAATATATTGAGGGGTTTTTTAGCCAAACACAATTCTTGAATTCTTCCAAAATAATCTGTGTAAAAAAATCATTCACACAAGTAAGATCTACCCAATAATATTTTTCAAGAAGGGACTTTGTCTTATTTGTCTGTGATAAGTGCATTATGCATATGTATACACAGACGTATGCATGCTCATTGCATACACACGTATGTACATAAACGTATGCATACAAGTTTTGCTTTCATCCTTCTGGTTATGAGTAAATGTAGGTAGATTTGGTTTTATAGTATCTGTCCGGTAAACAAAGGGAAGCTTTATGTAAATTCAAGCAAACGGTTTAATATAGTTTGCAGCTCTACAAAAAAGTATTTTGAAGATGAAATTTCTTCCATCCCTATGAATCCTCTCAGTCATCCTGAATTCTCCGTTTTTCTTTGATAAAGCCGGAGCCGATCACCTTGAGCAGGCTTGCTACAGTTACATACCATGAACTGAAAACAAACCAGTCTGTTTTGTGAACATCACTGTTGCTTGTTTCAAAACTGGGGATGAGCAAGCCCTAAATCAGACAACCCCTTGGATTTCTGTCCCGGTGAGCTAATAAGTTACATATAAACAAGTTAGAGTATCCTTAGGTGAAATGACTTGATGGTTAACATTGCTAATGCAATTGAATATGGAGAGGGTTCTTGCTTCAAACGGAAACATGAACACCCACCACAGAAAGATAATACTAACGCTGATATTTTGGAACTGACGTTTTACGTACAAGCGCACCGTGATCTTCACATCTCTATCAACCTAAAAATGTTGTCAGTTTAGTATTCAGCAGCTGAAGGGAGCTCGTTCCAATTAAGGAAACCTCTTCATTAAAGGACAGACTACAGAAAACATGCCAAGTGGCTAGAATATCAAAAAGGCACTTTATTTGCATTATGCCTAATTCATGCTTATCAGGCCATGTAACTTTTCTTTTGTGCAGCTACTTAAATTGCTAGATTAAATATTGCACTTATTAAACAAAACAGAAATATTAATCACTAGTCATTCCCCTGAAGTCACTGGGAAGATTTCTGTGTCTATGTCAATGCTTTACTTAGTTAAATAAATGCTTCCTGTTACAAGGTAAGTATGGCATTAAACCGACCTAGGCCTCCATTACCTAATACTCATCAGACCCCTTATTTAGCAATTATCTTCATCTACCTTTGGAGGGCGACAATGGCTGCCTGCTCATTTTCATTCTCTGCCTGTGTGATGCCCAGGAACTGCCAGGCCTGCAAAAATAATCATCATTGTGTTATTTGTTATATATACCCAACTGCAAGCAGAGTTACAGCTAATATCACTGTTAAGCAGCGGGGCGAATAAAAATAGCAGCTCTGTCCAGCACTAACTTCAGATTTTTCTATGGCGTGCGTACCAACGGTACCAATCAATGCAGTTTTGAATGTCTTTGGGCCTGATCATATTTATAATCAATGAATGCAAAGGTATTCTGTCAGTGTGTGATCACATGCTGATTTCTTAAACTGGAGTTACTGTGCATTTTAAATGTTGCTAGAAATTTATGGAAAAGAGTAAAGAATAATTCTGAAGTTGCGTAGGTTTAATGGATTCTAGAGAGTGCAGGAATTCTCTCTGCTTCTCGAAATACTGCTGCTTAATTTAATGTAGCAATAGATTCAAAGAGACCTAGATACTTACCCTGTAAATATTTTTCATGTTTCACAGAAAACAGACTTTAAATATATACTTATTGAAAACATCAATATTGCAGAAATTGATATAACTTTTAAAAATTTGTCAACATTCTTGTTAAAAATGTTCACCTTTTCAATGGCATTGTTTAAAAGAGTTTGAAAACATCAGGAAAAGAAGGAAAGGTTTGAAATATTGTCTCTTTTGAATGCTTTTAAATGACAGCTTGGAAATTCTATAATTTCCAAACCAGATTCTCATCTTATGAAGAGCTCACCTTTATCTGTTTCAAGGTATACACTATTCCAAAACCACCATTAGCGTTCAATCTGTTTCAGTCAGTCATGACTAGCAAAGGTTTGGGCCCCGAAATCATTCCGTCTTTGCATGCTAAGGGGAGTCTCCTTTTCCTGTATCAGTAAAAGGCACAGGAGTGAATACCTCTGCGTCGTTGGGTTCTTGTAGAATAGCAGCCTCCAGGTATAAGATTGTAACGGGCAGGTCACCTTCTTTCATTTTTTTCAGTCCTTCCTCAAAAGCACCAGGCCAGTCTTTGAAGGGATTCTCAGTATGGAAATAATAACCCTGGAGAAGAGAGAGAACGGACCCATGATGAAGTGGTGTAGCAAGGAGTGGCAACTCTATCAAATTAAATGACTCACTATTTTCCAACTGGATGTAAACATCCTTTGTGCTACGAAAACGGTATGAGCTCCCCCATGAAATTTCAAAAAGTGTAAAAAGTCAGCATCACTGGATATTTATGTTTCTGCTCTGTTTTTTTTTTTTTTTTTTTACTTTAGCTCTGAGGTTATACTTACTGGTACTCACGTTGGGCTCTCCTGCTCTCATCAAAGATAACGGCAATAACTCCCACTGACTGCAATAAACGCAGAACTGAACCTAGCACGAGCCCAGTGCAGCCAATTTGATGGTAAAGAGCACGCATCAAGCAGCTGACTCCCTGCAGCGCTTGTAACCTGATGTCTGTTCAGTTAATACCCTGAAATCTTCAATTAACCTTCAAGATACAAAACAAGCAAGCACCTCAGTTTATTTTAGGATTTCTTTAAATGTTGCTTTTTGCTCTTCTTGCCACTGCAGTGTAAAGGGTGTATGCTAATATCAGCTACATAATATAAATCAAATTAAAACATACAATGGAGGGAATGAAGAAGAGAGACAGAATCTCCATCATTTCTATCCTCAACAGTGTTTGAATGTGCCAGCCCAGATTTTTTTATTTGGTGCTCTTCCTTGAGTGCCCGTCTTCAGAAGTGCCATAATCCAGCAGTTTGCTTCGTGAGCCTTTCAGCCGAATCCAGGCAGTGTGCAAGTCCAACTGTATTCTCGCTATGGTAAGGTCTTTTAAATCTGCCCTGCTCACAGGCGCTTAAAGAGCTCTTTTGGGTAAAATTAGCTGCCATGTCCGAAGGGTTTTGTTGCGTGCCCTTGAACAGCTGAGGCTCATCTCGGAGTCTCACGGGGAGGGTGTACTGTATCAAAAACCTTTGTGTTACCTTCTCAATGGTTGAGATGGTGACTTGCCCTGGTGCTTCCTGGCTCTCTGAAATCCAGTTTCTGCGAGCCATTTCTTCCCATTCTGCTTGCATTTTATCCCAAAACTCTGTGTCTGACTAGAAGAAAAAGAGGAAAAAAGGAAGAAAATGAACAACAAAACTTTAAAATAAAATGGTAAGCTTTTAATTTCTTTCCACCAGTGGTCTGGGTCTGGCAATTTTGCTGAGCAGTATTAATTCTATTAATAATCATACTGACTGAAATACTACAGCACAAATTTGGAATTCATATATATAATTACATTTCATCTCTTATATTGGATTGCATTTTGTCAACAGAAAACTCTATTTCAGAGGCAGCGTGTGTTGTATTTGAAGAAGGATTTGCAGCAGTTTACACTGCATCTATTTGATGCTAACAGCAAATTGTTACATAAAATTCGAAGGAAATGAATGCTGCTAGCCCTGGCCAAAAAAAAAAGAAAGAAAAAAAAGCAAAAATCAACTAAGCATACATGCTAAAGAATAACAATAGATACAACAGTTTGAAAGAGAGCAAGCATCTCACTTTGGTAGATTCAGCATAATTTTCAACTATGCAAAAGAGTAATGGCACAGCTTAGACCGAGGGGTTTTGCACAAGAGAATTAATACAAATAAGGGTTTTGACATAGTGGAGAAATCCTAATATTGCATCATATACTGTGCTGGAGAGAGGAATCTGTAAGAGATTATAAAATTGTACAGTAAGATTAACATTCAGCTCAAAGACAAGAGGGAAAAATGCATATACAAGAGAAACAGAAATGGTGAAAAAAGAATGAGATTCAGGATGTGTAACGAGCAGAATGAGGGAACCACTGTGGCTACTAGAAAATGATGCCAAAAAAACCAGAAATAGGATTAAAAAAAAAAAAAAAGGAGAATCCAAGTAAGGTCCTATTTTTTCAGCTTCCACACATTAGTCATAAGCCCTGAAAAGCAGTTCTGTAGCAGAATATATGCTCAGCACAACGAGCCTTTGCAAAGTTCTCCAGTTCCTACAAGGTCATGGCCAGAACTGACGCTGCTGAGGGCACGGTTTCCCAGTTTATTTATGTCAAAGACAACGGCACAAATAATTCTAGAGGTTTAGACAGAACTATTTGAGAGTGAGGTGGTAATCAAAATTAATTGAAGGTATTATAAACTGGTCCAGATAGTTTTGTCTGAATCTTCGTTGCAAGACTGCCCTCTCTGCTACTGCTCCGCAGCTAGGCGTGATTTGCAAAAATAGAGCTTAGTCGGCGATTGCATGGCTTGCTACAACCCTCCTTCTTAGGCACTTGGAAAAAGGAAAGCACAGGCTATTAACAGATCTGGAATGAGTCAGCAATGAGAAGAGCTGAGATTAGGTGTGAAGGATCAGGAGGACTCGCGCTGGCTGACATCAGGTGTGGCTGCTGTAAATCACAAGGCTCTGCACAAATGGCGAGGTGCGTTCCCTCGCTAGAAATCTAACGGGCATTGCCCTTTGGCTCTCGCTGCAGCACGTGCCTCCTGGCATCCAGCACTTTCTTCCAGGAGACTCAGAATTGCCCGAATTATGCAGTTATTGGATCTGTGAAGGTACCTGCTACGTTCTCTGGACTAGGAAACAAAGGTGAATCATTCACTCCTGGGGAGGAGATGCCACTCTTTGGAACAGAAGGGAACAGAACAGACAGCTCTGTTACACAGCAACCTCGGGAGTTTCCAAATCTGCTTTCATTCCAAATTTGAAGGCAATACAGTCTTTTTAATAGAAGTGAGATTGTGCTGGAATGTCCATTCAGGGTTCGAAAAGGCTAGGACAATGATCAGATCCCCCCTCTTTTACTCTTACCGGCCATGACCAGAGGCACCTGAATCCCTTCACTGCCCTGTTCAACAGCTGGCCCTATCAGCTATTTTGCATTCAGTGCAAATCTGCACGGCATTGAAGAAAAAATTACTTGACCATGGTTTTGCTAGCAGTAATTTTGAGATTCAGGATGAGATAAAGGAGTGGAAATTTCCCTTTTCTACAGATTAATATTAATAAAACTACTGAAAAGTAATTAGTAATGCCTTTTTAAACAGATTCACTTATAGTACTAATTATGCATAGATACATATGTATATGATGTTTATATTAGAACTTTTGCTTGTATTTTTCCCACAAAAATCCCTTAGGAATCAATGGGTTAGAAACATCTCAAATCACATTTCTGCAGATTGTAAGCAAGTATATAAGTGGTTTTAGGTCTTAAGCTCAAATTCTGCTGCTTAATTACATAGTTATAATTCACACAGAAGTTCAGTGTGTGCATGCTCCACTTAAAAAGCCAATGAATTACTGTGCGTTCAAGTAGCCATGCTTAATGTCTGCCTATAGCGAGTCAAAGGTGGAGGAAGAATGTAGCGGGGAGACCTGCTTTGCTGTAACCCCTCTCAACTCATCACCTGCTACTTGGACGTGGGGCAGGACCCCGCTGTTATTTTGCAACTAGAAGCAAAGCTTTGCTTGTTTGGGCCAAAGCGGGGCTTAAGGCCCGGCTACGGCTCTCCAAGCACATCCATACGTGGGGGATAGTTACGGCACCTGATAAACGCTGTAATATCGCTGTGACAAATAACAGTGTCAACAGCAGAGCTGCCTAAGGTCCTTGAGGGAGAGGACCATAAATATTGCACAGTCTTTGTTAAAGTCTAAGTCTGTTGCAGCTGTCATTAGTAGCAATTTTTTCATTGACTTCACTGGCAGGAGGGTTAAATTAATATTGTTTCTGAAAATCTGGCTTTGGATCAATACTCCTAGATCTAATTTTAACCCTCTTTGCTATGTGACTGGTGCCAATTACTTAATTTCCATGTTTATGCTACCTTAACGCTGGCGAATTACTTTGGATGTACCGAAAGTTTTCAGACCAGTTCGAAACGTTTAACGCGTTCTCAGATCATCTGCAGCAGTTAAGTGGAATGACAACCAGGAAAAATGTTCGTGCCATCTGACTACTTCCAAGCAGAATATTCTGCATTTTGTCAAAGAGGCTATTTTTACTCTTAGTATTTAAAAATATGCTGAAGCAGTTAAACAAATGGGAGGCAAAATATTGCCAGGCTCTTTACTTCCTACGATAGAGTGAAGGGGGGTGGGGAGTACTTTCTGAATATTGCTGGCTAATTTCTAACTTACCTATTTTCATAACTTTAAGAATAGAATTTTGCCTGTCCTGTACTGCCAAAAATTAATTTGCAATGTTCCTTCTTGACCAATGTGTAGGAAACAAGGGTTCTGTGGTTGTTCGTTCTCTGAATTACTGCATCAACATACCCTTCAATGTGAACGACGCAGTAAGTTAATCTTATGTGCTAACTACATAAACTTTCCTTAGCTGATATCTTCTCAAAACAAAATCTGAAGTATGCCTTTTTAGTAAAGTTTAGAGTTAAAAAACTTGGTATCAAGGCAAAGATTCCCATTGTGATTTGAGAGAGTACCGAATAAAATGCATCTGAGTGACTCAAGCTCCTAGATCCCAATTTAAAAGGTGGTTTAGGCAGTCTCAGGCCCATCCAAAAGGGACAGGAATATCCCAGGTGCAGAAAGGATGCTAACCAGTATTCATGGGAACCGCAAAGCTGATGATTCTGGACTCTTTTCCTAGGCTAGAATAGATTAATCCCATCTTCTTCCTGCTGTTGTCACATAATTCAGCTGTAATACGTTCTGATGCTTCGTAACAGCATGGCTCACGTGACATGGTGTAAATAAAACGATGCTGAGAAGGACAGCTCAAAATTTCTTTTGCGTAAGCTCACAAAACAGTATGGCATCTGCTGTTTAATCTCTACATCAGGGAAATGTGGCATAAGAAAATATCAAAATTGCTTTTTTCCGTCTCCGAGACATTTCTCAGTTGGAAGTTTTTGCGCTTTCTTAGTTTCATTTTTATTTATTCTGACTCGTTACCAATAGGACGGTGGATGATAAAACAGTCATTTTAACAGAATATAGGTATGGGATGGATCTGAATCCCCATGCTGGCATTTTTAAAAAAATCAGAAGTACCAATTTTTGATAAAGCACAGCTAATTATCAGAAAGATTCCATTAAAACATATTTGGTATGGCACTTGGAAATCATGAAGACTTCAGGCTATTTGTGCTTCCCTCCCGCGTATAGCAAAGGGATAGGGCAAAAATCAAATCCAATTTCCAGAGTGACAGAAAAGGTAGCCAAGTCTGCAAGCACCCAGTCTCTGCAAGTGAATCTGGACCCTGCCTAGTGAAAAAGCTGATTTACTTACCTCTTTATTCTTAAAAGATTCCCCCATGGCATAGACATCTTTAAACCTTCTTAAGAAAGAATTACCTCACAGATTTTCATTAATCTCAAAGTTTGACATCTTAAAACCATTCCCAAAGCTCTAAAGTGAATACTGGGTGGAGGATAAAGTTTGGTGTCTTCATTTACTGAATTGTTAATTAATTCCTTTCAAACTAGGCCACAAAGAACCTGAGATTTGCTTCCTTTTCTTGATCAGTTTTCTGGCTAATCTTACCACTTGGAGATTTCCCAGTTGAAGAATATTACAGAAACATCCAAAGCCCAAAAGATGAATTTTTGAGCTGTATCTATTCTCCGCTTAAGAAAGCACTAATCTTTCTGAGATGGGCTGCAATTTATTTCAATCACTCTAGCTTTCTTACCACTTCATTTTAGCTAGGATGAAAATCCAGCTCTTTTCATATGCAAATGGAAATAACTGCTCTATAAGGTCTTGAAGAATCCTTTCCTTTACATTTTAACTACCTGGTCCAAGTTTCTGTTTTAAGCAGAAAGAATAACTTCAGACTGCCAGCTACACAGTTAGGGAAACATTTAATTAGATTCTTTTTAATAGCTGGTTTGGAGGCTACCTTAAAGCATTTTAACGTGTCTTTGTTGCCTGCCGTGGTTTAACCCCAGCTGGTGACTGAGCACCACCAGCCGCTCGCTCGCTCCCCCCGGTGGGATGGGGGAGAGAATTGGAAGGGTGAAAGTGAGAAAACTCGTGGGTGGAGATAAAGACAGTTTAATAATTGAAATAAATTAAAATAGTAGTAATAGTAATAATAAAAGAATATACAAAGCAGGTGATGCATGATGCAATTGCTCACCACCCGCTGGCCAATGCTCAGCCCGTCCCCAAGCAGCGATCGCTGCCCCCCCAGCCAGCTCCCCCCAGTTTCTATACTGGCCATGCCGCCATGGGGTATGGACTAGCCCTTGGGCCAGTCTGGGCCAGCCGTCCTGGCTGTGCCCACTCCCAGCTCCCTGTGCACCAGGCAGAGCAGGGGAAGCTGGAAAGTCCTTGACTGGTGTAAGCACTGCTGAGCAACAACTAAACATCAGGGTGTTATCACATTATTCTCATCCTAAATCCAAACCACAGCACTGTGCCAGCTGCTAGGAAGAAAATTAACTCTACCCCAGCCAAAACCAGGACATCGCCTCAGAATGACCTTTTAATGTGCAATATTTTTTTCTACAATATGTTCTCCTCCTTATTTTACTTTGTAAAGTAATTCAGTAAAGTCTTGTAATCTGTTGTTGGCCTCAACTCCTTTTCCTTTCTGCTGAATGTCTGGAACTCCCCATCACAGATGGTTTCTGGCAATTGCAAGAGTGCTGACATCATTTGCTTAACCACTAACCGTAACGCAGAGATGTTCATCGTCAGGTTCCCTGTGTGGCCATCACAGATTACAGCCCAGCGTGGCCCGCCTTGAGGATCAGCCTGCAGTTGAATTAGGAACAGCCGGAGCATTTTAAGCAGTGGCAATTTGAAAGCAAGTCTCTCCTTTCCTGCCTGGAGCCAATGTCTATGATGTGTGACATCAAAAAACCTATTCTGCATCACTAGCAGTTGTTTATAAAGAATCTATTTGATCAGGAAAGAACAATGCACTCAGAAAATACAAGAAAAATGCATTCAGTGTATAGTTTATAAAACAGCTAACTTACTGATTGTGTCCATTGTAGCCTTGCATGCTGATACAGAAATTTTTGTGTGTGCAATAAGATCCTAAGAAACCATGGTAGAAGCCATGCAGTCTTACCTTAGTGAAATCCCTACAAATCAAATTAATTGCTTAAATAAGAAATTCTGTTTCTAGCCAGAAGCCAGCATATGATTTAGGCCTAGTTTTGTTTGTAAGCAACCAATATTAATCTAGAATGGTTCAACTGCCAACACTGGAATTAAAATGGTCTAAAACTTGAGTTAGAGGAGTATTAAAATACAGACACTATAATTTAAATCTAACCCCAAATATCCCTGAAGTGTTCTAGATGTTTGGAGACTAATGAGACTGCAGTTCATGCTAAAAATAATCAGTGTCACAGCCTCATCCTTTCCACCCTAAAAACTCATTTCAGTGGCTGTTGCGTAATTCAGCCTGAACTTCTGTCCTCAGTGGATGCAGCTGTCTTGGCTCTTCATGGCGGTGGGATTTTGAAGGGTTACCAACCGAACCCCTGAGAAGACATGATGCTCAAGATCGATGCTTTTATCTTATTTTTTATTGGATTCTCTTACAAAAACTCTGTGCCACCTTGTCTCTAGATAGGATCAAGATTTCAGCTGGGACTAGTGGTATAGAACAACACTCGAGGCATTTTTCATGTTGGAAAAGTAGTAGTTGGTGAAAAAAACGGAAGTGCAATAGGAGAACTATCCAAATACCTGCACCTTTTCAAACTAAATTGATTTACCAGGAAACGAGAGTACTCCCGGGTTTAACATTCTGCCACTAATTATAAAAATGCATTGGCGCATGGTTACTGCTATATGTGCAGTTACTCGTTACAGCAGGGCATCATTCTGTTTATCAACGAGCCTGAATCCCAGTTTCACTGCGGAGAACTGGTTTATGTCTGAGCTTAAGTAACTGATTGCACATACTCAGTTGCTGGGGAAAAATATGCTTCACTCTTACACTTTCAGTGTCGAAGTACTTACGTTTATGGGGAATTTTTCTTGACCCACGTGCTATAGCAATACAAAATGGAGCTTGCAAAGTTGGTTCTGTCTAATCTTCATTTATAGCTAGGGTTTGTTTTGTTTTTTTTTTTTTTTTTTAAGAGAGAAACTGCTATTTTAAATTAGTAACTCCAGGAAATATATCTTTTCTCTGCTTTAAATAATCCAGTTCCAACTTTCTCCTATATTTGTGCTGCAAGATGAATAAGGAATCCATAGAATGTTAGCTGAAAATGAAAACAATAAATGAGGTAATACCTCAACAGCTGCCTTTGCTCTTTCAAATTCCTCCTCCAAGGAGTGATTTCTGGACAGAAGAGGCCCTCCCCAACGCTGCTCCTTAGCTGATCGTGCCTAAAAAATAAAAGAATAAATCAGAAAGGGATGATATACTCTCTGCCACGTTTCTGAGTTATTTCCTTAATTGCCTAGAGCCCCAAATGCCCTTTTTCTTGGGCAAAACTAGTTGTGTCCTTGCATGAATTCCTCTGCATTCTCTTACGCTGCAGCGGAGATAATTCCTCATGGGAAGCAGAGTAATTTATCTTTTCCAGACTTTTCTTTTCACTCAAGGTGCATGAAAGATAAAGAGACATCCAAGAAAAGACAATGCAAGCGTTGGGCTACAAAGGGAAGAGCTGACTATTTTGTATAAGACTTTTACCTTAATTGTTCCTACTCCTCTATTGCGACTGTGGCAGCGCATTCCACTCACTGCTCCAGGAAGAAAGAATCTCATTTTGCCTGTACAGTTTGTGTTTTTCTTTCAGGTTCTGCTTTGGGGTCACACTCGAGAGCCAGGTTTGCTATGGATTTCACTGGAAGGATGAATCCTTTTTACAATCGGCAGCTCTCTCTTCTGTGCCTTACTATCAGTCGATCCCATTGGAAGGACATAACAAGTTTCTCCCTGTTCTTTTATTAAAAACTTTTTTTTTTTTTTTTGCACAAAAGGCACAGTACAAAACCAAACCGTATTCAATGATGGCACAGAAAAGCACAAAGTGGCCTAATCTTGCTAAAGAGAGCTCTGACTGCTAATCCCTTCCCTCGTGTCTGTCAGAGGTTAAACTCATTAGCCATTTGCCTGACCATGGTCCCAACTGCATTAATTTATGTGATTACATTTCTGATGACTGTACTTGTCATATTCAATTGCAATGGGCCACATTGCTAAAAGACTAATTTTGCTCACTTCAGACTCATTGGGCTGTATCTCCAAGTGCTGGAAGGCGCACTGCTAGGGTGAAACACCCTGGGTGTTCACATAAGTAACGTGCAATGCATGGTCAAACACCTACGTCTGTGTGCGCACACGGGTTTTTACCTAGAAAGATGCCATTCGTTTGTCAATCTAGCCTTAAAGTTTCTGGTTTGTTCCTGAGTCTTTGGTCTCTCAGGCAGAGATCGATGAGTGGAATGTACATCGGGTTGGTGGTACACGTGCGGTTAGAAATGACCGACAGCACCGTGTCTGTGAGGGGCGTGGGGGCACTGCGTGCAGTCCTCTCTCTTGGCCTCTGGACTCTGCGGCAAGCGCAGGAAGCGCGGAGCGTGAGGGGAGGCCTGCGCTGAGGGCCCCTTCCTCCTGCCTTCACATCTACCCCCCTGCTCCATGGCGTTTGCAAAATATTTTTTTTTCCTTCCATGAGGCCAGGAAGAGATTTCAGGTTGTCACTGAAAACACACCAAAACCCAATCCTATACACAAACCAGTTATTTTGCTGATTAATAGAATTATAGGGCGGAAGAGAGAACTGGTTCAAATCGTCCGTTTGTCTATATACCACATGACGGTATTTGTCACACCACATCCGCAGGATAAAGCTGACATTCCACGGAGAATAAACTGAGGTTGTCTGCAATATATGTCTTTGAGGAAGGTGCTTGGATTTAATTTAAAGTTATCAAGAGACCTTAATCTTATCGCTTTGTTTGCAAATTTGTTTAATTGCCCTCTGTGTTTCTCTTATTAATTTTAATTTCAGTTTCCAACTATCACTTCTTATTGTTTTTCCAGTAGTTTAAAGCACTTTTTAGTACTCCTTATTTTCTCTGTAGAAAGATATTGATGACTTTAATCAGGTTTTAATTGTCTTTTAAATGATATAAAGAGATTGAGATCTTAAATTATCTCATTATAAGGCATTTTATTCAGATTTCAATCTTTTTTGTGTCTCTTTTACTCTCCCTCTTTATATTTTTATAGCTTTATTTTTTTAGAGCCATACAGATAAGCCAAGTGAACCCTATGTTCCAGTCTTGCTGTTTCTCTGTACAGAAACCAGGTGATCTCCTATCTCCCACTAATTACGTCTGCTCCTGCCCGCTCTTCTTGCCGCAGCACTGCGCAGGGAGCGCCCATGCTGACGTCCTCGTACGCTCCGAGCCGTAGATTCTTTTCAAATTGCCTTCAAGCATAGTGGTGTAAGTAGAGCCTGCATTCTTGTTCCGAAACGTACGACTTTTCAAACGACTGTATTGAAATATGTATTTATACAGAGGTCTCGGTCACCAGCTCATTTTTATGACTCTTTTATTTACGGTTTTTTTCATTCTAATGTTGCATCGTGCAAATTTTATCAGGAGTGGCTTTCATATTTATTTTCAGATCAATAATATTGAAGATCATGGCTTCTCTTTGGAATCACAGAAGAACCCTCATGTGATTACAATTCCTAGTAAATAACTACCATTCTTGAGAACTTAAGTTAGCCAGTTTTAATCTGTTTAACAGCTGCTTTATTTATATTTTATGGTACTAATTTTAAAATCAGAATATGGTATGTTAATTCAAACATCTTGCAGAATATCACACAGCAACATTTATCAGCCCGACCTGTAATCTGATCAAAGAATTAAATTTGGGTTTCTTGACACGAAACTCTGTTGATAGACATTAATTATGTTCCTAGCCTTTTCATTATTTACGAGTTGGCTCTTGCAAACTGTTTGATTATTTCCGCTTTTTAATCTTCTGTTTCCAGTGACTGCAATTTCCTTAGGTCAAGGACAATACTGTAAATCACGATGTTCAGACTGAGTAGTACTGCAGAAGGGGAGCGTGAGCTTGTTGCGGCGGTGAAGAGGTGAGGGGGAAGAGGACAAGAAGCACAGAAGTCCCCTCCTCTGCCAATGTCAGAGTATACACATTGTCCCTGCATAATCCCCACAGAAATATAACTTCTCCTCCATTAAACGCAAACCTGCCCTCAACCAGAGGGAAAAGAGAATTAACAAGACCCGCATAAGCTACATTTGCATATAGACAATGCAGAGTCCTATCCTGGGTTGCGATACCCAGAAATGCAAGACCCCACATACAACAAACCTGCTGCCTTTCGCTAGTGCGGGAAGAGAGGGGATGGGAGCGGAGTGCCAGCACTGGAGAACACTCCGTCTCCAGCTGGTGATGGGGTGGGACTCTGCAGCCGCCTCCCTCGGGGGGAGCCCACGGCGGGGTCCGGGGCCAGGCAGAATGGGGATGCCTGAGGCATGGGCGCTCTGCGGACGCGGTGGCTGGATATGCTCGCCACTCTACAATGGAGGTGCCGTAGCTGGTCACTGGCTGCTGTCTGCAGGGACAAAATCTTCCATTCCAATGCATTTGCGCACGCTTTCCTGCGCTTGTAGTCTGCTTATGCGCTGTTGGACCTTAACTGTTGGTGAGAGGCTTAAATTATAGTCTTAACTTTTGAGCCGGGTCTTCAAATAATGAGCTACATCTGTCCCTTGTAACTCTTGATTCATTAGAGTAACTGGCACATCCAAGGAGAGCTAGGGCCATTACTCTTACTGTACCTATTTGGGAGAAATGGGGAATAAATTTTGCATTCTAAATATCGTTGCCCCAAACTGCAGATTTCTAAGGTTTACAGGCTTTGCGCTATATCTTTGTCCAAGAGTGCTGACATATTAGAATTAGGTACGGTTTTTTAGCATGTCAGGATTTTTGTGTATGCGTTCTGAGCGAGCAATAAAATATCTAAAATGCCCAGGGAGGCATTTAGAGAGTTAAAACATGAGCAGACTTTATGGATATACAATTGAACATATTATCTCCCTCTGCAGTTTGTGATTATAAGAGAAAAAATAAACCTTCAAAAAAACTCAAATGCTGTAGGGTACCTCAGTACTACTAAAAGCATAACAAGGAACTTTCCAGAATAGCAGATAAAAGAAAGAACAAAGATACTTTGGGCCAATGCAGTTTAAGAGTTAATAACAGGTAACGTATGGTGTGCGTAGAACACTGAGAAGCAAGATGGCCACATCCAGTGACAGCCTCCATGCTGCTGCCCGTTCCAGCCTTCAAACGCATTTCTTCCTTGTTAATTCAAAGCTTGCCTTTGTGACTTTGTATTGGCATAAGTGCTGGTAAACACGGGATTTTGTTAAGAAGATTGCATAATTTTAATGAAAATATGACCTAGTTACTTAGTATTTCACTTTGAGGAACTAAATCTAACGTGTCAAAGATGAGTGATGAAGGTGATTGTCTGAGAAATTGCTGATGGAAAACTGCAGCAAGTTTGACAAGATGAAATCTTTAGGGTATGGCAGAATCTCTTGCATATGCAAAGGTTACCCTTAAATGAGATAGACAAGATCTATAGAGGACAAAGTATGGAAAACATATGCTTTGATAAAAGCTCTAACGTGATTTCTTTTACAAGCAGATTAAGAACTCAGTCAAGACAGATGAGCCTGTTTGTTGGGAACTGATGACTTTGACAGTCCAAGTATAAGCAGGATGAAGCAGGCAGTGAATGAAAATACGAAATTTCTAAATAAACTACCTAGAATAAGAACACAATCTCACTTCAGGTCACTTCTCTGCACCACTAATTACCAGTTCAACAACATTTCGTAACTTGAATGGATCGCAAGTTTGAAAAAATCACCTTAATACAAAGCAAAACAAAACATGAAATATACCTGAACCACAGGTAAGCGTTTCATACTCTGCTTCTCTTTCAAGTTGGCTGATTCAACTTCACTTTTTTTTATTTTGAAATGCCAGTCATTTTACAAAATAGTATGGAGCCTCAACTGACTGAACTTATACTGAATTAAAAATGTGGATTTTTGCTTCTGCAGTTATTCTAGTGGAAAATGAACAGGAAATAGACCATAAAAAGTAGAAATGTTACATACTAAATTTGTAACTGCCTTTACAGAAAGCCACAGCACTTGAATTCTGTGACTGTCTACTTGATTTACACACATCCCAGTTAAGCACAAACTTCCTGGCACTTAGATCTATTAGGCTGAGGAACAGCCTCCTAAAAAGGGGTTAGAGTTACTTAAAGATAAGCTGAACAAAGCACGTGAAAACACGCTGTCCATCTCAAGTGGAAGATATTATGCAATAGCTCTTTTCCATTACTAAGATATATAAATTTATTGCATAGAAAGGAAAGATATCGTGCATTACAACTAGTGTTAGGCTTTCCAAAAGGAAAAAAAAATCCTGTTTGTAATGTAGAGATGGCAGGGAAGTAAAGGAGACTTTTTTCCTAACCAAAACTCAGGAATGGGTCCTGATAACTGGGTTTTATTTCTATTTTCTGCAAAAACTGGTGCATAATCTCAGGAAAGACATTTGGAATTTTGATGTCTTATTTTTCTATTTTCAAATGAGTCTATTATTTTCCATTAATTTCCAGATTTTCCATCTGACAGAAAGGTTTTGAAGTCCAGGCCTAAAAATAGCTATGGAAGAGGAGAAAATTATTTTCAACTAAAAGTTAATCCACCACACAACTCTCTCTCCCCCCTGCCAGTGGCATTGGCTGAACTTGAAATCTTTCAGTTAAAAAAAAAAAAGCAGGAAAGGTGTATAAGCAGCCTGATCTCTGTGAATGCATATATAAATGTATGTTTGTACACATATATGCATACATACATACATATCTGAAACCATACAAGCAATCACTTCCACAAGGCCCTGTCCAGTATACAATAGGACAGTGGAACAGGGCAAATCTACAAATACTCAGCCCAGCGCCCTCCGTATTAGAGCTCCTTTCCCAGCAGGAAAAGTCCCTTGACCACACTGCTCTTCCACCTGTGGAGATAAACTGCTAATGAACGTTGGTGTAATGATTCCTTCCAGTATTCCTTAGCCATTTCCCAATTCTGGGGATTCCTGGGTGACCAAGAGGCCTTGAGAATAGATATATTACAGGGAGAGGGAACCATTAGAAGTTTGAATTTCAGAACTGGAGGAAGGGAAAAATGATGATGCTGTAAATTGTAGCTTGAAGTCTTTTTCTCTGTACAGGAAGGTCACAGTTCACTGCAGTGTCAAACTCTGAGTGTTCGAGATGCTGACATAGTTAAGTAATTTTCATAGCATATTAATTTGGAAGCTGTGTGAAGATTCGGCTGTATGAATCCTTTAACGGATGCTCCTGAGAATATCCCTTAAATAGTTCTTCCAGAATGTGAACAGTTAGCCAGTGGGACAATTCCTACTTGCCTTTTTATTGTTACTAAATCTACCAAATCCTCTTACCTGTGTTGCAGGTGCAAGTTCTAATTCTGACGTTGAATCAGAGTCCAAGGCACTCTTGACATTAGTCAGCTCCGACTGTGATCTGTTTTCTGTGGACCTAGAAATAAGGCATTTACATACTCATCACTGCACACTAAGACATGCTGCCTCGTGTCTTTCAGGTTCATAAGCACGTGCTGATTAATTGGGTTATTTCTTTTAACTAAATCATTTAACTCTCAGTTATCAAAAGTGCCTGGCCTCTTCTCAGTGTTCTCAGTGTTCACTCTTAATGCAGACAATAGTTAATATAACAGAACAGAGTCAGGCCAGAGCAGAGCAGAGCCCTGGCTATGTATTGGCATGAAACCAGTATAATGCAGTGAAGACTTTGCCGCTACCACTATGCTTCTGTTTCATAGCCAGGCAAAATGGGGTAGGCAATGACACAAGACTGTACCTGCAGTCAGGGTCTAAGAATCAACCACCACATTACAAGACTTCACCTTGGCATATGTGCATTTTTATGCCACAATATCCTAATATTCTTTCTTCCTAGAAAATGAAACCCTGTAGACCATAATCAAGTTAATTGAGCAAAACCTATGTAAAGCTCTAAGTTAATGAAACACGCAGATAAAGGGCAGGTTAAGATAGAGGATAAGCATCATTTGGTCAGAAAACTGCTTCTAGTGTATGCAAATGCTAATTATGGTCATGCGTAATGTAGTGAACGAGTGTTGCTTACATATCAAAAAGGCAGCGGAATTAATCTACATGAACTGTTCCCAAAGGCAAACTCTGATTCTTCCCTCATTTACATCCCCTGCAATTTTAGTTGAACTGCGTGAAAGAGGTAGTTCTTGGCTTGGATATTTTATCTTGCCTCTTCCAGTTATATGCAGAAATTCTGCCCTCTTGGTAGCAAACCTAAAATACACTGGATATCCAGCGACTGTCAAATCACTGCCAAGTATCCCTTTTTACTCATTTTACTCACATGTTTGTAGTTGGTTTTGGATCACTGCATGCCTCTGTAGAATTCTCACCACCATTTATTTAGAAATTGCACCTGCTACTTTTCACAACATTAAAAATTGCTGGCAAAATGTCATTTTATAGTGTATTTCCTTATGACACATTGTCCAGAATGTCTGCTTGAACACATTTAATGTAATCATAACATTTAATAATATGACTTGCCATCAAGCAAGCATTTCTGTGAATTAGGAAAGCTGGACTGGAAATATTTTTGTAAGGAACACAAAAAGTTGTACCATAAAAGCTCTTTCGATGGAGCTCTAGATGATGATGATGTTCGCTCTGTAGAAGGGTGGACCTTGCTACTCCTGTCCCCACGAAAACTGACGTCGTCCCATTTCTCTAGCCGTGTCTGAATATCGGCTGAAAAATAAGAAAAGAAAATATGAATCTTTTAAAGAAACTACTGCAGAAAATTTTATCTCCTACGTTAAATGTAAATAATAGAGAAAATGGTGCTGTCAAAGACTGTATTTTAGTTAAGGTCCAATATACAGAAATGTGTGAACCTTTCTAGCTGATATTCTGTGAAAATGTTTGGGAATTCACAATATTTTTCTAAATCTTGACTAAATCTTCTGAACTCTTGACTTAAAATCAGTGATTTGTATGTAATTTAGATCTGTTCATAAAATTATACTAAATATTTGATAGTTTTTGATATTTTTAATTTCCTAATTGTAGTCAAATTGTAAAAATAAAACTTTTACTGACTACCATTTAAAAATGACTGTGTAGGCAACTGATATTATTCAGTCATATGTTGGCCTTGCTTTGCAAAAATGAGATGTTCAGCTCCTGTATGAAGATAAAGTTCTCTAAAACAATTTCCATGCTGATGAATGGAAAATTTGCTACCTTGGTATAAATTACATTTACCTTGCAAATTTCTCAGTTGCGGTGCAAGTCATTTAGTTTGGATGGAACTAAATTAAATCCACCTTTTCCAAAGGTCAGCTATAGATCATGCTTGGCAGGATATTGAGTTGTGGTTGGGATTTTTGTTCAATCTGTATAAATATAGCTCTTTTGTCAAGAATGGATATTTTTTTCTCTTGTATGCATAGATAAAGCAGTATTTACAAATATAATGTGTATTTCTGACATCTGCAGTTCTGAAAAGGATATCCAGTATGGGCTGCCTCTGATTTGTGTCCCTTACCAATTTCTCATGATATGCTTATAGATTTTTCTGCGATTTTACTTTCCCTGACAAAATTCTTTTTTGAAAGAATCCTTTCAAGACTTTATTTGCACATTTAGCGACAACTTAACAGGTATAATGGCAAACGCAAGGGCAAAATGTGTTTACAGCATTTCAAGTTTAGTGTTTCAAGTAGTTTATATGTGGAACGAAGGTTATACACCCTGCTAAAATGCGGTGCACAAAACCCCTGGTGCTGCTCATTATTTTGTGAGAGTAGCATGGAGAAACTTGTGCTAAGCGAGGCTATGTAGCACTGCTACAACAGCTACACTCTTACCTAAATCTAGTGAAGACTTGTCTGAAACTCTGGCAGTCTGGACTTTCTGCTCGGTATCCACACTGATAAGGTCAGAATTGTCTGTCTTCTTTCTGTGGGTTGAAGCTTTTAAGCTTTCACTTCTTGATGGATTCTCTGTTTTCTTTGCTTTGTTTTGGGTTTGTAAGACAGGTTCACTAAGATCCAAGAGATCCAGACCTGTTGATAATACTTAGAGACAAATGTTAAAATTCAATGTTGTTTTAATTCAAATAGCTCACTTTTTAAAATTTGTTTTAATTGGAAAAAAAATACTAATCTATTTGCATTTGACCAGAGTAGATGTATATTTCCTGGCTAAAGATGATGACCAGCATATTCAAATATGACTAGGGGTTTCAAGTGCTTAACTGGATGCAATTTTAAAAAGCTTGATTTGCATAAAAGGCTCTTCCTCTGAAAATCTTAAAGACATCTTAGGTCTTAAGGCTGTGGCTTTACTCCACAGATTTTCTTATGTTGTGAGGGTTCCCTGTACAATTGAGCTTTTAGATAAGATTGGGTTTAATCTTATGGTTTATCAAGCACCGGTAACAGCTGCTGAGGGCACTACTGTTGTGCCACGTGCCATTACGGAAAAAGCTGAAGAGCAGACAGCTTCTTGGGTCATAAAGGAATAATGGTATGTTGAGTCATGGTTTCTCCTGTTGCTGTTTGTCTTTTGGGGGATAAAGATTGAATGTAATTATAAATTCTACTGCTATTTCTGTTAAGGACTATATCAGTATAACAGGCATATTCAGCCTGAGTTCTTAATTTAAAAGTTGCTTAAAGCATAACATTTAAAATTTTTTAGCACATAAAAGATAGAAAATCTCCCCCTTTATCATTTTTTTATAGGGCAGGTGTTTTTGACAGATCGGTTCATATTATCTCTTGCAGTGCTTTATCTGTGTTCTTGGTAAATCACTGAATTTCATCAATCTTCATAGAATTTTTAATTTTGTTACTAAATAAATCTAATTAACCCCCCCAAATCTGATAGATATTCAAGGCAGACATAGGATCTACAGATACTTACTTTTTTACAACAAACACCACTCTTAAACAACCTGAAATATTTCTATTCATCCCTGTAATATCTTTAGCTATATATAAAAGGGAAAAATATTATTTACAATGGTTATTTAATTCAGTGTTCCAGTTTTTGTTATTAGAACCTGAATATTGCTTTAGACACATATTAATTGGATGTGAAGATAACCACTCAGCTGTCAATCTGTCATTTTAATAATTTGCATGTATACAGATTTTAATTAAATGGCTTATAACAAGCCAAGTCATTTTATGAGATAGCAATAGAACATAGTAGTGCTATGCTGATTTTATTGTATCTCAGTCGATCTGCTCAACTGCTTTGATTACCTTTGCACAAATACTGAATAGGAGGAGGCTAATTCCTAAAAACACTTCCAAAGGACGATATACTTCAAATATAATTCAATATAATTCAAAAGGCTTTTGGGATTCACTCTTAATTTTTATTGTCTGCTCTACTATCTCACCGCAACACAAAGGAGCTAAGAAACGTGTTAGATCCTTTCAGTAATAAAGTGTCCGAACTCAGCCTGGATAAACTGTTTTGATATCTCTTTCCTTTTCTCTGACATCCCATCCAAATTTTTATTAAAGAAAATCTTTCTAGAGTAAGGAATAGGTTTGGTTAAAACCAGACTAAATGTGGCTTACCCATAGGTTAAAATTTTGCAAAAACAAAGTTTGCGAGTTGGTCAAACTGACACGTGCTTCCTGTTGAACTTAAACAAGTTCCCTTCAATTCAACCCGGAGATCTGCTAGAATACATTCGATTTGGATCACATCGGATTTGCCCTCAGATGTAATGAACAAACTTTTTTCTACTAATAGATCAGGCAATTACAGTTTAATACCAGCTTGTAATTTTGTGCTAATAGTAACAGATCAAGAAATCACTTGACAAAAACGTACCCTAATTAAGATAAAACTAAAATAGTTTCTCTGTAGTGAGGGATAGTAAAGAATTTTGTTTACCTGCAGTATTTGATGTTACAGGCCTTGCGACAGCTTCTGGTTTAGTTTCACAGAGAAAGTCATCGATGGAGGGGCTCAGAAGGGGTCTGCTTTCTTGTTGCTCATTCACCAGCTAGCAACAAAAGAAACTAGGGTCACAGATGTTGTTGGGAGGCAGAATTTAAAGAAATAAAACATATTCTCACAATATCATGTGCTTTATTTTTGATTGCAGGAGTAAGAGGTTGCAATTAGAAGATGTACAAATAGCTCTGGACTTAAAATAAAAAAATTCAGTCACTCTTCTGGGGCAAAATTATACTCCAGTTTTAAGAATTGCACAAAAATAAAGCAGTGAGGTGATTTTCCATGGCAATTATTGCATACTATTGCTTATAGGGCTAAAGTATACAAGGCCTGATGTATCTCCTTTCAAATCAACGGGCGAAGCTGGCCTTCGCTATCACCAGGAGACTCAGCAGGGCTTTTTTAGTATTTGGAAGTGGTCCTTTTTTCACCAGTAACATGCCTCCCCACAGAACTTGCACAGCACCATTTCATCTAGCAGATGTGCATTAGCCCATTAAACAATAACCGCCTGAGCCAGAAAACACTTCTTGGCAATACAAAGACACATGGATGCCAGCGGATGGAGCCTGGTGGAGGTATGAACTTCTGCATGAGTTTTGACTGTGTGAAGACTCATAATACAGTTTTTATTTATGAGCAGTTTTCCCTTTTTATTGTAATTGCATGAATGCATTGGTTTTCTGCTATCTAAAAAATCTCTATATTACAGGCTATTTCATGTATTGGGGATTAAAAAGACGAAGCAGTAAAACACTCTTATAAATAAAAGTCTCCTCTCTGCAATCTCTCTCTGATTGGAGGATGAAGACCTAAGCTGAGCTGGATGGATGGCTGATGGTGTGGCCTGCATTTACTTTATCTTTAATAATGGGAAAACATGTTTTCCCCTCTGTCTGTTACTTTCATCTGGAGCTATTTCGGCTTTACTTTTATCCTCTCTGCTCTCCTCTCTGCTCTGTTCTCACTCTTTTTCCATTGTTGAATTTTCAAAATTTTCTCTCAGCTATATGTGAACGTTTAAATTTAGGATGCTAACATGGACTAAAAGTGGCAAAAAAAGGTATTTATTCATCCTCGTTTGATAGTTGTTAATTACCGGCATTCAGCTACTCCAGTAGCAGGATTGCCTCTAAAGTTATTACAGCAAAACAGTTTAGATTCACTGTTGTTCGGTACTTGATTTTTGTATTACAAAGTTGCAAGAAAATACTGGAGCTATTGAAATAAAAAGTCCATTATTTTGATGGGTGAAACATTTAAGCTGGTACCTAGCGCTGACTGACTGTATAATATGTGCACTTATTCATTTGCCCAGGACCTTACAGTTTTGCAGTGAAATACCAATTTCCATGAGTAACATGGAAGACAGATGAGTGATTGCCTGACCAACTGTGTGTAGCAGAATGTGCAAATGCAGGCACTTAATTTAGAAATCCGGCAATGATATTGTCCCAAACTCTAATTCTGCATATGCTAAACCCAGACCGCAGATGCAGCTTGTGGGTGACTTGGTCGTGTGGGTTTTTGACTCTCCGGATTGATTGCCCAGGTTGCTGTCTCACTCAATGCACAAAAGTTACTTGCTTAATTTGGTAAATCTCAACACTTGATTGGCAATTGCATTTATATCAGCTGCACAGCTGTCACTTCCACTAAAGGTGGCTCTACAGTACCCACAGTATCTTCAGGGGTATACTTTTACCTAATACTGATATTTAAGACTTAAGAAGACCTTATTTTTCTGTTTATGATTAGGTGGCAGTCCTGACTCATTTCTCTTGGTGAAAAAATGAAGGTGGATGCCTAGTTAATTCCTGTCCAAATTACTTTTAATATTTTAAAAGTTTCTTTATGATCAAATCCAGATATCAGCAAAAATTGCTTGAATACATTTTCTTTTTGCATTTACACATCCCATTCTAGGAACTAGCATCAGTAACAGCTACCACACTTTTGCAACAAGTTGCATATTCAGGTGAACGTAGCACCCAGCAGAAAGATTGTCTAAGCCTCTAGATCGGCTGGATCTTCAATGATCTGCTAACAGCATAAAGAAAAGTCCTACACCATGTGGAGGAGACAGGAGCGAAGAAAGAAGAGGTTCTGTAGGAATCACTGCAAATGTAAAAACTTCATAGGAAATACTCTGTTTCTGTATCTAGAAGAGTGTACCAATAGGGTCCATTATCGCGGAACATTTGGATGCTTATCAAGTTTCCCATTACATTCCATGGAAATTTTCTTTCATAGGAAAGAATGGGAGAAGGAGGGAATGAAGAAGGATCGTGAGAACCGAGACAGCCACGATCACTCACTGGAGAGAGTGAAGAACAGAAAATCTGAAAACCAACAGGAAAGGCAATTTATTGCCCAAACATGTTGCAGGGTAAGAGGATAAACTCTGGGAAGAGCAGCAGTAATGCTGAGAATCAGAATTGTGGAGGGGAAGGAGACTAGAATCAGCAATGATCTGAATTTCTCCAGGGTTCAAGTGAAGTATGACGTAGCAGATGTCTGGCAAGTATTTTTTTCTTTTCAAAGCTGGTTATCACATCCCTAGCAATTTCTTTATTATGTTGTTTATGTAAGGAAGACCTGCTTAGCAGCAGGCCTTCATTAGTTTGATACCAGCAGTGTATTGTTCAAAGTCCCTTGATAAAATTCTACCATCAAACTGAAAGAAGATTGGTGGTAATATCCACCTCATCAACTTTGCCAGCAAACACCAAGATTTAATTTTTACTAAGTTGTGTCTTCTTTGTGCTGCATTTGCAGCATTTTTGTTTAATTAGAAAACAAATAGGTTCATCTTCTCTGACTCTCTTACTTTGTGAACATATACGCTAAATTCATCAGAGATGGGCCATCCAAATGATCAGAGGAATAACGAACACATTTTACAGGGAGATTAAAGGAGTTTGACTTGCTTAGGCTAACAAAATGAAGACTGAGTAGGAATATAATTATTCTTCATGTATACATAAAGGGAGAGTGGTTAGATGACATTGGAGGAGGAAAGTTATTTCAGCTATAGGGAAAGGCTGGCATGACAACGAAGAGATCTAAACTGGCCATGAATAGATCTGGTCTGGGAATTAAAAGAATCTAACTATCGCAGCAGTGAAGTGTACGAACACTATTTTTTTAGGGTAGGGGGACAAAAAGCCTAACTATTTAAAATGGTTTTTGACAAGCCTTCTACATGGCTGTTTATGCTGTGACTGCTTTTGAGAAGTGGACTGTGGCCCAGAGGATCCCTCCCAGTCCTGTGTCCTGTGCTCCCATGACTAAGGACTGGAAGCTGCAGGAGTGTCTTATTAAAAGGATTGCTCCTGTGAAAAATAATCTGCTTTTAACTGAACTATCTGGGTCAAAACAGATAGCAAATACATGATCAAGTCTACTAATTCTCAATAAATACAAACTACCTATGTATAGCAATAGGACATATTAGAAAAGTATGTTTTTGTCTTGAAGCAGGCATGTCGTGATGAATCAAACCTTAACAGGTTGAAGAGTGCCCTGAGCTGATATTTTCACTGTAGGTAAGCGGGCAGTGGGGCAGGTTTCTGACATTACTGTGTATGCAACGCCACTTGGTAAGCCCTCGGTCTCACACTTTGAATTTCATTTTGCTGCCTCATATATTGTACCAAATTTATCCCTAGTTTAACTCTGCTCAAGTTATTAGAGTTATATCAGGCATGAATTTGGAGTAGCGCTATAAAGCATTCATGAGATGAAAACTATTATCTATATTAAAGTAATAATTTATGGTTCTCAAGCACCTTTCAGGGTGCATATCACAGAATGCTTTAAAACATTCATGAATCAAGCCTGGCACCACCGCAGAGCTGAGAAGCATTATCTCTGCTTTGCAGACGAGAGAAGCTAAGCGAAATGAAGGCAGCCGCCCGACGCCGCGCGGCGGGAGCGGCGCGGGGAGCCGCAGCCAGGCGGCCGGCGCGGTATTTACGCCTGCAGGGTTTGCACGGGCGCCAAGCTGGACAGACTCAGCCCGTGAAACTGCTGATTCCCGAGGACTAATTTAGCCAGGGAGTGCCATAAATTCTCATAAGGAATAAGAACTTCATTTTTCTTTATATAATCTATTTTAATTAAAGAGAAAACCCCCGCACTCCCTTAACTGGAGGATATCTAAAATCTGTGGAGGGTGATACTCCCTATTTCTAATACATCTGAAGAGACTCATCCACAGTATTAAATACTCCTAAATTCAAATGAATTTTCTGTGACTGACTTCTGCTGTTGGACAGCACCACAGAAAAAGGCGCTCTTTCTCACCCCGGTACTGCTATTGGACTTTTTTGTTCCAAAAAGCATATCGGTGGGGTTTTTTGGTGCTTTGGGAGAGTCAAAAGTGTCATCTGATGGCTGATATCAGCCCCACTGCTTAAATATACTCAAAGCGAGGATTATTTAGCAGAGATCTGAGGCAGGGCCCGGCTGAGGCGGTGGCAGTTGCTGTGCTGGAGGCCATGTCTGCCATACTTCCCCTCAGCGCAGGCTGGGCAGTCCTGCAGCCCAGGGCGCTGAGGGGAATCACCTGGTCTCCATTTTCCGTGCCCCGTCACCCGCCCCATCCCCAGCTGTCTGCATTTATTCACCTGATGTAGCTTATTACTTGCAGCTGCCTTTGCTGATGAATTTGCCTTTCCTCAGTGCTCTGGTTTGGCTAGTGGTCTCCACGCTGCTCCCAGAGCTGCTGTGAGATGAGGCGGCAGCAGCAGTGGCTCGTGGCAGTTGCCTCTCTGGGCGATCCTCAGGCCTGAAGGGTAAGTGGGAGCCCAATGAAAGGTGCTGGTTTGGGGTCAAAAATATTAAACCCTAGGTGGCCCTGGGCATGGGTGTGCTGGGGCAGAAGGAGACATTGCTGTGGAAGGGGCGCAGCGCTGTCCCCCTGAAGGATAGCGGCCATGAGAGGGATTCCTTCCCTCTAGGTAATGGCCAGCCTGGTCTCAGCTTCCCTCAGTCACCCACCCAGCGCCTCTTCCTCTGCCCTGCCGCCACCCCTAAATCCTCCTAGGCTTTATTTTCTCCCCTTGCCCCACAGGAGCACCCTGCCTGGTCAAATGCCTTCCTGGAGCCTCGGGCCCAGGGCCTCTCCTCAGGCCTGGTGCTGCCCTAGGGGCCCCGCATGGGGCACAGCAAGCACCCGGTTGCTACCATGGTGGCACCTCTGCTCTCCTGTAAAAACTTGTTTTCTGGTCATCTCCAGGGCCTTTGGCTTATGATTTTAATGCAGGTGCCTCTTGCGATGCTGGTGTGTTTTACTGTGCCAGGGACAATGTGAGCTTATGCATGTCTGCAGCTACTGCTATGGCTTTGGTTTTGCTCTGCTCCCAGTCTACATCTTGCGTTGTAGTAACAAAGTTATGAAATACCTAGGGAGTAGCCTGATTTAATATTTAAAAAGAATTTAAAAAAGAGGGGGTGGGCAGTTAACAGGGCTCTGTTGTGACCATTTTCCCCAGAGCAGCTGCGTGTGGCCTTGAGGCAGAGGGAGCTGGAGCACAGCGGGTGCGCAGGGGACCAGCTGAGGGGACCAGCTTCTTACCGAGTGCCACATTCACAGCTGATAACGTTCAGCTGCACAACCCGCCCTGCTCATGGCTAAAAGTGCTGTCTCTGCTTTCTCTTAGAGTGCTGGGCTTGCGCTGTGGGAGTGCTGGAGTGCACTGAGGCCGTCAGTAAGGTACAGTCCTGATATCCCATTTTACACATTCTCTTGCTGCATTCCTGATCTTCAGCTGTGTGCAGTGCACAATGCATGCTGATTCGTTTCTTTTTTAAATGTTAGTAGGGTATAACGTAATGCTAGTCTTTAAGATAATTTATTTGGGATCTAAATTGGGGGGTTCCAGTCAGGCACTGGCAGCTAATTAGCACCTATGTTTTGAGCACATAGTGAACTAGTTCTCTTAAATTAAGTGCCTAAATTCCCTCCATGTTCAATAGGGAGAGATAAATGCCTAGAAAGGCAACTCCAGAGGGAGATCTTGCCTAATTTAGGCTGTCCCTCAGGAGGCTCTCAAAGGCACCTAGCTTTCCCACTGGCTACATATGGAACTTATTTTAGAAGGACTGGTTCAAGAAGCACTTAAAACTTAGATGTAATTAGCTATCTAAGTTAGTTGGGTTGGATTCTACCTATTTTGTCACCTGAGGCTGATTGAATTACTTAAGGTGCTGATTTAGCCTTACGCCTTTGGCTGTACTGCCCACTCAGCGTGCTGGTGAGTGTGGTTGGGCTGCTGACTGCATTGGTGAAATGATCTGACCTGGAAAGCTCAGGGTGTGGTAATGAACATGCGGTAATGAGCACGGGAGAAAGAAGTAACCTTTTCACTCAGATTTTCTATGGGAGAAATGGTATTTGTGAACTTTACTCTAAGAAACTTTGCTGCTTGGGTGAGACTGGACAAATAGGTGAACCAGTTAGATTAATTAGAGTAGTTTGTAAGGGCTATACTGTTCTTTTAACTTAACCAGAGGCATCTGCTAAAGCATGAACTTCAATCGCTAATTACTTTGTATGATACACAGCAATGGCTTCTTGGTAGATAGGTGCAGAGGACTTATCTGGCATGTTGTGATCTTTGGTGGTATTCATGAGGGTAAGAGGAAACAAGTGAATTCATTTCCACTAACTAGCTGTTTCTAAAAACTGATAAATGGGAACCACAACTAGAAATTGAGGTTATTGTTCTCTAGAGTATAACTGGAAGTACTGGCCCGACAGTTGTGTCTGCAGATCATTATCTTGGCAGGATAAAAACTGGAAGACCTCCTTTTCTGCTCGCGGAGGGAGACTTGGAAAGATTTTTTGACAAAAATCACTAGTCTTGTGCTCAAAGTTCAAATTGCATGAGTTATGCTTTTCTTCACCCACTTTCGTAGCATGTTTATAAATATTTC
Source organism: Theristicus caerulescens (assembly GCA_020745775.1). Lineage (NCBI taxonomy): Eukaryota > Metazoa > Chordata > Aves > Pelecaniformes > Threskiornithidae > Theristicus > Theristicus caerulescens. The sequence continues at coordinate 1,392,519 of CM036565.1, read as the reverse complement.
ACAATCACAATTACCACCTCACACACTTTATTTACTCTTGTATAGTAAGTGTGATCACTACTTGACCTTTTGAATCATCTTTGTGCCAGGGTCATACTAATCTTTTCTCTGTCACTCTAGTGTGAATTTATGTCCCAACAAAACTGACATGCCAGCCAAATATTTGGTTTTCACAGGAACAGAGAATCAATTCACAGGGCAGACAGCACAACTGACTTCCACCTAATGTGAATTGCGGGAAGCTCTAAGACTGAGACAAACTCATTTCACCCTCCTGCAAAGAGCAGTTTGGTGTTGCTGCCTCTCTGAAGACTAGTCTTGCTCAGCAGGTGATAACCAGTACTCTGTTGCTAGGTGGTAGGAATTGTGTGGAGTGGCCTGTGAATCGGAGGGGACAATATCTTACCTGAAATCACACAAGCAGAGCCACCCCCAGGGCTTAATGCAAAGCACTGACAGAGGGCTTGTGTGAAGTCAGAGCAGCTGTGGGAGGATTACTATAGGCACTGTATTGGACATTTAAATTCACAGGCCAGCTGTGTTGTTTAAAACCTATGCTTGATGTCTAAATTGGTAAATGATAGCATGCACAAGTGTCATGATGGGGAACAAATGCTAACTCATGATGCTAGATTCGTTTGTTGTGTCTTCATAAACAACAGTTGCATTGCTTGGTGTTAACTCTTGCTGCGATCGCTGTGTCACAGTAGCATCCTATGTGTGTTCGAAGTGCTGACCTATAGATGTTATGGTGTATTGCTGCAAGGTAGAACTAAATATCTCACAGTTCATCTCCTTCCCTCTGTTCCTCCTGGTCTGGCTAAAGGAAACTAAACATGGGAATTGCAGTTGTATCTGGCTCCTGCATTTTGGCCTCGCTCCAGCAAAGCACTTAAGCGTGTCCTGCAAAACTCAAGGTTAGGCATGTGCTTACCTGCCTTGCTGGATCAGAGCCATGGGGGAAGGGGAGGAAAGTTACTCTTGTTGTCATGTTTCGACTGTGACTGACAATTTGGCCTTTACTACTTGTATGAAAATGTGATTTACTGTTTAGTTGGTCTGTTGCATTAATAGCCGCATGCTCTATGCACTTCTTAAGTAAAGGAAGCTGTTTACTAAAACAGAGTGCCTCCCTTTCCTGGGTGTTAGGTGATTTTATTTATTTATTTTCCCTCATGTGGCTATGCATTGGCTTTGTGCTGTTACCCTGCGATTTGTGTTTTAGCCTCTCCCCTTGCCCGTATCGCTGTCTGAATGGGAGAACTACTCTACAACGGTGATCAAAGACAAAATTAACTGATCATCATAGATGCTTAGAGATCCTTAAAGTAAGATAGTCACTAAGAAGTTACAGAATGTTCCTTTAAAGAAATGACTTCTGTAATATTAGTTTACGGAAGTACCCAGTCTGTATTCCTAAAATGGCCTGCTGGTTAACTGAGGGATTAACAAATTTGACATGTTAAATACAGGCTGGGAAAGCCCTGTAGAACAGGAAGGCTACAGAATCCAAAGTTTCTGTTGAGAAAGTGTGAAAAAACTTGCACTGTGGGAGACCTGGGGAGGCACAAGTGTCATGATCAGGAACAAATGCTAACTCGTGATGCTAGATCCTGGTTTCTGTATCATTCATTGAAATTCCTTTTTGTGTGGCAACTCCAGCTGAAGAGGAAGTCAGACTTTGAGAACCACAGTTCTCAAAGGCTTTTAAATAAGGTGCAGAGGACAGAAACTAGAGGAGTCCTGTTTCACTCACATCCCAGGTATTACATTTGTAGTCTTGCAGCATCTCTGGGGGCAACTCTGATGATTGCTTACAAAATATTAGAAAATTATTTAATGTTTCTCTTTAGCTGAAAGTAAAGAAGGCTGCCAACGTATGGAACTGAGCTGCACGTACAAATTCTTTGTGAACCACCGGTGATATGTAGCTAAGTTCAAGTTTCAGCAGTAGTGGATTGTAATACAGCCTTGTGCACTATTCTGAGTATGGTACGTAATCAAATGCCAATTTAGATGAAAGATGCACGACCGCTGCTTTAAGACCAAAGCTTCATGCTATAGCAGCATGAAGACTGTAAAGATGAAGATGAGAGAATTAACAATATGAAATATATTATGGCTTATCACAGAATTTAATTTTTGTAAAGCTTATGCCATTCCTACCGACCTTCAGCTGTGTTGAAAATGCCCTTTGTTCATTTCCCATGCAACAAATTTCATCTTTTACTGTACCCTTGCTGTATGTTTGCATGTAGGCTGTAATTACTTTGAAATCACACAGATTTTTCTTGTCCTTTCTCTGTGGATTTTTCTTTTAAAACAGAGTTCTGTAGCCTATCTAGAATAAGGCTGTGGTTTTGGATGTATTACTGTGGGCAGTCATAGGAAGCAAGCTGTAATTCCTTGTTAAGTTATACAGCCTTTCTCTGTAGGGATCTGTCATGGCATGTGTGTTTGCTTTGAAATGTTTTTTGCAGACTGAAGAGTTTGCAACTCGAAAGCTGTCTGTTAATTTTTTTGGACTTGCAATTCAGTAGAACAGTTCCACTGTACAAATAGCGAGTTCATTCAATATAGAACTGTAGTATGTGGCTTGCAACTCTTTAACAGGGTAGTATATTTTTACTTAGAGTATTCATGAATGAAGAACCAACAAATTTCTGAAAATTAATTCCTATTAATAAATAATTCAGATCAAAAACCAGGGTTAAACTGGCATAATATATTATTTACAGAAAATGGTTGTCCAAATCTTTCTGTGCTTATGGAATGGTAAGACATTTTAAAATGTATGAAACAGTATAGTTAATTTTTTATTTTATGAAAAAATTACACCATCAATTCCCATGGTAATTTCAAATTAAAACTGTTAATTCATGGAAAATGTGTTTAATTTATGTGACAGAGAAATCTGTATAACTTTAGGCTAGCAGCCAATTTAGACTTTTAAGCATATTATCAAGGCAACTTTATTATACTCATGAGAATATTTCTGTTGAAATTATGCATACTGCCCTAAAAGCAATATTAGTGTTGAGCAGTATTTAACTTGGAGGTAAAGAATCAATCAATATTTATACTGCTAAGCATGCATTTATGAATTTTGTATTTTCTTTTTTACTCTTCTTGTATTTACCCTGTTTTAATAATAGATGAAAAAGAGTTATCAGTAGGACTTAAGAAGTGTCCCCTGCTAAATGACTCAAAGTTTATAATAAAGGAGACAGATTTGGGATGTATGGAAAATACTGCTAATGACTCTGTCATGAATCCTTTAAAAAGAATATAAAAATATGATCTCGGGTCTAGTCCTCCTAAGATCAGTGAGGAAATTGCTACTGTTCTCAGAGGGCAGGTTGGAATGTACAGTGAATTATTGTAGTCCAAACTCAATTGTTGTCATTATCTGAAACTGGCATGATTTTTGCCTTTTTTTACATTAATGTATATCAATTAGTTAAAATTGAGTTAATTCTGGGTTAAATTGGTCTAAAAGAGAACAGAAGCTAATTACATTCTCTTTAACTTTCTGCCATTCTGTTACAATGTTGTTTAGTAAATATTTATGGAGTGGGCTGTGAGTCAATGCAAGTCTAATGCTAAGAAGCTTAGAATGAATATGATGGATTCAAATGGGACTGCTAACTTTTATATGAAAAACTGTGATTATGCCATCAACTTCATGTAGTCAGTCCCTGGTACACAGATCAGAAAATCTACTAACAATGTTGGGAGCTGAATACTAGTTATCTTTACTCCATTTCCTTTATAAAGTTGAAAGGAAGCATTCGAAAGATTTCCTATCAGAGTTTAAAAAAAACAAACCCCCCCCAAAAATCCAAAACCCCAGAACAAAACAAAAAGCCCAACCAAGCAAGAAAAAAAAAAAAGTCAGTGGAATTTAGGCAGTGGAAGTGTTTGAATATTTTACTCATAAGCCCCTGAGCAAATATAAGTGCGCTTGGATCAACGAATGGCATGCAAATGAAGTTCACTTTAAAAAATTTTTAAAAAGTTCCTACTCTGATTACTAATACCTCAGAGAGAGATTATAAAAAAGTCTTAAGCATCTGGTGGAGTTAATTGGGGTGTAGTCATGAAACATCTCTTTTTTTTTTGAGAACTTGTGTGTTGTAGCCTGCATTTTTCACAGGATAGGATGAATTTCAGCACGTTTCTTATAATGTAATTTTAACTTTTAAAATGTCTTCTTTTCAGTTCAAATTCTAAAACTAAGAATTCTGTGGGTTAACTTTATAAATTATAAGCAGTCGATATCAAAATTGTACTCTGAGCAATATCTGTGTAGTTCACATAAATTCTAAGCAGGCAGCTCCCATGTTTTTCAGTTATAAACCAAAGTGCAGATAGCTTTCAATATATATTTTGCATTTCTTTTTCTTATTGGTGAATTTTTCATGGACTCCCATTTTTGTTCCATATAATACCAGAGTATATTTGCCACAGGATCATCTTGGACGTGAATCACTGCCTGCAGGTCTTATTTCTATTAGCTTCGCAGGGATCCCACCATCACTAGCTTTCCAATTTATGTACTCTAATGAAGAATCTAAATTAGGTGTGATGAGTCTGGGACAAATAACTCTTGTGACATTGAGATTTGTTTGTTTACAATCAGGCTGGCAAGGCATTTAAGCATGCACTTTTTTACTGCTCAAAAAAGCAGTTAATCGTATTTTAAAGCATAAGTGTGGATCGAAGTACTTTATTGAATCAGAGCTTTTGAAGTTCACTGACCTGTAGTGAATTGGGAATTTCATAGCTGACTGTACAATTAACCTTTGACTTCAGGGGTTATTTAGGTTTAAATTTTTCATTAAAAAGTAATTCTGAAGCGAGCTTTTTTAACTCCTGACAAATGCAAAGAAGCTGTGAAGAGGTTAAACAAAAATTTTCTTTTGGAATTCAAACTTTTATGCATGATTTTTCTCATTTATTTCTCTGCTTCAGTTAGCAGTGTATTTGCTCATGGCTTAACTCCCAGTGAATCTCTGAACCTTCAGCAAACTTGCTCTCACTTTTTCTAGGTTCTATTAATGTAAAAAAAAAAAAAAACAACCACTTTTTTTCATTTGTTCCAGTCTCTTCTGAATTATCTTTAAAAAGATAAAGGGAGACAGCAATGTAGTATGGAGTTATGTTCTACAAAATCCCATTAGTATTGAAAGCTCACTCTGTTGATGCTTGAAGTATTAAATTTGGCAACTACTGAATGCTTTCTCACACCAATAAAGTGACTTTCATTGCAAATAATTGAGATAGAATCACAAAAAATAGATACTGAAAGGCCTACTCAATTACCAAGAACACCCCTCTGCTTATTGTAGTGCACTCATTACTGCTGGAATGATGGTCAAGATTCCCAGTTGTCAAATATTGGCATAGCCCCACTGGAGTCTGCAGTACTTTTTTGGTTCATGTTATTTGAAGATTTGCCTCCAGATCTGATGGTACGAAAGAATACCTGATATAAAATAATCTGTGAATTGGAAACTTAATCAAAATTTAATGCACGGTATTTATGTCAACAAATAAGTGTCATATTTACAAGCAGGGCTTTGCTAGGAGCATAACAATAAAATCCGAATATTTGCCTGACTTGTTCTATGTTGGATATGTTTTTAACATTTTCCAGAGGAAGACAGCAAAGAGGCATATCTTAAAATTTAAATTCAGGGGCCTCCCTATGTTATCACTGTTTCTCTCAAAACGAGGATTGAGAGTCTCTTCTTTGTGTATCAGATTCCACTTGTGCTTCCTGTGGAGTCTGCTTCCACAGTCGGACGTGATTAATCCTCCGTTCATCAAAGACTGTAGAAATGGGAGAGTTCACCTTTTTTTTTTTACTTTTAGAAAAGCCAGTACTCCTCTATCTGGGCTCGATCCTTGCATTTTACTTGCAGGTTTCTTGCTTCGTTAGTTGTAGGGCTGGAGCAACATAGATACCTAATGTAAATAATTACTTCCTAAGATATACATGTGCCTGTACTGGGTTTGGTGGTGGTGATACCTTTGGCCTTATTCTCATGGCCCACCTTGATCTGGCTTGGGAAACTTGTTTGCAGCCAATTTGGACCTTGCACGTTTCACCCTGTGAGCAGCGACCACATCCATCTGTTTCATCACGTAAAGAGCAGAGACGCTTTGATGGTGATGGCTAAATGTATATCGCAATATAGCAGTGCGTTATTGGGAATGAATGGGCTGAACGAGAGGTTGTCACGAACACGCGGAAGAGGAAGCATCTCAGGACAACATTACAGCCAGACAATTAGGATACAAATGATGTACGCGATATGGTCGTATAACTGCATGTCACACATACATGATGCAGAGATGGCTATGGAAAATACTCACTTTTTCACTTGATTCTGCTTCCTTTTGGCTTCTGCACCCCTTTGGTGCATAGCAGGGAAGTAGGTATTTGTGTTTAGTGGAAGAAATGACACTGACTAACAGACACAAGCATTTTACCCGTAAGTTTATCATAGACTATTGCTGAGCAGACTGACAGACAACCACTACAAATGGAGCATTAAACATCTAACGAACCCAGGCTGGACCCCGGCCCTGTTGAAGCCAATGGATGTTTTGCAATTTTTTTGTGGGGGGGAGTGGGTGGGTAGAGGGGGCAGCATTTTATGCTGGTTTCTAATTGTTTGTTAATCACTTATTAGAAAATTACAAATGACGCCTTCTCCTGTGTGCAATTACTTCACAGACACTAGAGTTCGCCACAAGCAAAATGGGGTGTTCACCGGGGCCGAGGAGCAGCTTGCCAGAGCTGTTTCCCGAGCGGTAGGCGGTGTTTCTGTAAGGTGTGTGTCTAGTGCAGCGCATCTGTGATGCTCTGTAGGGGAAGCATGTGCTGGCCTCATGTGCATCTTAAATGCTTTCAAAAAGGACAGTAGCTGTTATCCTAGAACATGAAAGGAATAGAAGAGGATTGTGGATTTTGTTGAAGGCTCTCACAAAAGAGCAATTATGTGGTGAGATGACTTCCATTAAGCCTCCTGTTGAGTAGGAATAACTCGTGTGTGCTAAATATTAACAGTAAATGAAGTGCACTTGCTTGGGGAGCAAATTCATCTTTGTGAGCAACAGGAGGGAATAAAACCCACTCTTGGCGTGAGATGGAAGTGGTGTGCGTTATGGTTGTGTTAGTCACTGCCGTCAGTAAACTGATGAAAGCACCTAAGGCTCAGCGGGTGCTCCGAGGGGTAAGGTTTAGTGTGAGGGCGTCACGTCCTTCCTGCCACTGAAGGTGTAGGAATGGAAGCGATGGGATGTGCAAAGCAACATATTCTGACTTGGCCAGGAGGAGAATCCCAGGGAGAGCTTAGGGATGGGATCTGAGGTGTTGAAAATGATGCTACTGCGAAGTGGTTGTTTATTTTACATACGCGTCGAATATGAGTATTTTATATAGACGTTGGAAATGAACATTTGTGGTGTGAATTGAAATTTTGCATCGCATTGCCCGCGGCCTCCGGACAGCCCCGCGCTCCGCCCACCTGTGATGTCACAGTAAGGAGGGGCTTTTCTTCTGCAGACTCCTCCCTCGGCATCTCCTTCATCACCATGGCGACAGCCTTATCTGCCGCCCTAGCGCCTTTCCCCTACAACAGCGAAACCAACAATGGCGCCAGTCAGCAGCGAGCCCGCCAGCCACCGCCGCCCGCCCCCAGCGACGCCTGCTTCGAAGGAGAACACGCAAACGCCCTTTACAAGTCACAGTAGGAACAAGTAAGCGGTGACCCTGTTCGTTACCGGTGCTGCAGGGGTCTGGCCGCAGCCTCCTCGGAGACTCGTGAGAGTTGCCCCAATGAAGCCAACAGGAACACGGCCTTGCCGGGGCAGGGCTGGCTGGAAATACCTCAGAGCCAGCGGCAGGGTTTGGGCCTTTTGCAGGATAGGATCTCCGCAGGAGTAAGGTCTGCAGGGTCAGCCCCTCGGTTTCACCGTAGTTACCCAAAAGTTTATCTCCGCCAATACCTGGGTTTTGCTTAAAACCAGCATCGAGCTGATCTTTGCAAATAAAGTATGGATCCTTGTAGGTCACTGAGGCAAACTCTCCCTGAAATTTGAAAGTATAACCTCTAGGGGCGGGCCCCGCAGTGCTTATAGCTCTAGTAACACTTTCAAAAGCAATTCCCATCATAGAAACGGTCTGGTTTTTTGCTAACAGAATATACGGAGCCAAATTCTGCCATCATAGGCATTGCTACAGTTCTCCCAAAAAAGGTCATTGTTGTTGAACTTACTCTAAGGATTCTTTTAATCTTCACTTTTCTTAAAATTAACTTAATATATTGTAAATATTCAAGACAAAGTTAAAATGTTTTAACAATACTTAAGTTTAATATTTTAGCCAAACAAAAAAATGCATTAGCATTTTGTGCCATACTCTTTATTTAAAAAGGGTATTTATCTTCTTGATTTCATGTGGATTTCTGTATTTTGATCTCTCGTACTCTTGCAAGTGACAAAGTCCGAGCGTACCCATAAAGCCATAGCAGCAGACCTGCATTATGCTAGTGACCCTGGGCATGTCCTGGCTGTTACACTTAGAAAGCTCTCACTGATTTCCGTGGAAGTTTTAGCTGTGCAAAGACTGCAGGATCTGGCTCCATAAAAGCAGCATTTTACACTAGACTTGAATATATTGAAATACTTAAAAGTCTATTAACAGAAGGGGTTCTTTACTACCACATCATATACTAGAATTACTTCACTAGCCTTGTGTTCTGCGTCCAATAAAAAACCCAACTCTATTGCTTATACTGAACTACAGGTTGTTTCAGAAACATTTCATCAATTGCAGGTAAAAACATTACATTCTATTGCGGTTTTTTGAACAGATCTTATTAATCATCAGGTCAATGTTAGGTTAGCTTGCTTGTGCAACACATCGCAGTTACCCTACAGAGAGTTCTTTGCATGCTGCAAGAAATTCTCAGAGCAGAAGTGTCATAAATGATAAGCATGCTGGATTTGTGATGCCTTTGATATCCAAAGAACTGCAAAGTCATTGTAACATTAGATATATTTAATTCAATGAGAATTACTTCTAATTAGTAAGCATATCAAAGGTTCTTGGCCAATTATGTATTTACTCTGTTCATGATTCATATGACATGTTCCAGGTCTATGAAGCTTGTTTGTAGTATGATGCGTGGAGCTATCGTTAGCTAGCACTAATAGCATGCTGTTTGATCTGTATAAAATGTAGTCCTTTTGTGCTGAGTGCTAGAACAAAATAGTTTATCAGCTAGAAAGGATGCATTGGAAAGCATGCAGTGCTTTTTATTTCTTGCAGAGTAAAAACCCACCAAAGCAAAGGTCAGGTCACTTTTTTGAAGACAGAGCCACTTTTTCTTCAAGGTTTCACCTACTGCCTGAAAAGAGTCATGATACTCGTATTAGTGCCTGCTGTTAACCTTTCATAAACATAACTCTGCAAAACCCTGGGAGTGGTTGATACCATATATAAAATCTGTCCCATCGCTTTAAAGTGGCTACAGTACCATGTAGAATAGTAACCTGATGAATACCTCTGTGCTATTTTTCATAAGCAGACTTTGTATATTTGCTAGTCAATGCAAGGGGTTTGCTACTTTTTTCCTTAGGTCTTTCTTTTAGCTTTCCTAAAAGACTACATGTAAGTCAGGTTGATTTATTTCTGGCTACTTGGCCTGTGGTATGAAAAACCTTATTCTGGAACTCAAAATTAGTAGGCAATTTCCTGGATACCAAGAGAAAGGCACTGCAGTGAAGTAGCTTAAATTCTCAGATTCTGGTGGAGAGATACACGGGTGACCAATTCATTGGAAAATCCATTTTTTTATTCTGGTGACTAGAAATGGATTTTGTTGGCCAATGCAGGGTACATAAGCTTGAAAATTTTGGTCTCTGTATTTGCTGTAGCGAATGCTATATATTCAGTCCTTGCCTATGAAGTGATTAGGCAGAAGAACTGGAGAGGAATAAAAGGTTTTTCTGTAACCAGGACAGCCTTGTTACTGTTGTGAACTGCAGCTGAAATGATAATCTCTAGCATGTTTATTACAATAACCATTGAAGGATTGTTCCTTCTTTTTAAAAAGGAAAAAAAGGTGCTGTTTCCTTGGCCTCTTTCAGTATTAAGTGTTGTTTCTTAGCATTTTGGCTTGCTGTATGTATTTATCTGTTACAGTAGCTTATTGCTCAAACCCTGTAATTCTGTAACAGCTAATTTTACACTTGCAAGGTCTTTAAGATGAACGGTTTGGTGATAGTGCAGATTTGCAAGGTAAGTTATTTTCTCATGTAAACAACTGTTTAATAATTTAGTAAATAAATTTAATTATTCCCTATTTGTCTGCAATATATAGATCAAAGCAATTGTGATGCAGAGCGTGACAACCTATGTACAAATCAAGACAAACATGAATTGATGAAGGAAAAAATATATTATTTGTTTTCCTGGAACATACTGCTGAAGAAAAACTGAAAAATATGCCAATATTTCATTATTTGATACACTTAAAATGGAACGGTTCCTTTAGGTGATGTCTCCAGAGCAAAATCAGGAATCGAGTTCAGAGTATTCCCATGATGCTAAATATTTATAATAGGATTGGGTTCAAAACTTAATAATGGTTTCTCTAGGTTTATCCTTTGGGATCAGATAATGGATAGTAATAAACATTTCCAAAGGTGCATGCTGATGTGGCAGGATTTTGTAAGGAAATACTCTGGTTTTTTGCAGCTGGTGTTTCTGAATAGTTTCAAATTAAATTTTGTACAAGTCAGACTATTTGGATGTGGTACTTAGTAGTAAGTATTTAATTAAGGTACTGTAAGAGCATATTAATGTAAATTTCTAGGACAGCATATAGTTTTGGGTTGTTTTGTTTTTTTGTTTTTTTTTTTTTTTTTTTTTAAAAATCAGTGATGCATATAGCTTTGTAACCATGCTTATGTACGATAAAGCTTTTCTTCTTTAAATACCTGGGACCAATACATCACCTTCAAGTCATGATGGGCGGATCAGTTAGAATGAATACACGGTCATACTTGAAACATTACTGTTTGAAATACTGTATATTTCTGTAATTCTTTTCTTCATTACAGTTGTTTGCAAATTTGTTCTTGTATATGAAAATCCAATGGCCAGTGCCTTGTAAATATTCAACATTTTGACAACGGTAGTTAGACTATACTGATTAATTACAGAAATTCTTTATCTTCTCTGCAATAAAAGGATTTTATCTAAATCCATAACATAATTAGAAGCTTGCTCTTGACCAATATTTAAGGTACGTGAGTCCCAAATTCACCCTTCAGGAATATTTATACCACTTATTCTCGTGAGAATGTGAACAGAAAGAAATTGAGTGATCAGATTCTGGTTTGGGGTTTTTTGTTTTGTTTTCTCTCTTTTAATATGTATACATGGAGAAAGAAATTCTGCCGTTTATATAGACCTGTGCTGTTCCATTTATTTTCTAAAGATCCTACCAAGCTGTTTCAGCTTTACTTGACACGCTGCAATGCATCGCTATTCACTGAGCTATTGGAAATCATCTCAACATGGGCATGTTTAAATTTAAGCTTTTGTAAAATAGAAGTTTTAACGCAGCTTCCCTTGTAAAGAAATTTGATAGGAAAAAGTGATATACAGACAGTGCTAGTACATGTATGATGTGATTACTGATTTCATGTCTCACCTCTCCTTTCTAGTTGAGGAGAAACAGAATACCAACTTGCTGTATTTATGAACATAATGCCAAAAAAGTGACAAGCTATCCTGAACTTTTCACATGGTGCTATTGAATTGAAGTGTGTTTAAAAACAAAACAACAAAAAAACCACCAAGTACTTTCCCGTCCAGAATATCTTGAAGTACTGATCTGTTCTTTAATAGCTTTAATAGGTTGGGGAAGGGTTTTATAAAGCAAACTTTATGAACGATGCATTAGTGGTAACTTATAGTAGCTGTAGTCCTTCTATGGTTGGAGAGAGAACAGATAGAGCTGCTGTACGTATTGAACTTGGGATGCTTGGCTGCTGTCCAGATCCCCAGGCAGCTGACATATTAGACTTACAGTACCAATTAAGCAGCCTATTCAAAATGGCTTTATGCACCACAAATCTTTGTGTTTTGTGCAATTTAAAAATAAAAATGAAGGGACAAACTTGCTTTACTGTTTAAAATTATGCAGTGCTAACATTTTTACCTCTCAAAATGAGCGCACACAGCTATGCAGTGGTACCATGGAGAGTTCTAGTGTCCACAATACTCCTGTGAGCTCTTGATTTCACATAGGATCTGTGTTTATTACTTCGTGGTTTTCCCTTCTCGGGCTTTTCTGTTCATGTTTTCTCCATATGTCTTTCTTTTCATCATCTATGCTTTTCTGCTGTTTTCTGGTGGTGTTATATCTTGCATCTTAACCATATGGTGAGGCAGTTTTATGAACCAATGCAAGATGGATATTTAACCAGATAATTCTGTTTCATCAAAGCTCTTGGTAGTTTTTTATTATGAGCTTAAAGCGAGGTATATACCTGAGGTAAATGGGAACATAATTCCTTTAGGCAGTGCTCAGTTGACTGTGGTGTGGAGATGCGTGAACAAGCTATATGTCCTGACCTGGAAGCAGTATTGTCAAGGTTTCAGGACCTGAGCTAGTATTTCCATATTGGACTTGCATCCCTTGGAACTCTTCTCAAGCTTTCCGTTAGTAATGGCCCAGCCTCTCTTGACTCATGACCTTTAGTAACTTATTCTTACAAGATTATAATGAAATTACAGATAGTGTTGGCTGCAGAGAAGGAATTGGGTATAGGAAGGCTTGCCTAAGAAGTAATTTACAGTAAAGCAGCTAAATCCATATTGGCTGAGTTCAAAGTGTACTACTTATCTTTCATTCCTTTCTTTTTTTATTCTTATGTTGATGGAATAGCAGATTTCAGTATTAATATGGGAAAACTTTTCTGTTACTGCATACAAGAAAATTGGCAAAGAAAGATAATAGCTGATAAAAGGTGATCAGCACAAATGTTCATGTTTACCTTCATTGGGTTGTGTCTTATGTCCATTTAAACGTCAGTACTGTGGTTAAATTGCATTGCAGTTTGAGAAGCATTTGCATTGAAAGGGCACTGTTAGGTTTTCTGTTTATTGACTATCAGTAGCTGTTGCATTAGGTGTGCTCCCTTTGGAAGCTGTCTCGTTCCGATGCCTGTAGGTTCCTTCTGAAAGCCAAGTGGGAGTGCTTCCAAAGCATCTCCGGTGAAAGCTCTGCAAGACCCATTTTGCTCTCAAGAATTTTTGCAAAGTTATTGTACTTAATGCATCTGAACACATATTATGGCTGGAAATTAATAAACAATTCTGTCAAATCTAACTCATTCTGTATAAACTATAAACTGCAGGTTAACAGGAGGAAAATGCAGTGAAACTTGGTTGTGGTTTTTTTTTTCTCTTAAGTCAAAAAGTTTTATTTGGGATATACATAGGGAGTGTATCTTTTGAGCAAGGGAACACTTTCTAATGTGGGACCAATAATGTTGACCTAACTCAGTAGTCAGACCAGCCTGGAATGCAGAGCAAGGCTGGTAAGAGGCGCGAGGTCTGGGGCAGAGCGAACTACTTAAAGGTTGTTTAAGGTGCTGGTCCTTTTGTGAACGAGTTATGTAATGCAGCGGCTTGTGACAGCAGGCTTGGATGAGACGCTTTGCAGTCCTTTCTTTCTCTGTAAGCGTCATCTTTTGATAAGGCCATTGTGAATATGTAGAAACTATTTTTTTAGCAGTTATTTGATTGACTTCTTGATAATTTTGAACTGCATTATCAAAGGGGCGAGGCTTTTCACTACACAATGGTATTTGATTTCAGAAATTTCAGGGAATAGCTGCAGAATTTCTTTCATCTCTGCTTAGTCTGTGTCAAGGAACGTTGTGAAATCAGTGGATTTAGCAACTGGCAATTTCAAATTTGTTTGGTAGTCTTCAGCAGAGAATTAGGACTAAAGTATTCTCTCTCTCTCATTTGGGGTTCATTTTATGTTGACTTCAGTATCGTGAGCCTCAATCATAACATACACATAGTAACGACAGAATGTTTATTGCTGTGATAATGCATGTACTGAATTAGAATAAGGCATTCCTCTAGTTCAAGTGAAATTCAAGAGCCTCAGATAATTTTCAAAATAAACAGATTGGTGACTAATGTACTGTCAGTTGTTTAGATGTGTGTTTGCTGCACACATGATGTGTAAACTACGTATTTTGCTCACTCGCTTCCTCCCAGCACATAATGTATTGTTCCCTACAGTGGTAGGGGTTCCTCACCTCTGAAAGCTGCTGCACAATTTTTAATGGTTTTGTTTCACAAAATGTTCGGAGAACTCAGACTAACGAAGAAACGATACCGCCCGAGTTATGTGCATGTGCTGGAACTGTGGTAGTTTGTCAAAAATTCACATTAGTGAGAAAGCAGTGAAATCTGTGCCTTAAAGTTTGGTGTGTGTACATTCTGTTTAATAATTAGCAATGTTTCAGCATGTAAGAAACTGGGCAAGAGAGAATTTTGAATACTATTCCATGTGCTTGTCTTCAGATGGGAACACGCTTTAGCAAATTTTCCTTATATTCCTCTGCTGGTTCACAAACCCAGACGTTTCAGCTGACACAGGTTGGTCAGTGGACCATAAATACTAAATGGAAGAATTTTTGATAAATCCGTAAGATTTCTTATGAGCACACAAAGTATGCTCTTCCACATACTTTTCTTAATATGCCTTAAGAATTACTTAAAGATGTATGCAGACATGAAGTGTTGGCCTGTCATTTGTGCGCACACACACACCCCCCTTTAGGTAAGTTTAGTTCATTTCCTGAGTAATTTGAGGGCTAGAAGTTTGTCAGTGAGAATTATTGAGAATTTTGACTTAAAACAGTAAAGATTTCAGCATTTGATTTTAAAACTGTATCTAAGAATTATTTAGTTATTGCGTGTTTTTCAAAATCTGGAATTTGTTATTTTTGGGGGTAGAAGATGAAATTATATTTCAATTCTTTTACACCCTCCCCCAGACACAGAGGATGTTAATCCAGAATGACAAGTAAACCATTTAATGCAGCTGAAATAAATTTGGATTATATGTAATCTGTGGACATGTAGAACTTTTGTATTAGTGCTAATGCTGTTCAAGATGTAATGCCACAGCTAGACTAAACACAGAATTGATGGTAAATTGAGTAAACAGGATGGTTAGATAAACATATACATAGCTGTGCTTTTTTTAAAAAAAGAAATGTTTAGGAAAAAGAATGAAAATAAGCTGAGAGGTGGTATTTTTAACGTGGAAAAATCAGAGGCTTAACAAAGAGCAGGAATACAGTCCTTGTAGGAAATTCAGAATATAGAACATTGTTCTGAGCTAACTGAGGATGGTAAGACAACTCTTTCTGAGCCTGTCTTCTATAAAATGTTTTGTGGGTGTAGGGATAGGGTACCCTCAGTGAAATTAATAGCTCTTCCTGTTTAACCTCAGACAATGGCTTGAGCTACAAAGCTCGAGACAAGCATTTAACTTTTTGCATACTTGTCACAAATGTTTATAGATGTTGGGAATCTTGATTTTGACGTTTTTGCTTGGATCTGCTTTTGCATTATCTCTGCCTTTAACTCTTGCTGTTAGAGAGAGGTTCCTGTACTCCCAGGTGTGGTGTCCTGAGAGTCAAAACATTAATTTATTGGTATTAATATAGCAAAGGCAGTGTTGACCAGAGCAAAATGTGGAGTGAGTCATGGCATAGCTTAAATGTTCCTGTTTATTTAAAAAAAAGACAGATCCAGCTGTTCCCAGAAACTGTTGTGCCTTAACTGTTGTATCTTGATATTGCTAATGCTTCTCAAAAAAAAAAAAAAAATGCACTTAGATGTGGCAACACAGAAGTATTTTGGCCTGACATAAAAGGTGATCTCCGAGTACCTAGTAGCAGTCTGTCTTCAGTCTCAGGCTCCAGCTTTTGCAGAGAAAAAAGTGGATGATCTCTGGGGAGAGATCAGTCTGTGGGTTGGTTTTCTTTTATTATTTCTTCACTCGGGACCAATGAGACTCTGAAAAGTGTATAACAATACTTTTAGGTATGCATAAAAGACAACTAGAAGTATAACTGTGCCTGGAATATGATAGAAGTTCTTTTAAAAAAGAAAGTGATGCACGTTCTGTGGCATAATCTGTGCTCTCGCTGTCTGGAACATAGAAGAAATATGCATTTTCTCCAGTGTTTGCAAGCTTAAGTACTTTGTTGCTCTTGTTCCAGATATCATTATAAAACCATTCACTTCACAGTTGTACGCCTGTGTAGCCAAAAAAGGAATTAGGTCCCATTAGCCCAATATTCTTGTTTGTGGATACTTTCTCTAGATTGGGCAGAGGCTCATCAGACATTTAGAATGAGAAAGAGAGAGGCAAAGAAATAAACAGAATTTAAAAGAAAAAGAAATCTCTTATAGAGCTAAAAGAAGGCTCTGCATGCATACTAATCTGATCGTATCCTATAGTTACAATTCTGTGAGAGTCTTAAGATCATTTACATCCTGAAACTGTGGTTTTCTGCACAGAAAAGAACCAGCACACCTGTAGAGAACATAAGAATTTTTTATCAAAACTGCTGGATGGACATAGCGGTTGTCTGTTGTTTCCTCTGGCTTTTACATGGCCAGATTAAGCGAGTCTGTGTGGCTTATTGTCACTGTAGGGATGGTTTTACTCTTGTTTTGAAAGCCCTAAGGAAGGTGGTATTACTTAGGAAAGGTGAAAATGTGCTGAATAAGGGCAACCGTTCAGATGCCCTGTTACTTCAGAGTCAGATAAAATTCTGCACGCTGTTTTGAATAATAAGATACGTATTTAAATAAATGAATTAGTATATGTCTCTTGCTAGGTGCCTAATTTCAGAACTGGTTTAAACTTGTAGTTGTGCTGGTTTTGGCTGGGGTAGAGTTAATTTTCTTCACGGTAGCTGGTACGGGGCTATGCTTTGGGTTTGTGCTGGAAACAGTTGATAACAGAGATGTTTTAGCTATTGCTGAGCAGCGCTGACAGAGTCAAGGCCTTTCCTGCTTCCACCCCACCGCACCAGCGAGCAGGCTGGGGGCACACGGAGTCCAGTTCTCTCCCCATCCCGCCGGGGGGGAGCGAGCCAGCGGCTGTGTGGGGCTCAGTTGCCAGCTGGGGTTAAGCCATGACATATTAGGTTTAAAATGACTGTTAGTTTGATTGTTCTGATTTTGTTTATGAAGGAAGGCAGCTTGGACAGAGAAGACAGTTTGTAATGTGTTCTCATCAGTATTAACTCTTATTGAAGATTAGGATGAAAATCTCAGGATTTGAGTTCTGTAAATCTGGGGTAAACATTATGTGATCAAAATCTGTGCCTTCAGTTTAATTCTTTCATATAGATTCTTCTGTGATTCATGTATAATAATTACAGGAAAAGATTTAATTCTGTTTAGGATTTTTGTTTTTCTTTGGCTCTTTTGTTAAATGCCTTGCTCAAAGGTTGTGTAACAGGAATGGAAAATTTTCTTAACGTGAAATGCTAAAATGTATTTAATCCTGGCATAACAATATATGTGATTCTACTACATAGAAGGGTAGAAAGATGGCAAGGCAGAGAATGAATGGAACAAAAAATTAAAAAGGAGTAGATGGAGGGTTATGATCTGGATTTGTTTTGAAGCAGATTGTCATTACTTTCTCATCAGGCTTGTGATCAGACCTATACATCTTAAATAATAAAAACACATACTAGATGGCAAGTTGGAAAACAACAGATCAGGATAGTATATGATTAAAATATAATTTTAGGACTTATTTTCTTGACCTATTTGAGGTCTTTCTAGCCACCATTCTGAATGCTGCCAGGATAGATTTAGCACTTTCTGTAACACAGATATTTGCCACCATAATATAAACATTTGATATCCTTGAATTTATGATGTCATTTTTCTGCCACAACCTTAAGATTTGAGTCCTTTCTACAATGAACAGAGACTAAAGTAGAGCTGTTACAGCACTTTGGTAATAAAGGGGCTTTATGCTGTATCCTTGACCCAAAATTCTTTGTTCTGTGTCTCTTTCGCTGCATGTTCTTGGTAACAAAGGCTTCTGAGTCTTAGTGTACTTGCTAGAATAAAACTCTATTTTTAACACAGTATAGTAGCATATGTTTATCACCTTATTTTAATTCCCTAAAAATAGCAGGTTGCCATTTATCAGACAATAGCAATAGTAGATGAGGTAGTGGAGTAACAGTGTGACTGCAGAATAACTTCATGTCCCTGACCTGGAGATGGCCTCTGCACACAGTTTCAGCTTTGGAATGATCTCATCTGAAGTACTGAAGTATGTTAATGCCACAAAAGCAGCACTGACAGCATCGTATAAGCCCATTTAGAGAGGATTATGCTACTGTCCCTTCATTTAGCCCCTCGTTTATCACACAGTTTGGAAACCTTCAGGAAGCAAGCTCTTAAAATTGAGGTATTATGAGTGTGCTCTTAAAAGATATTCCCAGTTCTCTGATGTGTACTATTCCTGTGGAGAATGGGCTTCCCTACTCTAATACTGCAAAAATGTTGTAATTGCAAAAATGAAAAAATGTAGGTGCACTAGTAGATAAGTATTTCTAGACCTAATCGGAAGCTCAGCTGCCTTGGACAATTAAAAGCTCATTCTTCATCTTCACTGTTTAAGTTAATTTTTTAGCAAAATGGGCCACTTCAGTTACATTTGTATAAATCTGCTCTTTTGTATATATTTGCAAGTATGCTGTATTCTTTTTGGCTTCAGTGGATTTAATTTCATTTTACATCAATGACAGTGATTAGCATTTGGCCTGTTCAACAAGGAGCTGAAAGCAATATCTTTAATAGCCAGCACATCACTGATATCAGAGATGCTCTGTGTTGTTCTGCTTGAACAGGCATTCACCCTCTCCTATATCAAGTCACTGTGATGCAATCAAAAGTGCTCTGTTTCATAAATTTATTTTTTACCTCCTTTACTTATTTTTGCATACTTAGAAAGTAACAAGCATCTATTAAAGAAAAAAATGTACTTATTCACTCAGTTTCACATGCTTTTAACATGTATATTTTAACATTATATAATAATAATGTTTATAAAGTATACTACATTTTGTAGTCCACATATGCTTAGATTGTCAGGTTCCTCATTAGAGAAGGTCTCTTTTTTTTTGTTTTCCTTGAATTCAACGGTATTTCAAAATTCAGTTATTTACTATCAGTTTGGGGATGTCTGCAGGATAACTACAAAGGTAGTGAGTCCACATTTTTTATAGCAACTGTTTAAACCAGCTTAGTTTGGCTGGTGGGGTAGTAATTTTGCTAAATAAAAACTCTGAGTACCTACAGCATGGTATCTGTGACCAGGTAGTAAAAAGAAGCTGGTAATGGTAAATGCCTCCTACGGAGAGGTTCTTAATTCTCAAAACATCTTAATTAAGATTTTATATGCAAAGAACTGTTAAATTATATAATTGTTAATTATGCTTGCCGTGAAGCTTCTTTAGCACTTACTTCCTTGGGATGTAAATGATACTGCTTGTATTTCAGAATTGCCTCCTGGTACATGGAAAATCCCTCGGATGTGCTGTCGCACCAGTTAGTGATTCTGCCTGTTCAGCCGGGATGTCAAATCTAGCGCCAGTCTGTCCTATGTAGTTAAAGCTAAACTAAATCTTCCCCGTAGCTCAGGGCATAGTAACCTAACGCTGTGGAGGTTAAGTTCCCTGACAAGAGCATGACAGCTATGGTCAGAAATATTTCTCCTCAGAGGTTCTATAAAACAAATAAATCTCTATTAACCTTGTAGTCCAGTGCTATGCGCTGCTTGTGTCCCCTTCCACAAGAACACATTCATTTAGCACGGACTGTTCTTGAATATCAAAATAAATCTTGATCAAGTGAAAGAGTAGGGAGGAGTTAACCACTTTCTGAATTGCTTGCAGACAGCCTCAATAAATGTGCTTATTATCAGGGAATTAACAAGCTGGTATTGGAGGGAAAGGGGTGCAGCAGCTTGCTCGGGTCTGCCGTTTGTACTGAGTCACAGCCCGGGATGTGGCTGACAAACACGTGGAGGGGAGCTCGGGTGTTTCTGGCACCCCAGCATGGGTGAGATAGCTGCTAGGCCTGGGTGTAGAGGATAAGCAGTGGAGTTTCAAATATATATGTATCTGTATGTATCTTGACTTCTACTTACTGAGGAGAGTAACTGAGCCAGCACAGGAAAAGAAATACTAGTTTGCTGTTGTAGTCCAGCAGTAATTCACTGTATTGTCTCCTGGTGGGTTTAGGAAGAGAGTAGGGTGGCCTTAGCCAGCTTTTCTAGGGACAATGCTGTGACTGTCTGAAATCGGTCTATCAGGCAGCACTCTGAATTTTGCCTTCATGAAACACACTGCTGCTCCATTTCACTCTGAAAAACTTGTAAATAAGGAAGCCTTGATCCAGACTTGACTCTTTCCCATTAAGCCTCAGACACGTCATGTTAATGAAACCCCAGTGAAACGATGTGAAAGATGGCATTGTCAACTCAGATCGATAAAAATTACTTGAATAAATATGTTGGCATATGCTTGGGCTGGAAGATCTTTTTTCAGCCCGGATAGCATGAGCATAATTGAGGAAAAAAGAAGCTGTCGCAGATGGTGATAGCAGTGAGAGGCCCCGTGACATGTGCTTCAACCCAAAGTTTGCTACAGGGAGTTACTGAGGTAGGATAACATACCAGAGCAGCTGCCAAAATCTCAGGCTCTGAGAACCATGCTTATTAACTAATTAAACTTGCATATTTGTAAAGAGAGTGAATCGAACCATTCCTTCCTATGGAGAGATGTTAATGAATAGAAAAGTGAACTGAGAAATGTGTGTCTTTGGCCCAAGGGATCAGTGCCAGAGAGCACCCAGCAGAGACGAGGGAATGAGGAGTTCCAGGAGTGAGGCAGCCTGTGGTATTGGCATGGCGTAGCTACTGCATGGTCAGGGTAAAGAAGGATTACTATAATTATGTGAAATGCCTGGTAGAATTGGAAAATACCAGTGCTTTCCTGTAAGGGAGGGTGTTACCTGGGCCACGTATGAGCTGCCTTGTTTGAAACCCTGCCAAGCCGTGGTTGATCTGTAAAGGCTGAACGAAGAGTGTACGCAGCATGGCCAGGATTTTCGTTTTCCCTCTCCTGTTCACACTTTAACCCTTGGAGTCATTTGCAGCCAATAAAAAAAAAATCAGGCAGCTGATTTATGGTCAGTGAAGTGGAAAGGATAGCTTAGAGCTATTTTCACACACTCCTTTCTGAATTGCACTGTCCTCTCATCAGCTACACTAGAGTTTTTTCACACATTTTGTCTCATTTCATTAATAGAATAAGTTTCTTTGGTCAGCAACAGTGCCAATGACTGAAGACAGTTTGGCTAAGGTAGACCGAGAACTTGTTCTCATTTCCTAGTACATGAAAGACCATGTCATTTCAAATGTTACTGTGTTATCCTGAAAGTGTTGAAAAAACCCCCTATTTCTTTCATGCCCCTGTTCTCTCACAAATAGAGGAATAACTCCTTGTATGCCTGCTGAGGCTGTTGCTATTTTCTCCAAAGGGTGGGGGTTTTTTTGGTGTTGGCATTTTTGTCAAATGCTGACCTTTTATTTCTTTATTGCCTGTGACAATATAGTTTAAGTTTTACTTTTCAAGAGTGAGAACTCAACACTATTAACTGTGTATTATTTCTGCATGCGGGCTCTTTTAATTTATTTCTGCACTCTGTAAGCATCCTGACAGTACCAGAGGCTGTAAGTGAATTTTTAGAAACTCTCTTCAAGATCTGCTTGCAAATGTAAAAATATGCATATTAGTTTCCATACATATAGGTAGCTGGAAATCAATTGTTAATAAAAATGAGACGTTGCCTTTTGTGCAAAAGTGGGCTTTTTGAGAGTAAATGTAGATCAGAGACATGCAGTGAATACAAGCAAGTGCTTGTATTTTGGGCTGCATTTTGAAATTTCAGTCTGGAGATTGTTTATTTGTGAATCAAAGCCTATGTGCACAATCACTTTCCCGTGCACAAGAGAAGGATCAAGAACAAAACACGGGCTTTTTTTTGTCTTGTAGCTGCCTAATTTAGAACTCCTGTCACCAAGCGTGACTTGTTTATGACTCTTTCGAGTTAGCTATTTAAGTCTAATGAGAAGTATTACCGATATCACCAGATCGGCAAATTATAGGTGACTTTCGATTGCTACAAATACTGTAGGAGCTAAGAAAAGGAGGACTTTCTTTGCAAGGTTTTGCAGTAAGGTTTTTTGTACCATTAAGAAAGTAGCTTTAAATTTCTGGGCTGTGTGATACCATGAGATGTAGTAATTCCTAGTAATTCATAGCTTTTAAGGTTCTAATATTCTGTTTGCTCACCTTAGTTGACCTCATATATTACCGATATAAATTTTTTTTTTTACATCACTTGTATCTCACAGCGAATATCCTCAAAAAAAATATATATATTTATAATAAAAAAGTCAATTCATGGAATTTGTAATATTTTGCTTGTGAAGCTCTCAAGTGAGAGGAGTATGTTTGTTGGCTCCCTGACCTCTCAGCTCAGAGAAAAAGCAAGCTCAGATTGAGAGACTGCCTTGCTCCCTACTCCTGCCTCATGAGATGCAGCCACAAAAACCCTTTTGCTGTTCACTTCATCGTGTCTGTGCCTCGCCGCTCCAGCGGGAGTACGTGGTGCAGAATGTTCGCAGGCGGTGGCTTCAGCAGCCTGTTCAAGTGGCATTACTTGGTCTGGAGGGGAATGTTTTATTTTGGAAAGCTGCTACCTTTCTTCTCCTGGGTCCACGCTTCAGGTCAGGTGTGATGTTGTGCAGAGAGGACTTCATGAATTTTCAGTTCTGTTCTGCATCTCCCTTCAGTGGCCTTAGGATTCTCAGCTGATCATCATCTTTTTTTTGCTGCTACTTTCCTACTCTTTATGGTACAGCCCAAAACGTAGCAGAGAGCAGTGTTCTATTGTAAGTAATGGTTGAATTTCAGATAATCACTTGCTATCTGTTTCAAGTTATGATCTGTATAAACTCTCCTAGTAAAGATCTATAAAATACTAATGAAGGCTAGTTTTTGACCCTTAATTTTACTTTACAATAAAAATATCAACACTTGAAATTCATCCTCTCAGAATTACATGTTCAGTGAGTCAGAAATGCTGTTACAAAACTAAAATTACGTATTTCTGTTCATTTTTTGACTAACAGGAGGTTTATCCTGATGTATGTTGCCCACTATTCTGTTTGTTATACCGAATATCACACCTAGAAATGATGGGAAGAGTTTGTAAAGCAGGATGTAAAATATTCTCTAATGAAACTGCTGAGTTAGAATTACACTGTGGACCAATAAAGCACAGCTGTGGCTTCTTAGGAACACAGATTATATTGCAGTAGCTATTGTACAATGTTGACATTTCTCCTAACCTGTTTATATATTGATTTAATATCGTTATTTAGAAAAACATACATGAGTGGTCTGGAATACTGAGCACCTTACAAGATCTGAATAAAGCAATGTCCAAGCATAGATTTAGCAGGAGAACTGCTGGGACCTCTGCCCAGTTAGCACCAGCAGCAGGTACATGCTATGGGAATACCCCTGTAAATGTTCTGTTTGGCTGAGTGGAAAAACCACAATGACAAAATTCTTGTTGTTTGACCCACAACCAAAGTGACTATCAATTCAATGCCAAATTGCGAAAATATTTAACTTTGAATCAAATGGGGTGCTTTATTAAGTCCAAGTCTTCTGTATAGTTATTGAGGTGACAGAAAAAATATAGGTCAGAAGGAAATCAGTAGCTGAACATCTGGGACTGATATCTCCAAATATTTTGCACAGAAGACTGGCAGCAAAAGCTGGGGATGCTAATAACCCTATGGATGATACAAGGCTTGAAGGCATCATTAATGCAGAGGCTTATCAGAATAATAGAACCAGGATGAAAGGTCCTTCTAATAACAAGGAACTTCTGCTGTCATCTGGGAGTCTGTCATTTGGAAATAACCAGTAAGAAAAAACCCCAGTCAGTCACAGGACTACTGCAAGCTAGTGATATTATGCAGCTGTGAATTGATTCTATATGTTTCAGTTCAAGACAGGAAATGTTCCTATTGTACAAACATTTCTAGGTCCTCATCTAAATACCATAGTAGTCATGTTTGAGAAGGGTTGATTGACACTAAAAGATGCACAAAAGGGCCAATCGGGGAGATGAAAGCTTTTATTTAAAAAATATAAAATGGAAAGGTTGTATTTTTAGCAGAATAAAAGATGGATAATGAGTAGACTTAGGTTGGGAATGAAAAGTTTCTGAAGCTGTCTAAAAGAAGTAATGGGGAAAAAATTTTTTAAGATGGGTCTCGGCATACAGAAAGGACAGTGACCTATTACTGTAGGGGACTGGACATTCAAGGGAATCCATGTTCCTGGGTTTCTAGCTTTATTTTTAACATAAGTGCATGTAAGTTTTGAACAGAATGCCATTTCAAAATGAGGTTCCAAAATTCTCAACAAATTTTCAAACTAAGCAGCTTACTTCTTACCTATTGGGTAAATATACCATGCTGACTCTTCTTTTTTCAGTGAATGACGTATTGGCTAAGAAATTCTGTCCTAACTTTAGTTCTGTATTTTTGTTCTCTCAGCAGGATATTTGCATGTTGTAAAACCAGCAGGCTTCCCACATCTAGGAATCTATAAAAAGATTCTCTGATTCATCTTCTAAATGTTTCCATGACATAATTTTGATGTTAAAACAAATACGGAAATGTGATTTATGGCACATATGAACCATGTGACAAAACTTTTTTTTTTTGACAAACTAATACAACAGCTGTCATGGGGTGATTGTATTTGTGTTTTGGTGAAGCTCACCGGAGCAGGTGAATGCACCCTGAGTGATTACCTATTCCTTGAGTGCAGTGCTGATGTTTCTAGTGCTCTCTCTCCTTTTTATAAAACCTGAACACACTTGACAGTGTTAATCGATGGCTAGATGGCTTGACAGGCTTGACCCTATCCAAACTTTTACCTTTATTGCACATTCATTTGATGTGTACTGCAGACGTGGCCAGCCAGTCCAAATCTGCTGTATTTTTCCTGAAAAAAATCTATGTTCATTGAATGTTTATAAAAATTGTATGTAACTCTCAGTCATATTGGTCAATCCCTCTTAGTGAAAAGAAATGTGGACATTTAAACCAACTTACTTATGTTCAATCAATAGGATTTTTTTGTTTTGTTGTTTGTTTGTTTTTTTAACAACGCTACTTCAGAGCTTGCTGCATTAGACATCTTCTTTTCTTTGTTGGTCTTGCTATTTCCATGGATGAATTCCAAAGGGGGAAAAAAAAAATCATATCTTCTTTCTCAACTGTTCAGTTTGTAAGAACTACCTAATGTTAGCACAAGTGGAATAAAACCAGCAGGACTTGAGGGATGTAAAGGAATTTCTGAATTTTATGGGAACGCTCAGTGCTCAACGGGAAATCTTTGCAATGTGGTTGTCATCTCTATAGTAGAACAGAACAACTTCTGAGAGTTTGATTGCCCCCTCTGCCTCCCGGGGTCCTGCTGAGTGGATGGATGCGAGCAAACACTTCTATAAAGGAGTATTAACTTCTTAAAAATTGTTCAGAATTGTGAACCAAGGCTAGACGCCAGGTAGCAGCTCACTGGCTAAGAGGATACCATTGTGAAAGACAAATTGACAGAAGGAACTGTGGCACGAAGGCTAATGAATAAGCACAGCTGTTCCTCGCCACTTTAAAGAGAAAATATTTGTGTAGTCCAGTTTCCTAAACTAGTTTTGGCTATTGTGAAATCAAAGAGGGATCTGTACTTAAACTTCTTGCAGCAATAATGTCTGTAGTCTTTTACTTCTTTCATATATAAAGCTATTGAAATAAGAATGAAGAGCAACAAATAAATCATACAGGTGCTTTGTCCCATCTAGGTTGTTGGGAATTTATGCTGTAAAATAAGCTATGG
The DNA here is from genome assembly GCA_020745775.1 of Theristicus caerulescens. Taxonomy (NCBI): domain Eukaryota; kingdom Metazoa; phylum Chordata; class Aves; order Pelecaniformes; family Threskiornithidae; genus Theristicus; species Theristicus caerulescens. The sequence goes on along the minus strand of CM036565.1, from coordinate 1,366,368 downwards.
AAAAAAATACCATTTTTGCTCAGAGAAATCCAGAACAGTTCTTAGCTTTTGTACGGTAAAACTAGCAATTATCAAAACACCTGGAAGCCAGTTGAAAATATTACAAATACTCCTATTGTAAGGTTTTACACTGCTGCCCATCCATGTTGGTATTGCTATATTACAAGCTCATGAGGACATGATTACAGCGTGTTCTGTAAGTATTTCCTAAAGCCAGACTGTTGGTAGCTCACAGCAGGACTAGGTAGTTTTGCATATCTCCTTTACTTTTATTAAGGTCTGAGTAATGCAATTATAAAAACAGAAACTATATCCTGGATTCTAGTTGTAGCTACATGTGACACTTGTATTAAGATAAAAGCTTGTCTAAGATCTAAATATAAATGTGTATAAAGACTAAATCTCACACACTTAAATACTAAATGTAATGCCCTATCTGCAGTCAGGGATGCGGCACAGGCCAGCATTTGTTATCTGCCCTTAGAGCATTAACCTGGTTGAATTTAGACAGCGGTTATGGCCTGACCCTGTAAGATGTTAAATGCTCACAATCCCGTTGCCCTCTCCAGCTATAAGGGGTACTCAGTAAATCCCGTAAGCAGGAATTACATTTAGCAAGATAAGTCCTCCTTCTCTTGTTGTAATCAGTTGAGTTCCTGAATTAGTGGAAGCATTCAGAATCCATTGAAAATAAACACTGAAAATCAGCCTAAAGTTTCAGTCAGCACAAAACCATGTCTGATTTGAAATTTCTAACTTTAGACTAAGCTTGGTTCCAAGCAGCAAATGAAGCTCATAATTGTATTGTATGAATGATAGGGAATTATGATCGTGAAAATCTTGAATATTTAGAAATGGGAGAGCCTGGAGGTAGCCCCAGGTCAGTGTGCACAGCCACGGGCAAGCCACAGAACTCCTGGATGGCAAATAATCCTTATCAGTTATCCTTTGCACAGATTTTTTTTTTTTAAAAAAAGTTGTTGACAAAATTCTCAATCCTATTATAAGTTTCACCACATCTCCCTGTTCCAAATACCATCAGGGATTAAGTATACTTATAGAGAAATACTGGTTTCAGGAGAATAGAGACAGCTGTTGAGGTGAAAAGTGCTGAGGTCAGAGAGAAGGAGAGAGAACACAGATAATGAAAAATGTCAGAAGTAAAGAGAAGGAAAAGACTGATGAGATCATCAGCCCTCATGAAGTATGCCATGGGATGAGCGCAGCCAAGGGTTTATAAGAGGCAAGTTAGACATGATGAAGTGAGTTATAAGCATATACCATACATTGAAAGTTTCTCTGCTTATACACTCACCTATCTGTAGCACTGAATTTTTTTTAGAGCATATTTGTGATTAAAGGCTCAGAGGGAAAAAAAAAACAATTCTCCCATGGACTTTGACAGCCTAATCTTTCCAAAGAGTCTGCCTCAGAACTTGCAGCACAGAGAGCTTGAAATGCATGGGAGCAATCAAAAGTTACAGCAAGTGAAGCTCAGGAACCGTACCTGCATTGTAATTCATCACAGCAGTGCACTTTCACTATTATTTGCATTTATAGGTAGTGATTAACATCTGTGGATTTCAGAAGACTTCCACTCAGGTTAGAGCAGTCTCACGGCAGTTGTGAAATCCGAATACCGTCACAGCACGTTGCTCTAACTTTACTATCTTGCAACTTGGCCTATGTACTTATTCTGAGGGAAGGTGGAACAGAGCTGGCTGGCTTTGGAGTTATTACACGTGTAGCTGGCATCGCTGCCTCTGTTTCCCTGGTGTGATTTCTTTTGTAATAATGTATTTTTAATAAGTAATAATTCTGTTAAAGTGGGCAGGTAATTGACATATGCTAGTGCAATTTATATTTTATCTCCCAGTCTTTGTGTTATCTTTTGTAGTCATATTTTTTCTAATTGTGGTGTTGGGTCTTCAGAGAGGTAGATCTCAGTCTTATGAGACATATGCAACTATATAGAGTCATGCAATGTCAGGACCAAGTTCCCTAGCCCTTTTCGCAAGGGAGGAAGGATGGTGTCTGTTCAGGACCATCCAGAAATTGTATTGGTTAAAGGTGTCTTTGCAAGTGCTTGGATCGGCTCATTTTCAATAGAAGCTTTGCTGTGATTTGCTAAAGCTCAAAGCCATCTTCTGTCCAGTCTTTGGCAGTTTCTGGAGTACAAATGAACCTGGACTTCCTGTTGAAATATAAACTTCAAATTGGTAGTAAACAGTGAAAGGTGATTGTCTTAAACTCCAGAAATACATTGTACAAACATGACCTGCAGTAATCCTACAGCCCTGCATCTCCACGCACTGCACGTGGTTAGAAAATACTGTCTCCAGCTGCTGCCTGCAAAAGGCATTGTGTTCCGAGGCATAATATTTTTCTGCAGGGATACGTTAGCTGAACTTATATATATCCTGTTAAAAGTCATAATCTGGAGAATTAAGCTTTTAAACGTGTGTGATCGACCTTGTATAATGAACTTCTTTTACTGCTTAAATTAGTGAAAAGACTCAGTGAAGTGAGACATTTAATTTTTCTAGAGTGAAGTCTTTTTAAAAGACCAGTTAGGAAGAAGATGCAGCAACTGCAGAAATGTGAATATGGGAGTTTTAAAGCTTCTAACTATTGGGTGGTCATATTTCAACAGCATGCACTGATTTGTACTTAATCGCATTATCCATCATGCTTTCCTAAATGTACACAAGGATGTAAATAGGTATGAAGATTTCAACTGAAAAGTCACGTTATTTGCAAAATTTTGTAGGATTCATTCTGCCATGTTATTTTACCCATTGCATATGTAAAATCTCAAATAGTCACAAGTTGCACAGAGCGCGCAACCTTTTTGAGACTAAAGGGCTATCACATAATTAAACCTAGAAGTAAAATTTCCAGTAACGTTGTAAAATTTTAGTAAAAACTGGAATTAAATTATTAAGCTCTAGAGTACTAAATCAGCCTTAAAAGTAGCCTGCGAAGTTTTGCTCTATGCAATCCTCCTCTTACAGTAGCTTTCCAGCTCTCAGCGTGCAGCCTGGCAGCAGTAAGTGTGCTGTGACTGGGAGCAGCTGTTGATGATGGTATCTACCAGCTGGAAAAAACCTGAAGGAGAAAGCCAAAAATCTGAGGTTTTAAAATCTACTCTAGGAACTTTTCCCCCCTCCTTCCCCTAGAGGACAATTTATTGACAAAGATTAAAGTTAATTTGGGAGGAAAATAAAATTAAAATGTAAAGAGTTTATATTTTTTTCCCTCTTATCTATGTCTATGCACCTTCTGAAACTAATTGGGTGCCTTGGCACATCATATTGTGTGGCTGTTCAGCTGTACATATGTTATAAATTCAGCATGCTCTTTCTAAGAGGCTCAGGTGTGAAGGGATGTCTCCTGGGAATCTGCTGCACCTGGAAGGCCAGGTGCCTCGTTCCTCCTAATTCTGTCTTGGCAAATTTTTAATATGCCTTTTTTGAGCTAGTAGCTCCCATGTGTCTGATATATCTTTGCCAGGAAAACGTAGCTGTGTTTGTTGCGGTATCTTTTATACCAGTTTGAAGTATGTATGAGCTTATACTCCCCTTTAGGCAAGTGTAGGTGGACATCTATGTTCATACAGAAGCACTCCTAGCTGCGTGCAGCCCCTGTGTGCATCAGTCATGCCGAAAGCCAGTTCTGCGCTGCCACCGGGCAGTCTCACCGCTCTGTTGCCAGCTGCCCCGTATGGATTTTGGGTACAGCTGTAGCCTTGTCTTCTCTATACCCTTCCTGGAGGAGCTGGGTTAGGAACACTCCAGGTACTGATGCAAGCAAGAAGAGCACAGATAATCTGTTTCTTTTTACTGTCCTCCTGTCTACACCCACTTTATGTAACTATTATCTGCCTGCTGATACTGTGATTCAGGCTGTGTGTTACACGGAGGAAGTAAAGGGCACCACAGCACGGTGCGGGAATTGAGTCATTGGAAGCGCTACTTATAAGACACTAGTGGCTTCTCGAACTTCCTCAAGAGCTTTCTTCAAAGGAGTTATTAAATCTGCTTTGCCATAGAGAGAGCTTTGGTCCCTGGATGCATCTAAAGAGTTTCAGCTTTTTCAAAGTGTTGTACTTGGCGTGTATCTGCAGAAAATGCAGCTGAAGAGGTGGCCCAGAGAGCTCTGTCAGGGTGCAGCTTTCCACAGGGTTCCCGCTGAAATTGTTTATAACCAATTGTATGAATATTGCTGATGTGCAATAGCTATGGTTTGTAGGCACAAATGACAACAACTGTTTGCAGTTACCTCAAGTGCTATAATCTGATCCTAATCTCTGTTTCGAATCTGGTTTAATTTGTTTGCACTAGAAGGAACGGATGATCTGGACTGAACCTGCCGTTTGATCTTTATATTATGCTTATTGGGTTCATAGCATTTAATTAAAAACATGGCAGGGTATATCCTTAGCTATAGGAAAGTTCTCTCTGTAAATGATGGAGTTATTGGTTTTTCAAAACCAGCTTGTCCAACTCTTTGTATTTTGACTTTGCTGCATTGCTGTCATTAAAATAATTTTAAAATAGCATTTTTTTTACAGAGTACTAATAAAATCTGTAGGCAGCATCAGAAAGCCCCTTGATCCTCTTGTCAGTGGGTCCTGCAATACTGGCTGATTATAATTTTCTTTTTATGTGAGAGAATGTATTTCAGTGGAAGCACTCCAAACTTAAAGAACTAACTTGAGTTTTAATTAAATGTCTTTTACATTTGGCTGCTGCTCTCTGTGTGTGGAAGAGTGGCTGACGCAGCTCCTGGGTTACTTTAGCTGTGCTGTGGTGTCACTGAGCAAAGGTTCCTCTTTGCCTTTTGCAAGAAGGGAGACAAAGTAAAACACTTGTTCATTTATTGTAACTGTTCATTCCTTCTGTCTGTGGGATACGTGGAACTTGGACCACGTGAGAAGCAGGAAATCATTTGTATTTGGGAAACTGGTTGTTAATGCTCGTCATGGGTGCCTGAATGCATTTCCCAGTTAAAGCCTATGATTAGGTCAGCCACTGGGTATCAACAGAACAAAGGTTGTCAATTCTGTTTGCACTCGTTATAAGTTCAGTTAATTTCTGTGTACTGTGAAGGATATTATAGTACAGGACTCTGTATAAGATTATCTTCTGCAGATTTACAGATCCTTTTTGTATTATATAAATAGCCCTACTTTGGTGGGGCAAAGGGGGTTGCATCAGATGATCTCCAGAGGCCTATTCCAAACTAAAGTATTCTGATTCTGTTATCTTTTCCTGAATTTAATCTTTATTTTCTTTCAAAAAAGTTTTAAATTTTTAATAGTAGACCCAAGGTGAGGGAGCACAGAGCCACTCGTGGTGCATTTCTGCCTGTGAATCATTCAGTACCTAGGAAGGAACTGAGGGATTGTGTTTATGAAGTTGTCCAAGGTTCTTGTTCTGTAGATGCCATCTGGCAAATGACTTTCTTACAAATGGTGGGAGTATTTAATCTCCAGCATGTCATAGAAAGCTGTGCGATAATCCTGAAAAAGTGAACTGCAGCAAACTGGGTCCTGACTCAGGGAGAAGCAGCTGTGAAGGAATGTGGATGAGCTGGAACTATGAAAACACTCAAATTGATGGCGTGAGTAATTAGGTATCTGAAAGGGAGGGGTATGAAAACCCATCCCTCTTACTGAACTTGAATGCCAGAGCCGATCCGCTCAGCGCAGGGAGGTGCGAGCCCCGGTGGAGTGTCCCGCTTGCCCCTCTTCTTGCTCACCCTCCTGCTCTGGTCAGGGGCCTTCGGTCCGGAGCAGGAAGAGGGACCCCAGTAACGGGCAGCGGCCTCAGAGAAGGCTCTCTAATTGCCCATGGTAACTTTGCTGATCGATCTGCTCGTCTTTCTGTGTCTGTCACTTTGATTAATTTTTGTAAGGGTGTTCGCCAGAGTCAAGGCTGATGAGCTAAGATTAGCCTGGGTCAAAGAAACGAAAGTCTTTGACGTGCTTTGAGATTGACAAATGATCCTTTTGTGCAGAGAAGACAGTGGCTCGTTAGGGCATTTCTAGTGGAAGGAAATGCTACATTCTGTGTTTGTTATACAAGGCAATCATTTTAAAATGATAAACTATTTGTTGCAGTATTAAGAGAAAATGACTCCTGGTTTCCACCAATATTCCCATTAAAAGAGGATATATCACCCTCTGTTCTCTAAAGGGTAAAAAAATGTTAGAATAATGAGGAATGTGCTGAATGGACATGTGGGACTTTTTTGCTGGAAAGGTACTAACTGGTGAAAATGTAAATGCCTGACCTTTAGATTTCTGCTGGGAGTTTTGCTTTTCAAAGCTAAGTACCTTTGCTTTGAAAAGAGAAATTCTTACATGATTTGTGATGGAGTTGATGGAGAGGATGGCTCTAAACACTAAACCATGAAATCTGGCCGTGGAAATAAGACGACTTCTCAAGAAATACATATTGCTACTATGTTATGTCAGGAGACTATGAACAAGGAATAATTGTAAATTATATTGGTCCCTCTCCAATAATTTCACTTTACTGGCCCTTCAAAAGCTGTAGAAAAGCTTCAGTTGTTATCCTCCCTTCAGAAACGTTTAAAAGCACAGGTAAACTCTGAATTCTTCCTGTAAAACAACTGAACCCTACAGAGTTGCTAAATATGTTCGGGAGGATGATCCTACTGCATACTACTACATTATTGTCTCCTAGGAGATAAGGATCATCTTGATTTTCACCCTTCTAGAAAATTCTTGGTACCTTACAGAACCATTGAACTAAGAAATTAATTTCTATTACCTGTATGAGAATAAAAATGTCTCAAGACTCGCTGTTTTCAAGTAGCCCTTGAGTACTGATGTCTACATCAACTTAGTTTTTCACATGTAAAATTCTAACAAGGAAAATGGCCACATGCTTCCACTTCTTTATTTTCATCTCTTCCTGTGTTGTAGTTGATTTACACTGTGAATTCTCTGTAGTGGTGCACATCATTCAGTGTAAGCTGTCACGTGAATGCTGTGACAGATCCACGCTCACCGAATTTTCTTGCTATGATATGAAGCTAATCAGTTCCTGTGTACCTGAAGCAGACAGGCTCTGTCTCTTCTGCTGAACATCGTGTCCTTTCCAATCATATTAGCTGTGATATAGGCACTGGCCCCTATTTGCATCCTTGCTTGAAATCCATGATTAAGTATAATCTAAAACTAATCAGTTTTCAGTGTTAGGCTGCAAATTTTGGATAATCTTTTTACTTAGTAGTGTCACCCACATAACCATTCAGCTAAAATAAATCTTCAAACGAAAGCAAGCATGCCTAAAAGGTTAACAGCTTGAAGTGTAAACCTTTTTCTCCAGTCAGTATTTGATGTAAATAATGCATCATATACTACTCCACAAACGGCGCTAGAGATGGGTTGAGTATTCAGTCCTTGCTTCCTGCTGAGAAATCACATGCGAACTGTCCGTGATTCTCAGCTGCAGGCTTTTTATTCAGAATTATTGAATGGATTCTCATATCAACATATTTCAGTCTCCTGAAGGATTAAAGATGTGTTTTCAATACTCAGCTCCTGTGTGATTTGTTACTTTGAGGATGTGGTATTGGCGCGCTCTGTTTCTTGGTTGGATGAATGTAGCTCTAGCAAAGACTTGAGAAATATAATCAGAGCTAAAAACATTTTTTAAAAGCTGATAGAGGAAGACTGGCTGAGTAAGGGATCTTTACATATTCTATTCTGGGTTTCTGGAGCTGAACCTTGCTAGAGGCATTGTTACAAGGAGAAAATATCCTGTATAATATTTGATGTGGTGAAACTTAAAGCATATGTATGCGTATGCATTTCTGTGTCAGGACTTAAGCCTCAGGCATTGTGGACATTTCTTCAAGCCCTTCTGTTAAATCCATTCAGCATTAGCCTCTGCAGAGCTGTGTTAATCATCACCAAATTTTGTAAGCTAAAGGTGATAACACATGAAGGAGGAAAGAGTTTGCCAAGCAAATAAATTTAACTCCATGGATATAACTCGCGTATTGTGTCAGAGAGATTGCCATTGTTCTGGTGCTATCTATGCCTGAAACTTTGGCTATGGATGTTACCTTACTTTGTCTTGGGACAAAATACAGGGAATAGGGAAAAGATAGCAGGATAAGATATGGTTGATGACTTTGCCAAAGGTTGAGAGAAAGAGATGTGCTAGCGTGTACTTGACATCTATAATTTATTGCCAGAAACTAATTCTGCTCAGTTTTGTATACTATTAATCTCTCCTTCAATTTATATACTTAGTAACTTTTTTGAAACAATTTGCTTACTAATTTGCTTAATGCGAATTTCTACTGAGCTTTCCATTTTTTTTCTTTCCCAAACTGGTGCGGAGGATAACTGTATTTAAAAGGTACATAGGTCCCAGACTAGGTACAACTGTTTGCATGTGAACACATGGACTTTTAATTAAAAAAAACCATGCCTTTTTCCATTTCCAAGGATCTGTTTTTCACCTGCTTGTAACATTCTTGAGTATTTGACATTGTCCAAGCTGTAGTAGGCTGAAATTTTGGCAGTTGTGTATTTTGAGCATATGATCAGCTATTTCCTTGAAGACTTTGAGGATTATTATTGTGCCCATAGCCAGGTTGTGCAGAATTCTTCTAAAAACACTTGTATTGGAAATCAGATACAGGCACTTTTTCAAGAAACTTATAAGCAACTAATAAATGTTGTTTAAATTAAATTCTTTATACATTTTTCCTAGCAAAGTTGTTGAACTTTACTCTTATAAACATATTGTGAAGGAATTGCTATATTCATTATTGAAACATAGCAGGCTCTGAAATGCAATTTGGGTTACGAATTGCATTACGATACTAAGTGGATCAGCATTCAAGCAATTTGTAGCAATTTATTAGCAAACTTTTCAATCTTATTCCTTTGAAATCTTTTACAGAAGTTTTTGAGTTCCAGATGCATTAAAATTTTGAGAATACATATGGGCAAATGTTTCTGTTGGTTTGAATATGACTGTTGATTGGCCACAGATGCAGCTTTTAGGTGTGTGTGTGTTCATTTGCGTATGTAATGTTAAAAGCAGTCACGCTTTCGCAGGCAAAATGAGAGCTATCTAACCTAAATGATAAAAAGTTGCGCCATCCCCTTCAAAATGACAAAATTTTCTATAAAACCTTGGGAGTTTGCAGATGCTTCGTTTTAAGTTCTTTATTACCTTCTGCTTTTATAGACTTTTTATAGTCTTCCTGTTTTTCTACTGAGAAAATCATGTTATTCCAAAACTTGTCACCCTACTGAAGACAGCATATATTACGTGGTTTGAAATAGAACTGGAAACTAATAGTGTTGCCCAAGATGCAGACACCATTTCCTGAGAAACTTATCAGTGATAGGGCGTACTGTTTGCAAAGATAAACCTCAGGAAACCTTCGCTACAGAAGGCCCATATGATTCCACTTCAGAAACGTAGCCACCAAGCAAGTGAGCGAATGAGATGGTTACAGAAGGCTTTATATAAAAGGTGCTGACTAAATATGATATATTGCAGTACTTTATTTTACAGATTTGAATGATGCTTTTAATTTTGTATCTGTTTTATGTAATATCACTCACATATTTTTATTTGAGGAAATCAAGATAATCCCTAGTGAGATTTTTATGGCTTCTAAAGATGTTTTAGGAGTGAGGTTATTTTTGTCATCACCTTTCCGTTATTTGTGGTTATCATTGTGGTATCCGAACGCTTCACAAATATTTATCTGTGCATACCCTTACCAGACCTGTCTGCTGATAAAGACAGCGTTAACTCTGCCTGTTTCAGCATATGGACGCTGGTACTGGAAGTTGTCCTACCTGCGCACTGTGAATCGTGCAACTTGTCTTTTCTAATAGGCTAGGCTGCACTATGTAACACCTTCTCTGGAATCCGGAGTGGCCTGTTCAGACATGAATTTCCGACTTCACAATGTAGCCAAGAGGCAAGGAGATCTTGCACAAAGAGATTAAGACAAATACCTAAAAGTCTTCAGCAGCCTGGAATGACTCAATGACTAGTTGCATTTTTGAAGCACCTGTATTGACCAAAGCCCTCAGAATGCTCTGCTTGATTTATAATACTTTACAAGATATTTGTACTTTATGTTACTTCTACAAGCTCGATTTTTTTAATGTTATTTTATTTTTTATTATTGTGCACTTGGTAGATGTATGTTTCATCTTGGACATCAGGGACAAAATCCTTGGTTGTTACTAGGTGTAATAACTCCAACAACAACTGCTTGCAGTTTATACCCCTTTTGAGCCTGTATTTCTATACTGGCGGGTAAATTCACAAGCTAAATCTTTTGATGCTTTGTGTGTCAATGTTGCTGCTGGAGGAGGAAATATATGGTATTGCAGAAATGGCTGTGGATACTGTTTAAAATACTGGAAGCTTTGACTGTCTTTGAACTTATAAATAGTTATGGGAGGCATTTTAATGTCATTCTTTAGTATCTAGAAACTGTGAAACAACAAATTCCTATGTAAGTACTTTCTTCCTTGCAGGTACCAAATGAAATCTCTTTTATGCTGTGACTGAGCATATCCCAAATCATTTTAAGCTACTGATTGATTTTTCTCTTGCTTCCTGTAGGCTCTCTGGTTTAATAGAATAGTTTGAGTAATGGAATGCAGAGTGACTGATTTTATCCTGTGATTAATCTCATATATGACAGTTGACAGATACTTTTGTTTGGCTTTTGTTTTTCATATTTTTTCACAGAAATCTTTCATTTATTCATAGCTGTCTCATAAATGACTACACAGTTGACTGGGTGCTGTTTCTAATATTCCTTCTTCCGCAGTGCGGTAAAGCCAGTTAATCCACTGATAATTACAGGTAGCTTCTTTTATGAATGTTTTTGAAATGATTCCGTTGGCAGATGTTCCTCCATCTAGTGACACCTATTGACAATAATCCATTTGAAGTGCACATCTTTAATGCTACTCTCACAAAGATCTGAAGAGGTAAGGATGTGCATGCCCTGCTTTGCAGGTAGACTCAGGAACAAAGTGAGTAATTTGCTGAGGATCACATAAGTGCATGGCAGAGCAGAGGTTTGAATATTTTTCTCCAGTTCATAAGCTTGCTTTCTAATCAATGAATTGTTCTTTCTCCCCTGGGTGGGAAGCGTGGGTACTATTTTTGAATCTTTTTCACTTGTAGACCCTTGTACATTTCCAGTGGAGGTATGAACCTCTGCAGAGGGAATTTAGCCCTAGCAACTGTGACGTTGCTTTTGTTAATTGCATTTCTAGTCTCCCTAGATATTATCCATGAATTTTCTTTAATTGTCAATTTTCCGTGTTTGTGGGCCACAGGTGGAAAACCATTGGTGTGGGCTAAGATTTATTGGATAAAGCAACAATATGCAGCGGACCAAAATAAAAGAAGTAATGGTGGTATTTTTGTCTCTGTTTTGTATTTTTCTACTGCCATCTGGATGGCTGTATAGTCACTTGGACATTCTGGATCAGATTTTGGCCCTGACTAATTTGTTCCTTTGTAATAAATGGTTATTTAAAACCTAGCCTTTACTTCCCTTACAGTAAAATTTAATCCCTTTATACAGTTTGTTATCTAAATCTGACCACCACTGTGCGGCAAGAAATGAGATGAGGTCTTCTCCAGAAAATCGTCTGTCTTTGAGAGTAACTAACTGCCAGCTGATCAGAAGCCGCACTGTTTCCTGTAACTTCACGCTTATTCATCTTTGCAGAATCACCCCACTGAAAACTGGCAGTAGAATTTTGGGTAGTTTTAATTAGTGATAGAAAAACTATCTTGCGATCTACTTAGATTGCATAAACTGAAGGTGCGCAACAGTCGCCTGTCTTGCACGCAAGAATTTCCAGCAATTCACTGCTTTAAAGTCTGTCCTTCAGTTGCTTGCCCTCTGTACTGCCTCAGATGTCTGGTTTGGTCTGGAGTTCCTAGCTGGAACCATATCAGCTCAGCACCAAGCAAGTGAAAAACAAAGCAAATGTCTCCTGCTTTGCTGCCCACCTTCTTCTGATTGCTCCTTCTGTCAGCCTCCTACTCCAGCTTGTAGTAGACTTGTGAACCAGACATAAATGTTGGTATGAGAAACATGAGGCAGAAGGGCAGAGTTGGAGAAAAGATAAAGTACAAACATTATTTCCATCAAAACCAACTTGTCCTTTATTCGTAATGAGAATGGATATATACGCTCCTTCTGCATAGCTTTCTTCTGTCTTCAGCCGTTCTACCACAACTTAAATTCTGAAAGGAATGATGCTTAAATCAATGTAATTAGGTTCAGCTCCTGGCTCAGCTACAAATTTTTTGTAAAACTTTGCCCAGATTCTTATTGTTTCAGTTTGCCCCCTCTAAGAGGACAGTGATGACTAATTGCCCATTTACAAAGTAAGAATAAGAATTTCAAATGTGACAAATTTTTTTAGAAGCTGGAGTTTCATTTAAAATGTGATTCCTGTTAGATTTTTTGCAAGTTTTTGGTTGCCAAAAGATGTAGATGGGGGTCCAGTAGTATTTTCAAAGTATCTACAAAGATGAGGTTGCTGATCCTAATGGAAGTTGGGGGCATAGCGTCTCTGGCGATTCTGTAAATCCTGCAAAGCATCATCTTTAGGCAGTTAGTAGTGAAGTGGGACTAAGAATCAGACAGAAATAAAAAACAGAGGCACCTCAAGAGGCTGGAAAAATGGGCTGGCGTGAATCTCCTGAGTTCAACAACGGGAACCGCAAAGCCCTGCACCGGGGGATGAATAACCCCCTGCACCAGTACAGGCCAGGGGCCGACGAGCTAGAAAGCAGCTTGGCAGAAAAGGACCTGGACAGGAAAAGGACCTTGGCTGGCAAAGGTTCCTGGTGGACACCAAATTGAACACGAGTCAGCAATGCGCCCTTGCGGCAAACAAGTCCAGCAGCCTCCTGTGCTGCATTAGGAAAATCACATCCAGCAGACTGATGAAGGTGTTTCTTTCCCTCTGCTCGGTGCTGGTGACACCGTGTCTGGAGTGCTGCGTCCTGTCCTGGGCTCCCCAGTATGAGAGACGTGAACGCGCTGGATTGAGACCAGCGAAGGGCAATGAAGATGATGAGGAGACTGGAGTATCTTAAATATGAGAGGAGGTCTGAGAGAGCTGGGTTTATTTAGCCTGGGATTTTGTCAATGTGATAAATCCCTGACAGGGAAAGTAAAGACGGCTGAGCCAGACTGTTCTCGGTTGTTCTTGGTGAAAGGGCAAGAAGCAGTAGGCACAAACTGAAATACAGGAAATGCCATTTAAACATGAGAGAGAACATTTTTACTAAAAGGGTGATTGAACACTGGAGCAGGTTGCCTAGAGATGTTATGGACTCTCCATCCTTGAAGATATTCAAAATCCCAATGGACATGGTCCTTGGCAACCTGCTTTAGTTAACTCTTATCTGAGCAGAGAAGACCTAGGTGATCTCTAGAGGTTCCTGCCAACATCAACAATTATGTGATTCTGTGAAATCGATGAAGAATGGCTAAAGTAACTTGAGTTATTTTGCATTTGGTGCAGGCTAGGAGAGTGAATCCTTATCTGGTGGGTTAACTAACTTGTGACAATTTCATGTACCTAAGCCTGTAGTGTCCTTAATTATATAGGTACTTCTGACAAATTCACTTAAACTCTTTGAGCGTGGGACTGCTTTTTTTTTTTCTTCATGTGGAATAGGGGTCTGAACCATCCTTGAACTGTGCATTGAAAGTTCCCCTCAAACTCTCAGATCTTATTGCGATTAGCAGGGCGAAATCTCAATATATTTTCATGCTTATTTTGAAAACGTGCATGTTAGCATTCAAAAGTTTAAATTTCTCTTTTGTATGTACAGTGCTAGCATATTTGTGGGTAAACAGCGGTAGACATGCAGAGCTCAATGTGTAAGCGTGACCTCTGGGGTCTTCTGTTTTTGCATTTTGCAGAATGCTTCTCTGTTGGAATACTTAATCCAGTTATGTTTGCAAAGTGAGTTGAGAGGCTCAGGTGGAAGGTGAAACAAAGGTGCAAAGTGTTACAGTTACACCATACTTATGCTCAAGCTAAAGGGTTCTGAACAGAAGAACCCAGGGGATCTTTTTTATGACAAAAGTAACATTTCACTCTAGGCTTTTTACTAGTCTTAAACATCCGATACCTGAACATTTTGCAGGCCTTGCTGTTATAATTGCATCTGCAGATGATGAAAAGAAACTACTTTTCCTGTTGAGAATATCATAAACAGATGCTGAATTCACAGTAGATTACAATACACTGAGTCTTTGCAGTTTTTCCCAAAGAGGACAAGAAATTGCTGAGGCTACATGTTATTATGTTGGAGAAAGCATAGCAGGAATACATATTTTCCACAGTTGCGGAGTCTATTCTCCTAAGCCAGATGAAGTCTACATACTGAAATATATCCATTCTGCTAAAAAAAAATTGATATAAATAATACACCAACCTTTCTAATTTACATTAATTTTCAGCTAAATGGTTGTTCCATGAATTCCCCTAACGCATATAGCGCAAACTTTGGTCATACAGGATTGTCCTTGAGGACTTCGGTTGATGGAGTTATTCCATCGAAACTGAGAGAATAGTTTGGCCGCAAAAGACAAAATGTACATATTTCAAATGCCAATTAAAGCTGTCTATTGACCTCAAATTGGTGTAGAAGAGCTTGGCTCAGATGTTGTCTTTTCCATTCACCTTAAGACTGGCTATGGATTTCAGCAAAATGCTAGAGAAGAAGAAAAAAGGCAGTCCTAAAGGAGATGTCTGCTGTGCACATGCATATGTTGCAGCTGGTTAGGACTTCAAGCGGGGCAGAGGCTGGAAGCTTTGGATCTTGGTTCCAGGAGCAGGGTCAGGAAAGCATAGATTGCAGCTGAAAGTTAGTAGGTGATTATGAGAAGACACTTTAAGGGGTGAAAAATGTTTAAAAAGAAATATCCAAAAGCCATACCAACGTATCTGTGCTCAGCCTGTACTAATAGAAACTCTGTGTGCAAAGTTATGCAGACAAAGTTGTTCTGCATATTAAATACAAATCTGAACATTCATGCTTCCTATATTACATAAATCTGATACAACTTTCCACAGCATGGCAATTTGTGCTTATCGGCATTTCTGTCCCCTTCAACAAGGGGTGCCTTCCTTTCTGTACCTATCACAAGAAAGAGATGAGAACTTAAAAGCATTTTCTAGATTAAAGCTCAGTCTAAATTAGCGTGCTCAAAGAACCCAGAAGTCACCTGCTTCTTGCAGCTTTCAATAGGCAGCAGATCCCTCTTTAGAATGCAGATTTGGTAACAGCTAATTAGTTTATGTAGCTAATCTTTTACACAGTCTTTCAGGTTATGAAGATAAACTAAGCAGGATGAATAGGAAAAAACATCTATGGCACACTAATAGTAATCAATCCCTAGATGTGTCCCTGCCTTAATGTATATTGAGACATCTTTCAAAGCCAGACTGTTGGAACAGCTGAGAGGAGCTGCAGAAAAGCCTAGAACAGTGATTCACAGCTGACTGCTTTTGGGTTCAGTACAGAAGGGCTGCTCACTGTAAGATGCGTTTCGGTGTTGGAATTGGGGGTTAGGAGAGATCAGAGGAAAAAAAATGAACCCAGGCAATTCTGGGGAGGGAAGGAGCAACCTGATTCATCTTTCCTCTGGTGTCATGGCAAGAATGAAATAGAGTCCTATAGCTGTATTCACCTGTATGGAGGCAGTTTTCAACTGAGATGTGGAAAAACCCATCTTACAGTGAAAAAAATCAGAAGAGTTTTTTCAGCTCGCTGTTACTTAGATTTACGTGGCACCAGTCAGGTTTTAATGAATATTCTCATCGAAACACTTTGTTGCTTTAGCAACTCTCTCTTCAGTCACTAAATTTAAAGATATTTGCACTTTTGTTTTTAAAAGAATATAAGTTCTGTTTTTTCAGTGTGTTATCTATAGTTCCAAGTGTAGTCAAGTCAAATCAGCTTAAACATGACTGATTTTTTTTTTTATAAAAAAGCCTTTTTTTAATATATACGTTAGCATTCTAGGAGTATGTGTACAATTCACTTTGCATGCACAAGTATTTTCAACCTGAGGAGTTTTATACTCTCAAATTCTTGAACTTCTCGTACTTGCAGGTCTATGCCTTTTGAAAATTTGCTCTCTGAGGAGAAAATTTCATGTCTAGGATTCAGTGTTGTCCTAATGAGACTCTGAAAGCCAAGAATTTCTGAATCCTTTAGGAAATACGAGCCAATCCATTAAAAATAATGAGAGAGTAAAAGTAAAATTGGTGCTTACTTTACTTGCTTTCTGGCTTGTTAAGTCTTTACATTTTAAAGTTTCTCTCAACAACCATAAAACCTAGAAACATTTTTCTGAAATAAAGAGAGAGCTTTAGATATAATTGTGTAACTCTAGGGGCTAGCTGTTTGAAAAAGAACAGAATGAGACTGAAAAGCAAACTGGTGAAAATGGAAAATGACGCAATAAGAAATGTATGAAAAAAGCTCCTTTTTATGGCACGCAGTTGCTTGGATTGAAGTCAGCTGGCATTCATTGTATGTGGATATTTTGTTTATTAAGCCAGGAGAGTGTGTGCAGGGAAGGGGCAAGTTGTGCAGATCATACGACCGAGGAAGGGCCAGGTGTGTGTTTAACAACTTGCATTCAATTTGCGTGTCATGGAATGTTGTCGATAGACAGTTCGGTGAATGGCAGAGCATCTGTCTATTTTAACGCAATTAAATTCTCACTGATTTGCATCTCAGATCTGTTCTCTTGATAATAAGCTGTTCTGCGGACATGACATCATCTATTGAAACTTGAACATTGCACAATTATTAATATATTATCACTAAATTGATAGTGAATGGTTTTCCAAGTCATAAAACAAGAGACCCCAGATTATTTTACAATAGAAAGGATGTAAAGTAGCTAATTACTTGGACTGAACTGCCTAAGTGATTTTATTCTCCACGTTGTGTGTTAAACACTGACAAATGAGGGCAATTAATACTGTAGTAAAATTCCAAGTGTACAACCTATAGCACACAGAGCCGAGGGTGGTTATTTTGTTCTCCCTGGTACAGCTGTATTTCACAGGTACTCCCAGGCGTTAGCATCCACCTCTTACCATTTCAGGCTAGACCCCAACAATATGTATGTTATCATGTTTTTATTGTTTCTGTACTTGCATATAGGTATTGTATGTGTCATATGTCATGTGCCATGCTGCTTGTGCTAGAAAGCTCTGGAATTCTTTTATTGTTAATTAAAGGTAAAAAAACTCCCATCCTCGAGCAGGAGTGAGGAATAGGCCCAGGAAGACTCTCAGTGCTTGTGAGCTCTTCTCCCCCGGTACATGGCTTTACAGCAAGATGGTCCATATCCCTTACCACTTTACATAGTCTCCAAAATTGAGTCAATTGATAGGTTATTTTTCAAATTTGTTAAATATTAATTATATGTTATATATTGTATACATGTCCTCTTCTATGCATTGTCTTTCTCTGGTTGTGATGATTTCCTTTAGGTAGGCAGATTTTAGATACAAAATTTCTATTCTAGGCACATAAGTTCTAAATTTAATTTGCCTAATCAAATGCTGTCTTGCCCAAAGAGCTTTCCAAATAAGGTAAAAGCTCTTTGTGTGTTTTGGAGTTTTTTTGGTGGGGGAAGGAGGTCCTTACATTAAAATTAATTATCTTCGTTTCTCAGCTACCTACAGTTTTGCTTCTGGACATCTTCATCTTGACAGTACTGAATTGTCTCATACTGTATCAATAAGATTCATGAAATGAGTGTTCTTGTGTCTGTTTTGCCTGCTCGGTTTAATCTGGCAGGCCTTCTCGGGGCATGTCAAGTCCTTACAACCATAACACCCTTCTCTTTCACCCAGTAATGCCATGGTTAGAATAATCATCCTGTGCCCCATTCTTTGTTTCCAAAAATTATTTAAGCTTCCTCACCCCATCAGAGTACTCACATGCCAAACTGTAGGATATCCTGGGGTAGCTGGAAGCCATTCTTGCTACCTTTTTATTGAAACAACTCTAATTTGTGTGGAATAAATATTTTTCAGTGGGCTGGAGAAAGGCTATGTTTATCACTATAGAGAAAGCCTAGTGGTGGGGGAAACTGAGCGGGGAATACCCCGAGTTTCAGACCCTTACTCTAATGAACATTTCATTATTTATTTTCAAGTGATCGGCAAAAGAAGGCCTAAAACTCAGATGTTTTTTCTTTCCAGCATGACTACTTTGGCCGCTGGGCTATATCCAAGTTTGCTTTTATTCCTTTTCTGACTGTTGCTATGAATATTTAATCAATTCTATGCACAGTGGAGCAAATTCAGCAGAAAGGAATGAAAATGCCATTAATATAGCAGATTGTCCTACATCTGTTGGTTCGGGGACACCTTGAAGATGGCGGATGTTGTTTCGGATTCCTCAGGCATATTCCAGAATGGGATACCTCTCTTCTGGAGCCCAAGTAGGTGCTGCATGCTGGAGAGGGCACTGCTGCTCCTCCATTTTCTGTGGTTTGGGAGGGGGGCCTCAGGCCATCTCAGGTTCTTAACAGCAAAGTGTTGGCATTGGATTCCTGGTAAGGGGTCTAATGAAGAGGTTTCTGTAGCCCAGAAATAAGCCAAGTCAGCCTTTTCTGAGCATTGCATTTTTTAAGCAGCTCCTGCTCCAGCTACCAATGACCATGAATGCCAATTTCAGGCACGCATTCACTCCGGGTGCCTGGGGCCCAGCTTGAGCTATAGCTTTCAGGAGACGGTGCAATAGTACTGAGTTAGATGATGCCCTGTTCAGCACCGTGGTGCCTCTGTGCTTCTGGTGCCCTAACCAGGTGCTTGATGGAAAGATAAGAATCCTAATAAGCAAGTGTTTTTGCAAAGATTTCATCTCTCCTCTCTATATTTCAGCTTAAAGATTTTTTTTATCCACAAGGATTTTCAGAATATTCACAATAATAAAACAAAATGGTTGCTCAAATGATAAAATTTACTGCCATTAGCACGTGGAAAAGACAAGCTGTGTTTTTAATGATGCAATTTGAAAAGCATATGTCAAAACACAAATGAAACGGCTTACTGAAGAAGATCATGCCAGCTAGGTTAGCACAGCACTGTAGGATGAAAGGCAGTGAACAAAGAGCTGTGACTTCTGTCTTCCTCGTTAAGCAGCACTTTCCGTGACCTTCTCCAGTACTTGAGCTGCAGAGCTGCAGTAACACTTGCAGGTACAGTAAAGAACTATTTTGGTCCTGTTGTACAGATGGGATAATTCAAAGCAAAGAGAAGTAAAAGTACAAAAGCAGAGGAGATATAGAAATATCCTTTGTTTCTTTTAGCTCACAGGCAAACTTTAATCCCCATACCATTAATCCCAGTACGTGTATGACAACAAGGGCAGAGAAGAGCTGGGAAGCGTGGCCATAGTCATTCCTGATGCTGCTTTATAGTAATCCCAGACAGAACCAGACCTATCTGAGCTGAGTGAGCCTCTCTCTCTCTTCCAATCCAGAGGCGATGGTGTTCTTTTTTCCTTAGTAGCCTCTAGAGGCACTTGAAATACACTGCCTTCTCCCTCCGTGTTTTAGGCAGTGTCTTATTACAAGGTGATAAATAACTTGCCTGCGGTTTCTGCAGCTCACTCATACCAGAGAGAGGAATAAAACCAGCCAGAACTTTTCTCCCTGTTCTTTTTCTGCTTAATGAATACTGAATAGAACTATTTTCTATTAATGAACATTGATGGAAGCTGAAGCCTGGGCAGGATGGAAAGAAAAATAGAGACCGGTGTCATCCTCTGTACACAGTAACACTCTCCACATTCCTCCCATGCAGTCCTACAGCTGCATGTGCCTCATTGGACCAGTTCTTCTTCCAGTTGTGTCATTTTCTCTTCTGCAGCTTTGTGTGCCTAGGATGAGCTTTCCAAGACAGGCTGCAAAGCCTCTAGTCTTTCTCTGTCTAAATGCTGCTTTCATGGCCTTGCTCTCAGGAAGGGGTTTTCCAGCAACAGAGTCAGAAAGAAAAGAAAGCGAAGTCTTGTACTTGATGCAGATGAGTAAAAACATTGTGCTGGTGCAATCATCAGTGCTGCACTTGACTTGTTTGCTGTAGTTCATCTAATAAATGCCTGGTTCTTCAGGTCTTTCACATTTAATTAGCTGTAAATTAATTAGGATAATTTTGACTGACATTGCTGACTTGTTTTTCTGCTGCTTATAAAAAAATCTTGTATTTTTGCTTAGTTGTGCAGTTATGTTTTGCTGTGGAAAAATCTAATTGTAAGCTATCAGTGGCATCGCCAGGAATCACCGTGGAGGCTGGTCTCCACTTATTAATGGATTGCTGTCTGGTATTTTCTCTACTCTCATCAATTTGTCTTTCTTGCACACCTTAGCATTCAGGCAGCCTGCCTTTATTTCTCTCCTGACCATTTCCCTACTGGCCTTAGCGGTTTCTCTCTAGTCTGGTTTGGTTCCCTCTCCTTCTCTTCATTTTTAGTGCAAGTTCTCTGTTATTGTGAGACCTTTAAACAGCGAAGCTACACGATGGCCTTTTATTCACTGCTCTTTGCCTCGCAGTCCGTTGCAGTCGCGCTAGCAACCCATCCTTGGGTACCTATCTCCCACGTTCTGTTCTCGTAGTCTTTTTCTAACAGGAACTGGGAGAGGAACAAGACTGTGTAAAACCAATGATATTTCACCATTTCTTTTACACGTCTAGTAAGCGTGGAACATTACTGACTATATCTTTACTGCTGTACGGAAACTTTAGAATATTGCTTTTGTAAGAGTTAAGATTAGCAGCAACAGCCAGAGCCAGGTTTCTGAGCGGTGATGAGCGTGGGAGGGAAAGAAGAGGGGGTTAGAAGAAATCCTGTGCTTTTTTCCCCATAATCTTGACCAAGACATTTCATTTGGCTTCATGTGGAAGTTTGAAATTTCAAATTAAATAAAGAAACCTTCAACATACCCCTCTTCTTACTCAGTTCCACAGTTATTTCATAAGAGCATTGTCATCAATATAATAAGATTAAACTGAAATTGCCTGTATTGAGTTAGATTTTGCTGAAGAAGGCACCCTGTGCCCAAAAGCATGCTTGCTTTTTCAAGCTGTATCAGCTAATCTAATAAAAGATACCATTTTTACAAAACTCTCTTCACTTATGCCCGTTCCTCATATCCTCCTAAATCAATAAATAAAGTTAAGGGAATCTAAAAATAACCGGGGCTGGTTTTGTGGAAGGCTCCCCAGCATACCATGCAAAACACCTTAAGAATCTGGCTATGTATCTGCTCAGCAGTATTTCTCCTGGGAGACAATTGCTAGGAAGAAAATCAAGTTGCGAGATGAGGACCTGAAATTTTTTTTAGAATGTAACTTTTCTCATTTTGCACAAAAGACTTATGTACAGACATTGAATCCTAGAGCCATGCAAAGTGGCAAGGTAAATTGTTTACTTCTCAGTGGTTCCTTCTCTAAGAGCATAACTGCTTAGAACAGCACAGCTTCATATACCACCTGATAGTGCGGCCGTATTTCCTTCTCATATGCTTGATTTGAACTGGATGCTTTGGTGTTGCTGTAAATAAATGAAATACATGGCAGGTAAAGAGATTAGAAGCACGTTTCTTTAGTGTATGCTGGAGTGCTTCAAGCAAAAATCTCTTAGTGATGCATTGACTAACTCATTCTCCTGCGGTTAGTAAGGCACCATTCCTTTGAATTTGTTACTACAATGTAATGAAAATATTCATATTTATCTAACCTTTCAATGCTCATCTGAAGATTTAGGATTCTGAGATGTGGTTATAATCTTACAAATGCAAGACTCCCTTGCAGCAAAGTAACCTCTTACTGCTGATTCTAATTGTTCGTATGGAAAAGAAATCATGAGTTCACACTTTTTTTTTTTCTCTTCACCTAATCAGCTTCAGGGAATGTCAGAAGTGATATCAGTCATTGAAATGGGTTGTCTCCCACTGGTGATTTAGTTTCCATTATTTGAAATCAAAGTACTTCTATGATATCATAGTAAACATGAGGCCAGCGTGGTACCGGGGATGCTCTTAATCACCGGGAACGGTGAAGTACTTCATAGAACTGAGACCTGAAATTTCTTGGGGTCATGCATTGCCTTGTGAAGCAAGAGAGATGCCCATCTAATGACATTGTCAGATATTTGTCAAAATATCTGTTGGAAGATTTTTTTGAACCTCCCTAGTATATTATTATTGTAGGCTGTCCTGTTATCCAGAGATTTTGTGTTGACTGTGAGATACAGACAGATTATCGTCCTTACATGTGGTGTTCCAGATTCTGAAATTCTTACTTTTTCTTCACTGGTTGGTACTTAAGAATTCACATTTATAGGAGTTATGACATGAGTGTAGGTAGTCAGGATTTAAATCAACAAACGAGGACTTTTTCTGATTTTCTTTTTGCATTGACCATTGAAGTCACTTGATTGGTATAAATTTAAAGATATATCTTCTTTTATACCTTAAAAAAGATACTGGAACACTGTTTCCCTGAACAATATTCCTCTTGCAAAACCTCTTACAAAACAACCTGCTTCAGGAAGTTGCTTGTGCATTTTTTTTTCTGTGCGCATGTCCTGCCATAATCAAACCACTCTGAGAAGACAGGTTATCACCTCCCCACATGAAGAGTAGTCTCATGGCTTTAATCTTGCTTGCCTATGTGAAAAGCAGGCAACCTGGAGGGAAAACAACATGCCTTTACTAGTGTCAGAAGCAATCATTTACATTAGTGCTTGAAGACTGATCTTCTACATTTTCAGTTTTCCCTGGCAGGATTCAGACTTCTGTGAAGTAGAATGAGCTCACTGGGGAAAACATAAGTTGAGATGGTGTCAACAGCACCTTTTCTTTTAAATCTACCTAGGTGTACAGCAGGAGAAACTTTTCCCTAAAATATATATATATGAGAGAAAAAGAGTATTTACATGGATATTGTAATTAAAATTCTAGCTCTCTCCCAGTTTCTCTGGGAGGGACAATTTGGAACCCTATGGAAAGGAGGGTACATATCAAATTTTAAATTGATGCAAATTAATCTTATACTGAGTTATACAACATAACATCTGATAACTCCTCTGTGAGAGCTTTCAGTGATATTGCTCTCAGATTGTGCTTAACTTCATTATAAACGATGGTAAATAAAGTGTTGTCCTGGGTTGCACCCAGTGTCCTCAGAGCCTAGGATGTGACAATAAAAGAAATGTTTATAATCTTTTCTTGATGATAATGATAAGCTAAATAAATCACTGGAGTTGTAGAGAATGTTGACTGATTTCAGATTTGAATCTGACCTATAATAAGCAGCTGGACTGAAGTCTGAGGTCGCTGTACTTTACCTCCCGGTTTTGTGTGAATTCTGCCAGATTAGGAAGCAAAAAGCAGCGCTTGCCTCTTCTTCCCTGGCACGTGACCTGGAAACCTGTTGTGCTGTGAAACACAGACAGGCACGGTGTCTGGAGGGGAAAGCTTGACCTATCGATACCTAGACTCAAATAAACTCATTCCTCTCCTTTCCCTATTATTTTAATCCAAGAAGCATAAGGGAAAAAGAAAAAGATGGAGCATCGGTAGCGACTGTAGGGGAAGTCAGGAGGGGACCTTGTGCTGCTAAAGCATTAGTCCTCTCGTGTTATTAGCAGCAATGATTCAATGGTCAGGTATCAGAGTTCTCATTAATTTACCTTCTGTTCTGCTCATTCCTCTGTGGTTAGCACTCGTGAAGCAACTCGCCACCCTTTGCTGCACATCCAAAAGATAATGTTCCCATTTAACCAGCAAGGCATATGGAGTTCTTTGCATAAACAGTTAGGTGCTTGTACGTATTTACAAGGCAATAATATGACTGCAGTTATTATCCAATTAAACAGACAGAACATGACAGGAATAATAAAATCAATGTAGTAACTCCAAGGGAGAAAGTGTTAGTTAAACATCTATATCCCAAATACTTCAAAATTTCAAGAGTTAAGGGGATTTTAATTTTGTGTTTATTTTATTTTATGAATTACTTAGGATGGTAAGGTGTAAGTCAGATACCACTGCTACAGTTTGCAAATACCGATGAAGTCCTGTAATCAAGATTATGCAAAATAAGTTCTGATCAAAGTGAATTTTCTTTCTTTATCTATCTTTTTGCTTTCCCAGGAGTGAGTTCTGATCAAAACCAAACGATCAAATAACACAGATTTTGATCCGCTCCTATGGCATGAGCTGATACTAATCATGGTATTTGTGACGTTCATGTAAGAGTGGAGCTCACAGTGGAAATGGTTGTGTAAGGGCTAGGTTGATTAACTGTGTGGCATCTGAGATTTTTTCTTTTATTGCTATGCCAAGCAGACCAATTTGGAAGGCAATTGGGTTTGTACTGTGCTTCCAATTTAGAAATCTGCCAGTGAGTTGTGCTGGAGAGGAAACTGTAATTGAGAAACCGCAGTTAGGTGACTGTGTGTGTATATATCTAGACAACCTTCCTTAAGGGGACGGCGGAGAACACCAAGGGAAAGGCCTTCCCCTTGTTTTTTCCTTGTCCTCTGTAAAACACTGCATCTGAACCAGTCTACGTACTTTTGGCAAATGGAAAAAATCTGAGCTTAGCTCGCAGCACCCACCTGTTTCAAACTCTGTATCCAGCTGCTTGTGCCCGTACTGAGTTGCTGCCCAGCAGTGCTCCCTGTAATGAATCATCCACATTCCTTTCTGGTGGGCAAAGATTGCTCTAGTTTTAGGACTGCACAACTGTTTGCGTCCTAGTGCTGGCCCCTCGCTCCTTAGGACCTCGGGCAGATCCCTGATCCTGAATCCCACGATCTGGAGCACTATATGCCAGTCTAGACAGTAACAAGAGCGGCAGCCGCTTGGGTTCATGCGGGCCTTCAAAGATGTCACTCATGGGGCTCTCAAAAGCAGCTGTGTACTGAAGTTGGTCTTATGACCAAAGCCAAGTGTTCCTTTATGTATTTAGGACTTTTTAGCCTCCTACGAGATAAGTTGTCTTTGCACAGATTGTCTCTTATACATGGTACGGTACAATATCATGAAGAGTTTGCATAAATATTAAATATAAATCAGCAGCTCAGTGATCTGTGGTAAATGACTGTTTGAGGGAACAAAGTCTCGATTTGATGGATTTTTCTGGCTTGCAATGACAGACCCGATGTCATACTCCATGCTAGAGTAGCTACGTTATTTCATGCTGCTGGTACAGAAAGAACCCAACCACTTCCATCAGCAGGGAAGAGAGTTTGGCAGGAATAGCTGTGAGAGTAGGGATGCTCCCCACAACGTTACATTAGATTGGACCCCTTGGACAGCTGTTTGTTTGTTTTGGTGATTGTTTGTTTTTAGAAGACGAGGGAGTTGATGTTAGGATTATCTATTCATTGAGAGCGAGATCCAGTCTTGCAAGGAAGCAACCTCCAAGTGTTTGTCTGTTACAAGCCTTTAGAACAGGACTTGGGCACAGAAAGGCTGAGCTAATGCTGACTAGTAAGAACAAAAAGTGTCTTTAGTTGACTGGTATAATTTGTGCAGGTATTTAGAGACGTACAATCACTCTTTATAAACATAGTCTATTACAGATACATTTTCTGTAAACGTTTATTGTCTTAAATCTCCAATGTTCACATAATATCAGTGCTTTCCAGATGAGAATTATGTAAGGAATAAACCCTCACTGTATCCTGGTCTGAAGAAAAGGGATGTCACACAGGTACTTAGTTGCAAATCTGCAACAAGCATTAGATCGCCTATGATTTTTTTCGGAAAGCATCATTTATTTTTTTGGCCAAAAAACTGCTGAAAATGGCTAAGACAGCAAAATGTGCACCTCACCCAGAGACATCAGCACAGTCTACCTGCCCTTTTGCTGACTGCTCATTTTCAGATAATTCTGGATATTTTTGCATAAGGGCATGCTATAATTTCTATTAATGTGTTTTCAGCTTGGAGGTTTTAAAGCAAAATACTTCCTCTCTCGGCTATGACAAACTTCTTCCTAAGTCATTATTACCATGCAGTTAGTGCTGGGTTATACAATTAGGAAAAACTAATTAGGCAAAGCAGGTAACCATGCTGAAAATCCACCAGCCGTGTGCATTTGCAGTGAACTGCTGCATACTGTTTAACTGTGAATGCACTGAGGAATGCAGTAGCTTGTCTGTCTCTTGTTGAATCTTGTCAAGATTGCTTGGCTTTCTAAAAGATGTATCCTGAACACAGTCTCCTGGACTCGACTGAGGAATCAGTCATGTTCTTTGGTTTGCATTACTGGAGATCAGACTAGATGATCACAGCAGTGTCTTTCCCAGTTAAAAGCTATATGCGCCACATTGCTGGAATCGGTCCATACAAAACCAGCATGTGAGGTCTGCTGGGAGCAGAACAACAGTTTGAAGTAGGAGGAGGGAGCTGTTGAGTATTTGGAGCCAAAAGTGATTCCTTTCATGGAGTACGTGCTGTTTGGACTTACTCTGCAGTGGAAGAAACTGAGGGTTCCTTAGTTCCTCTGGTTGCATCTGTCCTAAGAAGTTAAATGTACCTAGGTCCATTCCTCGCTGTTGAACCTAACGGGCATAGAACAACTGACCTCCGTACTACCAAACTCTCACCCTCCCGCAAAGGTGCTCTGCAACAAGACCGCTATTAGAAGTGGTCACTGTCCTCTGCCACCTCCTGAATCATGCCTGGGAATCGTCTGGAAGACTGCACGTTAACATGGGCCAAAAGCAGGTCAGGGACCGTTCCGGCAGCCTAACAGCAGAGATGATTACAGACCGGTGCCCAGGAACCTTCCTGGACCTTTTGCTTGCATAAACATAACCTCTAGGGTAACAGCATTTAGCTTAATTTCTCAGACTTTGTGCTCGGGATAGCTGCCTGTAGCTTGTTAGCAATGTACGAGTTGTTATTTTAAAAAGAAGCTGTATTTTGAAAGATGAAACTTGAAAGCTCTTTGAAGCTGCTGTAAAATTACTGCTCCCTAGATGTGAGGGGTGGAAGAAAGCTGCATGTTATGCTGCTTCCTCTGCTCACAGTTCAGGATTATTCTCCGTGACTTTTTCTTTCATGTGTGAACCAATTTTAAAGCAGACAGACAACGCGTTTCCTAAAAGTTTCTGGTACAATTACATTATACTGGAGCATCAGAACGAAGAGGCGTCAATGTTAAGATTTGCAATAGAAAATGTAACTTGTTCATTTTATTAAAATTGCTGACTGCAAATTGGCTTGTGTTCTAGTTGTGCTCTAAAAGCATGAATTTGTGTCAGACAAATTGTTGCTTCATGGGGGACTGCAGAAGGAGGAGGTTTTTTTGTTGATCAGCCTCGTACGCATATGGCATGGGCTTACTGGAATTGCAAATGCCGTGTTTCCTTCAGGCACTGACTCTTGGAAGAGGGAAGGAACTGAATGAAGAAAAAAGGTGGTGTTACTGAGCGGGACTCTGAAGGCAGCGGACAGCTATTCATATCAGCCAGCATTAGGCACTTGTCTTAACTGCTTAAGTAAGGGGGACAGCCTGCATTTTCTCTCCACGGGAGCCTGCTGATTTCAAAGGCACCTTAGGGAGCTAATTTAGATACTGAAATTCCGGTATACAAATTCTGCTTTGTTGTAACTTCCAGTCTGCCAGAGACAATTGAAAAGTGACTTCTGTCTTTGCATTTTACTGTTTACAACATGGAGATAAAACTACTGCCCCAATGTCCAATTACATTCTGGAAATAAGTCGGAATTGCTTAAGATACTCTACTGATAAAGCCACTACGTATGTAAGAAAGGCAGTAGGTACAACGCTCGCCTCTGCTGCGGCCTCAGTGCGGTTGGGTGATTGCATGCCAGCCTCTAACCAGAGCTGGGCTCCTGCTTCTGCCGTTCACCCCTTACTCCAGGGAGTATTTTAGGGCAGAGCTCTCTGACCGCTGTTACGCTTGCACTTCTCTGCCTGCATGTGAATGAGATGGTACATGTATTTAGTGCTTGTGTTTGTCACTATTTTTTTCTAAGTCGTTATTGGGGTACTGGTAAAAATGGAAGAATTAACAGCACTGAAAACTCCTATCTATAACGCATCCACAGAACAGCAGAACCAGCGAGAGCTTTCTTCTCATTTACCCAAGGGCTCAAGCCCCCCAAAAACTTGGAGAGATCGCATATTAGTGTATGCAGGTCTTCTGTCTAGAAATCTATCAGCTATGGTGAAGTTCTACGCTAATTTTCGTATTAGCTAGAATCTAGATTGAGACTCCCTATGTGTTTTTTAAAAGACACTAAATCTTGTGCAACTTAATTTTTCTTGCATGTGTGTGTGGAAAACAAGCAGGTTTTTGCAGTTCACTGGTGAGTGCCTGCAAGTCTGGGAGAAATAGCGCTGGGTAAAGAGATTCCCTTTGCAGCTTCGTCAAGCGGGTGTCTTGCCCCAACTTTCATTTTGTTATTCTCTCTCGGTATCTCTTTGCTCACTACTGCCAGCCAGCAAAACCTGCTGAAGCTCAATAAAATGAAGTAGCTAGGTCATTCTGCAGAAAGTGCTGATGTGAGTTGTTTCTTAACAGGTTGAGCTGTTTTCCCACGCAACCCTGTGGATGTGCTGAAACAATAGATTTTCCTTAGCGTATGTGGATGTGTTCTTCTTGGACTTATGCTATGTACGTACAGAATAATTTTTAATGATGCAGGATTTAGTATTTCCTGTCCTATGCCTCAAAAATAAATAACTTGCTATATTATAACAGTTAACAATTCCTACTGTTTCAAGATCCAGATTATATAAAACAAAAACCTGGAATGAAGCAGCCCAAAACCTCACTGTACATTAAAATGCCATGGTATTAAAATTGAGTGCTAAAGGGATTACATAGTTACAATCGGGCAGTGATGGACAAAACGTGTGATGGCAGATCTGAGCGGTTTTGTGAGCGTGATCCCACACTGACCAGGTAATTTAGGGCTTTGTCTTGATCTCATTTTCATATGTATGCATTAAGTGAAGTGGTTAAACTTGGCACGATAGACTCCTAAAAAGAAAAAAATGTGGTTAGAACAGTGAACAAGGCAGGTAATTTCTGCATTTTGTGTAGGTTTGGAAGGCAGGGAATGGAGCTGAGAAAGTTAATTCTCAGATGAAGGGCTTTGTGATAGGCCAGAAAAGCATTATAAATAATGATATAAAAAGGAGGAAAATGGGAAAAGGTGATAAAAATTTCATTTGAAGCTACAGGTGGGAGTCTCATTTTAACTTTAATTACCAACATATGAAAAAAATGCATTTTGCATATAAAATGCTTTGCATATAAGAAGACAATAGCCCTTTTTTCCCCTGCATGCATTTTGGGAAGCTAGTGTGTTTTCTACCTTAGTTTAGAACGCCTTATTTGTCAATACTTATTCCAGTACCATTTCACTGTTTCACTTTTTTTTTAATCTAAGGATGTAGAAGCACTTGACAGGCATCAGAGAATTTAACCACACGATAGATCTCTGTAAGGTAGGTTGGTACTGTCCCTAAAGTATTTTTATAAAGAGAGAAACTGAGGTACAGAGAACCTCAGAAAACAGGATTGTATTCATAGGCACAGTGAACCATGTGTCCAGGAATATCTTCCAGAGTGCTGGCACTTTTCAAATAATTTGGAATCCTAATAAAAATATGTGGTATGTGCGGGGCTGACAACATAGCAATAAATATTGGTGTGAAACATTCGTTGTCAATTTGCTAACTTTATGGTCTGTATGGAATGATTTCCAGCATGGCACTAAGGTTCATATTCACGGCAGAGGGGTTAAGAAAAATATTAAAGTCCATACACACAGACGATGAATTTCTAGAATTCCTTTGGAGCTGATAATCTGGTGTTTACTGGCAGTTTTGCGTTAATGTCATATGTCTCCTTTAATTTTATTTCTCCGGTTACGTATCTAAAAATGAATATGTAAATAAAATCTCGTTTTGCCAAAATGCTTTTAGAATTTTAGCCCTAGTGATTAGATCTAATGAAGACACAGCTATTGATTTTTTTTTTCTGGGGACAAGAGTGCTCTTATTATGTAGAGGTTACTGTTCTACCAATTTTCACAATATCACGAAATATTTTTTCATTATAAGTCTGGTAGGCAGTCAGAATGGAAATTTTTTTGCAGTCTCTTTCTGTGACCTTCCAAATGATTTTGTCTAATCCTGCATTTCTCTGCCTGGAGTACTAGTTACACGAGTTGCCTATTTAGAAAAGTTCAATTCTTTCCTGTATATACAAATGATCATGTGGAATCAGATTTTGATCGATTTGTATAGTTCATTCTTAAATCTGCCATTTGAGAGTAGCAGTCATAGTTAAAAGCAGCTTTTTGAAGTAAATATGGCTATAGAGCTGGATATGTTCAAAAGTACACTGTTTGGAGAAGGTCCCTCATAATCTTACACAAATAGCTTTATTTCCCACAAGGCTCCCATTATCTTCTGCAGTAATTGGGCCATAAATGCTAGTTTTACAGGAAAACTTTATTTTAAAATACATTTCACATTTTAGATAAAGCGAGAAATTGTTCAAGATGCTTGAGCTTTGGATTGCTGTACTGATAAAATAGAGAGTGCTTTATTTTAAGAAGTTACAGCGCGGTACAGCCTCTGCAGCATGAACTGCAGCAGTTGTGGCCTTGTCCGCTCCTTGTCGCGGGCTCGGATGTGCAGATCGATGCTGACTACCAGAAAGTTCCCACAACCGTGTATTGGCAAAAAGAGTTTACTGTTAAGTGTTTACATGGTTTTAAAAATGGTTGTCTTCTACAATGGGCAGATGCCAAAAGTTGTGGGTTTTTTTTTTTTTGAGTGCTTAGAGCATAAAATATACAGGATTTGCAACTTCAAGTCAAAAGATAAAAGCTTCTGTCTCATGGTAGGATGTTCAAGCTATTTTCTTGGAGCCGTT
This sequence comes from Theristicus caerulescens, assembly GCA_020745775.1. Lineage (NCBI taxonomy): Eukaryota > Metazoa > Chordata > Aves > Pelecaniformes > Threskiornithidae > Theristicus > Theristicus caerulescens. Next base: position 1,335,319 of record CM036565.1, on the reverse strand, counting down.
GGAAGTTTGTTGTTTCTTTCCACTGTATTATCACTGTTTGATGTATTGGTAAGTCTTGGGCACTGAATTAACTTCAGCTCATCATCACTCTTCATGCAGAAAGCACTTTAAATGCTATTTTTTGTGGGAGGTGATGGAGTGAAAGGGGAGTAAAACTAATTAAAAGAACATGTACCATTACTCAGTAAAGTGATCTCCTCCTTCTTCCAAAGTACGACTGCAGCTTGTTAACTTGTACGCGCCCATATGAAGGTAGCTTTAATTGAGTTGTATGGGGTGGTGTGGCAGAATCCTGCAAGTCTGACATATGGGGGAATCGCAATTACCTCCAATGCTCTCTGCGTTAGTGATATATCACAGTTTCTGTGAAAACTCTTCGGTATGACTTGATATGTTGGATTGTCAAAATGCATTTAAATAATACGGATGGATGGTGTTCAGGAGATGGGCCTCAGTTAAGCGAGACTCTTACTACTCTCTAGTTATTGATAAAGCTTTTAATTATTTTATCATAAAATCATAGAATGTCCCGAGTTGGAAGGGACCCCCAAGGATCATCGAGTCCAACTCCTGTCCCTGCATAGGACACCCCCAAAATTCACACCGTGTGTCTGAGGGCATTGGCCAAATGCTTCTTGAATGTTGTCAGGATATCTTTTAGTAATTCCATTTCCAATAGTTTTAACCGCAATTTAACCACTAATTGTAATAAAGTAAGCTTTAAAAAAGAAAGGGATGTCTTTCCCCGGGCCTTCCCAGCTAAGAGCCGACACTGTTCTCTGCCTGGCACCGCCGCCAGGGAGCCGCTCCCCACGACCTGGAGCTGCAGCCACCAGCTCTGCACCGTTCCCGCGCGGGACAAAGGCTGACGCCTGCGTTTTGTTCGGCAGAACGTTAGGCTGGGCAGAGCTGTGCTGCCAGAACAACCGGTTACGCGTCCGTCTCCGTGGTGGGGTACAGCCGGCCAGGCTCCGGTAGCGCGGGGGCCGAGGCCAGGGCTGCCCTGTGCCTGTCGCAGCCGGTTCCAGCCGGCTCCCCGGTGGCCTTGCCAAGAGCTGAGCCAATCAGGGGAGCAGCTGGCCCCTCTGCACCAATCAGAGGCGCCCGTGGCACCTCTGTGGAACCGCCCGTGAGAAAGGGCGGCAAACGCTGTGTGAGAAGGAAGGCGGAGGCCGGGGCTGCACGGAAGAAACAATGCATCTTCGGCTGTGTACTTAGGGACCCCAGGTGACTCTTAAATCAGCTAGATGTGACACTCATGCCTCATCACAACAAACCTAGTTTGCCCTGCTGGGCTGGGGGCTTCACCGATGGTTCCCAGCTGAAGGGATCCAAGTGGATTTGTGCGCACACAGTGTGGTAGAATGATGTGTCTTGATTAAGGCGTATTTGAATAGCTTTGTTTTGAGTAAATACAGCTGCAAGGGAAAGGTACAGGCACATAATCTTGTCAGTGAATTATTAATTATCAATCTTTGCTGCTGGATAAATACAATTAAAGTACTTGGGGGAGAGAAAAATAATTGGTCAAAAAGTTAGAAATTCAAGGTAAGGAGCTGCTTTAGTATGTAAGGCTGGCAGCATCCAGGTAGAGATTCATTGTGCTACCTGTGGTCTGCTGAAACTGTTCTAAATAAAACAAGTAGGCTTTGCTTCATAAACAAGTTGATTCAACTACCGAGGCCCTGCAGAGGGATTTTTTGCCTTTGTATTGTCATGAGGGAATAGTGAAAACATCCCTTCGATCCTAATCCAGCTTTAAAAAATATATGGTAGATGTATTTTTATTTGAATTAATGATATTGAATAATTTCTGTGAAAGAAATTAAATATTTTACTGTCCAAAATGTATAAGCTTCTATAATTTAATATTTCCTAACTGACTAGTTCAGGTAAATGTTCAAACAGTTAGTAATATATTTTTCAGGCAAGGTCACTCTTTCTGTTCCACTTGTACACAATGTATTTCCAAATCAGCCCACTTCAATTTGGTATTAGTTGCACAGAAATGACTACTATTTACGTTAATAGATGGGGAGAAGGGAATTAATACAAGAAATTAGTGTCTTCATGGAGTTAACAGGACAGAAATGAATCCAGTGAATGTAATTGGAAAGCATGGAACAGAGTTAGCGTTTTAAGTGCAGTAGTATTGGCTTGGCTATCATAAATGATAAGCAGTGGGGGTGGGTGGTACTGTGTGTAATACTTCTCCTTTCCACTGAACAGGGAAATAAGAGCTTAGTAGTAGAGTCAACGCATTTTCTATTCTGACCTGTGTTTATTGCTACCTTGATTTACCAGCACAATGTAATTTCCCCTTTCAGCTTTCCTCGGGTCTTTTCTTGGCTTCTAGCATTCTCTTGATGAGAAGATTGTCTCCAACTGTACTCTGTTTAGTGTCTTTAAATGTTGATTATTCTTCTTCCCAAATCAGGACATAGGCTAACCTATTTCTTTTACTGACAAGTTCAAACTCCTTTGTCTTTTGCTTTCATTCTGAGTGTGGGTAAAAATGGTCCTTCCATTTTTTGCAACTGGTTGAATAACCCTGTTTCCTTCCCATGTATAAGGAAGAGAGGAGTTCTTTATCTGTGGCCTCATCCAGATTTATTGTTAGTGGGAATTGTTTTCAGGCTTAGAGACTGTCACTCCCTATTCTGTTAATTGGACTGTAAAAGCTCTCATTGCCAGGAACTTTCTGAGAAAATTCTAAAATAGATGACGTATGATTAAACTACCCTCAGAGTAGGCAGACTACATTTTGCTTACTGTAATATACAGGAATACACACTCCTGACAAACACGTGCAAATAGATTTTAAGGTCACTCTACAAAGCAGCCTGTCCGTTTCTTGACCCAGCCATTTTTCAGAAGTCGATCACAATTCCCTCCCACAAGACTAGAGGTGAAATCCTGGTTCCTCCAAAGGCAATGGGAACTTCTACACTGCAAGATCATTTTGTGCCGTATATAGCAAGAGGCTGCCTTGAGGCTTATTCCTCTAACTCCTCCAACTGCCACTTTGGTCCACTGTAAGTGAACTGAAATGCTGTTTTGGGAACAAGAAGATAGAGACTTTTAACTGATTCTTTCATGTCCTTATTTACACAAGTCCTGACTGGGTTAGGTGCACTCTCCATGCCTATAAATATAATTTCAAACCTTCTTATTGTAATTCAGCCTACCTGAGAATTCTAAAACTATTATCTGCTTTATTAGATTCTTGCAAGGTAGTTTCTAATGCATTCTGTATATGTATGAAAGAAATGTTATAACATGTTGCTAATACTCACTAGGAATACTTTGAACAATCTGGAGAATTGCTACTGGAATATCTTGAGCAAGTGATAATAGATGTCCCATTGCTTTAAGTCTTTAAACTTAAACTAGACACTTTGCCAGAGCATACGCTGTTCTCATTCAAACTGTGTTCTTGAAGATTAAATACGAGGTGAAGTTCATCAGCCTGTATTATGTTACAGTTCACGTGAGATGACAGTAAACGGATCCTTCTAGCCTCAAAATCTGTCAATGTATTAGAACACTTTTTTGGTAATTTCAAGTGTGGTCCAAATATCAAAAACATTTGCTAGTTTTACTAGTAGTTGTGTACCTCAGCGTATGGTTATTTGTAATGCATACCTCGATCCTAGCTCATGAATCTCGTCATGGGTACAATGTCGTCATTCCACGGGAGCTTCTGCCTGGTTTTGTCTGTAGCGGCTCACGGAACATTTGTGTATAGGTGAAAACTTAAACTAGTTAAAATTTCTGGATGATGAGCTTTGTTTTTCATGTTACCATGAGACTGAGGTTCTAGAGTAACTAATATTTCCTCATTTCACTTATAGCTATTGTTAAATTGGATTAGAATTTAATTTGGGGGCCTTTTGAGTTTTGTCCTCTCTCCTTTGGGTTCAACCCATGTGGAAACTCATCAGACAGAATACCTTGCTTGCAGCAGTGCAATAACTTTCAATATAAAAGGAAAATATTGAAGTAACTTTGCTAAGTGACTGAAATTGTTCAAGTGAATTACAAATGATATCTAAATGAAATTTTAGAAGAGACTGTCTAGACCTACCGAAAAAGAATGCAGTAAGTGAAGCTCTACCACTCTGCTATCAGAGAACAGTAGTTCTTTCACTCTTCTACACGTAAAATGATTCACTTAAAAAGAAATGCCTTCCATGAGGATGAATGGTGTGAAAAGGAAAATATCAAGCAATGATTTTTTTGTAACAAGCAGAAGTTTGAAGCAAGAGAAATACGTGTTTGCTCTAGAGAATAAACCACAAGAAGTAAACAGGAAGCGGTGACTGAGGGCTGGTTTATGGCATCCTTACTCCAAGAAAAATCTTACTCCATTAGCAGCACCATTAAATCCAGCAGTGTCACTCTTAGAAAAAGCTCAAATTACGTTCTTATAAGTTGTCACAATCTGACGCTATGGGAATATAGTTTATAAGACAGCAATGAAATGTTTTCCCGTGGCTGCTCATCGGCACAGTCATAGAATGTACCTGAAATACTTTTTTTTTTAAAAATCTGTATCTGTTCTTGGATATGAGGTTTTCATACAGAATTCACACAACATCCTGTGTCCCTGATGTTTTGCACAGTTTTGTTTCTACCGCTCCCCAACTATTACTGTCTGCGAGTACAATTTCTTTACATAGATCCAAGCACCGACGTGGTCAGAAGGTTAATATGTTGCAGGGAAGGAGGAAAAGGTTCCCAAAAGGTTATGAGCCTCCCTAAGGACTTCAGAGCAGCCATGATACCTATATTCCTTTTAGATGGTAATATTTGGCAATAGACTTGCATGCTTAAATTAGTAGATATGCAATTTACATTCCCCTAGTCTGCTCTCAAAGCCCGGCTGTTCTGAAGCAATCTATCGCTCTGTGATAGAAGATCCAGATTTCACTGCTCAGCCTCTGAGTGTCTGGAAATGACCCTCTTTTCTCAAAGGTGGGAAATCATTCTGATTTCTGTACCTTAGAGTCTGTTCTGCAAGCTGTTTCTGGCTCCTTTTTGCATTCAGTCTCTTTACCACAAAATACAAAAGCCTCTTAACATTTTTCCCCCAAACTTACCTTGCAGTATTTTGGTAGCATGGTATTAGCTTGCACTGGACTTTCTTCCCTGGAGCCTGGCATCAGAGTCCAAATGAGGTCATTAATCTAAAAAAGTGTAGTGGTCTCATCCTAGTCTTTGTTATGGACGAATTCACATTGCAGAAGCAATACCTCGCTCAGTCCAGTTCCAGTGTGCTCTGCAGACTCTGCTTGAGAGAAAGGCTCCGGGCTTCGGTAGCGGTATTGCTAATGGTCAGGACTGTGCAGCTTGAGCAGTGCTGTGTCAGTATCAGGAAGCTTTTACTGTGCCTGGGTTCCTGTCAGTGCTACTAATTCAATCACTTACATATGCAATAAATTCACATGAAAAATTAACAAATACCTAGCCAGCAGCAGTGCCCTCTGTTCTTTCTTGTTTTCTAAAAAACCTGTGTAGCTTTCTCTTAAAATGATTGGTTTCTGGATGTTTTCAGCATGTTCTGTATTTCAGCATTTGGTGAGAAAGAAATTTTTCTTTTATTGCTAAGAAGCTTCTCAGTATTAATCCATGACATTATGTTATTTAGCTGTTATTTCTAATACCTGGCATCAGGTTCTCTCCTAATTACCTCTGTATCATCCCTTGAACTAAAAGGGTTTCTGCAGATGTCGGGGGGGGGGGGGGTATAGCTCAGCAGCTTGCAGTGATCTGCTCCATTCAACTCAAGGTCTATCTGATTTTATCCTATTTTCCATCTCTAAGATCCACTACAGATAATTTTTGGTGTGATTATTAGTAGTAATAGCTCTAAAGGCAGTGCAGCGTGTAGAGGGAATAGGACTTGGGACCCCTTGCTCCTCCTAAACAAGAATCCCTAGGGAATTGAGATCCAAGTATCTTATCTTTCCTTAACTTTTTCGAGAGGTTGGTGATCTGCCCTGGAGAGCTGGTCTGGGATTCTACAAGCAGTAAACCTACAGCTCACGTAGTCTAATGACAAAGTGTGTTCAAAACTGAGAACTACTTAAAGCAAAAGCTACGGCCCTTAACAGCAGGTTTTGTTAAAACTCTCTTTCCTAGCATAGCTTAAGAAATGAGGGTGGAAGTGAAGGTTTATGTCCTCCTTTAGCCGTGGGGCAGACTGAGATTTGTACCAGTTATGAAGCTGCAGTCTCTTTCTGTAGAGAAAGGCTGTTAAAACAGCTGGTGACCACGGTGATACTTAGGACACGTTTGACACATTGCTTCTCCTGTAGAAGTGCTCTGATGGCTGGGGCTGTGTGTCTCAGCTATCTTCACTGGCTGGCCCGCTCTCACGGCTGCTTTTTGACACTGTAACAAACGAAGAATCACGTGGCCAAGGATGTGCTCCAGGTAATATAAAGGTGTTAAATTCTGGTGTTCACTAAAGCATTTCATCTGAACGTAGTTATGGAGACTAAAATATCTTAATTGTCTAGAAAATGCCTCTTTCTGAGGCCTTTAACTCTTTCATTAGGTATCAGACAGTCTTTGAGATGTTATCTCATGACGTTCTTCAAAATTTCACGTTGATATGCCTGCTGATTACTGTGTTAGGAACCCTTTCCTGCTCCAAGTGGTGTGCTCTGTTGTTTCTAACAGCACACCCATTTTCTGTCCCTTTTCTCAGAATTATTCAGACTGGTTCTACTGCTTTGGATAAATGCTTTCACTTCATACCTTTTCACAGCTCTGTATCTTGAAAAGCCACTTTGAAAATGTATAGTAGTTGGTTTTTTGCATCCCATTGCTCAAGACCAGTCTGTTCCTTGTCCTCTTACAATTATCATATTATGTAGTGTTAGCTTTAGAAAGCCACCCTGAAACCAAATTGCCTTGTTTTAGAAAAATACTAGGTTTATCTGTTGCACTACATTGATATTTTTCTGCATTATATGTAAAAAATGGAGAAACCAGAATAATTTTTCACTGTAAGCGACAGGTAAACAGGACCTTCTAACCAAAGTAAGCAACGTCAGTTTGTTCCTAAAGACCATATTGTTTGCTAGTGTGCCCCAGTGCAGGAAACTGATTTGTGAAAATCAAGGCTGGGCTCGCAGTGTTACTCCATTTATTGTATTTCTTTTATTACCTTTTATTACAGATTTTGAGTATACAACGGCTATAAAGTAATGCATTGAATGAATTGCATTGCAATTGATTAGCCAGACGTAGCTGGGATTAGACTGGGGGGCACTGTGGTGCAAAAAATTTGGTCTAGTTTCATAGAACCAACAGGTAAAATCACAGGGGGTTCCCAAGCTGCCTGCTACAACCTCAGTTCAACCAGCTCCGCTCCTAAAACTCTGACCCCTTGCTCAGGTACTGAGCCTGGTTCAGAATGAGATTTTCCTCCTCCTCACCCCCTGTGGCTGGAGCTTCGACCCTGCTGTCCTGCCCTCGCTTCCATAGTGGGACTCCTGTGCCCACTGCTGTGTGCTGTTACCGGGCAGGATGCTCCTGACTGGGCTTTGCTTCATAGCTCCTTTGTTATTTTCAGTTTTCCTTATCCATTTATGCTTCTCTGTTATTGTAGTACTCATCTCTTCTCTCACATGAATCATTGTTCTATCTGTGTCTTATCAGCAATATCCCAGAAGGAAGAGTTAAATTTACTTGGCCAGGTTTCCCTGTTTTGGAGACAGCCCTCTTGTATTTGGGATTCCATTATCTGTATAGATCTTACAACTCCCCTACCAATTCAGTTATGTGAAGGGCACTGAGTCCTGTAGCATGCTGTTACACTAATTTCTGTGTGAAATCTGGCGAAAAGCTTGGATTCGAATCTAAAGGTTATTTTTAAGATGACTTTTCATTTTTATCAGAATAAAAAATCAGCTTAGGAAACAAAAACAAAAAAAACCCCCAAAAGTGGTCTCCAGAACTGCATGAACGTGTACTTCTATATGTTTTAATACATCTGGATGACACCCTGTGAGGATGGCAGTGCTTTTATTCCTGTCTCACTGATGGAGAACAGAGGCACACAGACCATAAATGCCTTGTCCAAGTTCATACAGAAAATCTGTGGCAATAGCAAAGCAGGAGCTTAACCTCAGATCCCTCTGTAGCACTGCCATAACCATGGGAGGTTACTTCATTATGCGCGTGGATCCAGAAAGTTATTGGACAGAACCTGCATTTAAGTAAAAATACAGTCCATTTGGGGTTGGTCCCAGTGTAAATGATTTGTAACCAGGAGATAAGATCTTGTGCAGTTCCAGTGAAGTACTTAAGATCTGGCATGCGCACACTTGGGAGAATTTCATCTTTGCTGGGGAAACGGACTTCAGTTGCTGTAACTGTCCTACCAGTACCTTTCCCACATACTGAACTGTCAGGTAAGGACGGCCCTTTGTTCCCATGCACAGCTGATGATGCTAGGTCTTCAAACTTCTCTTTCTCCCCAGATCTGAGCTAAGTGTTGTCTTTTTCAAATCCAATCAGTAAACAACAGTTTTACAAAAACTGCTTAGTTCGAGTGCTTTTCTCATCTAACCTATTGGAAGACATGATCTAAAAATAATGGAACCTGCCTTTCTTATAGACAGAGTGGATCCTATTTAAAACCCTTCAAATTGTACAATAGGTATTTTAATCCTTCAACTATTTCTGCAGAAAGTAGATAATGTGCCACATACAAATGGAGTGTGAACAGGTACAAATCCCCAAAGTAGAATTTAGCCTACTTCTGTACTAGATATTTCTCTGTGTTCGCAGAATGAAGATATCCCTTTTAAGATTACTTTGAGGCAAGGAACAATGCTTCCTACTGTGAAATATTCTAAACAAAATCCTCATTGCACTGAAATTAATGGTATCTTTGTCAGTGATTTTACTGGAATCAGGATATCGGGATTTCTCTGGATGGGGAGTAGATGAACAGAGAGCAGCATCTTGACAGCATTTGACGCTGTCTTGCGTGACATCCTTTTCTCTAAATTGGAGAGACACGAATTTGATGGATGGACCACTTGGTGGATAAGGAATTGGCTGGATGGTCGCACTCAAAGAGTTGCGGTCAACGGCTCAATGTCCAAGTGGAGACCAGTTATGAGTGGTGTTCCTCAGGGGTCAGTATTGGGACCAGCACTATTTAACATCTTTGTCGGTGACGTGGACAGGGGCATTGAATGCACCCTCAGCAAGTTTGCTGACGATACCAAGCACCTCTCCTATAAGGACAGGCTGAGAGAGCTGGGGTTGTTCAGCCTGGAGAGGAGAAGGCTCTGGAGAGACCTTATAGCAGCCTTTCAGTACCTGAAGGGAGCCTACAAGCAAGCTGGAGAGGGGCTTTTTGCAAGGGCCTGTAGTGATAGGACAAAGGGTAATGGCTTTAAACTGAAAGAGGGGAGATTTAGATTAGATATAAGGAAGAAACTCTTCACCATGAGGGTGGTGAGGCACTAGCACAGGTTGCCCAGAGAAGCTGTGGATGCCCCCTCCCTGGCAGTGTCCAAGGCCAGGTTGGATGGGGCTTTGAGCAGCCTGGTCTAGTGGAAGGTGTCCCTGCCATGGCAGGGGGTTGGAATGAGATGATCTTCAAGGTCCCTTCCAACCCAAACCATTCTATGATTCTATGATCTGTTTAAATGAATCTTGCAGTACGTGAGTACATGGTGCCATGATCCTCTGCCAGTAATAAGTATTAATAAGAAGGTGACATGAGACAGAAATCTGTGATGAAATTCCTGTTTTGAAATTATGCTTCTCATATTTCAGAAATTTTAGAAATTATTTTACTGCCCATAAACACAAATTCTGATGGACTGCCCAAAACTAAAACTGGAGGGGAAAAAAATAGTAACCAGACACACTAAATAACTGTTTTTCCTGTTTAGTGAGAACCTTAAATATAAGTCAGAGCAGAATTTATTTAATGTCTGTAATATATTTTTGTCCTTTATGAAAACAATTTAATTATTTGAGGAGAAACAAATGACACGTGTAGATGAACTCTTAAGCAGTGATTCTATTGCTTTTCAAGAAGTGTCAGTTACAAAGAATCAAAAGAACCCATGAAAAAAATATAGACGCATAATTGTCCTGACCAGTAAACTTAGAATATTCTGTGAAGTGTTAGCAGGTCTTTGATAGGTACATATTTAATTGTCAGTTGAGGTGGGAATGATAGTCCAGCTATCATCTGAGCGGTTTCAAAATAAAACATAACCCAGAATCTGTTATATAAATGCCATAGTGAAAAAAACTAACAGGGCTAACTTTTCACTTGTAGATGAATGTAAATGTGTTCCTTTTGCACTCCCTGCTGACCCCTGTCCAAAAGATTATGCAGTTGAAGCAACTCTTTCTTGTCTGCTGAAATGTTAGGTAGGATTTTAATTTTTAGAACTGATAAAGGAGGCTGAGGGAGCTGGGGGTGCTCAGCCTGGAGAAGAGGAGGCTGAGGGGAGCCCTCATCGCTCTCTGCAGCTGCCTGAAAGGAGGCTGGAGCTGGGGGGGGGGGGGTCGGTCTCTTCTCCCCAGGAACAAGAGATAGGATGAGAGGAAATGACCTCAAGTTGCACCAGGGGAGGTTTAGGTTGGATATTAGGAAAAATTTCTTCTCTGAAAGCGTAGTCAGCCCCTGGCACAGGCTGCCCAGGGCAGGGGCTGAGTCCCCATCCCTGGAGGGAGTTAAAAGCCAGGGAGATGTGGTGCTTAGGGACATGGGTTAGTGGTGGCCTTGGCAGTGCTGGGTTAGTGGTTGGACTCAATGATCTTAAAGTGCTTTTCCAACCTAAATGATTCTATGAAAGCACCATGCAGGCATTCAACTCATCATAGTTGAAAAAAAATGTTGATTGTTTATTGTGGATTAGTGTAAGCCAAGCACTCTATTTCCTTGTGAAGAGCTGTGCAAAAGTCAGTAAAAAACTTGTTATTCCCATATTTTCTATTTGCAATTCTTCAGCCAATTGCAATTGTTCAGTGGGCACACTATGGACGTATATTTTAGCCATTTGACAAACTTTGTCTTGATGTATGTAGTCTTTCTAGTCTGTGTCTCTCTTGGCTGGTTGGCCATTTCAGCAGTGTAATCCTTCTACTCCCTAATTCTGCAAATGACACTTATATAGGAAGGAATTTGAGCAAGTTTGTGTGCAAGAAGGAATAGTAAATACTCTCATTTGTAAATTCGCATAAAATTACTTTGGTGCTTAGAAAATACACAAAATATATATGCAACAACCTGAATGTACAGTTTTTTCTGTGATGATTAATGAGTCTGAGTTAATTACTTGGAATTTTATTTGAAACTTTATTTCTGATATTTGTCAGTGACTACCTGAGAAAAGGGCAGTGAAATTTTGTTACTCTTTGACAACCATAAAACACTTTGGAAATAAGTGTTCATTTTTTGTGTATTGTAGGAAAAATTACTTAACTCATCAAATGATCATCCTATTTCCTTGCTCAGTAAATTTAGCAGTATGCTTTTGCATATCTTTGACTAGCCATTATCCAGTGATCTCACCTATTTGGAAACTCTTTGCTGGCATGACTCCAGAAACTCTAAAATATGAGTAGCAGAGTGATGGTCAGCAAATGCAGCGCGGCAGCTGCTAGCAACCAAGAGCTGCAAGGCTGTAATGATGTTATCAAGTTCTGATGTAGTGTTCGTGGACATCTGTCTGCCTGATACATTGAGGGATGCAAATCGCAGCCATCATGATCTGAAATGGGACTGGAACCCTAGCAATCAGATCCTCAAGTAGTTTTATGAGTGTGAATTAAGCCAGAAATAGTCTTCTGACTCAGTCTGCTAGAAGGGACATGGGACTGACTATAAGATGTGGTTTTATGATCCCTTGAAAGACAGCAGTCCAAAGGGAGTTCAGTAGTTTTTCCCACCTAGGACTGCAAAACAGAGCACTGAGTTCTCCTATTTAAGAGCAGATGCTCTAAATAATGACCATCACATTTATTTTTGGAGCTCAGGAGGGAAAAGTGGTGGTAGTATGGAGAAAAAGCTCTGCTGAGGTCTGGGGAAATATCCCTACTGGTTCTGATGGGTTCTAGTTTAGATCCTCACGCACACACACTTTGGCTGTTATTAAAATAAATTTAAGCTTACTATTATACACTGCTAAGACAGCTGGTGATTCCAAACCCTCAGTGCCTGCTTGTGGGAACATGAATACAAGATAGGGAAAACCTTCCGTGTTTCTAGCATGACCCATTGAGTTTCGCTGTACGGGGGAAATACTTTTCTCTGATTATTAAGGTTTTATATGTAGCAAAACTATCAGTTCAGCTGAGTGGGAGACTCGATAAGGAAGCTGGCAGAGAGAGTATTCAAACTGTAGAGCTCAGCTCTACCAGTAGTCAAACCAATGTTTTGGGCGAGGCAATGGGAGAAGTGAGACTAATTTGTCAGTTCCTGTATGGCTCTATTAGCAGGAGGTTACTGAAGCTGTGAAGACAATCAAGCCCTCCAGAGCCAGAATAGGAAGACTTTTGACTTCTTGACGATGAGGATTTTGGTTTTACTGAACACGAGTCAGGGTTTGTTTCTGCTGAAGTCCGAGAAATTTCAGAAGACAAGGAGGGTGTTGCTGGGTTATTGAGGTTCAGTCTTCTGCTCTTACAGGCAGCATGTCATACAAAGTCTTTCATAAATTGATTGTGTTTCATCTCTAAAATAATTAGGTTTTTTGCCTCCACTATTCCAGTTGGAAGGCTATTGGAAATCTTGATTGCTATAACAATCAGAAACCTTCTTCTAATTTCCAACCTAAATTTATTCACAGCCGGTTAATATCCATTTGTTCCTGTGCCAGTTTTGTCCTTAGCTAATTTAGGTTTTTCCATATCTGCTGTTTATCTCCCTGATGCATTTACATGCTGTGATTATGCTCCTGCTGAGCCGTCATTTTGCTCAATGAAATAAGCCGAAATCTTTTGGTCTCTCTCATAAGATGGACCTTCTCTTCTCCTTGATCATCCTTCTTTGGACCTGTTTCCCTGCCTCTCTTCCTGACCAGATCTGTACAAGATTCTCAACTGAAAATTTACTAGTGATTTTCTACTATTCCTTACTTTCTCCAGCTTCACTAATAACTTCTTTTGTGGCACCAAACAAATGCTTATCAAGGACCATATAGATCAAGTCAGTTACATCTCCCTTTCCTAAAAACCTAGTTATGATATCAGAAAATGCTGTCAAGTTAGCCTGATGTTATCTTCTCTTGATAAATTCAAATAGCATTTTTTCCATTTTTCTGTGTATGTTTGTTTAATTTTCCTTAAAGTTTGTCCCCTAAAACCTTGCAGATTATGGATAGCCATGTGGGTATCCAGGCTGTTAGTTGTGTTACCATTTTTCTCACCTTATCTTAAATCTTGACGTATTTTCTATTGTGCTGTCATATGACACCATGTCTCGATTCATAACTAGACTATTAAATATTTGCTACCAAGTCTTCAATTTCATATACCAGTTCCGTCAGCAGTTTGCGATAGAGATTATATAGTGTACCTCTGCATGAGCTTTTGCTTCACACGTTTGTAATAATTGCAGGATTCGTACCCTCATAACCATTTTGGGTTTGCACCATGAATTAGGTTATCCATAATACAAATGCCACCTTGAGTATGTTTTGCTTCCTGCCACCTTCTTAATTATGTAACTGAAAACTTTCAACAGTTGTTTTAATATACTTTCAAGATCTAAATAAGCCTCACTTTAGGCAACTTGTACTTTTTTCTTCTGCCTTTGAGGAGCAGTTTATTCCTTGTGTGTTCTTGGCTTAGTCTTAGCGTTTTAACAATTGAAAATATTAGTTCTGAATCTTCTTACAAAATTTTCCCCGCTTTCTTGGGATCCAGGTTCCTAATGTGATGAACAGCTTTGGTTTTCTGCCTTTCCTGAACAGTACATAATCTGCTATTGTGAGTGCTCCAGGGATAAGTGCTCTTTCATTGTTTCCATGTAGTGTCCAGCTGTTTTCTAATAATTCAGATTCCTTTGTTTTGGTGCATAGGTTCAGGCAAGCCTATGCATCCCTTCCAGTTTTATACACCTTGCCACATTGTGTACGTTACTTGGATTAAGTACAGTGTTTTCTGCTGTTCAGAACAATAACTACTTCCTTCCTAGTTTCCATTCTTTTGCCTTATTTTTCTCTGTTGTGTGTCATCATTTTCCTCCTTTCTTTTATCTAACAAACTAGAGATAATACAATTCTCATCTAACATTCTGCTGTCATTCTTATTTTGAGAAGTTTTTTATGTTGTGGGTTTTTGGTTGTTATTGTTGGTTTTGGGTTTGTTTGGGGTAGGGGTGTTTTTTTTTGTTTGGTTGTTTTTTTTGTTTTTTTATTCAGTCAGGTTTTTTTACTGACTACTGCTGGTCATTCTTCCTTGTATGTCTTCAAAGCCTTCTTAAAATTGTCCTCATTCTTGGAAGGAGCATTAGGATGACCAATAGCAAAAGATGAAAGATCTTGTCTACATCTGAAGCCTCTAACTGGAAAATTATCTTCTTTGTTAAATTTCAGCGAATGACAGCAGAAGTAACTTGTCACTTAGAGACACATGTTGAACTACACTTGTTATTATGTCATTAATGACTTCTATGACATTACTATCATTATTTCTATGACAATAGTGTTCAAAGCCTTAGTGAAGACTAAGGCCATCCTCCCACTTTACATCAATAATATTAATCTGTTCTTCTGTGTGCTGACCTTTTTTCAGATCTTCCTATTAGGGGATACTCCCTTGGATTTTAAAAAGCTCTGACAGATTACCGTTGCATCAAAATGTGAATTTTTATCTCAGTTTTACATAATAATCAAAAAGCTTCTATTTATTAGTCTTTGCTTATTCCTACATTAACAAACTTGACCCTAGTAATTTCTGTGAACTTAAACTCTAAAATTCAGTGTTCCTTATTGAGAAACAGATCTCTATATTCCAGGGTAGGCTTAAACAGGCAAGTATTCTCTCTCAATTGACTTTTAATGAACAGTGAGTAAGAGTTCCTGAACCTTTTTCTTGATACAAGTACCAGTTAGAAAATGTTGAATTAGAAAATACAATTTGTAACAGCTTTTCTGCTCCTATTGAGGACATGCTGTAGTTTCTACTTGACACTGTAACTTTGGAACCCAACTTGGAGACATTAGGAAGACAGGGATTAACATGAAAAAGGCTTGGAAGCCAATTATTCTCTTATTTACATCAGTATGATTTCTACTTACATTCACTCATGTAAAGATAGATACAGCTGGCTCTGATGTTGGTAAGGCAAATTTTAAAGTTTGTTTCTTCAGGTTTTGAAAACTAGTCTATAAAGCCAGATGATTGCTCTAAGGAAAAAATACAAAGAAAAATTTGACTGGTCCTAAAATAAATGCATGTCGAAATCATTCTGAAGTTGTCATTTCTAAATGTCAGTGGATAACAGTATTTGAGTTTCTTTTATGTATCTCATAACAGAAAACAAAGTCTTAATGTAATCAAGAAAGATTGTTTGTCTGAATTCATTGCACAGTACTTTCCTTATCACATATGCTTTTGTTGTTATACTGACAGATTCTAAATGCATAGCTGTTATTTTGTATGTTAATTGAAAAGTGCTGTCCAAAGACATTTGTATTAATGTAACTTGTATTATATTCAATATCCGTATTAGGACAAGAGGCGTCTTAAGGGATTGGTATGAAATTAATAGCGGCAAGTTACCAGAAGATATTAGACTGCCCTAAGACAAGTGAACGTGAGGCAGTAGAGTGTTCCCATATTTTACAGAGAAAGTCACAAAGACTGTAGTGTGATTATTTTTCCCGAGGGATTGCCACAATAGATAAGCGTGTGAGAAAAGAGAGTTCATGGATATTGATCTACCTTACAAACATGTTGTGGTGGCTGTAGGTAAAAAGTCCAGTTGCTCTTTTAAAGCCCACTACTTTCCTTTTCTTGGTGGTCCCCTGCTATCTCCTAATCTAGATTTAATTTGTGAGCAGTGAGCTCTGCCGGCAGAAGAGTCCTCAGCCATCAGTTTGCTTCTTCCTACTCGTGGCAGTGAACGTCACTGTGGAACATTTTTGCCTTGTGACCAAGTGCTGCTGAGAGGTGACCCAGACCCTGCTGCACGTAGCGTGCGGTCATGACGTGGGCGAGCTTGGCTGCCCTACTGTAGGCAGCATAAATGAACCTGCAGTGCAAACATGATAGGAGGAAAAACATTTCGAGAAAGCCTTTGAACCTGGATGAGGAGGAGAAAATTAACAACTAGGACAGAGTGAGAGAAGAAACACTGGCAAATCTGTCTGTGTCTTGATAGGCCATGGAGAAGTGGAGGAAGGAAACTTGGGGCTTACAACTATTATGCCAACCTGACAGACGTTTAATGAAAAATGTTTGGGAGGAACTGCAGTAATACTGAGACATGTGACTAATCGTGCAAACTTTGGTTTGTGTTTTCTATTTATGGGGATATGTAATCTGATGAGACATGTTTTTTTTCCATTCAGTATAATAAGTTTCAATTACTTGATATTTTAGACTTAATTTATTTTTATGCAAATAAACCATTGGAAGTGAAACTCATGTACCAATGACTCAGAATTTCAAAAGCCTGAGATGAAAGCAATGAAATATCACACTGTTCATCGTAATTGTAACCTGGTAGAAGAATTTGCTGAATGTGGTCTTTACGATCCTTAGGCATTTTGTTAGTAATGTTATTGGATAATGATGAAAATGCATAACTACAGAAAGTCACCTCCTAGTTTACATGTCATGACACCTGATTTGGAAGAAAATGACTTCTCTGTTTTGCAGTACCAGCTATTTCTGAAATAGCCTGTGCAAACTTACATTCTGTGATACAAACAACTAGTAGGTACTTCCTGTGCTGGGTGTGTAAGAAAAGCAAGCTGGCCAGATTCATTCTAAGGAATATTCCAATGTTTTTACCATTGTCATTTCGAACTATTGCAAAAAGAGTAGCAAATTAAACTAGATGGATGGTTCTAAACAGACCTGGTTTAGACATCAACCCCCTTTTTCTTTAAGTGTCTGGAGAATCAGTTTAGAAACAAGATTATTATAAATTAGGTATTATTTTCTACAAATGAATGTTTGAGACTGCATTTCCTAAAGGGAACTCTAAATTTCTGTATGTGGTTATCTTATCTTTCCCATCCTTTCATGCACCTTGTCCTACTTGGATATTTCATCCTAATGTAGCTTGTGGACTTTTTTCCACCTTCTTTGGCTGCCTCCTTTGCATAGCAGTTTCATCTGTGTTCTTCCATTCTGAGACTGCTGGCCTGCCTTTTTCTCTCTCCGATATATTAACAGTGGGTCCCATTACACTAATTAGTTTTTAAACATGCGTAAGCCTGAACTTTCAAACAAGTATAAGCTAAAGTAATCAAAACAGGCTTTCTCTCTGTAGGTCTTCATGCAGCTGAATGTTTTGCTATTGATCGTCAATCCTTGGTTTTAGTAGTTGTGCAGGTGCATTTTAGGATATTTGAAAACATGATTTAAAAAAAAAGTAACTGCTATTCAAGCTTAGCATACATGCTTAGCTAATCAGAGTAGACAATGTAGGTGGGGCAAAATTGATGCATGGAAAGGTGACTGGGCTTGCTGAAGCTGTGTGATGAAGCTAGAGGTAAAATCCAGCTTTCTAGATGTGTAGCTTAAAGACTAGCAACTGCACCGTGCTGTCATAAATTGTGACAATAGTGGGAGCATGATTTCTTGAGTGTGCCTCTTTTGTGAAAGCCATATACTGGATTTAGACTGATGTGTTTATATAAGTAAATGACAGTGCTAGGGACTATTGTTTTTCGATGTTTTGAATGAATTTCATTCCAGAATAGAGGGATGGATCCTTAGTTAGTTAGTAAGAGTTCCTCTTAATTTGCATCCAGCAAAAATATGCTGTGTGCCAAGAGTTTCTGAGCCTTTGCAAGATTTTCTGCTACGTTCTTGTAAAACTGCCTAACAGCTTCAAGGAACACTTCTCTATACCAGCATTACAAATACTCACAATTTCTACAGTTTCAGTATGCGTCTTAGCCAAAAGCAGTATATCACCTACTTTCTCTGAATATGAACTTCTTTCAATGAAAGCAAGCTCATTATTTTCAGCTTGTTTGATTTATAAGCAGTTCATAATCTGCTGTTCAAAACTTGAAAAGCTGCTAGTGAATAACTGGAAAATATCAAGACAAAATGGAAAACATACCACCATAAACACTGCCCTAGTATGGTGAGTACTTTTAGAAAAGGCTTGTAATAATGAAAAATTATCAGTTTATCATAATGAAATTTCAGCTAGGCTAGGAGTTATGATTCATCACCATCACTAGGGATCATTAGCATTCCAGCTATGTGCCCAGATTTTTAGAATTTTGTAGCTTAAAGTTATTAAGTTTATGTTGATCTTAACAGCTGAACAAAGATTCAATTTAGCACTGTATTCAATTTTATGTTGTGCCTATTCTTTGTGGGCTGTTTTATTCAGATACAAAATGCATAGCTGAGGGATTGCTTTTTTTAAAAAAATTCACAATTGATTAATAGCTTGGGTTTCATTTATTTTAGGTGGCGGTGTAACCAACACTATTACAGTATTTTTAATAGGTTACCAAATAAGCAAAGATGGGACTTGCATCTGCAGCTAATCTTCAGAGAGTTCTGCTTCACTTCTCCCAGTGAATTAGCTGCATCTGAAGTGTGGGGAAATCAGTGCAAAAATGTTTTTTATAACTTCTAAAATATTTAGCAATGCTTTTCAGACCCAGTAAAACATGTGAAGCCCTTGAGGTTTCATCTTGCAAGAATTTTCATGTGTACATAGTTATTTTTCTGTAGACCCATTACGATCCATATAGGTATGTGTTTGATGACTGAAATCTTTCTGAAACGTGAAGGATTAATACGGATCATTTCATGTAAATATGAAATGCCAACGGTCGAATGTAAAATATCTTTAGTAATACAGAACTCAACACAACAATTAAGGGCATGAAGTTGATTGCCTATGCAATTAAAAGTTTAGGAGATTAACTATCTGATCTGGAACTTGGCCAAGGCATCGTGACTAACAAGCCTGTTCTTGCGAAAAAATGCCAGAGGAACCCTGATAGCCACGTGTGGTCAAGATTTCTGCTTTGTCTAAATTAAGCCATCTCGAAACATAACACTGCCATACATAAAATCCCATGCCAACATTTGGCAAAGCACTTCTGTTCAAGCATTTGTGCTGGAGAAAGCTGACTATATACAGCATCAAGGCAAATGGTTTTGAAAGCATTTGTTTTGAATTTCCTGGGAAGCCAAATGCGGCTGAAAATCCCATTCTATGATTGTAATTTACCCTCCATCCACTTATAGAACTCTCATAAAAGTCAATGGGAGGGACTGGTACCAGGTATATAATACACTGTAAAAACTTTAAAACGTCGTATTGTTGGTTGTTAAAAGGACAGACGTTAGAACAGTGACTGTGGGATGAACTCAGCTTATGTTCTGCTTCCATCTGGCCTGCTACTGTTTCCTCGAAGAAGATGGGAAACAGCACACATTGGGTTGCACACATGGTCCTAAGGGAGAAATACTCTCTCTTTCACCTGTACAGCTTAGCATTTAGACTCGGTTCTTTTGCCCTGTCTCTCTAATCCCAGGGTGTACCCCTGTAACCATCAGGTTTTATCCTGTCGGAGCCTAAGTTTACTGAATTAAACAGGATTTCTTACCTAACTGAAGTTGTATGTTGGTAGGCAAATGGTCTGCGCACCCCATCTGAAGTTCTCTTTCTCATGCAAAAGCCCCACCTTAGAGGCTCAGGCTTGAGGAGGTAGCTACGTGCCTGAGAACCTGTGCCAGTCCCTGCTATGTTTTAGACAGTTACTGTGTAAACCGAACAGGCTGGTAAATACGGCTAAATTAAATGCGTACGCTTATTATGATAGTGAAATAGCTTGGAAAGAGCTCCCGTGGCACTGTACTTCTCTGCACCCTGCTTCTGTTTGTGGTGCTGGCTCTGCAGAAGGCCACTTTGCCTTTCTCCTAGTATTTTATGTATGCTATTTTGCGCGTGCGGTGCACAAGTAACACAAAAGCTAGCCCTGTAGAAAGGTACCTGGAAATGTAAAGACAGTGGTTGAACCAGTAACATACCTTCTTTTTAGATTTTTTTTTTAACTATCTTTGGAATTTTACCTTAGGACCTCTCTAGTATTTCTGTGTGGTGAGGATTCATTTATAAAACAGTAAGAGGGAAATCTAAACCTAGGTCTTTGGAAGAAACTAAGTGATTTTCTGGGATTCAGAAAAAAAACCACAAACCAAACACAAAACAATCTGTAATATTAACTAAAAATTATGAAGAGAAACGTATATTATGGTCTGATGTAGTAAAGTACTTCAGGTGCTTGCTGGACTTCAGCAGTGCTTAAATACAAAGTATATTTCATCTACGCTTGCAGAATTTACTGAGCTTAGTCAGAAATTCCCTGCTGAAGCTGATAATGCTTGGTGCCTATTCAAGATAGGTAAATTCTCCATCTCTGTAGTTAGGCTTGTTACATTGTTACAGTTGTTAATGCTCTCACCTTTCAGAACTCTTCCAAGAATTAGCTGTTACAGCAGGTTATTAGTAAAACACTGGCTTTCTAAACATCTTTTAAAGTAATTGGACTAAGGAATTATTTCTGCAGATTTTACTTTTACATCTGGAAACAAAACACTAGGAAAAGGGGAAATGACGACTGGCATTCTAAATCAGATCCTACATTTGAGCGCAGTAACTTCAGAAGAGCTTTCGCCTTAAAGAGTGTAGGATCAGGCATTATATATTGGCACAGCATTTTGCATTTGGATGTATAGAGGCAGATGCTTAGGTACCAAGGTAGGGTCCAGCTAAACGCTCCAGTTCCACATAAAGGAGGAGAAGCTCTGTGAGTGCTCAGTGTCTTTAAAAACAAGTTGGTTTTGTTTAGGAGTTCAGGTGCTGACCTAGGTGCCTGACTTAATCCACCCAAGTTTGGATGGTTTTATGGTTCACCTTGTTTTAGATTGGCAGGTAATTGCAACTAGTTTTCGCTAAGTTAGTACAAGTCTTACCAGAAGCCTTGAAGACAGTAAGAAAGGACTCGTAATGCTTAGAATGTGCCTACCTTTTTTGTTAGCATGTGGTTTGATACTGTACTTGCATGGGAAGTTTGATAGTTTGTGTTCCAACACGGTTTAATAAACATTACAGTGGATCATTTCATTGCAAAGAAATTAGCTCTTTATTGTCCTTGTCTGACTCACCTAAAGGCTCTAATTAAGGATATAGTAAACATGAAAATCTCTCCTAATACTTTAGGCTTTTTTAGGTGTAATCTGAAGAACATTAATGCTTCCTGTTAGGACTGAAATATATTAAAAAGTTTGGTTGATGAACTCGGGTGGGTTTTTGTCTTTAACAATGACAAGTGTACTCAATAGGAATAGTATTTTTAATGCAGCAAACTTTTTAAGAGAATTTGGTTAGAATCTGATTACATTTGGGCTAGAAAAATAAAAATATTTTGAAAGAAAAAACTTTTGAATGACATCAGTCACAACATATTTGTATGTTTTGACCTGATTATTCTATTGCAAATTCGATTTCAACCTTTTAATGACTCAGAAAATTTACAGTGCTGCCAGACACCTCAATGTTGCATTACATTTCCTTTTAAAAAGTGGTGTATGTTTGTTGAAACCTTGCAATATATTACTCATAGCAAAGAACTTCTGCTTTCTTAAGGGTATCAATACCTATTTGCCAACGTCCAATTCAGCATCATTAGTTATAGGATTGGTTTTGTGTTACCATAAAACAATGCATACTTTAACCTTATTCTTAGAAACAAATAGTAAAATACGTACATTCCTTCCATTGATTACATTTCTTGTTAAAACCTGTTTGCTCTCCTATCACAAGCAATATTATGACACATTATTTATCATTGTTGAGACCAGATAATGCAAACACGAAAGAGGAACTGCTATCATTCAGTTCTGGAAAGCAGAGAGTGCTGAATCAGAGTCCTCACTTAACTCCCATATATCGTACACAACCCTGTGTTTGACATTGGCTTAAGTTTAATGTCCCTGGTGACCATTCAGCAGATTTGTAAATGCCGTGCAGAACCACACCAAACAGAAGTGGTCAGCTTACACTTACCAAGATGCAGTTTCTCTGTAAACAGCCTTAGTACTAACAACACTACAGGCAAGGCTGGTGCCACCATACGTGATAAAAGCATTTGATCATTCCTGGCAATGAACACACAGCCAGACTGGGTCCAAAAGCAAGGAAATGAATTTGGGAGATCAGTGTAAACATTCAGTCCACTTTGGCATTTCCTCCTCCTTTAAAATAGACTTGGCTTTCCAAGGAAGAGCCATGTGAAGGAGAGCGGGAGTCAAGGTTAAAGTCATCACGTCCAAGGCACTGGTACGTTTTTATCAGGGAGAGGCATTTTCTGCTACGGCGATGTGGATCAATAGGATCATGAGACAAGATTTCTGCCTAAAATGTTGAAGTCGCTTAGACATGTGTTTGAATTCATTCTACAAAGTCATTCCGGGGCTTAGCAAAATCAATCCTCATCCCGTGTTGGGAGGGAAGAATAGAAACCCCTCACCTTTAAACACAACGCACTGTGCAAATGGACGGCTTTAGTGTGGCATGAAATCTTTGCAGATTTTGCAAAGCAAGTGCTCTGTCTTTCCCCTTATTGTTTGCCCTTCACTTGACATACAGGAAGAGATGCATCAAGCGGGTGGCAGGAGACATGTGTCACTTAAAGCATGCCACAACAATCTTTGCCCTGGGATGCTCCCTTCAATCTGTTTGGACGAGCAGGCATAATAAATGAATAAATACACACAAAACTTCACCTAGTGCTAAAGTTGATAGAACCCCTTTTCCCTCCTCCCCCTCGAGCAGGGCTAGCCCCAGGCACGCCGTCCCCTTCAGCCCCGAGCTGGAGTGCCACGATCATATTGCACCAGTTCACTTGTTGCGTGGTGCCCAGGTGCCATCTCCCCTCTGCTCAACCCACAGAAACTTCGCAGAACCGCGTCTCAGCGGAGCCCGCTCGAAGGGCTCCTCCTCCCAGCCTGCTGGCAGCCTCTTACCTGCATGTGTCCCTGGTACATTCTGCTTTGGCTGCTTCAGCTGCCCCTCGGGCCGACAGGTTGGGTGTGCGCTGCGGCAGGGGCACTTCTGTGCGCTCGGCTAAAAGAAAGAAAGGAAAAAAAAAAAAAAGCCTAACCCTGAAAGAGCTATTTTTTGCAAAAGATTCAGTCTCTCCTGCAGGCTCCGTTACTGCGTTCAGCACCCCGGTGATCGGGGCTGCCTCGTCCCTCCTCTCTTCCCTTCTGCCTCTCCCTCCCGCGCTCTCCCTCTTTAATGCGGTGCTGCGAACTGCAAGGAGCTGTTCCTCGCGGGGTGCTGGGGGGAGGCGGGCCGGGCCCGGGCGGCGGCGGCTGCGGGGCCGCCGGGCGGGGAGCGCCGCGGGGCGGAGCGGGGCCGCCCGCCGCCGGGCCTCGCCCGCCGCGCCTCGTCCCGCTGCCCGCCGCCCCGGCTGCCCGCCCGGCGGCCCTGGCCCCGGCGGCCCTCCCCCGCCTCCCGGAGGCAGCCCCGGCCTCCCTCCTCCCTCCCTCCTTCCTTCTCTCCTCCCTCCGCCCGCCCTCCGCAGAGGGAGCAGCGCGGCATCCGGGGAACGCGCGGAGCCCCGCGGAGCGGCGCGGCCGCCGGGCGGAGCCCTGCCGGGGTCCCGGGGGAGCTGCGGCCCCCGGCCCCGCCGCCCCGCCGGGGGCTGGCGCCTTCCGCTGCGGCAATTAAAAAAAAAAAAAAAACAGCGAGCATAACAACAAAAAAATCGGAGCGTCCCGGAGCCAGAACACGGGAAAACCCGGATCTGGCACAGGGAGCCTCCGGGATGGCGGCGAGTTTTGCCTCTTGGCCTGGAAGCCGAGGGGCGCGCAGGGCCAGCGGCCCCAGCGCAGCCCGGGCAGGGTGGGCTCCGCACCGCGGCTGCCGCTGGAAGGGGCTGCTTGCCGGCCGGCCTGCGGCACGGACAAAGTTTGGCATCGAAGAGAGAGGGGCGTACAGGCTGCCGTCGTAATTACACTGAATTTTAGTCGCACGCTTGGGCCAGGCCCTGCCTTCTGCTCTGAAGAGCAAACGTGATCTGTCGTGATTCACGGAAAATATCGGGAGGCTCTTGTTCTGGCTTGGTAGTATTGTTTGGTAATGTTGTTCAGCACTTACCAAAGATACTGTTATATAGAAAAAAAATCTGGCAGTAGCCTGTACATGCAAAATTCTGACCTTATAAACTGGCACAACAGGCCTGCTAAATCCTGCAAGCAACACCTGCATCATCTTGCATCCAGCTTTTCTCTCCTCTCCCCCACCTCAAACCTTAAACTTCTGATCTGCTAAAAAGAGCTGCTTCAATTTCACTGCAAATTTCTGTCCCACCCCGTGTGTCTATATTCAGTAGCACAGAAAACATCCAATGCCTGGAATTTGCTAGGCTGTATAATTTTTTGGCTCTGAGCTCTTAAGTCTTACTATTAAACTGCACAAAACTTTATGATGCTTTTGATTGACCAGAGCAATCCAACCTTAAGCGTGTTCCAGTACTAGAGCAATGCAAAATAGATTTCTTATTCCTGAAACCAGCACATTTGTATCATCGCAGCTCTCATTTCAGCTAAATATGCCTTTTTGAAGTGTTCCTATTCAGCTAAAAAAACAGGGTTTTGCAGAACACGAGTTCTTAAAGTTGTTGGTGATGGTACAAGCAAAATCTAGCCAATGATTTTTTTCACTTGAGCTTGAGAGTTTTATCTTTTAGATAGATAGCAAAAGTGACAGTTCTCTTACATCCAGTGAATGTGTATCCAGCTCACTGAGATTTTTAGAACAGCCTGGCAGTTTAGCCATGTATTGGTGATAAAAGGAAATAAGGAAAGAATATTTTTTGTCTAAATCCCTTAAGCCGCTCTGAAAACCTCAATTAAGAGCTGATGAGCTTAAAATACTTCTTTGGGATTATCCATACACGTTAGACATATCTTACTGTAAAACTTCACCGTGTAATACAAAAGGTGACTGCACTTACGTAGATTAAAATACTAGATTTGAATTATTGTGGTTTTACTTAAAATATAAAATAGGGAGTATAGTTTTTTCAGATATAAATATGTGGCTGCTTTTGTGCTCAGTTTAGAAGCAAGTTTAGGTCTAGATGAAAAAAAAGCAAGTCCTATTTGAACTTGGAGCCTCGGTGTCTTTGCTGTTTGTTGAACAGGGATGTATTAGACTCTTAAGCTTTTAGTAATCTTGAAGGTGCGCTTTTTCACTCTGGCTGCAGTAGATCCAGATTATCCTTTCCTGGGTTAGTGCGCAAGTTTTCTATAGCAGCTGAATGTTTTTAAGACACGTGAAAATTTCTTTGTTGTTGTTTTAAGCACAGAGCTCTTGTTTTTCTCAGGGGGGAAGCTGGGGTAAATTTGTCAATGCTAGTACATAGTAATGTCTGTTTTTTCTAAATCTAACTATATGCGTCATGATTTAAATTTTTCCTCCAGGGTAGGAAAAAGTACGCTTATAGTAGAAGAATTGTTAATTCAGGAAGGATTATTCATGCCGTGTTATTTGTGGGTGAGGGACAAACATTGGTAGAATTTGGCAAGATCCAAATGTTAGATATAAGACTTTACAGTATAGTGTGTGTTGGCATAGGCATTTTTCTTAAAGCATCAGAAGCAGGTGCATTCATTTTGCAGTTTGTTGCTGCAATGGCACACTGATGCCACAATTCGGCAGGATCTGGCAGATCCAGTAAAGCCAGGTAGATCCAGCTTTTACCTTTTTCCTTAGCGGGGGGTTAAATCAGTTGGCAGCGGTCAGTGAGAAGGCTGGCAAAGCAGCAGTGGTGCAGTGGAGAGATGGAGGGAGATGCATGCATAGATAAATGGATGGCAGCGGTTTCTTGTTAAGGAGCTGTTCTTTAAATATTTTTCAGTGCAAGCCATGCCCACACACATACAGTACTGTGCTTCCACAAGTGTAAACTCTGCCTTTGCTCTAGCTCTTCACTACAAGCAGCTTTGGCTAAGATTGTTTTTCTCTATCTAGTTCTAATCTGGAATCAACGCATGATATTTATTGCTCAGTTATAGTACAATTTCAAAAATGCGATGGTGGGTGGGACAGAAAGCATTAATGTGTAATTCTGTAACGTAAATATAAATATAAAGGCAAGTTCTTTACAGCTTAGAAAAAGGTGAGTGCCAGGAGCCACGCTGTTTGTGGCTCTGCTGTATTTGTGCATGTGAAGCTCTGTTTTGTTACAGGGCGTGTTTAATCGCACAAGGTTCACTTGCCTAAAATGCTTTAAAAACATTTTTCCGTTGTGCTCCCTTTTGGTCTGTCTGTGTGGCTGCGTTAGTATTTAAACCAGTAACATCTGCGTGCTATGAACTCTCTAAGCTTTGTTGTTTATTATGGCAAAAATGGAAAAATCATGGTAGAAAATATGAAAGTCATAATGTTTGTTAAGAAAAAGAAGAGTCACCATATGGCTCAACAGATTTTAATTAATATTAAATTGCCAGGGGAAATTTTGCAAAAAGTCAAATAAAAATCCTTTATTTTACAAATAAATGCTTAGAATTTGTTTTCAAATATATTTCTGGGGCAATTAGGACTATTAGGAAGCCTAGAGATAGTAGTGGGAATGCAGGGGCACTTTCAGAAATACAGAAGCACACAAGGTGTTTTTGGAGAGTCTGGCAGCTACCTAGTTACTGTCGAGAACCCGACATTTAACTCCCACTGGGAGGCCTATTGATTTTCAGTAGTGGTAGATGTTTCTTTCCTTTAGGCCTTACTGACGTTTATGTTATCCTGCAAATTTAGTTTTAAATCACTGACTCTGAAACCGCACGCGACAACACGTATAGACTCCAGGTTAATAACGGTTATCGTAGTACTCTTCGTTAACAAAGTGATTGGAACGGCAAAGTCTGTGGTTTCCATGCCAAGCAACCACATGGTAAGGGCAAGTCATGGTTTTTATTAGGGAAATCACGCAGTGATAAACAGACCTGCACATTCCAAGTCAGAAAAGCAATACATACTCGGTGTGAAATGCAGTTAAGTGTTCTTCCTTAACAGGGACGCTTTTCTGAAGGCAGGCAATAGGTAACTTGAAGGAAAATGAGTTTCCATAGCTGTGAGTTGTGCGCAGCAAAGTGTTCAATGGAAGAGTTTTAAGTGCCAGTTGAGGGTGGTGATTCATGGCAGGGGAGGCAGCCGCTGCCTGCGATGTGCCATGTTCCTGCAGCTTCAGAAGCAAGCCTTGGAGAGCGCGCGTTGGGGAACTCGGCCCTCTGCGTGCGCGGCAGGTTGTCATCTCCATCGCTCGACTGCGCCTCTCGGATCTCTCTGAATCTTTCGGTGTTTCTCACGTATGAGAACAGATTGTGTTGCCAGCATCCAACGATAGCATATGTTTGGCCATAAAGACGCAGATTTGCGGCTTAGTTCAATAGTAGATTAATGTTCTGGTGCATATACCTTATATAAAACATCAGTCTATTAGCTCATGTAACCATGGAGATAATAAGTAATTTGCATATATGGAAACTCTTTGGGTTTGTTTAGGCCTAACGCCTGCATTTTATTAAGAAATAGATCTTTACAAACATTAATACTAATAAATATTTTCATGAATAATATTTTCTGCTAACTGAAAATAATTAGCCTAATTTGTGAAAACATGGAGCTGATTAAAAATTAACTACCAAAAATAACCTTGCTTATTCTTAGACTCAAGTGAGGTGCAAAAACTGTGAAAATGAAATTCAGTTGTTAACGTATTAATAATCTTAAATCTTAATAATAACATAGACTTAAGGATTTATAATATTGTTGGTTCTGACAGATTCCAATTACACTTTATACTTTGTTTTCTAGTTACAGTTGTAAGGTACGAATGGTACAACCACACACACATCAATAAAAGTGCTAATTACGTTATGTGTATTTACACATTGCTTTTATATGCTAACATGATTTATATGTGTTTAGGGAATGCACGTAAAGGAGGTGTTTAAGGTGCTTTACATACTTCAATGCATAATAAATTTACGCAGCACGCAATCCTAAATTAATTTTAAAAAGCTAAAAGTTTTGTTAATGATGCATATAAAACATTTAATTAACAAGACTCAACATAGAAACCACAAGTCACAGTAACAAATAGCAATTAGATTGTAAATAGCCTGAGTAGAATACTAACAAGATAATTCTTCATTATGTTGGAGTTGCACCAGTTTTTTTCACCTGCAACTCTGCGCCTGTCAGTAAATACCAGCCTAGAACTTGGCAACAGAATGAAGAAAAATACCACATTAGTACAAGTTATGGCCAGCATAGTTGCAAACTCCACAGTCCTATTTCAGTTGAAGCTTTTGTTGTTGTTACCACAACCTACGTAACCTAATTGTATGGATAGGGTAAGTGCCATGAGCGGGCAGAGGAGGAGCAGCCCAGCTGCGTCCCTGGTGGCACTGTCTGACCTGTTGTACGGTGGTGGTATGCGATGGGGCGAGGTTACTGCTGCGACGTAGCCTGTGCCACGCGTGCCTACAGCTGAAACAAGCGCTGTGGAGAAACTGGAACTTCCCTGGGAAAGGTGGGCTCTGAGCGGGCTTTTCACATACGCTTGTATTGAGTGCAGCAGCAGCTGGTGCTGCAAACTGTGGCCTGTTTGAGGGAGGACGCAGGTCATGGCTATCTGTTAACGTATCGCCCGCGTCAAATCATAAGAACAGGAGACGGCCGCCTGGTGGATCTGTCCTGCCTTTGCGTGGCTGTATGTGTTAGCACCACAGTTACTGGTGTTTGTCCAGCCATACGTTCAGTTTCCTAGAGGAGGAAATTTTCTTTGTTTGCAGAGAGGCTGTTTTCGATGTGGAGTAACACTGTTGTCCATACAGAAATGCCTTATACAAAAAGGATCTTCTCCCCATTTAGATAAAGAAAGGAGGAGAAAGTATGTCTCTCCACTTTCCCCATGCACCTGATCTGCAGATTCCAAGAAAACTACATTTCAGTGGCCAAATGGCCAGTGCTCTTAAGTTTTCCTGAATTTGGACCCTGGCATGCTTCTGCTGAAGTAAACGCAAACTTTTCACTGACTCCATTGCAACAGAGTGCTTCATCTACGTAAGCGTTGCAGACTGGTAAACCGACCATTCCTCATTCATCAAGTAGAAAAAAGCTTTATGGAAGATGTGGAATCTCCGAGCGTACACCTGTACTGCAGTTACTTTGATTGCAGTGTAGCATAAATGTATTAGGGTTGATCCTGCAGTCTCTTATTGAAAGTCTCAAAATGTGGAAAGTCCACAACCCCCAGGATAATCAGCTCCAGTGCTTAACTATCGTACGTACTCTTTGAAAGCGTTTATTATTGACCTTACTTAAATATGTACTGCTGAACTTTATGCCCCCCCCCCTTTTTTCACGTTAGCCAAAATTGATGTGGACAAGGATGTATTCCCTTTCCGTTTGTAACTGCTTTGTACACGCTTTAAGAAAATTATTTCATCTCCCTCAATTTTCTCTTTTCTAGACTAAGCAATCCCAGTTCCTTAACCCTTGCCACATAGGTTGGGTTTTCTAGATCTTGATCATCTTTCTTATTGCTTTCCTTAGACTGGTTTACTTCAGTAGTGTCCCAGACTGGACAAGTACTCTAGTCTACTCTTGCTCAGGCCAGAAAAATTTCTTCGTGTGTATTACACGCAGCATTTCTCTTTATACATCCCCCCATATGGTGTTGCAACACTATGATGCTGTTGAGTCGTGTTCAGCTTGTGATCTGCTGTTACCTTTGGTGATATTCCTGAATCATTTACTTACCCACTGTGGTTTTTTGTGGTTGATTAGTCCTACCTAACTGTAGGATTTTGCCACTGTACTTATTGACTTGTATCCTACTTATGCAAAACCACTTCTCCACTTTAGATGTTTTTAAATTCTGATCACATCCTTGTCTTGTTCTCACAAGCTTCTCCAGCTTCATGTTGCCTGCAAATTTAACAAATATGCTTTCTATTCCTTTAGCCAAATCATTAATCAAAATATTGAATTATATGCTGTTTATGGAATGCCACTTGGGAAACCCCTCTAGTTTGACAGTGAATCATCAATAACTGTTTCCTGAGTAGAGTTAAGCAGCCGTCTAACAGTGATTTTTCTAGACCATGTTTCCCCCAGCTGTTTATGACAATATCATACAGTTCTAATTAAAAATATCTAGTCGTCTTTGCCTGTCTGTAATGCCTGCTACCCTGTTGTACAGAGGAAACGGCCTGTG
The DNA here is from genome assembly GCA_020745775.1 of Theristicus caerulescens. Classification (NCBI taxonomy): domain Eukaryota; kingdom Metazoa; phylum Chordata; class Aves; order Pelecaniformes; family Threskiornithidae; genus Theristicus; species Theristicus caerulescens. Next base: position 1,304,819 of record CM036565.1, on the reverse strand, counting down.
CTCCTGGTTTCTCATCCCCTTACCTTCTAGAACCTTAAATTGTTTGTTTGATTCATTGTTATAGTAATTCTGCTGTAATTAAAGTAAGCTTTCTGGCCTTTCTTTCCCCAGTTTTTAATGCTAAGCACTATGTTTGTACCTGTTTTACAAGTTCTATTTAATGCTTCTGAGATTGCTTCAATCTATGCTCAAAGTATCGGAGGGGGAATTTAATCAGGTGTAGTTATTCTGAAAAGAACTAACTTGCCTAAATACTTTCAAGCCTGTGTTTTCCCATCACTGGTGTTAGGTCTGTTAGACTTTGGATCACAGCTGACCATCTTAGGTAATTTAAATCTAGCTTTTTTCAGATACCAGTAGTATTTTAACAGCATGTAGCTCGCTGGGGGTTCCTAAACGTGTTTTAGAGGCTGCATAAATATGCAGGCATTTACCTACTCCAAGCTCCTGATGCTTGTGGCCAGATGGGTGCCACTATCCAAGCTGGCTTTGGTTTAAAGCTAGCTTTGGTATTGCTGCGCTACATTGCCATTACATCAGCGAGTGCAAAGTAAACACATCAATTTACCTTGAAGTTAGCTTGAAAATTACTTATATGGAATACTTGCTATAGAGTTAATGAAAACCTGGTTTAAGTGGTTTAATATTGCTAAAAATGTTTACATGGTACCAGTACCTAAAGCATGCTAGACATCAAATGAAAGGATGATTTGCAAGGATTTTCTTCTGATAATTTTTTCTTGGGTACAAAAATGCTTTATAGATGTCTGAGTGAAAATTTTTGCTCTTTAATCAGATTTTATCCACTTGCCATTACTGATAATATAGACAACATATTCCTCTTACCATATTAACTGCTTCACTACTTGTTGTACTTGACAAACCTTGAGAATTTACTGGATTCAGTGAAGCATCCATTTAGAGTGACTCCACAGAGTTACATAAGGGATTTTCTGGCAGTGAAAGGTTTAATGTTGCTGTATAAATTCTGGGTAGCCAGCATGAAAAAGATACAAGGATACTTTGTACCTCAGATCCTATTCAATACAAAAGAAAGAAGGATTTTTGTTGAAGTATGAGTATTCTTGATCACTGGAGAGGTACTGCAATATAGAGGAGTTAAAAACCTCAAATACCTAGCTCTTATGAATTGTTTTTAACTCCCAAAAGGGAGTAAGTGCTGTTATCTGCATTTTGTACAGGTAGAGATAGGGGTTGGGAAATTATTTTCATTTCATCACTGACTGTGGAGGTTGTTAAACAGCTACTGTTCAAGTTAAGACATTTTATGATCAGCAGTTCCAATAACGTTCATCAGGGAGTGTTCAAGGAACTGCTTAAGAATGTCTCTGGACTGTTAATGTTGGCTTTTATTAATTGATACAGCACTGGGAAGGCAAATGCTGTGCCAGAATTTTAAATGGGGTGGCTTAGTAACTACAGGCCTTTCAGCCTGGTGCCAATCCCTGGCAAAATAATGGAAGACTGATCTGGGACATTATTAGTGAAGTAATAATCAGGAATAATGTAATTTATGGCAGTTCTCATTGGGTTATGGAAAATATATCTTGTCAGACTAACTCAATAGCTTTCTTATGATATATGAGGTTTGGTCGATGAATGTTGTAGTGCTGATGTAATGGACTTTCTTAGGGCATTTGTCATGGTACCACATAACCTTTGATTAAGAAATGAGAATAATGAAAATTCATCTGGGTAACACACTAAAAGGACCTAAGACTGCTTATCTGGTAGTCTTAATATGCAAAGTGGGAATCATTATCTAATAGGATCCCTTAGGAATCGTTGGGGCATGCTCTGTTTCCCATTTCTTTTAATGACCAAAAAAATATTACAAAATCATTAGTGGTAAATTTATGTAGATGGAATAAAGTTTGGGACCTCAGAAATAAAGTTAGTTTATGAAGTGATCCATAAATCATATATGCTTCAGTAAAACTGAAGGTAATATATATATATTTGTTTTATATATGTGTTTTTTCATATACATGAACAAATAATTTAGCTTATGTTTGCCAGATGAATGACTCTATTGTGAGAAATAATGACTGAAAAGTTTTGGGGAGATCATGATAGATAATTGGTTTAATGTAGGATTTCACTGTCACACAGTGGCCAACGGCCTAAAGGTGGCCTCAGGAGAAGCTTCAAACCGGAATCATGAAGTTAGGCTACTTCTGTGTCAGTAGTGATGGGATAGCTTCCTAAATACCCGAGTACGTGTGAAGATTCAGTTTTGTGTTTCAAACAGGAATAAGGAGTTGGTGAAGGCTTAGAGAATGATTAATAGATTGGACATTTTGTGCAGCAAGATACTCAAGGGCTTGAACCTATTTAGTTTAAGCAAAGATAATTTGTCCCAGCCTGTATCTATATAAGGCACAGAATATAATACTGGAAAACTTCTCAGCATAGCACTTACAAAAAAATAAAATGGTGGAAAGTTGGAAGGTAGGCAACAGTAGACTCTAGGTGCACATTTTTATGATAATAAACCGTTGAAATTGTTTTTAAAGGATCATTGTGGATCTCTGTCTGGAGTTTTTAAAAGCACGATTTCTTGATTTTTTTTCTGAAAAATATATTCTGCTTTAAGTAGGAATTGATTTAGAGTGGAGCTATAGTTGTGTTATAGGAACAAATGATTGTCGTAATTACTGGTTTTGTAATCTCTAAACTGATTTACTCAAGACTACCTAATAGGATACTGGCAGAAGTTAGGATAGTACCTGCTCTTACTGATTTGCAAGCTACAGTGTTATCCATATACAACTGAATATTGTTATACCATACAACTTCTTACTAAATGAGAGAAAGGCTGGGATTTCTTAAATATATGTTTCTTTACACAGGGGTGTGTGTGTGTGTGAATCCTGCTTTCATGCTCAGCGTGGGAGATTAAAGAAAGCTTTTTTCCCATCTGTGCACCTTGCCCAGAAACAGCGACAAAGCTGCACTTTGTTGTGCGAGTGCAGCAGCATTGAAACCCTGCGCATGGCCACCCTGAGCCACAGCCCCTTTCCTCTAGGCAGTTGATGTCACTCTGGGAGGGCTCTTCTGGGAGGCCAGGGCCAACCTCCCACATACACCCCATATCAGATGGAGAAAGTGCTTTCCTCAGTGCCCTTGGAGCCATCAAACCTTTTTTCATTACAGCTTTTGGCCTTCCTGTGCTGCGCTGGCTCCCAAAGTCATTACTTTTCTGCTGAGCGGGAAGACCATGTTTCAGATGTTGATTCTTCATAAGGCATGCTCAGTTTCAACCTGTAAGAATATTTTTTATTAACGATGATTCCTTCTTTTTTTTTTTTTTTTTTTGCCTGAAACATCTGTGTGGGTTAAAAAGTTTCTGTCACACAGATGAGGCATTGGCTGCTGATAGACAGAAAATGCGTACCACTGAAAAGGGGGCGCATAAGGAAAGACTGTTTTGAGACCTGACGTGGTGGGGTCCTGAACGTGTGTCTGTCCCACCAGCTCAGTGGGCCAATTCCTTATGTCCTCGCTCAGATGCTTGAATACGAGAGGTGCTCTTAAATTTTTCAGTCCAACGGGGCCAGTCCCCGAGTGATTCAGTGTCACTGCTTAAGTCATCTGGTATTCTTTATGCTTGATGTAGTGTCATGTGGAGAGCCAGCACAACGATCTCTGTATTTTACAGCATTTCACAGCAAGAAGGGCAACCGTGCAGAGGAGTATGTACCTCACCTAGGTGATGAGAGGACGGATCCCCGTTTGATTCCAGCACAGGCTGGTGGGGGCAGCTGTGCTGGACACCTGCCAAGGGAAAAGCTGCAGGGTCACAAGTTATGTGAATATACCAGCTTCGGTTCTTCTTTCCTCTGGCTCTCATAGAAATGGCTAGACACGATTAATAACAAGGAAGAAACTTTTAAATAGTGAGACTTTGTGAACGTGAGACTCGGCACGTCAGACTAGTCTGCCACAAACAAATTCTGCTGAATCTTTCCTTTTGGCTTTTCTGTCATTCACAACTAACCTGGGTTTCAGGCTCATGATTTAATGGTTCTAAGCATATTCGTAACAGAGGTATTCATTTTGACTGGACAGAGGGGAAAAATGCATTTTCTCTTTTCTTCAGTTAGTAACAAAATAGCTATCTTAAAATTTTAGGATGTGTTGATGGTAACAGAGACAAACGTGATTGAGGTCCTTTGACACAGAATGAAAAGTTCACTGTAGGTTTTAAAGTTCTTGAAAGAACGCAGATCCTGTGATCTAGAATATCAGCAGCAATCATCAGTTTAGCAGGCTGAGGCAGGACAAGAATAATCAATTATGTCTTATGCCTATGTGAGAAATGTCTCTGTTTTCACACCTGTGAAACAAGGGATTAAAGTGCACGGCTGGGCTCTGAAGTCTGTCTTTTGAGAAACTGATTCTTTGAAAGCTTGCTTCTAGTTTGTCAGTGTCAGGGAAACCAAGTTTATTTTAGGGTTTCTTTCATCTGCATATGGTAATATAAGACTGTAATGGGGGGCGGGAAAAGGAAAAATATTTTTACTTTGGCTTTGGGCCAGTTTAACTAACTCTGTTCCTATTGCCAAAACCAGAATAAAAACCCCACTGGATTCGGAAGAGGTGATTTTGAAAGGAAACGTGAGTGATGCAGTAATACAAGTCTCACAGAAAGACATGGGACTTGCGCTCAGAGATCTCTTGGTGCTTTTGCAAATCTCTATCCCCAAAAATGAGCCTGCTTATTACAAACAACTATATAAAAGTGATTCTGTGGAGCTGTGCAGCTGAATAATCATAAAAATAAACCTTTAAAGGAGAACACTTCAAAAAGTCTTATTCCTAACTGTTGTTACAAGTTTTCATTATTCACTTTTTGTTCACTTTTAAGGTGAATTCTTGATTCTCTGTAACCATGTCTTTGCATCATTTTCAAAAAGAAACACTTCCTCACTTTGTCAGGGAATGTTATCTGGCCATGTAAACACAGGACTTGCACCAGGAACTTCTATCGTCTCGTCTTGTCCTAGCACTGTCTCTCTTTAAGATTGTCACTAACACAGTCTCCCTACTTTGTTTTCTCAGTTGCAAACCGGGGCAGAGGTGTGTGCGTGCAATCAGCTGCACGTGTCCCAGGGCCAGTAGAGAGTGATAAAGGCTGTTACTGACGGTTCATCTTAATGGGGGATTGCAGATTCAGAAAGTAGCACGAGCAGATGTGATTAGAAAAAAAAAAGCAATGAGTAACAGTCAGATATAAAAACACAGAGTCATAAACACAAACAAATCATTGTGTTACGCTCACTTTCATCATGATAGACAACCTTTCACTACTATAATACATACACAGCAATAAAAGCTGCAAAATCCTGGAGCAGATCCTCAGCAGGGATAAATTCTCACAGCTCCATGACAACAGAGTTGTGATAATTTATACCTGACAAAGGCCTGCTCTTTACTGAACAACTCCACTTCTGCCGAGGTGGAAGTCATCTTTTTGCAGAGGGGTATTTACCCTCTCTGTTGTAGGCTTAGTAAGTAAATCCTGCATGAAGGGCTTGGAAGGCAAATAGGTCTTGTGCTGCTTTGCTGCATCGGAGTATTTCACCTGCTGTGTTGTGGCAATGTTAAGATGAATGATTTGGTCTCCAAAGAATTCCTAATAGGAAAGGCTTTGCTAACTAATGTGAAAGTCAGCTGGTGTCCCTTGAGATACTATAATTAAGATACAGCAGATGTTGAAACTTTTCTCCAGAAAGTACCAGTGATTAAGATATCATGTGTGGTAGACATATGCGTTTGCTTAGACACGAGGGAGAATATAGGTAGTGTGTGAGGGCCCTGGTTCGTGAGACGAGAAGGAAGATGCAGTGCGTGCTGGGAGATTCGGTTAGACAAGTTCATGGCAAAATAATTAACTTGGGAGGTGTGGAGCTGATGAAGAGTAAAACCGTTGCTGACGTTTGGAAGCTGGAAGGCATGTAGACAATTTGTACTTTGGCAAAAAAACTACTTGATAGGTCCAAGGAGGAGGCAACAGCTTAATCTTTTAATGCATTCCCCTTTACTCACTTCATTTGGATTACTGCCTATCGTCCTGCTTCACTCTGTAACCAAATGCACTGATGGAGGCACTTTGGAGGAAAGTTTGGGTCCTGTCTTTCTCTCTCTACCCTGGAAGCTCTCAAAACTCTTGTCCTTCTCTGAAACATGGAGTGATTTCCAACTGAATCTGCATTATCGCTCGTCTGTTGTTTCCGTTTGCTAGGGAAACCTTGCTTAGCGTGTATCTGCTCCTTGTGACACACAGGGTGCCTCTTTCTGACGTGCTGTAAATCCTTCCAACAGTTGATTCTGGGATGCTGATGTGCCAGTCTGGGTGCCTCTTCGTAAATCAAAGCGAGCAGTTGCTGCTCAAGCACTGTGTATGCAAGCTTTGGTTCACAAACTGAGGGGTGTTTCCGTTAAGGATTCAGAAGATGCACTTAGACTGTGTAATATCGAAGCCTTTGCTCCAGTGGTGGATAAAGAGACCTTAATATGTTCAATTAAAACTTCACAATTCTCTTTGTGGTAACAGATTGTGCTATCACCCTACAAGAACTGTGAAGTGAGTCAATAGTGATCAAAATATCTACTGTACCTGCATCTCAGTTTTCTTACATTACTGGCACATTAGCTCTGCTGTCTTGTCTAAATTCCAATTTAAGCAATTACATTCTGCCCACCTTAATTCTAGCTCCTTCCCATGCACTCAGCACTCCCGTCGGCTCCCCTACTTATCCTTCATTTCTGCTCTCACCTGTTGAGCAGTTATTGTGAGCTGTCAAGCTATGAAGCTCTAGTCATCATTCCTATGTATAATCTACATGTTAATTTTCACCGCACTTCCTTAGGACAAAAGGCACCATATGAGTTACTCCTTCCTAGTACGGCTGTGTAATTTCAGATGCAAATGTGAAGAACTAAGGCCAGCTAAGCCCATGGTTTTGGGAGCTGTATTGGCATTGTGCATTCAGCATGCTTTTATAGGTGTTTCAGTTGCAGTAAATAAAATGTGTTCAGACTTAAAAAAATTAACACTCTAAAAACACCTGCAATCCCTCCAAAGTGCGAACTACAGTTCTGTAGAGGTCTCACTCTTCAACTAATTAGCATAACAATAATTATGTTAATTTCTGTAACATTTTTCTTCTAAGCACTGCAAAACATTTTATAAGTTTTAATGAATTTAGACTTGAAATATCATGATGATATGGGTTATTATCATCATCTTCATTTGCCAGAGGAGTGTACTGAATCTCAGAGGAAAGTTAAATGACTTGGAGAGGAAACTTTGAAGTACTGACAACTCCAACATTGAAGTCATTTTCTCTCCGAAATGTAGGATCATTTGCCATTTCTGTAAAACAGCGTTCTCAAAATACAATTTGCATTTTCCCAAGGGAGTCAGAAGAGTGTTTATATTAGCCCAGAAATACCTAAAAATCTTAGGTGCGGCTGAAGCCGTGTCTTTAGGCCCGGGAAGTGAGCAGTCACTCCCTGCAGTCCGTAGTTACAACCAGTTCTCACTGGGCCATCCTGTAGGAACTGAGCTGCTATTAGCAATAAAAGACGATTAGCTGTTTCCTGGGTACTGTAAGCACATGAGCAGAGATAGGTTGAATCTGGATTGTTACCTCCTGAGGCCTTTTTTCCTCTTTGTTTTTTTGTACTTAGATTAGCATAATGGGTTTCTGGTCTATAACTAAGTCTCCTACGCTAGAGTGAAATGTTTCTGGTTTTGTCATGCCCACAAATACAAAGCCTAAGGACTGGCAGAAGAAATACACCTTACCTCAAACCAAAGTTACTTTTCTGGGTTCAGTTGGGAACGTAACAGAGGATTAACAGAGCTGAATTTATCTTCCAGTTCAAGTCAAGTCAATTGCATTTATTCCTCCACCAGCTTGTATTTCCCTCACCATTTTAAATCTTAGCTGCAAAGGGAAGAATAGACTTGAAAAGAAGAGGCTATATCCTGTACTTTCTGTATTTCCAGAACAGGACTTTTCCTCCAGCTTTGTTGTGTGGCCAAAACACTGTCACAAAGTTAATTTCTTCTCATAGCTGAACTTCTCTTTCTTTTATTGTTCGTATTTCAGCTTTATTCATTGTACTAGCATGCTGTAAAAAATTCCCGTCTTCAAGTGATTCTGCTACAAGGTGCCACAAGGTACTGCTGCAGTCACAAAGCAAAGCTGACACTGAGGTACATATGGTCTTTGCTGGAGAATCATCAGGAAAATACAATGCTGTGGTTACCTAAATCCGTGATGTGGCCTCACGTAGTGCTGTGCAACTTAGCAACTGATACAGAGAGGTCGTGAGGATCACGACCGGTTGTTCTAGAAAGAAGATTAATCTGGAAATAAATGGTTTATATTATAGAGGGAGATGGGGAACTTTCCTTTCCCTCACGCTAGTAACTCGTGCGTGTTTTATAAACTAGAAACTCCCTCTCTCAGAAGGCCTTGTACGGGCCAAGTTAACGTGTTCATAACTTGTATTTAGCTTTACAGTTAACTGTTATTTCAGACCTGAAGAAAGGTTCGCATACCTGAAAGCCCCTCTAGTTTTTACAGCTATTCTAGTTGGTCTGATAAAAAGCTCGCTCTGCTTATCATCCTAGGTGATCGTGGCTGTAACAGTATTTAACAAGAATCCCTTGTCTCATTTAATGTTGAGAATTTCAAGGACATTGTGTTTTCTCAGCAGTGTGGCATCTCTGAGAAGTTACAAAACTCGAGCTTATTGAAAGCCTGAAATGCTTACACAAAGGACAAGACAGTTTAGAAACCTGGTAACGCTGTTAACTTCTGTTGTTACAGGATGAACTGTTCATCAACCAGTGTAAAAAGAATGATAAAAATCCAAGTTCAACTCTGCATCTTAGTGACTTTTTCAGGCATTTCACTGGCACATCAGAGAATAGCAAAAAAGGCCAATGACTTGGAATTTAATGAGATGTCTCTGGCACTCAGACATGGATTGAATGAACAAGTTGCATTTATAGATCTATAAGTTAAATTTATAGACCTATAGTTCCTTTAAACCAGATATACAGTGTGTGCTGGTGAATTCCACCTTAAACAAGCAGAAGAAATTAGACGTCATGCCCTGCAATACAGCTTTGTGTTGTAGTCACATTTCAAGTTCTTTATCTATTCAGATTTCACTGAACAGCTATAGGGACAGATCAGCATCTAAGCACGCATTACGGATGTGTACCAAATCGTGATATAAACATCAGCTCCGCTGTGCTGAAATAATGGAAAGGGAATGGAATAGGGCTTTACGGTAATACATAAGGCCTCAGCGTTGTCCTGGGCTTATTTGGCCAGCAGTGGACTGGGGTGGTCTGTTAACATTTCTACTGGTGGTTCTGTGGTGTAACATTCAAGAAGGTTTCCAAGCAGAAAAGTCCACATCCTTTTGATCATAAATCGTAAGCTTTTCTGGGCAGGGACCTGGAACATTTGCAGTTCTGTGAAGAAAGAGAAACACATGTCACTTTGTAATAATAAATGATAAAAATAAAGCATGAGTAACCATGCTGTGAAAAGAGAGCAGGAAATGCATGGAGAAATATCAACTGTAGGACCAGGATTACTTAACAAGCTGTAATTCATTATTGGTCTTTCAACTTCAGAGTTTTAACTCCTAAAGGAAGAGCTGCTACAAAATTAGTTTCAAAAAAAGGTAAAAATATGGTACAAACACTTAGGTAGGATTTGGCAAAAACTAGAAACAATTGGAAAGAAGTGAATGAGAAAAATACAAAAACTGACAAAGAACAAAGCTGGAGTTCTGTCTGCTTGCAGTCTGCCAGTCAAATTAATGAATTGCTGTGGTATATGAAAGTACCTATGCTCTGTGATGATCTGCATAGTACTGAGTGTCACTATCATAAAACTTTTTTTCTTTTTACTCTTACCTCGATGAAATGCATTTCACTGATTCAGTGCATTTAGCAAACATTTTTCCAGGGAGTAAAGTGTTGTTTTGAGCTGTTGTTAATGAAAATTCCCATCAGGATTTGAGAGTTTGGTGATCCAAGGGTGGCATGGGGATGAGAAAGAGAAGTTAATATGTTTAGTTCAAATGTTTTTGATAAATCTTATTTGTAATTTTGTTTTCTATTCTTTTACAAACTAAGAAATGAACTTTATAAAATATTCCCTGACAGGTCAATCTTATGTGAGAGCAGAATCATCTGAAACTTGTAGATTAACGTTAAAGATGCGTTCAAAATGAAGTCATACAATTCAGAAATTTTAATTTAAAAAATGTTATCTCAAAACCATTCTTGTGTTCTGAGGATTTTCTCTTTTTTCTTCACAAAGACCAGAGTTCCCTGTGGAACTGGCATCTTTTATTGCAACTTCAAAATGAAATTCAGACACTCCTATCCTGTAAATATTTCATATAACCCAAGGACGGACCTTGGTTATGCCGTGATCCTGCCCATGTATACCAAATACACTACTTACTTCCTTGAGTAGTCACATTAACCACTTTGTTCTTCCCATGCTACTGTATAATACTGTAGGTAATAAATATTTTCAGGATCAGATTGTAATACTGTCGTGAGAAAAACATCATTGATTACTTGGCTAATCTCGTCACTACAGTAAATCCAGCTTGTTCTTCCAAGTCCAGCACTGTGAGTGGTCAGAGGAGGCAGAGAGCTGCAGAGACGCCACTGTGATAGGCTTTCATGTGTCGCTCCTGTGGCTTCACTGCTTATTTCTCTGTATTTTAGAAAATAACACACCGGCTCTTAACAGTATGAATTTGGCTGCCTACTCTGTCAGTAACATCTAATCTGTCTGTCTTAGTCTTCTCAAGTGATCTCCACATGCATCCTTTTATTTATCATTTTTTGCACCAGAAAGAAACTTCTAGCGGTGCACATTTTATTATTCTGCTACATCCAACTGGCACTTCATATATTTATCTTCGAAGACTGGTGACACATCTATTCCATGTATAGCAGGATGTCATCTCTGGGTGTATGTCTATCTATATATACGTACAGAGGAAGAGAAGAGAAAGGGTGAAGGAAAGAAGAAAAAGAGAGTGATTGGCACTGGAAATAATTATATTTTTTGTGACAAACTTAAGCACATTATTTATAGACAAATCTACACTATTAAATCTTGACAGGGGGATATGTCAGCAGTATTTCCCATAATTGTTTGGCACTCACAAGGTGATCCATACTGCAGGTACCCCACAGCATCTGGTAATTCTGAAAGCACGTAACAGTGGAGTGATGCTCTTTTTCCTGTAGAAGTTCCCTATGCAAGTTTTAGACCAATAGCTTTAACAGTATTGCCAGCAAGTTCACTATACTTCTTTCCTCATACAAGACCATACTAATGATAGAGAACTGTTTTGTTCCATGAAAAGTACTTCCAGGTAATGGCTTTACTCAAAGTGACAGGCAATTGCAATGATCCAGAAATAATTTTCAGCACTGTAAAATTTTTTGCAACAATTAGCAGGAGTCTGCAGAACTCCTCGCTGAGGGTTAGAATCAGAAAAAGCAGGGCTGACTAATGGAGCAATGCGCAAGAAGTAATAAAGAGGTCATCTACCTACAGAGAACTAGAAAATGGTGTTCCACATTCCTTTAGCAGAGCAGCATTGTAGAGAGGAGTCGGGTATTTTTCCATCGGCTTGTCTTCAGTATTCCAGAGCAAAAGCTTTTCTTCTGTCCTTACTGCCTTTGAAATATTTCATTATGGGAGACATTTAGAGATTTCACTGTCTCCCACCTGAAGCTGGGAACACTCAGCTCCTTGACTGTGCAGGACCCTCAGCAACTGCTGCCATCTGACAGGAGGGTGCTTGAGTACAGTTTTCTGGAGGATCTGATGGCTGCCGTTAGAGATGAGCAGTGTCATACAGTGAAATGGGCCTGTCAAGTGATGCGAGTGATTTCCAGACCAGCCCTCACCTACAACTGTTTTTCCTGTTTTATCTTAACCGTGTAAGACAGAGCCAGGGTACTGCTCTTCTCACTGTTGGCAGGAGACACCCGAGAAGCGTAAATAGAAGGTCGCCTTGGACTGTAGGAACGTTGCAGGGAGCTCTCTGGATGTGCTGGTGAATCGTAGAAGGCTTAATTAGCAAGAAGCACTATGACAGCCATTTCAGTCACAGACAAGCTTGCTTTTTATGCCTTACAGCCCCAGAGCTGATACCTAAAATAGCTCTTTGCGTGTTCCAGGCAGAAGGCACATTTGAGTTTGGTGGTGAGGTGAGGGGCTGTCTTGTTTGTCTGATTCTCTGACTTTGTGCTGCGAAGGGGCGAGTCCTGGTAGGCACATAGGTATAGCGCAGTGACCCCGTCCCCAGCCTGCCATGGTGGGGGTGCTAAGTGGCCTGCTAAGGAAATGAGTAATAAAAAATAGGGGGGGGGAAAGCAGATTAAATCAAAACGGTAAGTGACTTTGGTACAGTTCTAGCCAAAAGACTAAAAATTAATTATGTGGGAGCTTACTAGTGTTCTTAGATTACTCTCTTTCTTACAGTGCAGGGGCAGAGAAATCAGATATGAAGTAGATGTTAAATTAATGAAGATAAAAGACAGTAGTTTTAGTTGATCCAGTTTTCCATTGCACAGAACAGCAAGTCTTTCTTTTGGGGGTTGCTTTTGAAGGCGAGCAAGGGAAGTGGAATGAGATGTGTTCCCAAGGCTTCTGAAATGTCAGACCTTGAAGTCGTCTTATACATTTCTCTAAGATGTACAACAGTATAGAGGTGCTTTTTAAAAGCAAACACCAGAAGATGTTTGTGAATGTAAAGTAAAAAGGGTTTTGTTAACTAACTAAAAGTGAGACAGTTGTTCAAACCAAAACAAAGACTAAAATTGCAGAAGAGTGCATATCATTAATGGGAAGATCCTGCCCTGTGATATGATAAGTACAAAACTAAATCTAAGTGCTAGCGCTGTTATTTCAAACAAATAGAACAATGAGCAATAAAAGAAGAGTTCAACCATGAAAGTCAGGAAAAAGAAATGAACCAGAGTGAAAAACATGATCATGTAAGGAAACACAAGAGAGCACAGATGAAAAGTGATCGTAAGTAATTACAGGTAATGGCATAACGGCTCTGAACTAAACAAAATCTGGGAAGAGACTAAGTCTGGATCACATCAGTATGAAAATTCCAGTGGGTTTCGTAGTCCTTTGCTCTGTGAAGGATGTGACTAACACAATAACAAAGATGTTACTTTAAATGATTAAGTTCCTAAATGCAAGCCTGTTTTCTGATCTGCCTCAGCGTTTACTTGTTCCTGCAGTAGCATACAAATTCAAACCATCCCGTGTCATGAGCAAGACACTCACGCAAGTGCAAATGTTATTGTTATCAATATTAATCCAGTATTGTGACTCTGAAAATGCTATACTGGATGCTTTAGCAAAGGGGCCAAGGAACATTGCAGGGGATAATTATGGAATAATTTGATCAAGGCAAGTCCTCTCCTAATCAACTCTGTTAGAGATTGACTAAGTCCCTGAGTTATATGGGTTTATAAAATTAGCTTTTCAATCCAGGAGACGTGAGAAATCTGACATCCTGTTTAACACAAGCTAGAGAACCTCATTTAATAATTCCTGCATGAAGCCTACAACTATTTAAATATAAACATATATGATTAAAGCCAGACAGTTGTTATTTGAAAATGACAGGAGGAGGAAGAAGCCAACTGCAATTTTTGACTTACAGGATTACTGTGAGCCACCAGTCTGATGCAGTCATGAAACAAAGTACATAACAACCTGAGGTGTATGTCAGGCAAGAAATTTCCAGTGGAACTGTGAAAGAAAGTTTCAATGTCATTTTATAAGGCGTTAGAGAGATTTAATTTGGAAAATTGTGAATAATTCTCATCGCACAGGTTAAAAAAAGATGACTTCAAGGCAATAGACATCTTTGTTTTTAAGAGGAGGCCAAAAGAATAGAGCTTGCAAAATGAAGATAAAGTTAACTCTTGCCATGGTTATAACTGAAGCTGCTCTGGACTGCTGTTCCTCTTGGTGTTGCAGTATTAAAGCACCATGAAAGAGCTGCCCTCTACTAAACTCAGTGGCATTGCCAGCCAAGACATAAATCAGCATATAGAGAGATGTGAGCTACTTACAAATACAATTTGCTAGTATTTTTTCAAGTTTATAATGGATATGTGTCACTGGTTGTAATTACTGTTCCCTTCTAAATTTCTGATTTACCTTCAACTCTTTATTTGATGTAATCAGTCCTTAAATAAATGCAATTTACTTAATTATTTTGTCACACAGTGAATATGCACAAAATAGGTTCACACGCAGTCCAGGACATGCAATAGCTATGCATCAGGAGGCTCGGCACTGGCAGGACTTCAAAACCGCTCAATACTCAGTAGCTCCTTTTTGTGACAAAAAGAACATGGTATGTGGGTTTGAGGACTTCTAAAAAGCCTAAATTTTTCTGAATGCAGACAAAGTTTGAAAAGCTTTAGCAAGTCTCTTAAACTTTCCAATTCTTAGTTTCCTTGTCAGTTAAATGGAGTTAAAATTTATGACACATTTTCTGGCTCCAGTGGGTCTTCACTTACACTCAGAATTAGACAGGTTCTGAACAAGACCCAATTATTAATGTTTCAAGAGAAGAAATCATTGCCAAGTGTTATTAATTTAATTTCTCTACAGTATTTATAGATGTTATTTTTCATAATTCTGAATCAGAATCTCTTTTCATACAGAAAAACTATGCAGGAGACAGAAGTAATGACATACTGCACACACATACCTTCTTAATGTATGCAAATTATTGTGTTTTTAGAAATTGCACACAGCAACTGCAATCTTACAAAACCCTGTAAATTAAAATGAAAGAAAATTACTTTAAAACTGCCTTGTTCATTGGGCATTTATCTTTCTACCAGACAAGAAAATAAAGTAAAAAGAAACTCAGAAAAGCCTGAGGCATCAGCAGAACTTCTTATCATAACAAATGATCCAACTGCTTATGAGATGCTAGTTCTGAAAATCAATGAATAGCGACACTATCTTTTAAGAAGATTGCAACACTTAATATTAAGTTTTCTTATCTTCCTAAGGACCAAATCCTGGCTCTTGGTAAAATCACGGAGAGTTTCGTTAATGCCTCTAATGAGACCATGATCGAACCTCAAGAGCCTAATTTGAAAACGTATTAGCTTTTTGAGCATTACCAAGATCAAGTTCAAATTAGCTGCATCCCACTCTGGAATAAAAATCTGTACTTGCGTTTGTCTCTTTGTGTCTGTGCATGCTGTATGTATAAAGGAATATTCAAGTGTATAAAAAAATCCTAGGATGTTTTCAGTGAGTACTAGTGCAAGAAGGTAACACATCTTGAACAGCAAGGGGAGCTGGCTAGGCAATCAGTTAAACTCTCTGTAGGCATCCCATAGCTTTTTGTCATTTTCAGCAGGCAAATGTGCCACACTGCAGTTTATTGTTTCTTTTACACAAAATTACCATTTTTAGAAGCTATGCCTTTGATGTGATACATCTCGAGTTTATGGGAGGAGGATGTGTGTCTGGATTCTGTTCTTGTGGCTTCTCTATTTGTGCATGGATAAAATAATCTGAAATGCTACCAAATTCAAAGAACTAACTTCATATGGTTGTGTGTATATATATATATATATATGCATGGCAATAAACTAATAGCTTTGTATTCAGGGGGCTCTTTGAATTCCTCTTTGATGGGAAACCTCGCCCGGCTTGGACACAGACAAGCTTGACACACTGAGAACTCCTTGATTGCATGGGCATTGGTGCATGGCTGTTCCTTCTTGGTGGAGTAGTTTGCGTGCTTAATTCCCGTGTTCCTCCAAGGGCGTTACAAGCCAGTGCTATACAGTGCTCAGAATCGTGCTTTTCTTCCAGCAAACTGTGAGGAGCTAATCAAGGAAGCGGTTGTCAGTGATGTCTAGATATTTAGTCTTGACATCACCTCTATCATCAACATATTTTACATTTAGGTGGTGTTTCCTGCTCTTGGAGCCTTTCAGCATGTTACAGGCTATCACCGCTGTGGTCAGGTGAATAGCAATACAGTCTTAGTACTGTACTTTTCCCGTTTGACCTTAGAATTTCAATCCACAGGGATTCTGTCTTACTTTTTGACGTGGTTAACTGTTCACTCTCATCTGAAACTGAGTTTTCTTTAACGTACAGTACAATTCTTTCTTTTGCTTGCTTTTCCTTTATAGTTTATTGAGTTTACAGTATCCCACTAATTCTCTTCTACAAATTTCTGCTGTGTCTTTTATATCAATATTTTAATTTAAAGCTAGGCATTCCAGTCTTTGTAATTTTCTGTTAAACTTTTGCCAGTTGTTTTCTATGCTATATTTGAAAGATTCAGTGTTCCCATGACTTCATCCCAGAAGAGGGAACAGCCCAAGCCATATGATCTTTTGCTCCAGCTTTCTATCATAACCTAGTTTAAAAAGGTTTTTGTCACCGGTAGCCTGGTTCCTATCTTATTTAGGTGATGCCAAATTTGTCGTGTGAAACTCCCTTGTTGAATCTGAAACACCCTTCTTCCCACCATTTTCTCATCTCTACATAGAGGTTTTGCTTCCATGGTTGTCCCCACATGAGGTACTGGGAGCATTTCAGGGACTCCTACAACAGAGATTCCTTATCCTCAGTTTCCTGCCCGACACCCTAAATTTTGCCACTGGAGCCTGTCTATTAGTCTTCCTTATAAAACTGACATCCATGGGGACCGTGACCCTCACAGCCTCTCAGCATTTCCCGGGATCCAGTCCTGATGCCTGCTGAGGTGTCACACATCTCAAAACGAAGAACCAGTTCAAGTGAGCTGTGTAGTTATGAGCTTCATAAGAAATGAGCTATTTGCTGACAGTATGCTAGGCTAAGGTATGTGATAACTCCTTTGGAGCAGTGTATTAACTTTTGTTAAGATTGAATATACTGAACTTTGAGAATGAATTGGAAAAAAACTTTTCAGTGAAGAGAGTGTTGCCTGCAGCCACGGAGGAATCATACAGATATTTCTTTGTGTGAACTGCTGTAGAGTCAAGGCTTCTATTTCATGTTCGCCTCACGTGCGCCTGGTGTTATATAAGCAAGATCTATTTTAAAAAGCCTACAATGTTTTAATATGCAGTACGACACAGGAGAAATACAGAATGATTAATGAGGGATCACTATTTTGTAAACAAGTTGTATCATTACAGCCTTTGCAGCAATTAAAAGGTTCTATTGCCAGACAGGCTTTAGGGAGGCTACTGTTACATAAGGAGAAGCCGCTGAGTGCTTTTGCTCTGTTTGTCAGACTCTGCATTTCCTCTGTTCCTGGATCTGTACGGAACTGATGGGAATACGAGCTGATTTTTCATGCTTTCCTTTTGTTTTATAGCTATTACAGGATCACTGTGGATGAGTGCACGCTGCAGTTCAGGGGTCTAGGCAAAAAAATTGCTCCTGCTGTCTTGGCTTAAGGACCATGAAACGGGCATGGATGTGTGTAGTTGGTTAGTTTGCATGCATAGAAATACAAGTCAAAGCCTGCTCTATTTTATGCGTCTTCCTTTGTCCTCAGAGAGGTTTTTTTGTCATTTGTAACTTCCTCCTGAGGAATGTCCCACCTGCATTTCCTTACGCCTAACCACGTACCCTGAAGCAAAGAGAGATGTCCAAGAAAGAATGGGAATCTTAAGAAATGCTGAATAGCTCTAAGCTTTTCAAGAACTTTTCTAAATGGGGAAATCCTGCAGATTTTTAGGATGGATTTCTTTCACCAGAGCAACAACCACATCCTGTTCTGCATTTCTGAAGCTGAATATCAGAATATCTAAACAAGGCCGAACGGGTGCAGCCAGTAGGTGTGTGTGTAGAGAGGATCACAGTGTCTGTTATCACTAACGGCAGGCTGCATTACAATCTGGCTAGTGACCCAGATGTATACAATAACTGTTTACCCATGTACAATATGCTTGTTTCTAGTAGCTTAGTAACCGATGGAAATCAGAGATCAGAAACTGTCACTTTGAAAGAGCAGAGAGTAATTTAAATCCACCTGAGGCTGGTTCACAGGGACTATGTGCTTCCACTCTTTAAGCACCGTAATACCCAGTACACCAGACTGAAATGCCACGTTACTGTTCACGTCAGTGGGAATTATGTATGCAGTAATGAGAAGTCAGTGTTACAAACATGACTTGTCAGTGTGGGCTTTTTTTTGTTTGGTTGTTTTTTTTTTTTTTTTACTTTTGCTTTATTTTGTATCCATGGACAAAGTTAAGATTTGTTCTGCATGAGTTTCAAAAGCAGGGAATTAATATCCAGCACCAAAGGCATCGCGCCGAGAGTCAGGAAACTGAGGTTCCATTCCCAGCTCTGCCGCGGATTTGCTGCTGCGTGATCTTGGAGAAGACATTCAGCATGAGATTCAAGTGAGGGCACTCTCCTGAAACACTGATCCTAACTCCCAGTAAAGACTGAACTAGTACAGGCATTGGAGTTTAGGGCATAATTCATTTCACCCTAAAGTAGATGTCTGAATCCTACGTATTTCTCACAGTGATAAAAGGGTAGTTTAGCTTTAGTCTAAAGCTGTTTAAAGCTATGTGAGAGTCATATCCCTCAGCTTGCACAAAGTATACGACATCCACACAACACGTATGATCGTTGTCAGATAAGGTGATGATCTGCTGAGTTAGAGAGTTCACACATTTTGACTCTGACGTATTTGTAGCTCTGGCTGTCTGCATTCAAAGACATCACTATGTGTGGCAAAAATGCTGCAAATTATTAACAGTATTCACGAGTATCTGCTAAATGTTGTTAGGAAACACCTAGCTCTGATCTCGGCACTTCAGTTAATGATAAGTGGCACAAATAAGGGGACGGGTAGGCTGCAACGGGGAGGAAAAAGCAGCACTGACTGGCTCAGGGCAGGAATACTTTATGCTGCTGTGGCTGCCAAAGACATTGTGTCATCAAACCCAGACACGTAGACTGGCCTCAGATTTCTGTGCCTCAGTTTGTCATGTTTAAATGGAGATTATTGTGCTGTCCTGTGTCAGTGAGTAGCTGGAATGATGAACACAGGCCGTAAGGTGGTGTCTGAGGGCAGATGATTACCATACTTAACACGTACGCTGTTATTCATGGCTGCAGTTCAGTTCAGCAGCTGAGTGTGTGTGTGTGGTAGCTGTTTCTTACGCTTTTACCCCAGCTGAATCTGGATGGCCTTAGTGAAGAACGGTATTTACCTTATGACATAATAAAAAATAATTTTTTTTTTTTTTCCTATGAAAGAGTGAACAGCAACTTCTAAAGCAAATAAGCAGCTGCATGAGTAAGATTCTGATGTTCTGCAATTACTGGCAAGTTATAGAGATGACACAGGTAGGAATACACGTGGAAGCATGGCAGGAGTGGTTGTTTCAACTTGCTGAAGTTGTACCGCTGCCCAAAGCATACCCACAGCCTCACAGCCAGCTCTGAAAAATCAGCAACTCTTTTCAGGAGTTTAAGTAAAAGAAGGAGCTCTGAAAAATCTTTTCTTTAGAAGAAAATACCTTTTATGGGGCTGAGCTCTTTAAAGGCAACTTGGAAACAAAACACTTGTTTTCCATTAACATTCACAGAAATTGGGTGCCTTGACTTTTAAGGCAGCTTTAATTGTCTCAACCATATACCTAATCCATACGCTTTGTCACTTTAACTTGCTCTGCTGTTGCTTTGCATTAGTGAAACCCATTGTGGGGAACAGTCTCCTGAAAATAACGTTTTGCAACGACAATCCGTTAACATCACTTCTATTCTTCACATCATTTAATCTCACCCAAATCATTTATAAAGGGGTGCCCGCTATCAGCTGTTCAGCTCAATAGTCCTCAGTGCTCTTCTGGCACTGTATGCCAAGAGGCACTGGACTGTCAAAGCTAACATATGCTTCATGACACATCATGAGAAATAAAAAAGTAATAATATTGCAGCGGGGAACTTGAAGTACAGAGATTAAGTGGAGGCAGAGTCTGGGCACTCTTCATACTATTAATTACTATGTAAGTATTAATAGCAGAGTTTTTGTCATTCCTAGATACCCCAGACAAGAACAGGACATATTTGGATGAGGCATTGTAAGTCAGTCTATGTCTTAATTGTTTAAAGGTCAAGACAGATGGACAGAAGGTGGGGAAGGGAAGTATTGACTCCATTTTAGAGGGGAACTGGGGCACAAAACTTAAAGTAGATGCCCAAGATCACACAGAAACTTTGTGGGAGAGTCAGAAGCGGAGTTCACACGTGCTTAGGCTCCAAGCCGTACTTTAACAAGAAGACTGTTCTTTTTCTATATGGCATACGTATCCCTTATCACCGTACCATGTGGACACCACATCCTCACTCAGGTATTTCATTCCCTGAGGCTTTTCTGCCCCTCCTGTCCACTGACACGTGGGAGAACAGGATTTCTGAAGAACCTACAGAGCACACTGGGCCCTCTAAATGCTGCGTCTGTTTTGATTTTCGTTCTTCTAGCTGTGTCAAAACTGTTTTGGCGTCAACTTGTCTCCTGGAAAAGAACACAAAAGCACAATATGTCTGCATTTTGGATGCATCCTGAATACTTATGTCCAGATCATAGTAGTACGTATCAGGCAGATTAAAAGCTGCTAATCAGCTTTTGCTGATTGTATAGAAAGGGTGTGGGAAAGGCAAGGAAAGTGGCAGAGGACTTTTTTTTAGTCTTGGACATCAAACTTGAGGGCATAAGTGTATATACGGCATCGTCCAGAACGTGTTTGTGACAAGAACATTAATTGTTAAATCAAATGATTTTTCAAAAGGAAAAAGAACACTGCAGTCTTGATTTGCCACTGCCTGGCCAGTGCTGTAACATACTTCGTCTGTAAAAAGTTTTATTGATGTTATGGAAATAATTATTTTGTTTTATCGAGATGTAATCATTGGACGCTTACATTCTTTATCATCAAGGGCATTAAGTAGTAAATTTTATTAATGCACAATAGATGGAACCTGCCACCAAATTGGAATAGTTATGCTTTGCACTCGTTTTGTGTAGTTATAAATGGCTGAAGAAGATCTATGGCAACAGAGAATCACAGATCCGAAGTTTATGTTATTGAATATGGACACAATGTGAAAACAGCTTCCAAACCGATTAGCAAATGAGTGCAGTATGACTGGTAATCTTTTATGAGTGTGATTTCAGAATACAGTTCAGAAACAATCTCAAATTGTTGCCATCCCCAGTTGTTCTGGGGAAAATTGCTTCAAAAAATAGGAACTCTGATTCAAGGCTCGAGTCTTCCACGGATTCATCTGTTCTGAATGCATGTCTGGTATCAGTGAAATCCACTGTGGCACAGCTTGTCCCATAAGGCCTGTATAATGAAAATAAGGAAACTTTCCACAATCTCATCATTTCCCAAATTTATGGGGACTTTACCAGTTGTGTGGCATATGAATATTCAGGTCTCTTCCCCAATGTGTCAGAATATGCTATGAATAATTTATAGCTTTAGACTGAAGTCTTGTCCTTTCAGCTTTGGAAATGTATGCATCAACACTGACTTCTCTATTTCCTGGTGTTGAAACTGTATCCTAAATATTCTTTGTTCTGAATTGCCAGCGTAACTGAGGAGGCCCAGGACACCAATGTATACATGTACTTGGTGATGTTATAACAGTGGGTGTTAAAAGGGAATTTAATACCATGTGTAAATTGTTATCTGCAAAACCAGAATCCTTCCTATGCTTGGGCTCTGCAGCAAAGAGTAGCAAAGCTGTAATTTATCCAGCACATGAAACCTGGCTCTGAAGCACGTTAAGCCACACGTGAGATGTTGTTGCTTTCTAGACGAAGTTCCAGCGTTTCATTCTCTCCCATCAGACATGAACTGGACTGTTTTATCACATCTTTTTTTGTTTCTAGAAACATGTTTCTGTCTCATAAGTAGAAATACCTGTCTCAAGACTAGTCAGTACTGATTTTTTAAGGCGGCTGTTGAAGTGTGAGGTATTTATACACTTGTATGTGTGAAAATAGATTGGTGCCATACTTAACGATTGAGCTTTAATTATAATAGGCAACTGGAAGGCTAAGATTCTAGTAAGGTGCTACTCAGATTAGTCTTGGCCTTTCTTGTCGCTCCTAGAGAATATATGGGTTGTACCATATTTTATTCTTCATTTAATTTTGAAGTTAATGAAGTTTCATTTCAAAAGAATTTGTGATAGACTTGTGTTCAAGGAAGAATATTTTTTAGGAGAGAACTAGAAGAATGGCCCCAGAGTTTTCTTCCTTTAATAATTGTAAAATAAGCATTGTTACAGTAATTTCCAGTATACATAAATTACCTGAGCATCTGTGGGCCTCTTTTCTTATGTGGTTAGCCCACCTGCACTTTCAGTTGCAATACTGAATTTTAACAGCACAGTGCTTTATTTTCTATTTATAGAGAAACCTGCTAGGTATTGCTGGGATCACACTTTTATTCTGATACTAGAAAACAACAAAAGCGTCTTGACATCCTAGTGAATGTTTGTCTAGTTGAAGCCCCGAACACTGATGTCAGGTGATTCCAAGGCAGTCTATTTTTATTTAAAAAAGAAGTAAGTTGAACAAGGATCAAGCCTTCATGGTATCATTCCAAACACTGAGAGTGTGAACAGAGTCTAACCTAACGGCTCAGAACTCACAAGTTAATTGATTAAAATTATAACCGTAATTTTTCATTTTGACATTCTTGGGATGTGGCTCGGTTTAGATGGTTAAGATTTCTGAAGTGTTGCAGCATTCAGTGGCTCTGCAGCATGCATAGATGCTACCCAGGGACTGACTACGTGGGTCAGCACATGGAAGGAGGAGGCAGTGTAGCAATGGCCACGCCAGCCCATCTGGATGTCACGTGTGGAAATCAAGCTTAACAACATTTCACACAGGGAGTGTGTTTAATCCCAGATCAGAGTGCACGAAGGAAAAAGCTGGACACAGTGAGGACATGCTAGGCTTTTACGGACAGGTTGTTCCCCTGGGCATGTTACCGAAACTGGGAGAGACCATGATGCAGCTGGAGCCTTCAGGAGGGATTTCTGTTGATGTTGCTGGACTTCATCCCTCTGAGCATGGGGCAGCGGCGGGGAGCGGTCCCTCAGCAGCTGGTTGTGCTTCTTGGAGGAGGTGCAGCTCTGGCTGCCAGATGCCACTGTGGAAACTAAGGGTGGAACCTGATCAAGTTCTCTGGCTTTCCTGTCCTCCCCTGTCCCACTGAGCAGCTTATGGGGACGGGCAGGGTAGGTGTGCCTCAGCCGCACATCTTGGCTTGGGCAAAAGAACAGCGGAAGTTGCGGGAGGAGGGAGATACATAATCTTGGAGGGTTTGGAACAATTTTACCAGAACTGAGAAAGGAGCACAAGGCTTGTGTGGGAAAGCTCTGACACGTATCCAAATGGAGATGTTTGGAGGATCACAGCAGTTTCCTTTGGATTTACCCACGGAATCTGAAGATTGGCTTTCTGTTTTCTGCTATGTGCATGTTCTATTTTTATCTTTCTGCTCTCTGCTTAGGAACTTTTTTCTACTAGGTACTCCCCTTCTCCCTGATTCTCCTCAGGTTTGCAGTTTATCTGTTTTGAAGTGCTAAATTAGGATGACGGTGCTACAGTATGATTTGTATTGATGAAACTGCTGTAGGTGTGAGGGGCTCGGTGGTCTGCAGAAGGATAAGGAACAAACAGTTTGCTGAAGAGGAGGTAACTGGTGTTTAATCTCTGACATGAGGAAGCTGTTGCAGTTTGACTCGTGTGTTATCCAGTCTGAAGCCCTACAAAAACATAAAGGAAACATAATATAAATGAGAATACTTAATGGATTTGTTCATTATTGTTTCCAAAGTGATTATTGGCTCTCCAGTTGAGAGCAACTGTATTTCATCCACTGGAACAACATCCATCTGACAAAGAAAGAAAACTGAGAACAAAGACTTTGAGACTTGCGAACGCCTGCACAGATAAGTTTTCTCTACATTGTTACACAAAAATATCTTGCTCCACTGCCTGTAAGATTGTGTTACCTGTGTACCTGAGTGAGGAGAGAAAAGTGCAATACTTATTGCACGCCTAAATGTTCACTTTCCTTCCATTTTACACATTGAATGAGGTAATTCAGGTTAAAAACTCTCTGAAAATGGGAGGTCCCATCCAATGAGAGAAGGTTTCCCTGTGTGAGATGTTCTGTAGGCTGCGGATCAGTTTGCCAGTTCTCAGCTGCGTGTTTTCGAGAAGGATCAGAACTGCCAGCTTTTGCAACCCATAACATTTACAGTGACTGCGCTTGTCTGCTTCGTGGCTGTGGGAGGTACGCCCTTGGCAGCGGTAAGCGACAGCAGGGGCTGCGAGCATCTGCAGGAGGGTAGGCAAAGCTGGCGTGCAACGGCCTGCTTCCAGCCAGCTCCTACCAGCAGGGAAAGGCTCTTCTGTGTCGGATGCAAACCACAGGAGGCAGCGCCTTCCCTTAGGACCCCTCCTTACTCACCTACTCCGATGGTGCTCAAACACAGAACTGCTACCCACAGACTACTCTTTCCCGAAGGATATGTGCTTCATAGATATTTTATTAACTAATATCTAATCTCCTAGTCTCTGTAGTTATCAAATCAAACACATTTAATGACAAAGTTTTTTACTTAAATCTTTATAATATTGACTATGTATGAATAAAAATGTCAAAATTTCTAAATAAGCTATTTATCTGCAGAATTTTAGTTTCAAATTCCAATGTCTTAGATACATTGGCATTTTCTGAAACAATTATACTTATGCTTTTAATAGAAACTAGGTGATCTGTGTAATCTGAACCTCAGCCAGGACCCAGTAGCTTCTGTTACGAAAAAGAATCTTTTTGGCTTCCCTTGAGTCAGGGCATCAAATACTTTCTGATGTGATGGATCACAATAGCAGAACAGTTTCTCTCTTTTTTTGCTTCATCTGCTACAAGACACACGTAAGAGGGAGAGAAAGCAGGGCAAGGGGAGAACATATAAGGTGAATGAACACAATTAGTTCAGAAAGTAGATTTGAAACTTCAATAAGAGCATGACCAGGCCTGAAGCTGTTGAATGAAACATGAGTGGGTAGGGTTGCAACCGGAGCAAGTTGTCATAGGTCAATTTTCATTTCAGTAGGCCTGTAACAAATTATCCCAGTTGGGGTTGACAGCCCTAGAAGCTTCACTGCCCTGAAGTTTCTATATCAGCAGGTTTCTCTGCGTTTGATTCAATATGACCTGAAAATGGACAGAATTCATTTATATTCTTATGTCATATAAAAAGAATGTTTATTTCACTTGTATCTCCCACAGGCATATGTCTCACTAAAAACCTCTAGATGTGTCTGCAACCAATGAGTAAAATTTTGCTTTTTGTTGAATGTTGGTACAACTGAATGGAGTCATTCAACGTTCTGCTGGTGCAGCTGAAAGCAGAATGCACCCATCAGACTTGTTGGTCCCCTACGGGTCTCCTTGTACTAGCGGGAAATAAGATCAAAATGGTGAAATGAAGGCAAATAAGCCTGTCTGTCAAATTAATGATAGATGCCATCCATACTTGAGCACCAAACCTAAAGCTCTCATTCTCTTTGCTGCTGATGTCTTTAATTATGGTAGTTAGACAGATGGAAAGATTTTATTTAAGAGGTTCATGCCACGGTAGCTTTTCTGCCAAGGGTAATCAGTTGCATTAAGGAATTTGCCAGAAAGAACAAATCTGTCTTATTTATAGTTAGCTAAGTTCTAATTATTTCTCCTAAATGGGCAGTCAGATGATAACGTGTAAACATAAAGCAAGCATAGAACTGCAATTACTACACAGTGGATAGCTTCCCCCAGGCTGTATATTTTCAAGCTTTACGATGTCACAGAACACAACCACTCAAATTGGGCGGACCACAAACCTGTCTACGTTCTGTGTCATCCATTTTTCCCTGTCATGCCAAGAAATGGTGGGTTCCTTTTCCACACTAATAATTACCTCAAGCACCTTGTGGCATGGGAAATGGATCACCACTGCGCTGATCTGATACTAATAAATGTGAAAACAAACCCTAAATTGTATCTTCAGCTCTCGATAGGATTAATATACCAAAGCACAAGCAAAACATAATAACAGAAAAGATACTTCTGGTTCAAGAAAGCTGGCTAAAACACCTCATGTACTTAGTGTGCTAAGCTCTTGGTGTAGTTTTGTAAAAATTATTACATTGGAAGATTGCTGAACACTTGAAAAGCTGATCTCAGTCGTAATTGATTCCCACTGTGATAGTCTGTGCTGCGATCAGCTAGATGACTGTGTGTGTTGCCTGTGCACTCTCTCCCTGTTGCTAGAAATGGGCAAAGCTGTCTGTCTTTTCCCGATTTCACATGAACGGAATGAAAAGTATGTCACTAATCTTTTGCAGTAGATTTTAGTGGTAGGAGATTAAATGAAAAGAGTTAAAAACATGGTTATTGGGGCTGCCCAATAGAAGTGTGCACGGATGCAGCAGAGGTACCTTTACATGGGCCTGCTGCCACAGCAACTCTTTCTCTTCCAATGTGCAAAGGATGGAGGAAGGTGGCAGCAGTTGGAGTGGATCCGAAGCTGCATAGTGGTCAGACGAATGGAGGAAGAGGATCGCGGGCTGCTCCTTGTGGGAGGTGTGTGAGAGCCACCGCCTGCCTTCCTTCAGCAGCTGCTTACAGCCTGCTGCTTCCAGAGCCTTAAGTAGAAATGCACGTACAGCCGGAGCTGAGAAGCCTTTTAGTTGTTCACCAGCTTCCAGGTACTTCAGTGCCATCCTCACCAAATGCAGCCTCACAAACCAGACTTTCCGGTGCAGTGAAATTTCCATTATGAAGGTTCTTGAAAGTCATCTTCTTTTGTTCTTGGAACTGAGAAAAAGTGACAGTGGCATGCATTTAAATTCCTGTCATAAGAGGTGGAAAGGATGCAAATGGTAAAACCTTATTAATATCAATACAATCACTTATACTGTAATAATGACATAAATAAGCCTCTTCAAAGGTTTTAGGACAGGTATCTGGAAAAACATTCTGTCATCTACCTTTGAAGAGTGCTTCAAGGCAAATAATAAATGAGCAGATGAAACTTTCTGTAGAAAGTCATGTTTTCAAACATGTCCAAATAACATCTTCAGTTGCTGATAGCAGTGTGCTAAAAGCAAAAGCAGATCATAAAAAATAGAGAAGGTACTTCCAGATTAATAGGTCTGGCTACAAAAATCCTAAAGTTTCTCTTGAGAATTGCCAATGAATAAATTAAACTAGCTTCATTTCCAGTGAATTAACATCAAACTAATTTCCAAAACAGTGAAAACTAAAACTAAAAAACAGTAGAATGCAATTCCTTGTACTCTAACTTTGTTTCTTGCAAATTCTGCCCCCAAGTGTTTTTGCAAATTAAATGATTGACTAGTTAGAGGCACAAAGAAAGAGAGCTAGAGTATATAAATGAAGGAAAGGAAATACATTGCATTTGATGAAGCCATGACTGTAAACAAAATATTTAAGTACAATTTGAAAGAAATCCTGAGTTAGGTGTAAAGGAAAGATGTCTTATATGTCCTGAGTTACAGTAAGGAGAAACAACTCTTTTGTCAATAATAGCCAGATTCTGTGATGATTTAAGACAAGCTATCCCTACTAGGTAATGCAGAGTACAGCGTGGCAGTGATGCAAGCTATGCTGTACAAAGTATTTACTGTAGCTTTAGGCAGACTCTCAGACATGTCGAAATAATGATGGCCAGAGGACAGCCTAGGAATAACCTTAAAACTGCTCTCATTTCCTCCCTGTTGAGCTCTGCGAGGCTGCACAGCTTCAATTTCTGAAACCTGAGAGAGGATTTGGGAAAGACCAGGCCAGGGGATTTTTTCAGTAGGCGATATTTTAATCGCTAGCTGGAGGGCTCTAACATACTACTTGCCAGAGGCATTTATTAAAAAACTAGTTATGAATGTAGAAGATGGTATTTACAAGAGATGAAGGGATGTCGTGGTTTGAGCCATTGCTGCTTTAAAAATACATCAGATTCAGACTGAAGCAGCCCATGAACTAATTACTTTGGTAATGATGTATAAATGAACAGGAAGTTAATTATGGAGACAGTCAAATGCAAATGTGTCAGAATAGGAAAATGACCACATGAAAATGCAAATCTATTTAGGTTGAAAAATCAACTAAGAAAGTCAAATTATTCTTGAGCCAACCCCGTATTGTAAGTACATGAGGAACTTGATTGTAAGGGAATAACCCCAGCATGTAAAATCAGGTATGCAGCTAAGTATCTTCCTGAGTCGGGTCTCGTAGAAATACAGTGCAGTGAGATAATCTTTGAAGTATTTAGACTTCAGCTGGTAGAGCAAGGGCGTTTAGTAGAGTTAACTGTGCTAACACAAGGTGGAAGGCTTTTAGAAGAGGGGTATTCCAAAGGACAATATTGTTGAGTTGTCATTATAAAATTTAATCCTGAGCCTTTTATTTGCATTCCAGCAAATCTTTCAGTGGAGGTAAGGCATGTAGGAGCTCTATAAGAACAGTAGAATCAAGCTTTTGGTTTGAGCTGATCACGAGAGAGACTGTGAGAGAAAATGTTCCCTGTATGACTTCTTAGCTCTCTCTTCAGTCAGCAGGTATTATTCTCCTGCTTTGGAAATTTTTAGCCACATAATAGATTGTGTTCTTATCGTAGTTCTGCTTCTGTGGTTTCAGACTCATCCTGCTGGAGTCACAGGAATAAATTAGACCTGTATTTGCAACAATAGGTTTTTAATCTGTATACACACACATTTAAAAAAAAAATGTTGATATCTTGAGTAAAATCCTTGCTCCATTAAAATTGCAGAGGATTTTGCCCATACTTTTAATTGGATGAGGATCCTGTCCCATGTTACTTCTGTAGAACTGTACAGAATACAGAATACTTTGTACGGAACACCCAGGTGATCCAAGCTTTTTTACAGTGTGGAACTGAAAGCCAAACACTTCATCCATTTCAGGACTAAGCAAATGTGTTCTCCTTACTGAAAAATGATTTCTCATTCTATTGAAGACTCTATTTTAGTACAGAGAACTTTGTTTTACGTCCGTATATGAGACGGGTTTATGTGCAGTTTGGGTTCATGTAGGGTTGCTCTAGGCCCCTGAGCATCCCTGTGAATGATTGCATTCATTAGCATGGGAGCAACTTTTGCAAGAAAGATTAACCAGTAAGGAAGAGTTTTGTTATTTTTCCCCCTTTCATGAACTTTCGTTTTATGAACAAGGCATTCAGACTTAGATATTTCTGAAAAATTACAATCTACCCCTTAAGATACCAAATGTCAATTAATTCAATTCAGTTAAAACACTGATTTATGTTCTGAAAGTGAGTCATTTCTCGTTCAGCTACAGAATACTTACACTTCAAAGAGAAAGAAATAGTTCACAGTAAACACTATTTTCTCTTTAAACTTTTTTACTGATAGCATGCCTTGAATGCTAGGACTGTGCAGTTATTTCATCAATTTTCTAAATGAGGTCTATCTTGTAGACATATCTGTACAATGTACATCATAAAAATATTAAACTCAGTGAAAGATTATACAGCATATAACATACAGTAGCCTTTTTATGATTGACTTTGAATCTGCAATCAGCCAAAACATCATTAACTATCTAAAAGTCTTGGAGACATTGCTGATGAAAAGCTAACGAAAGGAATGAAATTTGAAGGATGATTAGATTATCTCATATCAGTTTTGATAGATTATTTTCCTGTAGAGTTTAAAATTTAGGAAAAAAATCCTAAATCTGAGCTGTGAACTAGTCCTTTTCTTTATCCTCTAACATTTTTTCTTATAATTAGTAAGAAACAGGTAACCAAACCCCAAAATGTTTAACTTTAATTTGTAATCCCGTCATACCTTCCTTCTCTTCTATCTCTAGCTATTTTCTCTCTCTCTGTTATGTGTGTGGGGAATTGTTGGTTGTTTGCTTGTCTCCAGGATGTTCTTATCCTCATTTTGTTTCTTTATTAAAATCCCTGCTCAAGGCAGGGAATACTGTTTCGCATCATTGTGTACTAACTCACATCCTGTCTGCTGCAACCTGAGGTGTTACGCAGGAGGGACTGACATTCCTACATTACAAAGGAGTGGATCATTTGAGTAGCTGTTTTTCCCTTTTCAGAGGCTCCTCTGATCATTTTCTTTGGGACACAAGAACATCCCATTCTGTAGTATTTCTTTCCACGCCCCTGCTGACACAGGGGACGCTGCCCTTGCTTATAGAGGGCTGAAGGCAAAGCCATCTGTTTAGTTTGGGGAGACACCACTTACCGTGTACCCATTTGTTTCTATTCCTTTTGTTTTCTCTGGGCTGTGATTTTCTGGTACATGTGAGAAAGCTCTCATTACTGCATTTGTTCACAGAGAAGTATGCAGAGAGCTTGTTTTTCTCATGTGCTCTGATATTTACAAGTGCCACCTACATATATCATAGAATCATAGAACATCTCGAGTTGGAAGGGACCCATAAGGATATCATAAGGATTTGTTCATTTATTTCCTGTGTATGGTTTCTTGAACAATGCACTTAAATGTATGACTTCGAAATGTATTGTAGTTTTTAATGGGAAATTGAAGGCTGTCAATGTAAATTTCTAATTGGATTTAAAAACACAGACATATTTCATCACTCACTTGAATTCTACCCAGGCAATTAGTGGATAAAAACTGTTCGAAGTCCCTCGTAACGTGACCTTTGGGAGCTTGGCCCAGCTCGCACAACACCTCATTCAGAGAACCTCGCTGACACTAGATCCCCCTGCTCATTGACTCAGCAGAGGTCAGATGGGCACTCAGCACCTCGCACGTGCACTGCATCCAGACACACACCTCGCAGAGACAGGACACACAGACAGTAACTGACTGAGCTTGAAACTGCTGCAGGTAGAGAGCCCAGCACCCTCTTTACGGTCTGTTTTTCTTTCTTCTCTAAATCGTGTTGGAGTTAGATTTTCATGCTGATGAGTAAGATAACTGAAAACTTCATTAACGTGTAAGAACAGAAAATCACACCAGATTGTTTAACACAATTAATCAGAAGTAACTCTCACAACAGATTGAAGAGTATTAGAACAAAAAAGGGTGTCCTCCCTGTATGTGTCTTCCTGCACTGCAGCATGCAGATGGTCATCTCTAAATCTCAAATCTTTAACTGTCAGAGAATCCCAAGTGACTTAGGAAGACCCATGTTTACCAGGCCCTGTCGTACAGCAGCTGTTCCCAAGCCCTGAAAGAGGGAGCTAAGAACTGAGTGAGAGCCCTCCTCAGTGCTGTGCTCTGGACTTCACAGCAATTGCAAAAAGCTGCTTTATGCAATAACCAAGGTTTTCTGCATTTCTGAAAAAAAGAATTTCACCAGGCTGAATTCTTGGGGATTTCTCTTACTCTCTTCCTTCCTCCTCCCTCAGCTCTCAGAACACAAAATCAGCTCCCAGAGGGAAAGCAGACCTCTGCGTGACATAGCTGGGTATTTTCCCTTTCTTTCAGGCTTTCACTAAAAGCCCCCCAGCAATTACAAAAATATTATCTTTCTTCAGTTATGGGTATGTATCAAAGGGCTTCATCAGTAACTGTGCAGCCTGTGCACATTGGTGGACTTTGTCATGTTCCAGCATGTTAAATGTTTTCACCAACGAGATGAAGGCGTTCCGTGCAGTGAGAGCACTTGGCTCTTCTGTGCCTGGGTCAGGTGCCATGAGGATATTTCACAAAAGAGAGAGGGATACGTAGCGGGGAAAAACCTTGTGCTGTTTAGAAATGACAGTTCACACACACCAAGTAAGATCTCATTTCTCCTCTTCCCTGGCGTTTGTGGCAGCAGCTCTGCATGGGAGTTCCTACAATCTGATGCAGAAACACTTTGGTGGGGAAATAGGTGCTGTAATCTCTGTTTAAATTTAGTATTAGGGCTGCATGCCCTTGGTTGCTCCTCTGGCAGTTGTTGAGGCTTAGCTGATTGATTTCTCAACTGGTGAGCAGGCATCTGTAGAGAAGACATTGATCTCTAAAGCTGGTCACATCGTGTCCTAGGACAATAAGCAGCTTAATTCAGGTTTTCAGATGTATCTCTGAATAGAGCTGGGGTCTGGGTCACTACAGCCCCCTGCTATCAGTTATGATGTACAGAGGGTGAATTTCTCACCTCGTTTATCTCCCAAGATTTTGACATATCTTGGAAAAACAGGCATTTGTAATCTGGATTCATAGAGAATTTTTATTTTTAGCTTAGGTTTCTATGCAGCCCCTCCTTTTCTTCCCCCCTTTCCCTAAGTGCTGTTCGTGTGTACGAACGTGGATGCATGTGAGTGAATGCGAGGGTATGACCGAGATGACAGATAATTAAATAACTGCTGTCTTTCCCCTCCCCTCTCTCCTCTCTTCTCCAAACATTTTCTAAAACAGCATTAACGTGTGATAATGTACATTTATTCTCTCATCCTGCCTCTGTTCAGTGGAGCCTTTGGGGGGGGTATGTGTGTGAATTGTTTTGATGTACAGATTTTCTTGTATTCTGTATATTAATGCTACAGAAGGCAACACTAGACCAATACATCATTCCTGTGAGCAGAGAGGACTGGGGTCGATCGGTGCCCTGACATTGATATACTGTGCTTTTAAGGGCAGACCGATGAGTCCTTGTGTATATTAAACTAATTTGCGTTAGTATAATTTCAGTCTCGGTTTCTTTTTTATAATATGTTTCTGTGATCAGTGACCATCAGAGTGGGGAAGAAATGAAAAACCCTTGGAATGAAGCTGCATTTTCTTTGAATTTATCACACTGAACTGCTTTCAAAAGAAAGCAAAAGAGAAGGGAAATACAGCTGCAGATGATGACAAAGGAAATCAGATTTGTTTAAACACAGCTGGAAACAATGCTGGAGATGAAGACGGTGCTTTGAAAACATTTTTATGCCCAAAGTCAGTAGCTGCATAAGAACTTCCCAACCAAATTCCATTTTCTCTCAGGCTGACATGCTTTGTGCGCTGACTTTTGGGAACATTTGCAATATGTCTGGATACTGATGCCATTGTTGATAGTGTTGTTGCCTTCTTGTGTTGTCAAAAAAAGCATGTTGTTCTCATAGCAGTCGGATAAAGCAAAGACCCTCCACTTGTCCCTAAAGTTCCTTTTCTAACCAATCATATCAAAGTCCTCTCTTTGGATTGATATTGCTTTTTCTTTCTCTGCATGGATCTTCATAGTCCTGCTCTTTAAACAAGTAACTCACGGCTACTCCCTTTGCAGTGCAAGGGAGGGACACCCATGTTCTTACATGGGCTGAAATTTTCTTCTTGTCAACCAAAATATTTTTTTCTTTACGCACCATGGTAGTGTTTTGTCTTGGTGGGAAAAAAAAAATTCAAATTGTTATTGCTTTTTATTTAAATTGCAAATACTGACTGTCAAAAATTTCAGAGAACTTTGTAGCTGACTGGGAAACATGGAAAAAGCAAAGGTGGAGTTGTATATTTTATTTTAAATCTCAAATTATTGTGACTCCAAATAAGTTTATGTGCTAGTAACATAACCAGTGCTCAGTGCAAACCTGGGTCTGGAGGGTGTGGAAGTACCTCATACCCCGCAGCGCTGAGCTGTGTTTGCAAAAGGACTCCCAGGACTCAGTTACTGATTTGTAGATCTTTTCTGTTTCGTGTTGGGGAATGGACCAGAAGTGGATGCTGCTCAAATAAATGGAGGAGGATCTGTATGACTGTGGTCATTTCTGTACCACGCACTAAAGAGCTTATTCCTCACTGGGTAATCCTATTGAGGAAGGGTAAAATGCTATTAAGGCTTCCAGTAAATCTTTTTGTGGAATAAGCCACTGATATACCATTTGGATGACAGTAGAAGGGATGTAGCTTGATGATCCAGTAACGGGTTGGAATCTGTGTATTCCTCATTTCTAGTGCCACCTCTGACGCTAAGACAGCATGATCTCGGGCAGATACCTTGGTTTCCTTTGTCGCAATCTCCCAGTTTGTAAGTGATAAAGTTTTCACATTTACCCTAATGGAGTCTTTATGCAAAGAGAAATAAGAACAGTGAAGAGGAGGAAAGAAGCCCTGTTGCTTATATTGAAATGTATTGCAGATGAGGCTAGACAGTAATGTGTTATCTGAAAGGCTTTTATTCCTTGCTACCTTAGAGACAATTGAGCTTTAACACATGCATAGCTGATCTTGACAGCATGTCTCTCTATCTATTAAGTATCATTTACACTGCAGGCTGGCTGAGATGAACTGTATTCAGAGGAGTGCAATTTCGTTGCCAGAGCATTGATCAAAAGGATTTTCTGTTAATGCAAACAGACAAGATACAGAGTATAGATGAATGTAAAATGTAGATCTAGAACACTGAAGGACTTCTATTAGAAGATAAATTTATTTCATTAATGAAATGGTGAAGGATGTTTGAATTCTACTTTGTGCAGCTTCCAGTGAGAAGCACAGTAACCAGGTACCTCTAACGTGTATGGGATCTGGTACATCAATAAATCATTACAAAATCACAGGCATTTGGCACTGAATTATTTTACTACAGTGACAAGCCATTAAGCTCCAGTCCTGCGAAGAATCACTTGTATTTTTTTCCTCCCAAGGACAGCGTGTGGTGAGCCCCTTAGAGGGAAGAGGTGCTTTTTCTGGTCGTGGTACTAGAGTTGGTTCTAGGGAGAGCTGGGCTTGGCTCCTCTCTGCCATAAACTGTGTATGATTTAAGCAA
Source organism: Theristicus caerulescens (assembly GCA_020745775.1). Lineage (NCBI taxonomy): Eukaryota > Metazoa > Chordata > Aves > Pelecaniformes > Threskiornithidae > Theristicus > Theristicus caerulescens. The sequence goes on along the minus strand of CM036565.1, from coordinate 1,269,898 downwards.
ATTACTTACATCCCCTGTACTTCAGCTTATTATTAAATGCGAAGAATAGTATGACCTCCTCATTCTCCTCTGCATTTCGGGGAAGTAACTGTCTCCATGTGTTTGCACAGTTCTAGCATAATATGTTCCTAGGTTTGGGTGGTGCCTACAGACACCACAACAACAAAAAAAGCAGTAATAGTAATAAAATGCAAATTTTCTTAATTTGCACCATGAAGTTTCCTGAAATAAGAAAACATTATTTTGTCTGAGAAAGTTCTTTGTAATTGGATGTAATTGCCTGCAAGGACTATTAGCTCACGTGCTTTCTAGAGCATTAAAATCTGAATTGCTTTTTCTGCTTTTCAGGGTGAGAGCATTTCAGTGCTTTATTACTCATCACAAAGGAGAATATACTTTAGTCTATGTTAGACTCACAGTCTGTATTGCTGTTGTAGTCATGAGATTTTTAATCACTTACTAATTTAATAATATTAGTTTACATTACTGTTAAACTTCCTTAATTACTTACTATAATCGTTATAGGAAATATTGCCAGCTTGTGCTATTCAGTAGGAAAAATAGCTCCTATTCAATGTAATCCAGGGCGATACTTTTACCAGCCCCTTGTTTCCATGTTAAAATTGTGGGATATATGGGCCTTAAATGCTCAGGTAGAGAAGACTCCTCAGCAGCGGCATTGCAAAGGTGGCAGGGAGGATACAGCAAAGATGCTTTGGGGTGCTTGCGGTGCATGAGGATGCAGCTTGTGCCAGCAGTGGCCTGTAATGGCACAGCCAGAGTGCCGTGGCACTCTGAGAAATACTGTGGTCCTTAAAGCAGCAAGGAGAGGCTGACGTTACGTGGCTTGTGTATATCATAACTGCTCTCCACTCCCATTTATTGGGCTTATGAGACTGGTTGTCTCTGTGCTTCAGCAAGAAGTGCTTGCAGAGATAGTCTTGACAATAGAAATGAGTTCAGCCCACCATTTGAACTTAGCTAATCTCCTCCTGAGTTGGGATAACTAGCCAAGGGATCGCTCTGCAAACAGAGCTACACTGCTTCCAGCGCTAGAACAAATTTGTTCAGAGCTGTCTTGTATCACACAGTGTGGGCACATCTTTGGAAAACCAGCACAGAATCTTTCCATATCATTTAACAAAATAGTGTTCTTGCTATTTAAAGGTGCCAGATATGGTCTCCAAAAGTTTAAAACTTTTTTTTTCAACAGCAGAAAAATTTTCTGCCACTTCTGTATAAGGACAGGACATTGTAGTTCCCTCTAACATTCATTCCTCAGCTGAGGCTTCTGGATGGTGTCAGTGGGTAAGATGAGGACATCAGTTGACTGAGAACTGGATGGAAGCCACCAGCTCACATCAAATACACCATCAGATGGCTTTGGAATTTGGCACCTTGTCAAGTCAGGACATAGCTGATCTTGCACTCAATGCCATGTCACAGTACCAAGTCCCTGAGCTACTTAGATTCAGTTCAGAAATTTCTATGGGTAACCGTCCCTGTTCATTCTTTGATGCTGATCCTCTGTCTAGTATCTTGTCACTGATATTAAAGCAATATTTTACATACTTAGTTACTATTTAAGTTAATGTAGCTTACAAGTCTGTCATCTTTTTCTGTTTTCCAGACGTCTCCCAAATAGCTGATGGATGTTGCCTTCATATATACCTTTCTGAAATTCAGGTTGAAAAGGCAGAAGCCGTGACAGAGAAATTAGCTTATCCATCTGACCTGTGAGTGGTAAGAGGCTTCACTTCTTTTGATGTTTCTGTTATGCTGGGAAATCAAGTCCTTAAATCAGAACACCTCATTTATCTCATAGAATTAGATTGGTTTCAGCACAACCCGGTAAAGAACATCTGTGGCTACACAAAATATGCCATTAGTGTATCAACCAAATGAAGGGACTGTATGTGGTATTTAATTTGAGAGATGCCTGTGGTGCAGTTATGTTTTTTTCTAGTGCTAAATATAATAAAGAAAAAGTATGTGATTGTTTCAAGTACATGATGTACTTAACTCTTCTTTTTTGCTGTAGTATCTGTAAAGCCCAAACAACAGAATTATTCTGTGAAGGGTAGAGAGCTGCTTGTATTTGTGTTACCTGTGTACAGCTGAGCATCTCTTCCTTAGGAATATTTTAATCTATTTTAAAAATAAAATTATTTAAATTTGAGCTGGTTCAAGTCCTCCACAAAGACCCAGTACTGAATCTATTTTAGATCTCTTTTTTCTGAAGTACGGATGATCTTACTTGAGATGCTGAGATAGTATGAGAACTTTCATCTCTTCCTCTTTTGTCTGGTAGGAAATACAACAGGGGAGAGTAGCAGGGGTTGATTGTGATTATTTAATCCCTTACAGCAGTTTGTTAAAAGAGGTATTGTTAGGACTTATCTCTAGTAATTTCTGAAGGGATTCATCAGAGAATGCTCTTCGGTATTCCATGGTTGGGGGAGTAATCTGAAACCCAAGGGACGCAAACACTTCCACTGACTTAAGTCCTTGGACTTCTGTGACTGTTTTCAGAGGCAATACAGGAGAGGCAGACAGAGAATTTAGGACCAGCCTATCACTGTATTAAAGGAATACACAAAGGTTTGAAGTTTTATGGGATGCAGTAACCAGTTAAAAGAAACATGGAAAGAAGAAAAGTAGAAAATGTGAAGAATCCTTTCTTCGTTATATGGTGGGTGGGTGGCTGTCTCACGTACTTTGTGGGATGACCAGGAATACTTAAGTGAAAATGAAAAATAGATGTTCTGGTGTCATTAAAAGTTACTGGAAGTGGTTCTCCCAGGAGCCAGTCGGGAGAGATGGGAATGTAGGGAGAAATGCATTTAACTATGCTTGCTTTAAAGTGATAGTGGAATTAAATGGACTGGGTTGAACTTTGGTGGCAGTTTCTGGCAATAATACTGAAGCCAGTTTATAAAAATTGAGGCCAAGGAGCAGCTTTGGTTACATCTTACACATGAATGAATAGAAACTATGATACTGTAACCTGCCAAAGCAAGTGGATTAGGTAATATACATCTACAAACTGATGGCTCAATTGGTGGCTTGGAAAAGATAGATGGCGTTTTAGGAAATTCAGTTTAAAGTGCACCTCCAATTGAAACTAAGCAGTAAAGTACAGAACAGGAGGGGATAATAATGTTGTAAACCATGGTACTGAAAGTTCACTGTGAATGTTGGGAACTGGACCGTAAAATGACTGGAAATAGGCACCATATTCTTTCAGCTTCAGACATCAGCAGCTACCGAGCCCTTCCTAGGCAAAGAATATTGTCAGGAAACTGTGATTAAAATCAATTACTGCCTAGGCAGCTTACCATCTGGAGGAGGGAAAAATCTTTCATTCTCTCAACTTGTGCCTCTCATTTTTGGGTTGTGAAAAACTCAGCCAATCCACTGTGTTCAGTAACTCAGCTGCTTCCGTAATGTTCTGTTTTCAAAGTGAAAACTAGAGATAATTATCTTATTTATCATTAATATATTTATCTAAATTTTAAACCAATTCATTTTAGGGAGCTGTAGAGAAATTTCAGGGGGGGAAATGTATGTTACAATTCTTCTTTAATCTAAAGATGTAATCATTTTTTCAGGATTCTGATAGGTTGGTCCTGAAAACTTAGAAAGTGCCACCCTTCTGGCAACATGCATTATTTCAGTCATTCTGGCGGTGACAATGTGCAGAGCCAAATCCAGCACTATCATCCCTACGCTGACGTTGGTGGAGTGACAATGTGGAGGATTCTGACCAAGGCTCTTGCTGTTGTGCTGTAGAAACTCATGACCCTTTTTAAGCTAAAATTTGAAACCAGCCTTTTGGGATAATGAATTTCAGTCAAGAATATCCCCCGTCCTTATTTCCTAAAAGGGCTATGTGAAATACCTATGAGCAGTCTTGACTGTGTACCCTCTGTTGCAGTTTCTGCTTATATGTTTATAATAAGATTCCATGTAGCATTGCAGCAGAGAGTAGAAGCTATTCATAACCTGCAGAGAGAAAATACTGGGATGAACAGTTTGAGGATAGCTGGATCCAATAGGAAGGAAGGGTTTGGCAGGTATTTATATATAAATTTTCATGAGTTGCCACAAAACCTAGTTCTGCTTTCGAAATGCTACAAACTGAACATATAAAATGCCTGCTCCATGATGACTGTCATATATTTACATGGGTTTAGTAGTCTGTTTCTGATAGGTATTTTGCTTAGTTGATGTACACCTTTGGCTACATTTGATTCCTTTGCTTTATTGCATTTACATTATTTTTATTGAATATATTTATTAGAATAAATTTAAAAGCCACAGCTGAGACTGGAGCTTCAAGATATACAAACGTATAGAGAAAACTGTGTGAGAAAAAATAAAGGTGGGAGTGGACAAATAACTGATTGTGGTCAGGTATTGAGTGGGACAGCTGAGCCTGGAGGCCTCCTCCGTCCCAGTCCAGCAAGGGCTTCCAGATCCCCCAGTGTTCCTGTAGGATCCCAGTCGTCAGAAGCAGAAATTGTCACAGTTCTAAGGACTGAAAGGAGTTCAGGCCAATACCCACTGTATATTTCAAGTATATTCGGATATGTTGTCAAAGCCTTTTTTTTACATTCTTCTGAAGTATCATTAAATTGTCTTAATTTTGGTAGCCAATTCCATCTGCACCTTTTTTAAAAAGCTTTTTGATGAAGAATAAACAAGTTTGAATTGGTAATTTTGCAAAATCTTTGACTTACAATGCCTGCCACGTTTTATTTTCTATAGATCAGTCAGTTAAGCCTTTCGTGTTTAGAAGGTTCAATCCACATGAAAGTGGAGAGGACATCCAGAACATGTAAAACAAAATTGTATCGCACATTTATGTAATCCTGATGAATTGCTTTAAAATAGCCCCCAGTGTGACTTCCACAAAATGTATTTTCCAGAAGTTTTTTTTAAATGTAACTATCTTCTCAAATCTGAGGAGATAACTAATATCATACCTGTTATTTATGATCAATTTTCTCTTCCTTGACTTCTTTCTGAATTGAAATCACACCAACTAAACTAGCTTTTGGGATATCAGGTGTTCATAAGTATTGGTGACCACAACGCTTGTTAGCTGCATAATAAGTGACATAGATTTTCTGGAATTGGAGAGTACCACCTCCTGACTTCTGAACAGTTAGGGTGATAAGTATGTGTCTGCTTATAGAAATTCTGCATTTACGTTACAATCCTAAATCCAGTTCTCTAACTGGCTTTTCACATTAGACTTTCCTTGTCAATGATTTGAAGCTGATAGTTGGTCTTCTCAGGTATTGTATCTGATAGCAATGTTTAAATCATCCTACATGGCATAGATTGATTTTAGTTGACTTAACATGAAACCATAGACCTATGGGCTGAATATCCACCTCTTTCACATGAAACCATAGACCTGTGGGCTGAATATCCACCTCTTTCACATGAAACCATAGACCTGTGGGCTGAATATCCACCTCTTTCACATGAAACCATAGACATGGGCTAAATATCCACCTCTTTGTTTTCAGCATTTAAAGTTGAAAGTCACTGTATGCTTTCTAGTTCCTACCACCTTCAGGTCTATCAGGGCTAAAACCTTGATGTCAGTGCTAATAAGCCTTTTTTTCCAGAATGGTGAGAGTGAAGTAGTTCACCTCTTTTCTTATGGCTTTGTAAAGGCAGTATCTAAACTGTGGGATATAATCCTCTGGGGCTTCTTTTTTTTTTTTTCTTTTTCCTTTCTTACAAGCATGGACCACATTCCCAAGTAGAAAACTACAAGGCTTCTGCCTGAAGTTGGGACTCAAGTCCCTCTCTGCTGACCTTTGAAGCTCTGTGCTAGTGAAGCTGAAGGTGGATTGTCACAGCGAAGGTACTCCCGGGGTAGCATTCTGGAGCTTGGTGCTCACTGGCATGGATTTTATTCATTCAGGTAGCTGAGAAACAAGTGGGGTTGTGAGCGGAGTAGAAAGGAATGGCTCAAATGAACAGGGAAAGTGCTTTGTCATGTGAGAGCTGTACTCAGCCATGAGCCTTTACACTTCTCTTCCATGTAAGTGACTAAGGAACAGTAGGGAGCCCCATTACTTCCCTGTATGGGAGCTACTTTATCTTCATAAATGGGAAAGGGGCCAACACCAGATTGCTATTCTCCTGCTATGCAGGAGGGCAAGAGGTGGGCAAGCAAGCATGTGAGAAATACTGAGTCTTGATGTTATTTTCCATCCTTCTATGTAGATTTATTTGCCGATGTTTCCATATTTGTTCAACTGAGCCACAGCAAAAAAAGGAAAGCAAGCTGCTAGGGAAAGAGCCAAAACTGTTTTCCCCCAGGATGGGATAACTGAGCGAGATACTGAGATCATACTTTGATTCTTTATCTGCTCAAGCTGTATTACACTAACCTGTTAATATTTATTTATAATATTTACCTGTTAGTAAAAAGGCTGATGTGCTAATCAGAGTGATTTTATGGACAGTAGTTTCAGTTTAGAGTCTGCACAGGCAGCTGTGTTGAAAGTACAGAGATTGCCTTGCAGCAATTGTTCTTGAAAAATATTTCCAATTTTTGTTACCAAGAGAAAACAAGCTTTATGCTCTAATGGTGTAATATGAACTACTCTGAGTTATGAGCACCTCTCAAGAAAAAAAGCACATCCTGATAGCACTGTATTTTAATAAAGATACTTTCCTTCCACTGTCAAAATTAATTCCCCCTAGTTTTATATTTTTGTTGCACATTCTCTGCCAGCTGAGAGAATATCAGTGTCCTGCCCTGTTCAGCTTTAGCAAGGCCATCACTGCCAAACTTGTTATATTTTATTGTATCCTGTATTAATAAAAGCTGGTAATAAGAGATATGTGGGTTGAATGAACAAGCTGTTTATAAACCTCAGGACATTTTCAATTAAAACATTTAATCTTCAGGATGCACAACCAGCTAGCTTTCAACAGATATAGACGTGAGGAATGCAGGTTTAATATTTTAAAATTCTCATATCTTTTCTTGAGTGGTTACTTGTTCTTTGTGATTGCAAAGGGTTTTCTTTATGAAAAAAAAAAGGAGCTTTCTGTCAGCAAAAGATATTTTCAATGTAAAGGACAGTAGTGAAATAAAAGGAAAGAAAAAGAAAACAAGTTGACTGTAGGGAGATAATGGCACTGTTTTAGTCAATAGGTCACCTATTTGTGGCTGCTCATCAGATATATTTACTTTATTGACCAAATGACACATTCCCATTTTTTCTGTGTGTGTGGTGTGATGGTAATGATGATGCAGCTGCAGGGGAATGAGCTGGGCTCTATTCTGAATCCCTAGCGTCAAGCATGAAATCCACCTGGATTATTAACACGGCTTTTGAATTTACAATGTAGGGGGTTAGATTTTTGTTTGCACGTAAATAGTCTATTTAGCCTCTGAGATACTGTAAATGTGCTACACATTAAGGATGCTAATGGTCTATTATATAACAAAGATCTTTGCTCAGTGTGAATTTAGCGTGAAATTCAGGTAATAAAGCTGGACGCTGCAGTTGTGCGACACATTTCAGACTTGGACCACAGCCACATGAAGGTGTCCAAGTTATTAAGACCAAGTTTGTCTGCTAAAGCAGCTGTGTTGCCCTCAGACTTGTTCTGGCTTGCACCATCCTAGCACAAGAGTCCCTGTCACAGACTTTCCATTTGGGGCTCGACTTCGTGCACCTTTCAGTGCACCATCTTTCACAAATGAGCAGGATTCTCATATATTTTCATTTTGTTGTTTGCATCAATCAGAGTAATGAGCAGCACAAGCCTGTATTAGCTTTATGAAACATTAAATCATCCAGTGTGGCCAGGCTGCCCAAAGAAGTTGTGGATGCCCCATACGTTTCTATAGGTTCTCAAATAGCTGTTTCTGTCATTTTCTGCGTCCTTTTAGCTGCATCAGCTCCAGCTATTGCAATTCACAGGACACCCAAGCAATGTGAAGTGTCACTTTAGAGATGGAGTGTTGGCTTAGTAACTTAATTTTAAAATATAGAGATTTTTTTTAAGCTTTCCTTACAAAAGCAAATTGGGTCTAAATGAATTTCTCTACTTTTTTAGGAGCTTGAGGCTACTGTGGGTGACTTCTATGTTTAAACTGCTCTAGTCAGCACAGTGGCAGGTTACTGCCATTGAAAACGGGGCAATTATCAGTTTCCCCAAGCAAGAAATACTATATACCCAGCAAATCTGTCTAACCTGATTAGGAAAGCTGGAGTGAAGGCATTTTGCCTTTCTTTACCTGGGGGCTAGGTGCTTCTCAATGTCCTTTCTAAATTCTGCTTAAAACATCTTTCACTCCAACCTGCCTGTTTCTCCCTGTCCCAGTCAAGCACTGCCACCCTCTCCCTTCTGCCTCCGCACAGTAAGTACATATGAAGTGTACTGCATATGCCAAAAAATTTTCAAAAACTCTCTCAGGAAGGCTTTTCTTGCTGATCTGTGCTTCCCTGATCGCTGGGTGGGTTTTTTTGGTGTGATGTATAGAATTTAAGGCCCTAATACTGCAGCTGATTCTGTGTAGGAGTAAACCCATGCCCATATACAGCCCCAGTGACTCCAAAGGATCGGGTGCCAAGGGAAGGGTGGATGACAGGGCCTTGAGTTAGTCACAGCCTTGAGATCATATAAAAATATACAGATGCCCAATTACCTAAATATTACATTAGAAGACAATAAACTAGATATTAATTCTGTAAACAGAGAGGGATTAGACATCCTGGGTGAGACAGATTTAATATAGAGCTTGAAAATGCATCAGACTCCCTGACCCCTGTCCTTGCAGTCTTGCTCTGAAGGGCACAACCTTTCAGCAGCAGACATTAAAACCCCTGTGTTGGACAGTCTTTGAGCATCTCGGAGTACCTCATGCCTTCTGCCCGCCCCTTGGGGGTTTGTTTGGACAGACCCTTCCTCAGCCAGTTCCAGGATGTGTGGGGTTTACTGTAAGCGGCTGCGCTCGGGGATGGGCGCTGCCTCTGTCACCAGCAGGTTCAGCCTGGCCCAGGGTGCAGTTCTCGTCCTCTCTGCTCAGCTGCACCTTCTTGATGGCGTGGGCGCTGTGCATTTTTGGTTAAACTGCAAACGAAGAGATTATGCAATTATGCCTTTTGTCAAAAGGGTTTCCTGGAGCCAGTGAGGAGAAATGATGTCATTCTCAAGCGCTGGTCCTACCATGCCACTTCTAGGCATTTGGAGTAAAAAGCAGGGAGTAGTACCACTTGCTCCTAGGTCAGGTGTGGGATCTCATAACCTGTTTAGATCAAGCAGTGCGTTGCTCCTACAGAACAATGACTCCAGCCTTTCAAGGTCTGGTTGTTACTTCCATTATGTGTTTTATGTATTGGAAATTCTTTGGGCTCAACCAAGTTTTTGGCTACTTCACAGAAAATGGTAAGGGATCAAATGTTCATATCTGGGTGCTGATTCTGGAAATTGTCCTGGGTACGTTAACTTATATTTTGCTCATGGAGGATGCTGAAAAACATTGAGAGTCATGAAGATACTGCTAACAGGCATCACTGGTTTACAATTAATTGTAACTCTGTTGAGAATTTATCAATTTTAGTTTGGAAGCTTGTTCTGCTGTGTACCCTAACATCCTACTGGGCAGCTCTACTTTGAGCTGGTTATAATCTTTAGTAATGCTAGGAAGGTACTGTATGGTTGTGTTAAGCAGATGCCATTTGGATTTTTTTTTTTTCTGGTGTTTGGCTTAAATTTATTGGGTGAATATGCACCCTTACAGCATCAAACCCCTTGAACAGTTACACCCCTTTTGCACTACCTTAAAGAATAATTGGCAATACTTTAGTCATAAGACAGCTCCAAGAAACCTGATGCTGAGTTTCCACATGTGCAAAGAACATAAATTGAGTCTTGTTTTTTTTAAGACAAATGAAAAGCAAACAGTTGAAATAAAATTAAATTGCCATTAAGCCTGCAAGCTCACAGTAACTTTTAGTGGTTACAGTTAATGTGAATGCACATTTTTTTTGGTTCAGTCATTATTTGTAACAGTTGAGCCTAGCTAATCATTAGCTGGATCGTGAAGTCAATTCTTTTCATGTATTCAGTAACTCATCTTGTCTAAATTGTTTCAGTTCCTCTGAGATGGTTTTTGAATATGCATGACATATTTCAGCATAATAACTAGGAAGTCATTTTATGTTGCATCTCGTTAGCAAAATAAAGTATCAAAACAGGTTTCCTTTCCTTTAGAGGAAGCTCTTCAATTAGCTCTGGAGAATAATTCACCTTCAGTTCCCTCACACAGGTTAATGCCTATTCCTGAATATTTGATCTTAAATACTAGACTAGATTCACTTTAATTGCCTTGTGTATAATTTACTTTTCCTCTTCAAGGATCCTAAAAGACTAGACCAATTTGGGGCTGAGTCCTAAGCAGAGTATAAACCAAAGCTTGAATCAAATAACTTGTTCTGTACTTTGGCACAACGGGACGGACTTCTCAGCTCTCGCTTTCAGTAAGTAGCATGGAGCAAGGCTACCGAGAGCAGCTGGCTGCTCAGGTTGCTCCTTCCCATAGCGCAGGATTTAGAGGTACAACGTGTGCCAGCGGTAGAGCCCTCAATCTGGTGCTACTTCTGCAAGCCACGGAAGAGAGAGTGCAGAACTTGCTCCACAATTGTTTGATGTACCATATCAATATACAGCTTATAAAAAATATCATATTTATGTGGTTCCAAAATATGAGTCACGTTATAAACAAGTATATCCTTGCATACCATCTGGGATGACTTCACTCTCTGCTGCAGCAGAACACAGCAACTGCTGAAGTGTGCAGTGTGACACCACGCGGCACGTTAGGACAGGAAATAACTCAACCGTGCGTTCCAGACTACAGGGGAAAGCTACAGAGGTTGTATATGGGGCTCTGGTCAGCACGTCGTTACTTTGGCTTCTGAGATCTTAGGGCTATATAGTCCTGTGTGTAAATAGCCATTATAACTGCTGGCTTTTTTGTTTGATTGGGTGGTTTTCAATGCTTTCCCAGATGGCTATATTTTCCTATGGATAGATATTCTCAGTAGAATCCCAGGAATGACTGAAAGAGAAGCGTGAATAGCTACCTGCTAGAGCCCAGCACTTGTGTTTGCAATGCCCAGTCTGTCTTTGAAATGCCCTGGATAACTACTGATTTGGTATGAGGCTCACACTGTGTTTTGGTCATGGAGGTGATGGGAACCACGAATTTGAAGAAACCTCAGGATTTTTGTAATACACCCCACTGCTTACCTAGAGGCAGGCCATTTTGGATTAAAGAAATAAAGTACATGTAGGATTGCTGGCCTGGAGGATGAATGGTTGCTCTATCTCTCCAATCTGTAACAGTCATGACGCAATCTTGTAGATAGGGGAATCTGCTCAGTAAAGCTGTTGTTTAGCAGTTTTAATCATATTCGACATGCTTCCTCTTCATTTGCCCTCATGTAATTTATTAGAAATGTTCATATTGAAATCAAATCCTTCCTGCAAAAAGAATCTGATGGAAGCACAAGAGATGCTACTCTGTCTACAGTATACTCGATCATTTAGGGGAGAAGAAGGATTATATGTCTGGCTTAAAATTCTGACCTGACTTACAGTAAAAAATGCATGTTTAGAACCCTTGGCTGTGATAACATCTTTAAATACACCACACAAATATTTTTACTGCATTTTGTACACATCTTGTGAAGAACAGATGTGTAGTTCACTGAGCCTTACGTACTGAGGGTTGCTACGGAGAGTCAGTAAAATACAGGAGTGATGGTGTAGCAAAAAAGATGTGAGTGACGTAAAAGGAAACAAATTGCATCTCAGTGGGACATGGCCTGGACAGAGCAATCGTTCTGACTCCTCAAGTAATTTCCATTTCTTCAGGGAGCTGTTTTATAATTAATGCTCTTTGTTTATGGTATATTTATGCCTGCAAAAAAAAAAAAATAGAAGTAGACATGTCCTTCATCAAGTATCCCAGCATGCAGGCCAGTAATTATTCTTATATAACTTGTATTGTATGGAGTATAAAGCTCCCATGCAGTGCCGAACGCTGAAGGGCTGCTAATATATTCAGCAAGCACAAGTTAGGAAAAAATAATTCTTTTGAGTGGGGCTAGAGAAAAAAAATCCCTTTGACTCTCCAGCCCATCTGTACTGATGAGTGGGCTTGAGGTTCGATGCTGTCATACTTGCAGAAAGTGTAGACGTAGCAGGAAGGAGCTCTTCTCTCCATCCTTCCACCCCTGCACTGCCTGAGGAAAAGCTCCGGTCCTGGGCTGGAGGGCTGGGAGAGAGCCCTGTGGGAAGGTTCCTCTGAAGGTTTGCATCAATCCTCATCATTTGCATGAGTAAACCTGGAGGAGCTGCTTCGCCTCCAGGCACTTTGGACCAAGCGTCACACTTTGAGTCCTGTCCCTAGAATCCCTTGGTTATCCAAACCCTACAAGTGTTGTGTAGCTCAAGCTCTGAGCTTAGCTCCTGTGAGCAGACATTTCTGCCACGCTACTCAAGCTTTAACTACATAATCTGTGAATGCACAGAGTGAACGAACATCTGTTGAATGAAGCAGATTACAAGTGAGAAACATTTCCTCTTTGCATTAACTTGTTTTAAAGTCTTGTTTTGACCAAAATCCCACAGCTTTAAGCAGCAGTGGTTACTTTTTCACAAGTCCCTTTAGGGAATCTCTGGCCTTGACCCAGCTGCAGAACGCTTGATACTGTGAAGTTTCTGTTACTAAAAGAAGATAAGCTCACCACCACTAACATTGTCTGTAACTTAAAAGAGGAATATGTATTCTGAACTGGTTTTAAGAAATAAAAGCTTCTAAGTTAAAACTTGATCAAAACACATCTTTATTACAGGTATTTTGGAGAAAATCTAGATACCAGACAGACAGACAAGTTTGATATGTGCGAGTAGTAGGTCAAGGTTACTTGATCAGAATTCAGTAAAAAAACCCAAACGTTACATTTCATTTACATCCTCTTCTAGCCAGCAGTACTTCAGCTTTATGCAAGCAATAAGGAGAAAATGGGCCGTTTCTGTACTGGGATCTGAACTACACGAGTGCCAGGTTCAAACTTAGCAGTCTCTGTCTCGTCTGTCTCCTGCTGAACAGGTTCACTTTAATTGAGCCATAGCGTAAACAGTTACAGTATTGACATGGCGCCTAACTTTTAGAATTTAAATTCTCAGGACTCTCTCTCTCCTGATATTTGACAGTTTTACTAAACCTGTGGCTTTTGCAGTCCAGTGGTTATGTAGGCAAGCCAGCTTTTCCTGTATTGCAGTTTGAAGATGTGGCTGGTGTGCATATAAAATATCAGAGACACACTAAAAAATGTAAATACATTATTTGTGGGGGAAAGATTCACACTTTTAAATAAATCTTGTGATTTTTTTTTAAGGCACAATTTTAATGCTAATGTTGGCAATATTGCTGGTTTTCTCCAGATGGTTCTTTTTGAAAGGAAAAAAACTCACAGTACCCTGTGGGATGCTTATCTTGAAATTCAAATAGCAATGGTAGATATGTAAAAGAAAGAAGATAAAAAAGAAGAGAATGCACTAATCCAACAATCCCGGGACAGATGTTTAAAGCTGGATTATATCTTGTCTTGTCTACTCAGGGATGTTCAATAAAATTAACCCAAGTGAATTTAGATTTGAAATGTGTTAGTGAAACCCATATTAAATCGTTTTATGTACAGTCAGAATTTAAATGGCCTCAATTTGCTTCAGTTTGATTCACTTCAAAATGAATTACTGAAACCAAGTTATGCCACCTTTATTTCTGAGTGAAAGTCCATCCATTTAGTAGAGCTGATCTACATAATTTGCCTTAAATTGATACCTTTTGGTTAATTCAGTTTCTTTTCCTGAGTGTCTTTGACATATCTGGGAGATTACAGAGGGCCAGCAAAGGAATGGAGGACTGTCAGATTCAGTGAGAGTCTTTCCTTGTTATGCTTACCTCTAGATTTTTCAGACTTGTAATATACCCCATGGAACACGCTGTCTTCCTCCCCTGATGAAGTCAGTGAAAACTCAGCTGCAAATGGTCTGAATTATGTATACTGCAGATGATGGATTTGTGCTTCTTTAAGCAGATGTGCGCAAAGATCCAGCTGAGGTTGTTGCATTGTTCCACCTTGCGAGCGTGGGGCTGCTAGCAAAGGGCACCTTCCATTCTCAAGTTCCCTGCATTGCAGAAGCATGGGAAGAGAAGATGGAGAGAAAGTGTATCAGCCCGTTCCTGTGCCCGTTTTCTGCATCTGAAATCAAGGTGGCAATTATTAATACAAGCAACAGGGCAAACTGGGTAGAAATCATATGCAGGCATTTTTCTCCCGAATTAATACTAGCACACAGCATTGAGTTAATGTGGGCTTTCTGCTTGCATGCTGCCTGCTGCAAGATGGGTGGTACCTGACCCGCGTGAAGCTGGAGTGCCACAGGCAGGTAATACCAGATCCAACGCACAGCTCGCCAATGCAAGAGTAGCTAGGCACATTTTTTTCAAATAATTTTAAAAGGCAAGAAGAGGTTATACCGTATTGTCTCTTTCTCACGTGCTGACAGTGTTTCTGATTTAGTGCTAGGGGTCTAAAGGTGGATTTATACATTGTCAAATCTGAAAAAAGTCTGAGTGAGACACCACAATGATCCTCGCTTGGTGGTGTCAAAATGGAAAGCCTAGAAAATGAATCTCTGTCTTTAAAACAGCATGTGGTTATGTGAGATTTGGATTTAATGATCCAAGATATCCTTTTCAATCCTGTCAGACATTTTAGGTTTGGGGTTTTTTTTCCATTCTCTATGCTGCATTCTTTCACTTTGTGCAATCAGTTGAAGACTTGTTGAGTTATGGAATAGATGATGTTGCCCATTACTTTAAATATTTGCACTAACTACTGTGCGCTCTTTCAATTTTAAGAAGCACGCTTTTCATATCACAAGTATCATTTTCTGTATCAGTAGCTAGCATTTCAGTGATACAGGTCTTTAAAACAGAAATTTGATTTTAATAAAAATGTTGTTAAAAAGAAGCAGGTTTTGAGAGTCTGTGGTGGCTTTGAACTGGAAAAATACTGCCAAAAATCAAGAGAATCATGCAGATCTCACCAGCATCTAGATCTACCTTTAAAGTGCACTGTAAAGGAGAGTAGAGTCTCGGAAATATTTTAGGAATCTAAACTGTTTTATAACAAAAGTAGATCCCTATATGTGTGTATACAGACAAAAAAGTAGATTAGCTGATTTTCACAGCAAAACCTTTTTTATCTTCCTCAGCATGTAACTGGAAAGCAGAAAACTATGTAAAACCTTCAAATCCGGTTGTGGAAGGGTCTGAAGTTTAATACAGATTAGTCCTTGGGGTACAAGCCTTCCTGTCCTTATTACCAAGATAGATTTTCTTATAGCTGCTTTCCCATTTGCCACATATCATGCCAAGAAGTGTGACAGAGATCAAAAGTGTGATTTGATCCTCATTGGAAAGTACTTAGGCAAAATATATTCTATTTAGAAAGCAGCCAATATCATTTACCTACGCTGCGAAAGGATTATTTATGTATTTTCAGTGTAAGTTGTATTTTGGACTAGCAGTTCTCACTGTATGTTCCTTTGCTCTCATTCAGTGTGGAGAATATGTGGAACACTCGAGCGGTTCCCAACAAGCCCAGATGAATAGCTGTGAGCTATATATACTTCTGCAGGAGTGGGGTTGGGGTTGTGGCATTTTTACTAGTGATTAAATGTCTTCCAAACCTATTCGTGCTGCAGAGCTATAAATGATGGATTTTTCACATTAATGAAAGGAGCCCTTGGAGCCCTCCGGAGTGCATAGTTCTATTTTTACATTTCACTATCGGAGAATGAGGAAAGATAGGCCAATGTGTTTCTTTTTTTAAAATGGCAGGAACAGAAATTCGGCCTGTTCTGGCCGTCATTCAAGTGCCAACACTGTTAACCGTTGTCGGGCACGAATTCAGAGCTCATACTTGTTACATCATTTCATCAGAGGGATTTTTTTCGCTTGCTTTGGGCTCATTAGCAGACATGACCTAAAAATAAACAAACCCAGGAAACCTGAAACCGCTCCACTATGGAAGCGATATGGTATATGATCTTAGAATGGGGTTATAATTTGGAAATCAAGCTTGGAAGTCCCCAAGAAATGGTGCTGTGCCTTACTATGTTGCTGTTTGTTCTGTATCGTTACCTGTATCTTGGTGCTTGCCAGTACAGAAAGGGAACAAGAGCTCTCATGGGAAAGGTTTCGTCCCCTGTGTTTGCTTTTCAGGGAGGATTCGGTCATCCTCTGGATGTCCTGAAAAAAAAGCTTTTGATTAAAGCAGAATAGAAAAAAATCTGGCATCCCTAAAGTGACTATGATAAAAAAATAAATTAAAAGCAAAAGTGTCAATTCACAGGTCGTCTTCACTGATCACCCTGAAATAAAAAGGGAACATATAATTTCATCTTCACCCGACCTGTCTGTAAAAGTGTGTGTAGCTGTAATTGCATAAATAGTACTCTCTCATCCAGAACTGATAAGGCAGTGGAAATAATGGATGCTAGACAACAAAACTGAAGTAATTTATTCTTTTAGCCTAGTATTGCAATGAGGTTGATTCGTATTCTGGTTTTGTGAATGGCAAAGCTAGGACTGCATAAAAGTAAAAGCTAGATGCATGTCACTGAGACAGCTTTGACTTCCAACAGCTGGCATTTGGGGTAAACAGTGTGAGAGGCCATCAAGCTTCCGCTCTCTGTAAGCAGGAGGAAATTGTATCGAAATTGCTAACTTGCAGCTTCCTTGAGAAAAGAGAACGGGGTCTCTGAGTGAAGCTACCTGTGTGTTCCTGTAAGCTCAGAGATACAATCTTCCAGGCACCGCAGCAGGAGGCTTCTTCTCAGAATACAACATTCAGTTGTTGGACTGGTTCTCCTAAAACGGTTTCAGGCGTGTATAAACGAGGCAGAAGTGAATAACAGTAATAAGTAACTGCATGCAGGAAAGAGGCTGCAACCTTGAAGCCTTTGGGAATCCTTTAAAATGTGTTGATTTCTTTACTTTTCCTTGTTTTCTGGTTTGGGCAAAAAGATTTTAAAATGTGAGATGCAAATAAAAAAAAAGCAAAGTGCCATAAATAAAAAAACAAGGAAAGAAATCAAGACATGAAAGTTGCAAAAAGCATGTGGCCCTGTGCTATTGGAGACTTTCCATCATCCTCAGCAAGCGGCCAAGTCACATCCCTTGGAAGGAACAGAGGTCAGGCTCCCTGGAGAAATCGTTATGTTAATTGCCAATACAAGGCAGTTTAAGCAACTGATGAGATTCGTATGTGAAGCCTATTTAAAGATTTAATGTGTTGTCTATAGTACCTTAAACCAGCACAAGAACAGAGAATGGAGGACTGTAGCTGTTCCAAAGCAGTTTTCATCTTGATAGACCTCATTACAGTTGCTTAAAAAATTGCTCATCTTTGATGTTCTATAATGCCATAACTTGGGTAGGTGATAGACTGAACTGCAAACAGTGTTTTTGATAACTGTGCTAAATCTAAATTGCTATTTTAATCAACTGTAACACTTAGATTTTCAGCTGATAAAAATGCGTGCGGAAGACACATTGCTGGTGTAAGTGCAGTGGTATTTGAAATCAATATAAACTGAGAAAAATTATGTTCCTCTGCTTTTCTTCTTAGGTTTCTATGGAAACCTTTTGGAGGTGGTCTGAGGAAAAGAAATGTTAAAATAGAACAATAAAATGTGTTATTTATATATGCAAAGTAAATATTCTTCCTGCATTTTTTAATGGAGGTGAAAACGTGATTTCATCATTTAATATTCTCCCTTGACAGCCGAATTAACTATGACCCGGTCTCCTTAGGGTTTACTTTTCTGCATTTGGCCAGTATGTTTGAGAGAGGAAAAGCAATCATCTTCTATGCTGAGCATCTATTATTTATTTGCTCTATCGTACTAAACTGTCCTTATTTTTTTATCCAGCAGCCTCGTACCATGAAAACAACGTCTAAAAAGTTATTTTGAAATTACAGCTCTGTTAAGCTCTTCATGAACATAACGTTAGTTCAGAGTTCTAGCCAGAAGGATATCAAATTCAAACCCATATTGATAACATCACTATAAATAGATGTTAATAACAAGCAGTTAGGAGATATTGTGTGCTTGTATTCTTTTAATGAATCACTGCTGCATAGAATGAATTTTCACTTACCCTAAAACAAGGACATATAGCAGGTGTGACTGCTTTGATATCCGGCACTGTTCTGCTGCATGCATTGGTTTTGTACCTTCATATTTTGGCCTGCGGTTTTGGTGGCTGTGTTCTCATCAGCCTGGTTACCTGCCTCTGAAGGCTGGCTGTTAAATCTGAACGTGCACTCTAGTCTGTTCGGTAGATATGCAGCGACTGTCATGAACAGTATTACTCTGAGGAAACATTTGGGGGGCTACTGAACCCTATACCAGGTTTAATCCCATGGTGGAAACTAGCTTTCCAAGAAATAGGCATCCAGATGTGCCGTAGCTGCTGCACGCTTAATGTGTACACAGCTCCTGCTTTGTTTCTCCTCCTTCCAGGTTTGGAAAATCTCTCTTGGGGTCTGCTAACAGGGCTCTCCATTCACTATCAGGTTATCTTCCTTTTCTCTCATGTGTTCTTCTCCTGTCTGGGCCCGTTAATCAACCTCTGTAATCAGGGGGAGTTTTAACCCTCACGGTGGTGGAACCACGTGTGTCTTCTCAGGCTCTTCTCAGAAGTCCAGTGCAGAAAGTAAGAGGGAGTCTCTTTTAGCTTTCGCTTCTATGCACGACAACAATTTAAGGTGGTAGGTTTTTTATTCCTACAGACCTGAGGAACTGTGTTACAAATCTTTGAGCCCCACCTAATGAATCTTCTCTGTTCGTATTTGCTGGTATAACTGACATCTCATTTCTTGAGCACTACAGTAACAGGTACCAGGTGAAGCTGAATTACATTAAGCAAATAGTTTGCTCACCAAAAAATATATTTTTGTATAATTAAAATTATGATTTAATATAATTACTGATAACAGAAGGAGAGGATTATTTTCTGGAGAATAATTGAAATGTTCTGCTATCTTGAAAATATAAGATTTCAGCTTCTTTCAAGTCTTTTGATTTGAAGCCTAGCTTGCTTTCCTTTTCCAGGACAGACTGCTTATGGAACACAGGAGCCCTTTAATGTGCAGGGGCTCTAAAATGATGCAGCCCCTGTCTTAACCCTTTATACGCTCAACCCTGCCACAGTGCAAGATCAGTGTGCAAGGGAGAGCAGAGAGTGACGACTCCGAGCCCGGAGGAGTCCAGGCTCAGCTTTTCTCGGCCTGTTCCATACCTCCCTGTACAGACATCTTCCTGCCAAGTCTGCCCCTTTCATCTCCCCGCTCCCTACTGTCTCTGTTGCCTTCATCTATTCTGTAAGATAGATGAAACACTTGTTCTGTGCTGGCTAGCATAGCAGTAGCTGCATTCCCCAAATTCTTCTGTCCTCTTTCCTTTCTGTTCCTTCTCTCTGTTACCGTTTCCTCACCTTCCCTACTTTAAGCCAAGTCCTCTGGCTTCATTACTATCTGCAGTCCTTGCCCCTTTCAAAAAAAACTTGTCAGTGCTCTCTATTCTTTACGTAATATTCGTCAAGAAAGATGGGGTTAATTTTTTCTCATGGAAAAGCAGTAAAACTGAGGTCTCCAATGTGCTGCCTTGTAGCCATGCTCAAGGCTGAAGCCATTTTGAACTTGTGGTACTTAGCACTGGACAGGTAAACAGAATCCAGCCCCTTACTTTCCATTTGCAAAAAAGAAAGAAAGGTTTCTTTTACAAAACAGCTCCTGACGGAACTGCCAAATCACACTCAGGCAGTGATGCCCTGCCCATGGGTGCATATGCGTGGTGAATAGACAGGGTATTTCTACATATATTTTTACAGACCCTAGGACATATCTAGTCAGGAATTGAAAATTCTGTGACTGATAGGTTTTGATGTTCGAAAATATAGTCTAAAATGACTGAAGCACAAGCAAGCACTTTAAGAACATTTTGAAGAAGCTGGAGGAAGCGGAGATCTTATCTGGACACAGGAAAGGGAGAAGAAGGGAGGAAAAGGGCAAGGGCCCAAGTCCTGAAAATGGGAAAGGAAAAGGAAGTAGTGGCTCTGAAGGAGCAAGGCGATGGATGGAAAGACATGCTATGGTACAAAGCCTAGACTGAGGATGAGTTAGAGGTGGTATCAGTCAGCTGCTTTGGAAACATGACCCATCAGAGAGGCATGGTGTAGCTCTGCATCCTTAGAGCAGCGTTTCTTTGTACTCAACCCAAGTTACAGAAATACCTAAAAGGCCGAGAGTGCTGTAGCTCTCTCATTCCACCACCCGTGAAGTCTGCTTTGAGTTGTGATGGGGACTGGTAGGGGTGTGCACAATCCCGCCATCAGCCCTACCTCTCTGATGCTTCCTATATTAGAATGATTTATCCCACCCCCACCCTATGATCTCATTTGCGCTCTCCCAAGTCTCTCTGCTGCGATGCTTAGGTTGAAATTGGTCAGAATAATGGTCTTGGACTACATCTGGACTTCATCTTCACTGTCATCATGGCTCCTCCATTTATACCTCTGGTGGAGGTTATTACTGTATCTTGAAGATTGTCCTTTTCAGTTATCCTGTAAATGTTTTTAATCATCATATAACCTGGCTGTAAGATTGCCTAAGGAATTTGTTCAGATACCACTAATCATATTGACTGATAAGTGCACTAAATGCAAAAAAGCTACCAAATATACAAAGCTTTGCCAACTTAAGATGCATTGACAGTGAAAAATGGAAGCTGTAATGAAATCCAGCAAGTGCATTTATTAGTGGTTTCAAAATGCTTGAAAACCTTTTTGCGATGATTAAACAAACCCCATCGTATAGCTTATTCAGTTGCTACTTGAAAGCTAATGGCTAAAATCCTTAGCCAAGGCTTTTTTTTTTTTTTAATGCATTTCTGTATGCAGGTCTCCAGGTGCAGAGATGACCTGCCGCATAAGGCCTCCTTGCACCGTGCAGAATATGGAAAAGTTCCCTACACTCAAAATCTTGAAACCGTGTAAGCCTTTCCCGGGATCCACATCCAGAGCCTGCCTGCCTATAGGGTTGTGAGGAGCAGAAAACCTAGTCAGCATAGAAGACCATAGGGTTTAAATTTAATCTAGTTTATATGTCTCAGTTTGAATATTTGAATATTTAAGATTAGACAGAAGTCAAATGAGGAACTTTGGGAGCAGAAGCAGGGAAGGAGATGCTGTGTTTTAATAATGCCAAGGGTACCCTGGAAAGAGAATGCACTTCTAGGTTCTCTCTTCCTTCCTGGCATTCAGGGTAATATGTCCCCAGGGCAGACATGCTCCTGCAATACTACTTATCAGAGCCACGGCAGAAGATCTCGGTGGAGGGGTGGCAGGGATCGCTTTACCTTTTATCATTAGGTGGTAAAACCTTTTTATGTGAATGGAAGACATATAGTTGTGCTCTTGGAGTGTGTATTGGATTGGGAAGATGAATCCAGAAGGACAGGCTTTTCTCCTGGGATTGATTTGTCCTCATGCTACTTGCTTGGGAGGTAAGACAGGCCCATTTACTGAGCCTTGTTCTTTGAGAGACAGCCACTAGGGGCATGTCAGGACTTCTATGAAAATTAGGAAGAGCTCCAGCCTGGCTCATTGACTTCAGAAAAGGATTTGCTGTGAAAGGACTTCACAGCCAGATGCATATTCTCCCTATGCTTATTGCGTTTGGTTTATATAAGCACAAATAAATTATATTTTTTTAAAAAATCAAGAGGCCTACACACTGATACAGTCAAGTTGCAGCAAGAGTAAATAGACAATGAGAGAGGCAAACTGTTCAAATGTAGCCACAAATGACAGTTCTATCACATGCCCTAAAAACTGAATCCAATGCCTAGCTCTTAATAAGTCTGTGCCCCAGAGTGTCTCCAAAAGGTGCATTCCTCTGCTAGACCCGAGGCGCTGCAGAGGTGGAGGTGGCACAAATAATCATTAAAAAAGTCCTGAGAAACATTAAGCACTAACGTAACACCTCTGTCTTCACAGCACTGAGCAATCAGTGAATTGTTGGCTCTTCAAATAGTCCTGCGAGGTAAGCCCTTGCCGTGCTCTGCCCTAGGGAAATACTGCAAATGCCATGTGATGCCCTTTCAGGCAAACCAGTTTTGTGCTTTAGAATGATTTCTGAGGCACGATAAAAGTCAAGTCTGGCAGTGTCTATACAAAAAGATGACTTCCTCCAAGGGCAGGGCAATCCATCTATGTCTCCCAGCACTGTGAACACTGATTTTTATTTGATACGGTGTGTATGTCCTCTTGTGTCTTCTCTTCTTAAAGTCTGTGCTTTCTGAGAACCTTTGAACAGTTATACAATCGATAACTACACTGATAATATTCTAGGTTCTGCATAAAGAAATAACTTAGGAGAACTCTCATATTTGTGCCATATTAGTAAAATTTATCCTAAATTAAGTGAAATCATGAAACTGCAACCATAAATACAAACTTGAATTGTTAATCCACTTTTTTTAATGATGCTTATATTTCTTATGCTCCATTTTCATAGATATTCTAAGAAATTATTTCCCTGACAGAAGCAGCAATAAAACAAATATCAAAAGGGGCTCTGCAGAATGTAAGTTTTAAATTGACAAAATATGGCACCAAAACCCTAGTTTAGAATTTCATTAATTAGAACACAAAGATCTATTTTGTATGACTGGAATTTCCAATCAATTCACATCAGACTTTGAATATTGAACATCTCCCAAGAAAGTGCAGTTGCAAATCAAGAATTATTTGTGAAAGTTGTCTGGGGAATGTTCAAGAAACTAACAATCTCTTCTAAAATGATTTGCAATTATAAAGAAGCATAATACATCATTTAAACCACCACAGTAAATTATTTGTACAGTTCTATTTTAGTTGTAGGCTCTATCCCTGAATCCATTTCTGGAAAAATCATTATAATTCATGGAAAATGTGTACGCACGTTTGCAAAAGTTAGTTGAAAATAGTCACTTGTATGCTTATCCACGGGGGGCTGACCTCGTAGACAAATTATAGTAGTACAATGGCTGCAGTAATTTTTGGAAGTGTAAGGGACTGTAAGATGCTGGTAGAGCAACTGGAGAGACATGAAAGTAACGGTAATTTCCCCCATGCCCTCTTTTTATTGGCTAGGTCCTTTGACCAGCTGCAAAAATTTTTGTTGGCTTTTGAGTTGCTATGGGTTCACTCCACCAGACAAATGACTCTGCTGCAGATGGCTCACCTGACTACAGGGCACCTTTACGTGCCCAGAGCGGTGCAGAGTGCCCAAAACCAGGGAGACGTGCAGGCTGCAGTGTATGCCTAATCCACAAATATCATCTGTGTGAAGGAGTCGTGAAAACTTATAAAAGGATGCCTAGTTTCAGTCTTTTTCTGCTGGTATCAGCTCCATAGCTCTTTGGCACTGACTAACCAATATTTGATTACGTGACATTAAGACATTGCAATATTGTCTAAAACTTGCATTTTGCCCCATGCATCAAGCAAACCAAGCAATAGTATAGACAAAGAAAGAAGTCTTTTGCTGTGAATTATCTGTTGTTTCCTTATAAAAGCTTCTGCTCAGAGCCAGAGGAACTATCCAAAATCATACTGAGCAGAGCTGGAAAGAGTCTTTCAGTCTATTATAAAAACTGCTGAAATATATTTTTGCTCATTTTAAAAATAGGGGGAATATTGCAGCATGCCATGACTGACTCCTCTTTTAGCACAAAAAGGCAGTAATGGAACATTGCAGTGTTATTCTAACATGCCAGCTATCTCATTTGCTGCACAGTCAAAAGCTGGTTTTGAAAGTAATTAGAATGAATATACAGCCAAGATTTTAAGTGCTAAGTAATACAGCATTTTAAATTCAAGTATCTTGCTGTATAGGGAAGGACATCAGCCTATAAGGATTGGACAAATTCCTGGTCTTGGGAGCTCATAAAGGTATTCCTGTTTAGGCAGAAAAGGTTAGAATCGATGATAGGAACTATTGAAGAGTTTATTAATTTTTAACTGCCCATTTTTTATGTTTTGTAATGTGTCTAAATGATTCATTCTCTTCCGTAACATTCCTTTGCCACAAGAAGAAATAGTCAAACTAAACCAGTCATTCATCCATTGGCACACTTTCCTCCAGCTGTTCTCCCATTGAATTCCCTTTCCTTCTGAATATTAAGTCTTGGTAAGTTGCTCTTACTTTCAAAGCCAATTAAAATAAAGTGTTTAGCTTTGGCCTGATTGTGAAGACTGTCTTTTATCAGGGAAGTCATGCAAGTCGGTCTCTAGATGAACACTTTACTGGATATGCTTTGAAATCAGCTTCCTTTAAATTGAGAAGGATCCAGCTCATGTGAACTCAGCTACAGCAATATGCAGTGTTGCCAACATCAGATGTTGAAAATGTCTGCCAGCCATTTGGGAACCCCCAAAATGGCGTAAGAATTATGAAATGTAAAAATAGCAGCTTTGAGGGTTTAGCCTTCCCTTTTGTGAGCTTTGGGTTGTTGGTCAGTCAAATCACAAGAACTGGCAGCAGTGGGCATGGCGCTGGGAGAGGAGAGAGGTATTTTTCCAAGTACGTTTTCAAACTTTCTTTGGGGATGGAGCTTCAGCCAAATTTGAACAAAGGAAGAAGCTCGGAAGTAGCTGATGTACAGTAAAAGATATAGCAAGTAATTTGTCAGTCATCAAGATCTTACCTTTTAATATATCTGCTGTGAACAAGTAGGACAGATTGGCATGTACTCTGCTTGCGCCTTGAGGTGGTGTGGGCACAGTCTTTGAACTGAAGTGGGTGGTAAAATGCCCAGTTTCAACAGGTGAATTCAGCTGCTGAAGTATGTGGTAAGGTAAGATATTGGCCAGCTTGATTTTGAGACATAGACTTGAGACTCAAATAGACCACAGTACTTTGGCCGAGGCTGGCCCAGGCCAGTGGCCATGACTACACTTGGGTAGCACATTTTTCCCTTGATGCAAGCTCTGACTTCGCTCCAGTTCCTGTAATGCAGGTTTCTTTCATCTCTAGCCAGGCAGCTGCCTGAGCAGTTTTGTGGAAGAGAAGGGGTTTCTGTGCTCATGCAAGCTGACAGATACAAAGAGAGGAGATAAATGCTGAGTGAGAAGGAAAAAGCCCAAAGGACTGGGACAGATGTGGCTGTTCAGAGCTCCGAAGGGAGTCTGTGCTCCTTGAATTATCTTCAGTATATCAGACTTGGGATGCTGTGTGCGGGTGCCACCCAGCTTCTAGCATTATTATCCACTGGGACACAGACTATGACTAAAAGCAAAACCCAAAAAAGTGGTGGAAGAAACGGTCTCTACAGAACACCTCATTCACTGTTGCTTTCTTTTCCCAGATTTGCTTTATAGCCTTTTCAGACAAAAGCATAATGTTTTCTGCACTCTCTAAGGGAAAAAGGAACACAAGATCCAGTGAACTAAGAATAGAATGGGATGGTTTTCAGGTTTTGCAAATAAAAACCACAATCTGTTGCTTGGTGAGGGTCATTGGGTTGAATTATTTGTTGTTCATTCATACTTGGTCAACCAAGGAGCATTCACTGAACCTGGCTTCAGATACGGAATGTTCTACATATTCTTTATCTAGGTTTCTACTTATCTTCCCCACCCATGTCAGACTGCCTCCTGTGCGTACCACGGGTTGTTTTGTCTGTAAACAATTAACTAAGAGTAAGCCAGAAAGCTAATAAATAAATTACCGGTTTGCACATATAGATGGTAGTCCTTGAATTGTATATACCTTGTTCTGCACTGCGGATTTCCTTTCTGTGGCTGCTTATGCGCGTTCTTAAAAGCTGATTCAGAGTCTCCTTCCAGGATCACATAGTACGGGAGGCTCGGCGGTTTTGGCTAGGGTCTGCCAGTGATGCTGGGAAGGGGAGGACTTCTGTCCTGGAGTCTGAGATACCTACTGGAGTCTGGAATGGGAGGGGTGGAAGTCACCTTCCCCTCAAACACTACATCAGCCTTCAGCTCAGTGATGGGATTGCTGTCAGCGACTCGCTTCCTTTCTGTGTGTTTTTGCTGTCTTCCCAGGCCCCCCATCCTTCCTTCTCTCCCATTCACTCCCCTGAGTTCACAGACAATGGGTTTTTGAGAGTCAGGGGACCACCAATTCACACTTCCAGATTAAAGGACAAACTGTAATAATGGCCTGGAGGCATTAATAAGCACTAATTCATTAAATGCTGGAAGATAGCAGGAGCAGGAAAATGCTTGATTCAGAGATAAAGTGACTTAATGCTAATTAGATCTGTTGAGCAATCCAAAAACATGTCACAAATTGGAAAGGGCCTTTCCCAATTAGTGAAGAGTTCATTAAAAAAGACTGAAAGCTAGCAGGAGATGGGAGAGAGCTTGAAGTGCACCTATATATTTTAACTAGACTTGAAAAGAGAGCTGTTATCATATCTTAAGGAGTTTGCTGATTCTAAAATCTTCTGTATCTAATTCTGAACAACTGAGACAAGTACTAAGGGGTTTCATTCAGCATTCAGTAAGGCTCCAAACTAGCAATGCATTTTGCTAGGTTCTTAGTTTCACCCCTGTCAGTAAAGTATTCAAAATACATGCCTAGCTTCCATTGATTTAAATAATTATTTATTGCTGGTTCTATTAACTGTTGCAGGAATTCATTGTGTCTGATCATTTCAGTAAGAATTATGAACCTGTCTGTTAATCTTTATCCATTTTGTACTCCTACTGAGGGATGCATTTCTTTCTTGAAGAAGGCTTACTTCCTTTGCATGGTAATGAAGAATACCTAAAAAAGTTGTTTAAGGTTTCCAGGCATACAATGACTTAAGAAAAAGTGAATGGACATGCCAGTTTGGAATAAAACAACCCTCTTTTGCAAAATGCTGTCCAAACGATGAATAAAAAGACAGACAGGCCCAGGGAGTTTAAACATTTATTACAGAGGAAAGATTTATCAATACAGGATATACACAACAAGTATTTTGTGAATCCCCTTGGGAGAAGCTCTCCCTTTGGAAACTTCATTCTGTCTAGTTGCTGAGACAGCTGACACAAGGATGGCTCAAAGATTTGCAAGCAGAGTGTTTAGCTCGTGAACCTTTATGTAACTCTCCCCTCCTGTGCCTCTGGCAAGTGTCTTTTTTATATTATCCACTGACCAGCTGACTAGCTTTAATTGCCTTCAGCACCGAGTAACTGTACCAACAGTGAGCTAGACCATGCTGGCAGCAATTAAAGGGAGTTGTGTTTTGGATAGTGTCAATACCTTGATGTTTTTCTGGACACCCAAACAGTTTGAGATCTGCAGTGGGAGTAATGCTTTTCTATGCTGTATCTTCACATGAAAGATGGGTTCCCAATGCTAACAGATAAGACAGACGCAAATTTGCATGCACTTACTGTGCATATGAACAACCACAGAACGTGCAGGCATGACAGAAATCCGTGTGCGTACACACCGTAAGGCAGTGGGGCTTCAGTACTGGGATCCTGAGTGTTACTGTAGCACACGTCAGTGGAAATGACCACGGTTGACTAACAGGCGAAAAGGTAGAAGAAATCCAGATCTTTGCATATTGCTGTTTGCTATGATTAAAAAAGAAATGACGTGCTACAGCTACATGTTAATATATGGTGTAATTCTGCAGTCGTTCTCTGGCCAGACCCAGACATGAATTCCAAGTTGCTAAGCATCCTCGGTTTTCTAGGGCAAGCTAGTGGAAACAGCAAGTTCTTAGCGCTTCTACGAATTGGGGTCTATTAGTTTAACTATAAAAGTTGCCTGAATGGTGGCTTTAGAATCACACCATTTCAGTGTCATTTTGTAGAGTTTAGCAATCTTACCTAATATAAAACCATTAACTGATACATCTATGGTCTTGCAGATAAATTGATATCAGCTTCTGGAAAATGCTTCCTCCTTTTAACTCCTGTACTGCTGTTTTCTATAATGGGACACCTTAAAAAAGACCTAGATAATCTTGTGGCGTTTTCTGATGTGTAGGGTCAACTTACAGATGGTTTTTATACTATTTATATATCTGCATGTGGTTTATATTTTGGAGCCTTTCAAATTACAGCTTTTGGTCTTAGTAAAATTCTTTTCTACAAACTTCTAAACTAATAATATATGTGAAAGTATGGCTGTCAGCTGGGCTTGTAAGTATATTTCTTCCTATTATGTAAAAATCAAATATAGAAAGGTTATGTATCTTACCCAGTATCTAAGGAGAGAATGGAGCTCTGGGACTTCTGTGTCTTGCTTTCATATTAAAGCTGCTAGTCTAAAGGTCTTGTAGCAAACAGTCTGCTCCTGCTGCTGGTGATATCAAATGTAGCAGTCTCGTGTAGACATAATCATCCTCAAAACACAGGTATTTCATTTTTTGATTGCACTTACACAGAAATCGGAGATCAAAATAATAAATTTTGGTCAAGCAACATTTTGCCTTCAAACATGACTGTTCCCAAATTAAATTAATTCCGTTTTAGACAAATCAATTCATGCTTAGCTTAAGGAGGGCTCTTGAGTTCAGATTCTCAAAAATCAGCTGGAAAGGATAAAGGTTGAGAAATTATTTTTACGATTGGCTGCCCATTCAATTTCTGTTTCTCTAATGGGATTGTTCAGTGAGTATTCTACCAAAAGCGCGGAAATTGGGGAAGCTAATTCCACTCTGCAAAAAAGACGAAAACCCATACCATGGTATTTAGCTGCTTGCTTTTTTTACAAGTTCTGCCTAAACTCATGTACTGCATTTTAATCTGTATAACTTCCTTCAGATAGTTTTGACAGAGGAAGCTCAGCTCTGCCTTTCCATTGAGCCATGCTTCAGCAGAACACCTACACACGTTCTTCAGTCCCGTTGCCTTTCATGAATAAGCATGCAGCTAAAGATAAGCTGTTGCTTAAATCCCTCCTTGCCTTTGACATTAAGGGGGACATTTATTAATTTGTTGCATGTTCTTATTGCTTCATTGATATGCAGTGAGTGACGAGGGTTTATAACACGTAGGGATCTGGATAAATATAATTCATAGGGAAAAGCACGATGTTTTTAGCCAGAAACAAAAACCTGCCAAGGATCTCTCGCAATCTATAAAATCACATTTAGCTCTAACAACCAGGTTAAAAAAAAGTAGGAAAGTTCAGAATATCTGAGACTCTCTTCCCACATGCACTTCTTCAGTGGATGTGATTTGCCCTTGGCAGTTTGTACCTGCACCAGCATCAGTGTCTCTGCGTGTTTGGCTACATGGCAAAACACAGCAGGGAAATGAAAAATCACCTCCCCGCACACACGTTCCCTGCGGATTATTGTACAACTGCAAAAATACCTGTGCTGGCACAGGCAGGTGCAGATGGGGGTTAAAGATGGGGTAAATCCTGCTCAAGCAGCCTTAAGCAATTCCGCTCATTAATGAGAAATGATAGCTGCAGACCTCAGAAGTACTACAGACATATCAGTAAAGCCCTCAGCCGAGGCCAATATACCCGTCTAGCCTGGGGATAGCGATGCAAGTCATAGTCCAGGGACAGTGTCGTGGTTCAACCCGGCAGGCAGCTAAACACCACACGGCCGTTCGCTCGCTCCCCGCCAGTGGGATGGGGGAGAGAATCAGCAAAGAGGTAAAGCTCGTGGGTTGAGTTAAAGACAATTTAACAGGACAGAAAAAGGAAGGGAAAATAATAATGATAGAAGAATATACAAAACAAGCGATGCACAATGCGGTTGCTCACCACCCGCTGACCGATGCCCAGCCCGTTCCCGAGCAGCGGCTGTGCCCCCCCGGCCAGCTCCCCCCAGTTCTTTGTTCAGCATGCCGCCGTGGGGTACGGAGTGGCCCTTTGGCCCGTCGGGGTCAGCTGTCCCCTCCCAGCGGCTTGCGCACCTCCAGCCCCTCGCTGGCAGGGCAGTATGAGAAGCCGAAAAGCCCTTGACTTAGTGTAAGCACTGCTCAGCAACAACTAAAACCTCAGTGTGTTACCGACATTATTCTCACCCTAAATCCAAACCACAGCACTACGCCAGCTACCAGGAAGAAAATTAACTCTATCCCAGCCGAAACCAGGACAGACAGGGAGACTCACAGTCAGGCAGACAGCAGAAAACATAAAGACCAATTCATTTTAAATGTATTCAAGTTTACCTAATATACAATCTCAGTGTATAAGAAGTTGATCTGATGTAAAATTTTAGTGGAGTTTGAGTTACAAAATTGCATGGAATATTTATGACTTTTTAATGACATTCTACAGGGCTGAGTATTAGCTACATAATGTCTGAGCCTCTAACGCTGCCTCTGCTCGTGTGAAGCTGCTTTGGGAATGAACTTCATCACACTGGGGAATTTTCTTTGACTGGGTTTTTTAAAGTAAATAACCAACCAAAGCGTTAATGACCTGGAAAAATCTGAGCTATTAAATGAGTTTATTAGGCATATGCAGCTCTGTCACTGTTCAGTAGTAGCTCATCTTTCAAAAGATCAGGAAAGATGGAAATGACTGGGACGTATGTCAGGGGTACGAGAGAAGAGTCTGCTGTGGCAAACTATAGGGCACATAGGGCAGTAAACAATGGCTGGCTGAATAAAAACCTTCTCCCAAACATAAGCCTGAGAGGGAAAAATAGTGGAAATTAATGAGTGCTTGAAGTAGGGGGGGAAACAGTGGAACAGCTCTGGGGTGCGGATGGGTCTGCAGAGCAGAAGCCGGCAGCAGAAGCAGCACTGCTCTGTAGGAACAAGTTGTCTCGGTTGCAGCCTGACTTCCCACCTGGGACCTGCCGATCGGGGAAACCTAGCACTGCTCCCTGCTTCCAACACAGAGTGATATTATTTTAGTTCATTTAGTAGTAGTAAGTACTCTGTGGGGCAGATTTATAAAGATACAGAAGTACTTAACTCCCGTTGTTAACAAAACGCCTTTGAAAATCAGCCGTCGTGTTCTAACCATTTCATTTCTCTTGATTATTGAAATAAGTTACTCACTACTTAAAATAACTAGTCAAGTCATGAAAAGGAAAATTATTTCCTTACTGAATTTTAATTCCTACTTAATAATAGGCTCTCACCAGCTTTTGAATGTAGGATCAGTGGAGAGTTCAGTGCTTTTTAAGATATATCTCCCTAACAAAAAGAGGAAAAAGCATGTCCTATAAGAATGATACCGAATAAGGCTTAATCTTGAAATCTGAGTCCTGGCTCAGTCTTTACCACATCCCACCTACTTCACAGGCCTAAATTCTGCTGTGACTGGGGTAGATAGATCTCTTGTCCATCAGGGAAGAGGTGAATGAGAGAGGATGCTCTTAATCCACGAAGGGGGAAACACAAGCTACCAACTCCAGGGAGTGTCACATTCTACAAAAATGACGAGAATCCTTGGGAAAATGCAGAGTTATCTCCACGAAAAGCTGAAGGCTGTGTGGACTCTGATATCCCCCGGGGTTTGTCCTGCCAGCACGTTCCTTTGTAGCTGTAGTGACAGGGTTTTGCAAGCCCCAGCGGCTTTTTTCATACGCGGAAGGTCTGCAGGGCTTGGGCTGTAAGAAATTGTGTATTCCTTGCCTGCAAGAAAATACAAGAAAGAGCAAGTGCTAGAACTGCTATTGCCTTAATTACCAGCTACGTTCAGTTGGACTAAATCCTCTAAAAATAGAATTGATTTTATTTAAATGATCACAATAGCTTTATTTAATCTAGAGCAAGTATGAGCAAAGCTTATTTAAAAGCTGACCAATCTTTTTAATTATTCATTGTTCTTCAGTTACTTTGTAATGTGGGAGGAAAAACACTTGAAGATTTTTCTTAAAGTGGCTAAATCCATATTCATCTTTAGCTTGGTTTTCCCATTGCTTTTGAGGGAGGTAGCGAGCCAGTTTAAACTGTGTCAGCACTTGGCTATGAGTGAATTGTAGAAAATTATTGTAATTGATTTTTATGTTTTGAATAATATGTTAACAGGCAATCATTGAATTTTACTTATGCATATAAAAACAAACAAAGAAAACTCATGGGGATGTGTAATGTTAAATCAGATGGTTTACATTTAGGCTCAAATCTAACTAATAACTTCTAAATCCGCTTTTGTATCACATGCAAATTTCCCTCAAAAGCAGTGCCAGGGACTGCAGGGTTGGCCTACCAGAATATTTTAGGACACTTTTCTATCAAATCTGAGTTCTTATACCCAATTTTCATTTGAAAGCAGAAATGAGTCCATACAAGTCAGTGGAATTACAGTTAGAAAATTGATCTCACCCCTGAGATCTTATGCAAGCGAAGGGCAGAAGGAAAGCCTGGACTCCAGGCATCCTTTATATGCCCTTGCTCTGAAAAGAATGGGGAACCCGCTTGGTCTCTGGCATGTACGGATCTGATTTAGTTCTTTAGTTCTTTACCCCAGGATCCTTGTGGCTCTCAGGAGATGGGAGGAAACATGCAGCACGGTGGAGTTTGGCCATAGCCTGTGTCACTGCGAACAGTCCGTTCTGGTTCTCTGCACGCAAAAGAGGAGTCCCTGTGCTGACACTTCAGCAAATTAATCTCCCCTTCTTTATGGCCCTTTTGTTGCCAAAGTACTATTAAGAGACATTAGCGTAAGGTGAGTTCAGGGCTTTGAATTGCAGGCTT
The DNA here is from genome assembly GCA_020745775.1 of Theristicus caerulescens. NCBI lineage: Eukaryota > Metazoa > Chordata > Aves > Pelecaniformes > Threskiornithidae > Theristicus > Theristicus caerulescens. The sequence goes on along the minus strand of CM036565.1, from coordinate 1,237,077 downwards.
CGTTTGTAATCTCTGCTAGTATCACATACGATGTAAATACTACAGGAAAATTCATGGAAAGATGAAGTCTCTGCAGGAAAGAAATATTTAAAAGCTATTAATTGAAAGAATCACCAGGGAGGAAGGAAGAGAGGAGATTAGCATCGCTGGAAATGAAAGATATAAAAGACAGACCATTTCTATCACTGCAGTTCAGCAGCATGCAGGAGTTGAAGGCAGATGCTGTGTGATTTATTATTTTTCTGTGCAGGTAGTTCATACGTGGTCTTTGTAATGTCCTGTAACTCTGCAAAACAGATTTGTGCCTTCCCTTACCTTTTCTTTCTGTTTTACCTCCTATATATATATAACTTCTCTGTGCATTTAATGATGAGGATATTAAAAAAACTTTTGCCAGTTAGAGACAGGTATTACAAAATACTCCTCAACTCTAGGGAGAGTCTATTAAACAGGCTCTACTGGGTGTCTGTTAAACAGGGAATACCAGTCATATCATAATAAGAAAGCGATAAATTTATTACTGAAGCATAATGTAGCTGCTCAGAAGCACTGGCTGTATGTCCTGCTTTACCACTCTTGCGTTATAATCCTGGGCAAGTTGCTCCAAATTTCTAGTTTTCTATATTTCATTTTTATCCCATCTTGGGTTTTGTCTCCTTAAACTATTTCTCAGGGTAACGGCTTTCCCTCTGGCTTTCTGTGTATTTTGCTTTGCACTCTCAAACCCTGATCTAAAGCTGGGATCCAGGCACTGGTGTAATTCAGTGATAGTGACAGATAACAGTAGCAATATGTCAGGATTCAGAAAGGCAGTTCCTCTGACACTTGGCATTTACTGTAATGTCAATACGCAGAAAGGTTTAAAGAAAGGAGTCTGAATCATGCCGCTGTCATTTGTGAAATCTCTGAGCCTTCCCAAATTGAGAGTGGCATGCATGGCTAGGATTTGGAGTGAGAACTCCAAGAAAACTTGAATAAGTTTTAAAAGAGCCTACACTGAGACTTAGGAACTTCATAATATTCAGCTCTTGGTAGCTATTGTGTAATCAATGGTAAGGACAGAGTTTGAGTGTTTTACAAGCATGATGTTTGGCACGACTAAAATATTTTATCAGTGGCCTCTGCAAGGATTTCTTTAAGCACCACGGTCATACAGTTGATTGCAATGTGAAAAAGGCAAGACAGGAGGCAAAAATGTTCAAGAATTTTTCTTTCTCACACTAGATCTGGACAGTTTATCATCAGCAAAGACATGAAGACACTTTCTGTAAGGATACAGGTATAGGATTCTGATACCTTAGTAAAGTTAGTATGCCTAGTATACACCAAAGCACAGTTTGGTTTAGAGTCAATAAGGATTCCATCAAAGTTCTTGCAAGGACAGACAAAGCTGATCCCTTGTGCAATAGGATCGTTTGATAAATTCTCTTGGCAGTTTCACTTGGATCGACTGTTCCTTTATCTGCTCTGCAGTGTTGTGCGCTGCTAGATCTCACCCAGAGCTGTATGTATTTCACTGACAGTGAAGTAACTGCAGTCACTTAGTGCAGTAGCGTCTGTGGATCCTGCCCGAGCTCCGGGTCCTGCACAGCTGCATTCTGCAGAAATCTGCACTGGGCAGCCGTCATCCTGGAAATGGGTGGATTCCGATGGAAACTGCAGATCTCACAACAGCAGCATCGCCAAGCCTAACCTTCTGAGTTAGGACTCCAGAGAAACGCTGCCATGCGCCTAGTCCCCAGGTTGTCTATAACACAAAGGTAGCCTGCAATCGCAGCCTTCACACCAGCGCCGTCTGGGAAGCTGGGGCTTTGCAAGAAACCATCCAGAAAAATTTTTGGGAAGCCCAGCTTCCCAAAAATAGAGCTTTTTGGTCTCTATTGATATGATCTCTGTTTTGATAAACAGGTATTTTTCAACAAAAAATAATTAAAACATTTTTTTATCATGTCTACCTCTAATGCTGAGCTGATCTTGATTTTTCAGTGCAGAAGACAGTGTCAGGGCTATTCACGTGTTTTCCACAGAGAGCACAAAACCTAAAATCCATTCCTTACATGCTATGTTATTCAGTCATTTGTTCTTGCCAAAATCAACCCAATAAATTTTAATTTTCAAATTTTAAAAATGATTTTACTCCCTGTTCCACTGCGAGTTTGAAATCTTCCTACAGGCTGCAGTTACACTCCTGTTGTACGGCAGTTGCTAAATAGAACCACGGCAGTTAGAGATAGTAGGAACTTACTGAGTCATCCGGTTCAAGCCCTCTGCTAGGTTATATTTGAAAAGTAAAAGGAACGGGCCTTTTACATAAGGATCCTCCTACTTCAAATGATGACAAATTTGCAGGATTGGTGGCATAGGATTTTGAATTTTGTTAAATAGTTTCATCATATAGGAAGCAATATCACTTTTGCTAACGGTGGAAAATGAGGTTGGCCGTGTAGCCTGGCATGGTTGATGATGGAGTGCAACGCACTATAAAGTTCTTTAGCCTTTAATTCCACCAAGACTTACGATCTTTACAACCAGAATTTTCAAAAATAATGAATGTAGCAGTTGAATAAGTGTCAAAATTAAGACTCCTCATGGAGAAACCAGCTCTGAAATGGATTGGTTAAGATAAGGAATTACTTATTACATTCCTAACAAAGTGATGAAGCTTTAGAGATAGAGGTTTAATCTCCTCTTACTTTGCAGAAGGAATACAATTTGAACTTCATCTGTGTTTTTTCTTCCCTTCACCCCAGCCAAATGTAGCTACACTGCAGTGTTCAGGTGTTGCCAGTGCCCCTGACTCAGATTTCTTCATCATTGCTGTAGGTAATGGCAATGCTGCAGGCCAGACAGTGCCACTTCTGATACCTTTGGGACTTTTTTATTGCCAATGCAAAACAAATGACTTAAATTCGGGAAGCAAATCTGGTGGAAAAGCAAAAATTGGAACAGCAGTCAGCTCCCCGTCCTTCAGCTGTGACTCTTCAGTAAAACTTTGGTTTTGTGACTAGCAGAAACGAGCTGTAATCTGGAAAACCAGCAGTAACAAATCTGTGGTGTGCAAAGTTAACATTCCTAAATATCTCATTTTAGATAGAATGGCATTAATTTATTTTGGTGGTATTTGAATATGAGGGTACTTAGTGATATATCAAGCAAGCAGTGATGAACTTGTGAAAAGGCTAGTTACCCAGGGGCTGGATATTACTGAGCCTTTGGAAATACGCACAGGGGAGGATAAAATAGAGTTATGCAGAGTCATGCTCTTCTGAAAATGTTGCCAAATGCGTAGCTTTCAGAAGAGTTGCTCCCCTAAACTACACTCTCCAAATATCCTTATTATCCTCATCCTCCATATAAATGAAACTCGGATATGTGCAGCCCTCTTGACTGGGCAGTGTAATAAGCTTTCACAAGAAGCCAAGACTGAGAGAGACAGTTATCAAATGACCAGGAAATATGGAGCATGTTTGCTTTTTCTGTCAGGGATTTAAAGATCCAGAGAAGAGTACGGTCCATTTTTATGGTCTGAATATTCCTCATTATGACAGAGTCCTACCTCTTTTTCACTACAGTGGTGCAAGCCTATGCACTGTGAAGCAAAATATATATGTATGTTGTTTCAGGATGGAAAGGTAAATATCCCATTTCCAGTCCAATTCATGTTTCAGCACAGAAGGATCCCAAATGCACCAGTCACTACAGGAGTGAACAGTAAGCTACCACGTTTTTGCTGCTGCAGAATTAATTTCACCCTTAAGAAAGGACAGAGTAAGCCCCATAATCTCTTTTTGGATGTACCTTCTCCAGCTCAGGTATATTGTCCTGGATGGCTCCCCTCTCCTTCCAGAGAGGAACAGACGATGGCTCTGAACTGTATCAGTGGGGCAGTGAGTTTCTGTGCTAATCCCGTCCATTATCCACTTATCATTACCTCTGCAGGTTCCTGCGCTTAAAGCAGGGCTGTATTTTTCCTACACTGGTGCATAGCTCCATGCCAGTTTTCTCAGTCTTGCTTTCAAGCTTTGTGGAAATTCTAATGGAAGCACTAAATCATTTTGCTGTGGAAAGTGAGCCTGCTTTGGCTATTAGCTGCAATCAGCATTCACCCTTCCTCTTCTAAATGAGCACGCTGCTCTGGGTTCCCCCTCTAAATACAACATTCTGCTCATTTGAGGTCTTGATTGTTTTTCTAGTAAATAGATACCTTGAGAATTGCTCAGCGATAATCGCTATCATAGTTCATCGTTCCTCGAGACTCGGGGGTTATGATAAATTTGTACAATATGTATATAAACAATGGGTAACGCGGTTATGCAAATGGTTCCCTTTTGTACTGAAGACCAGATTATTAGCATGAACTTAAAACCTGTTAGTTTATGCTTTACACATTGTATTATCATTTATGTTTATGAAAGATGACTGTAAAAGGCTTCCAACCACATTACCTTTGCCTTGCGCAGCTCTAGGGAGCAGCTTACAAAGCAATGGAAAATAAAGCCCACTGAGTTAGTTAATGACCCTTTCTAGCTCCATTCTGCCATTCTAGGGACTAAACTTGCCAAAATACTGATGTGGCTGGGGATTTCGTCTTAGTAGTGGGCCTTGAGGTGGGAGAGTGACAAAGTGGCAGCACATTATGGGCTGCCTTCTAGCTCCTGTCCTTGAAACACGATCAGGGAAGTGCCCGTCAGCCACAGCATATCCTTTCCTGCAAGAATATCCCTTTGGGGCTCTGCCAGCCCGTGATGTACCGGCGCAACCTCTATTAGATGGCTTTGTGCCATGAAACCAGGCCAGTCTCTAGCTGAAGACAAAGTCAGCGTGTGAAAGATTTATGACCACTTCCCCCTAAGCTGTACCTGCATGAGCGCAGTTTGGAGTACGGAGTTGCTACAGGAACCTGGTGAGAGCACCCAAGGTTCCCTTTCGTTCACGTGTCATTTTCAGTCCCGTAACAAATATACTAATTCACGTGGGAAAATGGTCACCGGGCTGATAGGCTGTTGCAGTTAATCCCTGTTGGGAGAATCCACTGAAATGGATTCAGAAAAGGAAGGGTCAAAAGGAAGAATAAGAGTTTGAGGGGGAAGGGGACATTTTTTTATTTAGGGTTTTTTTATACGTTTTCTCTTCTTCAGTGTTTGAAAGCAAGATAAGTTTAATTAAACTAAATGGGAAAATTGTAAAGTGAAGAAAACACGATTTGGACAGGCAAAGAAAGGCCGTACAGACCATCCTAACTGTGCGCAGCGGGAAGGCTCTTTGCTGTGCCCGGGAGCCCCGTGACAGCTCGGGTAACATGGGGGGTCAGGGCAGGGCGGCTTGGACTGGGGCTTCTAAACAAACTCATCTGCTTTGCATTGGAGCAGATAAGAAACGCTCATTTGATCCATTTTGCTACTTTGCTGTAGTAAAGCCCAATGGAAGGTGAAGCACAGAGCAAGAAGTGGTAACTGCTTCAGAGACACTAGCAGTGATACATCTCTGCCACCGGAGTCAGCGGCTCTTTACAGTGCCTGTTCCCATCTCCACTAACATCTGACCACTGTAGTAACACTTGCGTCTGGGAATCAGGGAAGGCACCATTTTGGTCAGCATCAAACAGGCCTGCTTTGGATTAAACGTTTACCAGACTGTTTACAGACAAAGGTACCGGAATAGCTGTCTGCTCCATCTTCGGCTGTTTGCACAGTAAATAATACAGGCATACAGCTATCCCCTGCGTACGCAGGTGTTCTCAGTGCATAGAAGTATAAAGCCTGGTTTTCTGCCTGCCCGGGCAGGCTTCTAAGACACAGACAAGAGTGAACCGATGAAGAAATATTTAGCTGTCAAAGGAAGCTCCTACCCTTCTGTGCTCCCGTCACATTCAGAGAGACAGTTCTTCCACAGAAGGCTTGTTTTAGGAGAAGAGCAGGAAAGTAATTTCTTTCTGAGCGCCCAAATACTTTGGTAGGCTAAACGTTAAGGTAGGCCTAGATTAAAATAGTTATTATGTAGCAAAAAATTATGTAGTTGCCAGGTTATATGGAAAGAAATGCATGGCTCGCAAGTCTCACTTCTTTTCCTTTTTAAACTGAAAGCGCACCCGGACCAACAGGCAAAACTCACCATTTTTGCAAATGGCCACAATCGCACAGGCTCAGACAATGCAGCCTGTGCACATAACGGCTCTCTGCCAGGGTTATGGTCTACTCACCCCACGGCAAGCATTAAAGCAGGACTAGCAGAACCCCTCCGCTCAACTCACTAGCACTTGAAGTGCTGTTTAAAAACATGTCCTCAATCCTCAAGTATATAGCCAGCTAAGTCAAATCTGTGTCCTGAGCCAAAATTTTGTCCTGAAACCACTACTGTGACTAAGCTGAGGGTGGCATTAGAAGGTATTAAATATTTATTTGGGGATTGTGATGATGCTGAACATTTTTTCCTGTGGAAGCTCCTATCCCAATGACCGTAAATGAAGAAGAGGACTTGGATGAAGCAGATGGTTCAGCAGATGGTGACTTGCTCCTTTTTTAACGAGGCTTTTGTGTAAATGGAGTGTGGCATGGATCTCTGTATGCTTTTTGACTTTGAGAGTGTGTATGTGTGCTTTTAGGTTTTAATAAGTGTTTAATTATGAAACCATATGTCATGATGATGATATGGATTTTAGTGGCTCTTTAAAGATTTGGGAAGTTCTTGAAAATTTAGGTTGTTGACCGATTTCTGAAACCAACACTATCTTTGTAAAAAGGATATTTTGGTGTTGATTTTTAATTAAATGGGAGCAGCTGCAATCCTTGAGTGTGGGACTGGACAAAGCAAGATGTTATTACAGTCTTTAGTTTTTTTGCTCTTTTCTGGTTTTGTTTCTCCACTATTAGGCTTAACTTTCCTGACTGCCCAGAGCATTAAGATTTCAATGAAACCGAAAGACAAAAGAGCCACAAGGTAACTGAAGAAGGGTGAGGTGCGAGGTTCACTTTGCAAACAGTTCTGTCGAGCTGTCGGAAGTTCAGCAGCCCCCAGCACCTACTTACCATTCCCGTGCTGAAGGTAACAGCCCCCTCAAACCTGCCAGCAGCACTGCCTGGGCATGTGCTCCCTAACCCATTTTATTCAAAATTAGTGAAAAAATGCACCGTTGAACCATTTCAACTAATGTGCCTCATTTAGACTGATACAGGTTAAGGAAAAGTCACATGAGCAGCCTGAGCATCAGCAGATCTGAGGCAGCATAATTTCTGCCACAGGGAATCCGATGATTTGCAGTGAGGATTAGATTGAGGTGGCCGCATATTACACTGGCACAGCTGGAACCAGAAGAGAATGTCCTTTTACTGTCTAAGAGTGGTTAAACCAGTACGGTGTCTTCTGTCTCCTTAAAGTTCATATTGCTGTAGCTCACCTGTGAATTTGCTTCTAATTTCACATTATTTCGTAAGGCCACAGAGTGGTCTTCTAGGATCCAGCTTCGTAAGTCGGAGTGTAATTGAAGATGGTCGTCTTGTATCTCATTTTCTGTAAATTCTCCTAACGTTTAGTATCCAAGTGCCTTGTAACCTTTCATTGGGAAAGGGAACTTTTTCACTTTTGAGGTTTGTTCTTTCGCTCATTATTTTCCCAGGTAGGAGATTGTGTAGGCAGAGCGGCGGTTTTGCTGGCAGAGTTCACAGGTTTAGCAGACTGTTTTAAATTGCACTAAAATATATTTTAGTTTCTAAGCCAAAAGACAAGCTACTCACAGAATTGTCCAGCTTAACTTTGTCTCCTGTTGAAGTGTTTCTAAGCTGAATATAATGAAGATCTATTCTAAGAATTCCTAAGGGATCTCTTCACACAGAATCTGGAACTGATCCATGGGTTTCCACACTTTAATCAATGCACCGTCTAATAGTGATTTCCTTTAGAAGTCAAAGCGATTTGTTTCCATTCCCCAGAGACTTTGGGTTTTTACCTTTGGCTGCAGTCCTTGAATTAATATGGAAATTGAGAACATCACTTAGGACTAGTCTCGCGTGCAGGTGCATGGAGCCAGGTATCTATGCCCGCTCAGACGACTGCTCTGTCTCCTTCTCTGGCAGCTGGACGACTCGCACAACTCTCTGCTCATCTCTCTCTAAGCTGCTTTGTCTGAGGAGCAGAACAGTGAGTTATTACTGAGCTCTTTTTTTCCCCTTTCTTTTGATAGCTCTTCCTCCTGTCACTCTGCAGTAAAGGTCAGCACAGTTCTCTCTGGAAATTCGCTTAGGCTGGTAAGGCAATAAGGAGCTGATGAGAAGCCAGAAAGCAGCCACATGGCAAGCAGCCATCTCTCCCATCATTAATCTATAGTCACCTATAGGTGACTGTCTATCAAGCAAAAAGTTTCAGATTTGCAGCTAAATTTCTTCTAATCAGCATTTCTAAGCTGCCAATAAGAATGATCACAACATTGCCTGCGTGAGGTTTCCTCTCATCCTTTGGCAGCGCAAGGGCAGAGTGGCTCTCACTTGCTTTGTACCACATAAAACTGGAAATGAAATGCTGGGGAATCAGATGGCAGCATCGGGGTGTTCTACGTTAGAATTACTCGTGTAAGCCTCAGTGTCACAGAGGACTGAGGATCTTGTGCTCTCCTCTTCCTCGTCACTGTCTCTGTGTGCATGCTGCGTGCTGTACACACGCAGGTACAACCGAGCGTAAAGAAATCCATAGCATCACAAGAGCAGGGGCACTTGCAGCGGGATAGAGGTCATCAAAGTCAGTCTTTTAAATGACATCTGTGATCTTGTGGATTTGTCACAACGCCAAGGGAGTTGAAACAATTCCTCCTGGACACAAAGACATGAGTGCAGGCAGTGATGTAATCAGTGAGGGTCATATTCAGCCTCGTTTGAAGGGTGAGGTTCTTGGTGGTGGTAAATGACAATCTGTCCTGAATTTGTCATGCCCATATGTCATCAGTAACAACTTACAAAACACACCTCTCATTTTAGATCCAAGTTTGCATCTGTTCCAAGCAAAACATGTGCCAGCTCCCTGTATATTCCTAGCAAGTCTATATTAGACAACACAGGAGAAAGCTGAAAGTGAAACAGGAAAAAGTCCTTTCTATATTATGGGGAAATTAATTGCAAATCGCTGTCATTTTTGCCTGACTTTACGTGAATATAGAACCTCAGTGGAGAAAACATCTCAAAATACTTCACCGTGTTTCAGTGACATATGAAAGGTTATTGTAGCTCATGTGCTATCCCTTAGGAGAAACACATTTCATATGTTTTCCAGAATGTGAGGGTAAACAACATATAATTTGTCCTGGGGGAGGAAATCAATCAAAAGGTATAGAAATTTAGTAACCAGTGACATCACAGCGGATGCTTCAGTTGTGATCTGTTCATCTGTGTTTCACTGGTCCATCGTACAGGCAAGGGACGTCTTTAAAATAAGGATCCAGGCTGAGAGCAATCCATCCCTGGATACAGAGATGCCAGACAGCTGATATGGTTTCTGAGAGGTTGTAGCTTCAAAGGAATTGATTTATAAATGTCTTCTATTTTTAAATATGCAGCTGGACATCCAGTATGATTTACAGAAGCATCTGACTGGCTTAGATGCTTAATTTTCATTGACTAACAACCAATGTTTAGGTGCTTCTATAAATCTTCCTCGCTGTTTCTTGTCATCTTTAGGCACATAAATGCTTTGTAAAGCTGAAACAAAAAGTTCAGGGCCTAATTTTCAAAATCTCAGATCTTATGTGACATCAATGGCCAGATTTCAAAACTGCTCTTTTCTCAGCATCCTGAACTCTTGCAAATTCTGCAAATTCACTATTTTTATTTGATATATACTTTTTCAGGAATTTTGAACTTCTAATCTGAAAAAAGTTAAGCCATATTGCAGAGAAATCTGCAATCACAGAATATAAGCATTTTAACACTAATATTTACAGTTAATTTTTTTTACAGTTACAGTGATGCAGAACAAAAAAACTTTGAAGTATAATTCTGCTCTAAATAAATATTGTTGGTGCTTTTTTTGCTTAGTCTTACTGATTTCTATATCAAATACACTCACTTTACATTTTAAAGTATCTTTTATGAAGTGACAAGCCAGGGAAAAACAAGTCAAATACATTTTCCTCTGTTACTGCCAAGAACAAGACTTCTGAAGGCTAGACTCTTCAGACTTCTAGACCTATAGAACCCCAGTGCCTTCAGGGAGACCCCACCAAGGGAAGCAATGAAAATGTAGTAATTCTGCTGTTGTACAATGTAGTAACAGAAACAAATTTTCCTCCTCTTAGATGCATCAGTTCAGTATGGGAGAGCCAAAGTTTACTTTTAGCATTTAAGTGAGCAGCCATATCAGAGAGCAGCCTTGTTGAACAAGAAGGTGCCATGGTTGCTTATCAGAACGAGACTGCTTTAAAGGGTTTAAATGACTCTGCTTTATTTAATGTTCAGAACAGTTCTGGCTTTCCAGATTTCTTTCCAAGACAAGTTTCTGCTGGACTGGCACTGAAACTCCAAGTTGCAGAAGTGAGGAAGTGTTTAAGATCTAATTATAATGAAAAAAAGAAAGCAAATGATGTCCCATAGAAATGCTGACACTAGTATAAGCAGGGTGACATTCTCAAGTGCTGCCTTTGTTATTAATGTTCTTATTTTTCCTTGTATTTACAACTTGGTGGTACCAGGTCACACCGTATACTAGCATGACTTTAGGAATTGTTTGCTGACATGAATATTAACATCTTGTAGAGTTCCTTCTCTCCTTCCTTCTCTTTCCCCATCGTCCCTGCTTCCTGCTGGCATGTCAATATGAATCAAAATTAGGCCAGAAAGGATTTGAGGTGATAAAACCTGAGATGAGTTTTAATTAAAGTGATAGAACTGTATTGCTGAGCTCTGCTGTGCTTTGAAATATTCTGCCAATTTACCGAAAGTGGATGAAATGCGCTGTGCCAAATTATCTGCTTTCTAAACCGCAAGTCTTTCTAATAGGAGAGATGTTACGAGTTTCTACTTGTTTTACAAGGCTATAGTTAGGGCTGCAAACTCCTATTTTTGGATACTTCAGTGAGTACTGTGAGAGTTTGTGTGATAAGTAAGGCTGGGAAGGCAAATTCACATCTTCCCAAATTAGCACCCTCTATGCACCCGTTTTTCTGCTCTTTGTCCCATTTTGTGCAAGACCAGCTGCCCTTGCAAGGGTATAAAAGAAGGTGCTATCGTATGTATGCAGCGTTGTGTATTGTAGGATCTCTAAGCATGGAAATGGATTTCCTCAGCGAATGCTTCAGAGTGCCTGATAGTATTAGGGTTACGGTTAAGCCTGGGATATATTGTCTTTGTTTTACTGGAACTTTACTGGTTTTCTGATTTTTTTTTAAACTAGCATAAATACTTCAAAACCAGACAACATAGAAAGATTTTTGGGAGAACTTCATAATTCAAGAGAAAGTAAGAAAATACTCAGAAAATAAAGAAGTCTCTATCTTCATATATTCAAACCCCAAATTTAGATTTTAAAATCACAGCAATTCAACTTTATTTTAATAAGATTCAAGGATGTTTTAAAAATTAGTGGGGACCTAGAATTGGCTTCTTATTGAGATGCCAAGCATGTATAAATCTGACCTGATCCAATACAAGATTCCCTAATTCAGAATAAGCCAAATGCAAGTTAAGCTCAATTATACATGAAAATGGCTCAAGGAATGTACAGTTTAAAAAATTTCAATAAATTATGTATGAAATTGAGTCATTCCACCATGCTGTTGTCACAAATGCAACATGTCAAGGACACCACGTTAAAAAAAATTGTGGGTGAATATAGAAAACACAAAATATAATTAACTCTGACTGCTGTTAGACTCACATTTTTCTGCCTGATTAAAATTTAACCCAAATAAATTAAAAATAATTGAAAAAATCTCCCAGCAACCCGAAACCTCTTCCTAAGCTTTGTACACTTGCTGCAGTTTTCTTCCCGTAGTTGTGTTGACTCCAGCCCGATAACAGCTGTGAAGGTTCCAGCAGGTAAATATGGCATTTTCATAAAGGGCCCAGCAGGGAAATGGGAAGAATATGGTCTTATCTGAAATAACGGTCGGATGAAAGGAGTAATCACGATCCCAGCTCTCCTCACACTGCCAATGCTACTGAAGGCAGACAAAGCGTGTTCTTCACATCAGCTCACGTATACATGTACCTCTTCCCACCCAACCCTGCCTCTTGCAGCAGGACGTAGCTCTACTTAATTCAAAAGCAAGAAGGGTGATTCCACTCGCACCGCTTGTACAGAAAGGCCCCGTCACCTCTCCCTTCCTTCGTTGTCAACCAGGAGCAGTTTCAGGGGTTCATCAGCGCTACTCACTGGTACAGTGAGAGGAGAAGAAGAGAGGTTTGTGGCAGAAACAAAACCACCCACAGCTAGGACGAGCTGTAGCCTAATTAAACTTAACTGTCCCCAAGTGCTTTCTTGAGAATAGTTACTCAAAATTACCTAAACTAATCCACTTTCTTAAAACCCCCTGCGGCTTTGTTTTCCTCTCGTTTATTCGGATTTTACCTTTCTAATACCCCAGATTGTGATAATGTTGCTTTTGATTTATGTTGAGGAATCTGCCAGCAGAATTTGGCCAGGAGGCATCAAGACAGAAGTACTCATCTTTGTAGAGCTCTGCAGCCTGAGAAACGCTTTCACCCCGTGCCCACTAACATTAATCCCAGCGCTCTCCATCTGCCAGCAAGGAAGTTGCAAGCTAAACTGTTTACTAAAAGTTTTTGAGAAACACCAGAGTTAGGCCCTGAAAACAAAAGTTCACCGTGCCTTGAATAGCAGATTCAAGGCCTCAGACAGAAAATGAAAAAACTTTCTTGTTAATGAGAAAATATAATCTTCTATTTATATAACTCCTTTTTATTCTAGAGAAGCTCATCAGTTTGGTCTTGACCTTATCTTTCTCCCCATTTGTTCACCACTTATGTATTTTCTATGCAGTGTCTCACAATTAAGGGGACTGTAAAAGCAGAATTAGGCCCTTTATAAGTGAGTAGCTATCTAACTATAAATGAGTAATAATCTACCACTTAAGAAAAGCCTTTGAGAGGGCAGAAGAGCACTGCAGTGTTGTATAACGACTGTCACGGCCGAGTGCAGGAGAGGAAGAGGAGGAGATCCCAAATGGAAAAGGGAGAATTTAGGTGCATAGATAAAGTGAAATCAGAAAAATGTAGTTTGGCTGCGCTGGCGTTTCACTATGGGCACATAATAAGAGCTTATTGGAAATTTTCTGGAAGATGTTTCCTTTGGAAAAAGCTGATAATGTCAAAATGTAACTGTTTGGCTGGACCATGTACTATGGCAGCGCCCTCCCCAGAAATCAGGCACGGGAGGGAAATCTGGCTGGTCTGGGGCACCCTGCCCAGGCGCAGCTGTGGGATCCCACGTCCTGCATCGCCCGGGCCAGAGCGTACCCTTTGCCCAGCTCGTTCTTCCCTGAATTTTAGGCACAGAACAAATAACCGTTCTGCATGCCAGCATACAGAATTATCCGTGCCTCCCCTTTTCAAGCCACTGCTAAAAACCCAATTTAGGTATTTGCCGCGCTGTGGCAGGACTCTAGCCCCCATCTCCACATCATCACCGCATCCCAATGCGTTGAGCGTGCCTCTGTCGTGTCATCCTAAGCAGGTGGGACTTATCCTGTGCCACACGCCGTGATGCTGGGCACAGCCCACATGATTCCCCACCTTGTCCCATGTACTCAAAGGACTTCGGTGTTCTTGGGAACAAACCCAGTTGGCCTGACATTGAAGAAAGACATGGAGGGGCTGGAGCGTGGGCAGAGCAGGGCAGCGAGGCTGGGGAAGGGGCTGGAGCACAAGGGTGGGGAGGGGCGGCTGGGGGAGCTGGGGGTGCTCAGCCTGGAGAAGAGGAGGCTGAGGGGAGCCCTCATCGCTCTCTGCAACTGCCTGAAAGGAGGCTGGAGCCGGGGGGGTCGGTCTCTTCTCCCCAGGAACAAGCGATGGGACGAGAGGGAACGGCCTCAAGCTGCGCCAGGGCAGGGTTAGGTTGGGGATTGGGAAAAACTCCTTCCCCAAAGGGCTGTCAGGGCCTGGCACAGGCTGCCCAGGGCAGGGGCTGAGTCCCCATCCCTGGGGGGATTTAAAAGCTGGGGAGATGTGGTGCTGAGGGACATGGGTTAGTGGTGGCCTTGGCAGTGCTGGGTTAGCAGTTGGACTCGATGATCTTAAGGGTCTTTTCCAACCTAAACGATTCCGTGATTCTATAAATCCTCTCATTCACCTCTGAGAATGGGATTCTATGATTCTGTGATTCTAACTGCTGGCCTGGAGCATCTCATGGACATGGGCCAGACAGCTGTTTCTCAGGTACTAAAAGGTTGAAGGGAATTTTCCCCCATTTTTCTAAAATAATAATAATAATTTGAAAAAATCACTTAGTCTTCATAGGAAATGATGACATTTCTATTTTCATTATGAAACTAAAAAAAATTTTCTGCAAGACTTATTGCTTAGGTTTAATACCACAAAATTGAGCTTCTCTCTGTTTTTCTAACAATGAAGTCTTCAGAATTTTAGTCTTTACAAAAAAGTCAGGGACCTTGACCATGTGTGTGTTTTATTTAACTTTAGGAAGAAATTATGGTTTTTATGAAGCCTGATGGATGCATATACTTTGCCCTTGACCACATGTTTCATGTAATTGGTATTCCATTAATTTTTCCATGCTTATTTACAGCTTTATTTTTACTGCAGAATTGCACTGATATAATTTACAATATTAATCTAATATGGTTAAACTAGTGCAGAAAAACTTAGGTTTCTTTTAGTTCGAGTGGTTTATTTTTTCCATCTTGTGTGAAATTGTTAGAAACATTTTAATCTAGTTGGCAACAAGCTACTCTTCTCACTAAAATAATAGGATGTGTGAAATCTTTTGCGTTGATGTAATTACACTGGTAGGGAGTCTGGTTTATCTGATATGAATGCCACTTTCCCATACAATCATCCTACATGCACCAAAACATTTAAAGATACCTATAGATTTCCTTGCTTCTGTCGAGGGATCTATTTGTGAACATTTGGCACTGGAAAATAATCCAGCCTTAAAAAGGCTATTTGATCTGCTTGGCAGTCCGTTTTCTGTTCAGGTGAATCTGAGTAGTCCTATAAAGGCTGGTTTTTTCCATTTCAAACATACGACAACAGCCTTCTGGACCCTTTCCTAAGCAATACAAGAGATATCTAAGCATTATATCTGCCCTCAAAGGCTGGATTTATGCATAGAGGTAATAATTCTGCTCACAAAAGCAAAGCCAGGGCCATCCACATTAACAATTACTCTCCAATATTTGCTAAGGACCTTTGATTCCCCTCATCATCGTGCTGTTACAGCCGTGCTTTGGTGGTTACGGAGTTTGGCAATTGAGAACATAATGCAGGAGGTAAAGTGACCGCGGTTGTGACCCTGACCGGTTTCTGGGCTAGAGTCTACTCTTGAACACCCCAAACCCATTCAGTTTGCACGCATATAATGAACGCTTTGTAGGAAAAAATTGAGATGAGAGACAGAAAGAGGATAAACACAGGCTTATGTATCCAATAAACTAAATTTTTCTATTTGTTAGCTGAATATAGCTGCATCCCACAAAGTTCAGTCTCTGCTTAATGTGATTCTCTGCATACTTTGATCAAAACCCCGGGAATGTACTAAAGAGAACACAACTCCTTCCCCGCACCCCCTGTTGTTCTGATCGGCTTTGATCTCTGAGGCAGCCGTTACTTGAAAACTTTAAGAAATAGATATGTAATTAATAGCAAGGGAGCCAAAACTGTGAAACTCTTAAGATGTAAGAAAGAATTTCTTATAACAAAAAGGACTATAATTTTATCTCTTCAAGGCAAACACTAATATTTACTCATTTTATATAACATACTTAGCACATGAGGCTCCTCTACCTCATTAAGGAGGATAACTTTCAGTGGCAATACCAGATGCTCATTTTGAGTATTTGGGTACTTCAAGAACCTGAATTTGATTTTCAGGTTATGAATGGACCTGAATATCAGCAATTTCTCTTTGGGATTCTTTGACACATCGAGCTGTTGCAAAGGCTTTGAAATCTGCTCTTTTCACTGAAATTTCTGACCCACTGGAGCATTTTTGGCAAGTGACTTCACTTCTGTGTAGCTCAATTTCCCCATCTAGAAATTGAGGTTAATCATATTTCTGTATATTACTTTGAGACGTACTGATTGCAAGTGCTGTATGAGAACAGTACTATTTTTATAAGAATTTCTTTTGTGCAGTGCCTCCATCTTGACAATCAGAACAGTTTGGTTTTAATTCAAAGTGATAAGAAGAGACTTAAATGAAACAGGGCAGTTTGTGGATATACGAGATTCATTTTTTTTCCTATATAATTCTTTTCCATATGAATATATACGTTTCTTCTGGGATTTATCGTATACAAAGTCTTCCTGAAAAGTTCAGAGCTCTCACCTCCCTTAACTGTAAATGATTGCTCTGTGCAACATGCCAGACTGTGTGCTGCGCTGAGAAGCATCTAATGATATTCTTAAAGCCTGGTGTTAATCATTTTGGAGCGCTGATAATAGTTTTAATATTTTTAAAGATGCAGGCTATCCAAAGAAACGGAGATTAAAGTACCTAAAGAACAATTATATTCATGTCTCCAGCAGGCAATAATGTCAGTCAAATTCTAGCTCTGAGTCAGGCAGGATTTACTCCATCCCTCTTCGCAGTCAATGGAGAGGGAATTTTGGCTGTAATTAGATCTGAGGAGCTGGGTTCCTGTTAAGAGTTTGCTCATGAGCAAGAGAGAGGTGAGCTCTTGTTGTCCACATCTTGGCCTGCTTTTCCCAGCTGGGGAGCCAGCATTAACAGCGTTCTGGGGAGAACTGGTGCCCTGGTGACAGCAGGCGGAACGCGAACGGCAGCAGCGGTGTCGCAGGTAACCCTTCGCAGCCTTGGGTTTCGCTGATCAATCAGCAGAGCCTCGGAGAGCCGGCAGCCAGGAGAGTCTCCGGCTCTTTATCCCTGTATGACGATTTCTCCTCCTCCCCATCTTTGGCGTGTTTTACTTTGGACCTTCTTAGATATGTGATTCAAAGCATTATGCATTAGAGCCCAGGTGCAGAAGCATGGGCAATTAATAGTAGATTTATAAATGTCACTGGCTGGTATCTTCATTGTCACGGCACACAAAAGGCTGTTCTGCTGGACTCCTTAAGGCACAAAATCAATGAGTAAAAATACTTAAAAAATACATGTCTATAGAGCTTCAGGTCCTTGTGCTTCTCTCTGGAGTAAAATGCATTAGTTCCCTGGGGAACTGTGGGAAATTACAACTGCTGTTCTAATTTTCACAATACAAGAAAATTTAAAAGCCCTCAGCAAGCACTCAGGAAACGGCACTTTGCATTTGATGCTTGATCATGATAAAAATATTTATTTAGTGCAAGAATAACTGTAAGAGAACCTTTTAAGGGCTTTTATAGAGATTTTTTCCACCCAAACTTATGTCAGACATAGGACTGTCAATCACCTGAAATGCACATTCCAAACACCTTTCCAAAAAGAACAATGAAACTATTCTTTGAGAGACAGGAAAGTTCTGAGCTGGATTTTCTTTTTTTTTTTTAATGGTAGCTGTTTCCATTGTGACATTTGAAAGGTCAGATGTGACATTAATGGTTTGTGAGGATGAACTGGCCAGTGACTCAGATGGCTCCCGAATTCGCTGTTCCAGGGAACAGCAGGCAAAGGCAAGCTGCAGAGTCTGTAAAGAGTTCAGCTGTTTGATCTGCTGCCTGGTAAAATCTCCAGGCACTGTGCCCTGCTCTAACCTGCTGCTTGTTATTTGTAGTTAAAGCTATTTTTGAGTCAGTCAGCAATTATATATTGTGCTTTCTCTTTGCTACAAAACTAATTAAAATAATACTGGTACAGGATCAATAGTTACATATTTGTTTTTCTTGGAACAATGTTTGCCTTGGCTGAAATAGGGGTAACATGGAGGCCGCAGTGTGATAAATTTCAGCCCTACTTCGCCATCTAATACCATACTTCTGAGGTTATCTTTTCTTACATGTTTCTTTTGCCCTAGGCCACAGGCCTCAAATTCAGAGACGAGCTGAAATAACTGCTGGCTGAAAATGTTACAGATGATACAGATATCCACTGCAACTGGATTTTAGAGAGAACGTTCGGGCTATGCAGAAAGGAACACCAAATTATATGTCATTAGGCATGGGTACAGTTTCCCGTAAATATTTTGAAAAATGTAGTTGTGGACTAATGCATTTGGGCTAAATTCCGGGCTGCCCTAAGGGTTGTGACTTCAGTAGTGCTTGCTATCATGAACTTCTGACCTTCCGATACCAAAATTATGAGAAAACTTGTGGAGAGTGAGGTAGCTTTCAGAATTCATGGAGATTTCAGCACGTTTTGAGGAGGTCCCAGAACACTGCAAAATGCATTCAGGGGATGGTCACAAGAGAATGCAGACGCCATTCCCTAACAACACATCCCTGTTCAACACATCACTTAAACATATGCTTGCTCCAGAGGCGTACAGGTTATATGGGCATATATCCTGATCTCTCTTGATTTCTTTTGCTGGTATGTGGTGCAACCTGTAGGTTCTCTTGTCACATCTGACCGAAAGAGGTACAATGGCAGAAGAGGGTGCCAGCCAGGAGAGAACTGGCCGTGCGCAGGTGTGGAGAAGGGCACATCCACACCACCCAGTGAAAGGGAGAGCAGTGTAACTTCTGTAAGGCAGTGCTCCTGAACTAATGAGTCTGCCTGCGAAGCTGGTGTTATTGCCTCAGATTTGGCACTGCACCAGAGCAGCCACGTTGCTGTCAAGACCTCAGTGCTGCATGCGCTGCCCGAACGCCCTGGTGTGGTCAGCAGCAGCGATGGGTCCTCCCCACGGTGCGCTATTGCCACGGAAAGCTGCCTGCAGGATTTTTGTGTCGAAGGCATAACAAAGTTGAAAGATATATCGTAGATCAGACCGCATCTTGATGTGTAGATCCTGAATTATGACACAGCCCAGAGAGCTCATCAAAGGTGGGCTGAATCCCCCCTCAAGCCATGAGCAAAGGCAGGTGTTCGCGCGGGGAATGGGTGACATGACCCAGCCGCAGGCATCCCCCCGGGTGGTCATGTAGCGGGAGCAGCCGCGCAGCCCGCCGGCATGGCTGCGCTGCCCCCGGCTCCCCGTGAGCCCCATGCCGCCATGCCGTGGGCGGGGATCTCCGCGCCGCGTCGCCTGGAGGCACAGCACAGCAGATCACCATTCCGCTTTCTCCCCTGTGGTTCGGCACAAACAAATCATAGCTGGAACTAAAATGGTTAGCATAGGTTTATTAACTTTGCAGAAAACAAATCATAAAAGGGTAAATGGAAATTAACTGGGTTGAACACAGGGTAAATCAATAGTATTATACAAAGGTCACACAAAGGCAGGACGTTCTTCTGTGACCTTTTGTGAGGACAAGCTTGAGGAAACACACGAGATAGAAAAGAAAAGATTCTGAGCTCTAGCTAAATAGCAATAACCAGATGTTTTTAGCAGGTGCCTTAAGCCCTGAACAGCGGGATTTTGCTACATGATGTCTTATTTGTCTAAACCCAAAAAAGGACTTTGACTAAGGCCAGAAAGATGCAGGTGGCTATGGGCTCTGCTTCCAAACGCTCAGTGGCATCTCATTTGCTCTGGCTGGGATGCAGAAGGAAAATTTCTTCTCAACAGCCAACTGATCTAAGAATAACTCACTCAAACAGACTTTCAGGCTTCTTTTGTACATAGACATTAAACAGAAGTAATTCGTTGACTACTGAGACAAACTTTGTTATTGGGAATTTGCAGGAAGTTCTTGAGGATTTCCATTCACCATCCCAGGCAGTTTATGCTACGGTTGCATTGTGTATTATAATAATGTCTAAGGCTGCAAGCTTGCGTGAGCTTTTGCGGCAGGCAGCAGTTGCGGCAGTATCTGCTATATTACTAGAAACTGATTGAAATAATTTTGAGTATGAAATATACAATTATAATCTGTGCAGTGAATCATACTCATTTTCATAAATATATCTGTGCATATAGACACCAAAATTGCAGTTGTCTCTGTTCCTGGAACATGATTCAATTGATGTGATACCTTTTAATGTAAGCCAAACAGCTGTTTATTTCCTAAAGCTAATGGTGAGTCAAGAGTAGCATCAAGATCCAGTTTGATAAATGGGCGAATGCAGGGTTAGAATAAGGTGACTAATTGTACAGTAGAGATCACTGGTAGCTCCTGGCAAAATACAGTCACTAATAGCGTACACAAAGTAACTCACGTTAATGAAACCTCCCGACTGTGCTTTGGATGTGCTCTGGATGAGTTATGAAAAAAATGACAGAAAGCAACTGGGAAATAATCTGGGGTTTGGAAGTCTTAAAAACTTGATGCAACGCAACAAAAATTGGATTCAACCTGGAAAAATACCAGCTAATCTATCTCAAGAAAAACAATTCCAGTTGCACATACTTACTGTGAGGGACAAATCTGGAAAGCAGTAATGTGAAGGACTGAGAAATTGTTGGAGTGCCTGTGCTCGTGCAACACGAATAAGGAGGGAATTGTCCATCTCCATACAACCCTGATAGAATACACGCATTTCTAGGTAGCTCATCACAACACACAAATTGAAGGTCATTCAGTGTACAGCAGAAATAACTACTGAGGGATTTTTGAATAGACAAGAGAGGGAAGATTGGAATGGATCAATATTTATAGGTTGGTGAAAGGACGGTTAAGTGATTGACACTCAAAGAACTTGCCAACGATCTACAAATGGGATAAGCAGCAAGAAGGAAGAGGAATTATTTAGGGTGCCCCCAAATTATTTAGTGAGTACCCCCAAAAGACTTTTAAACTCGTAAGTCAGGTTTTATTAGAATATAAACTACAGCAATTAACTTCTTTATCTACAACCAACTCTAAAGTGAACAGATTTTAAAAATAACGTCTGTGTTGTTTGTGAGTTTGCAGATTGCGTCTTTCCTTCCAGATTTACTTTTTGACAACTCAGTGCACTAAGTGTCTCACTGTCTTTGCTTTGGCTACAGGCAAAGCTCCTTACTGTGATTTTCTCATTCTCCTTTTGCCATGTTGTGCCAGTGGGACCATCTTCACCAAACAGGCTCAGTTGCTGCCATGGGAAGGAGCAGTCTCCCCATGGGCTAGATGGGTCCATCCAACTCAGACACGCTTCTAAGGAATATTCGCCCAAATCACCGACTGTCCATTGCAACCTCCCATAGTACTCAAATCCCACCTGGACTTCAGACAAAATTAAAAGCCTCTGAGTGTCTGGTAGCATGCGTGAAAGCAATTGTGACCTCAAATCACAGATGATCCAGATGAAAATTAGTAAAAGCTACTGCTGATCCTGGCACTGACAGCTCTGTTGGCAGTCACGGTTAGGTGTGTCACCGAAAGATGGATCAAAGACAGATTGCCCACAGGAACCTTTGCAACCCAGTGAGATACTGGGGTGGGGGAAGTTTTTGCTGATGCTACCAGTGTGTTCACATGATGCCAAGACTAAGTTATACCTTTACATTCCCATTATTATTAAATTTAGTAAATAAAAGCCTATGCAATTATATCCCAAATCACGTGGGGTGACTAGCATGAAGTGGCACAAAAGTACACCGCCTTTCTGTTGGTTTTGTGTTCTAGGACAGATGAAGAGACCATTTCACTGACAGGATCCTTTGAGTTTTCAAGTGTGTTTTGCCCCGTAGAAATGTCCTCTGGTGTGTTTTGGTTTTTTTTTTATTTTAGCGTCAATGTGGGAGTACAGTGTGTGCCTGGGAGCGAATAATGACTCTAAGATGATTAACATGTTGTTATTAAACTACGGGATAATCGCTATCCTGTCAAAGCGTCAGTGCGTGCATTTCATCAGCCCCACGTGACTGCGGCTCCTGCGCTGAACGCCCAGTAGCTTTCTTTGATCTAAGGGGGATGTTTTTCATGGCCAGCTGCTGAATGTGACCCCTTGGAGCTGCAAACAGCATAAAGAAAACAAAGGTGGATAAACACTACTAAGTCACCCCAAAAAATAATACTTTTTTGTACCACTTGAAGTAAACCTAAGCTGACTTTTCAGATGGCAACATACTGGCGGGGCTGGTAATAGCGAACCAGCCGAGGGATAAGTGCGAACTTCTCAAGAAATAGAGCTAATTCGCCTTTTCAGACTGGCTGATGAGTCACGTACCAGGCACCTGCAGGATGAATCGGACCTGTACCGTATGCGACAACTGCTTTTGCATAGGTCAAAGCGCAAAGCCTGAGTTTGTGCCAGAGCCTTGAGTACATGCCCTTCTGGAGCTGAGCTGGCTAAGTTACGGGGTTTAGTGGGCTGAGCTAAGATCAGCTCCGCTGACAAGAACTGCTGCGAAGAAAGCCAGCAGTGAGGGCCTGCCCCTCCTTTCCCTTGGGAGTTAGTTTTAAGCTGAGGGTTTACTATTGCTCTCCCCATGTTACTCTGCGGCCACGCTGCAGCTCTGTGCCAGGCTCTGACCTCCAAACCCAGACCTGGACCCAGACCCACTGGCTGGTCTTCCTGGCTTGGAGCTGCCTCGCCACCGAGGACGCACCGGGCGGTCCCTGGGCTGTGTCTGCCCCGATCGCTGTGCCCAGCCCCGCTCCTGACCCTGACTTGCCACTCCACAGCCTGGCTCCTTGGTGGGGTCCCCGGTCCCACCGGCCTCCTTGTCGTGCTCACCACCCGCTCACCTTCCCTTCCACACACAGGGGGCCCTCGCTGCTCTCTGACTGTGTGTCCCTTCACTGATTTCATGTACCTGGGTAACTGCCTTACCTATGCTTGTTTTGAGCGTTCAAAATAAAATATGTGGGCTTTTTTATCTAGTTGTAGATGTCCCTGCCCATGGCAGGGGGGCTGGACTAGATGGCCTTTAAAGGTCCCTTCCATCCCAAAGCATTCTGTGACTCTGTGATAATTGCTTTCCAAGGTCCAGCATGTTGCATAGTCAACAACTGAAGTCAATTTTTTAAGTAATGGTGTATTTTGCCCAAACGGATGAGTGAGACTGAAGGCAGACAGAGATACCCTGTGAAGTGGTATGTTCAGACTACAGTTCACCTGCTGATAGACTTTAATTCCTACCATCCTGCTGCTGTGTCTTTTCAGCTATGAGAGCCACTGTACAAGATAAGAGAACGGTGGCTTTCTCCACTGAAAAATTCATTTGTTTTGTTTTTTGGGTTTTGCCAGGGAGCCGGCATTTAATCACTAAGATGTGTCATGCTGTTAAGCTGCATGACAGCTTGATGCACCAAAGGATGCTCCCCACTGAAAATGTAAACTACTTATGCTGTATGTTTTTCTACCTAAGGAATCTACAGATTTTCACTAGTAATGGCTTTCCTTTTTTCCAAGTAATTACAAAAAAGTGTCTGCATTTCTATTCTGGTATCAGTGAAGCTAAACAGCTCTTGTACTCTTATGTTACTTTACAATATATTTTTCTTCTCTATGGTCATTATATTAAAGCATGAAGGCAATAATATGTTTTCCCTGTGAAAAAAAAGGTTTGTATATCACACTAGCCAAGCTGCCGCTTTCTCCTGCTCTTTCTGGCTTCTAACGTAGCTCTTAAAGAGCCCAAATGACTGTTTCATCTCCCAGCTGTGCGAGATGCAATTTCTGAAGTAGAATACAGAGGATTACGGCCCATTTTAGGTACCAACAGGAACCTACTGCTGCTCAGAGTCTGCAATTACAATATCTTAGACTTCTCTTTATAGCCCTTGTTATATTTTGATACCTCCATTTGCCCCTGCTGAAGATACGATGTATCTTAATCTACTTTTTCCCTATAATTTCCCTGTCCTATATCCTCCCTTTACTTGTTGTTGGGGTTTTTTTTTGGCAGCACTTTGCAACAAACGATTTGTCAGAGACTCCAGATAGTTTCTGACCAGCTGATACGGTAAATGGTTCCTCTGCTGCCGCCCCCGTACAAGAAGGCACTGCTAGCTCTGGTCAGGGAAGGCTTTTCCTTTCACCTCGGCACTCAGTGCCAAAATGACCCTTGCCGTTTAGGGAAAACCCCTTCTCACATTTTGAAATTTCCACAGCTCTTCTGGGTTGCAGGACCCAAAACGCTGTTTGGATGCTGTATGCTATTTGAATTCACTGATTTTGAAGAAAACTGTTCCTTGCATTTTTCAGATGTACTTTGTGATCGCTCCTAACGCTAGGCAGACTTTTTCAGTTTTAGAGAAGCAAAGCGCTAAATTTGCATTATGAGATTAAAAACCAAGTTAGAGAAGTGAAAGATAAAAAATAATGGAACACTGCATTTAAGGACCCGACAATAATCTATTTCCCTAGCTGTCACTAAATTTCTCAGAGGCACATTCTGGCAGTGGGAGCCGACAAGACAGTTCAACCACATCTGCTCGAAGTGCTCCTTTTCAGGACCAGCCTTCTCCCGGACTATTAACCTTCTGTTTAAACTTCTGATTGCGTGTGTGCTATCTAGCATTAACCAAGCCTTGCAGCAGCTTTGAAAGTGCTACATCATTTCCTTCCAGCTTCTCAACTGCAGGAAACCTTGTACTGGAGCTTTGATTAACTCGCTGTCAGTGAAGACAGATTAGAACTTGACCAGGCTGAATTGTGCTTATAAGGATTTTGTTGATGGCTTTTTATAGACAATATGTTGACATTTTGTACAGATGGGAAAATTTGGCTTTCTATCTCCCACTTACTGTTCTCCTACACACGTACACACAGTCCCTCATGTATATATTTGCCAGTTTTAGGAGGATCAGATCATCACAATTACAAGAGGGGAGTTTTAAACACCAGTGGTTTAAATTTGTATGTTTATTCCTCACTCACAATCAACTCAGCACAGAGTTACATCTGTAATTAGTTGTGACAGCAAACGATCCCATTTGCATATGTAAGAACTTCATTTGTGGTACTAATTATCATCCTTTCTCAGGGCAGAATGTGCAAAGGTATTTACATGCCTAACCTACTTCTGTGTTTTTCTGAAACCTTCTTAGGCACCATTCTGTGACTTTAGCTGCCAGTACCTTTAAAAACAGAATTTGGTATCAGTGTCGTAGCATATGCTACAAAAGAGAGGTGAATGGAATGTGTGATTCTCATTTCAGTTTGTCTCTGCATTTGATTTGGGACACAATATTAGAGGGAGGATTTCTTTTTTTTTTTAAGAGAGAAATTCTGGCTCTTGCTGTGCTTTTGACATGGGTCCCTTACTTCTGCTCTAAGTCTGTGACTGTTACCTGCACGCGTACACATCTTTCTTTCACAGAAGTAGTATTTTTTCACATTTCAAGCTACCTCCTCTTTTCTTGTTTCTGCTTTGGATTTTCATTTGTTTCAGAGCTTCTGTTCCCTGTGATTATGTGAGTTCAACTGCCTTAATAAGACACGAATCTAGAGAAAACCAACAGATGTATATTACTTGCATCTCAACAGCCCCCGCCAAACAGTGTCTGGACTTTGACACCTGATTGCACTGATGTGTTGTGATTAATGCTTTCCTAATCACAGGCAGCAGGGCAAGCACAGAAAGTTTAATGACTGATTTCTGACTTCCATGCTTGACCTGAAACCTGCTGAAGTCAGGGAGCCCTCAAAGTCTTCATCCAAACTCCATCAGAGGCACTGAACTCCCCATTAGGAACAGGGGCAGTTGTTTCTGGCTCAGCCTTGGTCACTTCTTCACTGAGCCAAAAGGCAAGCTGGAACACCAGGCAACAGATTTTACTTACAGATTTTAAAAGTTTTATGATACAAATTGGAAACCTCTAATAATAATAAACCTCTAATAATACTCTAAAAATTATAAACCTAAGGATAATTATGATGTTCAGAGCAGATATATTTTTTTTCATGGCTTGTTAATTTACTTGCAAATCAGTCCAGCTTTCTGGACTTAACACTGTGAGGAATTCACCGAATGTTTAAACAAACAAATACCATACACATACATCAGTCTGGCATTTCACTGTTCCACTTGGTCTCTGCTTTTGGTCGTTGATTGGAAAAACAAACCTGACCTGTTGGGAGACTCACGAATGTCTACACGGGAGGGTCGCTACGTGTGGCTGTTAGTTACTGGGATTACACCATCCAGATAATACTGGAATTAACTTATCTTCCCATTTGCGAAAGTATTTGTTAATCACTGTATTTCCAGACAACTCTTATTGAAGTAAAAATTAATTGGAAATCGTATCAGACCAACTCAGCTTATCAGCTTTAATGGGAGTTTCACCTGCTTAGGACAAACCTCATTTTTTGATACTTTTTGTTTGTTTTAGATAAAGGTATGCTCGTGCATTAAATGGGAGCAAACATGGAGATAATTAATCTGTATTGGGAAGTTGCCAACTGTTTAACTCTTTGTGAGTTAATTAAAACAGTTTTTAACTTTTTAATTTTAGTGTAGTTTAAATAGTGACAAATTTTAAAGAAGTTAAGAGGCTGCTAATCAGTTTGTGACAATGGTTACATGCCTGGTTCATTGTGAGCAATTAAGAAAACAACATCTGATACGTGTT
The DNA here is from genome assembly GCA_020745775.1 of Theristicus caerulescens. Taxonomy (NCBI): domain Eukaryota; kingdom Metazoa; phylum Chordata; class Aves; order Pelecaniformes; family Threskiornithidae; genus Theristicus; species Theristicus caerulescens. The sequence continues at coordinate 1,210,411 of CM036565.1, read as the reverse complement.
AATTGCTCTTTAGCCGGTATTTATTGCACATGCTGCACAAAGGGAATGTTAGAGCAACTGACCATGAGATACGAAAAGAAGTAGGTTGTTTTACCAGGAATAGAAGAACTCCAACCCCTTTAGATCTTCAAAATACTTCAGACTTTGGAAAGTTCACATATGTGACATGGCAATTTAGAAAAATGACAATTGCTGGAGAAAGAATTTTACAATGAAAACATGCGTACTGTTCTACCATGGATAAGAGGCTTAATAATTGAGAGTAGTTATGTGCTTAAACATCTCCTTGTAGCGCTTGCAGACTTGAGATCAAATATTCTTACTGTATTTTGCTATACGCTGGAAATATCATTTTGGGTTGTAAGTAATGAACTGCTCTGCTGACTGGAAAGTTGTGATGCTGACTGTAAATTGCAATGACTTACTCTAAAACTCGGGAATCAGGATGACTCCCCCTTGCTGTAAAGCAGTAGATACTACCAGTCTATGGAGTGTTAGAAGCTGGAAAATTCATTAAAAAACCCCCAAAACCCTGTCTGCTCGGCACACCTTCTGCCGAGTCCCTCATGTATCATAGGCATTTGCTCTGTAGGCAGTATTTCTAGATATGTTGCAAGCTGTACAGGTGGGTGTATACATATTGTCCGTGTCATGATTACCACAAAGTCGCCTGACTGGTATTCCTGTCAAATAAGCAAACCTTGATTCACGACAGCCTGGTTTTTTCGTATTTAGGTAAAAAAATGTCAGTGCCAATGTCTCCTTCAGTAACATTTTCAGTCTCACCTGAAGCCTTCAAACACTTGCCACTAATCTGCAGGCACAAAATGCTGCACTAAGTGCACAAGCAGTAATCCTTAGAGCCATACAAAGGCTCAGCAGTGCCACTGCCTGCAGCGTGACAGAAATCGCCAGAAGTCAGAGGGGGTTCTCTGTTGACATTTCTCAGCCATTATTTCTGTTGTGTTCCAACAGGGTCTCATTGTTGATTCAGAGCCCAGGCAGTTTCCACAGTCTGTCTTTGCATATTTATTACATGCGACCGACTGTTCTCTGTCTACACATTTCCAGAAATCTGAGAAGTGCAGAGGTCCGTGACACACGCAGGTGCTCAGCGTATCTCCAGGTGAGTCTACATGTCCCTGATACATCACAGACCGTGCCAAAGCGGGACTTAGCGATGAGCTTGTTGAAAAGGGAAATGCTTGAATAGGCATGGCTCGGGCTGTTCCATCACTCTGAGTTTGGTGTTGTTTTCACACCTCCTCCATCATATTTGGTGATTATGCCTGCAGACATAATGTTTTCCTCAAAGTAGAGCTACTAACTGGCTAGCAATTATTTTGTGCTGAACTTCCCTTCATCGCTCGTGAGCTAAAATAATATCTTGGGTATCAGGTCATCTTTGAACAATCCCTTTGCTGCTTCATAAATTAACAGCACGTCTGGGCGGCAGGACTGCCTTTAGCAGAATTTGCCAAAAATCTGACAACGCAGCTGGAAGTATAGCTCTTCATGTTAATTCTCATTAGTGCTATTAGTTTCATCTTTCTTTGCCCAAAGAACATATTTAGTTGAACGTTTCACTTCCATTTGCAATAGGCTAAAATTTATCTCAAATCTGCCCAAACTTTGCAGAAAATAATACTTTGACAAGCATGATCTTGGAGGATCTAATCTTTTTGTCAGTGATAAAATGTGGCTCTTGACACAAAATCCTTTCCTCTGTGCGATCTTTGTGTAAGCTTACCATTGATATTGGCTACTTGGGAACGTCTGAAAAGCAGCTTGACCTTGTTGCATCCAAACGGTGCTTACTGGGGTTTGATTAAAATCTCCGTAGTATTTCACATATCCACTTTGAAATTCTATCGTGCCTATCAGGTTTGGGGTTGCTCAGGGGCTCTGTCACCGTGAGTTTGACCCTGGGTTCAAAGCGGGCTTGGTGTAAATTCATAAGCTTTGTATTGTGAGAGTTACAGGCTGCACGATGGATTTTGGGAGCTGCCTTTTGTCATGCACTGACCTAAACTGTCAGAAAATTGACATCGAAGTCATTCAGACATGTCTGGTTTCGCAGTGTCTGGAACGTTCCTCTTCGAGCAGGGCGACGTGTTGACTTGTATCGCTTTCTCCTGCAGAATGGGGACGCTTCCTGCCCACCCTCTTTGTTTATTTAGCACATGGGATGAAGCACTCTTCATCCAGGCAGTTCCCGAGCCAATGGAACAGCGGATTAACGACATCGCAGCATACGGAGCATGCCCCCTCCTCAGGCCTGGGCTCTCTTAAGCTGTATATCTGCCCCTGGGTTTACTCCATACTGTTCCATTCAGCATTACCCCTGCCTCAGCTGTGGGGGCTGCTATATCCTTTTATCAAAAGTATCTCCTATTGGCTAACTGAAATAAAACAACCAAAATAGAAAAGAAAAAAAATAATCCAGCACTGAAAACATGCAGAGACATCTTTAAGAGCCCGGTGGGTATGCAGGCAGTATCCCATGAGAGAAGAGGAAGGCAAAGGCTTGCGTGTGCCCTGAGTGAGGCGGAACAACGCACAATATGCCCTAGCCTTGCCTCGCTTCCGAGTTCCTTACTCTAACCTGGAAAATAGGGGAGAAAACTATGGGTTCATCCCCACACACCCTGCTCTGGCAAAGCCATTGCTGAAGATGGGATTATTTGGAGTATTTTAGTTTGTTTGATTAAGATAACTTCCGAATTTGTTGGGCTCAGTTAAAGTAAGGATCAATTTAAATATGAAGTTAACCCTCATGCTCAGGGGCAACTAATCTACTTTCTCTGTGTTAATATGATATAAATTACTGAATTTCCTAAAATGCAATTGATTCTACTCATAAACGCCTGTAAGAAGAGTCCATAATTACAGGTGGTTCAGCTTTTGCCATGATTTTTTGCTGGTACACAACACATTTAAAGTATTTACTCATAATGTCTTACTTCTTGTACACTGTGTGTGCGTGTCTGCATATTAGACTGGAGAAATGCTTACACAAGCAGAGTTTGTGCTTAAAACAACTTTTTTTATTGCTAGCTCTTTGTATTTGCTAAGCAACACAAATTAACTCTTCCTCAAAATACCATTCCCTCAAATAAAACTGCCATTATTTGCAATCGTGCAACACAGCTCAGGACGCTGGACTTGCGGTGCGATTCACCCAGGAGAGGCTCCCTCTCTGCACCGGGGCTTTGCAGGTGCATTAACCTTTCCGTGTCAAGCTGTCTCTAATCAGTTTTAACATCTAGAAATTTCCATCTGGTGTTCATGGTTTTTTCCACCATGGTAACCAGAAATCTAAGTACACACCTGGTCTTAAACAGATCAGGAAGAATTTAAATCAAAATCCTGATGGTTCTTAGGTACATATTAAGTGTTATGCCTCCTTTATCTTTTGTTATATTAAAACAGGGGGACATGAAATGAAAATAACATATAAATTTGCCCTTCTAGTGTCTTCCCCGAGTCTGCTATGCCAGTGATATCCCTGCTGGCTTTGAACTGAGCTTCTGAGACCAGCGTCTTTGGTATGATCCTGCCCTCACAGTCACGCTGCTTCCTAGAGGAGTTTGTGTCACTGATCTGCTGACAGCCAGGCCGCTGCTTTTTATTCAGCCTTGTACTGAGGGAAGATGTGACATTATGCTATTTGCTGTGGGTTTTCTTTTCCTTCCCCCCTCGCCTTTTAAAATGAATGATTAAATGCGATGCCAGGGACAAATTATTCTTGGGGACTGAAGAACTGTGATCTTTCTAATAGACTTGGATTAATTCCAGCTGGTTTTAAGCACCTTTCTCCATTAGCTAGAAGAGGCGATTAGCACAAAGAGCCTCCTGATTTAAGTGTCTTTTTAGCCTCTAAAGTTAGCGCTGGGAAACTGAAGCACCGGATCCTGCGTCGGGCCTATTTGGACGGCTCAAGGCTCATCTCGGTGCGCTGTCCTGTGGGATATCCGCCATCTTTATCCGCCCGCGGGGCGGCGGGAGGGAGGGCCGCGCCCCGCCTCAGCGCGGCGGCGCAGGCCGCGGCGGCGCAGCGCCCTCTCCCGCCACGGCCGCCGCGGGCACGGCCGCTGCCGAGCCGGCCGGGCCTTAGGGAGCCGCCTGCAGCCGTCTGCGTCCGTTTTACTCTTTGCTTTTTTACTACAGCAGCGGGAGCCCCGGCGCCGGGCCCCGCGGGGGCTCCTCACAGCGCACCCGCGGTCCTCCTGCCCCCCAGGGGGCGCTGCGGCGCCCGCTCCCGCCCCGCGTCATCGCGCCGGGCCGGACGGGGGCGCTTCCGCTTCCGGTCGAGGCGGCGGCGGGATGGACCGGGAGCTGCTGCGCCAGGCGCTGAGCTACCACGGCCCCGCGCTGCTGTCGCTGCTCCGCGCCGAGCAGCACGACAACCCCGACTTCCGCGGGCTGCTGCCGCCGCCCGGGACCGCGCTCGAGCCGCCCCGCGGGGCCTCGCAGCCGCCGGCCGCCTGGTGAGGGGCGGCGAGGGGAGCGAGGGAGCGAGCCGTGAGGGGGCCGCGGGGCGGTTCTCACCGGGTTCTCCTTCCCCTAGGAAAGAGAGGCCGAGCATCGACACCGAGATAAAGCGCTTCATCGCCAAAAAGGCCGACCTGCTTTTCGCTCACGCCTGGAAACCCAACGGGCCTCTCTGCGAGACGATCGAAGAAAATGAAGGTAGGGCCGTTCGGGAGGGGTGCCGGCAGCGCGGGGACGCTGTCCTTGAACCAGCAGGGCCTTTAAAAACAAAGCGAAAGGTTTTGTTGTTGCGTTTTATAAGCTGTGCGTAAAGTTCGCGTTGGTACAAATCGAATTTTAACAGGTTTTGCTGTCGTGAAGCATTTTGTGTTTTCAGGCTGTAGCTCGGTCGTTTGGTGACTGTGAGTTTCTCGCGTGTTGCAGAGTATTATGCTGTTATGCCTCCCCTGGAACGGTTCATGGAGGTTCCCAGGGAAGAGAGGAGAGAATTATTTTTTCGAGACATCGAGCGTGGCGATATCGTAATTGGCAGGATTACTTCTATTCGTGAATTTGGCTTTTTCATGGTGTTGATTTGCCTGGGAAGTGGGATTATACGGGAGATTTCAGATTTAGAAATCACGGTAAGATATGGCTTTTCTCAATGTTTCATTCTTGATAAGCAGTAACTTTTTAACATATTAGTTGCCCCTTGTATCTCTTAATGGAGTGGTATGTGTAGAGGTAAAACTGAACTTTGAATTTTGAATTGAACTGAATTTGTGGACAGCTTATGATGCTTTGCTGAGTCAGCAAATGCTTCTTTTTATGAGCTATGCTCAATATTTATTACTTGTGAGTTGAAAAGTTCATCATTTATGGATGCATTAATTTTTATTTGAAAAGCCGTGTTTTTAACTGTCATGACTCTGATGCGTGTTAAGATTAAACTAATCTTCTGGCTTAATTTTGGGGAGAAAAAAAACTTTTGGCTTTGTTTATCGTGTTCCTACTTCTGTTGCAGGCTCTTTGTCCTTTGAGAGATGTGCCTTCTCAAAGCAACCATGGAGATCCTTTATCTTATTATCAAACTGGAGACCTTATTCGAGGCAAGTAGCTGCAGAAGTTGTCAGGAATCTGTTTCAGTTTTGAGACTTTTCTGTAATTTTATCTTAACTTTTATTGTTTCTATAGCTGCAATCAAGGACGTTGATCGTTACCATGAGAAGCTCACAGTGTCGCTTTACAGCTCAGCTCTTCCACCCAATCTTTCCAGTACAAAACTAGGCGTAATTACTTCCGATGATTTCCCGTTACATTATAGGTAAGAATATGCTCTTTCCCTGTACTCTTGAAAGTTGTCAATCGTGTTTCTGATTTAATTGGATGATTACAGATTTTTTTGTTGTTTATCTCTTTAACGTACTTGTTTCTGGATATGTCAGCTGTGGTTGGTCTTTTAGTATCTTTCCCAAAACGTAAGAAAAGCAAAGAGCAGAATGAGCTATATGTCACTGTGGGACTGTGTTAACAAAAAAAAACACCACCAAAAAACCAACCAAAAAACCCCACAACAACAACACAAAAAACCCCTCAAGAAACAAAAACCTTGCGAGACTGGAATATGAAACTCTTAAAATTTTTAAATTACTCTTAAAAGATAGAAGTACACAGCTATCTGCAATTTTTATAATGTTTTTTCTACGTCCTGGAGATACCTAGATGGGTGCCAAAACAGGTTTCAAAAGCTCCCTTAGGCATATAAGGGTTGCTAAATAGTAGGAAAATATATGCCTGTAAAAGACAACAGCTTGCGAGCAGTAATAAATATCAGTATAGGCATTTTTGTTCTAAATGTAAGCATCATAAAATTGAGTATAGCGTCTGTGAGGCGGTGTTTGTGTCTGTCGGTGCTTTTTTTTTTAAAGGCGAAGCATGGAAGTTGCTAATACAGGAGAGACATTCGAAGAGGTTTTGCATCGTTCCCCAGGATTCGCTAATCCGTTTTTAGTTGAATATTTAGCAGAAAAGCTAGGAATAAGTGAATCAAATCCACCGTCTTTGATGAGAAGTCTTCAAATGTAAGTGATTTTTACATTGTTCCTATCCTGTAGCTTTGTGGAGATTATTCTAATCCATTGAAATAGACTTGTGAGTGGAAGTCCTAGACCACTTAAACCTTTTTCATTTTGATATGCATGACTGCACCCTTAAATATTTGAAAGCAAAGTCCTCTCGAGTAAGAAATTTACATTTGAAATTCTGTTGCTGTAAATAAGTGAGACACCTTATTGCACAAAATGTTTCATACCAAATACTTCAGGAATTTGTTGCTTAGGTCCTGTCAACATCTTTGGATTGAAAGACAGAATGTTTAAGTTTTAATGTTTTCTGTCAGATATTTGTTCACAATGTTTATTTTACTAATAGATCTGACCTCTTAGTAAAATAGGCTCAAACACATGCAGTGATGGATGTTGTGAGCCCTATATGTGTTAGGCCCCAAAGCAGGTGCGAATATAGTATATTTTTGTTAAATGTGCTGCAGCTGTGCTAGTTCAATACAGCACTTTTAGAATGGGTTGGGAGAAACTGGTTTCAGCAATATGAAAGAACATTCCTGACTGAGGGTGAGCTGTGAGGCATTGTATAAATAATATTTCCGTTTATTTCAACTGCATTATATGTTGTAAGTTTAATTTCGTAGACTCAGAAGACCAACCTGATGTTTTTGTTTGGTTTTTTCCTTAAAGTAAAAATTTCAATGAAGAAGACTTTGCCCCTGCATTGAGGAAAAAGCAGTCTGCATCCTGGGCCTTGAAATGGTATGCAATACGTTTTCTTCTTAGAGCTTATTGTTAGGTCGGATTAGGTTACAGGTTATATTTCTTAAAAGAAAATACACATTGAACCTGTTTTTCCACTGCACGTGTAGTGATGTAACCAGGAAGATCTTTTTGAAAGTAACCGTAACTGCCAAGTGGGTACGTGATAAAGTCTCACAGTTCAGTTCCAAAATACGTGTCAGGTTTCAGGGAGAACGTCTTAGAACGTTTATAATATGCTGGCCCATTGATGAGATGAGAGCAAGATTTGTGACAATACCAAGTACACAATTTTGCATTTTATAATTGGGTGTTGAACGGCCGTATACCGCTTGTCATGCCATTTCAGCCGCAGACTGTGGAGTCAACACGTGCGCTTTCTGTCTTTGACAAGTTAAATCTGTTTCCCTGGCTGCATTCGGAACAGCAGCTCTGGGCAGGTGCTGCTGCTTGTATGCTATGCAGGGTGTTTGGGCAGGCTACAGGGTGGAGGAGGCAGAAGTAAGAGAGACTTTTCTGCTAAAAATGTAAATTTTTTGTGGAAAAGCTCTTGAATCTACCAGCTCAAAAAAAAAAAAAATCTGAGTGAAGCCTCAGAATTTCTGGTTTCTACACTAACAAAGCAGTGTTTTTCTTAAAACAATAGTGTTTTGCAGCTTTGATTAATTGTAGAAAAAATTGCTTATAATGTTAAATATAAATTTTAATTTTTTAAAAAAGTCTGCAATGAAAACTTCTGAAATTCATGTCATATCAGTTCTCTTCCAATAAGTTAAATTTCTTGGCAAACGTAGAAGAAAGGTTCAGGTAATACGAAATACAGAACCTCAAAATATTCCGGTTTGAGAGGAACTGGTTTCAGTGTGTACCATCTACCCATCTCGCCTCGTGTTGTTGGTCTAATGGTCATTTTTAGCTTTGGATATAATTGAGCCTGTTCCAGTTTAACGGTGGTGGGTTACATGTAGAGTTTTGTGCAGAGAAGTGCTTAAATATTCATTCTGTAGATGAAGAACAGTGTAGCGTAGTAGCACCGTCTGCAGAAATGCTCTCTAGTGCCTCAAGGTTTTGGATTAAAGACAATATATTGATGTGGAATTATGTCAATATCACATTAATTTGAAATGCTAGTGTTAAGTACACGATAACAAGGTCAACTTTTATTACCTCTTGCTTGTTTGGGACCATAACTTGTGAGTAATTCACAGTATAAAATCTGTATAGGCTAACTGTACGTAATATTTTCTAAATATTTGTCTCCAGTGTGAAGGCTGGGGTTGATTATTTTAAGGTTGGGCGCCATGTGGAAGCCATGAATGAGTACAACAAGGCTTTGGAAATTGATCCACAAAATGTTGAAGCTTTGGTAGCACGTGGAGCTCTGTAAGTCTGCTTGTTTCATTGGGTTTTCGACTTTGTGAAAGAGAAATGTCACTAAAACCCGTCCAACTTTTCTGTCGTTCAAGGTATGCAACAAAAGGAAGTCTGAACAAAGCCATAGGTGATTTTGAAATTGCTTTAGAAAATTGTCCTACCCATAGAAACGCAAGGAAATACCTCTGTCAGACGCTTGTGGAGCGAGGCGGGCAGTAAGTGCCGGGGTTGTGTTTTGGGTTGGTTGTTACAATTTTTCTCAGAATGTTTTTTTTAATACCATTCTAGTGAGGACACAGAACGGCATCTTTCCTTCCTGGCTGTGTGTTTTAAAAAAAAAAAAAAAGTCTTTGTTGGGAATAGGCCTGCTTGTGCAGTTGGTTTACGCTTTCTCCTCTGTCCCAGTTAAAATCCTGGCAAAATATTTGAGGTTTAATCCTTGATATCCTTTCCTTTCGCTGGTAGGTTACCAGGCTCGCGTAAAGCCTTGTGAAATGTTTGAATATTCCAATAGGTTTGTTGGGTTTTGTTTAAAGAAAGCATTTGTAACAAAATGATGTTCTGTTACTCTACTGAAACGGTGGTTAACCACTGGAACGCAAGATTTTGCTTTTGAACATTCAGAGAATAGATTTCTTTTAAGCCCTGTGTTAAGAAGAGAGAGCAGTGTTTTTTAAACTGAAATTGAAATTTCAAAGAACAGTATTACTGGTGATGATTAGGAGGTAACGTGTCAGAAATAGCATTTTATTCTTTACCGAGGTGGGCTAAGATGATAGACAGGGTCTTGGACAGATGCAGTCGTGGTGTCATAGTGCAAATAAGAAAGGTGGTCCTAAAAATAAGAAAAAACACGTCAAAATTTGTGGCTTAACTGTATATGGAATTATCACTTGAATTTTAGGTTGGAAGAGGAAGACAAACTAATAAATGCTGAGAGTTACTATAAAAAAGCCTTAAGTTTGGATGAGACTTTTCAGGAAGCGGAAGAGGCCTTAACGAAACTGCGTAAGCATATGCAGGTGATTCTTTACTTTCTCTTCATATAGCGAATTCTCTCAGTGACAAGAAACGAACATCAAAAATTATATTAAATCTTTTGAACAGGGAGAGTTTAAGTTGATGGTTTGTCTTATTCTCTGCTTCCCTTCTCCACAGTAAATCTTTTATAGTGAGCATTATGGCTGTACCTACCAGAAGAAAGGTACCTCTCGATGGCTCCACTGATTTGACCAGGATAGTAAAGAAATGCCACACAGTGGAGACAGGGAAAGAGCAAAGCCTGTTAAACTCGTCAGCTAAAGCAAGGATAAGAGTATTCTGTCACGCAAGCATGATTAATAACGTTAAATTAAAAGATTCTGTGAATACGAACACGCAAAGCATAAAACACGTAGGCAAGGCAAATGAACATTGCACACCATCGTACCGGCCTGACACTTGTCATTTGGAGTAATGAAAAGACAGAGTAACGCCAGCCAAAGCTAACTCGCAGGAAGATCCCACGAGAGGGGAAATTGGGAGGTGATTTAAAGGAAATCAGCAGGAGGTGGTGGGTGGGCAGGCAGTTTTGAATATCTTAGCTTTCTTCTCTGCTGTCTGGTTTTTTCTCTCTTCTCTTGCACGCATCCTGTTTCCCAGGTGAGCCCTGGCGGGTCTCTGCTAATCCCAGTTGTTGTCTTTTTTGTTACATTTCCCTCCTTTACTTGTGTTGTCTTCTAGAGAGGATCAAAGGGTAAAACAGAGCACCGAGGAACAGGCTCGTACTGTTCTGTGCTGCGGCCTGTAAGGAAGTACACAGGCTGGGGTAGATGGCCTTAATCGACACTTCTTCGGTTGGTGGAGCCATAATGCTGACAGGCTGTGTTGAAGGAAGGGGGAAGAGGAGATACGACAATCTTTTCAATAAAACTGACCCACATCATAGATAAACCATTGTATGGTGTATGAGCGCTGTCCACATTTGGCTGCTTTAGAAAGAGGTGTCAGTCTCAGTTAAAGTGATGAAGAATGTTCTCAGCAAGTAGGAGAGAAATTTTATTCTCCTTTAGCATTTTCCTGGTATAGCAGGTCACGGATGCAGCAGGTAAAAACATGATGCTAGCTGCCCTTTGTTGGTTTGCGTAGCCTTAGCTGCAATTAAGGGCTTCCTTTATTGTATCTGTTAAGACAGTTGCTAAGTTTTGAAAATGATCATTAGGCTTTCTGCTCACACTGAGTGTGAACAGAGCTGCTCTTCAGGGCTGTGGATGGCAGAAGTCCGATCTCTAATAGACTTAAGTAGTTTAAGGATTATTTGTCTGACGAGATGCTCTTCTGCATTTCCATGTGTGTTAATACCCAAGTCTGATACTGTCGCTGTTGTGCTAGAGTGGCTGAAACAACACAGGCGTGTTTTCCTGTAATACTGATTATGTGTTTTTCTCCAATGCATTTTCTTCTGAATTGGACCGTTGTTGCTGTATCTGACATCTGGTGCTGCTCATCACCAACAAACCCTTGGAATATGATTTCTTACGTAAACTATGCGTCAAACTGGTCTGTGAAATTGTTACAAAACGGTTTGTATTCAAACACGGCCAACTTGAATACATCTTAAAATGGGTTCTGCCATGTTTTACCTGTGAACTACAACAATGATACTTTCCCTCAAACCTTTCTCTTTTTTTTTTTTCCTTTTTTCTTTTCCCCCCTCATGTTGCTAACACTGGGTTTTTCTGGCATATCCTGTCTGTACCTTTTGGGCTCCACGCTTCACGGTGTGCTGGATCACGGGTACCACTGCAATGGCTGGGCAAATATATTTTTTAATGGAATAAAAACTGCAATATGGTCCTTAACGTAAACCCGATTGTCACAATGGCCAATGCCAAACTCCTGAACAATATTAATTCTTGATCTGGGAACCCTGGTAAAACATCCCTGGTGTAATTATACATTTGAATGGGGTTGGGGACGTGGGGAAAAATACCGGTGTTAACGCTTCCTTTTAATGTAATTTTTTTATGACGCTTGGGTTCAAAAAAGAAATCTTTGGAAATGAGGGAGAAACAAGCTGCCAAAGAAGAGAGACAGAAAGAAAAGAAAGTAGAAACAAGTGCAGAAAAATTGCGTAAGCTCTTAAAAGAAGAAAAAAGGTAACTTTGTTACATTCGGTACACTGATTATGTGGCAATAGGTGCAGATGGGACGATGAACAATCCGTTTCCAAGCAGGTTGTCCAACAGTAAGCTAGGTAGAGGTTGTAGTAGGTAAGCTGCCTTTCCTCCGGAGGTGTTTGTGGGTAGTGGCCTTGGGTGCGTATAACCTTTAATGGAGATACGCGTGGAAGAGAAGTTGTTTAAAGAATGCTTTGCAACGCGAAGTATTTGCAAAGTGTAATGCTATATTAAACTGGGAAAGATGCCTTTTACAACAAACTGGTGGATTTAATCTTAATTTTTTGATAAAGAAATGACATTTGAAATCGTGTTGCCAGGTCAGGCTCAGTTTCCATTCATGCCCTACAGTCCAATCTCAGCCAGACTCTGGGGAGCACAGATTTGCTTTCTGCATATCGCTTTTGCCTGATGCTGAACATTGTCTCACAGGTTAATTACATTTTTTAGGTTGAAGAAGAAAAGGAAAGTATCAACTTCCTCCTCCTCTTCCTCCTCCTCCTCCTCAAGTGATTCTTCATCAGATGTATCAATTTCTTCTTCCTCCTCTTCCTCTGATCACAAGAAACGTAGGAAAAAGCGTCGGAGTAGATCCGAGTCTGCCCGCAGCTCCAAAAAATGCTCATCTAGAGCTTCTTCCCACTATAAAGATCAGGTTAGGAAAGAGGAGTGGTATTCGCCCCCGGCTGATACCTCGGCTTCCTTTCTTAACCAAAATTTTGAAGTGGAGAAGCTGCTGGAAAGGCAGGACAGCTTAGTGTGTCCAAAACCAGAAGTGAGAGAGAAAGACAGACACTGGTCTTTTTCGAGGACTTCAGGTGATGATGAAGACACTTTCGGAGGTAGGTCTGAAGATTCAAGGGATTCTTATAGTAGCTCCAGGACTCTGCCAAGTAGTAGCAAAACTGAAAAATATGGTAAATCTGATAGGTTTTTCTCCAGTTGGAGGGGTTCTTCAGGGTCATATCACAGGTCAGATGATAAACCCAGGATGCACTATTGTAGGAAATTTGAAAGGGACGTAGAGGGGAGAAAAGAGCAGTTTAAAAAACATGGCTCAGGGCATGACAGGTATTACGTGTCTCCAGCAGGGTCTGACTACTCTGGCAAGGCCGTGGGAAAGCACAGGTCGTATTCCAGCACCTGCTTACGTGAGGGTGAGAAAAGTTACAACAGCGATCGGCATGTGTTACGTCAGCATAAAACCGAAAGCGAGTGTAAGAGTAGGGAAAAAAGTTGTGAGGAGACTCATAAAACAAAGGAACCAGACGAGGAAACGTCTTTAAATGGTACAGCACAAACAGAAGGTGGTGTGAAAAGAAACCTGCCCCAGAACTTAGTGACCATATTCAACCAGATAGCTGAGTTTGAGAGGGAAAAGGGAAGTAAGCAGAAGAAGCAGTGAAGTACCTAGGAAAGCGCTGTTCTGATGAGTGTAGGTAAATGAACTTTGAGTATCTCTTGAGGAAATGTACATGAAGAGCGATAGAAAGGCAGGATTTGTTCTGTCTTGCAGAACGTCAGAGAATTCTTAAAGTACAGATTGTACGGTGGAAAGAGATGCAAGGACATCTTGCATAAAATACCAGTTATTATTTAAAATCTAAGTTTCCTGTGCTCTTAACTTGGGATGTTCCTGTACAATATCCTCTGTCTGATGGGTTGAAATCCTTCGATACCCCTGGACTGTAGTTAGCTGTGAACTCACATCAAGTATGCACTTTAACAACACGTGGTTTTTGTTTGGGGTTGGGTTTTTTTCATCCCCTGGGGTACTCTTGACTGTTATTTTTGTATCCAACTTAACTTCCAGCTATAGCAAGGGGAAAACTGACTGAAAGTCATGTGCCATCAATGTATATAGCTCATTTGATCATTAAATTTTCTTAATTTTTCTTAATTTTGCGTCTTGTTTTTTGTTAATGGTGCTGGGATGTTTCACACTGGTGCACTGGTTGTAAGTGAATGGAGCCCCGCAGTGCCTGTGCAGGCAAGTGTATTACGTCTTTAAAGGCATCAGGCACCTTCTCTAAGTCATGTAAAAAAAGAGAGTTTTGAAACGGTGTTTATTGTCTAGGTAAGTTCAAGCCTGGCCCTTGGTTTTTGTTTGGGTTTTTTGTTGTTGGGTGTTTGCTTTCCAAGTAGCTCGAAGGCAGCGGTTGCGTTGCTGTGGAAAGGTGACGCTCTGCTGACCGTGAGTTCTCCAAGCACAGCTGGCAGAACGCGCCCAGGAGCCAACATCTGGCCGCCTGTGCCACACCAAGTGTACGGCAGCTGCAAGTTCCCAAGTTGCTCTGTAGATGGAGGTCAGTTGCAAAAAAGGTACTCTGGAATTTTGAGTAGAAAAAGAACAGCTTTACTGCCTTTAATCATATACTGTCACCTTTCGATGAGGGTATTGTCCCAGCTATGTGATTAATAGTCAAGGTTGATCTTGAAATGAAGCGTACATTTTCTTTCCTGGCTTGTGGCAATGTAATCTAAAAGTATTTTGACAGCAGCGAAGATACCAGTTTACTAAAATTAATGGCTTTAACAGAACTCTCCTTTTCATTATATGAAAAATGAATTAATGGCTTCCGAAGGGTTTTGTGGATCTTTAGTTCTCCGACAGCAAAATGAGAAAGTAATTTAAAGGTTAATTTATTTTATTATATAAAACATATGCTTAACATTTCTCCTAGATGGTTTATTTTATATCGTAGAAGAAAGTTGAAACATACATTTCTGATAGAAATTAATGCTAAGATTGCTAATAGACCTCGATAAATAAGTTACAGATAATCAGTGAAGAAGCCTTAAGTAGCGTGAAGCCTTTCCTATGGCCTCCAAAAGATTACTTAAGCCTTTTTTTGCGTGTACAAATAGCAGAGGCGCTAGCTCCGCTGGGTGGCTGGGATCCGCCAGCAGCTGCTTCTGCGGGAGTGGCGACAGGCAAGCTCAGGTCGATGACTTTGAGCGACGAAGCCTGACTGGAGCCTGACCTTGCGCTTCGGGAGGATCTGAAAGACAAGAGTTGCTCATCAGGATACAGAAGTCCCTCTGGGTACAACAGCTTCTACTGGCGGCTTACGATGCAGCCACCCAGCAGCAGCATTTACCCTGGGTAGGACCCCTCCCGCGATCTCTGTAGACACAACCCCTCCTAGCTTGGGGAGCTCGGGGGGATGTTGTCGGCCCGTGCACCATGAGCTGAACGTATGCTGAGCGGGGGAAAGAGGTGCGGGTCAAAGCAGAGGGGGCTGTCTGCCCTGTTGAACTAGGAAGGGAGCTCACGCTACCGAGTGCAAAACGGGGCCGGGGCTCAAACTTGTGCTTTTGTAATGTGGAGCCACTTTTTCGTTAGAGCACAGTTAGTAAAAGTGAGTGTAGTTATTCTGCAATTACAGTTTTAAACTCTGATGGATAGGGAAGTAAACTTAATTGTGTGCTAGAAAAACCTGGTAAACTTAAAGGTGGAAGAATAGAAGGAGAAAGTTTTTATAGAGCATTCAGGAAGTAGAGACAGGATTGAGAAGACCCTCAGGAGTGAGGAATTCTGCCATTTAGGGACTCATTTTGCTGGTTTAAGCTTTAACTTTAGGAAAAAAAAAAAAAACCACACCAAAATCAAAGCCCAAATCCCATTGCTAGCACTCACCTGGAAGACGCTAGTGAGCTTTGTGTGGAGGGTGATGGAGAACTCCGACTACCGCCAGCAGAAGCCATTGTAGGAAGCTCTAAATTGGACTAGAAAATTTGGAAAGAAAAAAGAAGTTGACCTAATGGTTGTACAGTAGGGCTGGGTGTATCGGGAGGGTCTATAATCCCTTGGATCTGAAGAGATGCTGAAAGCAGATGAAGGCTTTCTGCTGTTTTACCGTAAGTACAGTTTATTGTTGAATTTAGGAGTTGCCTTGAAACACTCATCAGCAGGCTAGAGCCATCGATCGAGATTCTGGCGGCAGCTAGCCGGAAAGCTCACCTGGTGGAAGCACAGCTGGAAGGGCGTAGTTAAATCGGGATTTGCTTCTAGAACATCAGCTAACAACTTGTCGATGTTTCTGTGGAAGCTTTTCAGTTCACGAAGATCAATGTCTCTCTCTTCTTGTGTTTCTGTTTTACTTTTCTTCAGAGACTGAATTTCTCTGGATAGTCTGGAACACTTAAATATTTTTAAAGCATTGCTATTATGAAAATGCCGCGCTTTTTCAGAAAGCTGCTAAGTTTCAGTTCTGTGGCTTTAACCACGCTACTGCCTGTCACTGTAAATCAGAGTTGTCATTAATGACTATACAGACCTGGTTTATAACCCTTTCTAGCTTTGGCTTCTGTTCTTCTATGTCTTTGCTCAGCTGCAAAATAAGAGCTTGGTTTTCCTTCTTCTGCTCTTGGAAGAGGGCCTCCTGCTTCAGTACCGTTTCAAAATTTTTTTCCATGCTCTGCAAATTCATTTGAACAGCAGCTTTAGTTCATAAAGCCGTTCCGCTACCCTTTCACTTCCTTTATTACTTTGTGGGAGGGTCAGTTATCGCTACTACTTGTTTCTAAATGTAGCTCAGGCAATTAGTACTAAGTACTACACAACTCACCCTGTTTAGCAGATAAATGCCAGGACAAAGAGACCACCAGGTAATTTACGTATCTTTCAAAAATTACATTAAAGGTCCTATTAATGAAGTTTTAAATACGTATTTTCAGATGTGCCTCTGAGCAGTGCCTACAAACCATGTACTTGGCACGGTACCAACTTACCAGTGCAAGCTGTCTTAAGAAAAAGAACATTGCTGTGGGAAGAGATGGATACCTTTGACTGGAATGAATAAAATCAGCTCTGTAAGGGTGGCTCCGTTTTTTATAAAATAAATAAAAAGGCAGGAAAGGGTATGCCTTAACGCCTCGTCGTATCCCAGGACTTACTCCCTGATGAAGATATGTGTCCCTTTTCTTTAGTTTCAGAGATGTTACTTAACTGAGGTACGTGTCCTGTGGGGGTAGCGTAAGCAATAGGAGTGCTTGTTGACCTGGAGCCGGTGGCTCAAGGCTTACAATAATCCTGGGGGAGGTAACGGGGTGCCTTTGACTTCTTCTGCCTAAGAAAATTGTAACTGAAGTGTCACCCATCAGAGTTAAGCGTTGTTCGTTCTTAAGGGCCAGGCGGGCTTTTTGGTGACAAGGGGAACCACGAGCAAGTCCTTGCCACGCAGCCTGAGCGCAAGCTGTCCTTCAGCAGGCTGGGCGCTACATGCGGCTAAGAGTCAGCTGCCTTCCCCGAGCTAAGTTAATACGGTTTAAACCAAAGCACCCCGAGTGCTAATAAAACAGAAAACGTTCTCCTAGGAAAATCCTGGGCCCTAGGTGCCAGAGGACACAAGATGCGTGGGTTTTAATCTCTGCAGCACTGGACGGGGTGATACAGCATAGTGGGGTAAGCCACGCAAAAAGACAACTGCTTTCCTGGACGCCAGAACAGAGCCTCTGTCCGTGCGCATCTGGGATTCTGAAACTTCGAGCTGCATGTGACTAAAAAGCCTCAAGTTTCATTGTGATTCATGAAAATTCAAATAAGCACTCAATTTTTGAAAGGAGAGAGAGTGCCGTCTAAAAAACTATATCCTATGACTTGTATGAATGGATACAAGAGAAGGGGCAAGAATTTGTCCCAGAATTTCCTGTTCTTTCAGCAGGGTGGCTTGCAGGGATTTAGCTACGCGCTGCAGCCTCGTCTGTTGGACGGGAACTTTTGCGTGTACTTTACCTGGAGATTTGCCTGAAGTTCCTTGATCTGTCCTCGTTTGTATCGGTATTTTTCATCAGCAGCCCTTTTCTCCTCCTCTAGTTTCAGCTTCTCCTCGTACTCCTCACCTGCGATCCCGAACAACGAGGCAGCATTAATGCTGGACAAGCGGTCTGTGCAACTCAATTTGCGCTTTAAAATAAGTTGCACTTTAAAGTAACTGCACCAGAGAGCATTACTAATATTAGTGCTGGGAGTATTACAGAGGCCTCAACGTTTATGGTTTTTTTAATACTCTGCTACTAATTCCAAATCCCTGCGAAAAAGTAACTGCCTTCATCCAAGAGAATGATTTTAAGAGCTACTGTTTCCAGAGCCAGCAGAGGGCACAAAAGCTAAATAATCAAATATTTTCTAGAATTAAGTTTATGTAATTTCTCATGGTGATGCTTTTTATAAGATAAACAAAGTTCCACTGGAGTAGAGCAAGCTTGTGGAGCCTAAGTGGCAACGGAAAGAGCAGATAAAGGTATTTTCCAGAATTCTGAGGAATTTCCAGTATCCCAAAGCTTGTAGTTAGGTAGCAGTCCATGTTGTAAAAGCTGCTGACGCTACACTAAAATAGCGCAGTTTAAGTTTTACTTTTCCTCAGCACTGCCCCAGATGGCAGGTTACCACCACCTTCCCTCCTTCCATGTGAAAATGGGAGATAATGCTGGCGTGGGTAAGGGATCGGCCTTCACCCCTCGAGCACGTGTACCTAGGCTGCGCGGGGGGTGCTCAGGGGCCGGTTCTGTGCCCGGGCTGGCTCAGCCCGCCGCGGGAAGGCCAGCAGTGGCACAGCTCGTCCTGCTGCCGCAGTCTGCCTTAGTAGCTGTGTGTGACGCGACGCGCCAGGGAAAGCGCTACCGTGCTTTTTGTACTGTGCAAAGTTTTATCCACCCGGCCCAGGTACTTCAGCGAGCGCTCCTTTCTCCCGGTAATGACATTTTTTTCCCCAGTAATCATCTTTATGCTTTGCCTCTTCTGGATGCTCCTACTTATGACTGTTCACAAAATTTATACAGGCTTAGAGATTTTCAGATAAATCAGATGTAAGAATGTAAATATTCGTTAATTATGCCTTATTGCACTTTCTTCCGTGCTTATTCTGCTGAACCATTCACAGCAGCGTGTGACTTACTCCCTTTTGCTACTATCAGTTTAGTCTCTCTGTGCTTCCTTCTGCGCCATGGAACTTCCCCACTCTACACCTGAGTTTTACCATCATCCGTAACTCACGCAGCAAACAGCAATTTCTATTTTACATACTCATCTCGGTGACTTCCCTGAACGAGTTTCGGTAATTGCTGTTGCAGTTATTAAGGACACGCAAAGTGTTTTCCAGAGCTACAATTTCTTTTTCAGCTTTGCAGATCTTTGCATCTAAATCGTCACCTTCACGTTTAAGGGCTTCCTTTTCCTGTGCGGCCTGCAAACAAAACTGGTATTTTAGGTGACCGCATGCATACTGAAAATATCAGGACAATTGTACAGAAAATACCTGCGATATTTAGGGGTAGATATGGGGCTTATCTGTGTTGTCAGGCTTGAGCCGAGATCCGAGTTACTCGGCGGCTGGAAGGAGCAGTTATTTACAGTACTGGAAGCTCTTTGAGGTGTTTCATCCATGTGCATTTCATTGAAGGCATCTGCCTTCCCCCCTCAGCTCCCAAAGCCCCGATTCACAGTATCCGCGCTGCGTACGCAGCCGTTTCCATGCTTTGCACTGCTGATGTGAACGGCAGCACACGCTTCACGTCGGTTTCCTTACCCACAAAATCAGTAAGGGTCGGGATTGTACGTTACACAAAACTACCGGGAGAGAGTTAGAAGTCATCCCGTTTGTCTGGGAATTACTCGCTGGGAAGTCGTCATCCACCTGACCAGCGAGATTTAAGAAACAGAGCCAGCTGGTGAAGGGATGCCTTTTCTCTAGCCCCCCAGAAAACCTGATGCAGGGAAAAATCTCCATGGCTGTAGAGGGTGAACACCCGCAGTGACCGCAGGGGTTTACCGAGGGGCTGCTGCCGTGCTGGGGCTCAGCAGCAGAAATACCATCACTAAGCCATTTCACACTTAAGAATGAGAAAGAGATGGACTCCAGAGCCAAGATCACAGCTAGAAGCATTTTGCTTTAAGAGGAAATCAGAGAATTTGTGGAGATCAAAAATAATAATTTTTGTTCCAGAATCAGAGTACGGCATTCTGGATGAAGACTGATTTTTTTCCTCCCAATGAAAAGCTGCCGTATGCACTGGTGATTGATAAGTACAAGGGGGAAGTGACATTCTTCAAGGTTTCAACACCATATGGTGAAATAAATACCTAAAAATAACTCCGAAGGGTAGAAGAGTTTAAGATCATGTGAGACTGTGATAAACTTGTTTTCAGTTCATAGCAGATTACCACGACCAGTACTTCTTGTGCCTTTGTAAATTAACGAGTGCTGAAGTGAAGTCTTTCAAGTTAAGGTCCCACTGACGTGAGGACTGACCACAGAGATTGTTGTGAAATTGCTGTATCGTTTAAATAACCTGCAGTGCCAGATAACGCAGAACAATTAGACTGAAAGTAAGCAAGGCAAGGAGGTTGTCTTAGTTACTTCAGTAGAGCCCAGGGAAAGCTATAGCTTAAATACTTGAATTATAACGAATTATGTTAATAAAATACCTTAATTACATAGTAGGCATGAGTCTTCTCCTCTTCTCCTTCAGGTGGCATCATGACAACAGTAAGAATTTCATATCTGCATTTCAGCTTATCAATTTTATTTAGGCGATCTTGAAATTCGGCACTGATTTATTTTGAGAAAAAATAAAAGGGTTGAGAAAGTGTTTGGTAGTGTCGTGCGGGCAGTTCCCGTTAGAGCAGTTGACATTCCTGGCGTTACTCAGCAGGCTGCCCACGCGCTAGGAAGCGGGCAGGGCTGCGCTGCTGCTGGGTTGTGTTGCTTTCTGTGTTCTCCCAGCCACAGCCATCTGTCCTGCTGGTTACCTGCACTGCTCTGGCAGTTCTAAAGGCAAATCTATTTTCATATTCCAGATCGCTGTGCCACAGCCCTTCCCAAAAATTTTTTAAAGGTTTGGCATTTAAATCCTACAGCTGCACAAGCTGCCTCCTGCTGATATTATCTTAATATTGCCACTACTAGATGAGCGTAAGCAACAGTAGGCAACAACCCCAAATCAAATTACATGGAAGTATCAATTAGCTGTGTAATTATCAAAGGAAAAAAGCCGCACAGTCTGCGCTCTCGGTGCGCAGTTAAGCTTTAGTCACACTCAATCACTCTAATTTCCTATTGTGTGGGGTGTGGTTAGCAGCGGAGGGAATAAAAAGCCTGCCAGGTTTCAGCAGTTCAGCTGCTGAAGCCTTGATTTTTGGCTGGCTGTAAATACTGGGATTTCAGAGCTAGAACTGTCCCGGACACTTTGCACTGATCATTACAGAGGGGAAAAGTTATTTCACATATGGTTGCTTTATAAGAGGGTACCTAGGCAATTGGGAAGATTTAGGTTTGTTGTATAGGACACATAACGGAGAGCTCATTTGTTAAAAAGGCAAAAAGCCCAAACCAAACAGACTTACTGTATGAGCCAAAGAAATCACAGTTTTATCAAGCAGTTGGGAGTAAACCCTCTCTAAAGGCAACTTTTCTATTTTCAATATTCTGTCATACCTCCGGACACACCGATTTCACGTTTCCTGATTATTCTGAAAAATGCACGACATTTACTTTAAGCAGATGCCTGCCACTGAGGTTTCCCCGCAGCACTAACGGAACAAACAGTCAGCTCTTGTGCACCGCGCTGCTAAAGCTGTCGGCTGGATTTCAGAGGAGGGATCTCTTGCTAGCCCCAACTGTCTCCATATATAACTTTGAGCAAGACTTAGTTCATCCTCAATTTCTCCAACTGGGGAGACTGGGTAAAATGCTTCTCTTTTTCAGTAAGTCCCCGTTTAAATATAGCCAGGAAGAGTTACGAGTTTAATATCTATAAGAACAGTTACCTTACGCGTTGCCGTTCCTGATCCACGAGTCTTATCTGGGAATCCAGCATTGCCTTATGAATCTTAATTTCCTCCGTTCTTTCCGCTATGGCTTTCTTTAACTCCAGTTTTTGTTTTTCCAGTGTTAGAACTTCCTCTGTCTTGTTGCACAGAGTATCTTGAAGATGGTTCAATTCTAGTTTTAAGAGATTATCTTCGACCATCATCTCCTAATAAATGCCAAAAAGGTCTCAAATAAGAAAGCATCATTTTTAATTAAGATATTTATAAATGTTAATAAGTTAATAATTTTTTAATGAAGCATCCATTATTTTATCTTTTATATATACAACTGTAAGACTCATTTTGCTCTGCCTTTACAAACATTCTCAATTTCTCATTTGCTAACAGTTTACATGGTGAGTGCAACAGGGGTAGAGTGTTTCCTGAATGGTTTTACACAAATCCATCGGACTCTGATTCTGACTGAGTTACGGGTTGTTAGACTTTTCCATCTACGCCTCACTTTCAGTTAGCGTCACAAATGCTAAGCCTATAAAGGTGGTTTTAAAGAAATTAAGCAGGCCTTACAAGGCACTTTCTGAAGCAGTTAGTATCTCACTTGAACCGTTATAACTGTCTTGGACTGTGTTCTAGATTCCGTAGGTCTACGAGTCATGTGTTATATGAGCAAATTTATATGTGCCAAAATTCATGAGCAGCAGCAAGTGATGAACTTCATTAGCATGCAAACACTCTGAGTCATTAAAAAAAAAATTTCTTATGGATCCCAAACTCCGTACCATTTCTTCTCCGAGTTCTTGTATGCCATCAGCTTCCTTCTTTCGTTCCCCTGAATTTCATCCCCAAAGAAAAGGTCCAGTCAGGGAGAGTTTTCATTGAGGAGCAAGCGCACCGGTTAAGTCGGTAGCAAGACTTGCCCCTGCTACTTACACCCTGGATTGTTCCACTGCCTTAGTGCTTCTTTTAGGAAGGCCAGAGATTATGGCAGGAAATAATGCGCAGTAACGAGAGGACTGGGAAATGTTTTTTTCTGTTTATCAAAATATGGGAAGAAAGACTTCCATTTTATTTCTAATACCTTAAATTGGAATGTAGATAGAGCCGAACCATCTGCTGGAAAAAGTCCTGCAATTTAATAACAAAACTGAGCCAAACTTATTAGTTGGCATCACAGATTGAGAATGAAAATTCAGCAGTAGGTAAAGACATCCTTGAACAGTAAATGCATTTTCTGTTTTAAAGGCAATTGTTTCTCAGAGAAAAAAAAACCCACTGACCAGGTGGATATTGTGGTGTCAGTAACGAGATTAAACTGATAACCCAGAGAAACTTTATGCTGCGTACAGGGGAGAAGCAACACTTTGCCTGGTAAGATACTAGCGATGAAAGTGACTTCAAAGTTTGGGAAGGAAGGGGTGAGCCAAGAAACTACAGAGGGGGTTCTTATGGATATAGTGAGGTAGCACCGCGGGAGGCAGGCAGCAGCCTTCAGATCAAGTCATGAGCTCATGTGTTTAAAAAACAAACAAACATGTCCTGTATGAGTAAAGTTGTAAAAAAATACTGTACCTGCTTAATGGCTTTTGCTTTTTTTAACTCCTGGTCTGATCTCTCATTGAAAAGATTTAGTTCATTTATCTTGATCATCATACCGCTTGTTTCTTCTCCTGTCTTATCCATTGCTCTCTTGATGAGCTGGACATCACTCTGTTTCCAAATTAAGTTATGTTTAGTTCATTTCTGTGAATGTAGTTTGCACCAAAAGCTACCGGTTAATTTGAAATGAGATATTTTTAAGTCCTGGAACCAGGAACCATCATCATCTTGTGTCCATATGCAAACAGCGCCTAGAGCACTGCAGTCCTCGTGCAGTGTGCTGTGCAACATTAATGTCGTTACTTGTTTTATTTGGAGTGCAGTAATTGCTATTTATACAATGTAGATCTTCCAGCCAATAAGGCAATTCTAATATAATCACGTACTTTGGTCTAGATAAAAGAATTCTCCTGGCGTGTCTGCCCATGACTTTGATATTCACAGTTCATCTTCATAAACCCATCCAGAGTGTGAATAAGTTCCTGGAGGTGCGTTCCGATGTTTGATTACGCTCACTGCTCAAATTTTGCATCTCGTCAAAACTGAAGCGTGAGCGCCAGTTGCGCACCATTAGACCTTGTTATTGCACGGATCTCCAGTTAAAGGGCTCTCCGATAAGCAGCTTCTTCCCTCACTGAATGGATCAAATTTCTTCCCAACTATCACTTTGAGAAACCAGTTGTGATGTTTTATTACAAACCTGACTTTCATCTTTCTATGGTTTCTCTTTGAAAAGAGGTTTCAAAACGTGCTAAAATGTAGCTGATGAATAAACAAATACATTTCTTATAATTTCTTTTTATAAATTGGCTACAGAATAACTGACTGGTTCATATCCACAAGAAAGATACGTGCATTTTTTAGAGAATTAATGATGGTCACTGGACAGTGGGAAACCAGAGAACAAGCATGTATATGCAAAATTCTCACATGGGAATAAAGACAGAAAAATAGTATTTCTGAATTACGTGTCAGGATGGGGTCAGCCAACTCAAATACTGTACCTTCAATTCAGTAATTTTACTTTGTACAATTCCAAATGCAACTGTACTTCTAATTTCAGGAAAAATATAGAAGGAAGTAGTAGCGTCACAGAATAACATTCTCCTATTTCTACACAGTCCTAACGACGAATTCAGACATTGCAAGCAGCCAGTCGCATCTTGACATGAAAGCTCAGCTTGCCTTGCCAACGTTTCAGTCCTTGTCTGCCTGCTCGGGTGCCTCACCTGTGCAGCTATGACCTGGTTTTCTGGAAGGTATAGGGAGCGTGTGAAGTTTTCCACACAGGTTACACAAGGTTCAGATATCTTTTAATCTAACGCCAAGTTATTAATTAATACTCAATCTATTTAATTCCCTGAGGTGTCTAGATGTTACACAGTCAACCTGATGTTTAAGGAAGTTACCTGAAGTTTCTTGTGCTGCGCATGTAAAACATCATATGTGTTTTTCTTTTCTTCTAAGCTTTTCTTAAGTTCAGCAACTTTTGCTTCCAAAACTTGTTTTTCATCTGCATTAACCTCTCCTTCTAACCGTGACAGCCGTCTCTGTACTTGCTGAATATAAAAAT
The DNA here is from genome assembly GCA_020745775.1 of Theristicus caerulescens. Taxonomy (NCBI): domain Eukaryota; kingdom Metazoa; phylum Chordata; class Aves; order Pelecaniformes; family Threskiornithidae; genus Theristicus; species Theristicus caerulescens. The sequence goes on along the minus strand of CM036565.1, from coordinate 1,185,640 downwards.
CCTGTTAAAATAATTTTTAAGAGAATTAATAGTCTGAGATAAGCAATCGTAGCCTTCCCATAAAGCTAAGACGCTGGATATAAACTTGGATCTAAATGTTGGCTTTAGGACAGTCACCCAATTAAGCTATTGTTTTACAATAATTTATGGCTTATAGACCTCATTAGCAAAATATTCTTAGACGACTGATGTGCAGTGATGGTTCAGGAGTAATCTTCTAGAAGGGTAACAAAGCATGCTCAGCACAGTCTGCTGTAGGGAGGCTTACAGCGGAGTTGCCATCTTGCTGTGACCAGTGGATGCTGATAGAAAAGAGCAGATTTTCAAAGTGGTGCATAGGAAATATGCACAAAATCCAATTAGTGAATAACAGGATTTTGGCATGTACCTCTTGTATTGCTTTAAAAATTTACCCTGAGGTGTCTGTGGTTCAGAGGGATCAAAGTAAAGAACTGATTTGAGAAATCAGTGGGAAAAGCAGCAGATCCAAAAAATAATGAAATACAGAAGTGCATAATATAGGTTATACTATAGCAAGTTTCAGTTATTTCAATTTTATCCTCCATCTAGAGACAGAAATAAATGCAGACTTCAAATTCTACTGCATGGCATTTCCAAAATGGTAAGATGTTGACAAAAATTAGGGAACTCAAGCAATTTACGCTCATTAGACCCAAGAAACAAACACAGTATGAAAGTACATTAATAGTTTACCTGGTTATATATTAATTCTTGTTGTTTCAATACATCTGCATCGAGTCTGTGCAGTCGACTCTTAAGATTTTTAAGTGATGTTCGACTTCCCTCGATTTCCGCTAAAACACACTTCTCCTTATCCTTCTGCACCTTTAACTCTTGAGTCTTCTTGAAAAGTAGTTCTTTTAACTGGTTCATTTCTGTTTCTTTCTCCTGGTGAAAAATTAATCATTAAGTAGTAAGACATAATTAATCACATAAGAAGTAATTTCTGAGGAATTATTTGCCTTTATTAATCATATATAGGAAGATTAAAAAATTTCAATACTACATCCGTTAACATGAACACGGAATTTCCTAGGTCTTCAAAATGGTTGGCAAGAAAAGTCTCTGACTTAAAGAGAAAGTAATGTTTTAAATTTTTTTTTCTTTTTTTTTTTAACTTGGATCCTACCCTACTATTACATGACCTTTTTTTTTTCCCATTATGGGAATGCTACTCTTTTCAGCCTTTCAGAAAACTAAATTCCTGCCATCCTTTCGAAAAAACCCTCCTTATTGATTCCAGTATATGTCAATATTTCTCCAAATACAATACAAAGCTTTTCAGTGGTTTATTAAAACTTGTAACTCTGTGTGTATGCACACGTATGTACATATGTGTGTTCATATAAGTTGGAATAATTTTGTTTGAAAAAGTAATTACCCATTTTAAAATCACTTCCTTATTCTCAGCGGTAAGTTGCCATTAGCACCTGAATCAGTGCAGGCAATGAGGTTTTAGCAGGGTCTGTTATGGTAAGACAACACTGAACATTTCAGGTTACGTACTGAAAACAAACAAAACTGAGATTATTTTCTTTTTATGACCCTAACAAGGAAGACAACGTGATTCTTTCCCTTCCTCCCCCCCTGCCAAAATAAGCAAAGGCCTTCCAAAGCTCAGGCCGTTCAGCATGCTTGTTTCCTGTAAGGTACATCCCTAATATGAGCGATGTGGCATCACAGTGCTGTTCTGAAAGACTCATTTACGTTTAGCTGAAGTCTGGTACAGAGTTTGAAGATGCATATTTAAATTAACATAGCAAAACACCTTAGAATTCACTTTTCTACATTGATTAAAAATGTGCTTATTCTTGATTTTTAGAGGTATACATTGTGAAATTTGCTTGTAAACCATCTTGCTGGCTTTAATAACAGTGAAAAATAACTCCTTCTCTAGGACTTCATCATTACGTTCTACCAAACAGAATTTTTTCGTAGTTGAATTTGCTGTAAGCGCAATGCCAAATCCAAACCTCAGGAAATAAAAAGCTGAGTTTAAAAAGGTGTAAGTTTAACGTGAAATCGTTACAGCCTGGAGCATTTTACACTGATGTCAGTAGGCTTTGGATCATTTGGATTTAATTTCAGAAGTAAACTTTTAATGCATGTGCCCACTTCTGAGCTGCATTTCTGAAGCTAATGACAATGATGAATTCACCTACTAAAACTGGATCACGATTTGACCTTCATTTCCTAGTCTTTCTTGCATATCTAGATTCATTTAACAGAAAGTGTTTCTCTGCCTTTAAGTGAGGTTGTTAACAGAGAGATAAGATATTCAATAAGCTTCACTGTGCAACAGCCTTTTGCCACAGACTGAAGAGGGAGAAGTATCACAGAACCAAAGCACAAAATGGTGACATTTCATCCACATTGTTCCTGTAAATATCTCTTCACAGTAAATTAATAGATGCAGCAAATAGCCCTGTGTGTCTAATGGTGATGGAAAGCATGCTTCTGACTAATACATTACAGACATTGTTCACGAACAGTTCATCCTAGTTAAAATACCACCCTGAAGCTGTGGAGCTGCCAAGCTCAACGTCATCTTAGGTTATCCGCCACAGCCGCGAGTAAGGAAACCCTGCTAATGGTTCAGCCACCCTGGTAACAGCCTTCAGGGGAAGCAAATCAGGCTTTCATTTTAATGAAATGTTATATCATTACAACTTGTTTTCAAATTATCTGAAAAACCAGACCAGTAAGTAAGGCCTGTGATTTAAGGAACTCTCTATAAAGGAAAGACATCCCCTCTCTACTTTCTCTATGTGTATTTTAAATGTACAGTTAATGCCTGTGGAGTGAGAGAGTCTGAAAAATAACACTCAGTCTATTGCAAGAGATTATTTCACACACATGCTACAGGAAACACAAAATTGGGGGGGGGGGAAGAAGAGTATACAGTGGTATGCAGAGATTACAGCTTTGTTGTCCCTCGTGTGGGAACACCTGCTGTCACGTTAATTTAACCTGGTCATTTTACAGTAAAGGAAGCTTCAGCATACCCAATACTCGATTGTCCAGCAAAATGTAAAAAAAAAAATATTTCTATCAACTTCAGTCAGAAGCCAAGTAGTAAAATACTTTAAGAGAATTAGTAGCAAAACAACAAAGCAGTAGAAACATTTTCTGAAATGCGGGGAAGTTCAGATGATTGCATTAAAACATTGCATTTATTCAAAGCCCTTTGCAGTTCATCAGATGATAATGACTTAGGATATTTTTATTCCTATACTTAATTTGCAACATAAGTGGGTTTTGATTTAAAAAAGTGTTATTAGACATGTTAAAAAAAAGTCTCCAAAAAAGTATTACAGCTTGTACATGCCACTTCCCAGATCAAAATCTTTATTCAGCATGAAAATGAAATCTAAAGTGAGCCAGTAATTATTTAATAGTCCACAACAAGTTAGATGTGTCAGAGTATCTTGTAGTAGAATTAAATAATGAAGAGGAGACTAGGCCAGCCAAATCTGATTAAAAAGATCTCAATCTTTTTTAATGCCAGTTTGCCAAAAGCATAGCTCTTTGCAGGTTTATAAGTTTCGGTGGTGTTTTACTAAAGCCAAGAAGCTTTCAGTGGTAACGTTACTGAAAAGTCATCCTGACAAGATTCTCGCTCTTTAACAACCTTACTGATGGAAAACTGATAGAAGTTCAGGGACCCTTGCTCCTCAGCAGCCCATAAACCAGAATGTTGAGAGACATAAACTCCCCAAAGAGCTAAGCAAAATACAAGATTTTGACATTTTTCAGTATTGTTACAAAGCAGAAGCAAAACATTACTATATCTTTATTATAAAATTTGCCATGTTCCAGTAAATAACTTTCATTTCAATCTAGCCAAGAAGTTGTAAGTAGCTTTTAGGTGATGTCAGAGGTCACAGCCCTGTTCAGTAGACTGATGCAGTCAGGATACTGGTTTTATACCTGATCAGTACAAAGTTCCAGTATCCTATGTTAATACATGGGGACACCATCTTCTGAATTACTAGGACCACGTATGTTCCTCCAGAGTTTTCCCAGCACAGTACTGACGAATCTACATGCACATTACTTCATCATTTGATGAAATAGCTACATGTCATATTAATACTTACATTCCATTTTAATCCATAAATGTTTGCTCTAGATGGAGCTTGCAAATTCAAATGAATCCTCATTTGCAGAAACCATGAAAAACTTCTTACCTTGACAATCTTTTCGTCTTCCTTTAGTATTTCTTCCATCCTCAAAGCTTTGTCTTCTGAACCGAGTGTCTCCTCAGTCACAAGCTTCAGCTTATCGGAAAGACTCGCATTTTTTTGTTTAAGAAAGCTTAATCTAAAGAAAATTACATGGATTTAACAAGTTAAATGTAAGTTGGGTCTCTAACACTGCCAAACCCAAGCAGCATACCTTACTGAGCAGTTGCCTAATAAAGCAGGCTAAGCTTTAACCTCTGATAACGAAGGCCCTAACTGATTTTTTTCCACACCCTTTAAAAACAAGGATTACCAGGAGAATTTCCTAAATTGCCCGCTGCCAGAAACTATGCAGGACATGAAGTAACCAGAAAGTGGGAGGCTTTGACGATCAACCTTATTTCAGGCTCTTTGCTAGCTCAAGGATTTGATTATATTAGTAATCCTTACCAATGATATTTTTAAATGTCTGTTTCTTACCTGGCTTGTTTTTTCTGAATTTCTTTCTTCAGATTGGTTACTTGTGTTCTCAAAGACTCTAGATCGGAAGCAGTTCTGTCCACAATGGATTTCAAAGCATCCAGCTAATAAATTACAAAATGGAGTAATTAAGCTCTTATTTACTTTGGTACATGCTAGGATATTTAAAATTGTAAGGGACCTATTTATTGGCAAGTATTCGGTTTCTTTTTAACAGTTTTCCAAATGAGAAGTGCTGCACCTTCTGAGGTGCTGTAAATCAGCACAGCTAGTAACCTCAATGGGCTAATTTACATCATCTTACATAACACTGGGACAAAATACTTAATAACGAGTACAGAATGAATTATGAAGGTGCTATGGGCTGTGGTTCTTGTCCCACGGCATCTGTGCACGTGGAAGCATGGTTTTATAGAGCACGGCTGACTTTGATGAGGTTCTTTGTGAACATGGATACCCTTATGTATCTACTAAATATTTCCAATTCAAACTTTGTTGGGTACATAAAATTATTTTGATTACGATAAGGGAACACTGTGACAAAAATAAACAGACATTTAATTTGGTAAAAAATACATGACAGCATACACTCATTAAACAGGATAGGAACACTTTACAATCAGTAGCTCGTTAGTCTTCACAGTATCACTTAACAGTGTAATTGTCTTCACTTTCACAGATGAAGAAACCTGATCAAGGGTATATATAGCAGGTCTCTCCGTACCAGAATGAGGAACTGGGAGGTCACAAGTTGCCAGCTGAACTGTAAGTCTGTTTCTTTCCTTGTTTCTCACTTGCCTGCCACAGATGTTCTAACACCTAATAATGGGAGACTGTTCTTGTTATCACATTATGTAGTATTAATTGTGGAAAAATGTCAAGCGAGAATCTCACGGCTTAGAGATGAAAACCTACAAATTCTGTGAACCCCCAAGTCTGCATAAATTATAGGGTAATCTAATAGCCTACACCTTGTTTGAGCTACCTACAGTTTAATTAGGATATCAGTTTATGAACCACCTGCTACAGAAAAGCTATCCAAAGTTAAGGCAACAGCAGATGCAGGGTTTTTTTTAAAAATCACCAAGCTTGCTGAGTAGCCCAGTGTTACCATTTTCTTGTTAAGAGAAAACTTACTCAGGTAATACAAGTGTATCCCTTCTCAACAGAGCCATGAGACTTTAATTACCTCTTAGAAATACTTCTACAGGCATTTAAGTAATTAAGCAGTGCAGCTCATTCCTAGCTTTAAGTGCAGATTAAATATAAGCAGCAGAGTAAGTATGAACAGCATCAAGCAGCCCTATCCTCCTGATTAGAAAGCCATGTGAAAGTGTTTGGGTTTTTTCCAAGAATTTTAACCTGACTACAAGGGCCAGCAACACTCACTTCTGAGATCACAGGACAGGAATTGTTTGGAATCCGGAAGAGATTTCTCTCATCTTTATACAATACTGCAGTCTATATACGCTAAAGGCAAGACGCGCCTCCTTCTGAAGCATCTAATAAGTGTTACACCATTTAAGAGAAAATTCATCCATTTTATACCAACACAGAAAACACAAGCTTATCTCTTCACCATTATCAATGAAAGGATTATTCGGAAAGACCCCAATAATCATGAGTAGACCGAGAAGAGCAGACATTTTGTTGAATTATTAAGAGTCTACTATTAAAACAGAGAAAATCAAATGCTATTCCTGCATTTCCTCCACCCAGTCAAGAGTTAGAGTTAAAAGTTATGGTTTCAGTCTGTTTTTCTGAACTGTGTGGTCATCCTTACCTCATCCTGCAGCTGAACTCTGTACGTATCCTGAGTTTGATATTCGTTTCGGAGGCTGGTAGCTTCCCGTTCAGCTGAAGAAATTTTCTTTTCATATTCCATATTATTAAGAGTTTCATTTACCAAAAAGGAACTTTTCTCTTTCAGCACAACTTCTTTCTTTCTGATCTCCTGTTTTATCTCTGTTATTAGCTATCAGGATAAAAACATTTTAGATTTGCTTGCATTAGTTAAGATGTGTTGGATTAATAAAGGGTACAACCAGAAGATAGACTGCTGTTAAGACTACTCTTTGCATGAGACAGCCCAGTTATCACATCATACTTAAATTACTTTATTCCACTAATACATCACAACACCAAATACTACAATTGTTTTGTATTGGAAACTTCCAAAATATGTCAGTAATTTCAAAAAAACATGTCACTATAAACTTGCATAAAATAAAAATAATTTTTGATTGAATAGGAAAAAAAAAAATCTACGTGAACAAAACTTCAGATAGCCTTGAAATGGAGGAAATGCAAGGGAGAATTACTAACGGTAGTGATGCTTACTTTAGCTGACAGATTTATAGCTATTCAGTGAAAACTATTTAGAAAGGTTAAGTAAAAGATCAGCTACTGGGAAAATTATACTGTAGTTCTAATGTTAAAAAAAAAAATCTGTTTACAAAAGCATCAGTAGGACTGTTCTATGGACTACTAATATATGGAAGGTTGGCCAGAGCTGGGGTTTTTTGTTGTTGTTGTTGTTATTGGGGTTTGGTGTTTGTTGTTTTGGTTTGTTTTTTTTTAAATATCTGTTTGCTGTTTGCTCTTTGCAGGAACTGACCTGAAATACTATGAAATCCAAAATATTTCAGCTAAATGAGACCATTATATTTTCTGTTTGGTAGTATTTCTTCTGGCTTGCCATCTTCTATTATTACATTTTTTTAGTGTTATATCTTAAGCCTGTTTAAGCCGTGTTTCTGCTCAGGGTACACCTAATACCTATATGGGCAACATAACAAAGCTGGTATTCTTTCAGCAGGAAAATATCATACTAGCAGAGCTAAGGATTTAGGTAGAGCCTTCCTGTACATGTAATTATGCCTTTCCTCCCCCTTCAAAAAAGGCCATTGCTACTTTGGAATCCACATTTATGAAATTTTTCTCTACACTGATCCTTCAGGCTCTTTCTGGTGCATCTGTTCTCTTGCCCTGCAGAACCTTCCGAGGAGTTCACACTTCTGACAAAGTCAGGGTAAAATATACTTTATTTGTACCTCTGGCCATTGTCCTATCTGTGCATAAGGCACTGACAAAACCAATGAAGACTACATCTTTTAGAAATTAATACTGACTCATAATGCGCAACAGGATCTTTTTTGGATTAGAAGAGTGCTGTTGCCTCTCTCCATTTGCAGAATGTAGTAAGGACCAATTTTTAACCTTAATGTGATAATTTATCATAATCCTGACATAAGTGTTAGTCATGCATTTGTTCACAGAGGTAGCAATGGTAATTCCTTCAATAACAAATGTTCTATTTTCTCTTTTATATTGCATCCCAGACACAGAATCCCCTCCTTGCAGTTGACTGTCCTTACACTCTAAGAAATAACACTCCATCTTGTTGCTGCTTAGATCGCAGAAAAAAAAAAATACTGAAACTGGCATGCTTTGCATTTTTCAGTGACCTTGAGACTGAAAATTAAACCTTGCACAGTATCAAGCAGAGCACCATTACTTACGCTGAGGGATACAGCTTTCAAAATAAATTCTGAATGTATTTCAGTAATATCCGACCTTTGAAACACCTGAATAGAATACAGAGGTAAACACAAAGAGAACACTGAACATCTAAAGGACCCAATCATTCTGCGTGTGACTGGCAAAATTCCTATCAATATCATAGATGCAAGAGTAGGCTGATACACCGATATGGATCAGTTACAGCAGTTTTACCAAAGCACAATGATCAATCTGTTGATCTCTCTTCTGCATCTGCTGTATTGCGTTCTCCCACTGCCTGATGACTTCTTGCCTTTCCTGATGAACTCTGCGAAAATCTTCAGCTGTCTTGTCAAGCTCTATCTGTTTAAAAGAAAGCACCTCTGTGACTTCTGATTTTAAAAACTTCATATATAACAAGATATCTTCAAGAACCTTAAGCACAAACCTGAGCTGTTATGGTTTCTGTAAGCTTATTATCAAGAGCTCTGCGCTTCTGATTTGCTTGCATGGTCAACTTTTCTACTTGAAGGGTTAATGCCTAATATGAAAGGATACAAAAATATAATGTATTTGAAAACAAACATATAATGTCTTATAAATTCTTAAAGCTCTGCTATAATTAGGGGTGAAATTACTGAGGCATCAATTTTATTTTCTTTTAGAGAACAAAAAAAACCTGAGAATCTACCCTCCCAAATTTTTGATCATTCAAGAGGCCACAATCTCTTGTCAGCCCTTGGGACCAGACTGGAGCTAGACCAAAGTAACCCTCCACCATGTACAAATGTGTGCGTGGTGTCCTCAGCATCAGCTATTTCACTTTACTCTTCCTACTGTGCTCTGTGACTTGCTAACATAAACTATATCGGTGAGACTGTTTGTGTAAGCTAAAGTTTTGGGGCTAAGTATTTAATGAGTAAAAATCAGTTTTCTCCTCCCTGTATTTCAAGGCTCAAAAGAATATTAACCAGGGATACTTATCTCTAAATTAATATTATACTTAAGAACTAACCCTTATAAAGTCTGAACTTGTGACTGGAGCGTCTATTTATACCATCTTTCATTATTCTAGGCAGCTTTACTGAAATAGTTGTACTTTGTTCTCAGTAATATTAACAAATGCAGTTCTAATGGGAAAAAAACTACACTATTTGTCCATATTTGGCATTCATTTTTGAACAAACTCTTCTCTTAATTCAGTGGCAGTGTTTTCTAGACTTTATTATCCATTTGTGCCCTCTCTCAGAAAAACTCAAATTTTACCCAGATGAACAAACAAATTAATGTCTTCAATTATGCCTTTCACCTTTTGTAAAACCCGTTCCCTCTGGCCTTTAAAATGAATCTCATGTGGAATTGCAGCGTTGTGCTAAGTAGAAACCAGTTTAAAAGCACTGTTGTACAAAATCTTGTCTCCGTCTTACCCGACTTGATAACATAACAAAGTCTTCAAATGCTAGAATGGTTCTCTGTTTTGTGTCTAGAAATTGCTGTCATTTCTACTTACTCCTAGTTTCCCTTCATCTTGTTGTGCATACTTCTGGATTGCGATAGCATCGTTATCTTTACGATTTGATTCCTTTATCCAGCTCTCCAGAACTTCCTCATCACAGTTCATCTGTTGTTTTAAGTTTTCCAACTTCTTCATGGTTTTAGTTATAGTATTCTAAGAAAATTAGAGATAAATTAAAGGGTTAATATTAAATGTCTAATATTTTCTTTGAATAGTAATTGAAACCACCAGTTCAAGCTACTGTAACAAGTTTACATACATCCTGTTGTCAACAGAATTGCTAGTTTTCTTTTTTGTTAATTGTGTATTATACTTGAGGAATGCTAATACGCATCCTGGTCTTAAAGAAGAAACAAGACACTAAGTTACCACAAACTTAAAATGCAAATAATTTTAAACAGAAAAGACAACCTCTGGCGAGATATATGTCTACGTGGGATATTTATTCCACATAATAAACTGATCTGAGGCATCACAGGGTAAAGTTTCTCCCTCGCACACTAAGGCCCGGTTCTTGGATCCTTATTCTGCATGTCAATTTACAAATGGCCCCACGTGACTGTGAAGAGACTTCCTGACACAAATATGAGAGAATCTGGATCCAGCTGAATAGCAATGATATCTTCATCATGCTACCCATTCTGAGAGACTGGCGATTACAAACAGACTTAATGAGAAGAAAGAGAGCAAATAAGAAAATAAACAAACATAATTTAAATTATTCACGGAAAGAAAAAGAGACAGTTCCATTAAACAGAAAACCACCTGTAATTAGATAACATTAGATTCCTTTTTTTTTTTTAATGTAAAGCAAAATTTTGATCTTGAAATCATGCCCCAAGTTTATTTTATGTGGGGAAGAAGATTTGCCACCAACAATTTAATTTTTAAACCATAAAGAAAATACCTGTGAGAATTAACAAGATGGTGATATGGATGTGTGGCTGTGTGTAAGGCATTAAGAACATTAACTAGATATTGAAAGACTCCAGTTCTTAATATTTGCTAAGTCTTGACCAGTCTATGCAAGGAGATCCTCAGTGTCACTCTACTTGCCTACACAGGGAAAAGCACATCCAGATCAGTTGTTATAGTTTATAAGATTTAATTATAATTAGCTATTCTTGACTTATGCTATTATTTCTATAAGTGCAAGTGAGGACAAGTCATAAAATCTACTTGCAGTATGGGTGTTCTCTTACAAAAAATTTTAAGCCTTACTTCTTGACTGTTTTTCTTTTCTCTTAAGGAAACTATCTCATCTTCCAGCCGTTTAATCTCACTTTTGAGACGTCCATGTTCTCTCTCAGCAAGGGCTTTAAAGTGTTGTTCAGTTTCAATTTCATTCTCTCTGGCTTTGTAAAGAGACTAGAGAAGAATACAGTTCAGCAGTTTACTATAAAGAAGAGGCATATATCAACAAAAAACCCCTTTTTTTACATACAACCAAACCCCAAGTCAGAGATGGTATGATTTTGTCATGTAAATATAGGAATTTTCAGAGGAACTTTATTGTTTGGGTTTTAGTATCGCAAATATATGTATTCATATATATGATACACCCATTGTACTCTATCAGATATCCACAGATCAACAATTTTTAGCCCTAAAAACTCAATTAAAAGATATTTCACCCAAGATTCAGAATCTTAATCTTTCAAAAATCAAAATCCAAGTCTCTTGATCACCAGCGGCTTTACATCAGATTCAGGAGGCACGGCAAAAGAAATCATTTTATTGTTTTGTGCAGAGACAGACCACCACCGGGCTGGCCTACAGCACGATCTCTATATCGTCTACTCTATCTGACAAAAGTGATTGAACAGGCGTTTTCTTCCTTGTATAATAACAAACCTATTACTTACTAGAAGCTTCTCTTAAATAGACTAGTATGTGCTGTCTCTATGTGCAATTAAAACTTGACTCTAGCACAAAAAAATTTGAAAGTTTATCAGCTGCCTGGAAGTTTCTTACGACTTTTTCACCTAGGATATGTTACCTGAAAGGCGTGCAGCTTTGTCTCAGGACTCTTTAGAAATCTAAACCACCCATTTCGGCAAAGTAACTCAGTGTAAGTCAAGACTTGCACCTTAACCATCTCACTTCATTTTTCATGTCTATGAATTAACTCTTCACTAGCATTTTACAATTAACTGTTGACCATTATAAAGATTATAAATTGGTTTTTCCCTTACGCTGATGTTTTACTTTCCTTGACGAAATTTTTCTTATCATCTACAAAAGTCTCCGTTAATAAAGAATTCTAAAATGCATCCTTCTTGGCTTTCTTCTAGGTACAGTCATTTGATCTTGGATGGTCTTTTTAATGACTATCACATAATATCACTGAGATATATAGTTTTTCTTTCCTGTGAAAGTCCTGACAAATCTCTAAGAAAGCTGGCAATATATATAAGGATACCAGCCACAGAAAGATACTCAGATTCCAAGTCTGTCCGATAAAATGGATCCGCTAGAGGCAGCGATTTACCTGAGTGAAGCTGAACTCTTGCCTTACGTTTTTCAAATGAGACGTCATTGCTTCTATACGCTCTTCGAAGTCGTTCAACTCATTTTGCAGGTTTACTTTTTTCTTTTTGCATCTTCTGCAGCTATTTAAGAGTTAGAATTGTCAAGTAACTACTTTTAGTTGAGGGCTTGTTACTTCAAAAATACAGCAGTTGCACCCCACCGCGACCCCGAGCTTTGCTGAGGGAAGGCCGAGGCGCAGCCCCGGCCCCGGGCTGCTGAGGGGCGAGGCCCGGCCCGGTGGTGCAGCCCCGCCGGGCCCGCGCTTTACGGTGAGGACCCGGCTCCCCGCTTCCCTCCGCAGCTCCGCCGAAGCGAGGGTTTCTCCCCCGTCTCTCCCCGGCCCCGGCGGGCAGGGCGGCCCGGGCGCGGCGGGGAGGGCACCGCGCCGCGCCCTGAGGCGGGCGGGGAGGGGCAGGGCGCCGGCGGCCCCCTCAGAGCCCCGGGGCCGGGGCAGCCCCGCGGGGCCGCTGGCGGGAGGCGGATTCCTCTCCCTCTCCTCCCCGGCCGCGGCCCCGCGCTCACTTCGTCCTCCAGCGCCTGGTTCTCCGCGTTGGCGACGGGGACGGCGTAGCCATCGTCCCAGCGGAGCTCGGCGAGCACCGAGGCGGTGGAGCGGCTGCCGCCGCTGTCCATGGCCGCTGGCGGCGGCAGGCAAAGGGAAACGGCGGCCGGGCCGGGCCCTGGCGTCGCCGGGCCCCTTGGCAACGGCGACCGCCCAAACGGGCCGCCGCTGAGGCGGGAGCCGCCTCCCGCCCCGCCCGGCCGCCTCGGCCCCGCGGGCGCTCGGCCTGGTGCTGCCCGGGCGCACCGCATGTGGAAATCGCTGGTCTAAGCGCGTACATCTGGGTTACCAGAGCGGGCTGCAGGCGATGGCTTGTAACCGCGGCCGCTGGTAGCCGTGCCGAAGCGGAAGGCGTCAGCCCCAGCGCCTGGGGCTGTGCCCAAGCTCAATGGCCGCCCTGTCGGGGCCGGGTCCCCCCTCACGGCTGCGGCCAAAGGGTCGGGGCAGGCAGCGCAGCTCACCTGTTGGCGATCGCACCCAGCGCAGGCCTCTGGTCCTGGTCTGAACAGGCCTCTGGGGTCTCTCCCAACGACAAACAGGTGGGTTTCCTGAGCCAGAGACTGCACAGGTGACCATAAACACTAATTCCATATCCTTTATAACCTTGGCTGTTGCCTTTTTGAACCCATCTGTACTTCTGGGTTGCAAATCATCCTGTGCTATGGCATTCCATCATTCCTAGATGGAGAAAGGCATGTCGGTCTTGGCAGGAAGCATAGTTTGCTGCAGAAACCCTCTGTTGGCGCCTGTTTGCCCTATTGTCTGGCTGAAACATCTGAAAAGACATTAAAGGAATTAATCAAAGCATGATTAAAAAGTGCCTGAGCAAAATGGCAATAAGCAGTGACAAATGGTTGGGAGGTGGTTTGGAGGAGCGAGGCGTTTGCAGTGGGGTTTGTTGTAAAACATGGGCCTGTGGCATAGTAGCAACACTGACCGTAGCAGGAGACATTGATTTTGCTAGATTTCTGCATATCTTATGGAATAATATTTTCAGAGAAGATCGCTGAAGAGCAGTGAAAGTCAGGCCTGATGAGGATGCACCAAAATGGCAACTTGCAGTATTGTGCAGATTGTTGCTGGTCTTCAATTGTTGGTCACTTCACTGGTCGTCACCCTGAGAAAAGTCTTGAGTTATTCTTAAAAGTGTTGAAAGAAAAAAGAACGATGTGAGGAGGCAACTTAGTTTCTTAAAAATAGAGGAATGGTGCAGGGTTTGGTGGCTCAAGCTACCTGTGAAACAAATACGGAGGTCACGAGGAAGATCTTTTTTGCCTCTGTTGTCTTACGTGGCGTGGTGGGCTATGGATGTTTCTAAGATGTACTGAGTAGTATTTTTGGAGAAGTAAGCTTGGCTGTCCTGGTAAACAGGAGGAAAATGTAGTGGCTCGAGAAAGTACTTGGCAGCAAGCAGCCTCCTGTCACCTTCCCGTTTGCCCTCTGGGATGTATGAAGTTGCCATGACCAAAGTCCTCTGCTTTGATCTCCTTGCCGTACGCTTTTACCGTCTGCAGCTCAGTGATGATGTCCGTCTGACACTGAGGAGGATCTGCAGAGTACGGTTGGTGTCTTCCAGAGGGATGTGGAATGATTTGGCCTACGCTACCAGTGTGGACAAGACAAACATGGTCTTCTGCAGGAGGATAAAAGGTAGCTGAGGTATATGGCCATTAAGAAGAAGGGAAATTTCTATAGGCAGAAAATGAGGCTTCTTAAGATCTCTGTGTTCTTGAGTCTAGTATATGTGGAGGAGACTTCTAGAAGATTGACGTGTAGACAGCTGGCTTTTCAAAACGCATTCTTAGGACCAGCAGCTCTCAGCACTGTATCAGAAACGGGGCTAAGCACAAAAGGGACAGTGCAGGGGTGGTGCATTGGTGTGGTAACAAGGTGGAAGCTCCAGCTGTTTGAAAGGGCTGCTATGCTTCTTGACCCGCTGGAGGGAGCCTGCCAAGAGCTAGGTGTTGCAGAGTGCAGTTAGATGAATGAATGAAAAGGTTGAATTCCAAAGATGCCACAAGCTACTAGAAGTAGAGCAGAGACTTCAGTGGCACATCACCGTGTACGTATTAGAGACCCCTTCCTTCCCTCCCCAAAATGAGAACATCCTTTTACTCACTGTGAAAAATAAATGCAGCTCACCTTGCAGGGATTTTAAATTAACATCTGTAATGCAAGGTGGCATTGCAGTGATGAGCACTGGAAAATCTTGTGTTACCCAAGCAGAGCTTGTGTGTTAAATAACCCATAAGACCACATAGTGCATTCTAACGAAGGAAGCCAGTCATTGGATAGTTGTTTGTTATTAGGCGAACAGTCAGTCCTATTCACTGAGCAAGACAGGCATCCAGTGAAAAAAATGGCAATTTATAATCATGCACCATAATGCATACATGCAAGAAACCAAATTAAATTAATCTTGATGCAGTTATTTAAAACACCTACCGAACTTTTGAATTTTTGTAATCGTGTTCTGTTCATACGTTTTTATGAGTACAGTATTTATACATAGTGTCTGAAGAGTATGAAGTGTTATATAAGTGCAGAGTATTATTTCACAATTTTCATGGAAATTCCACACCCCTTGATTTCTCTTGCCTGCTCCTGACTAAACAAATCTCCATGATGTGCTTTTGTTCGTATGGCCTTCCCCTTCTTCTCCCTGCGGTCATATATTCTGCGAGTGCAGAAATGCTTGACAGACATGCTAATCCAGCAGATGGTGCTGCGTGTCTGTGTATTTCAGGGGTTTTTTGTTTTCTTTTTTTAACAACAACAGTTATCGACTCCTCAGTTAAAAGAGAAACTATAATCCCTATTCTTAAACATATATATATACATACAGAAGGGGTTTTTTTCTAAATTATGTGTGTTATTTTTAAAGCTGTTAGAGAAACAGAAGTAATTGTAACATGACAAACTATTTTCCTCTGTTAACATTTCTTTTGGATTGAATTGCAATTATGTAGACCACTGTGCCCACTTGTTCCAATTACAAAAATGTAAAGCCACTCTTTCTGGCCTTTAAAAGACTTATAGCTCTTCTTATGCCTGTTAAAAACAAAAAAAATGCATTTTCTGTTTGTTGGTTTATGCCCAAGCTCCTTAAATGGTTATCCGTATGAAAATAAAGATTTCAATTATGATTTGCTTTCTAGCAAGTGATACTTTTGTTATCTAAAATACAGGAAAACATTTTTTCCTGACTCTACATCTAAGCCATCTACTGAAAAAAAGACTCATTTAAAGGGTTATGGGATTATTTGTAACTAAACCAATGTAGCCAGTTAGTGTGATTTAATCACTGTTTATAATAAATTCCACATGTGAACCTTTTCCTCCATAAGTCGCAGGGTGTTTGAGAATGGGATGTAACGGGGCACATTGTATCTTTTCTTTCAGATGGGTGCACTAAGACTGCTAACACAATGGAAGAAGCAAAAATGGGAAGAGAGATTGAGGGGACCGCGCAAGTGCATGTGAGATCAGAACATGCAGGAAGTTTGAAGGATGGAGAATCTGGCATGATAATGACTTACGCGTTGACTAAAAATCTGATGTCTTTATTGAAACCTGGATCTCCTGACTTAGGTAGGAGAAACACAGTTGCTTAAAAAGGAAAATTACTCATAATCCAAGTCTGATGTGTTATCAGTTCCATATAGTCTGTTGCTAACCAGTGAATGATGTAAATTGACACCAATTTTAATAGATTGGTCTTAGGAAAAAAAGAGAAATATAAGCCAAAATCAAATACCTCTGAAGTCTGAGGAAGTTTAAATTTGTTACCAATAGGTTCTCTTTGGCCTGTTCTGTACTTCTTGCGTAGTTGTGCTGGTGAAGGCTGGACTTGCTGGTGCAGTGCTGTGGGCATGGGCTTTTGTGTGGTGGATATGGGTGCAGAGGAGAAAAAACCATCCTTTTGCTGCAATATTCATTTTAAACATTACTATAAGCCATACCAACATAGGGTAATTGATTTCACATGTACCACCTGAGTTTTCACTAAGAGACTGCTGGGGTAGCTGTAACAACAAATCCCTTTAAGTAGAGACAAAAGCTTATTTCATGTCGGTGGCAAAGGGTCTGTGCAGCCCCTTTGAGCATCAGCCAACAGAGGGCACTGCAGCCAGCAGTCTGAATGGTGCCCAGTGGGTTAGGATGTACGTTTTCAAAACACTGTTCAGAAAATGTTCATGTAAAACCATTACTAGGTTTTATTTAATAACCTCCTAACCCCCTCTCTCTCTCCTCCTCCTCCCCTGTGTTCCTCTAATGCCTTTTACAGCTCTTGCTGCACAGCGTGAAGCCTTAGAGCTGTATTCATCAGTGACTCACACCCTTGCTTAGGGGCCAATTTTCATGGAAGCTATATAGGAAAATCTTGAAATGCACCTATCTCATGCAGGGCGCAAGATGATTTCTCTGTTCATTACTATTCCAAAAGGACTTGTTGCCCTTTGGAAATGTTCAGATATTACTTACATTTGTGTGTGCATGCATACGTGTGCAGAGCTAACTTGCCTTTAGATTTGAGTGTTCTAAAAATAAAAATGTATTGTTATTATCATTGACACTAGTCAGCTGAAAGGTAACTAAGGACCTGCTTACAGTGAGTGGAAGCAGGCAAATGCAAAAGGAAAAGCAGCACTGTACTTTAGATGAGCAAATCCTACAGACTCAAGCACAAAACTTGTTAAAAATCACCCTTTTGTTTGATGCTACAATTAGCAGCCTTCTGATGGATTTGGGAGTAAAGCCAAGGACTTACTCTGAGAAACCAAACTGCACTTTTGCCTCCAGAAGTTATTCCTGTAGGTCAGGGTTATGGTACGTTTCTAAAACCCTAGAAGAAAACATGTTCCTTTCCCTTAAGACATCCTGTGTTAACTCAAGCTTTTAACTTTGTGGGGGAGAGGGAGATAAAATCATAGAAATTATTAGCCAAAATGACCTTTCTGTTTAAAACCCGTCTGACAAGAAGGGAGTCTTTACTGCAAAATTGCCAGTCATAGAATAATTATGTTCTGAGGGGTTGCTAATTATAACCAAAAATTACTTTAAACAGTTTTGGGGAAGAGACTGAGACGTACTGCTTAGCATAAAGCAGTTTTATTTACACCTGTACAAAGTAGCTTACATCCCTACAGGATTAAACTAATTGCAATATTTCACTGTAAGTTGTTGTAAAAATTGTGTCATGTGATGGTGAATCAGAACTGCTAAGAAAAAAGAGGGTAAAATATACTTCTGCTTTTCCTAATTTTTCAAACTCAGGCATTTCATATTGTAATTCTAAAAATAGCATTTTCCTTCTCTTTGTTTCTTTAACAGAATGGAAGAATCTCTTTCCGCAGATCAGGCCTATCCAGTGACATTAATTTCTACCTTCATTCTGCTCTGGTGAGTTCCCCAAGAATGTGTTAAAGACCAGATTCTTTTTCCCTATTTGTGGATATTGTTTTGCCTAAGTGAGTTTTGTTAACATAGCTTTTTGCTTGGCAGATCTGTTTTTTCCATGTTAAGATGGCCTAATGAGAGCGCATTGTGTTACGAGAGTGCATAGAATTACCAAGCTCCACATGTATGTTACACATAACAGGAAAATTCATGACCCTATCAGATCCAAAAAATAGGCAGTGAGTCCCATAAGGGCAGTAGTATGAGCCTTGTTTTAAAGATGATGAACCAGAGGCACAAAGAGGTTAAGCGACTTGCCTCAGATTGCCCAGAATACAAAGTAGGAGATGAGAATTTTTGACTTGCATTTTATTTTCAGCACAACTTTAACACCTATATGAGAGTAATTGCTATTTTGTTTACGTGGGGCAGCCTGTATCCAGTTCTTCCTTTCTGAAGTCCATTTGTGCTGTAGAGAGTATGTAGGGAATGTGAATGTACCCGTAAGTACCATTCCGCAGTTGAACTAATTGCCAGGCCAAGCGAGGGACCACAGTAAATGGGTGAATAATTTGATCCAAGATGGATTTGTACTCTACCAACACAGCTTGAAATCTTCTAATGCTTTTGGATTTGACTGTGAGCTGTTCATTGTTGTTTGAGCCTGTTCTTTTCTATTACCATATTTTCTCTGGATATCGTTTCTGTGTACCTTATCTTTGTATAAAAGGCCACATCTTTACCATATTTCCAGGGAGTAGTCAGTAGAAGTGTACAAAATTTACTGCTGTAGACCAAAATACGGCAGATAAAGGTAGCGCGTTACAAAGTTCTTGCCCTCAATCATGCAGAAGGCTCTCTGTGCTTCTGTAGGCAGTGGTACGTATGTGGCTACGCTGTAATGGGAGAAGGGTTAACAGCAAACCAAGACATTTTCTGCAGCAAAAGCAGAGGGAATCTTCTCTAAGCAATTACCTTTTATGTAATAAACAATGTCAGTGGTCAGTAGGGGGAGTTTTCTTACCCTAATCCCCTTCCATTTAACTTAAACTAGAAATGCTATTAGTTGGACTAGCAGGTTGGTGTATCGTGAAGCCTGGCCATACAGGGTTGCACGTTAAATTTAACTGCCAGCAGAAGTGTCACTACAGTAGCCTTTGTCTATCCTTTCCTTGAATAAAATACAATAAACAAATAAAATGCACGCCAGAGCTTCAGTGGTGTTAGGTGCTTTTGGCAGACTTGTCTATTGATATACTGCAGTCTCTTTGGAATACAGAGTACATTGCTCTTTATTACAGATTCTATTTGCATCATGAAATTTTGAGTAGCTTCTCCTGTACTTTTAGCTTCTCTTGACTCTGAAAATCCAGCTCTAATTACTAATGGATACTTTCCAAAATAATTTCGTTTTGGTAAAGGACACGCATAACCTGTTATCATTTGATACCTACTGGTAATACAGATAGCTTGTGCTTTGACTAACCCTTAAAGGAGGGGAAGGTTTGATAAGAGAGGGGTGCCGAAAGCCGTGATACGTGCTTAAGGTAATGAAGAATTTAAAGATTCCAACAGCATATCTGGCTTTCTACATACAAGCTTTGCCTTGTAATGACCATGATTTTCCTCGTGGATGTGGTGAGATTTTTGGTACAGAACGACCACACAGCTGAATATTCCATAGCTGAATAGGCCCCAGCGCAGTTACCAGATACAAAAAAGACCAGAGCTTCAAGGCAGCGTGCTTATAGTTTTCTCTATGTTACATATAAACAGCGTCTCTCTCTGCTGTTCTTTCTAGTGAAGTGCAGCTACTGTGATCTCTTTCCTGACCATCAATTTTCCCGTGTCCTCTTTTTTACTTCAGAAATACACTTACCTGAAGAAGAGTTGCACTGAAAAAAGAAAAATGGGGCACAAAATCCAAGATAAAGAAAGTTAGTCCTACTTAATATTATCAAAGTTTATATGCGAAAGTAGCCAAAATTGCAAATGGATCCTTTTTATATTGTTTTTTATCACTTTCTTTATAAGTAGTGTAATGGTAAAGCAAGGGTAATGCCATGGCAGGCCAGTGGCCTTACAGTTATAGGAAGCGCATCAAAGAGAAGAACCTTAGCCTGACCTTAGCCATAGCCATTCCCCGTGTTGCTGAACTCCTAAGTAACTGCAGTTTCTTCTGTTCCCCACTTGTGTATATGAATCCTCAGTGCTTGAATCCTTCTGCTTCTGGCTTATAAAATCCTGCGTCTGTAAGAAGATTCTTCATTTTCTTCCTCATTTTGGCAGTACTGAGGGAATGAGAACAGTTGTTAATTGTTTATTTCTTAGCAGTTCTGTTTTTTGTGGAAGGAAATTGGCCTTCCTCCTACCGGCATATGTGGAGCCAGAGAATGCCCCAGAGTTGTCAAGGCAACAGCTTTTGCTTGGGGAGCTGCAGAAGAGAAAGTGACAGGAATGTCCTCCAGAGAACCAAGGTCTTTTGTTGTATGTCATATAAACATGTGCATGGTCCCTTTGCTGCAAACAGTATCTGTTTACGGGTTAGTGAAAGTAGGAGTTGCACACGGTGCGACATAATGAGATGGAGCTTATGCTTCTGACAAAAACGTTCTAATGTATACACAGGCCCAAACTGGGCTTCTCTGCAATGTATTTGTTCTGTTGTGCAAGGCCATTGCATGGCCATGTTAAAGTACTGCCATAAATCAAATGTTTTTAGACTTTTGGAAGGGAAAGGGAGCTTCATTTTCTTTACTACCTGAACTTTTAGCAAGCAAAACTTTCTACTTAATATTTTTAGCACTATTCAGTGCTCCAGAAGAAGGGTGTCTATTGGCCTAAACTACTAACTGGATCCTTATGGTGATATTGCTTGCCTTCACTGGGAGATTTGTTTCTCATGCTGGACAAACTTTAAAACCAGTGAACCAGGTCCTCAGCTAGTAGTATAAAGCACATAGCAAACCTGAAGCAACAGAGCTATGCTAAATTTCATCTGGTGCAGACTGTGGACTGCATGAATTCAACATGGAAAATGCCATTGCAAAGTGCTAGAAATGCATATAAGCTAGCAGAAGTACCTTCATCCTGTCACAAGGGCAGGATCCAAGGATTCTTTCTGCATTGTAGTATTTCTGGAATTTCTACTGCCTCAACAGCCAGCAGCTAGAAAATCTTACATCTGTATATTATAGTTGGAAAACTCAATGCATTTTTCTGTGGAGGCATGAAAAATGATACATTTCCCATTAGACATACAATGAGGCTATCAAGAATTTAATAACATATTTTGTATGGGGAGATGAGACTTGTTGCTGTGATTAGTATTTGGTACGCAGTGTTACCATCTTCGTGGAATAGTTACTTGATATCTCTAAAGTGCATATTTGCTGTCACATTAACGCTGTATGTATAGTAAAATACTGTATAGGACATAGCATAATCTTGTTTGATATTATGATCCTCTAATTTTCTTTAAAAAAGATTAATCTTGTAAATACTGTAAAGTTATATTAGTAGTTGCAGTAAGCTGTTTAAGATTTATGTGCAGCAGCATTATTTATATTTGTAGTCGTTGACCTTGATACCTTGCGCTTAGAGTTAAGTTCAAATGTTTTTCTGTTACTTTGTTTCTTTATTTTCTTGGCCTTGATTAAAACAAAACAAAACACAACACTGATGTTTGATTTACGAAAGAAATTCCAAACTGTTACAAACTGTGATACATGTAGATTTTGGAGCTATTTTAACATTTATTCCCATTTCATGTATTCATTTATGTCACTGGGGAGTGAGTAAGGTACACCTACAGATACAAAACATTACCTATGAGTTAGGCTCTTTGAAGTGCATTTCATTGCACTATCAGTTGTTGCAGAATAAGGTTCTGAGCCTAGGAGTACAGATGAAAATAAATACAATCCCTTTAAAAGGTAGAATATTTGAATTTAGGTTGCAACATAGGCAGTTGCATGAAACGATCTCTCCTGACATGTCAGCTGAAATATCAGAAATCCTCTTTCTAATCCCTTCCATGTAATATGGCATGGGGACATAGATCCATATCAACCGCAAAGAGAAACAGCACAGCCTTTCAGACAGACTCTGCAGGCTGCCTATAGTTCAATCCCCCTTCTCCAGCCTCTCCACCCACTGGTTGAGCCTCTCGTTGCCCTTCCAACACCTAATGCACCCCTGACACAATGGAGGGAGGGCAGGAGCAGTGTGGTGAAAAATTAGACACTGCAGACAAAAACTTGACAGACTGTCTTTCTCCTGGTGTCACAATATGAACTGGCCAAATGAAAAATAATGGCCATTATCCCGTCTCGCTGAGTGACTTAAATGACTTACAGCCACATGCAGAGAAAGTTCTGTGGACTGTTTCCATGGGTTTTTTTAATTCAGTTTGCATGATAAGATGTACAAGGTGGATTTTTACAGTTTAAGCAGCTTCATTTTTCTCTGACCCCTGTGTAAAGCAAGGATAATTTCACTGAACTCATTGGAGTAACATCATCATCAAATGGATGCTGCGAGAGCACTTTCCCAGTCCTCAGGCAACTCTCCAGTTGTCGCTTCTCTGTGCTCATGATAAGCTCCTCTTTACATCTTCCCGAAGACGCGGGTTTCTGGGCATGCTGTGCGTTCAGCCAGCGCTGTACCTGTGGCTTCCTCAGGAAAGACAGCTCTTTATGAATGGTGTCAGTGTTGTAAAGGTTGTCATTTGAGTCAACATCCAGGGGTCTCATGCACCCAAGCAGCTTCTCTATTGGTAACAGTCTGGAAAATGCAGGTATTCTAGTAAGTACGGTGTTATATTTACAACGTTACTAACGCTGTCTCAGGTTCGCTTGTATGTGAACTTGAATGCTTGTCTTTGACATTCCAGGCTAGTACCTATATCCTGGGATGCTGGCCAGGCCTCTCTTTCTTACCTTTGTCAGAAATCCAGTCTTTGACGTGAGATACTTCTCCCTCTGAAAGTTTCACTAAAATTGGTAAACTTCTGTGAAAAGTTTCAATTCTGACAAGAACAGTTTTCTTGAAGAATTCCCAGCAAGTTCTTTACAAGACCTGTGGTAAAAGCAACTGTTCTCTGCCTCCATGTCCGGTTACTCCTGCTAATTCAAAAGCAAAGCCATGGACTTGAGAAGAGCAGCTGGATGAGCAGAAGCAGCCAGAGTCTAAATGTAAGAGGAGAGGAGAGGGAGCGAGGGCTGTGTAGTACTGGAACTGTTCTGTCACATGGGAATTTGAGCCAGAAAACTTAGCTGTCCCTCATTGTGTGCTACAGCTTCTGCAACCTGACCTGACCAATAAATCCTTTAATTACTTACAACCGGGGCCATGCTTTTATACATGTACCAAAGGCAGGAGAAGACTGCTTGTACCTCTTCACCAGTTGCTGTTCGTGTGTACACTCGCAGCAGCCATGGGCATGATGTGCTTTGTGAGCGGTTCATCTCCCATCCTCGCTAACTGCCACCCGGAGCGCCTACAGACACCGCGCGCATGTCGTGTTCGGAAGGCCTCCCCGCGTACTAAGGCACTGCAGGTACTTGAGCCTAAAGCTTTCTCCGGGTGTGCCTGAAGCCATGCTTACATGAATAGCATGTCTGGTCTTGAGAGCACATTGAAGTATGACTGGAGAAGCAACAGGAGATGCTGCTTGGCTTTTATTTGTTACTAATGTAGATAAGACACTGTAAATAATGGCAAGCCAAAAACATTCAGATTGTTACAAGTGCAACATAGCAGAAACTGCTTTCTTCCCTTTGCTGTGGAAACGTATTTAGTAATCTCTTCCCATTTATTATTTCTGATGGAAGCAAAATCTTACCACAGAATTAGCCAATATTTCATATACCCAAATCCATGTTCATTCTTCCAACAGCACCCTTTTTCTTTTCTCCCTTCCTTCCCTTTTTTGGAATTTGTGGTTAGACAGAGCAAGGTGTTTTCTCAAACTGCATTAAAAAACGTCCTCTCTCTTCCTGGTTGTTATTCCCCCAGAAAGTGCATCCTGTATTTTGTCTGCTGGTATGGGAGTGAAATAAAACCAAAAATCTGCTGCAATGAATATGAAACTATGAAAGTTAAGAACTTGAAATCCAGTGAAGGAGTTCTGGTTCCATATTTAATATGCATTAGAAACATGAATTTAGTTTATAGTAAAATAATATTTTTATGAATTATTACTTGCAGAAAATCGAATAATAATGTGTGCTCTTTTTCCTTTTTTCACCTTTGTTCCAATGTGCTAAAATCATATTTTTTTGCGGCGTAGCACTCTGTTGATGAAGCCTGAAGTACATGACAATATGACTGAAATTCATTATCAAGCAAATAGCGTAGTGAACTTTGCAGCAAATCATCACAAAGTAATCTTGCTTTTCTCTCTGGCCTTACTCTAAATGTGATTTGCACTCTTATGGAAAGAGGACCTTGTGCTGTTTTTGATGTTGCATACAAATGGTTTTGCTTTGTAAAATTTCCATTATGCCTGTTTACGTTTAGTAGCAGTGTTATTGATTCAAGCTGTACTGATTTGAAAGTAGAAGTCTTTAACACTAAGCCCCTTCAAAGTTCCTCATAAATTTGTGACATTTTGCCAGTGTTGCTCACAAAACAGCGTAGAGCTGCTGGAAGGAAATGCTCCAGCTGCAGGAATAAGTGGAGCCAAAAAGTAACGTCCAAATAGAAATTATCCAGTTCGTGATGTCGCTTTGATCACCAGATGTTTCTCATGTGACGTCAGCATTAGGGAATACGGGAGGAGGAAGTGGATGGTGCGATGCTTCGCCTAAATCTAACACAAGAGCTCATAGCTCAGCAATAGATGTACACGGTTATTGATTACCCGTTTTGGCTGAGAGTTCCCTTGTTTTACCATGACATGGATTACAGCAAACTCCGTCCCCGTGCAAAGTTCTGGTTTGGTTTCTTAGTTCTTTAAACTCTGAGAGACTATGTAAGCAGGGCAAGGTACACGCCAGATTAATAGTGTAGATTACTCTGGTTTGAGTGGGAATTTGTCTCTATCAAGAGCCTAACTGTTCTTGTGTCCTGGTTTATCGTGAGGTTAGTAAATTATAGAGTACTGTTCTCGGCTGTGAAGGGCTGCAGAATTGGATTCGTATCTTTTTCCTGGTTTTAGCATTGGCATTCATTTGATTTAACTTCCTCCAAGGCAGTGTACTAGAAGGAGCTTTTTTCAGCTTCTCTCAGTTATGAATTAGTTGAGCCATTTCAAAATGCATAGAATTGAAAGGACACTTTTGAGTTTTCAAGTCATAACCCTTTATCATCTCTGTCAAACATCTCATATAATGCAAAGCTCCATCTAAAATCTCCTATGATTTTTGCTCTTATTAACCTCCCAGGATGACTGACGCAAACTTTTGGTGCTCTAGGATTAAAAAGTCTCCTGAAATGTCCATCCTAAACTTATTCAGGATCTGTTTATAGCTACTTATCCTGATAACAGAAATATTATATGATGCATGCCATAGAATTTCTAAGTGAATTTGGGTAAATGACTTAATCTCTATGTTTGACTGTTATCCCAAAGCACGAGTCCTTCCCCTCCATCCTCCCACGTTTGTGTCCCCTGCTGTCTCAGGTGATTGTCAATTCCTTTACTGATCTGTGTCAGTACCTTAGGCTGGCAAAAGTACGCTCAGTTTTGAGAGGACAGTTTTACACTGGAATAGTGAGCTAAAACAGCCCAGTAAATGGCCTAGGAAGCACAGAGAGAGGGGCGGACAGCGGCAGGGCCTGGCAGTCACATTTCTAGTTTAGGTTGCTGTGGAACCGTAGCCTCGATTCTAGTCTGATAAAGCTATGATAGTACTTTCTTTTCCTACATTTTGTCCATATTATCTGTTGAGTTTTTAAGCTCTCCAGATCAAAGACTGCGTCTTTTAGTGAATTGCACAGTGACAACTACAGTAGATCCCCACATTTGGATATCAAGACAGTACGAATATAAGATTACAATAGAAGCAGCATGCTTTTTTTTTTGATTGCTTATCTTCTATCACACTTTTTGGGTTGTGCTGCAAGCATATCCAGCTTTACCGAAAGCAGATTATAGTCTCTGCTGATTATATTTCAGCTTATTATTTATGATATAATGTGAATTTTTAATTAGGTGGACTTTGCTTTTTCATGGTGCTTCTTCTGAGAAGCATAGGTTTCACTAGCTATATAAATACCCATTTTTATTTATGATATAATGTGAATTTTTAATTAGGTGGACTTTGCTTTTTCGTGGTGCTTCTTCTGAGAAGCATAGGTTTCACTAGCTATATAAATACCCATTTTTCTTTATAACACGAAGTTTTCTTACTTGTGAACTTCCTTGACCTACTTAGCAGTCCTAACAGAAATTAGCTTTTGAACCCTTTTTTTCTCTATTAACTACAGAAGTGTGTGCTATAGGTTTACATTATAACATAGGTTTTTAATGTAAGAGAAGATAATGCCACCTATTAGTTTGGAATCTGGACAAAAAAAATGTGTATTTTATAATAGGTGCTTTTATGTGAAACAAAATATTCTTAACATTTTTAACAACTTGAATGTACTGTCTCCACCCTTCACTGTAGTATTTTGCATACATCTGGTATTTCTGGGTCTGTTTCTCGCAGCAGTGTTGAGAAAATTTCATGCTTTCACATTTTTCAGCTGTAATACTATTTACTTCGAAGAGAAATTAATATCCTCTAGTATTCTGCCAGGTCCCTCTCTAGACTTCCACACTGAGGTAGTTTTATTTGATCCTTTTATGCCAAAGATTGAATTTCCTTGTGTTGTATGGTGAGATACCAGTGCTTATTTTCAGTGAATAATCTCATGGAAAGTTCTGTGTTCGAAATGATTTGCACCCTAATCCAAAATGCCAGTAGCCTTTGTTTCAGTAACAGAACATCTGATTTGCTCTCACGCTTCCAGGGAAAGTCCCAATACTTACATATATTCTCCACCTTCCATTATGAGGCCAATCCCTTAGTTCTTACTTAGGAAAAATCAGTAGTAGTTAAGAATACTAATATTTCAAAAATAAATGCATAAACTTACATTGAGTCGATTGATGGGAAGGAATTGGCTGAGGAGTTCTGAACGTTCATGGGGTTTAGGGTGTGTAAGTTAGAACTGCGCTTAACGCGTTTCTTCCATAACTTCATCCGATTCAGTAATTCTTTTGACTTTCTGAAATGTTCATTTAACTTACCATATCAATGCTCTAGGTGTTTCAGAGCCTGATTGCACTATGTTCAGACAAATATCCGCTGTCTCCAATGAGGGATTTTACATTCAAAGAGCTTCCCCTGTGATAGGAGTTTTGCCTGAAGAGAGGAAGCTGGATCAGTCCCACATGTTGTAGAGACTTAAAATCAGGAATTAATATGCAGTAGAGCTATGAGAGTGGCTTTAATTCTACTCACATTAATTTTCACTGTTATTATTAATTAAACCCTGAAAATCAGTGATTTAATGGAAACTCTGACAGACCTTTAATTATAGCATTTCAACAGTCTTATACTATAGGATGTCCTCTACTAGTGCACAGGACATTCTGTACTTGAGAGGGTACAGAAAGAAGTCACAGTCTTTGGTTTTCTTTATGTTCAGAATGTTTTTTAATTCACGACAGGCTTTTACGCAGTGTTGTCTGCTGCATCTGGGTAAGTTATATAAAGTGAGTACTTTAATTGTTGTGTTCAAGAACAATGTGGAAACAGTTTTTAAATTGTTTTTAATGCAATTGCTCATTATTGTTGAAAATTATCTGGCATTGTTTTAGGAGATGGTATTTCAGTCTATGGATTTCTCACAAGCTATTTTTCTGTAGCATATTGCGTTACGCTCACAGATATGTCTACAAGTTATATTATTTAGATTGGAAACTTCTGGCAGGACCTTTTTTCTCTGTTTGTCTAACATGTATCGTAGTGGGGTCCTGACCAGAATTCCTATGTGCACTCACAATATAAGCCATAAATTACAGTAATTCATCACAGGTGATTTGTATCGCTGCGTCTAAAGCCTTTGCCTTATGTGTGTTCCATTAAGGCCTCAGGATGAACTGCTTAGGCCTTGACTGCATGGGGTAAGAGTTATGTCAAAATGTAAGGTGTGATTTAGAGACATTGAATTGTCAGGAGGGATAGGAAACTGCAGGGAATAATCAGACATTGTGGACAGCAGTGTTCTGTAACGTTTAGTACGCGGCATTTCAATTCATTCAAGCGTACAACCATATAATACGTGTTTTTATATGTGAAACACAGTATTACACCCTACCTGCTCATTTTTACAATTTTATCACAAATTTTGCAAGATATACTTTACATTAAAGAACATTCCTGGATTCACGTGGATTTATGATAATCGAAATTGTCACTGAAGAGTGGAGGGAGATGGACGCAAAGTTTTAACTCTGGAGACTATGAAGAAAGTACAGTCTGAAAGTCTCAAAACCAGAGACAAATTTAACAGTATCTGTAGCTACCGACAATATTTGTAGCTAAAACAATAAGTGATTTCAGAGAGGCTGAGTAATGAGTTTTTAAATGTTTTTGATATTGGTAAAAACTGGTGTTTAATCAGTTAGGCACGTGTCCTCTTGATTAGATGACAGAACTGTAAGAAATGAGAGAAAATGTGTATGTTCTAAAATTAATAGGGAAAGGAATTTGAGGATGTTCCATATTAGAAAGGATTTCAACTTTTATGTGACTCATTCTGAGACTTCTAAATCTGTATAGTATACAATAATGTTTGGATGTTTATATATGAACCAATTCTAGAAACATTTTAAGCAGTTAAAAAGAATACTTTTTGCTAGGAATCTAGTGAAAACTATGTGCAATGGTTTGCATCTGCGTTGCATATTCTAGCCAAGTAAAAACTTTTTAGGATTCATAACATACGTTGTTTGACTTATCCCAGTTTTATAGAGCTACATGCGTAGGAATGTGAATTATTGAATAGAACCAGTCTCCACATTAGCAACTACTCCTGAGCATCAGGAAGCACTCCTAAGAATTAAACACGTCTGGATTACTTTAGGGATGATAAACACATGAGTTCCTGTGGTCAAAAGTTGTTCTCCGAGACCCCACTCCCAAGCACTCTGGTTGGCTTTTCTCACAGGATTACCCTGAGCGAGGCAAAAGTTACCGATAGGAGTAAAGCTTAAATGGTGACATTTCTTTTTTATCTGCCCACAAAGGTAGACCCACTCTCATTCTCCACAGACAGTACTTCTGGTGGCCGTGTGTAAGAGTGCCTTAAAGCTCAATTTAAGATCTTGAGTGCTGGCCCAGGGGCTTACATCACCAGAGGACAAGCTCGCCAAGGCCAGAAAACCACCAAAGCCAGGGCACTACGCTCTGGGCCACCGGCCGTAGAGGGAACCCAATGCTGAGCACCTCCTGCGCACTCTCTGTTCACATGAAATTAAGACCCAGAAGCCAAATTTACATAACAAACTATGCAGCTGATTCTCTTTTCCTTTACTCAACTTTATAAAGAACCCAGACTTGTAGTTTGGTTCCAGCAGATTTTCAGAGCTCCACAGTTTCTTTGCACTCTACGTTGAGTTTTACACCTACTGATAATTTTTCATTCTCCTCTCTATCCAGAGCCTTCTGTCATGGATGGACATTTGAAATACCTGATTGAGAAACCATTTGTTCTTCACTGGAATTTAAATTTCCTGAGGAGAGCCAGGGAAACTAGTTTCACATCATACCTGAGTGTCTAATAGCTACCTGCTGCCTACGAGAGCTGCCTGCTCCCCCTTCCCTTTGCCAGCCATATGCTCTCTCTGCTTCTGTTACCCCACTCTGGCATTTATTCAGTCCCCTGCTAAACCAGTTAAGGAAGCTCAACTACCAGAAACCTAACCTTACAAAAAAGTGGATGGTTTTCTCCTGGTTTACCTCTGTGAACTGCCTCCCTGTGGGAGCTGGTGCAACGGAGGCAGAGGAAGAGCAGGACAGCCCCCTTGGTGGCAGGGAGCCGTTAGATTTGCAGGGCTCTAAGGTGAAACAGCTTGGGAGCTGGCCAGTATTGTATGGCTCTAGTCCCCTCTGAGAATGCCACGTGAAATAAAATAATACCTACGGCAGATAACAAATAAATATGCATTTTATGTAAATGTAGTGAAAAACTCCTCTGAAATAATTGATTCAAGTCGTTAGGAAAGCTGCTTTAGCGCAAGAACTGCGGAGACTTCTTCTTAGCAGTGCCAGCATTGATTGGCTGGGTTTAGCAAAGCGCTGTGGATGTCAGCTATGGACAAAATTGTTGTTAGCATTAGAAAATTGCCTGCTGTGTGGATGGGCTTAATGCACTATTATATGGTACGGATGCAAATTTAATGGGCTTGAAAATAGAGAGATTGAGCCTGAAACCTGTAGGGCATGTCCTTGGCCCAAACTAACCCACACCACTTCTAATCAGGAGTCAGTCTACCGAAGTGGAAGGCATTAAACCAGGTGCTGATTAGCATCAGGACCCAGTTACTTAAAAGGGATCTTTGACTGGGCAGGTGACCACAACGGCATGTTGAATTTTTTTTATATTTGTATTTTTTTCAAGGAGCAGAGTAGCTATCGGTTTAAATGCACATGAAATACAAACCCAAAGTGTTAAAATGACATTTAGAAATAGCGTAACAGTACAGACAATATTAAAAGAATGCAATTTGAGAAGGTGTCCTTCCTCACACAGTAATGGGATTGCCACTGCTGCTCAGCACATCACAAGAAAGTTTTATCTTAAAAGAGCAAAATAATATCATTAACAGAAAATTAAACTTAAAGTCACCATGAACTCTGGACTTAAAAGACCCTCAAGAAAAGAAAACCAATTGTCTGTTGGAAAACCAGGAGGTCAAGTAGTCATTGACCAACCAAAAGCTGCACCGATTGCTGAAACATACAGTACTTTCAAATCCAATTAACTGTTTCAAGCAGACAGTCCTCATTTTCTCTTTCATCAGGAAGGGAAATTTGCAATCATATATTCCAATGAAAGTTAAGTTGTTTTGATCTGATAATTGTCAGATGTATTTATCTTAATTTGTAAGTTTCTAATGCTAAAGCTCCAAGCTGTTCAGATATAACAGAAGTACTGGGAAATGAGGTACAAAATGCTGGAATTCAAATTAACCAATAAATATATTTTAATATATATCAGCAGGACTCTAGAGGATTCCATTAATGTTGAAAAATAGAAAGGATTTAGGTTAATTTGGTAAGAAGGCAGGTCAGAACGTTTACAACAGTGGCATAGAATTGTATAGAGATGCAAAATTTTTCAAGAGAGCAGAATTTTTTCAAAAACGCTGACTCTAGCTGTCACAGCCCTGCCTTGGTTAAATCCAGTGGAGAGATATGAGGACTTTCTAATTTGCTTTCCCTCTATTTTAATAATAGCTGTGCATAAGTAATTTATGAAAGGCCAACCAGGCAGTGGGCAACAGAAAATTAAACTC
This sequence comes from Theristicus caerulescens, assembly GCA_020745775.1. Classification (NCBI taxonomy): domain Eukaryota; kingdom Metazoa; phylum Chordata; class Aves; order Pelecaniformes; family Threskiornithidae; genus Theristicus; species Theristicus caerulescens. The sequence continues at coordinate 1,153,928 of CM036565.1, read as the reverse complement.
ATTTTATCTGAAAGCAGGTGGATTTCTATATATCATTAGCATGCATAGAATTCTCACAATGTTATTTCTCATACTGATGGAATGTAACCAAATAATATATGAGTTTTTTGCTTATGCACGAGTGAAATTTTTAGATAAAAGTGCCAGCCCCAATGGCAATTTTCTGCAAAACGAAAACTAATTCTGCGAAGCTTCTTATTACTGGGAAGACTCATTTGGCTTGCATTAGAGACTGACATAAGTGACTTTAGGATTTTACTAACAGATTAGATGAGATGTGCTATATGCAGTAATATCATTAGAGAATGTAGCAGCAGAAGCAGAAGAGTTTGTCGCACTTAAGGACACTGGCACAAGTAAATTGTTTTCATTTATGACAAGCTTTTAAATTATTTTTTTTTTCCCTCCTGATGAGAACATGTTTTAGTTTTAGGTTTCCCTCACCCTTCCCCAAGAGAAAAAAAAACCAAGCTTCTGCCTAAATTATTCCTCATGTTACTTAACCCACTGATAGTAAATCTATTGTATATGCCTGCCTTATCACCTGTATCGTCTCGAGAGAGGCTAGATCTTTAGGAAGAAAACAACACTAAAACTAAATAAATGTAGTGTCAGTTATTCTAATCTAAATGAGGACAGAGAAGCAAACCACATATTTCTCTACTTGCTGTATTTTCAGTATTCATTAACAGAAATATATTTGTGATCTATGCACATATTGTTCAAATGTATTTTACAACAGAAACAAATATGCTACAAGCCTTTGAATTAACCAAATGGAGCTTTCCTTTTCTTACCTCATAAAACTCTGTTAAGAGTTTTTTTCTTTTAATTATGATACCCAAAGGTACATCTTGCATAAGGCCTTTTTCCACTCTTGCATCTTGCTTAACAATCAATGGCATTTGCCCCACAGCATTTTTCTCTGAGGCAAGGAGAAGGAATAAAAGACGACGCAAAATCCATATTCCCCATGATATTATGTAATGTTTTACAGTGAGGATGAAGGAACAGCCAGGTAGTTTGTCTCAAAATGAAACTTTCCGTTTTATTTTATTTTTTAATTCAAGCAGCAACAGTAACAGCTACCAGGAGTTAGCAGTAACTACTCCTTTAATGGGTTGTATTAGTTTGTACTGATTCTTTGTAGTTGGCAATGTATTTTGTTCACATTTGAATTTCAAAAAGAGGGAAGATAAGAGTGTGTTGTTGGAACCAATAACACTGGCCCAAGGCCTGTGACGGAGATAGTCCTTTGTAACCCTGACCCATCCGAGGTGGCTCTGTCCAGCTGCTTATTCAGTTCCTTGTATCAGCACCCCTGTATGTCACACTTACATGACTTTTTTCTTGGTTTACTCTGATAGCAAAGTTTATATTGTCCTCCATATTCAGTACTTTCACAGAGCTATCTTGACTACTAAAGGCCCTAAGAAATAGGAAAATAAAATCCTCAGGTAAACTGCATGGGTATAAATGTAGAATGACTATGTTTACTTCAGCGAAGCTAATCCCGGTATATGATGCTCTACTTAAAAAGCAGAGTTTGGCCCAATGTAACCAGTATTGAAAACAGACTTGCTATTAAAGAGAACGTAAGTTCTCTTCTCAGGTGAAAATGCTGGTCTCGGCCATACTGAAGCAAATGCAAAATAGTTCTGCTGAAGTCAATAGATTTCCTTCAGACTTTGCTCAGCATAAACAGGGAGAGAGTTTGGCTCTGTTGTGACGTGGACTCAGGTAGTGTATTGAATGATAATGATTAGAATTCAAATGGTAACATTCAGCAGATGGATTGCAAGGCCCTTAACAAACTCTGGTTCATGAAGTCCTTCCCTGTTGCAATCACTTGCCACTGTTAGCAAATGTGTAAAAGAGAGAGAAGAAATAACTGAAGAAATATAAAAACTCTGAAACTTCCCTACCGAGGTGCACAGCCATTTTGCCACCAGCTGCTGAGATGTGGCTCCTGCTGACGTGGGAGAGCTGAAATAAAAGGGCAGACATATGTCGTCAGTCCAGATCAGCCCCTCTCCATTCTGTGTCGTCTACCTCTCTGTCGAATGATCTGACCAGCGCTAATTTTTATATGATGCTAACACCTAGCATAGAAACTTAGGACAAGACTATCTGGAGCATCTTAGACCAGTAAATCTGTTTCTTGCAGTCACAGATGTGTCTTATAATTCTGATCATAAATGTCTGAAATTCCATCTTAAAGCAAGTTAGGTTCTCTGCCCCCACATTCTCTATTGGAAATCTGACCCAAGACCTCCTTCCATGAAAAATTTTCATGACAAGCCAAATGTAACAGTAAGTTTGTTCCTATGCTGTCTTCTGTAGCTTAATTAGCTGATCTCAATCTTTTGTTATCTTTGCTTTACATCCAATATTAGTTATGGAAGACCTGCCCAGGAGACCTGGAGCTCTGTCCTGCTATTCTGTAGTCCGCCCAGGTGCTTCCTGAGTGTCCTGGCATTATCCAGTTGTACACTCCAATAAGTCATTCTTAGAAAAGCCAGTGCAGCTCCTTCAGTGCTAGGAAATGCTCTTTCCTGTGCGATATTCCCATTTACCTTGGATACTTAACAGATATGTATACAAAGTGCTCTAGCACTTACGGCCTTAACCATAAGACTTCTGTAGGGTAGTATGAAGTATTTAAGTTGATTATAACAGCGATTAGAGCACAGACAAAAGACAGAAGTGAGAACAGAGAAAGCAGATAATATGGTGGAAGAACATTAGAATAATTTTTCGTTGCAAATGGACTAAAAGAAGGTATACTTGTTTCTCAGTTTGCATCTTAGTTTTTGTCGTATTTTATTTCCTACTTAGTTAGAACATTAAAGTCAAAATGGGCACGTGGATATGTCTTTATTTTCCCCCCATTTTCATTTAAATATACAACATTTGAGGGCATTCAACCATCTGCTTTTTATTTGCAGCCAGCAATCAAAAAGTATTTTCACTGTATTATTAAAAACTGAAAAATAAATACTATATTTTTAATCTTAAGCGTTTTAAAAATGGAAGGAGATACTTTCCAGTAAGTGTCAGTAAGTCTAGCTTTAAGTTGCTTGTGTTGACATACTGCTGAAGGCTAAAAACAGCTTATACAGATTTTATTTGTTTATAGGGCAAATTATAAAATGTTCCACCAAAATAAGTAATGACAATTTTTGTCTACATAAATGTGCATGTAAATGTAATGATGTTTGTTGTCATTTCAACATGACTACCATTATTGAAATAGAAGAGCCAGTACTAATTCTTGCTGTCATATTTCTTAAAAAATGAAAATAAGGCATTTAAAGAAGCGTCAAGGTTTTCAGTGTTAATCATTCATCTCCTGCATGCTCTTAGAATAATACCCTCAGCAAAACAGACAGACAAAAGCTAACTAGAGTTCTGCTTTCTAATCTCTTTAAGAAACATACATTTGAAGATATTTTCCAACTTCAGAGCGTTCTGAAACTCAGTGAGACCTTGATGAATAAGACGTGAGGTTTTGTCATTGTCTTAAAGGTTGTGTATAACCTGGGCACTGGGTACAAACCTGAAGAAGTCTGCCTTTGTTCTCATCAGCCAAAGGAAACCCTTCTCTTTTTTGATTTAGTACCTAGAGCTTACAGACTGTGCCGTGATGAGCTCTCATGGTGCCCATCCTCCAGTGAGGCTATCCGCAGGATAATAACTGGTCGCAACATTCAGGCCAAAACCCCCTCACCACTGAGCTTATATGTGATTTGAACATAGCAGTGTTTTTTCAGGCTCCTTGGAAGAGTGAGTTCCTCTCCTCCCCTTCCTTCTCTCGTCGGTGTTTGCCTGCCGACCCCAGCAGCCGTGGTTCAGCGCGCGCAGGGCAGGGGAGCACTCTTCGCTTGCTGCCTGCACGCTCACTGCACGTGCGCTTCCTTCCGTGCTCGAGATGAATTTAGTGCTGCTCGCTTAAGAAAAACTGAGCACGTGGCAACTGATACTATTTAAAACTTTCCAGAAGTTTAATTTCTGCATTTTGTCATGACTCCTGTAGCTGTCACCAGCCACTCAACTCGGGCTGATAAGACCTCGCGCTGACCACTATATAGAGAAACCGTCCTCTTTGTGGGAACGTGGTCTTTATGGTTCCCTCTGCTGTGGCAGATGGCTACAGCATGATCAGGAATGGAACTGAAAAGTATCATTCCTAGATAATAATGACTATTTTAAGTAGGTTTTATGGCTGAATAGATTTAAGAGTTGAGAAATCCTGAATTCCAATCTTGCCTTTTCCACCGAAGTGGCACGTGACCCCAGGTGGGAAGTGTTGCTGGGAGGAGTGGTGTCACCTTTTTTTTCAAGGAATGTCTAATTTTTTGTGCCTAACTAGCCATGCCTTTAAAAGGCCTGAGTATTCACACGCCTTGAAAATAATTTCAGCTTAAACTGCAGACAGGCAAAGTCTTTGAAACCAGACGCCTCACATGTTCCAGAAAGCAAAAGCTAGTCTTGAAACATTTTGAATTCTCCATGCCTCAGTTTCCCCCAAGTGCTTGCAGGATGAGATGGAACCTATGATGTGAGGGTAAGAGGGATACTAATTTATTAATATCTGTGAGGTGCTTTGAATATGTGAATGATACTAATTATTACCATGTGCTTTTCCATTCTGAGGGCTCATGAAGCACTGGGCAATGGGACAGGCAGAAGTCTGTGTACCACACCGTGACACAATTGCAGTGACTATGTTCTGCAAGGTAGGGGCCGCCTCCTTCCAGTGACTGTCCGGAGCAGCAGAGAGGGGTCAGGGACGCAAGGCTGTTTCACTCATGGAGTAGAAAGGTGGAAAATGAAAGCCTGAAACTGTAGGTTCACCTGAATCCAGGAGCTCTGTGCAGGATTCTGCCTATGTTAATCCAACAGACCTTCTGCTAACTATAAAGCACATCTCTAAGAGAGAGGCAAACACAAAACCAGCAAGCTACACAGCATTATGAGACTGTTTTGGGGAAATAACTCTGATATAGGCCCTAGACATAGCTCTGATCATAAAACTCAGGAAAATACTGGAAAACTTTTCTTCTTCCTTTTTAAATTGATTGAATCCCCAGATACTGCTTTAATTATTCATGCTCATGATGCGGTATTTTGTTCAGCAGTTTCTGAGAAGCCAGCACCACGGTATGCTCACCGATTGTTACTGTCATCATAAACTTTCCCACCATCTTTCGTCTTATGTAAATTTAATTCCAAACACACCACTTCATGCTTTATTATCTCACAACAGCAATTGCATTTGGCCCTTTGATTCATCTGTGGAGAATGCATTATGAAGCAAAGCATAAATATCATAAAATGGTTAGTTCATGGGGCTTCTAATTTCAGGAACATCACAAAATGCTAATTCGTAGTCTTCATTCTAGCACAAAAAAATATATTTCAGTGGATGTCGTGAGGGTAAATCCCTGCTCTCGTCCTTCACTTGGAAAATGCTGCAGCTTAAAGAAACTTAAAAGCTCTAATAAAACTTACCGCAAACCAACTTGCTGGAGTGTTCATCTACACTTCAGCGTATTCTGAGTAAAAAAAAAATGTAGAGAGTCTTCAAAATAGTCTAGATGGGAACTAAAGTGATGAAAGAAAAGGTCGCATTTTCTTCTCTTTTACCTGCCGTATATTATGGGGTGCAGTTGTTTTCCCGTTGGTGTAGTTCATCTGAAACAGTGGTGAAACTGCACCTTCAAGGTCATTTCCTAACTGTAGTGGTACTGAACCACAGAAAAATCAACACGATTTAACTGGGTATGGCTCTAGCAAGAGAAGCGCCGGTCCATTTGGGCAGAGCCCATAGGCGTCTGTGTGCAGTTTCAAGCGGGCAGTGTACAGCACAGGCGGGAAATCCGGGCTGGGAGAGAAGAGAGTACGTTGAGCAGATAAAATATGAAATAGGCTGTTTACAAACCCCGCTCCTGTTAAGGATGGACCAGGCACACGGTGCTTTTTCACTTTATGACACATCTATGTGAAAACTTCATCCACAGATGTTGCTATATTGATTTGTCCCTATTTTCAAGTATAATTCACCTTGAAGACCCATGGACTAGGCAGATACATAGATTTATTTTGGCTTATATTTAACACCAGGAGTAGCAGAAAAAGTTTAGCCAAATTTCACAACTGTTGGAGGCAAGCGTGGGGTGTGCCTGCGTGAAAGGACAAGAGGACTGCGGCAGAAGAGCCGGCTAGGCTGTCTCTGGGCAGCTCTAGCTTGCACGACCAGCGCTGCCACAGCAGAGCAATAGGTCTTAGTGCCTTGTTAGGATTTATGAAGCGATCTTTGCAGAAGAGAATTTTCTTTTGACCAGTTATCAACCCAAGACACCGAATACTATTTTTCAGTTTTCTGACATATTTGCCTTTATTTCCCTTTTTTCCATATTTTAACAAATACGTTGTGTTGTTTGGTGTTCTCTGTATCTTTCCAGCAGCAATGTGAGGTCATTTCTGAGATCACAGAAAGCCCCGTGCACACTGAACAGCTCAGCGCGAGCTGAGTGAATGTGCTTACTTACAGAAAGACTGAGCCGCTGAGACTCCTGGCCGCTGCCCTGCGGTGCTCTGGAGGAGCCACCCTTAGAGCAGCCCCCAACACGACACAGGCCTTCTGTCTCCTTTGCTCTCATCGCCTGCCTCGTGAGCTGTCTGTAAGAGCGCGCAGGCAGAGTGCTAACAACCCGGGCGTACACGAGCGCATCGGACGCGTACGCTATGGAGGTTGCGTTGTGGTTCTGTTTGCCATTTGTCTCTGTGGATGGTAGGTCATTCGGGGCCTCAAGACAGTGCAGAAACAGCGAAGGACTTGTTAGCTTCTGCTTTTCTTGTCCATTAATTATAAAACTTCTCCAAAACCAGGACTAAATCACCGTGTTGCACAGTAACATTTGTCAGCTAACCTTGTCTCGCCTTCCATGTCTAGCACAGCAAGTTCAGCCTGCTGGTGTTGTATGGATGTGGTCCTTTCAAAAAAACAATCTGCAGGTTCACCTACTTAGTTCATATTTCTGGTAGTCTAAATCTGAAGTAGGCTGCTCTTAACCATAACTTTCAACAATAAAAGCAGCATTGTTTAGTAGCTCATGCTCAGAATTACTCGAAAAGTCATGAAGTTAGATTATCGGCTGGTGCGAATTCAACCTACTTTTGCTAGGATGCACAGAGATATATTGATTTATGTCAGTGAGGATATAGTTTGTTGTCTCTCAAGACTGTTTATGCAGCAGGACTATTGTCTTCATCAGTAGGCATTCTGATAAAAGCGCATCCTGCAGCCAGTTGTAATTATATATGTATGGAGGAAAATATGAGCTACTCCAGTTCTTTTTTTTTTTTTTTTTTAATTTGAGAGGATAGCAATTGGAATAGGGAAGAAATGGGATCCCCCACCTAGTACAGGCAGTGCTATTTTCTTAAATTTTGGACCATGCTTGCTTAGGATCAGAACATTTCTTTGTGTAATGTGGCAACCTTGATTTTTGTACTGGTTATCAAAACTGTTGAGTTTGTGATTTTATTCTCTGCAAATCATCATCATTATTTACTCTTAGATGAATAATTTAGATATGTTACTTTTACAAAGACTGGAAGGAAAATTGAGTCTGTATCTCCAACACCAGCAGAGAGTTTGTAAATTGTATTAGGATGGAGTTTCTGAAATCCCGTCAGTGCTGTAGATTATTTTATATATGAATGGAAAGGACTAAAGTATATTTATTGCAAGGTGCATTTAAATGTTCAAACCTGTAGGTAAACTTTAACTTCTTAATATTAATAACGTTGCATTGGTAGGAAAACAAACTTGCTCACCTTGTGTTTTTATATTTTCTTTAATTTTGGGTATTACAAACAACATAGGCATGGAAAGCCATAACAGCCCATGATTTCTAATATTGGGTAAAGCACAAATATAAAATATACTTGAAGCTCAGCTCTAAGTAGATTATAAACATTTAATATAGAATGTTATCATAATATTCAGAGCACCAAATTGCAGACTTCTGTCACCCACTTTCAGGCATGCTTCTGAAGATCATAGTTAATTCTGCTGATTTATGGTAATGCTGTAGCACTATCATATGCAGCATCAGAAACCACTAACAAGCTTAGTATAAGCTTGGACTGAAATGGTTTGAGGTTTAAATTTCTGTAACGATTATAAACTAGAGGGAGTGAAATCCCACTTCAGCAAAAAAATAAAAGTGTCTTGTTACAATTCAATATTGCATCCTCTCTCTCCCCCCCTCTCATTTCACCCCCCGCCCTTACTTCTCTCTTTAGCTTCTCTGAGGAGCCATATTTGAGAAAAGTAATTTTAAATTGTGACTGGCATTTTTAAATTTAAAAATAATCCTTTTTGTATGGTAATGCGCTTTATAATTAGGAGACACAATGTTAGCATTTATTGGAAGTAGAAAAAAAGCTAGGCTGAAAAGTATTAAAATCAACTAGATTTTTTTTGCCCGTTTCATTTGAAATGATAGCTATTTATAAAACAAATCTGATGACTTTGCCAACCCTTTCCATAAACATTTTAATAACGTGTGTCATATTTGGCTGTCTCGGGGATACTATGGACTGCAATTACCATAAAATCTGTTTCAAAACTCACTCTGAACTTAGGTTAGTGTGAAGCTAATGAAGGTGTGCAAAGAGAAAATATTATGAACCAGAATTTTAAAGGACGTAAATCGCAGTGCTGTTGCTCCGTAATGCAATCAAAGGAAGTACAGTAACTTAGAGGTGTTGAGAATCTGCCTTTGCGTGGTTCTCTTTGTACACTGGGCTCCTCTCCCTCCTGTGTCTTTATGAGAGCTGTGCTCAGTAGCCATTTTTGGCAAATGGCCGACACTGTACTACAAATAGGGAACTTTAGGAACCTTGTCATCGGTTTAGGCAACATATTGCCCTTTTCAAATTGTAGATTCCCTACTCCCACCAGCCAAAATGGCTTTTTCTCTCTCTCTATCCTTATGAAAATGTAAAAATTACCCAACATTTTGAAAGGACTTTAAATGTTTACTTTCTGGGCATCAAATTTGATAGCAATAATCAAATCATGATATCTGAGTATCAAATCTTAAAGCTGTTTTTAAAAGTTATCTCAGTTTGGGCAGGTAAAAAAATGATAAACCACCCCTGCCTTCCCTCCCGCCCCCAGAGCTGTCATTCATCAAAATTAAGGTCAAGCAAAACGGCGCAAGGAAAAACAGCTACATTTTTCCTTTTTTTTGTGAAACTTGTACCAAACTGATTGTTCTACCTCGGTGCAAGCTGTTTGATTTTGCAGAGTTCTGTTACTTGTTTCCCACCCATTAGAAAACAAATCATGACGAAGCATCGCTGAAAACTTTATTATATTGGGCCAAATTCAGGTATACCTGTTGACTTCAATGGGACTACGAAGTTTTTTAAGGCAAGAAAAAAATCACTATCAATTCTTTGTAATTTAGTGAAGCTGAGCCACATCCTGTTTACAGTAATCCTAACTGTACCTCCATATTGCCTTTTTCATCCCAAATGCTGAAAAATCAGAATCGTGGCTTAAAGAAAATTCCCGATCATTTTCACTGGCACCTTTTCCCAAGTAAGTCTGTACAGTTTGTCATCTGAATCCAACAGCACCAGGAGGTGGTACAGTAGTTGCTTGGAGGGCAATGAGTTTTACCTTCGTCATGGGGAAACGGGTGCTGCCACCAAGCACGTCCTATGATCAGTGTCCACACAGAACCAGGGGTTCACGTCCTTCAGCCCATCTCCCGTTTAAAGAAGCACGTGGAATCCACTGCCTTTCTGTTGAAAATCTGAGAAAGGGAATCAGCATTTCTGGGATCTGAACCCGTGTCTCCACGTTGTTCAGCTGTTTTGCATCTGCTGCAAGGCTGCTGATGTGGCCAATGGTCAAAGCCTTTTACTCTAAAAACGAATCCAACTTGTTGTGTTTCTTTTTCTCCATCTCCTAGCAGAGATGTGAAAAGGAAGCCACAAGGCTCTGTAAGATTTGGGAGGGCTCATCATCCGGTGTTGAAATACCGACTCCACATGCTACAGCTTTCTTTTCAGGATGTCACTCTCCCGCCTCCACACTCACCACCAAACAAACATAGAAATCTACTACTGTTCTCCCCATGCACTCCATTTTCTTCCAATCTGAGAGCCATTTGTGTGTATAATTGAAAATTAGCAGTGCAGCTGTTTGAAGAGAGTAATTTATCACAGCACATTGTTCGCTCCTGACACTTTAGACCTGGCTCTAACAAGGCAGTGGTTGCTGGGGGTTGAGCTGCAGAAAGTGATTCGGCTGTAATGCCGCGTTTCCCCTGCTTTGTTGCTAATTGTAGCCTCTTTTTCTCCATTGAATTGGGAGTTGAGTAAAAGAGCTTGTTTGCTCTGTGTGACGAGGCTGCCAGGGCCGCTTGGGCTATTATCACAAGATACTCTTGATCTTTTGAAAAGCAGGAAATAGAATTTTTCTCCAACAGGGAAAGTAATTTGCGATGCGTCCATTAGTTCTTCATTAAAGCAAGATTAAATTGCACGGCAAATCACATCTGTGTTTGGATGATTAAAGGGTGGCATTTTAGAGGCCAAAACTAATTACTAGCCAAAATGAATGGGAGTGAAAAAACAGTCATGTTTTTACATTAGATAGTGTGGCTTGTAATTAGATTCAAGCTAATTCCACTATTTCTTCTCATTTAATGAGATGAGCCTGTCCTCATCTTTTTCTAGGCCATGCTAACAGCCCCAAATGTATAATTTTGATAATACTGAGAGTTTACTTTATTGAAATTTCTTAGCTACCTGCCACAAGTGACTGTTCTGTCTAGTGGTGCTTCATTATACATCAACACAAGCTACTGTGCATGGCCCAAGCAAGCATCTCACGCAATCTCTGTACATTTGTACCTATGGATATTTACGTAACTGAATTTGTGTGTCTGTATATACACGCACATATATAAATATAATGCCCATGATATTTGTATATATTTTTGTTAAATGAATATGGGAACGTTTGAAAAAGTAGTGAAGGAAAGGAAGACAGGTCTTTGCGTATCTGGAAAGCACAAATCTCCATGGAAAATTCCTTTAATTCTGGAGATTTAGGGAGGTGGCTGTTCTTCAGGCATGAGAAGAAGGAGGTAAATAGGTGCATCAAGTGGTGAATGATTGAAATAACACAGTTATTTCCTAGATTTAAAAAAATGAGGTTCTGCTAGTTGTTATTAAAGCAATAACTCTCAATAGATGCTTGAAACTGATAGCTGATTCCAAATTACCTAGTAATTCATTAACTTTAGGATATACTATATTCATAAGATGAAAAATTCTTGTTTCTCGTAAAGAGATGCTGCCAGTGAAATGTGCTGCTATTTCTCCTCTTCTTGGGTTCCTATATTGAGAAGGAAGTGTAAAGGGCCACAAATTGAGGCCCAGAGAACAGGTTCCTTGCTTCTGATCCATGGGGATCCTCTGGAAAACAACAGCATGGAGGTACGTTACCCGTTCTGTAAAATTTCATTGCAGTTACTCCCTGAGGCAGACATAGACACGGCCAAGTGTCTGTTCACAGACCCCCAGTGAAACATGCTGCTGGGTAGTGTGGAGTGGTAGCTGGCGTGGGGCAGAGGGGAAAGAGAAGTGCAGAGACTACTCCAGAGCAATGCCTCTGATCCTCCAGTTGCCAGAGAGATTACTGGAATTTGGGAGTAAGCCTGTAGCTCATTCTTGAAGATGGGAATACTTCTCACTTCTGTGTGCGCAGCTCTATACCCAGTAGAGCATTCAGGAAAAAGCTTTGAGGAGATCAGGCCCAGAGAGATATGTATAGAACACACAAGCAAAAGAGCATGACAGAAATCTTGCAGTCAGGAAGACAAACACCTTGAAGAATTTATAATTTAAAGGCCTGTTCTGCAAAAGGTTACCATTACTGGCTCTTGATTTATTTTCATGAGCTTGCTATTGGCATTTTAATACCTTTAACATAAGCGCATGATCAGGAATTCACAATCCTAAGTGTATGATCAGTCCATGCAATTGCAATTGCATGGACTTAGTCCCTTCTTCTGAGCGTACATTTGATGAGTAAGTGGAGTGCATATTTCCTTTCTCTTCAAGTTCCCCAAGTGTTTTTTTAGAGATCACCAGTGCCATTCTAAGGGGAATTTGCCTTTGTCTGTATTTGCCCTATCCTTATATTCCCTAAACATTTGCTGTTGGCCACTGTCAGGAGACAGAACTACAGAAGAGACCTTTGATTCAGTCCAGGATGGCAGTTCTTATGTTCTCAGCACCTTCTGCTGGACTACTCACTGCAGGTTGCTCCGAATATACCATCAGGGAGGACTTGTGAAAATGCTATAAACTAATTTATAATGCCTATGTGTATGTAGAGCTGTACTTTCATAAAACAAATTCTCGTCTGAGCAATGTCAAAGAGTTCCCACTACCTGCAAAATTCTCTTCATCCTCAGTAATTTATTAGGGCATTTTTCCTAACTTTTCTTTGGATGCCTTACTGTCTCCTGTGACACTTAGGACAGTCAACGTTGTGGTCCATTTGTTTGCTGCATTCTTTTTACTAGGTCATTGGTTTATATTCACTGTAGCAGATTGCCATTGAAGGTGCTATTTGTAAATAAGAGCCATGAAACTGCCTCCTGGCAGAATACCACAGGGGCGATTAAGCTCACTTCTGATTCATTTTTAGAGATTCGGGGTTTCTTCTAGAGAAGCAACAATGATGTAACGTATTCCATGTTTGCCAGTTTCATATAAATTTACTCTTGACATTATGCAAACCAAATTGTGAAAATAAAGCAGAAGTTGTAGCAAAGGAAAAGGTAAGCTTCTTGACTGCAAAGCTGAAAATACAGTTACAAAGAAGAGAAATCCCCCTTGATCATGGAGTCCTTTCCTACTTCTCACTTGGGAACTTTCAGACAACGTAGCCGCAGGGCCCGACTTCATTGTATTTTCCCCCATGAAAGTACTTTTCAGAGATTACTTGTAGTTGCTTCTCTGAGGTGCTAGTTGTTGCTTTTCTCTCATGGAATTTCCATCATCATCAATTTCACTTTCTTTAAAAATTTTTCTTCTTTTTTAAAAAAAATGTGATAAGAATGTGATTTAGTGACTCAAGTCTCTAGTATGTATTATTTGTGTTATCTCTGGAGATTGGTTTCTGACTAATGGACATGAAACTTGCAGCTTGGTTTTAAGGATTATTTAATGTCAATGTAATAATCAGGAGTTGCACATGGGACAATTTTAAACAATATTTCAAAGTTATAGTACTATTTTATTACATGTAAAACATAATTAATGCTCACTCTACAATACATCTTATCAAACTCATAGTCATCTTTCTGCTGTGATCCACATATTATATTAATGAAATAGTTGAAAAGCTTCGTATTTTGAGTGTTTTGTCTAAACTACTTTTCTCTACTCTTTATGAGTTTTAGGGACTCATGCCATTGCACCTGCATTTGAATTCTCCTAATTACAGGGAACCTTGCTTGCTAAAACAATAAGAGAACTGTGTCCATTTATCATTGCTTGTAGCTAGAAGAACTATGACTGACGTTCCTGCAGATATTCTGGCAAGCTAAAAGGCGTCTTACAGCTAATGGGAGTGGCTAAGATTTCATCTGAAGACAGAAGGGTCCTATTTTGTTCTAAAGACAGTTTATATTTTCTAAACTGGGGATTGCAGATTTCAAAACTTTTTTGAGCCTTCTGCTGACCTTGAAAGCTTCCTGCAACAACGGAACCGAAGTCTGCAATAACAAGCCTTAAATTCTGCTTCAAAGCCACTTATATATCCTGTATTTTTGGCTTCCTAACGTATTTCTTTACAACAGTATATGCAGCCATGGGTCATGTCGTTTTCTAAGCAATATACTTAAAAATGAAAGATTCACAGATTCTGGAGAAGATAGTTTTGGCTGTGGCAGTGGTTCCCAGAGTGTTTTCTACCAAACATGAATAGTAGATAGTACTTCTGGATGAGTAGTAAGCAATAACTTTTGGGCTCAATCATCCAACTCTAGGCATGCAAATAAGTTGTCCAAATAACTTCACTACAGTGAGCTCGAAAGCCCGAGATGGGATAAAACACAGGTCATAATTTTTTTATTCATAAACAGAGGATCTATAAAAAGTTACAATCGGTTCTGAGACCTAAAGAAATAGTAGAAGACCAGATTCTCTTCCTTCTCCACATATATAAAGGTCAATCATTCAAATTCTCTAGTTTCTGATTGTTTTCCAGAGAATGAAGCATAACTGTTAAGGTGTTAATACCATTACATACTACTGTATATATACACATCTTCTTATTTTTTTCTTTAATATAATTAAAGAAGTCATTACACTTGAGGACCTTAAAGTCTAAGTGAGATACAGCAGGACTTGACAAAGAAAGAGGTGACATCTAGCAGACAAAGAAGGGGAAGAGAAATACACGCCAGACTACTAGATCACTAGATTTTTCAAAGGATTAACAATTTACACAAACAGTTACCACCCTTCCGATGGGGGGAGATAACCAACAGATGAGTTGGTAACAGTGACTTCTTAATCCTCTTGGACTATCTCCTAAGTATTTGTATGATTGTGGCTGTAGGATGGCTAGAAAGTGTGGTCATAGCTCGAGAAATACTGGGGGAAAAGTGAGTTGTGAAGAGAAATTTGTAAGAAAAGAGGGCAGCCTTACGGCCTGCAGCAGCAGGAAGGGCTTTCTGGGCAAAGGTACCACGAAGGCAGGAAGACGGTAGAACAGATTATGAGGACGGCAGCTTTAGCAAGATAGAGTCGAGATTTAGCTGGAAGCAAGGAGGGGGAGCCAGCATCATATGACTAACCAGCTATTGCTTGCTTTCACTGGTATCATAAGTGAAATCTCAGGAATAAAATTTTATTTGAGACAGAATAATTTATCTAAGCCATGATCTTGGCATTTGGTGGAGATACTACAATTTTAAAAGTTGATCAGATCTTCCAGTAACAAATTCTGCACTATGACAAGTAATATTCAGGTCACACTTCTCCTTTGAAGTTTTAATGGCCACTACAATTTTATGTTAGTCACTCACTTATGTTTGAAGTGAGTGTGCAAAGCCTTAGCTGTCTCCATTTGTCTATAACTACTTTAGAAGCTTCTGAAGGCACTGAGCTCATAAAACTGCAGGCTTCAAAGAGCTTATTCAAAGATTCCATTCTGCTGCTGCCATTTATCAAAGGGGCGCTTTTAAAATATATCTCTTTATAATAAAATGTTTTTTAAAATATAAACCTGACAGTGAGGATGATTGAAACAAAATCTCCATTGGCTTCAACGGTAGCAGAACTGAGTTCCGTAGTTTTAAAGATAACATTTATATTTCTACAAATAATGTTATATTCAAGTAAGTTGCTAATACGTTGAATTAGAATTAATTTTTGCTTCTTTTTTTTTCGCTATCCTAATTTTTTGGAACTTCAATGTGGGTTTAACCTTGAACTTCAAATGAAATTTTAAATTTAACCCCATAATACTGAAAATTATCTCCCCTAAAGAAAACAGAAACTCACTGCTTCTGAGTAGAATTCGTCCTGCTGGGCGGATGCAAACCTGAAGAGTCAGTGGAATGCTAAAGCTAAATTGTAATTTATTAAAAAATAGGACAAGAATTCTCTAATTTATCAGTCCCATGATAGATCTTCCAGAGATCTAGTACATGATGCTGGATAAATCACATGGCATCAAGTTATTTTATATCCCCTTTAAACAAGAATAATACTACTTACCTACATCACATCCATCGTGGCATGCTCCCTTGTCCAGTCCAGTCCCCAGAACCACAGCGGCAGACTTCCCATTGACTTTACTGTCTATCAGATCAGCTCTTTAACTCATTGTCTTAACTTCTGTAAAGAATCATGGCCTGGGGGGGAAGTGGTAGTGGATGTCTATGAAATGGATATGGTATCAACCAGCAACGATTTTAGAAATGCGTCTTTAAGGTTATAAAGTGCTCCTGCTCCCTCCTTATCCCGACAGCTTGGCCGCTTGTTTTGTTTGCTCCAACAGTGGACATCATAACATGGCAATCTGTTGCCATGGAAATGGCTGTGATTTTGCAAATTCAACTTTGTGTCTTCACGATGAAATCAGACAGAAAAAAAAAGAAATTAGCAATAGGGAAAAAGCCCTTGTTTAAGGACAAAAGCAATTTCATTCTAAATTCAGGCCTAAAACCTCTGACTTCAGTGAGAGAACTCCCCATACGAGCACCTTTTGAAGTTAGCGCTTTTCTGTTGTTCCCTGGCTGCTTTGGGAAGGCATGGCCACATCAAGTTTCCTTGAACACTGCCTAGCAGAGGGGCCTGATTCAAGTCTCTGGACTTATAGTACAACTAAATAATGATAAAATTATGATAATGATATTGTAAACATAGCTAATAGCCATCCAAACACAGGACTTCAATGAATTTTCTGCGTTTTCACTACTGTAATTTATCTACCGCCTCAAGCATGTAAGAGCCTGCATTCGGGGCATAGTCTCTTGATTCTCACTTTGGCTGCATTTTGAAACTGGCTTGCATAACCACCCCAGAAGGATTATTTCACGTTTGCTATTCTGGAGTAATTCCCCCGTATAAGTAGTTTCTTTCCAATTACAAGTGACTTTACTATGAAATAACTTCTCTGGTTTGGATAGCAATAATTTTTCTGAAATAAAATTATTATTTTAGAATAAAATTCCCTACCACAGAAAATATATTGGAATACCTAAATGATAGGTATCCAGTAGATCCTCTGCTTAGACAAAACTTCAGCATCTGGACTTTTTAAGTAAGTGTGTCAAGCATTTTTTTTTCTTTATTTAATTTAATAGAGGAAGAAATTTGAGGATTGCACTACATCTACCAACCATTGTTTTTTGGATGCCAGTTGGCTTTCCAGACCGTTATTTTGAATTCCTGGCTATACCTGGAATACGTAGCACTGCTTGGAGAAGCACGATTCTGTTCATGGCCTGCTTTAGAAGTAATGCAGTTGCCAATCAATAAAAATTAGCACTGATGCTATTTGATAAATATATGCATTTCATGGTCTCCGTAGGTCAGTTCTGAAATATGGGGGTAAATTATGGGCTTGCTGGGAGTGATGTACAAAATTCTGTTTTCATCTTGGCAGAACTATTTAGGGAGACCAACATGATGATACAGTCCTGCACCTAATCTTTTAGACTGGACTTGTGTTTAAATTAAAGAGTTTACCTTTGCCTGGAGGTGGAATTGACTGATTATTTTTTGCTGGATAGACAAAACTAAATTCTGCAAGCCTTATAGTCCTGCCTTTGAAATAATTTTGGTAAACTAATGGAACTCTAGGCTTTTTTGACCCTAGGGTTTTTTTTTTTTTTACTTCTTTTTTAAACCTCAAGATAGCTGGAACATAGAATTGGAAGGTGTCCCCTAGTTTACTGTCCAGTCCCCCACAACTGTAGGTAACCATAGAGTTCACAGAATAGCCACTGATAAAGCGGACAAACCTAGACACACACTAAGACCCTGTATAGTAAAATTGAGACATTTAGTTCAAAATCCAAAGTTTTGAATACTGCAGTAAACCGGGAAAGGCCTTCTCTGGGAGACTGGCAGTTTATTCGAAGCTAATGCGGATACTGAACCCCCCCACCCCATACTGCCTGGTGTTAAACTTTGGTCTTTTCTGTGAGACAGCCCCAACAGTAAAAAGCAAAGATATGCAATTCTGATAAAATCTGGGGGACAAGCTGTGACCAGTTACTTTGATGAAAACTCTTAGGTGGAATTTATAATCTATTTATTGTAGAATTAGATCAACAGAGGGCTTTGTTTTTAAAGTGGGACTTAATTACCAACATCTCCTCAGATCTCCTCAGCTGCTCCATCTAGTTGCTGTCTAATGTTGGAGATGTGTGTATCCCATAGCTGTACGCGCTCTCAGGTTCTCCAAACGCCTAAGGTTCTGCCTGAAGCTCAGCCTCTGCATTACGCTGCCTCACAGGTAAGACAGGCGGAGCAGACGGGCTGGCTCCTTCTCTGGAGGCTGTTGCAGTTTAGGCATTTAGGGAGCCAGAGAGAGGATGGATGGCTGTGATTCTTTGGTTCAGTGGTTACATTTCAACCCGTTGCAGCCAGCAATGTCTTTTTCAACAATCAGTCATGGGATGAAGGACTGAAGTAATCCCAGAGATGGGAGCTGGAACATTTTTTATTTGCCTTATGGTGGTTTTAAAGGGAATGTATTTCAAGACTCCTTTGATCAACAACATTACTTGGCAAAAATACTTTTTCTTTACAACAAACTGTTGGATAAGATCATTGATCATTACGGTTCAGACCTAGCTAATGAATCTATATAATGTGAGGTTGATCAGACCAAATGTTTATGGTAGAAAGAATAAGGAGGCCAAAGCAATTATTGCGGTAAATTGACTGAATATTTTGAGAGCTACTGAAAAAGTCTTCTTTCCAAATGATAGTGTTAGCAAACAGTCTTGAACTGCATTCATTAGAAATACATACCTTGGCACAACTACAGGAAACAGAGTTAGCAAAAGGTTAAAAAGAAGGACAAATTGGTTTTCATAAATGTAGGAAAACTGTAAAATATTTCAAAACTGCTCCATGAAAAGGGATGCAATAGTGTGTCTAGCTAAGCTGGCATAATTGTATTAAACCTCAGCTTAAATTTTGCTGTGTCTATTTCAAACCCAAAGACAGGGATATGCACGGAAAAGCTTCTCTTTTTCCCATTTATAGCATTTGGTCTAATAAACTGTACTACCTTTCTGCGCTTTGTATGACTTGCTTATATAATGCAAACATGCACCACTCCGGAAAAATTGTTACGGTATAAGAGCAAACACACATATATGAACAAACAGCTTGAGCACAAAGCTGTGATCACGTGGGAGCAGTTCTCTCTGAGGCTCTAAATACATTTTCAAAGCAGGATTTTGTACCTGATTAGTTCCTGGATGTAAATTTCAAAATAAATATTGGTATTCAGTGAAAGATAATTACTAGAGGCATTATGAGCCTGACCACTTACTGTCAAAAGCAAAAATTATGCTTGTTTAATAATGTAAACAGAATGGGAACTCTTCTGTCTGAACCATTTTGAATCACATTACAAGGAGATGAAAATAGCACTTGAAACAATGCAACAGGGATCCCATGTGAATTTGGATTGAAGAGCAGGCTGCAGAAACGAACTATCAACTATGTGGATTGGCTAGACCTTGTCTGCTGATCAGGATTCAAATACTTTTCTTAAATCTCTTAAGCACTTTGTTAAGGTCTTTGTGTGCTTTTAGCAAAAGGTAACACATTGATATAAATTCCATTGTGCTGAACTGTTAACACCAGAAGAAAGCTAAGTGGTTAAAATAATAGTTACTGACTGAATAAATTCGGGCATCTGCTAAGGTAATAAGCTCACTGTTGAAAAAACAAGATGAGGATCCAAAGATCGTGGCAGATACCATGAGTGCATTTTGAAATGCAGAAGTATTGTTATTTTACTAAAAAAATAAAGCCATTAGTTTGAGTAGAACCAACTTAGTAAAGGAGGTTCAGAAGTGTTACGTCCATTCTTAGTAGATACCTCTTTCCAAATTTTCTCTTGAGCCTTAACCCAGCCCAGCAATTAAAAGCCATCAAAATGCCATGACCTGAATCTTTAGGGTTCTAGAAGAAGAATAAGTAATTAACTCTGGACTGCTTATCTGAAGTAAAACTAATTCGTCCCATACTTTGACAGACTGTACTACACGTAACAGGGACTAGGTGTCAGAAAAGGATTAACTATACTAACTACATACAAGTTGTATTCACTGGTAAATTCATGGGAGCAGCAAAAGGAAGGGACAGTCGCACCCAGCAAGGTGAGCCTGTGGAAAGGACCATTACACGCTGAGGCACCTGGGCAACCACCGGTCGCGTGCTCCACTCAGGCCGGAGCTTGAGGACAGGGTGACGGGTATGCTACAAGGAGGACTGGCACAGGAAAACCTTATGGAAGTTACAGCAACAAATCATTGATTATTTTTTAAGCCTAGCGAAGCACAAAAACCCCTCAAAAAGCTTATATAGGATGAACCTTTCTGCTAGATGATCGCCCAGTGGTGCAATCTTCTGATCAATTCTCATTTTAAATATTGAGTTATAATAGAATATGCTGAATAACAAAGGCTTATTGTAATTTGGCCAAGATGGGATTCCATGCAAGTTCATAGATAATGGTTTACAACTGCCTCGTTTTTGTTATTCTTGTGTTATATCAGTGGAAGTATAATACACCCTGGCTTTTATGGTCAGAAGTACTAGAAGAAAAATCAGCATAAATACAGGAGAAATTGATTTTTTAAAAAAACCAAAGAATCAACAACATAATACCTTTTTCTTAAGCTGAGAGTATCACTTACTAGAATTACCAGATCTGAGACTTAGAGGCCAAAGGAAAAGAATAATGTTGCCAATACCTAACAAAAACAAGAGGTCCCAAAATTGTTGTCATGGCAGACCAAAAGAAACATGGTAACAAATGACCCCTATTTCAAACTGAAAAAAAAGATAAATTTCAGACAGTGGTTGCTAACCCAGGAAGAGAACAGATAGTCCGTTCTCATAAAAGTCATGTATTACCATTCACCCCTGGGTCAATTTTACAGGAAGAATCAAACTCCTTCGACAAAACTCGGGATGGTCTATGAGGATATAGACGGAATGAGCGAGAGGTTGTAATAGCTACTGGAATTAGTGATTATGTAGTTTACACATCTTTTTTTTTATCGTTATTCAGATATAGCTGAGGTTAGGACACAACAGCAGCCTATTGCCAATGCTTTTGTTGTACCTTTAACACAAACGCTATTTCTAAGCTTGCATGGGATTATTTTTCTGATGTAATCTCATACAGTAATCACTATTCAGGGTGATGAATACTTCAGGAAGCTGCTTTTTAGGCCTTTCCTTGCGCTAAGCGATTTTTATATTTGTCTCTCTAGCTTGCAAAGGTCCCATCCACCGCTTCCCGCTCTGTTAAATTCCCAGGAGCGCCCCGAGGTGCCCCGCTCCTTCACTGTCGGACACTACGGGTGCCCTCCCAGCGCCCGGGCATCGCCAGTTGTGGCTCCTTCCTTCCAGCCTCTTCCCATCCCCATACCGTGCGCTCTTCAGCCTTTATACGTATCGGACTCTTGTGGCTCTTTCCTCCAGACCCATCTTTCACGCCATTATTAATTCTCGTATTCCTAGAGCGAGAAGAGAAGCAGAGATGAGATATTTTGTTGTTATACTGCACGCTGTTAATAGCTTTGATCCGTAGACAATTACAGATCATATTGAAGCTTCTGGTTCTGCCAGCTCTATATCTGAGCTTCCTATATTCCCTGTTTAGCTTTCTTTCCCATTTGATTCTGCTTAAATCTGTAAATACCTCCGCATTTATGCCTGGGACGTTCTTTGAGAAACTGTGGAACTGATTGGATGTATTATTCAAAAGTTTCCATGTTACAACCAAAAAGACAAACGACGCCAACCTGAGAATAAAACCTTGCTTCATTTGGCTACCTGTGTTATCTGCAGCGGTTTTCCTGGGGTGAGCTATTTGGAGGATATACAGAAGCATGTGTGACTTTCATGTTGCTATTAAGGTGAAGCCATTGTGACAAGAGCTGTGACTAGTTTTCATAAAGATAGTTTGAAAAGACAAAACCAGGACATCGGCTTTACTTCATAGGTAGGTGAAAGAAGGCAAGGGGCACAGCTAGAGGAACTAGGAACCAAGAACAGCCAGCTAGAGAAAGTTCTGTGATCAAAGTCCAAGAAAAGGGGTTTTTTTCATGAAATTTGCCATTAGAGATATTGAGGAGGCCTATGTATTAAATTCCTGAGTTTTGAGGCACTGTAATAGAGCTGTCAAACAAAGATATAGAAAGTGCTACTGTTTCCACTAGACATGACAAGCGAAGGATTCCCAACAAAGTAAGCTGTCGAGGCCACCTGAAGAGGGATAATGAAAGTGATTACATCAGCAAAGAGGAAGGAACAATCCAGGTAAAGAGTTGGTGGATGTTTGATCTTGGAGGGTTGCTGTTACCTCCAGTGCAGTCATCCAAAGCTGTCTAAAAATTAAATAGGCTAAAAGAACAAGAATGCCTAGGATTTCTTCCAGGAATTTCTGTAGTTACCTACTAGGCATCAAAGGAGACTTCTTTTGAACCTTCAAATATACAAGGAGGTCACATGCACTAGTGACTGCAGATTTGGTAACCTATTATTCATTATTTTCTTTTATTGATTGTTTTACAGTCCCCAAGGCATGTGTGTTGCTTTCTGTGACACACAAAAAAAAGGTTCTATAAAATCTTGGGGTTTTTTACAGGAGTAACAGCAGCTGTCTGTCGTTGTTAATGACAATGGCAGCCTATTTTTCCCCTATTAATTCTCATTAGAGGGTCTCATATGAATATTAAGCCTAATTTTTATGGTGACTGATGTCCTGCAACCAGGGAAAAAATGTCAGTTTGACCTAAGATATTTTCTCTATATGTGATCTTATTTAACAATTACCTTTAAAAACCTAAAATCACAATAAATTAATTCTTTGGCTTAACCGCTTTGTTAATTTGTTTAAAAGAGAACATTAGATGCAATACTTGGGTTATACTGACATTCAGGACAAAGAGACAAGCCAAATCAATGAGAAAATTGTGGAAAAGTAAGGTATCACCCACAAATGTAAATAGCCACTAATTAAATAGCTCTCGTTAGAAAAATCATAATATTGTTTCGTAACTCTAGGTGGCAGCAGTGGAACAAAACAGAGAAAAATGTATGATTATGATTATACTTGCTCACTGTTAATACAAAATCCATTAATTAAATACTGCTGATGGTGTTTCCTGACACAATATTACTTTTATACTCTAGATGGCAGCAGCATCACAAAATACAGAAAAATAAGATTCATTGTATTCATGCTGTGTCCAAATATGCAGCACCTTCAAGTTTTTGGAGGTTAAAGTTGGAGAGGTCGAAATGCAATTTCCCTTAGGCGCTTTCCCACCACAAAAGAAGAGAAAAACCTAACAATGATTGTTAAATATCATGTACAATTAGAGGTAAATCACTTCTGAAGTAACGCTACGTTTTACCAGCCTTAGAACATTCTGGGTTTTATTAATGGAGAACTGATGTGCAGAAAATGTAAATGCCAGCTCCTCTCCAGCTGGGTGTAGTACATTGATCCTTAAAAATCTGTGCCTGTACATACCTGTCATGGAGCTTGCTTTTGTGTGTTAGGAGAGTTACAGCTTTTGCCAGAGAAGGCAATAACAGTAACCATATCATGTATTCAGTCTTTAAATTACAAATTTTTGCATATATCAGTTCAGAAGGACTTCATATGCGTACGTCTGGTCAAAGGACTTTGAGGTGAAAAGAAGGCATTTGCTTTAGATTATACAAAGTTTTGGTAAAACCCATTTTGAATATTGCTCGAATAGAAAGCATCATAGGTGCCAGCTCAGCAGAAGGCTGATCTGGAGGTAGAAGTAGGAGGGACTGGAGGTGGAACGACATCACCTCCCTTGCTCCCTTGCTCCCCTGCTTTTTCCACTCCTGATGGAGACAAGGTCCCAACTGGATGAAAAGCTCAAACAGTCCAGGAATACCTTCATATTCAAATCATTGCCTGCCGGGTGAGGTTACGTAAAATTCTACAGAGAATTATTTAAGTATAGCAAGTTTATTGTTCAGATCCTTGCGGGTGTCTACCCTGTGTAATTTTACTGCTGTTATGGCCAAAGGAGCAAGTATCCACCAGAGCCTGCGTGATAGGCAGCGTAACGCATCACCAAGTGTAAACACTGAGTATGAAGGGAAATCCGGTGTATGAAGACATTCTCTTCAGTATGGGGAGAAAAACAAATTGAGTTTGCTGCTGACATAGAGGATGGACTTAAGGAAAATGGGGCACTCCCTCTCTCCAGCTGGCTGGTGTGTTACCCACAGTCTCAGAGGCTTCTCAAGGGTTGAGAAGGGTATCGCCTGGTCCAGTTTTGATCGTGTTAGGAGCACATTTTGTCAGACGCAGATTATTGCCCAGCGCCATGGTAGGGTCACACTACGGAGGTGACTCCTTTGACGTATTTGGGGAGTGTGCCTTGTTCAAAGGTACAAATGTGTACGCTGAGAGAGATGACTGACTGATCTGTTAGCGTGATCTATGAGTAGGACTGTGCAAGAGACCCAGACGCTAATTGGGGGCCCATCGGGTTTTTCCTTGACCACTTAATATTCACTCAATATGGAAAGGTTCTTGGCCTGTGCTCCTTATTGAAAAAAATAGATTTTTAATTACATTATTATTTTGTTTTAAGAATTATTAAATCTCTCTAGAAAAAAACCATGGAAATAGGAAACTAAAATTGAGCTGATATCACCAGTATTAAGCTAAAGTGAAAGTTAAGGCAGTTCACTTACTAAATAAATACTAATGGATGTATTTTGTTATGTAAATAGATGTTTGTTAGCTGTTGATATATCGGATTGGAATTAAATCATTCAATTAATTAAATCATCAGATCATCAATTCTACAGACTGACTGTAAACTCTAAATAATTCATTATGAGCTCTTTGATTATAAACCCGAAACAATGTCATCTGCTGAATCTGTAACTCGGAAGTGGTTAATATTTTGATAGGGAAATGAAAAAGAAACCCTTTAGCACCTGAACAAAACCTTCTGACAAAGGTAGGAAGGTCTCCTTTCATTTCAGTTCCTCTGTGGTGGCTCATACCTTCCTTTTCTCAAAAGTACACTTATCCAACTATTGTTTCAGACTACTTAAAACTGTTATAAAGTTCTCTGGCACTTTTCCCAGATAAACTGCAGTTGCTTATAATGAACTGGCCTAACTGCATTTTCAAATCCTAAAATTAAATTGAGAATATTTTGGATGTCTCTCACCAAGGAAAAGCAAGGATTAAAGTTGATATAGGAAAGAGCAAATATTGAAGATTGCAAAAATCGTGCAACTCTTCTGTTCATATAGTCTCTTGGAAGCAGAGGCGAAGTAATCGCGGAGCCCAGCGGTGGTGCTGGTACTGCGCTGCTCACTACAGGCTTTCTTCAGCACCCAGAGGGAAGCCCGTGCCCTGCACAGACCGCTCTGCAGCTCTGCAATTAGATGTGCTGAGGTCTCTGTTTTCTGGTGAATACCAGGTGCCACTTGGACGGTGAAGCACGCTACAGGCTTTGTCTTTGGCGGTCCTGTGTAACTTCATGGTTGCAAGCCAGTGATGTGCCTGAGATCAGAGTTTTCTGAGGATCAGACATAGCTTAGCCACTTGTCCTGTGGGTTCACACACCTGCTGGGGGGGTTGTTCCAGGGAGACAGTGATTCCATGGAAATAGTATTTTTTCCTGTTAAAATGAGATTCCTATTGAACTTAACACTGTGGCATTAATTTTGCAAGATGTGTATGTGCGCATTCTCTCTTTTACTCCCTCCATGCTGTAGCCAGATTCACAGACAAAGCTGCTTTACCGGTGGGATGAAAAAGCACAGTGAAAGTAAGGGCGTTGTATCCTTCACCTGGGTAACATCTCTCTGTTCCTTCTCTGCTTTGAATAGATTCTTTTAAGGTTTGGACAACTCTTGATAGTAGAGATCCCATTAGCTGGTGCCAGCGAATGTTGCTGATGGGATGAGGGCAAGGACTGCTGCCGCCTTCTCCATAGCAATATTAATATATATAGTAATAGTAGTAGTGTTATTTTCTGCCTGCCATTTAAGTTGTCAGCTGAATAGCAACTATATACTGCAAGAGACTAATCAGCAGGTTCATCGTTTTGTTTATTTCCTCTTTATTGCAATGACTGAATATTTCTTCAGAGGGGAGTTCCTGTGCCTGAGACTATAATAGACTTACCTCCTGTCTGACCTGCTGCTTAGTTGTATGGAGAAAGGACTGAAGACATGTTCTAGAAAGAATATCGTGGAGTAATGCAGGAAGAGGAATGATACAAGAAGGCTATAGAACGTATGGGGGTTTTGGAGAGGGAAAAATGCATGAAGACACAAACATTTTCTGCATGTGCATGATGCGATACAATGCCACTTCATTGAAGTGGTCCTCTCAGCCTCTGAGGTACCATCGTTAGCCAGGGAGACAGAAATGACTCCTTGCTTTGTGAACCACTATAATGATCAAGCATAGAGGTGTCTTAATTTACTGAAATGAGACAATGACTGAAGATGCTGAAAAGCACCGGCTGAGATTGTCACAGGATCCTTGCGGCAGAACCTGGCTTCTTTGAAGTGTTCTCCAGCACTTTTTAAATTTTTTTTTCTTATGCTTTGTAGATCTTTCCTGTGATTTCTAACACACAGGCACCCCCATTCACAGTCTCACACTGTGTAATCATAAATCCTAAAGAAAGTGATTCACCAGCAGCACCTCGATCTGCCTCTGGTGGATATTCTCTAATGTTAGTGCCTTGGAAATATCACTAAGAGCAGGGAAATTCTCCAGCTAATATTTGATTAGTAAAGAGATGTTTGCTTAATAGCATGTGAAGGTTATGTAGTGAGGAGGACTTTTGTGCAGGTCATCTAAAGTGTTCCCCGGTATAGATGATTATGACAGGATCTTTCATTAGAAGTCCATGAAATAAAAGTTACTCAAATAAAATTATAAATCATTGTATCAGGAGGAGAAAGCACCATTTGGGTGAAAGCACTGTGCTGAAACAAATAATCTGTCGTATTGATCAGCATAAAGTTTCTGATAGAGCTGTTCTGCTCGTTTGACGTCTCCTTCACCTGCTTTTTGCTGTTGTGTGATAATGCAAAGCAGAGATGTGCAGCCTCGGGAGCTGTGAGCTGGGTCTCTGCTTTACAAAGCCCTGTAGCCTATACCCCCTCCTCCCATCTACAGCTGCAGCCTGTGCCCCCTCTCCCAACAAGCAGCTGTCACAGAATCACAGAATCGTTTAGGTTGGAAAAGCCCTTTAAGATCATCCAGTCCAACTGTTAACCCAGCACTGCCAAGGCCACCACTAACGCATGTCCCCAAGCACCACATCTCCCCGGCTTTTAAATCCCCCCAGGGATGGGGACTCAGCCCCTGCCCTGGGCAGCCTGTGCCAGGGCCTGACCACCCTCTGTCATCCTCTTTCATGCAGCAAAGCCACCTTCCCCGCCTCATCAGGCAGCAGCTCCCTGCCCTGTCTAACCTGCCCAAGCAGGCAGCAGCACCTTCCTCATCGCCTCAACAGTCTACCGTCACCTCTGCCGTGCCAGCAGCGATACTCTTCTCTTAGCGACCGGTCAGCTTCCATTTCCCCTGGAAGTCCCTGCTACTAGACCTCATTTTCTGTATCTGTAGAAGGCTGCTGCAGAAGGGAGGAGGAAGAAGAAGGCAAAAGGTCTGGGCAGGGAAGAGGAAAGGCTGGAGCTAGGATGGAAATACCTTATGGGCCGATTCCAGCACAAGAGCTGTCTGCTAACCACCATGGACTGCAGTGCTTGCACATACTAAGAATGAAGTTGGCTTTTTCCAGCTATGGGTCAGATGTACCCTGACTGAGATGATGATCTTCTTCAGCCCACGTTCTGCTGAGCTTCACGGCTTGGGTTCAGCATTAATGAACATTATGGTTTCCACTTAGTGGATTTTAAATGCTTTTTTAAAAAACTGCTCTCCTCTCGATGCACACAGACAGCACTGAGTCACTCCAAATCCCAGAAAATTCAGTAGATCTTACACTGGTGTAAACATCAAAAATTTCATTGCTTGTTTAGTAACCAAGTTTGAGCAGTATGTTTTGGACTGAAGAGCTCAAAACTAGGAGAAAAAAATCTCAGCATTTCATACTGAAAGCAACTGTTATCTTTGAGGCATGAACAAGCTGCACCAATAAACGTTCTCAGCTGAGCATGCAGATTCTTAGTTTGGTTTTGCTGATAACTGAAAATTAACAATTCAGCGTAAGTCTTAATATAGACGTCTCTCTGTCTGGCACCTGCAAGACTTTCCTCCAGTACTTTCTCTCTCTTAATGCTGTAAACATCAGTATTAGCAATGACTGATTCAGCAACACGCACCTTGAACTTTGGAAGAGGGACTTGGCACCTGAGCCCGATACTCCCTTACAGCTTACCAGGTCTCTTAAAAGGTTACGTGTCAAAATGTCACCAGACTGTATTGCCAAACTATTCAGAAAATGGAGAGTATCAAAGTAAGACCTGGTATTTGTTTTATGATACTATTTCTATTCTGATAAGGGGACAGGCAGAGACCTTTTTTTCATAAACAAGTTAACCCTTTCCTTATGTTCAGTCCTATCTACTGCCTTCTAACTGCATTTTACTCCAGCTAATTTTTCCAGACCCAAGCAGGTGAGAGAGGGAGACAGCAATTTTTCCACTTTTTTGTCCTGCTAACAGAATTGTTTACTGAGTTTCATGTAATTATGTGTGTACAAATGTATTGAATGAAGCTGGATGGATGATATAAGTTGAAATTTGGAAGGCAGAGGTCTTGACTGACTGGAAGTGAAAGCCTAAAATATTACGCGTTTTGATGAAACACTGGAAACACAAGCTCTAACTACAGTTTCAACGCCAGGGTTATGGTGTCAGGTCTTGGGTTGCAGGTTTTCCAAACCCAGTGGTACAAAAACCATAGCCTTTGCTTTTAAACTGACTGAATTTTGTGCAGAATCACTGACAGACAGTGGTAATACATCTACTCTGCAGAGAAGAATACGTAGAAAATCAAGTATGATGTGTAATCTCATTATCAAAGGGAAGCCAAAGCTTTGATGTCAACAGGAGTCCTTCTGCGGACTTTGATATAGAATTAATTTCTGTAATCTTAATTATTTTTCCTCTGTCTTAATATTTTTATTGCACCATGAAATAGTGTTTTCCTAAGAGAGAGCAAACAGTTTGGGGATTTTTTTTTTTCAATTTTGTTTTGGCTTTAGTGGGAGTATTTGTTGTTAGTTGAGTTGCTGAGGAAAAAGTGAAATGCCTCTGTCCAGAGGGACAGTGGAGGATGTACGTGTCTTGTAAGAGAGATGTAGGTGGCATATTGGCCTTAGGATGGATGCACAGGGATGAAGAGCGATAATTCATTCAAAATCCCTGGATGTAATATTTTGATGTGTTATGACAATATAATCTTGTGTGTTAGTAACAGATTATAATATGTATATTTATAGGGCAGTATTTAGCCAGATGAGATTTGCTTATGTAAATTCTACTACCTGTGTTGGAAACTGATAGTGGCTGTTACTTAATAGTGCTCAAGAAAGGCATGCCGTAGCTTCAGACTTACGGGGGCTTGTGGGTTTGGGGGACTCTATCCACGGTTATTTGTTTCCTCCTCACTCTTTATTGAGGATTCCTAGAAAAATATATTCCATCCAAGAACTCTAGTGTTCTTCTGATTCAGTGGTATTAATTTCATTTAGTTCCGTACCCTTTTCACAGACTGAATTTAATGTGCCATTTTCCTCTGTCACACAGAACAGGGATGAGTGAGGAAGAACCCAAACTTTTCTGAAAACAGAAAGAATGCTTTATTATATGGAGCTTAAACAGAAAAGCAAGAGTGACAGGATTTCCACACAACTGGAAGATTATCTTCTTTAAATGTGTAACTCATGTTTGCTCTTTATGGGTAGATTGTTAGACTGTATGTTCAGCGCTCTCAAGAAGCATTTAGGACTTCAAATACAGTAATAAATTAATTTGCAAGATAGAGACAATAATGAAAGATTTGATTTCAAACCACTGACGTGAAACTTTTGTGGAATTTTCAAACATTAAGAAGCATAAATGACAGCCTTATTTACTTGTGTAAATGAACCCACCAACGAAGTAAAATACAAGATTGACAGCATGGGGAAGAGAAGCTCCTTTTTTTTAATCTACAGAGAGATGTGACTTACAGCAGTGTTATTGCTGGCCTCCTTCCACGTCGCTTGGCCACCCCGCTCCCTAAGAGGCCAGTCACAACAAAGGGAGGGCAGATCAGAGATCTGGTGGGTGCAGGCCTTGCTTTTTCTTAGATAACTAAGGTTACTCTTGGCAACAAGGAGGTGATGGGTTGACACCCATCATCCAAGAAAGGAAACCATTAGTTTACTCGGAGGCCAATACAAAGCTACCAGATGGGAACGGTTTTCTGCCGCTATCTATCAAGGCTAGAGCACAGCTATCCAGCCTTCTGTGACAGCAATTTTATGCTGAGAGCACAGCAGTCTCAAAAAACACTGAAGAGCCATTTACTTGTAAAGTATAAGAAACATCTGTCAGGGGCTAAAAGTGTTAAAGAAATGCTTAACCGCGCATTGAGTTGGCAGATTCTTAGGCTCAGGTTACAGGAAAAACATTAGCAGTGAAAGTCCACAAGATTTATCCTAATTTATCAGATTACTTCCTCAGAAACTCTCCTTTTGAACTGCTCTTCAACAGAAGAACAAATGTGTAGACTTCAATGCTTAATAAAGCTAAAAGCTTCTCCCTGGGGTAATTGAAATTTTTCTATCAAAGGGCAGATAGACCTGGTTGCAGCTGCAACAAAGAAGAAACATATAAAGCCAAGTGGAAAGCAGTTAGACAGCATTGGTGGTGTAGGACCATTGAACATGGTCTTGCTAATTGGAATCTATAGCACAGGACATTCAACTACATGCTGGGCAAATGACCCTGAAAGTTTCAAGTCTATCTAGTATAAAAAAAAGTTCAGATGTAAAAATAATCATACGAATGATGGATTCTGTATCCTTGAATGGGCATAACCAACCAGAGATCTGGGTAACTGGCAAATTTCTTTTTTAAATAAGGCCCTTTGAGTCCCATATATGCATCTACTTTCACAAGCATTTCAAAACCTGTCTTCTAATAATTTCACACAGAGCTTTCAGAGAAGCAATGTTCAAAAGAATGAAAGTAATGAAACACAGCAAAGTTTTACATTTTTATTTCTGTACTTTAGGAAAATTCCTATTGAAGACAGAAGGCAGTTCAAATTGGAATTGCTTTACTGCCAACAAAAATGTGTGACTCTTGATCTAATGAAAAATTAGAGAGATTGAAAAGCCGAAGTAGACTAAGGAAGGATTTCAGTTACAGCAGGATGCAGCCCTTATTGCATTTGTAGTTCAAACTGTGATCTCTAAGGAGACCTAAATTGCTCCAGAGTGTGGAATTTAGGGTATTTGAGACTTTATTTTCTCAGAGGAACAAGTATGGGTAGCTAAGGCATCAGGCTTTATGGTCATGCATTTAGAAAACATGCTTTATTTTAATTTAAAATAAAATGTCATTTAATGAGGAAAATGTTCAATTCTTAAAACATTTGTCATGTGAATTAAAAGTTGTTCAAAATGGTTCCATAAAGTGGAACTTGTGATTTTTTTTCAAAGTTCCCGGTCCTGCAAACTGATTTGGATAAGCATACTTTTATTTTATACAGAAGAAGCCCTTGTATTTGTGATTGTTATCGGTATGCAAGGATTCACTGGCTCAAAATCTAAACTGTTGTTCTCACACGCTCTGTACCTTTGTGAGCACTAAAGTATTTCTGGGAAGCGAAACAGCTTCAACAGAAAAAGCTGGAATTACATCGATGCTTCACAATGTGCTAGCATACGCGGATGTCAGACCAAGCTGCCCTGGGCATTGGAAACGCTTCGCCCCTGCTTGTTTGACATTTCACGGAGGCGAAGTACCCCACGGAAAGGCAGGTATCTTAGCTTGGGTGCAACGCTGTGTTACGTGGCTATGCTGCTTGCTGCCTCCCAGGCAAATACTGCGTCGTTCAGAGCTTCGTCTGGTATCTCGCCGTGGTGCAACGCTGACTGTGTGGTACAGACATGCGCACACAGCTCAGGCAGTAAACGAACCGCAGTCAAATTCCTGCTCCAAGTGGGCAAGAAAGAGATTTGAACTTGGATTTCCCAAATACCAGTAAACATTATGTTAGATATGAATTAGTCTTGTGGGTTTACCTTGGTGACCTCTTCTACCATCTCCCTTGTTTTTTTAGTGAGAAAAAGCATGTCAATGTCAGAGGTGACAATCATGTATTTTCATGTATTCCCTAGAACTTGTTCTTTCTCTCTTGCCTTTCCTCATTTATCACCCATTTTATCTATCTTCCTCTCTTACCTCATCTTTTTCATTCATCAAACCTTTCTTTCTTCATCAAAGCCTAAATTTTGAACCTTTCTTTCTCTGTTGCTTGAACCTCTCTTTCTTCTGCTGTTCTTTTCTTGCCATTCTTCACTTTTCTCTTTTTATCATTTGTCTCCTCCTTGCTCCTATTTCTTTTCTTGCATATTTCATCTGTTTGCATTAGTCCTCCTCAGCCCCTCCTTTTGATGGCTCTTTAATGCATTTGGTTTCTGACAATTACTCCTCCTTCCCCACTGTCTAAAGCAGCATTTTAAGCGTTGAGCAGAGGAGCTCCTCTCTGAAGTACCAGTTCAGCCCAGCAGGAAAGGCCCAGGGCCGGAGGTGTAACTCCCCTGAGACAGGCCAGAACAAGCGGGCGCGTACAGTCGTGGGAAGAGCAGGTTAAAGCACCCTGGTTTTCGGGCTCAGGTGACGAGTCGTGTGGCAACACAGCACTGGTGAAATCAGGAACTGCAGTGTCTAATACGCCAGACAGCCTAGAGCATTTGGTACCACGGTATCAAACAGCTGAAAAAAAGGAAGTATGCCAAAGACGTGATGTCCTGGGCACCTGTGCAATAGTGTTATTGATTAGATCAAAAGGGTGGTCAGTTTTGTTGTATTTATCAGAACTGTCTATCACCAAAGTAGCTTCCTGAGCTCCCTTTTTTATCTCAAGAAATAGGCAGTATGGGAAAATACTATGCTATTAACGGAACGGTATTTTTAGAAAGATGGAAAAAAGGAAAAGGCAAGAGTCCAGATTTTATCCCACCCTCCTCAATGGCATTTGCGATACAACTGGAACACCCGTACCAGAGGAAGGTCATCTCAGTTAAGAGAGCCATCACAAAAGCCACAGAAAACATATTTTAACTTCTCGATAACTCATTTCACTGAAATACTGTCTGTACCATACTGCCTCATTGTATCTAACAGTAGAGCAGGGTTTCAGGTAATGTATATGTATGCGGTATCAATTACTAGCCATGTCTTGCAAACATCAAAGTGTGCATGTTTAATCCCTTATTCTGAGTATTAGTACTTAAGTTCTTAAAGTCTTTGACTAAAGTAATAGAAAAGGTCCTCCTGATTTTTTGAGGGAGTTGAATGCAATCCATTTTGGGAGAACAACTGATGTTGAGATCCTGACATTGACATATCAACATTCTTAGTACTTCGCCTGTGAAATGCTTATCTTTGCTCCTAGGGCACTGAGACTTAGTATTTATCTGCCATTTCTTTATATATATACACACATATATATGAAATAACAATACATACAACAAATATATATACGTATTTGTATATATATAAAATATATCTGTTGTTCTACAGGTGGGAATTTGCAGAGGAATCTGAAAATATCTATATTCAGAATGTTTTACAGTATTGTTCTGCCAACAAATTAACATAAAACTTTCTTCTCACCTCTTTTTCTTTTCTGGAAGAGCACAGATTAAGCCAACTATTTGAAGTCATTCTTATATCCCTTCCTTTCAGATACTAAATAAAGTACCTACCTAAGTACTTTGCTGTATCGGGGCCTTCAAAAAGTAAAGCGTGGCAAGACAGAAAGCTGCTTTTGGAACTCTGGAGAGCAGACTACTTTGAGCTGACAACCCATCTTTTCTTGAAATGGACTACTTTGTGCTTTAGATTACATCAGGTAATCCTACAGCAAGAGAAATAAGCTTTTCAGTTTGTTTGCTTACAGTTTCACACAGATGCCTTGCTAACTTCTTCCTGCGAGTTTCCTCCTCGCTCTTCCATACTGCATTTCTTCATTTGGATTGATGCGCATCCCTCTGCTACTCCAGATACACCTTTGGTTAAGTGCTACTGTTTCGGTTTTTGATGTCCTGTGGCACTAAATTCCTGTACCTCCGATCACGTGTTTATGAGAGCAACATGCCCACTGTCCACTGTCTCTTGCAAATCTCGCTCAGGACTTGATTGCCTGTTTTTTAGAGTAGGCCCTGAATTTAGGAAATTAAATACTAATACTCCGAACCAGGGATTCAACATGCACATTTTGATGTTTGCAAGAAGTAGCTAGTAATTCATATCACATAAATCTCCATTACCTGAAAGCCTGCTCTGGTCCAGTCCAACACTAGAAATGCAGATACCTCTTTACACAACACTGACACTGAAAGTTGGCCCCAGGTGTCAAGTCAAAACAGAGGTAGCCTAGACTTGTCTGAGGATCCAACAAGGACCAAAACTGGATCAGCAATAGAGAAAAAATAATACTGTCCTTTCCTGGTTTCCATTGCAAGTGTTCAGAAGACAGAAATTATTCATTTCGGTTTGCGTGGGTAAGAGCAGTGATAGGAAGGATATAACTCTTAACACCTGGAGATGAGAACGTCTAGGCTTGGATGTCTAAAGCTAATACTATGACAGGCCTTTCCACACCATTACTTCACCGTGACTTCACGCTACCACAGAGGTCCCTCTCGGGTGCTCAGTGCATTTCACATTCTGGCTTGGAACAAAGTCAAGGACAAGCCAGGTTATTTTTGATCAGCTGCATCCACACGAGCATTCAAAAGAGGCAGATGTAAAGTGATAATGAAGATTACCAAACCAAGCCAACCCCGTGAAAACTTGTACTGCGAATGGATGAGCTTCAGACCATTGCATAAAGTCCATTCATCAGCAGTGTTCTCATTTAAGGTCATTAAAATTTCAGTGAAGTGATTTTGCAGTTTCTTTGCATTGTGCCAGAATCAACATTGCGCTTACAGCAGGCATTGCCTAGTGCTTCTCTTTGCTTTTAAAATGACATCAAACTTCTAGTCTTACTTTGCTTACTTTCCTGTGCCATTACTGACAAAAAATAGGAAGACCAGCCAAGCAACGGTAAGACAGAAGTTCATCCGGTGTGAAAAAACAAGCTTCATATGTTGTCATTCAGTGTGAAATTACTTTCACAGAGTCGTCTGTTGCCTGGATGTATATTTTTCTTTTGCTGAGCATGCACCTTATCTTGTGGACTTTGAACAAATCAAACCTGAATCATATTACTCGTCATTACTTCAGCATAAATACAGACTGTAGTCAAAACCAATTTTCTTTTAATATTGGTTCCTGAGGTCTTCCTTATATAATTTAATTAGCTCAGTGACTTTTTCTTTTTTAGACTGCAGTATCGGGAAGTAGAACATAATAGTAAACACCTACTGCATTCTGTGGGTTATTAACAGTTTTCATCCTACTGAACATAGGGGGGTTAACCCTATAACTCTGAAACGCTTTAATTTTGTGTCTTTTATTAATTTATTAATCTTTTATTTTGTCTAGACAAAGACAGATAAATATGAGTGCTATCAGCTGTAATACACACAAAAAAACCCTAGCTCTAAAGATTTTTCCCTTTCAAGATAGGTGTAAGTAACTACGGATGTTTATTTGCAATTAGAGGAGCACTTAGGATTTCTTCTTTCTCTGATTTCCATACCAGACAGAGGGTTTTAAACTGCATTGCACAAAAATGTTTTTACATACACTCACTTAGCAACACCTTTTGTGGATCCTATTTTCAGAAGCGGTGTCTGCTTACAGTACTTGCAGATGCATCTGGGTATGGCACGCTCAGTTCAGCTAACCTCCAGACAAATATTCATTCATTTGTAAAGGTCAGGAATGCGTTTGTAAAGGCTGCTGAAAATCGGGAGGGATTCTTCTTCAGCTCAATATTCAAATAGCGCAAAAATCACAGTGAAGGAAAAAATAAAACAGAACACAAGATTTTCTTTAGGAGTTTTCTTTCCATTTTTACAACAAACCACTGGCCCTTTATACAGCGGCAGCCCAGCAGGGCGACCCGTATCGAGACCTTAATACCAGTTCTGGGCCACAGAATATTCGATCCCCCGCGCTGCTTGCACAAGTCTATTGGAGCTGATTTTACATCTCTCTCAAACTTCCTCTGCTACCCAAGTACGATATGTGGAATAAAGAAAACATACGCGTAAATGAGTAAAGCCCCCACACTTGGAAGCATGTAATTTTTCAAAAGAACTTCTCTGAGTTGTACTGTAGTTTTGTCGTTTGGTAAGACATGAGGCCAATATAATCTTATCTCGTAGTATCCTTCAAAAATCTCTGTTCCTTGTCTCCACTGAGGACTAGGGATGCACAGAAATTTACAGAGGGTCTAAGTGCTGCCAGTGGCCTAAGCTTCTGCTAAGGTTGGAAGTCTCTGGATGGACATCTCTCATAGGTATCAGCCTTCTGCCAAAATTTCAGAATGAGCAACTGCACCAAAGAGGTTTTTACCCACTTAAAGGCAAAGCTAGATTAATATTTTATCATTATTTTATGGTTTTATGGCACAAGTTGCTAAGTGTCAGCATTTCCCTTCTCTGAATGCAATGTAAGACCCAGGTTATTACACTCTGCGTTTTTAAGTAAAGGCGCAAGTCTGAATTTAGTTGACCTTGGTTTTTGCCTAATTATTTTTTACAAAATGTGCTAAGAAAGTATGCTTCTGGGGTTTTATTTTCCTGAAGGGCAGGGAACATGTTCAGTAAAACGCAGCAATACGCTTTGTTTTGGTATCAGCAAAGATACTGAAGTTAATTGGCACAGAAGTAACTGATTAGTTAAAACTACAAAAATTTTTCAAAAATAAACTACTAGTACTAGCCTATTTTTCAAAAATAAACTACTAGTACTAGCCTACTAGTAATTTAAGAGGGCTATCAATTTGTGCATCTTTTCATACTAAATATAATCT
This sequence comes from Theristicus caerulescens, assembly GCA_020745775.1. Lineage (NCBI taxonomy): Eukaryota > Metazoa > Chordata > Aves > Pelecaniformes > Threskiornithidae > Theristicus > Theristicus caerulescens. Next base: position 1,116,898 of record CM036565.1, on the reverse strand, counting down.
TAGTTAAAAAGATCACTATTCTGAGGAGTGACGTTGATTTCACCGTTGCCTCACTCTTACCTAATTCCCTGAAAATGGCTAAAATTTGTCTGCTTTTGGGTAAGATGAACATTTATCAGAGTCTGATGTCAGAAGGTCGCAGAATGACAATTCCATTCTGACCTTCAGGTACACAGATGACACGATTGCCATGAATTCATTTTTCTATGAACCAGAGCATATCCAATCTTGACTTTAAAATTGATAGGAATCTAAAGAGGCCTTTCTAATTTTTTCTCCTACCCTGGGTACTTGCAGATTGTGGCCAAAAATCATTATTTCAAAATATTGGAACTCTGCTATCATATTGTTTCACTGCGAGCTACATTTTCAACCCTTGTTTTTGTGGCATGTCCCTGAACCCTCTCCGGTTTGTCCGCATACTTCCCGAATGTTAGACAACGGCATTTGGAAGGATGGGCGTGGGGGTTGGTTGTTTATTCATTGGAATCAATACTTTCAAAGTCTCCCGTCTTGCAAATATGGTTTATATTGCTCATGACATATCACCATCATAAATGCTTTTTCCATCCTAAAAGTAGGCAGGCTTTATTAACCTCCATTATTTCATTTTGAAAGGCATTTTGTTCCAGAAGCTTCCTCAACCTCCCATTTTAAACCCTAATTTCCAGACTGAATCTATTAATGGCCAGCCTATACCTATTTGGGAGTCTTTTTGCTAGTCTTGTTTTCTGTCTCTTATAGCCTTATATATAGCCTCTTATATAGCTCATCGATCGTTATCCCCTCTGTGTGCCTTGATGTATTGGAAGACAATCCTAATCCTTCAGTGTTTAATCCTCCACCCGTTATTTTGCTCACTTAAATAAGCAAACCCTTTTCCTGCTCTTTCCCCCCAAGGGCCCCAAGGATACAGAATCCTGCTATTTCTTGCTTGCTGTCCTTTTGGCACGATGAAGCTTGCTCTCCCTCCTGCGCTGCCCAACAGTTTCAACAGAGGACAGAGAGTGGCTCAACTAGACTTACTGACAGCATCTCCCTGACCAGAACTGCTCTATGAAATGTAGGTGGCAGTTTCACTGTGGGTGTTGCAAAACGAAAACAAAAAAATAATCACCTTATATAGTCTTGTGAAAAAAGTCCTAAGTAGCTAGTACCAGAGGAAGACTCTTGAGTTCACAAAGCTGAGTAAAGATCCTCCCTGTTCTTATTTTAGTAAATACTTAAAGTAATTTAATTTAGTAGTTACTTCTAATTTACATTAAGTGAAAACTGAACTTAGAACAGATTCATCCTCGCCAGTCTGGCTGATGTACTGCAAACTATGGCCCACAACCTAATAATAACCCTCTTCTACCCCCACTTTCACCTAGGTATAGCAATCTGCCTCAATATTAATCTGTAAACAACCCTGTCACTTTAACTACTACCACGTGCACACTTCCAAAAACAAATTTTATCGGAGAAATGCAGAAGCAGATTGCATTGGCTCAAGCCAGTTCTCGTTATCATTATTGAACAGAACTGTCCCCCATTTTGCAAATGTGGACACCCAGGCACCTCACGCAGTTCTGAAGTAATTTTTTTTTTTATATGTCCTGTTTTTACTCCTGAGGATAGCAGCTCATGCATAGTTTGGGTTTGCCTTTTTTTTTTAAAACCCCAAAGACATTTTTTTAGCCGTTGACATTGAGAGTCTGTGTCTTGGAAGCTGAAGAAAGGAACCTCAGGCTATTCAGTCTTGCGGCAATGAAAATTTTTGGCGTAGACTTTTTGTAGCACAACTGTTTGATTCATATTGTCAGGTTTCATACTTTATCCTGGAAATCCTGCGTGCTCTCTGCCAATAGGAAAGGGGCACCTACCATTTTGCATGAAGGGCTCTCTTACCTATGCGTGGCCTAGGCACCATCGAGAGAATAAATTGTGGGTCGTTTCTGAAGATTTAAACAATATTTCTGATAAAAGGTACCCGCCAGCATTTCTGTGGAATAAATATTATGCAAGAATGAGAATATTCATGCACACAGCATGGGAAAAGGGTAGATCATAGAATTGCTTTTTTTCTAACCGCTGCCTCACAGCCAAAGAAAGATAGGAGTTATTGACTGGAAAAAACATGGTGTCCTCTGGAACAAGCAGAGCCTATTGGGCTTTTTTCCCCAACTAATTTGTGTCTCATCTCCCTCCGTGCTTCACCACAGTGACTCAAGGCTCTACTGTCCACAGAGCCTCTAACTTTGGCTCTGCCGGTGATCTTCAGCTCTTCCCCGAGAGAACCCTCCCGGCTCATCCCCGTACCCTCGGATTGCGCACTGGACAACACAAGCACAGGGTATAAATGGTCAGTTGCCCGCTGACCGCCTGGCACGCGCGGCTCAGCCAGCAGCGCCCAGGCCAGGCCGATGGCGTTGAACCCGCAGCTCTCCTTCGGTCATGGCACGTCCGAGGCTCCTTACCCAGCAGCCAGCTTCCTCAGAACCTCTGGGCCCGCGTGATCTGAAATCCTCGCCCCTCTGACAGACACGGTTAAAACTGGCAAAAAAGCTACAGTGCGAGGTTAACATGGAGAAACTAAAAATGGAAACATTTGATGGGTGAAAGACCCTCACGTACTCCTGTTCATTCGGGGCTGACATCGAACAGGAACCATCAGCAGAAAGGACATTTGAAAGTACCGTTATTGATATTTAAAGCTATTGCAAAAAATATATGCATTTGGCAAAGGTACAGGCCCTGCATCAAGCGCTGCATGACTAAGCTTCTGTGAGCACTGAGCTCATCGCAGAGCGCGGGTCTGGCTGCGCGAGGGCCATCCAACAGCGCAGTCATTTTATCATTTTCCCCTGCAGCAGCAGATGGTGGAAGGACGGGCACCCCCCGCCCTGCCGGGGTACCGGGCAGCCCTCGGTGCGGCACCGACTGCGGGGCGGCGGGGTGCTCCCCGCCCCGGCGCCGGGCCGTGAGGGCGGGCTGGGCGACAGGCACCATCTTGGCTGCGCGGGGCGGCGAGCCAGGCCCGGGAACGGACGGCGTCCCCTGCGGCCCGGCCTTTTGAGTCGTTCTGCATTTAAAAAAACCGAGCGAACCACCGCATTCCGCCCGCAGCGCTGACGGCGGCCGGCGGCGGGGCCGCTCCCGCGGGGCCGGGCCCAGGCCGGCGGCCACCTGCGCCCCGCGGCGGGAAGCGCCCCCGCCGCCGGCCGCTCCCACTCCCGCCAGCCGCGGGGGGGGGGGGGCGGGCGGCGTCCGGCCGCCCTTCCCGCAGGGAACGCCCCGCCCGGGCCGCCGCGCCCCCCCCGCCCGCGGCGTGGGCAGGCCCGGCGCGCGCCGCGGGGGGCGGAGGGGCGGGGCGGCCGGCAGCGCTCCCCCCCGCGGTGACAGTTTCTAGAAGCACGTCCCGGCGTCCTCCGCGCGCCCAACATGGAGGAGCTGACGGTGGAAGTGCGCGGCTCCAACGGGGCCTTCTACAAGGTACCGCCGCGGCGGGGCGGGGGCGGCGGCGGGGGGGGGCTGCCGGGGCCGGGGGCAGCGGCGGGGAGGGTGTCGAGGGGCGGCGGGGGAAGCGGGGCCGGGGGCGGCGGGGATGGAGCGGGGCGGCGGGGGCTCGGGGGGCGGTGCCGGGGCGGGCTGCGAGGGCCGCCGCCGGGGAGGCCGGTGTGGCGGGGAGGGGGAGCGCCGGCGGGGCCGGGGGGGGGGGCAGATGCGCAGCGCGGGGGTTCGCTTGGGCTTGGCTGTGGAAAGGGCGGGCGGGCGGGGTATTTTTGGAAGAAGTAGGGGCTTTGGGTGGGAGGGGGCGAACCGAGCCGGAAATAATGATTTTAAAATATTTTAAATAATTCTCTAAAGATTTCGAGTTTATTTATGTCATCAGAAAGCTTCCTTCGCCATCACCCTCCCGGGAATGTCAGGATGTGGCAGGATCAATGCAAATACTCTCAGCTGTTGCCCGTCAGTCATTTTCCCCTAAGCCTGGCTTCAGATGTTTGAGAATCCCAGCTCTTTTTATGGCAAGAGCCTTCTGCCTGCCTTTCCAGGAGGGCCGATTCCAGCCCCTGTTGTGAGCACGCAGTGTAGCTGTGTTCTGGCAGCGTTTAATCTCAGGACTCTCTTCAGCTATTGTGCCTAACCGCATCCACAGCGTGGTATTGCACGGGCAGTGTTACACCGGCGGGGTGGGGGGGTCCTTTTTTTTTTTTTTTTCACCCCTGAATTTCCTGTGTGCAGCTGTGGATTTGGCTTGGAAGTCATGTGGTAATGGTACAGTATGTGAAGGCAGTTGGTGTTAAAGGATTGTAACCAGCTGACTTCAGGAGTTAGTCTTTTCAACTGGCTGTCTATTAAAAGAGACAAATAGGAGATACTCTTATGAGGAAAGAATGTAATGGGGTAAACTATATCCCCTTACTAGGTAACCCTCTTAAATTTTTACCAAAATCAGTAGATAATAAATTCTGTAAATAGATACATTTTAGTTGGACTTGAAATACCACACAGAAACCCACATCAGAATCGTTTGCACTTAGAACAGGATACTCCTAAACAGAATTGATTTTTTTGTTAGTTTGTTTTTCTTTTCCCCTGCCCATTAGGAAGCCCAGAATTTGGAGATGCTCTTCTTATCTTTCCATTTTCTACCTTGTGATCTTGGACAAATTTACAAACCATGGATTAGCTGTTTCTTCTGCTTAAGAGGAATGTGAGACTAATGGGAGTATTAGGAGGTGCACTGAATTCTTGGACTGAAGGGATCTGTGTACAGAGAATTTATTACAATAAGCCTGATTTAAAATCTGCAACGATGACGTCTCCTCCTAAGTCAGTGAGAATTGTCAGGCTTGGATTAGCACCATCCTGTGTTTTAGCCCTGTGAACGGTGCCTAACAAAAGCAGAAGTTTTACTTAAAAATGGCGTTAATGGCTTTCAGATCAGTGAAGTGGGGATTGAGTCCAGTAATGGCATCTTCATGGTGGATGAAGTCAGGTTAGAGTGATGGGACCCATAGCCACCAAAGCCCCAACTCAGAATAATCTGCTGTTAATGGCGGGGGAAGCCACAGAGCCTCCCAAAAAACCAAAACCGAATAAACCCAACTGAAACACAATTTCAAAAGATTGTTCTTATGAGCTAAATGCAGCGAAATGTGTGTGTCAGTGACTCCATTTTGTGAGTCTTACTGTTGAGGTAGGCAGAGGTTATGCGTGCATTTTAGAGCTGAGTAACGCTACTGGTAACTTTACAGTGTCTGAAGCAAAGGAGAGAGGCGTGTCAGTCTCATTCAGCAAGTATCCTATTTTGGACACTGATAGCATTGATAATGGCGTTTGTAAGATAATGAGAATGGGCTCATCTTGTCTAAGCCCCATGTCACTGTATAGGAGATGGCAAAAATTCGCTGAAGAGAAAAGCAGAATTTGTAAGATGGGATGAAATTTGAGGTTTGCCCTCAGAACAGTCTGAATTCAGATTCATTAGCAGAGCATACCTCCTGGTAAATGAGACGAGAAGGATCCCGCTATGCCAACAGAGATAAAAACCAAAATAATTATGTAAACAATTACATGACAGAATCTTTTTAATTAGTTCTTAATATGATCTGCAACTTAGATGTAGTAGAACCAAGGTAGTGATTAAATCTGTTGGAGCATTATAGCGGGGTTTTCAGTAGCTATTAGAGATATGACCATGGTAAATGATATTCTTTATAGGTTCTTTTGTTTCTCTATATATCTGTTCTTCATTTTAGTAAAATTCAATTTTAACAGGGAATTTTTCATACGTGTATTTATATGTATACACTATGGTTGCTATAAATTAGTAAGGAAAACGATGTTCTTTATTAAAACACATGAAAAGTCAAAATGTTTTTTGTGATGCATAAATCAATGGACAATAACTGTGGTTATGGTAGGCACCCCAAGATAACTTATGCTCTGTCCTGTACAGAAAATACTATGATCTAAATTTAACCTTTTATTTATAAATCTCCAAGCTAATTTATGCTTTTTTTTTCCTTTTGCTTTAAATAAGTAACGTAATCTGGAGAACAGGACAGCATTTATTTTGTATTTTATCCCAGGTTCTCAACCAGTATACAGCAGAGCCAATGTTTAGCCACACCCTGCAGCTCAGGAGATTTTGCATATATCATAATACTGAGCACCGGTTGTCTTTAGAGAACAGATGGCACCGATGGGGCTCAAAGTGGTCGTGGTCTTCTGCAAAAAGATGAGGTTTATGTTACGGAACAGGGAGAAGAATGGGCAGGGTTGATGAACCCTGCTAGTTAAGGGTTTGCATACATCAAGAGTTGTGGTGAGGACTTCCTGAGGGCAGAAGAGTTGATGCTTTCTAGGTGAGTGCTAGATTGCAGGTTAGTTTTTATCTTTGCGACATTAGAGCAGACTTTCTTTTTTTTTTATGTGAAATGGCCAAAAATATCTGGATTTCTTTGGGCTCTAAGTGGGCTGGAGAGAAAGAAAGTTGAATACTCCCACTCCTCTTGGCCTGACTGCAGTGTTTTTGGGATGATGATTCTCTCTGTCATTAAGATCGTTAAGTAATTCACAGAATCACAGATGGTTGAGGCTGGCAGAGACTGCGGGAGGTCAGCTGGTCCACACCCCTGCTCAAGCAGGGCCACCTAGAGCCACTTGCCCAGGACCGTGTCCATGTGGCTTTTGAATGCCTCTGAGGATGGAGACTGCGCCACCTCCTTGGGCAACCGGTGCCCGTGCTCAGTCACCCTCACAGAAGAAAAAAAAAAAAAGTGTTTCCTGATGTTAGTACAGAAACTCCTGTGTTTCGGTTTGTGCCCCTTGCCTCCGGTCCTGCCGGTTGTGAAAGGTGTCTGGGCAGCGCTTGGCAAGAGCAAGACAAAAGCTGCTGCTTTATCCAGTATCTCCCTCAGCCGGCGTGTGCTCACTCGTATGCAAACTAGGGCCCTGGTTCTGCACCTTATTCATGAGTTCAGATGTCAGCTTACATGAAGTAGGTTGGGCCTATGAGAGGTAAATTGAACACCAGATAACTCCCTCTACCTGAATCCTGCAGTGGCACCTGAATAACTCTGAAAGATCCATCGCGTTCTTTGCTGCAGGGACCTACACGTGCTGAGAAACTGGCCCTGGCGTGTTGCGTGCCCTCGCGCTCTTCCTGTTCTACAGTAGTAGCTGTTTAGATTATGCAAGGGCATGAAATAGGTAAAAATGTGAATTAAATGAAACTCAACCTTTAATTTGCAGGTTCTAAAGTGCTTCCTTCTTGGCCTGTTCCTCTTTCAAGAGGTGCAGTTGTTCTGGTAACGGGACTGACCGAAGCGCTGGTAGCAGGAATTGGCATAGGCCTCAAGGCAGAGACTAGCCAAAGTACTACTAAGGGAAAAAATGATGGAAGAGAAGTACACAGCGGTTTTCCACGTGTGCAGTGTCAAAGCACGATGGGCAGCTCTGTGTGAGAGAAAGTTTATGCACCAATAAAAAATATAACAGCTTTTTAATTTTTCTTACAGTTTTTAATTAGTGGCTTTGAAAACAGCTCTGTGGGTTCTTCTGAATGGTTTTTAGTTTGATGGTTATTAAAATAGGAAACTGTCATTAAGAGTATAGCTTACACAGCTGTTTGTACCCAACTACTACACCAGGAAACATGGTGACTGGAATGACTTTTTTTTTTTTTCTTTACAGATCTCAGCTGTCTTATAATGGTCAGCATTTATTTATTATACCTAGCCCTAATGGGTGGGAAATTTCAGACATTTTAAAGTTGTCACTGATCTCTTGGAAGTTGTGTAGACTGGTGCAAGAAGTACCTAGTCATTATTGCTGTTGATGAGCCGTTCGCTTGATCCTTGTAGGCTGCTAAAAGGGAGATGCCACAGGCAGTGATTATTGATTGCTGATGTACATAATCAGTGGAGGGTGTCTTTCAGAAGTTTTGCCCTTTGGGAATATGTGTATGAAGAAAGCAGTATAAGTAACGTGAGTCATTTAGACTTCCGTGAATAAGCCTAAACCAGGGGATTCAGTGCTGAAGTTCTTGCACAACTGTCGTAAGGGCCCTTGAATTTACATATGATAATTATGATTGTGAATGGAAATAAGCAGTAATGTCATAGGTTAAACTGTGGTTGCTCAAATTGATAAAATAGTTCAAGATCTCTTTCTTACCTGATGCCAGCTTGTAATGTTTGTGTTTTGTGGCAAGCTAGTTCTACTTTCTTTTATCAGTTCCTTGTATAAGCAGGTGCAGCTAATCCCTTCTAATGGAAATAATACTTCATGAAGTTCAGTCTTTTTTTGTCCAGCGATTTGATTATTTACAAGTTTCCTGTATTTGCTTTGATTTCTGGTCGTGTCTCCCCCCCGCCCTGTGGTGGGGGTCAGCATGGCATACATCCCTTAGGAATTATTATTCCATGTATTTGTTACGTGAAACAGTTGTGTGTGATTGTTAGTTAAAAATACTAATGGTTCTTGCTTCTGAAAGGAGTGAAAGGATTGGTAATTGGATATAGGCTTCTTGACCTTTCTGTCACTGATTCAGAAAGAGCCCATGGTACCAGATGCCAAAGCGTTTACTGTTTGAGACTTGCTCAGCAGTGGGTAAGGTGATCTCAGTATAGTTTTTAGTGTGCAGGTATGTGTGACTCCAAAGCCAGCACAGAGGCTATCCCTGGAAAGAATGTTTGCAGCTGAACTAACAGGACCTCATTTTTGGGTTGGACTATCCTGCTGGGGGGTCAGATAGACTTAAGAAAGCGGGATGAAGAGGGGACTTGGATTGCATCTGCCTGTTGTACAGATTTTGTGACTTTGCCTGGAACTGGATTTTAAAAAAAAAAAAAAGTGTGTGTATATACAGAGACATACAGTTCACTGTAAGGGCACTTCAGTAAGTCTTGATCCGTTTATGTTATCAGCAGATCCTAATCCTAAATCCGTGAGCAAAACCCAGGTAAAAGGGAAAGAGAGTGTGTGTGTTATGAGATGAATAAGTCTCAACTGTAGCGATTTTGGCGGCAAATGATCCATTCGTAGTTTTCTGTCCTTTTGTTCATGCTTAGCACAGTGTGGCCCTGTGTTAGCTTTGCTGGACCTCGGATCCCAAGCCGCGGCAGGAGTCCTAGCGATATTCCCCCTCGTTTTACAGGTGCTGGCGTTGGGAGCCTGGCTCCTGCCAAGTGAGTGGCAGAGACAGGTCTGTACCAAAGTGCCTGGGGAGCCAGCGCGACATTAATAGCCTGTAGTACAGTATGGTCTCCTGCCTGCCTCATGAGATGGGCCGCAGCAAGCAGGGCATACATGGACTTCCAGAGACCCGGCTCACAGCGTGACCCGGGTGACTGACGCTAATGTCTGGGCGGTCCAAATCAGAGGTCTGGCAAGATGAAGTCACACCAGCTTTTCTTCCCTTCCTGCCCTCCACAGCTTTGTATGTGGTGTAAAACCCACACAAACATTGTGTGTAAGCTTACTGGCTGATAAAACAATTCATCACTATGTGGTTTTGATGCCAGTATGTTTATTGATGATGTGTGTGGTGGTCTCTTGTTCGCTCTGCTTCATCACCTCTGTTTGGAATGAGGATACACGGAATGATGTGTAAGGAACCTAAATAATGCCGCTATCTAAGCTTGAAATATTCTATCTTGGGCGACACTGCTAAATTAAATTTCAGTCATGGAGTACCTTGTTCATTTGAGCAAAAGTTAAGATGATGCATCGTTACTTAATTTAGTAGAAAATGGTTTTGGTACAGTATCGGACATGACTAGTGCAAGCTTAGAGTACAAATCTATTTAGATAAGTTACCTCACTGATAAGGAACTCCTTCAAAATTCCTAGTTGAAAACCAGGATATTTTCTGTTTTATGTTCATCACGCCCTTTCTGAAGAAATCCATGTGAATTTATAGGATTTAATATAACTTTTAATGCAAAAAAATTGCTTTGTATTGCAAAATATCTTAATGTCACAGGTTTTTCCTGAAACCTTTTTTATTTAAAAAAAAAAATATCTCTAGGCTCTTGGAATGCTTCTTTAAAAATTACACTAAATCTCATCCTGACATGCATGCAATCTATGTCTCTGTTTTTATCTTGGAGTTGTAAGTGACAGCTGATAATGCTTATAGTAAAGGTCAGGGTTGGTGGTAGGAAGGTAGTGTGCAAGAATTTTTACTTCCGACAAATGTTTTGGTGATACTTTTGGCATGTTTCTTGGCAATAATGGAATAATTTTTTATAAAACTGTATTTAAAACCTACATTGAATTCTCATTATTTCTAGTTGTATTACCAATGGATCGTACAATCTGTGATACCTCATAGACTGCTGTGCTTCAGTTACTGTAAATGTGATTTCTTCCCCACAGCTGTAGAGAAATAAATAGTAGTAGGAAGAATTATACTTGGCATTTTTGACTTTTATATTGCTCCTTCACTATTCGTCCTGTGTTTGTACAATTAGACTCTGATCAGAGTTTTTTCAGGCTTCACAACAATATAATTAAATAATTACATAGTTTTATTTAATGCTTTACATATGTCCGTTTGTGACCTGAAGTGCATACCTGATAAATGTTGTATCTGATATTGAGTGTTTCTCATATGTAAATACTGTGGAGTGAAAGAGTTTGAGAAGGCCAGCTGAAAACGCTGTTCAGATAATTTCAAGCAAGTTACTGCATACGTGTGTGCCGGCCGTGGGTCTGCACTATAATCTCCTATGGGAAGAGCAGCGTGCACGCTTTGAACTGAAAGACTTCCTTGTGCGAAGAAGTTCCTGAAGCCCGCATGGTGTTGTAAAATGTACAAACTCCTGTTGGAATTTGTACTTTTGGTTTTATTAAAGTGTTCAGTGTTTCTGTTGATGCAGCTGGCGTTTGTGCGGTGTCAGCTGTTAGTCTGCTGCTAGCCATATCTCCGCGTTATTGTTCCACTTCAGCTTTCCCGTTCTTCAGCAGGACGGTCGCTTGAAAATCAGTTGTGAATATTAAACCGGTTTGTACCGTTACACGGAAAGCCAGACTTTACCTAGTAATGGACTAATTGTCTGAAATCCTGGAAATTCAATGCGGTTGGCATTCCTTCCTTCCACTTCTTTTGTCTTATTAATGAAACCTGCAGCTAGTCAGTGGATTCAGGGTTTTCTAAACTCTGCAGAGCATTATGTTCTGAATGTTTTTCAGGTGTTTTGTGGTACCTGGTTTTGAATCTCTCTTGATTCTGAAGTTCTGATTTTTAACAAAGGAAAGATAACTGAATTCAGATCTGCAGAATAAATTTTTAGCTACTGTAGGCAGACCTTAGAAATGAAATGTATATTCCCCCCCCCCCATGCTGAGCACTGTGAGAACATGTAATAACATGAATAAGAGGTAAGGTGCAGCTATGAAATAAAGCAGCATAATGAGGCAAAGACTAATACTGAAGCCCAGGCTCTTGCAATGCAGATAAATGGCTGTCCATAGTAGGGATACTGCTTTCTGTTGGTGAGTTGTCATTCAGCAGAATGCTGGACCGCATGAACTCGGTGTGCAGTGCTGTGCCCTGCGTGTTTTGTCCCTGGATAGGGTTTGAAGGAATTGTAGTAGAACAACTCTTATTTTCTGCACTTCATGCCACGTTAATTCATGCCCATATTGGGGCATGTTTAAAGGGGACATGGGTAGCATAAATTTAGTAAAAGTTCTGCTTTACCTCTGTTGTTAGCTAACACATACTTCGGGCAGTAAAATTTTGTATGCTCTTTGCATCTTTAAACAGACATAACTTCAGTATTCCCGTCCCGTTCAGCAGTCCAGAAACCTTCTTGAAACTGAAGGTCCCTGATTACATTTTATTGCCTTCCTTCCCTTGCGGTGGCAGGACGGCCTTTGACAGGGTTTATTTTATTAGAACACGCTAGGTGGTTCAGCGAGGTGATCTCTGGTGACCTGCTTTGCTCGGGATTACCAGTGTGCTTTCTGCTAGAACCAGTCTTCTCTGTTGCTGGCAGATGGTTTTGAGTGAAGCTCAGGGAGCAGGAAAGCAGGTTTTGAGCAAATGTCTTCATTGCCCAAGTACGAGTTCAGGTAAAAGGAGATTTGTTTATGTAGGGCCTTTGCAACCAGCTGTCGGTATGGGCTCCTTTACGTCTGTCGTTACATTGAGGGATCTCCTGTGTCAAAATTTCTCTTTCCCTGAGCTGACACGTAATACCTCTGTGGGCTAGGTGCTCCTTGCACAGTTGATACGTTCTTCGTCCTCCTCAGCTGGCGGTTCCTGAAGTGGATAGAATCCATTCGGCAGATTTCCTGGAACTCCTCTTAACATAGCTATGCCACTCTCTTCCTCCATTAAAACTGCAGGTTCCTCCTTGACGTCCCGTGCCTGGGCAAATACCAGGCTATAGCAAAAGCAGGAGTAGTTGGAAAGATCTTTCTTGTCCCTTTATCGGATTTTTTTTTTTAACAGCATACCTGCCTTCCTTAGCCAAGAGATGTAGGAACTTAATTTCTGCATGGATACTTGAGTACAAGTGTATCTATCAGGTTATTCTTTGTCTTTAGGGTTTTGACATAATCAGTGCCCCCTAAAGAAGCCCTTTGTTTTTCAAAAGAGAGGGAAGTGGGATTTCCCTTCAGTTGTTCCTGAGATCATAATAATGTGACACACAAAACCCGTGAAATACCGTATTCTTTCTTTGTTTTCCTATGAGGTCCTACAGGTATTTGGCCTCATACAGTCCTCGATTTGCTACTCGAAAGATGACACCATAACTAGCTCTATGGCAGCCCGTATTGCCAAGCTTTAGCCAAACTTGCTGTCATACTGTTCTGAAGGACAGTTGTTCGGGGTTCAGTTTTGTGTTGAGAAGAACACCTGTACATCAAACAGTGCTCTGCACAGCTGTTGGACGTTGTATTGTGAGTTATACCAGTTGCCCTGGGCCTGGATCTCTCTCATTCCTGTAAAACAGTCGTGCACACCTGTAGATAAAATAATAAACTCTGATAGCGAGTTTTCAGTTGTAAATGTGCTGGTCGGATTTGAGCAGTCATTTGAAACAGTCCATGTGCAATGTATTTCTTAGAATAGCCGACTAAGAATATCAGCAACCTCATGCGAACAGTGGGATCGTGTCGTGGGACTTTCCTAAATTGGAACCGCAGTCCTAGCGGTGGTCTGCTCTTTGGCTTAGTTTCAGGCTGTATTGAAGTTGCTGCCTTGTTTTGATTTCACGTGCATTCTTACAACAAAAATGTTTTTGTTTTAGGGATTTATCAAAGATGTTCATGAGGACTCGCTCACAGTTGTATTTGAAAACAAGTAAGTATTTTATTAAAAAAAATAATCATTTGAGTATTATGTTGTTATTTTGGTTTTGTGGGTTTGGTGGGGTTTGTTTGGTTGTTGTGACATTAAGAGGAAGTAGATTTCATCAGAGAGGTATAGTTTAGAAGTACAGGCTCCCTATTCTGTTCATAGTCTCCATGAACTACTTTCTTGAATTGCTGTATCGCAATTCAGCTCATCAGTTACACAGCCATTTACATTTTTTTGGTATCTTTAGTGATGCCCGTAGATGTGATGGCCAAATTTAATTAAGGTAATCATCAGTGGCAGAGGCCTGATACTCTTACAGTAAAGCAGAAAAAAAGATGGAAAATACTACAATACTTTTATTAAATAAACAGTTTTCTATATGTTTAGTCTGAGGAATGCTGATCAGTGCTCTCAACCAGAGGGAAATAGATAGAAGTATCCTGATGGTGATTGATTTTTCTTTTTAACTATTAAGAAAATAAATATACATACGTATCCAGTCTGAAGACCCAATTTTTTTTTAGTGGAAAAGAGTGCAAATCTGGAGAAAGAACTATCCATGAGGCCCTCTTCATTTAATATATAAACACAGCAGTGCTACTAGGGACTTGTAGGGGCAAGTCAAAGATAATCCATGGGATGGTAAACTACAGATGAATACCCATTGTTCAGTGTTCGGACTGATAACACCGTGGGTTACCGGGGAGATTCCAGGCTAATTTAAGATATTCTGAGAGCTACATCCTCTTTGCTCTTTCCCTTCTAGTTGCTAGGTGGAGATCCTAAAATGTGTCAGCTTTTGATGTGAAAATTGTTACTAAACTCTGCCAGCACCAACCTGTAGATTAGTCTTTGAGCCTTTCTCCAAGAAAGATTGCTGGGTAATAAAGGTGATACTAGGGAGTGTGCGAGTGTGTGTTTATAAACAGTATTTTATAATCCTGAATATATAATCCTAGGGTTTGTATGTATACAGAGGTGTGTGTACGTGTCTATACACATACGCACGTGTATAAAAATAAATCCTTGGGGGGCGGTGGGGGAAGAAGTAATCCTAGGGTTTACCCTGCGAAGTCTAGTCTTTGTTTCTTTCTAACCTGTGTTTTCTAGCCCTTCTTTTATGAAAAATAGTTAGGAGATGAGGTGGCAACCGTAATTTGTATTAACACTTAACTGCAGTGGTTATGGAAGTTGTTGCTGTGTCTCCTAGGTTTTCATACCCACACCCCAAAACCCAACAAACAGAAAATTGAGTCCTTCATCCTATCCGTGGTCTGAGGAGATGTGACAAATCTTCAGTTTCATATTCAACATCCATATTACTTTTCTTTACGGTAGGAGGCTCTTTGCCTTCAAAGCATACACTTTCACATCAGAAACCAAGTAAGCTAAAGGAAGTGCCTGTGCTTCACAGCAGGGGTCTAATTGTTGGCAAACACATTTCTAGTGTGTAGTATCCCTGTCCTCCATGTGCTTTACGGAACGTCTGGCAGCAGCCATGTTCCAAAAAGGATGGGCTACAACATATGTTGAGTGTTTTGTTGACCAAAAATAGGTCTCAGCAGGAAGTGTGTATACAGTTCTAGTCAAATTATTCTGTGATGTAAATCTGATAAACTATTACCCTTTTTACTGAGTTAAATTCATAAGGGCTTTAGTAGAACCGAAGTTGGCAAGTGTCCTGTCCTGAATGCATCATTCTGTTGTGATAGTGATTAGCACTAACGAGGTAAACACATCTCCTCTGCTAAAGGCAGTCTGAATTGTCAGTTTGCATTTTCTGCTATTGTTAACTGGTCTTTATCTACAGCTACTGTAAGGTTCCCAAAGTTGGTATACTAGCAGAGGCTGCTAATGGTGGTTTTGTGGCCAGAGCAATAATTAATCCCTGGGTAGATATCCTTGATTCTTTTAAGAGACGTTTTTTGGAGATAAGGAGGTGGAGAATGAACGCAAAGCTTCAGGAACTGGAAACTTTTATTGCTGTCTAAGACAGCAAATTGGATCTTGAGGTGCAATTTCATATAGGCCCGTTGGAGTTTGAAGCAGCCGTATTGAAAGAAAGGCTTCTGCGTCGTAAGAAGCAAGCATCTCCCTCTTTTGTAATTTGTGTCAGATATTTGGGATAATCCTTCTGGCTATTAGGCGCCAGTTCTGTCAGATCCTCTTGGTAGATCATTGTAGCCAGTCACAAGTCATTTCTTAAAACATCTTGTTTTGCATTTCACCAGTGAGATGCTCCAGTTTGGGACTTTTTGCCATCAAAATTTTGACTCCTCATATTCTGAGAACTGAGCCTTCTGTGCACTTTTCCACTGCTTTATTTAAAAATACCAAAACATCTTGCAGCTGATAGGGGTAAGTCATCATTGGCCCATCTGCTTCTAGTTCCTTTAGATGATTAGGGATGGAACCAAAATTAGCCTACTGCAACTTCAAGGGGATTTTATTGAAGGTACAAGGTCTTTTTGATCATAGCATCTCGTTCTGGGCAGTTTATAATGTTCAGTAAGCTCCCACTTGCTAGATTCTTTAACCACAAGGCACAGTTGAAATTCTCAAGAGAACTTTAAGCAGCTCATTTGAGTTTGCAATATTTTTGATCCTGTTGTTCAGTTATGATTATTATGCTGATGCTGTCTCTAAACTGAAGTTTTATATACCCTGTAATTGAGGAAATGCATTTTGTCCTCAAGCCTTATTATTTGCCTTTGCATCTGTGAGAGTAATAACTTCACAAAGGCGGGGAGGGGAGGGAAAAACCCAAACCCTGAGTTTAGTGACCATTATAGTTGCAACAAGGGCAACTGAATTGCAAGTGACTTTTGCCAGCCCCCTTCACCATTTCTCAGAAATAGAATGAGATTTAAATAACATTTTATGGCAAAAATACCTTCCAACTTCAACAAAAGCAATCCATAATCTTCATGGGTTTTTCTTATTTTTCAAAGTTCCACTATAGTTAAAAGAAAAATAAAGTGTATAATAATGGTTAGAGCAAAACTATCTGGATACCTTGCATCTTTATTATGTGAGGTGCTTGAGCGTAAGCTGTCTTTACAGAGAAAACATATAAATATGTTTTATATATAAATATATAAAAACTATCTTGCAGAAAGTTTGCTCTTAACGCTGAGACTTGTTGCACTGGCTTAGGCTGCTCTGTCTGCACGTATTAGAAGTAAGCAAAACAAATTGCTTGCAATAATCCTTACCGTTACAAGTTGGTTCTGGATCCCGTCTGTACCTGGTGTGAACTTCGATAAAGATGGGCATAAATGATGGACATTGACATGCTTTGACAGATATTGCCAAAGTCCCTCAGATATTCTAAGTTAGTAAGGATTTTCGGGGTGGTGTTTTCCCCTGGTTTTATTTCAGCCTGTGTAGAGCCCTCAGTTGGGTTTCTGACTAAAAGAGTGAGGAACAGCTGATGGTGTTGGGTGGCATTCACAGAGCAGAAGGAAAAGGAATGTCAGGAGAACACAGAGGATGTGAATTGCTCTAGTCGTCTTTGTCAAATGCACCTAAAATATACACTTCTACAAGTAAAATGCTGTGTAGAGCCAGGTACGGTAAAATAAATCGCCTTAGTGGTAATTGGTATTGATAAGCAGATGTAAAGGTACGTTTTGAACTGAATCTGTTTGCCAGACCGTTACTGGGGAGTGTTAATAAGTTTGTGGGTAGAAATGTAAAGTTTTGTTAATGATCAGAGTCAGATTTTCCTGGAATACTTAAAACATTGATGGTAAGCAGTTGAAATGTTAAGTATGAGGTGAAGAAATGAATGAACCCCATGGTGGACTGCAAAGATAAGCTTACAGCTGTGTAAAGGCTTTATGACTTGAACAGCAGAAATGTAAGTACCTCATCTAATAATCTTTTCACTGGGGTTTTATGGATGCCACTTAGTGAACCCAGTCAAGTTAAATTTTTCAGTTAATTTAAAAGTTGTTTTGTCATTAATATCTTCCCAGACATTATTTTGGTCTCAACAGGATTATTTTGTTCCTTTGCTTATGAGGTTTGCTTTCTAGCAATGAAGAAACAGACTTGACTATAGGAAAGAGTGAGTTTTAACTAAACTCAGAGTTCTAAAAATAAAACTAAGAAAACAACAGGAAAATTCTAGAAATAATGCGTAATGTCTCTTCAACTTTCAGTTGGCAGCCAGAGCGCCAGGTACCCTTTAATGAAGTCAGATTACCACCACCCCCTGATATCAAGAAAGAAATTGGTGAAGGAGATGAAGTGGAGGTAAGCTTATCCCAATGAACCGTCCCGATATGTAACTGATTGTCTGTTCAAGGCGGTGATGATGATTGTAAGTACGTTACCAAAGTGAAGATTTAAAATGGAGCTTGTCTCTAGGAATGGATTTATTGGGCTAAAACGGAAACTGACATTTCAGTTTTGTCACAGAACTACCAGTGGAACTTTCTCAAAGTCTAAAACTTAAAATAGCTGAGAACGTTTCAGAATTAAAAACAAAACTGGGCAATTTTCATTTTTGATCTGGAATGTAACTGTTGGAAATGTTTTGATGTGAAGATGTAATAAAGCTCTTCCAATAGCAGGAGTTTTAACCCAGATGAAATATCTGTTACAATCTGGTGGGAAATTGTGTGAATTATACTGTTTTACAGAGAAACAGTGTTAATTAGAAATGCTGTATTAAACAGGGAAATTAAGAGGTGCATGTTCTGTTCCCAGCTCATTGTAGTGTCTTTAGTAATTTAGTAATTAGTTTAACTTCTGCTTTTTACTTTACTTGTCCTTAAAATCAAAATAATGGGTTTCTTTGGGATACCTTTATAGTTTTGGGCTGGTAATCTAAGAAACAATGTAGCATAGGTTCTTGGTTTTTTGTTATTTTATTTGAAATACATGCTGTTTGTTGGCTTTGTCAGAGGTTAAATGTAAAGGATTATTTTCTACCTTCTTGCTATTGCAAAATTTCTTGCTTAGTCTGCATGCAAATGACCTCAGCCTGTCAGAAGTGTAGAAGGAGTAAATGAAACTTAACAGAAGATGAGGAAAACGAAAGTTTCAAAGTCATCTGTTCTGTATCTGATCTTGCATTAACTTGGTAGCGTTTGTTACACATGGCCTATGTAGTCATGTGATGGCTTGGTTCATTTCAGTAGTCCTGGGTGTATCAAGTAAGCCAAGGATGAAACAAAAATCTTAATTGTGGAGTTACTTCTATGTGTGAGCTTTCAGTGTGAAGACAATGTTTGAATTTAGTGAGGAATTGCCCCTGAATAAGTGTTGAGCCAAGGTTTTATCTTCCTTTAGAAATTTCTGTTGAATTGTCAGTAATGTATGCAAAGGAAATCTGTTCACAATCCTTGTCGTGCAAAATAATATTTGTGCAAGAAGCACGTCCCTGGATAATTTATACAAAAACTACTGTTCCATTTTAATGAAAATTAGAAAAGTTGGGATGTTCTTTCTTCATTATATGTGCAGGCAAGTGAATTATGTCTGTATGTGCTTTCAATATTTCTTACTAATTTCATTTTCAGGTTTATTCTAGAGCAAATGACCAAGAACCTTGTGGCTGGTGGCTGGCAAAAGTTCGAATGATGAAAGGAGAGGTAAATTACTTTAAAACTTACTGATTTCATGCTACTATGTTAAATATAGTAAATATGAAAGGTCTTTGTGATAGAAAGACTATGAATAAAGTACTACAAATACAAAACATGACAAAACAGATTATAAGTTGAGATCACTTTGGAATGACCTGTGCTGCATTGCACAGCTGAGGGTTGTGTTTGTATAGCTGAGCAAGTCACTTCCATTCCATTATTAGTAGTTTAATTGCTTGGAGGACTGTATGCGTGCATAAGAACAGGACTTCTAACAAACCTGCTTTGTGAATTGAAATTGGTGCTAAAAATTAAGTAAAGCAATACGCTTCACCTGTGGTTAAAGTCTGTTTAAACTCCATAAATTAAGCATGCTGTAGCTATCAATGTGTGTTGCTGTGGGTTCTTTATTATGTATGTATTTCTACTGAGTGCAGTGGAAAGGCACTGGTTGGTTTGCTTTTACATATGTCAAGTTTGTATTTTACCATTGACTGTTAGAGTTGCAGCTGCCAAGTAACTTGCAGATTCAGACACTTAAGTGTATAGAGCTATGGCAGTGTTTGATACAGTCTCATTAAAGCTTTGTTTTGTGAAATGACAGCAAGAGAATTTAACTTCGTAGTAGGAAAGGTCCTGTGTTTTGATGCTTCTACTGTCTTAGATTCCTAAAACCAAGGGAAACAGGGTTGAGGGGAAAAAAAAAAAAGTCCAATTAATGATATTGTTTAAAAACTGTCAACAAATAGTAACTGCTGTTGAGCTCTGTAAGGGCAAGGTGGTGGTAAACAGTTATCAAAGGAAGATTCTGTGTCTTGATCCTTGGGGATGAACAGCTTGTTAAGAAAATGAGCGAAAAGGAGACAAACTGATTTAAATGATAGTTTGTCATTTGAGGCTAATCTGCTTCTCTTGTATGTCACAGAAATTTGGAATTTTACTATCTGTCACCTTGCTATGCTGCTTATTTAAAAAAAAAAAGTCGCAAAAGAAAAATTTTTCATTCTGAATTTAAATTCAGTTTTATCCAATTCTTAATTTTCTAGTATTTTTGATGGGGAAAAAAATAATTTTTCATCCTCAGATGGCTGGTGTCTTTATACAGCATTGTCAAATTAGTTATTTTATGGAATTGCCCCCCCCCTCCCCCAAACCTCACAGTTCAATTTTGGCTTCTTTGTACAGTCTCTAACATGGTTCCATATTCAGATTTTTTCCTCAAAGTAAATGTGAAATTCACAAACAATCCATGTATCTAATGATAGCTAGCTTTGTGATTGTTCTGATAACCAGATTTGTCTTTAACTAGGAGTTAATTTTTTAAAGCATATAGTGGTAGTTCTCTTAAATTTAGTTGTCTGCTTATTATTTATTTTTCATTATTATTACTTGTTTTGTGATATGTTTCAAAGCAGCTTTATATGATTAGGATGATACCTGAGCTAAACTTAAGACTTGATATTGGAAAATAGCATGTGGAAAAGTATGTCACGATCTTAGTGATTTACTTTTTCCTGATACTTGTGTAAATTCTGTGTGGTGACAAAAACAGATACCAGTTTTGAGGGAGGAAGAGGAGAAAGTACTGCTGTGTTCCTAAATTGCATGCAGGTGGAAGGGAGGATAGGAGAAGGCTGCATCCCTAGCACAAAGCCAGGCTTGGGGGATACTGTGCACCCAAGCTTCTTTACACTTGCATGTGTTGGCTGGAAGCGTAGGAGTAGATTATTGGTAGCTGTTAAATCTTCTTAGTTCTCTTGCCTTCCTAAATTTGAGGTAGTATGTATCAAAAAGATTGCATTTTTATTTTCCTTTTGATCTTACATGATTCGCAGGTAGTTTGCCCATTGAATCAGTGGATTTGCCTTTTTTTAAACTGTTGCAGAGCAGATATTTCTGTGAAGAATGAATTATGTTTGCTTCTCTATTAGGTATTTTTTAGAATTAGAATGCCAGTAAACATTTTGAGTTTTGGAACTTGAACTGGACTAAAGTAGGTATTTGAAGAGGGATGGGCATGAGAAAAATCAAAGATGCTTTTGTGGGCGACTGAAATTATGCTGATAGGGTGCCCTGACTTCACTGAGGTATCAGATGGGTACTGAAATATGTCCAGGCTCGTTTGTATAGCGTTACATGAACTCAGGTTTATGTTTTGGTCTATGTATTCATGTTTTGTACTTTCTTGGTGATGCTGGTAATGTTACTGTGTCTTTGTTGTTCCTTACTGAAGTTACCATTTTTAAAAAAAAAAATAATTTTTCCATAGTTTTACGTCATCGAATATGCTGCTTGTGATGCCACTTACAATGAAATTGTCACTTATGAACGACTCCGACCTGTGAATCAAAATAAAACTGTCAAAAAGAACACCTTTTTCAAGTGCACAGTGGATGTTCCTGAAGATCTGAGAGATGCGTGAGTAGCTCTGTGTACTTTAATAAGGCATTTACTGTATTTGGGGGGAGGGGGGAACCTTGGCTTGCATTTTAGAGGCCAGTTTACAGTTCCATGAAGAACCTTAAGGGTGGCTGTGGCTGCAGTAGCTGGTTTAGAAACTGCTGACGGGGATCCCTGCTGAGCTTTTGGGGTGGGGACAAAAACCAAGTTCCGAGGTGGGAGCTTCAGGTCTTGCTTTAGGCTTGTACAGGGGATGCACTCGCAGTGGGCCTCTGGTACTGAGACTTGCCAAGTAACCCTGATGGCATGCAGTCCACAGCGAAACAAGCTCTGGAACCATGTTAAGGGGAACGGGAATTTTCCAGTTTCTGAGCAGTCTTTGCCACAAACTGCTCTGAAACGTTCTTGGTTCTGATCATGATGTTACAAGTTCTGTTTTGAGGCAGCTTGTTGAAAAAGCAACCATTTTGTCTCCTTAGGTGTGCTAATGAAAATGCACATAAAGATTTCAAGAAAGCTGTGGGAGCATGTCGAATTTTTTATCATGCTGAAACTGCTCAACTAATAATACTGGTAAGTAATTATTTCTGTGTAAATGCTGCATGAATTTTCAGTATGTTATTTATGGGATGTGTATAGCCATATATATAGCCACTGTGTATTTGTATGGAAGACGGTTTAATTTGTCAAGCGATGTAAATTGTGAGAGATTCCATGTAAGTAGATGTGCTTAAATTTAATCTTTGGGGGTAGGCCTTTTGGAGGGACTACAAGTACTGCACTGCATGCAGCCTAAATTTAGGCGCAGCTTTCAGTCTCATTGTTTTTATGATTTTTGTCATCCACAACTGTGTGCCATTTCACTGATTTGCGCAGATGGCTCAAAGCTGGCTCTAGCTTTCTCCGCTCTGGAGCGGCAGATTTCCCCCGTACTGTATGACACTGTGCAGTTTGACTTACAGCTGGGTCTCCACATGAAGAACTGCACCAGCTCAGCGTAGCCATTAAGGAATTGTTCACTTAGTCTTCTGTGACAGCTTTATGACATAAACTTTTCCCAGCATTAGTTTCTCTTCACAGTTCTGTTTACTTAATATTATCCACTTGAACCTCACTCTCCAGAATTGTGTTTTCCTTGCTTACTTCCTTAGCTCTGCCATTCAGACAGTGAGTGACAAGTACGTATATGGTAGAGTGATATTTAATTTCTTTGTCTGGGGAGCATCAAGGGGAAAGAGTTACTGTGTATATCCAGCAGCAAAATCTTCAGTGCAAAATACGCTGTGAGTGAGAACAGATAATTGTCGGTTTGCAGAGGTGGTGCTGAATTTCTCACGCTTTGTTTTGAGGAGGAATAATGTCCATGTAAGGTACTGGAAATGTAGATCATGTTTATGATTTAGTTTTAAATAGGTTTCTGATTTATCCTTTAAATGTGGATTTGCTTAAAAAATGAGACTTCATGTTCTTTCTCTTCTATAGTCTGCCAGTGAAGCAACAGTGAAGAGAGTGAATATACTGAGTGACATGCATTTGCGCAGCATCCGTACCAAACTTATGCTTATGTCAAGAAATGAAGAAGCTACAAAACACTTAGAAGTAAGCCATAGCTTGTAATTCTTGTTGCTTGAAACTGAGCACATAACTGTACATTGAGTGCATGTGGATGAGTCTTATTTTGTTTTCCCTTCAGTGCACGAAGCAGCTTGCTGCAGCATTTCATGAGGAGTTTGTAGTCAGAGAGGATTTAATGGGACTTGCTATAGGAACGCATGGGAGCAACATACAACAAGCCAGAAAGGTTCCAGGAGTTACTGCCATTGAACTGGAGGAGGATACTGGTACTTTCAGAATCTATGGAGAGGTAAGGGGGAAACTTTGTATGAATCTGATGAGCATTTCACTTGATATCTGCTTCTAGAGTGGTGAGGGCTGTACCCAGGATTAAGAACTGGAAATAGCTGAGTAGCCCTCTGGGTGTCTATATGCACGTTCACAATGTGGCGGTGACCTCCATAAGATGTGTTCTGTCCTAATCATTCCATGTGCTGATGCACAGATTCTGTAACTGCACTGTACATCTCTGTCAACCTGAGAGAAGTATCATTTGCTGGTATTACACTTGATCACAGATTTATTTTTTTCCTTCAGACTATATATGCTGTTCTTGTTGGCTCTCCCCCATTTCTAGTTCACGTGTGTTTTGCTGTGTGGTGTCTGCTCCTCTGACCTAGCCAAATGTGTTTAAAGAATATATCTGCTGCTTCTAACCCTTTTATTTTGGCAATTCGGTGCTGGCTTTGGCAACATAATGCTGGTTTGCTCCAAGTTAATTCCATTTGTGTGGCTCTTTCACTGATGTGCTTTAAATCTCACAAGTACCTTGAAATGTAGCTGGTCTTTGGACCAAAACTGATCCATTCAGGAGGCAGAAGCATAGTGACAAAGATGCCACTGTCACCAGGGCCCTGTCAGAACATCTCTTGAGGGTTTTTATCCCATGTTGCCAACTCTACAGGTACCACTAACACCTGAGTCTCTGGTGTTAACGCTTTTAGAAGTCCTTGTTTATCTACTGTTTCAGGAATCTGTGGTCGTGAATTATGTTCCATGAATGTCGGGAGTAGAACCTGGTTGTCATCCAAGGGTCAGATGAAGTTGATGTTGCTGAGGGGAGGACAAACTTCTGTGGTCTTCAGTATCTGAAGTTCTGTGTCTTTTTTTTGGAAACCTTAAAACACTTCCAGGATATCAGGATGGCAACAGATCCTTCTTTGACCTAGTACTACCAATAAATCACATCTCACAGTTCGTGAAGAAGAATCAGACAAGTTTAAACACAGTAGAATGCCTAGTGTGTTCCAGTTTTGATCTCTTCAACGTGAATGATGTGATGCTGAAACTTGTGGAAAGGTTATGACTGTCACCAGCCTCTTACAGTAGTGCACAGCAATGATTATGAATACCAGATGCCCCCTAAAGAAAAATGCCTTCAGACACATCCAGCCGTGTCCTTCCTAGAAGTGATAGCTGCTTCTAAAAAAGCCAGGCAACCTAAATATTCCACGTGACGAGGGTTTCAGCATCTAGGTATACTTGTCTACTTTTTGCCTTATTCAGCTGAAGTTGGCAAGCAGCCAGGCCCTGATGGCTGAATGCATGGGCAGACAGCTTTAGGCTATGAGATGTGTGGGAGCAGTGATCCAGCGTCCTTGACGTTGTAGTCAGGGTCTGAGGGTCTCCCATAGCTAACGTTTTGCATACAAATGAAAGTTCAGTGTTGTTCAGGGCCAGAATCTTTGAGGAACAAGGAGATAAATTTTAAAGAATGTTGGCAAGCTATATGATTAGAAGGAAGCTAGACTGTATGGGATGCTGTTCATGCTTTTTCCTTGTCTGGTCAAGACCACGTTGATTCCAAGGCCTTTCCCCTTCTGCCTGAGCTGCTGCTCGTGATACCTGTGAGACCACAGTGCAGTGAACTTCAGAGCTTGGACAGTGAGTGGCTATCCCTACTTTTGAAATCTTGTGCTTCCCCAGGAGGGAGAGCCTTATCAGAAACAGAAAAGCTTCTCTTAGACCTGCGTTACTGGCAAAACTGAGTTTCATGCAATTCTTGTGCAATTCTTAACGCTTGAGGTTCTTCCCTGTTATACCATCTTTTTAAGATGCTTCACTGTATGATAACCGTTCCTTTGGATAGGATAGCAAGATCCTATCTATCCCAGCTTTTTCAGGAGACTGTTACTTCTTGTTTTTCCTTTGGAGAAACCAAGAAAACCCGTTTTCCCTTTGGAGCTTTCATGAGCTCAGTTCCATTTAAACTAGGAGACTAATACGCTTTTTATTTTATTTCTTGAAAAAAGACTTGTATGACAATGGAAAAAGCATTGTTCCCTGCCATGACTTAGGAGGGCTTTGTCTTTATCTGCATGAGATAAGGCTTTTCAAATGATTCCCAGAGGTAGCTTTGTTTTTTCCATTAGGGAAGGTCTAAATGAGCTACTGGGACTTTGGAGAGGCTTTCGAAACCTTGTCTCAGAAACTGGTGTGAGACTCCCGAGACAGATCCGCAGTTCCTAATAGGTGTGCGCTCCACCAGTGTGTGGCCACTAGAGCTACGGTAGGGACGGTGTTACAAAACATTTTGCCTAAAATCTGCAGCCATACAGTTCTTGTTTGACACTCTCATTTAGAACAATTGAGCTGCAAAAGGTATGATGCTGAGTTTAGAAAAACACCCTGCATTTAATCTTTCTGTTAGAGACTCCTCAGGTAACCTGGATGTGTCTTGATTGTATGGGCTACTATGTGGAGTAACCAAAGCACGCATGGACGTGTAGACTGTCATTCAAAGTCGGAAAGGTAGTTACTAGTAACTGGAATTCTTTGAGGTCTTTAATCCATGTGCACGCTGATTTCGAGAGAGAGAGAGAAACTATTTTTCTTTTCCTTTTCTGAATTACTGACTGCGAGGAAGTGAGAATACACTGTCCAAATCAGCTTTATATGCTATCTCACGTTGGGGTGGGAGTGAGTCATACAGGTTGTACTTGCACAAAACCTCCGAGCGCTTGTGGCAAAGTGTAGATGTGCGTATGGGTGCGCTGGAGAACTCCGGTTACTGGCAGCTGTTTTTCTCATCCTGACTCTGCTTCTGTGAAAGCAGTCACTGCTCCTTCATCTTTATGTGGGAGAGAATTGCTAAACATACCTCTGAGGCAGGGCATGGGGGGCTCTTTACTTGTGTCCTATTTGTAGAGTTCATTGGAGGTGAAAAATTGCCAATGTGTGGTGAAGTTTGTATCATTTTAGCGGTTGCTTTGAGTACGCAGCATAGCCTCTGCTCTCCGACGACTTGCTGTTCGTCTGTTTTCCATGCTTTCTTGCTTCTTTCATTATCTTGAAATCCAATTTGCCCCTGTTTCTCTTGCTGTCATTTTCACCTCTGCCAGAAGGAGAGGTTTATGAATTTTTTGTTCTTCTAGGACTTCCCTGATTTGATCGAAAGACGCAGGAGCTGGTGGTACTCTTATTTCACGTGTTGCCTAAAAAGGACAGACAGAAGGGCTGAGGCATTAGTGTAAAATGGAAAGTGCGCTCAAAAGCCATCATTAATGACTAGATGCTGATATTTTTTTCCTTAATTCTGCACTTTTGCTGTTGCTGATATGAAGCTTTGTTTCTTGTTTCATAGAATCGTAGAATTGTTAAGGTTGGAAAAGACCCTTAAGATCATCAGGTCCAACCAAAGGTTTCAGCATCTGCATAATCTCAATTAACTGTCAATTAATTTCTGTCATTTAATAATAAAGCTATAAGAGAGCATTTATAGGGGTTCTCCCCACTAACCAATGACACTGTCCTATCTTGGAAAACACTGTAGATGAGCTGTGGCCAGAAACCAGCATTCTGGAAGGAGAGTGCCTCGGCTGTAATAGTACTTGCAACGCAGAGGCGATACGATGAGGACGGATTCCTTAGTGCAGTGCGCCATTGGAGCGATGGCTGTAGAGGTCGGGTTGCCCTGGTGCAGTCTGCCTGCAGGGACAGGAGGTGCTCGTTAGCCAGGCTTAGTTTCCTCTCCAGCTTAAGACAGGAGAGAAACAGAAGTAGTTTTGTAGAGAAAACAGGAAACTTCCTACCTGTAGCCAGCTCCGGCCAGGCTCGGTGTGCTGTGTCCGTACGTTCCTACACCTTCCCGCAGTGCTGTTGCTCCTTTGGGAATTGCCGAGAATTGCGAATTTGCCCGAGTGCTGCCAGGTTTGCCCGCAGAGCTCTGTGCTCTGGCCGTAGCCTCCCAGCCTTTCACAGCGGGTCCCTTTCCTGACGATACCGGCGGGCTGGGTGGCGGGCGAGCCTTGCAAGCGCGCTTGCCTGGAGGAGTAGCTACTTTCGCCATTCTGGCAGCGTTTATTCACCAAGGTTTAAGGTGTATTTGCAAACAGCACGTGGTATTAAGACTTGGGTGCAAAACGGATCTATCTGTTGTTACAACAGAGGTTCTGTGACTGATTTTATTGTTTTCTCTCCATTCTCTTGAATACTGAGTAAGAGAACAGAAACTTCGTAGAGGAGAGAACTTCTAACAGCTGTTTCATTTAGGCTGTTCTGAAAAATCAGTACACCCTTCTTACGGAAAAGGTTGTAAAGCCAGTCATTGCTTACAGTGAGCCTGTAGAGTTCTGTGGAGAGATTGCCCTTCAACCTTGGAAATGTCTTATCTTTATCAGGTGACGTAATCTTTAGATACTGGCAAGAGACAAACGAGTCTCAAATTCATTTTCTTGTTCATTCCCCATTTTTTCCACACGCAGCCCTCTGGGAAATGTAATAACGTATTACACGTTAAAAATGACGTTAAAAATTGCAAAATCAGATTTATATTGCTGACAATATTGATGGTAGCACAGGCTCTGTGGAGAAAAACTGGATGCTTCCAAAGCAGTTCAGAGGAAGATGCAGAGGTTAAACTATAGCTTTATGGTTTGCCCATCTAATCATAGCCATATAACTACTCATTGACTGCGAAGTCGGGTGAAGAGAGAGATATGGTCCAAAGTTTCTTTTAGCATACTATTCTTGTAAGCTGAAGTTTCTATGAATGCCGGTAGGACCTTTTACAAATGTATTTCTTTTCAGTACAGAATCTTTGTGATAATTGTTACATTGAATTTTTTTTTAAATGGATTCTAGATTTGAAAATTGTCTTGATTTTTGGAGAAAAAGAATATAATTAGCTGTTTTTTCCCAATTAATGTCTACCAGAAACTGCTTCAAGATATATCTATAAGATATTTTATGTCTGGGGTTTACTCATGATAAGTTGCAGATGGTATTTTAAAATGTCTTACAACAACTTTTTCCGTGCTATTTTATTTCATTACTCATACTTTGCTTTGCTACTGAGTTTTGTTTCTGGGCATTTTACTCAATTATATCTTGAATGTTTAGTTCAAAACTAGATTAATCTTGTCTCTATTCCTCTCTTCTTGAAAATAAGTTTGATGTTTGGAAGACTTGCAGCTGTTGCTACAAGGTTTTATTTTTAACATACTGTATTCACAAATAAACTCCTTTTTTTTTTTTTAATTCATTTCCAGACTGCTGATGCAGTAAAAAAGGCTAGAAGTTACTTGGAATTTGTGGAGGATTTTATTCAAGTTCCCAGAAATCTTGTTGGTATGTACTACTGCTAAAACTTGAAAACTTGGGGGAAAGGGAGCGTAATCAGCATGACTCTGCAAAGAAGATTTAGATGCCAGTACGATATTTGATTTCTCCATTTAAGTAGAAAGCGATTAATCTTTTAAAACTATATGCATCAGGGAATTACTAAGAGATTACATATGTTATTGTTGAATAATACTTTGTTGGGATTTTAACAATTAAAATGGTTTGATTACAGACTTGTACAATCTAATTTAATGGTAATAGTTGAAGTTCAGATTCTAGTAAAGAAACCATTTGCTAAATTGACTACTTAGAAGTGCTGAAACTAAATTCCAAAATGTAATATGGAAGTCCTACAGTTGAGCTGCCAGAATGACGCAAGACAATTCTCCTGTTACTGTTCCCTCCTGGGTTCAGATTTGGTAGAGGTGGTGGCTGGATGGTGTTGGGCTGCTGTGAAAATCAGCAGGGCTCGTCAGTCTCGTCCGCAGTCTAGAAATGGGCGTTTCTCCAGGTTTCGGTTTTGTGAAGGTGTGGCTTCCCAAATCTTGTAAAGGCATAGTATGGTAGCTTCTGTCTCATAAGCTCCCTAAGGGTGGGTTAATCTCTGTTGCCCCAGTCCATCTCCACAGGGTACTTCTTCCACTTCCCTCGTTGGGCTCCTCGTAGCCTGCTGCTTGTGCTCCCAGCCTGGCAGGTTCCTGCACTACATTACCAGCTCCCAGGCGGTGCAGACCTGGAGAGGAGCACTAAGAGTGCGGGTGTTGTTCCTGATTCGACAGCAGTTTGGATTATCCAAAGCAGAACTTAAAAGCTGTGCTTTAACCTCCTATAGCTTTGGGCTTAGAGCTTGTATATTATAGACTATGTAATTTAAATAATTAATGTGAAAACTCCTAAAAATTAGATTTTCAAGGTTTTATAACTTGAGCAAGTTAAGGTGCAGTGTTTTGTTGCCTTTTTTTTAATAGAACCTCTGCAAATGAGATATCTGGTGCAACTTTGATGATTCGCTTATCTACCAAGTCTTAAAGCTTGTTTTAACATTCAGCAAATGAATTGTTAGCTTGTACGTGAACACTTTTTTTTTTTTTTCTCTCTCTCTGTAATCTCATTCAGCAAACCTAGTTGAACCAAGGAACTTTGCTAAATCTAATGTTTTATAAATTGAGGTGTTTGGGGGTTTTGGGTAGCATTCCACCTAATGTGAATATACCCATATAGGAATCATGGCACTAGTCACAGTGATGCATTGAACTTAAAATGCTACTTCTAAACACCTACAATACCAGTTTATGACGAAGGCAGACTTCTTGCCCAAATCACCTATGGTCGTACACATAAGCAGACATACATTTAGCTACCCTTTATGAAGACACCCAAGTTAAAAGAAGCGTAGTGATCATTAGTGACTCAAATTGAAAACATCGCACTATGCCCAATGCCTTTCTTTCTGTACCAAGAGAGAAGAGTGCCATCTACTGAATTGCCACTTTCAGCTACTGAAGCTCCTTGGGACTGAGGACTTTTTCCCAAATACTGGCTAACCATTATCCATAGAAAAATGTTTAACACTATGAGTGTGGTTTATTTTAGTAGTAGTAACAAGACCACTGTGCAAAATGAAACTGTAGGCATGCAGAATGATTAGCTGTAGCATTTTTTTTTTAAGACAAAAAGACAGAAGAATAACCTGTTGCGCTATTTGAACTGTTGAGGAAAGGAAACAATTTTTAATGCTTTTTGCACTTTAGTTTGTATCACGGTGATACCTACTGTAAAGAATGTTCTTTATGGAGTATTCTGTCACACACTTTTGGCTGTTACACCCATTTTTCAGAGGTTCTACCTTCCTTTACTCATAATTTAAACATAACTGTTTCTAAGTGCCAGATATCTGTAGCTGGGATGACGAAATGTTTCTGCATAACTTTAGTTTAAAGAAGAGCTAAAATCTTTTAGTCAGGGAGCAAAGGGGCCACTTTTTTTTAGATTTAAACATACAAGTTCTGAAGAACCTTTTGGTTTAGATCTCACACATGATTTCAAAATAAATATCTTAAAGGTAATATGGGAAGTATGGGTAGTATTCATGTTTGTTATAAAGGCAGAATTAATTTTCAGAAAACAATTATGTAGTTTTTTACTATTTTTTTTTTAAGAGGCTCCCACCAAATTTATGTTGAATAAGCTTGTTAAAATGTCAGGAAAGATTGAATGAGGTTGAATAGATTTAAAATAGGCATTTGGAAGACTTTTGTGCCATTTTACTCTTAGTCTAGCTCTATTTGAAACTTGTGTGTAGTGGTGACCTTCATCAATACTTGTCATTCTATGCATATATATATATAGTCTAATTTTGGAAGTTTTCACCGCTTTCTTCTGGCACAGTGTGGGCTTTTTCTTTGGTTTGTTTTTTGTACCTGTGTGACATAAGAGAAGACTTTGAAACAAAGTGAATGGTAAAGGAGAGTCAGGTGGTTGTTACAATTATATTATTTGTAACTTAAAATATGAAGAAATCCATTAAAATATTTTGCACATGGGTGCAAAATTAACCATTCTTGCCCTCTGAAGGAAAAGTTATTGGAAAAAATGGAAAAGTGATTCAGGAGATTGTAGACAAGTCTGGAGTCGTCAGGGTGAGAATTGAAGGAGATAATGAAAATAAACTGCCCCGTGAAGATGTAAGTACTTTATTCTTTCTTCCTATTATAATTATGTTTTTATTTTCAAAACCAGTTAACGTTGAATGTTTAAAGAAAAATGTGTAGAAAAACACATGCAGAAAGTGAGAATTTGTGAGGCATGACTCAAATGAGTTGAACTGCTACCCTGTGGCATCAGGATGGGATCACTGTTCCATCTCTGCATCATTGTGCAGTTTATAAATACAGCCTTCGTGGCCTATGCATCCTTTTTCATGGCCAACCTGTAATGGTGGTGATGGCCATGTGATTTGGGTAGTTTTCTAGGATAGGTGCTTGCGGATATTTAACAAAGCCAGTTTTATAACTTTTCTGTGGGTATAGAAAGAGCAATTTTTAAGGTTTTTTTTCAGCCTGGCATCTTGCACTAAATTTTATATGAAACGATTCAAGAAACGTTTGTTGCTGCTGAAGCAAGA
Source organism: Theristicus caerulescens (assembly GCA_020745775.1). NCBI lineage: Eukaryota > Metazoa > Chordata > Aves > Pelecaniformes > Threskiornithidae > Theristicus > Theristicus caerulescens. The sequence goes on along the minus strand of CM036565.1, from coordinate 1,085,292 downwards.
CTTTTTTTTAATCTTTCTATATGTACTTTAGCTGAATAATTAATTTGGGATTGAGAATGTTAATAGTGTTCACATATTTTAAATATATGAGAACATAAGAAAATCTTCTAAAGGTGCTTCATCTTGTAAAGTTGGTTTAATTAACCACTGAACACTTCTTGGTGAACTATGGATGCTTCTACACACCTGCTGTGATAAACACACACAAGGGTTTGGTTGTGTGGGGTGATACATAAACACTATATGTCAGGTTACCTCGGCTGCCAGAACAGGCTGTTGGGAAAGCTGGACAGTCTGAAGTCCTTAACGTGTAAGCCCCAGCCCTCTCCCCAGCCTGGGCTCTGTCTAGTGCATCTTTGCAGCCCAAGATTCAGTTACTATCTTTGCTCGTTTAGCTCACTTCTGTAATTTAAACATTTTTTTTTAATATATAATTTAGACAGAAAGCATTGTTTTGATGATAATGTTCTTCCTGAAAATAAGATTTGACATTTTGTTTCTATAGGGAATGGTACCGTTTGTATTTGTCGGTACTAAGGAAAGCATTGGAAATGTCCAAGTTCTTTTAGAATACCACATTGCGTATCTAAAGGTAAGTGTATTTCAGAAGAAAGAATCTGTAGAGGAAACTCTAGTTGAAGTAACAGAATTTTTGAGCAACAACTTTGGTGGGATTTGCAGTTGATAAAGCATTCCTTTGTATATCGGGATTTAAGGTTTGGTGCCTTGAACCCACCCCTTGCCCACAGGTATTATGTAGGCCTTTAAATACATTGTCATGGTTACTTAGTAGTATTGGTGTTGAAAGGATTGGACTGTAAAGAACACTGGTTTAAGTGGCATTTGAGAAGTAATACACGATTTTTTTTGTCTATGTTAGTGTTCTGTTGTTCTGAGGTTAAGGTTCTGTTGGGGTAGGATGGAATTTCTAACAGTAACACTAATACTATGTAGTATTGGAACAATTATCCATTTAGATTAGTTGGCTTTGTGTGGAGTTGTGGTGTTGACTTAACAGAAATAATGAATGAATTCGAATCATGTTACTTTGTCAGTTTGCTTTTTTTAAATTCGACTAGAAAATGTGCAGTGAAGTGTAGTTAAGAAAGGTAGTAATAGTCTTAAAAATAGTCTTTCAGCATGGTGATTTAAGAGAAAGCTTTTAGATTTCTTCCAAAACCTCAGAGATTGCAGAACTCATAGCTGAATTCCATTATTTGCAGTCACCTTCAAGGTGGTGTTAATTCTCCTGCAGGAACGCTAGTTTTTAAGATGACTGGATGGACGGTGGTATCTTGTGAGGGGCAAGAACGCTTCTTCATCAGCAATTTTTTTTTTGTTTCCTTTTATGTAGGAGGTAGAACAACTAAGACTGGAAAGGCTCCAGATTGACGAACAATTGCGTCAGATTGGTATGGGTTTCAGACCTTCTTCCGCTAGAGTTCCTGAAAAAGAAAAGGGTTACACAACTGACGAGAGCACCCTCTCCTCAGTGCAAGGCTCCAGATCCTACAGCGGACGAGGGAGAGGCCGCAGAGGCCCCAATTACACATCTGGTTACGGTGAGTTTTCTTGAGCATCTACTGAGTGAGTCCTCGGTGTGCTTTTGTATCCATAACTGTCTCTAGATTTCTTTGTGTTCAGCGTCGTTGAGTGAAGGTAGGGTTGAAAACTTAGAATTGCCATTTTATATTTTACATAGCTGAAAACTCCTAATTTGATTTACATTCTTGTTGAAGTTCAGTTTCAAATTGAAAAAATAAGCAAACTGAGCTCTGGTAAGATCTTGTCCTTCAACAGTAGCAGTTATAAAGCTGGGAAAGAGAAAGAGCTACAGATACTCTTCAGGAGACACAAGGGGAAAAAAAGAAAATCTGGAATTGGCATTATCTGTTTTGATTGAGGAGGAATAAACACACTTGTCTGTGATTGTGGCCATCTTATGAATGTGTTTTTGAAAAGTAAAGCAAAATAATTTAAAATGGAGACAGCACAAAATGTTGTGTGGTGGTTTTTTTTAATTTGGTCAGGAACTAACTGGATTTGCTTAAGATGTAGTGAGATACTCTGATGTATTTTTAAATTAACAAGGAACTGCTATTCAGTTCCCTAGAGGTGTGTACATCCCCTTTTCAATCAGCAGCAGCTCCCCAAATGGAGACAGTCTGCATTTGAATATAGATGTATTTCACAAAGAAACACAGGTGCTCCTGTAAACAGCTGGGGGGGGGGAACCTATTTATTCAATACAGAAAATTACTCTTGATCGTTTACATGTAGCTCACTTCTGTTAGAAAATCAGACAAGTTGTTCTTCTGGATTTTATAGCCTGTCACTGACTGTAGCTTCCAGGATCATGCCATGTTGGTCAGGTTGATTCTGATGCTAATGCTAATGTTTGTAACTTCCTTTTTTACTCTTTCCCAATGCATTGTTTGACTAAACTGTAATGGAGGTTGTTCAGTTTGTTTATATACCCACAGACTTTTGTTTGGAAAACTTCCCCCCCTCCCCAAAATGGCAAGAATTGTATGTTAGAACCATATGGGTCTAAATTTCTTTCTTCCAGAATGGTTAGTAGGGAGAGTTCCTGCATGTTTAAAATAAATAGTAGGTATTGAATTTTTAGGTAGTAAAAAGCGGTGTGGGTTTGGTTAGCTCAGAGAGGGTGGGATATTGTGGATGCTATTTAATATAAACAGTTAAATTGTTCAGGCAGCATTACAACAGCCAGAAGAGGTTGCTTAGCAACAGCCATCAGCTATAAAGTTGTCCTTGGGAATTTCAGAGAAGTTGCCTAGAAACTGCACCAAATGCCTGCAGTGGATACACAAAGAGAGGAAATGCTGCTTAATCCTTGATTTATCCGTGTACATAAATTACAGTTTTGGTAATCTTTGAGCCCTTATTTCATGTTATTACAAATGAACTTAGGCTGAGAATCGTAGAAACCTAGGTAACTTACGCTCTGTCTATATTTTATATGTGCATTTATTTTTATATATGAGTATATGTAGAATATAAAATTATATATAAATCTTTATACTTTTATAGGTGTGTATTAATAAATTTAATTTCTATATTTGTACATCTTTATATATAATATATATACATATATAACCAGCTATGCTGGTTGGAAGGCTTCTGTGAGAATCTGAAACCAGAATATAATCCCAATTTCATATTAATTTCCAATTTTCTTTTCCTTCTTTTACAAGGTACAAACTCTGAGCTCTCTAATCCCTCTGAAACAGAATCTGAGAGAAAAGATGAACTTAGTGACTGGTCCTTGGCAGGAGAAGATGACAGAGAAAGCAGACATCAACGTGACAATAGACGACGTCCTGGAGGACGAGGACGTAGTGTATCTGGAGGTCGTGGGCGTGGTGGACCTCGTGGTGGCAAGTCATCCATTAGCTCTGGTACTGTGCTTCAGATGTATTTTGAATTTAGTTTTCGTTCTTGGCAATTTCCTGTATAACCTCTTCCTATTCTAAAATACTCTGTTTTTACGTTTACATCTTAATACATTGGGATTTCAGTAGAGTTGTGTGATAGTTTCTTGTCATATACTATGTTGTTAGATTTTTATTCATTTATCTTCTGCTCACGATGATCTTCATTTCCTTCCTCTACTACACGTGCATAATAATGATATTATCAAAGGTTATAAATCTTCGGCATGCCACCTATGACTGCCTTCTGAGTTAAGCTTGTGTTTAGATACAGAATGAGAGAAGAAATCATAGAATGGAAGTTATCTTATGTTTTATCAGAATTTGACTCTGCTAATTCATAGCATTTCAATAATGTCAAAAGTACCATGCTGCTATGAAATGAACGGTATATTTTACACATTTAGCAGTTTTGAGCAGAAGTTCTTTAAATGTCACCTTGGAAATCTTTGTGATGCAATAATACAAGTGCCTGTTGTGGTGCCTCAGAATGCTTACTGTTGGATTAGAGTCGGAGGGGAACCAGTATGAAATCAGAAATACTGTGGTTCTGTGTATTTTGGAACTTCCAAACACAGATCTAAGTCAGCCTGAAAATGAAATTATATGTAACTGCAGTATCTTAGATGGAAACTTTTTGTTTGTTTAGTGCTTAAAGATCCGGACAGCAACCCTTACAGCTTGCTGGATAACACAGAGTCAGACCAGACTGTGGATACCGATGCTAGTGAATCTCACCACAGTAGTAACCGTCGTAGGAGGTCACGCCGGCGAAGGACCGATGAAGATGCTGTTCTTATGGATGGAATGACAGAGTCTGATACAGCTTCTGTTAATGAGAATGGTTTAGGTATGTAAACAGTTGGACAATAGTCCCAGAACAAGCTACGAAAAAATGTGTTGTCCATGTAAGTGTAGTGAAACCCTTGTTCATTTTTGTTAGTGACGAATCGTTGTTCTGTTAAAGGTTGCTGTCTGATTAAAGAAAGACTTCCTCCATGGCTCTGCCATGAAATCTCCTGTTTACTGAGCTCCACTAGTATTTTCATATGCCTCTTTTGTAAAAGCTGTCTGGCGGAGACACCAAAGACGAACTTGTTGTTTCCCATTAGTACTGCTGTTTTCACAGAAACAGTGCTGCTGGATCAGCATTCTATTTTCTCCTCGGTAACCTCAGTCTCAGTGTAGGGAAACTACTTAAGTAGCTGTTAATTTGTCTCTACCCAGCTTCTGCTTAAGTACTTTTCCCTCAGTAAATTCTCTTGATAACCACTGGGACAAGAATATAATCTGTTGCTTAATAACATAGGAAAAAAAACTTCTTTCATGGGTTATGTGGCTAAAATTTGACATATGGTTACTTATTTAATAAATGAAATCTGAGGTCATTAAGCATATGCCTGAATGTTTTAATGAGCCATGAGCAAAAAAAAAAAAAGTAAAATGTAGCTTTTGCATTATTGTGTATGCTTTCAGTATAAAATTATGTTTTTCTTTCAGCCTGTCTTATTTAGCCTGTCTCTTTAACAGAAGCAATTTTAAATGCCCCATGCTGAAACTGCTGAAGAATTTATTTATTTTATCATCAGAAGTAGTTCATGGTAAACTTTGCAATTGCAGATGATAGTGACAAAAAACCCCAGCGACGCAATCGTAGCCGCAGGCGTCGCTTCAGGGGTCAGGCAGAAGATAGACAGCCAGGTAATTCGAGTGGAGCTGTGGGTAATCTCAGGTCAAAAGCATGAGAGAATGTTGTGTCTGCTGTTTTACATAGAGCTGCATAATATAAAAAGGTTACTCGATAACTAATAAGACTACTAGATAAAGACGAAAGACATTTCTTCTACTAGGAGAACTTTTATAAGTTCTTAATCTGTCTAATGAAACTAATTTATAATGTCTAACTTTTTGCTTGGACATACGAGTTGCGCTTCTGGTCCAGTTCTCATTGAAGGCAATAGCCAAACCGCTGTTGACTTCAGTGGTCCAGGATCAAGACAACCGTGAAGGTCCATGACCTGCACTCACTTGCATCTGTGCGCTTGCACTGAATGTGACACAACCTTTTCAGCGCTGGCTGAGAAGCCAAGAGTTGGAATGGCAGGATGGGGGTGCCCTGGCAGAGCGCTGGGAGGGAACTCGCATGGGCTCTGCCAGCCCCGTGCCTCTATCAAACTGCTGCTATCAGTCCTCGGCTTTTGTGAATATTTGTAAGTCATCTGCAAATTGAGGGTGGGAAGGAGGAGGAATTTAAATGAAATTGCATGTTTCCAGTTTTTTGTTGTTGTGGCTTGTTGCATTTCTTTTGTGTGTACTAACACTTGAAATGTTAAAGGTGAACTAGCTAATTTTCTAGATAATGCCCTACTTAGAAAATGCTTGTATATACATGGCATAAGGTAGTAACAGAAGGTCTTCTAGATTGACAGGTTCAAAATTTCACCCATATTTGTCTTCCTTATATCTGTGGTGCTCATACAGCATTCGATTAAGAAGAAAAAAAGTTGTTGCATTACACTAACTGAAATGTGGGGGAAGGAAAAAAACCAAACACCCCCCCCCCCTAAAAAAACCAAACCCATTACTTCTCAACATCCTAGTTTTGTAACAGCGATTGGTGTTTATAAAGGAGTGGAAAAACTAAAAAACTATAAAAATAGATTTCAGCTTTTACTTCTTCTAAGAAACTAATTTCAGCCAGCAATGTAGAGAGATGTTAGTCATGATATTTTTCTTTTAAGTATTCTAAGAAGGAAAAAAAATTTCCCAAACAAGATTTCTCAGTCTTTTCCTGTTGATGTCTTTGTTCAAGATACTATTTTCAGTTTGCATAATAAATATTTTTAAATACAACAGTGAGAGCATTGGTAGTTAGTTATACTGTCTTTGTGAAAAATGCTCTAGTAATTTAATCTCTCCATAAATACTTACTAAGTGTACAGTGAGTGAAATCAGAAAAACAACTTCCCCTCCCCAGATGCTAACAATGTGCTTCAGTCATTTAGTTGTATTCTTTGACTTACATTGCTATACGGTTTGGGTTCCTACTACATACATGAATACTAAGAATCGGTGTCCTACACTGTCTGCATAAAACATGCTTCATCTTCACATGAGAGGAGTTGGGTACAGAACCTCATTTTAGAGAAATAATTCTCCTTGTGCAGAAACTCACTTGGTCTTGACAATTATGCAAGGACCCAGCTGTAAGAAGTCCAATTACTGTAACAGGAAATTCCTGTGCTGTGCTTCCTATTCTGATGTAGGTTTCATGCACAATCATTCCTAAATCCAGAAAAATAGTTCACCTGAATGCATGATATACTAAATATAATGGACTGTACTGTTCAGTAGATAATGCTTGCCAACTCTAATGTGCTTTAGCTCATCAAAGATACCAGTGTATATTTAAATTTGTAGTACTGTGTATTCTAAAGATAGAACTGCCTCTTAATTGGTGTGGTTACAAGAGGGCGGGATAAGACAAAACCAGGCTCCAAGAACATGTGCTGAGGTGGTAAGAAGAAAAGAGGTCAGAAAACCCCTGGCCGGCATCCAGTAAGTGTAGCTGTGATAGTGCAAACGGGGCTGTCCTGCTTTTGGGCACGGCTCGCTCGTACAGAGCCGCTTCAAGTGTCTGTACACACACCACAGTTAATCCACCCACCCACAAGCCAGAGTTAACTGTGTGGATTGCGTTTTGAATACCAGGAGGAGGGTGAGCTCTCTTGCCAGTTGCTTCACGAAGTAACAAAGATTTGAATGCTGCTTTATCGTAAGTGATACCGTACTCTGAACCTCCCCCAATTCTTTTCATATTTTAACTTAACTTCATTTCATTGGTGTGAAATTCTTCACTACTCAAGACAGTAAAACCCCAATGACGCTGTAGTTTAAAGAGCCTGCAGTCTGATCTCTTCAAACCCAGTAGAGAAAGCCCTTATTTTCCAATAAAATTTACAATTGGACCAAAATTACTATTTTGTTAATGTTAAGATTCCATCTTCAGATCATCACATTACCACCGATTTTAGTGAAAATTGTATATAACAGAAGCAAATTGATCCTTGCTATGTAGTTGATACCTGTAAGTGTGAAGGCCTTTTGTAAGATGTCTCCCAGTTATAGCATAACTTGTACAGAAAAGACATATGAAGCTTAATGCTAAATTAGACTTCTGATGTGAGCATCACTTGTAATTTTTTTCCTTGAACAGTAACAGTAGCTGATTATATATCACGAGCTGAATCTCAAAGTAGACAGAGAAACCCTCCAAAGGAGACACTAGCAAAAACCAAGAAAGAAACGGTAAGATTTTTTTTTTTGACGTATGGGGTTTTTTTTCCCTCTTCCCTTGCAGCAAAACAGTAAAGGAGTGCTTCACTTAGATCGCCCTTATTTGACTACAAATGCAGTTGAGTTCAAGAATAAATTATTAAAAGGAAAAATGGCCCAGAGTAAACAGAACTGGCAGACTCGTAGACTGTCACTGCAGACTTCAGTGACCAAGTGTAATGTTCAAATTAAGCCTTTATGCATTGAAAAATACTACACTTATTAATGTAGCATTACATAATAAAACATGAACATTATCCATGGATGAGTCTTGAGAACTAATCCTTAAAACTTTGTAAGTAGAGGATGCTAGGTAACATGTTTAGTGACTTGTACAAAAAAATTACTTTAGAAGAATTAATGTTACAAAGATTGTAGATTTGAGATCCATTTTCCTTAAAGGATCAGAGTGGCATTACATATCTTAAAAAAGAACATTCAGAACTGAATAAAGAACTGAACTAATCCTTTACTTCTAAAGTAACATTGAACTTACTGCTACAAGTTATGTCTGAGTGTAGCAAATAAGAAAGATCCATTGCTATATGATTAACAAAATCTAATCTTACTGTAGACTTTGAGGGGGTGTAAAACTCAGCGTTTCAGTTAACTTCTTCATTGGCTTAGAAAAATTGAAATTGTGAAGTAAAACATGCTGGGTATGCCGTCCCGAGGTTACCTTGACATGATTTCCTCGGCAGTGTCTGACAGAAGTACCCAGCAACGACACGGTAGGTAACGGGATGCTGTAAGTGATAGGATACTGGCACAGACAGCCAGGAGGCGTCTCCTGTTGCAAAGTCCTGTGTGAGCCAGAGAGGAATTTGGATTGAGCTCTGTATACTTGTGCGGAATTTTGAATATGATCCTGGTTTTGTTTTTGCAAGGCAAAAGATGCGATTGATGAAAACAGCCCTTCCGAAAAGGCAGTGAATGGTCCTGCTACAGCTTCTGGGGATGAGCCTTCTAAACTACAGCACAGTCCTGATGAAAAGAAAGTTACTGTTCAAGAGGATGGAAATAATCAGGAAGAAGCAGTGCTGAATGGTGTTTCATAAACTGAAGTTCCTAGTTTACAGTTCTTCTACATTACATTTAAAATAGTGCTTGTATAAGCTTGCCAAAGATAGAATATGGATCGCCAGTCTTGACACCGCACTTTCAGTTCCTCCATTTTGGAATACAGAAAGGGGAGGGATCCTGAAGAAATCATATGTTAAACATACTTTGACACCTACTGTGTTATAAATATATCATCAGATGTGCCTTGAGATAGTATATGTAACATTTAAATAAACAAAATTGCTGGCTATAGGAAATGTTATTTTGTTTTCAAAATATGGCAAAGATGTGAGGGGGATCCCTAACATAATACTCTTTATGAAAGCATTAGCTGCTTTTGTTACATTTTTAATAATATGCAACCACTTCTTCACCTGAGGAATACTAGAAAGAAATGCAGTCTAAAATATTTTGCACTGAAATGTAATTTCTCCATTAGTTTAGTCTGGAAACTGGTCTGTTTTAATACATGTTTTTTAAATGCTGTATGTAGAGGAAAAATCTGCAGACCACTGGAATACATTTGTTAAATTCTCATAATCTGCAGGGATACTGGGTGACATTGGCAGTGACTGTTCTACATTGAGGCTTTGTTTGGTTTATTTATTAAACTGTACAGTATTTAAAAATCAAACATAGCTTTAGTTAACACTAAGCTGAATTAGTCATGTCCATTAAGACATAACCTGAACTACTGAAGAGATCAATTTCCAGAAAGTTTATTCTGTATAAACTACATATGTTAGTCCTTAGTAGAGTATTTTTATTTTTGTTTTGGTTGTTTGATGTGCAATATGTTTTTTTTGTATGCTGGTAGTAAAAAAAATAAACTTTGATCTTCCATCTGTTGACTGTTTCTATCAGAAATTTAAATTGCTATTGACTTTAAGGTTTTCAAGCTGTTAACACTAACAATTGAAACTTGCTTGCAAGGCAGCTTGAACCTTTAACTCTTTTGTAAGAGTTTTCTAACATGCTCATCTTCCATTCTTTAAGGTGATGATGTAAAACATCAGTTAACAAGTCTAAAAAAGAGACTTCTTATCTTGGAGAATCACCTAACTGACTAACATATATAGGAATTAATGCAGATGTGTTTCTAATTGAGAACTCAGAAGCATGACATGCTAACCCATCTTTTCAGGCGCAAGAGCAAGGAAGCAGAGAACACAGGTGTGGAAAAACGTGGGTAGGAAGATGATGTAAGAAGTCAGAGCAAAGGGGTAGTGCTGAAGTTGTGCTGACTTGAAAGGAAAAAGTTCTGCCTTACCTGAATTCCTCAGAAGGGAGTAAGGACAAAACCCAGTGTTCTGAGCCACCTGTGACTCCAGCTGCTCTACCTGATACAGCTACAGAAGAGCTGTACCAGCTAGGCTGGGGTATGTATTTCATTTAAGGCGATGTGCAGTTTTTAATACAACTTAAGTGTTGACACTCATCAACAGTGTTCCCTCCTGGAGAACAAACAGTTAAGCTGTTACAGCTGCAGTGTGCACAAGCATCTCAGCTGCTAAGGCACCCACAAGAGTGGAGAACACTTAAAAAACAGGGAAGGAAAAAAGCAGCTATGTTTAAAAGGACAGTATTGTTTGGCAGAGAAAAACAAGTACAGTAACATTCTACATATGGCTTGAAAAATGCATGCTCTGGACCTGCTGCGTGGCAATGTTCCAGCTGGTTTTTTACCCTTTAAAATCTGTAGTAGAGCGACGTTCTCCCTCTTTCTGTATAGGTTCTGAACGTGTTCTATTTCATACTCCTGTTACCCATTTGATCCTCTCTTCTGACGGCACAGAACTCTCCCTAACTGTTGTTCTGGCCCTATAACTCATCTATAGAAATGCACGCAGAGGACATAAGATGACTTATTTACTCTGAAGTAGAGGCTTGTTAGTTCTGGAGAAACGAAAGCTCTGATACCGTTGTATTTATGAACAGATGAGTGTTAACTATGACGTGGTTTTACCGTAGCTGCAGAAAGACTGGCAAGATGCTCGGAGCACGACACAGCTCTTTGGCCCCAGTTCAGATACTTACAGACACCTGCTGTTGGGCTTCGGGCAGCCTGATCGCTCCAGCTCAGGTATCTTCAATGGCTCACGTAAGGAGTTCCTGTTTCCTAGCTGCTATTAATGCAAACCTTATTACGTGAACTCTAACTTTGCAGTGCAAGATAATGTATAAAACTACTGTACTTACATTACAAATTGCAAATTTATTAAATGCTATAAAATCCATTAAAAACTGAAGGTTACCAAAAAAACCTGGGATGTTCCAGGCCCACCAGTAACACTTCAGAAGCTCAACCAACCTTGTTTTTCACAAGGCAAAGACAACGGAGTACATTATTTCCTATACTTTATTTCTTCAGTCAGAGACAACCACACATCTGTCCCAATTCTTCCCCTCAAATAAATCCTCTTGATTCTTCCCACCCCCTCCCCAACCCAGTTCATCATGCTAACTTTGGCATATGGAAGAACAGCAGCATGAACTTTAAACATAGCTAGTTTAACAAAAATTAGGTAACGGCATGTAAGTCTATCTGTATCTGGTAACATGCATTGGCCAAACCCGGTTATTACTCTTTTACACTGAAAATATTTTTTGAGTGGCAGATTTTGCTGCTTAATAAGGAACAGCTATGAAAAAAACTTTAAGCCTCACTCCCTCACACATTTTCCCAAAAAAGTGAGTGGGGAGGGAAGGACCTCCCTGGATTCGTATTTCCAGCTTCATTTATATTGGGTCAAAGACTGACATTAGAACTTCCCTTAAGCCATTTATCAAAAATAATCATTTGCATGGACAAACCCTCTGATTTTCTTTCTCAGTCATTTTTTAGCTTGGTCTTCCAGCAAATCTTTAGCTTCATTGATTTTGGCTGCTACATACGGAGAGCCACCTAGAAGAAAAATAACCTCATGTCACATCAGATGAAAAAAAAACTTTGTGTTGTTAATAATGCCACAGTACACAGGAAAAAAAGTGAGGGGATGGTCTGGAAGTTACGCAAAGAACAAACTGCACTGTGACTGAAGCCGTGCAAGCTTACACCTACAGTCGCTGCAGTGGCTAAATGTGCAGACAGCTCATTCCTCTTAGGTGGCTTTTCATTTACTGGAGCAGGGGTTTTTCTCCAGTTCTATCAGTCATAAATGACTTGGCCACTAATTACTGACTTAGCATAAAGTTTGTTGTGAATACAGAGGCATTAAACTAACAAGTCCGCAGATGAACCTTCCCCACCCCTAGTTCAAGGCCAGCACATGAGCTGCTGCTGTGCCGGTGGCCTCGTTCAGTTTTTAAACGTGACATACAAATGACTGACGAAGATACGGAAACAGAATCCACAATGCGAATGCACCGAAATTGTAACTGACCATGAGGTGCAAAGGTCTGTAGCGTAGATGCCATTTACTAGCACTAGAATCGCTCTATTTACGTGCAGCTTAATTTAACTTTTTTAGGTCATGTAAAACGCTCCTAGCAGTCCTTCAGGTTCTGCATATATTCAATAAAGATAATTTTGAAGTTAACTCCTGCTAGATATTATCTACAAAAGGCATATCCCAAGGATTATTTTGGATTTTGGTGCATAAAAGTAATGAAGTTCAACAGTCACTTTACAGGAAGCCGTTTTACCTTTTAAGTGAGGATTAAAAAGTTAAATGCCAAGCACTAACACCTGATTCTGACTTGCTGAAGTAAACAGTATTGAGAACAGGTATAGGTGCACCCCAGGTTATGAACTTCAAGCATAACTAGATTCTGAGCCTTCCGAGTACCACAGACAGAAATATTTCACAGTTCAGTGTCTTCAACAGACGCAGAAGGCTCCATACCTGCCATTTATGGTGAATTCCCAATGCATTCACGTGAACTCAAGCTCACATGTACGTAACGCGCACCGATAGACCCTGGTCTTTCATCTCAAATTACGGCGATGTTAAGTCTCACCTTAACAAATCATGGACAGAAGACAGAGCAAGTAACGAGCTGACCTGCTGCATCTGTCTGCTTGCTTTAGAGCATTCAAACACAAAAATATGCTCCAAAGCCAGAAGGATTAAGGCACCCTAAAATCTGTTTTCACTCAGCGTTTTCTGCGTTTTTTTCAGTAGCTGAGGGAGTCATATGTCAGTCACTTCTCCCCTACACAGTTCTATTCATCTGGGTTAAAAACATGTATTAATTAATCAGTGTGACTTAATTTACTTAACCTTTATCTGGATGATTCAGAAGCATGATCCGTCTATGGGCTTCTCGAATTTTACTTCTGTTGGCTGTAGGGCTTTAAAAAGAGAGAGAAACACTGACTTAAGGGAGCCTCACAAAATACCCCAGATCTTTAAAAGATGTCTTAGAGCAAGCAAGCACTCTGTCTTATCCATAAACTCTCTGGCTTACACGTGTGGTTTTCTTTTCCTATTACTGATGTGTAGCATGTAAGTCCTGGAGAGGGTTTCTAAGGTTTTCCAAAAGACTGTATGCTGAAGAAGACAGCAGTCTAATATGGTGGGGGACATTCACATGGTTGAAAACAAATATAACTGTTGCAACTGGGACAACTTCCTAAAGGCTGGAGGAAAAAAAATAAAATTTGCTCTTGATTTGATTTAAAAAAAACAAACTGTTTGTATACAAACTTCACAGTTGGAAGCTGCCTTCAAACAGAAATGGTTCCTATTCTGTATCTTATTAGATAAATTTGTGTATCTCGTCTTAAGTCTCTAAGTTTTGGCAGGGATAGTTAGCATACTCGTATCTAAGATATTCTAGAATAAGTGATGAATTTACTCCACGTGCAAGAACTGGGTTTGCAGCACCTTCACACTGCGTCTACCTGAAAGTCACCAGCAGTGACAGGAACCACAAGCAAGCAGCACAACCGCGTTCCCTGCACCGAGTAAACCCCAAAGCTTTTGAAAACGGTGTATTTCCCTGGTCCTGTACATGCCTTTTGAACGTGCCAGGGATTTGCAGGTGTAGGGGAGTCCAGCTAGAGTTAGCTTTAAGCAAGCTAAGAAGCAGCAAAGAGTCCCAAGTACAGAAAATCCTGGAAGGCTGCTTCATATTCCCTGACTTGGCAGTGACATTCCCAGGGGAAGCTGGGCATAGGACAGTCTTAAGCACTGAGAATTGTGTCCTTTTCAAGCCAGGCCAGCAACTAGGTAACACCACAGCCTCCTTTTTACCTTTCATGTCTAAATTTCCTTTTACCTCACTCCTAGTATTAAAGCTGCTTCTCGTTTAGTCATTTTGGGTTCAAATCCACCTCTGTAATAACCACTGAAGGCCTGAAAGAGAAAATGGGTTAAAAAACCACTGATTTTTAAGTTTATCAGTTAAAACAGCTCACTATTGCTTTAGTAGCTGCTGAGCTTTCAGTCTGTAAGAATACTGCAAAGCTTGTTCTGCACTTGCAATAAGAAATTCAGTTGAAGTAGCGTATCATTATTTACATGAGTACTTAAAGGTGCCAAAACAAGTTCTCTATTAGTCAACCGCCGCCAGAATCGCTGAGGTTAATTCTGTTATTACTGACAAAATTATGTTTAGCATTAGAAGAAAAGACACCAGTGCTATACAGAGACAACAGTCTGTAGGTGTTTCACCAAGTAAACTTTTAAATAAGATGCTACTGATAAAACAAAAACTTACAGGTTTTGGTAGATTCTGAAGCGCTTGTTTTACTTGGGGCTCCATTTGCTTCATCGCTTTTAGCGCATAGCGGCCTTAAAGAAATCAGTGTTGAACAAGACTAAGTATAAAGTTTCATGAAGATTTAGCAATTCAGTGCAACTGGTCACTTGTGGATTAGAAAGTGGAACAAACTTTTGGGGGGCACAAAAAAGTTAAGAACTTTGATCTTTTGTTTAATTACAGCCATGTTTCTCAATACAGGCTCTCCCAACAGCGTGTCCTGTATCGGCTATTAAACTACCTTAAAATTCACCGGTACTGAAACAGGCAATGACCGGTACAACCGGGCGTTCGGTGTCCTCCCATCATCTACCAACCTGCGAATCCCGCTGCTGCTATGGTCAGGCCAACCGCCACCATCGTGCTGGCCTGCACAGGGAAGACATAAAAATATTTGTTTACCATAGGCAAGGAAAACAAAGCCCACCGGCAGCCCCTGCACAGAGGCTGACAGCACCACGACCGGGGGAAAGGCGCCCACAGCGCGAGTGAGCGGGGCCGCGCTGCCCCGGCGCCCGCAGGGGCCCGGCCCGGGCGGGGCCGAGCGGCGGCAGCCCCCGGCCGCGGGCGGCGAGGGAAGCCCGGCCCGCAGCGCCGGCCCCGCTCTCACCCCGGAGGCAGCGGGGCCGGGGCAGGAGCCGGGGGCCCCGCCGCGGCCTGTGCGGGGCAGCGCCCGCCCCGCGCCCCTCGGCACCGCGGCCGGGCCGCGCCAAGGACGAGCCGAGCTCCCGGCGCGGGGAAGGGCTGGGGAGCCGCCGGCCCAGACACAACCGCCCCCCGGCTCCTGCGGCCGCCGCCCGCACTCACCATGGCCGCCCGGCCCCGGCCCCGGCCCGGCCCCGGCCCCGGCCCCCCGCACTGGCGACCGCCGGGTCGAGCTGGCGGAGGGCCCCTGCTCGCCGTACGGCACCCGGCCGCAAAGCCGCCACCGGCTGTCGTAAAGCGGCGCGGGGCGGGGAGGGGAGGGAGCCGCGGACACCGCCCCGGGGCGGGCGGGCACCGGGCCCAGGGGCGCGGCGGGAGGGACGGGACGGGGGCAGGCCCGGGGGCGAACCCCCGGGGCAGAGGCGGCGGGGGGCGGCCGGCGGGGGCCTGCTCTGGGGACGGTGTCGGCGCCGTGCGGCGGCGGCGCGGCCGGGTGCCTGACAGAGGCGGGGCGGGGGAGGCCGCCGCGGGCCCCGGCCGGCGGTGCTGCAGCAGGGGCAGCGCGGGTCGTGCTCCTCACGTACGGGAGCGAGTTCGCGCCGCATCCGGCGCCTTCTCCCACAGCAGATCTGCTTCTCAGAAAAAGCCGGGTTTATTCCATCCCGTTTTTCCTGTCTTCTGCTCCAGAACTCGCTCCCCGCTCCGGGCACCCCCTTCTCCCGTGAGCGGTGCGAGGCCGCCCCGGCCGAGCCCTTCGGGGCGGCGGAGCCTCCCGCTGCGCGCTGGTGCTGCCAGGTGCCGGCCCTGCGCCCCATGGGCCGCCTCAGGTGTTCGGTGGCTGGGGGTTACTGCGCAACGAGGGAGAGTTACAGGCCTGGCGCTTGTATTTCTGTGTTATTAATAACACAGTGTGTATGCAGCGCAACAGTCGAGTGTCCGTCTGTCGGTCTGTAGCTCTAGTCTGGTCTCAGTTCTGGAACCTGACTAAGGCGGCAGTGAGCCCTAAGGTGCTGCTTCAGACCGGTCACAGCTCAAAGCCCCGAGCGCTATTGTCTGGTCGATATTTCGTCTGCAGGAGTGAAAAGCTTTAGTGTCATCCTCTGCGCCTGCAGAAGGTGTCAGCGTCCGCGGGGGCTCCTGGCGGACCCGGTGATCAAAGGCAGCTGGCTTTTGGCTGCTTAAGGCCTCAGGCTCACACGTAAGCAGTTTAGTAGGAGAGCTGATCGGTGGCTAAGCAGCTTGTAATTTTGCTGGCTCTTGCAGTGGAAGACAGACTTTTTCTTTTCTGCTGTGCAGTTTCTGTGAGTACTGTGCTCACTTCGAATATGTCATAATTTCTGTTTGAGCTTGAATTGGTTTTTTCAGTAAAATTTCAAGTGCCTGATTTAATGGCTTCTGAGATAATGTTTGGAGGTAGTCTCCTGTCTCTTTCCTTCCCTGTCATCGAAATAACGCTACAAGAAAATAACCTGCTGCCTTTTAAAGAGGATAGAAGAAAGGTTTTGGTTAAGGCACTTGTACTGTCGTACGAGTGTTCATGAGATGGAAATCAAAGGAAACTTTTATATTTGATAAAGGAATCAAACCCATTCGTTGCAGAGCACAAGGCCCCCGACAGCCTATGAGACTTTTCAAGTACGGAAAGGGGAGCTAGCAAGTGGAAAACAACTAGATGTTTGTTTTATGGGGGAACAAAAAGCGTCTGTAGAGATGTATGGGTCTGGTAGCTAACGAGAGTTTCTTCATATGTAGAAGAGGGTCTGGTTTTAAGATGGTTTCCCCTTTGTCCCTTTTCTGTCAAAAAAGCGGGGTAGAGCTGTGCAAGCTCACAACTTTCCCGGGGCACGACTAGTGTTTCATTTTCCATATCATCTAAACCAATACAGTAAGAGACAGGGACTCCTTCCCTGTAATTAATTACATGAGGTTTGATTCTTCCGTCTTGACAGAGCCGTTTACTAGATCCAGATCTTAGTGGCTTTTTCCAGATCTTAGCGGCTTTTCATCCTGAAAGGGAGTTTTATTTTATTTCTTTCCTCCTTTTCCCCAGTCCCTGTTTGGGAGGACTGGTAGCTCTACTCGCAAAGGGGATCTTACAGATTTATACTTAGCGGTTCTTTCTGTTGTGAAATTTCTCATTTTTAGAGAAAAAGGACAGGCATTATGAAATGTGCAAACTTCCATGTGGCTTGGGAACAGGTTAATAACTGGTACCTAACCTTTCTCCTGTGACAGCCCTTTAAAGAAAAGCCAGAAAGGGAGATCTTGGGAAGGATCTGGTTGCTTGAGAGAGAGATTTCATCTTTACTGAGGAGAAGGGAAACTTTTATCCGTAAGCGGGAAGGCCTGGCAGGAGCTGAGGTGGGATGGAGGGATTTGCATTATTGGTGCATGTTTGATGCCAGCAATTGGACAAGACTGTTGTCTGAGCCTAGAGGTGGGATAATTCATTTGTTTATTATTCGATGAAATAATTTATAATACAGCATTTGGAGATGAAATGTCATAATTCTATTGAAATATGCGGTATATATTTTTACTCCATGAGACAATCCAAACTTTGTTTCTTCCCACAGTTTCTTGCGCTGCCCTCTCAGAACTAAAGGAGAAGTAGATGTGTCCCAGCGTGGACGTCACTGTGGGCACATTATGTTGGATGAAGAAAACAAAGCCAGAGTTGCAAAATGCCACGCTCGCTAAGGAAGAGGATATTGTGGAGACTTCTAACATGTTCTGAGTATGGGCTTTTTTCAGGGCTTCTTTACGTGCCACGTGTTTCCCAGAGGTATGTGATGTATGAAATATTCTTCTACTTTCTGCTAGCCGAAGGGAGAAACAGTTGCTTCCCCTTCCTTAGCACCGCCCGTCTCTAGAGTACTTTGGCGTGGGTGATGGGTGTCAGCTATTGTGTCTGTTTACTGACCACGGTACGTAAATGCTGCCACTAAGCTTTCCAAATCTGTATCAGAATTAAAATAAGTTTTCTGCACATAAATTTGCAAGTAGCTGCTCTAATCTTGTCTAAATCTATTCCCTTTTCCTCCTCTGCCGCTCAGGAAACCGTACGCAGTGCAGAAAGGGACTGGGTGTTTAAAAGCTATGTTTAAGTTCATGTCAGTTCACATGTCAACACACAAAGTCAGTAAACGCTTACGTATCTGAGTAGCTTTAATAATAAGTGCTTGAAGGATCAGAGCTGTGATATATTATTTCTGAAACCGTAAGTTTTATGAATTATTACCCATATATAGCTTGTGTTCTCCAGAAATGAATCATCTAGATGCCCCTCTTGGCAAATGGTGTTTTAAGTCTTGCCAAATGCAGAAAGTGGATTTTGTTCAGGTTCTCTACATAAATATTAATCTTGTGCTTGTTTCACAACAAGTAGACTCATGGTTTTTAAGCCTTGGTCCTTCAAGCTACTACAGCGAGAGCTTTATGGCCACATTGGTGGCCATATAGACACAGGGCACGTTGCTGAAATAATAGTTATTACTGCTGATTTATAGGAAGTAGGAATCGGGTATCATGAGGAATATCAAAATCAAACAAAAATAGAAAAGGCAGAAAACCTCATGGAACCAGAATTTTTTTTTCCCCCCACAAATAAAGTTGCAAGTGACTTCTTTTGCTATCAGAGTTTCCATTTATTTAGAAATCAGAGTTCTATTCTGTTTGCCTGATTAGTTCATTTTATAGCACCTCATTGCTCTGGATCTTCTATCGGTCAGCCTTGTGGTGGTGTACGGAAGGTCGTTCACAGGGGAAGATTAATAAGCTCTAATGGGCTCGAATGAAATAGATGCGCTCCAGGTTTTATCCCTTCTGCAGAATGGCTGTTTTTGAAATCAGGAGGAAGGCAAAATTATTGAGTGTTTAAGAAATATACTCTCAGTTGGAGTACAAAACGTTTTATTTTACCTACTGTGTTTCTAAACTACTCCCTTTATATTTTCCAGAGAAACCCTGAAGCTTTTATAGTTTCTTCTGTCAGGAGTTTTATCCTACTGCTATCTCCAGGTTTTCCACTCTGGGGTTAAAATACCTCATAACAGAAGATTATTTTTCTTTTGGAAGCTTTATCTTACTGGACTATCCAAAGCAGCCGGTATGTAGTACGTACGTAAACTTTTCCATTATAGCGGATCACTGCTGCAGAAATGTGGCAGTCCTTCCTCTTAACTGTATGCTCCACGCGCTGGACAGAAGGTGAAATAGATAGGTGTGCTTTCAGACGGCTTGTGATGTACCTTTTAAATGCCTATAAAAGACTGTTAAACATTTCTTTAAGTGAAAACACTACCCTCTAAATACATAGTGGACAAGAAATAATTCATGTATAACCCTTTTTACTGTTCTGTTTTGATATGATTAATTAATAAAAGTGCTGCTGAGAGACTGGCATAGGTGGAACGGAGGACATGATCTGTCTGCAATGTTGTAAGTTTTTTGGTTGTGTTTTTTTCTTTTCTTCTTGAAACATGCAAGTTCATCTGGATTTCAGTTAGGAAGAAACCTGCCCTCTGACGGACTGCTAGCCAGTGAAGGGTACTGCGCAGAGCACAGCCTGCTCTCCCCACTCTGCAGTGACGTTCTGCCAGCGAGTGGAAAGGCAGCGGGATGAGATCAGCACATCAACTGGTTTTTTTCCTGGGAGAAGCTGGAAGGGTAGTCTAGGTCTTCTGCAACGCCTCACTTGGGAAGGAGGGGAGGGATTAGGGACAGCTCTGAATCTCTCCTTATAGCAGGGACACTGGGGAAGTGGGGCTTTACCAGACCATTCTTGGCAGGCAGAATCAAGTATTTAAGACAAGGCAGTGGTAAGTGTGGTCACCAGCGGCAGGAGAAATAGCACAGAATTGGAAAACTTGCTCTGCTGGTCTCTCGCATCGTCGGCAAATGCCCCATTTCTCAGGGTATTGACATTGGGACAGTTATCTTCTTTTATTTAGGAGTGTTTCTAATTTGTATAAATCCTTGATTATTTACCAGGTGTGTGGCTTGTGTCACAGTCCTCTGTGTTCCAGATGAAAGCTCTAGCCACTGGCTTGTGGGCGAGGCAGAGACTTGTTTCTTGGTTCCAGTAAAT